>NW_019168481.1:9409393-10697762 GCF_002303985.1 Durio zibethinus | reverse complement strand
ACGGGTACCATAACCTCTGTCCCAAATGTTAGATGAAATGATGTCTCTCTAGTAAGGACTTTGGTAGTAGTTATGAGGGCCCATAATACATCAAGCAACTGGTCAAGCCATTTGCCTTTGGCTTCATCCAGCTTATTTTTTAGGGCTTCCAATATAGTTTGTTAGTCGCCTTGACCTACCCATGATTTGGCTGTATTTTGTTCAATGTTTTTTTGGTTTGAAGTAGTCTCGCCCTGTCTAAACTGATTTTTTGGTGGTTCAGAAGCTTAGAAGAGCAAGTCAGGTCGCAATAGGATCAGAGCTCCATCAGGCAGGTATGCAAACCCTAATCCTTTAACCCCAATCAAAACAGCGTCATTTCAATAAAATTATAACAATCTCTTGTTAAGCACTTCTTTTCATTTTTCAAGTTCTTTTCTCTCTCTAAAAAAACTTCTCTACTTCTCTCTCTACAAACATATGAACGCTGGCGGTTGTAAAAGCTTTCCCAAAAAATTGTTGACTGACCACCATTGCCGCCACCGCTTGGTCATTGTTGGTCACCACCCAATGGCACTGGTCGAACTTCAAATATCACCAGAAGATTTGCCTTGGTCTCTTCGTCTCAGATCTGGACTTGGATTTTTGAAAATTACCCTCCAGGCTTCAGCGGCCTAAATATGAAGATGAAGTCACGGCCTTCCGCCACCATTTCAACTGCTTTAAGCCGTCCGATCAGGTCGATCTTTAGGTATGATGTTAAACTCCCTTCACTTTGCACTTTTACAGTTTCTGATCTTCAAAAACTTAGGTCACCGTGAACCGTCACCATAGAATTCTTTATCTGAATCTAGTTTCCAAATTTTTTGGCAAACTCTCTTTATCCAACTTATGATTTTTTTTAATTTCTAAATTAAAAGAAAAATGGTATAAATGAAAAATAAAAGTAAAATAACAAGAAAAGTAAATAATAATAATAATAATAATAATAATAATAATAATAATAATAATGTAAAAAGACCCAATTAATATTACGTTTATTACCCAAATCTAATAAGACAAATAAGACCAAAAAGGAATTTAAGAGCTCAAATTTCGACTAATGGATTAAACTGTTTTTTTTTTTGGACAAAATGAGGTACCTATGTTAAGTAATTACGTCATAATCCATGAGCTATAAAAAGAATTAAATCAGGCATGCAACATTCTTAAGATTCTAATTTGTATTCTATTTTACTAACCTTCTCCTGTGCTTGCTTGCTTCCGTCCTTCCTTCTCCTCAAGCTCAGAGTGCTCTCCGAAATCTTAAATCTAGCGTTCCTTGACCTTCTTTTCTTTAATAGGTCTTAACACATTCAGCAACTCAGCCTTCAGTTAACTTTGTTCTTACCGAAGCCAGAAGTGCATAAACAACTAGCTTTAACATTATAATTTGTTCATATGATCAATTACATCTTGGCATCTTTCTTGCAACTTGCAATGTAGACAAGTAGACACAATTCAATGTCAGCTAGAATTTGATAGCAATCTTAAGGCGAAAGGCGTTCACGCCTAATCTGATAATGAGCAAGGAATCTTTTGGTGCATATCTTAATTTTTTTCTTCCCTTCACCGTAAAGAAAACATCAATAATAGGTCACTGCTCAGGTTAATTTTTTTCTTCCCTTCACCGTAAAGAAAACGTCAATAATAGGTCACTGTTCAGGCACCTATCATTCGACTTTGACAAAACGTAGTTGAGCACTTTACCTTTTAGATGTATTCTCCATCATGAACAAGCAATCTTGAGAGTCACAGAAGAGGAATATAGTATATACTATCTCTCTTTTATCATGAGTTTCATGACAGCCTTTACAATTTTCAATAGAACAGTACATATTAGTTTTTGTCTCAGCCAATTGCTAAGCTCGTTATGATTCTTCTTTGGACTTTTACCATGGAAATTTCAATGTCTGACATATTGATCGCTGATAGGCTGTTTTTAATAATTCTCCAATGTTTATTTGTCATAATTTCGCCTGATGTCACCTTATCACAACCTCAAATGGTGGGACTTTTAGGGATGTCAAGATCGATGTTTGTCAGCATTGAATTGAGAAAGCGAAACATTAAAAGCCTAGTTGCTTTCAAACTTAGTCCTTGTGAGAATGCAGGGGAGGGCATCCAAAAATACCTTCGTTTCATGCCAAAGCTTAAGACCAGGGTGTGGCCACTGGCCAGGATTAGGTCATGGCTTTATTTTATTTCTTTTAATTGTTGAAGATACCATTTGCCCTCAATGCTATGCAACAAATTAGTTAGCATTCCAATCCCTATTTCATCAAACAAGAAAATCCCATAATTGTTGAAAAGGTTCCCTCTTATCGTAGTGCATCCAATGCGATGTTTCATATGGCAAAATTAGAATTAATTGAAAAAAAATTAGCACATATTGAAGGCTATAAAAGATTAAAACTTTGGTTATTAAACTTAAAATTTTAATATTTTACTAATGAATTGCACAATTGTTATTTTTTTTTGTAATTTTTTTAGTTAAAGAAAAGAGATTTCAAATCATCATGCATCAACCATTGAGCTAAATGCCAAAAAATTCAAGGACAGTAACTGTTTGCTTCGCTTTTCAGAAAAGGTTGTATTTCCATTGAAGAGACCACTAAATTTATATACAAATAACCATCAGGGATTATACAATATGTATACAAGGAAAGAAATAACAGAAATTAATGATGCAATCTGCTCTTCATAGTGTAACACTTTCCTCAAGTTGAAGCATGGATGTATATTGAACCTCAATAATTGTGTATTTTGTTGATAAAATATTAAATTTTTAATAATTTCAAATAAAAAAAATTCAACATTCACAGGCCACACTTAAGCGTTGTAAGATGATTCGTCCATGTCTACTCAGGCGCCCTAGCCAGGCTTCTGCAAGCAAATTGTAGTCCATATTCTTAGCTAAACATTTTGCACACCCATTGTTTTAAGATAACTGAAATTTTAGCCATAAAACAATTGATATTCATGCTTAATTTACTTGTTTTCCATATATTTTTCCCTTATATTGGGAGGATAAAGCAGGGATTTGAGCATAATTCTTTGAGAAAAATAAAGTATGTAAATACCGACTATATATTGAATTAAATGATTTTATATTCTTGTTTCAACATTCAATAATCAATTTCTGTGCCTTTCAAAGCAAAAGAAGAATGGTGCAACATGAATTAACATATAAGCCCTACCTTCCTACTAGGAATCGAAATTGTTGCTGTCTGAAGTTTGGACTTGAAATATCACCTAGAATTATCTCTAGATTCTCTACAGCTAATTACTGCTCGTAATAATGAAAGATTTTTTTTTAGCGATAATTTATGCTCCAGCTCAATAATTATGGGTTTCAAAATTTTCATCTAAAAAAATTGTTTACAATAAATATCGAATTTAGATCTTAATTACAAATAAAATATTCTATCTTTACCGTATTAACAAGCCTTATAATTAGTGCAGTTGTGATACTTTCTATTTCCTGATGGGTCTATTTTTCAATATTTGTCAATTTTTTAATTATTTACTTAAAGAATATCATTTAAATCCTTTTGTATCGGGTATGTATCGGGTATAACTAAAAGTAAGTTCATTATTTGAAATTCGTGAAATTTTTAATTAAAAATAATTTAATAAAAATTTTAATAAAAAAATTCAAATCAACATTTTGATAAAATTTTAAAAAAATTAATAATATGTGAAAATATATTAAAAACATAATTTATTATATAAATTTAATTTGTGCTGATAAAAATTATATTAAATTTTTCAATAAAAATATTTATAAAAAAAGTATGTCAAAATTTATTTTTTTAAAATTTTATGTACTTTATCTAAATAATATCTTTTAATTAACTATTTTGATTTTTAATTTTAATTTAATCATTTTAATAAAAAATTTCACAAATTTTATTTAAAAATTTTTAATTAAGTTTTGCTGTCCCTAAATATAGGTCGAATAGTTTTTTCTCCATCATTTGACATTACAATGATCAAATTGTTCAATGGTTGCTTGTATGCATTTTGTTTTTCTTCTTTTTTGTTTTTTTAAGAAAAAAATTGAAATTGTTATAATTAATAATGACGTATTGCTTTTGTATAGTTGTTTAACCAAAATATTAATTAGGCTTTAAAGCGGGAAAAAAAAAAAAAAAAAAAGCTTCTCTAGGTCTTCGAAAGCTAAAAACTAAATAGAAGATATTGGATGGTTGGCATTTATGCCTTGTTTTTATGATTTTTAATCCGAGTCTCTTCCTTACGATTAACATACAAAAAATAGTATATTTTGTTAAAAAAAATTATCACTAAAAATATAAAATTTAACCATTAATATTTATAATGATCAATTTTAAAATTGTCACCTAACAAATAACTCCGTCGCTATTGTATTAGTGATAATATTTATTAAGTCATCACAATAATTTTTTTTTTATACAAATTTTAATTGATACTAAAAGTATTAAAATATATGATTAAAATAAATTATTATAATAGTTCACTTTATTGTAATGATTTTTTTTATTTTAAAAGATTAAAATAATGATGAAAAAAATTATCACGATAACATAATTTTATTGTGATGAACTTTAAAAATATTATAATAGTTACAAAAACTATTGTCATTCATGTAATTTTGAATTTATATATGATATTTCTAATCTTTGATTGAAAAATTAATGGCCAAAAATCAAACTATTTTTTTAAATGGATCGTATATTCGATAACTTTTTAATTAGATGAATTCATTTGAACAGAAAAATTAGATGAATTCATTCATTGCGAGAGTTTCTTTTTTTCAATCTCATATATTTTATTGGTATTACCGTTATGTCTTTTTTTTTAGATTTAATTGTAGAAAAGAAAGACAATGGCAAACAAAAAAATTGGTGTCCATAAAACTTTAAAACACTAGTAAAATTGAGTGGTAAAGGTGTTAACTCATTGGAAGATACATGAATTAAAGTAAATCCAACATTGGGAAAAAAAGTTCTCAATCGCCACCTGCTTGAAAAAGATAGATCAAGCAAAATATAATTAAAGTTTTTAGTGACGAATTTTTTGTGATCTTGAATAATTTCAATACAAATATTAGATTTATTGTGACAGAATTTTTGTTTGACACTATTATTATAAGTGTGATATATCATCATTTAGTCACTGTTATAACACTAATTGTAATAGTTTAAATTTTTTTACAATTAAATCATCACTATAAGAATATTATTATGACACAAAATGCTTTGCGATTAAAAATTTGTTAATAATAAAATATACAAATTGGCTCCAATTTATTTTTGGAGGAAACTACTATATTAGTTACGTAATATAAAATGATCACTACTTTTAAACATTGCTGGGATGAAAAAAATTGATTGACACTTCATAATTTAATTTTTGTTGTGAAAATTTTTGTTTCGATTAAATATAATAAATTAATATTGACTGTATGTTGTCACAATAGCAATTTTACTATTGTGACAATTAAATTTGTCATTGTGAAGAGAAATTATAGTAACTAAAAAATGGTTTGTCATTAAATTTTTTAAAAATATATTTTTTATTGCAATAATAATTTGTATATCAATAATTTTATTTCTTATTTAATAATATTTGCAATAAATTTTTTTATTTGTTGTCTAATTAACTTTTTAATATTTTATGCAATACGAAAAAGAGTGTTACAAAATTTTTATCATATTTATAATAATTTTTTATTTATAAATATCAAATTTTATCTGAAACCTTCGAATTAAGTCTTAATTTCTAATTTCCCTTTTAAAATTAACAATTAATTATTAAATATATTAATAACTAATTAAAAAAAAAAGAGATCCCTTTTTAAATTAACAATTAAATATTAAATATATTAATAACCAATTAAAAAAAAAAAAAGAGAGAAGGGAGATAGTGGTACCGTGCAAGGCACCACTCACCTACCTAACCACCTACATTAGCACCCAAACCCTGACTGCCTATCTCCTTCCCTTACTCTGCCACACCAATAACCACCTGCTACCTCTCAAGCCGACCCTATAAATCCAACCCTCAAACCAGTGACCAGAGGAAGGAAAAAGGGCGTACACATCCAACTCCATCCTCACCTAGCATCTTGCCTACAATCATTTGCACTTACGTAACACCAGCACATACACCCAGCTTCACCCTCACCCAACACCTTGTTCATTATCACCCGCACCAAACCTCAGCCCGTGTGAGACCAAGCACCAAAACACCACTAGCTCGACCTCTTCTTCACTTCAGCACCAGACCAGTCCCAAATCAGCACCTCCACATAACCAAACACGCTCAGCACCCAGAAACGATCGAGCTCTATATACCTAAAATCACACACCCCAGCACCCATAAACTTGCACCCAAGCACCCATTTGCACACCACCCACCCAATCTCGCCCCTCACACTAGCACCTAAAAATGACCTAACCCCGTGCACCCAAAAGCCTTCATCCGAGCCCTAACCTCGCACTTAGCCCGTGCACCCACAAAATTCTCCATCCATCAGAAAATCAAAAAAACCCAAATACAAAATAAAAAAATAAACATCTCAGTCCCCGTCGGTACAGCGAGGAACCTAGTGCCAAAGCCCTTGAAAAAAGAAAAAAGGGAATCATCAATTTTAGTTTATTAAAAAATTAAAAAAAAAATTTAATCAAGACTTTGAAGTCCAATCTAGTGGGATGGGAGTGGATTTTAGTAAAAAGGAGGCCAGATTTGGAAAATAAGGGTCGAAGAGAGTCTTTTAGGAGCTTCTAGGATTTTTCAACCAACAGTGACCACTGGCGGCATCCACAGCACCGTGGCCGGTGCAACTGGCTATGATCGGCTTTCGATTTCTGGTCTTTTTTGTTGAGAGAAAGAAAAGAAAATTTTTTTGGCTGAAAGATGAAATTAGGCCAAAAAAATGGTTTTATATTAAAGACTAACGCCCAAAATGGCATCGTTTTATTTCAAAAAAAATTTCGTGCGTGGACCCGAACTCAATCTGGGATCCAGGCGACCCGGTCCAGTCTCCCACCTTAGCTAGCTTAGGTTGATCCAGTTGGATTGACCTTGACCGGCAGATTTTTTTATTTTTTGTTTTTTTAGATTGTTTTATATTATGTTTAATTGTTATTATTAGTTAAGCATGCTTAATTTTTTGTTAGAATAAATGTTTATATTTTAATATTAATAATAATAGTAAATAACAACACTAATAATAAATAAAATCTAAATTTTGATATTTTTAAATTTCATTAAAAAATTTTAAAATAAACCAAATAAAATAACTAAAAATAACAATAATAAAAATGAAAAATGATTTCAATTTTTGAAATAATAATAAAATAAATTTAAAAAATAAATAAAAGAGAATAATAACAAAAAAATGCTAAAAAAAATCTTTAAAAAACAATAATAAAAAAAAGAATAATAAAGTGATAAAATTTTTTTCCTGTCTAGAAAATAGAGAGAATAAAATTTATCTTTTAAAAATAATTCTGCTTACATGTTAAAAAATTATTAAATAATAATAATAAAATTAAAAAACCAAATAATAAATAATAATAATAATAATAATTTTTACCAAAAAAAAGGAAACATATGAAAAATGATTTTCAAAAACTATAAAAATCGAACTTACATCAAAAGTCCACCTAGATATTGAGAATTTTTATTAATGTTCATATCTTTTTTTAAACCCTTCCAAAAACCCTAAAATCAAACTCTAAAATTTTAAATTTCAAAATCAAAATCCTAAATCTTTCATACCATAAAACCTCCAAACCTTCAAGCCATCAAAAACCTTAAATCCTTAAAACTCAAAACTCTAAAATCTAAAACTCAAAACCTTGAAATCCTAAATCAAAATTTCATCAAAATCCTAAACCTAACTTAAACCCTAAAATCAACATACAACCCTAAATTATCACCAAAACTTAAAGCTTTGACTCAAACTCATGCCTAAAACCATTCTAAAACTCAAAGATACGTGTAAAAATCTCATATAAAATGATTTGTTCTTAAATACCACCTAAACGATGTGGTAATTAAGAAACTTTATTTTCATTAAGTTTTTTATACGAGTCCTTAATTAGCTTTAACAATAGGATTAAAACTAATAAATAAAAATGTATAAAATGAGATGTTAAATATAAATAAACATGCTTAAACTCTGCCTAGATGTTGAGAAATCAAAGTGGTCTCATTATATTTAAGAATCCAATTTCAAATTTGCATTTCATCACCATACACAGTATCTATTAGCTTACATACATTTATTTATTATTATTTGCACTCACTTCGCATATTTGTGCTTTTAATTTTTATTTGCTACTTGATAGTTTCATCATTTACTTTCTCACACAAAACGTTAAAAAAATGTAATTTAAAAATGTGGAATAAAACAAAAATAATATCACAAGGGGAATAATTTTTAGTATTTTACCTAGTTATTAGAGAGTTATCAATAATTATCTTTCCCAAATAATGTAGTTTTCATTTTCAAAGGATGTTGTGGTAAATATCAGTTAAAAGCATTATTTTTAAAGTTTTACCTAGATGTCAGAGAATTTTAAGATAATTCTTTAACTTGAAGATTTCTTCAATACTTCTAAATAAAAAATTTTGATAAAATTAATTTCTTTTTTTAAATAATAAAAGGGAATTATTATTAAATTTCAAATCAAAACCATTTTATCCAACACCAAAAATAATACGTGATTAATTGATACCGATTTATAGGCGTTGTGGGGGTGCTAATCCTTTTTACACGTAACTGACTCTCGAATCTAACCTGATTTTCGTAGATTAAAATTTATTTTTTTGATAAACTTTAGACCCGTTTTTATAATTTTATTAAAAAGATAAACTTTTAAATAGTCAATCATACCCTTAAAAAGATTAGTGGTGACTCCTTTCATTTTTCTCGATTTTAAAATTTTTAAACGTCTAACAATCCTAAAACCGTTACAACAGCTTGATGACTCCACTAGGAAATGTTTTAGAGTCAAGCCATTTTTTTTTAATTATTCACTATTAACAATGGTTGGATTTAATTATTTTTATTTTATATTTAATTTAATTCCCTTTATTTTAATTTTTCAAATATATATATATGTACAAGCTAATAAATAAAGTAAATTTTATGTTAGTTATTATTTTTTTTTGATTTGTCTTTATGATTTATTTATGATGTTTTGATTAATATGTTACTTTACACATTTTTGCATATGCACTTACATGCATGAGCTCTAGATCCAGGCTTTATCTTTTTTTAAAGGAAGTGAAGTAGCTACGCTCTCGTGAGCTGATAACCTTTACATTTGCTAATGAAACACTTTTACTCAGATCGAACCCTTTCTGTTAGTAACCAATAATAGGTGAGGATCAATGAACCTTACTAGTGTATAATGGATGATGATACGAGGAATAGTCTGAAAATCTTAGATAAATAAATCTCAACCTGGCATATTAAGAGCCATAGAAAGCCTACCTAGGGTAGAGCCATACCACCTTTTTAAAAAATTAGCAAAAGTTAAGACACTGTATACATTATATTATTTTATTGTATGGTTGCTATATTGTTTCTATTACTTGTTTGTTTTGAATTATTGAGTCATTTTATTTTTTTATATATTCTTTAATTGTATTGCTTATGTTACATAGGCATTATTTTTTAAGAGGGGGTATTTGTTTTAGGTCAATTATCGATAAGACAAAAAAAAGAGAAAAAAGAAAAAAAAAGGCAAAAAAAAAAGTTCTCATGGAGTCATTAGTAGTGTCGACCTTTTGTAAAAATTATTTAGAAGTCCAAAGCTAAGCCATTTTTCTTTCATAAAAATTATCCAAATTAGGATATGTAGGGCACTTTGATACAGTTTGTATTTAAGGGTAATAATAGTGCAAATAAAATTAGGATAAAAAAAAGATTTAAAATAGGTAAAAAGTTTGTTTTTTTTTTTTTGGAATTTAGTCGTTCCATTCATCATTAGGTTGGTTTGTATATTTTTGGGTTATTCCATTTATATATATATATATATATCTGCATCATTGTCATATTCAAGCATTCATAGACATGTCACATGCAAATTAGGAATTGTGTCATTCATTTAGCAAGAATAATAGCATAAGCATTGTTGGCATTAAACACTTAAGATAATGTTTTTGTTAGTGAGTATAAGAATCCAAAAATATGAAAGATCAAATGAAGGCCCGAATTAGTGTATTAGAATGATATCAAGAAGAGTTTGATCATGACATTCGAGAGGTGACAAAATAGCTCGCTAAGTTGACAAAAACCTTGAATAGACTCAAGAAATTTATTTTGATGCATGCTCAAGAGACCTTATTGATTTCAGCCCAAGTGAGTCTTATGAATTCATGGAGTCATGATCAACTGATTCTTGCTAGGCCATTTGTAGAGCATGTTGAATCATTCAATAATTTAAGCAATAATGAAGGTATGGACAAAATCATGAAAAAAATGAGTGATCTGACCATTTTAGTGTCTAAGCTCCAGAATTTGATTTACAGGACAGGCTTACCAAGTTTCATATAGCCTTACTAATTGTTTCATGCTCAAACTTGCATTTAAATCCTTCTCATGACTATTTTTGGCCTTCTTTCCTAACATTTATGATCAAACCCTAAAACTTCATACAATCTCCAAGAAGTTCGTATTTGAGCCAAAATCTTTAACCTTTCATGCCCCAACCACCTGCTCAGCTGATTGCTCAAGTCCGAACTTTTGCACCACTATTGAGTCTTAGGATTCCTAGACAACTTGTTACTCGAAAATTATCCAAGAAAAAAATAGTTAGATCATTTCCCCATTTCATAGGAAAAACTTTTTTTCTATCTGTTTGAGAGACACCTTATTGTCTCTGTGCCTTCAAAGCTTTTAAAGCCTCTGTACCTAAAATATTTTAACCCAAATGCAAGATGCAAATACTATGGTGGGAATACTGGGTATTTCATTGAGAATTGTGAGGGTTTCAAGCATAAAGTACAATCATTTATAGATGTGAAATGGTTCAATCCAACTACAATAGGGAATTAAAAGATCTAGGAATAATGAAAAAATGATGGTAAGATGATAAACATGGATGAAACTTTTGTTTAAAGAGGGTCTTCAAGTAATAGGTTGTTTGAAAAATAAAATGCCTTATGAATTTCTTCTGTTTGAAAATATTTTTTTATGTTGACATGACATTATCTGTTGAACTTAGATATGTGAATTATAGTTCATCTTTCATTTTCACTCCTTTGCCAATTTTCATACTTTTCACTAAAGAGCTTTGTCATTTGTGCATTCATTCATTTTTTTCATCCATTTATGTAATCATTCAATGTAATGCAATTCTTATGTGCTCTAAAAGAAAAAAATTTTCAAGAATAATCTTTACGATTTCTTCTAAGGATCTAGAGAATATTGATTAAATTAAAGATATGGAGAAGATTATCAATGGACTTTATGCTCAAGAAAATGATTAACTTGAAAGACCTAGTTTAGGACTCAAAAGGAAAGAGTCAAAAAATCTAAATGAATAGAGAAGATATAATCTCTTGGAAGAAAATGTTTAAGCTATTAAGGGTATGGATGAATCTTGTAATGCAAAGAAATCCCTGTTAGTTCTAGATGTGATTATTCCACTTAATTTCAAGGTTCTGACATTTGAAAAATAAATGGAATTGGATGTTCTAATACACATTTAGCTCAATACTGTCATAAAATAGTTGGATATACCGGTGACGAAAAGCTGTTTATTCATATTTTTTAAGAAAGTTTGATTAGGATAACTACCAATTGGTATTATAGTCTGCAAAGTAGTCAAATTTGTACTTGTGAAGATTTATCACAGGCATTCTTAATGCAATATCAATATATGTTAGAGTTGGCTTCAAACCGATTAATCTTTCAAAATACGAGAAAGAGCCTTAATGAAAGCTATAAAAAATATGTTGTTAGATGGAAGAAAATGGCATCGTATGTATGAACACCTCTTACCAATAAGGAGCTGAATTCTCTATTTATGGATACCCTTCCTTCTTCCTATTATGATAAGTTGATAAGTAATATTTCATCAGAGTTTACAGATTTATTGTTTGCTATGGGTAGAATTAAAGATGAAACAAAAAAAAAAAGAATTACAGATGCTAGTGATGAAAGAAGAGGAGATATTTTTGCTGAACAAGCCTAAGAAACAATTGTTAAAAGATGAAAGAGAAACCTCACCATGATACAAGAATATTTAATGGATAACTATTCATTCATAATGGTCACCATATTATCCCCAACAATATTGTGGACCGATAATTTTTCTCAACCACTTCATTTGTATACTCCAGTTCCTTCGCCACAAATATTTACAGAACCAAGGATCAACTTAAGTCATTCATGCAACCATAAAAGAAAGAGAGTCAAGGTCTATCATTCACTTTTAATGCCTTATGCTGAGCTCTTTACCTTGTCAAAAATCATACGATCTCTGTTGTTCCTACAAGATAAAAGTATTTGTGGCAATAGATGACGATTTGAAAATTTATCACTATAAATTGTAATGATTAAATTTTATATTTTTAGTGATTTTTTTTCGAATAATTTTTTTTCTTAACTTTAATTATTTGAAAATATATCTTTCTAATTAAATGAGGTAATTTTTTATTAAAACAATAGTCACAACCTTAAGATTTAATCTTTACAAATAGAGATTACAAAAATTCATTTGTGTAGTGATTCAAGTGGTTCCAGAAATGGAAGAATTCAAAAACTCTCTTTCTTTTCTCATTCTTTCACAAATAAAGATTAATTACTTCGACATTATTTTTACAAAAATTAATGTTCAAATTTTGATATTTTCATTTTCATCAAAAGATGTTTAGTGGTGAGGGATGTTTAGTGGTTTGATATCACAAGTGCAAGATCAAATCAAAGAAGGTTTCATTATATATTAAAGGCATTTCAATTATATCCTTTTTGCATACCATAACTGATAGAGACAAAACAAACATTAAGGAAAGTGACATTTGCAACACATCTTAAAGTCATTTTCTTATTTTTTAAAGATTTTAGCTTAGGATCAACCAAGACTTGTAAAAGAAGTTACAATCAAAGTCCCAAGTGGAAGATGATCATCAATAACAAGTTTGTGAAGATTATGCACATCTTAGATCTTACATGAATATGAGAGGGTGTGAATATGTAATACATGGTAAAATCAAACCCTTTTTAACATGGAAAGAGTAAGCGATATTTAAGTGGACCAAGAATTTAACTAAATGAAAACGAAAAAAAATTAAGTTCATCAACTAGCTCAATATGAAAAAAAAAATAAGAATTAGACATGGAAATATATGTGCAACTTAAGCTAACGAAAAGATAATGTGGGCTGTAGCTACACAAAAAGATAAGCATTTTATTTATCTTCTTGGTAACATGAAAATGGAACGAAAATAAATTACGTCAATTGTAAACACAGTGAAGGGCAGCATGGATTTTTTTAACCATCATGATGGTTTCCCACAAGTTGTAAGCTTGAAGGTAATGGCCAAATGAATCTCAAGTTCTTAAACATATATGGTTTTGTCTTACATATCCTATTTTTGCTTCACCTATAATTTTATTTTGTTGGCTAGAGAATACTAGCAAATAAGAACCACCCTAAGTTAGAGCTTCAAAGATATAAGACCATAAGAGAAAAATCAATATCCATCACTAGATCACCATGTTTTTTTCATCTACACTTCATTTACATGATAAGAATGTTTAAAGTATTTTGGTTTATGGATTGGCATGGTAGAAGATTTTTATCTAAATTAGGCTAGTTACATTCTTTTTATAAGGCAATAGGAGAAGAGACTGTAAGTGTTAAGATTTGAATTTTAAATTTATTAAATATCATATTTTAAGAATTGTTGTATGAATTTACTGAATTAAACTTCAGATTCTGATACTTTTAACATTATATCAATTTCAACCCATTGAAAGTTATTTAATTACCAAGAGAGTATAATAATTCAATAATATATTAAAAAAAGTCTAAACATATCATATTAACATCTAATCTAATAAATTTTATAACCAATGGTTAATTAGCTAAATTGATAAAGTCGTTCGATTTTATGTAAGTGATCCTAAATTAATTTAAGCTCATACAAATGACTTCTCTTGCTATCTAGCCTGTGAGGGAATAACAATTTTGGCACCCTAATGATGTAGAATATGGAGCAAAATAGATTATAAATAGCTTATATATAAATTATTAAATTGAGATATTTGAAATTCTAAGATAAAATATTTATTTTGCATGAGAAATGTTATTATATATATATATATATATATATATATTACAACATATATGATTATCGGATAAAACTTGCTTACGTGCACAACTTTATTATTCAACATGTAAGAAAATTCTTAAAAATTCTCTTTACACATAAGATATTTGTTAATTTTAAATTATCTATCGAAAAATATTTTTCAAAAATTATTAAATTATCTAAAATTTTTAAATTTTAAATGAAAAACCAATTGAAATTCCATCGAAATTCCCTTCTTCCTACATAATCTCATCTCAATTTAAAATCAATTTTAAAGTAATTTATTTTTTTCAGTTTATCTATAGTTAATATAATTATTTAAGTTTATACAACTTTTAAAGATATTATTTAATATTTTTAATATTTTTACTAAACAATCTATGCATCATCTCCAACTCTAAATATGTTATTTATAGATAAAGATGATTTTAATAAACAATTTGTGCTCGCACAAGTAACTGCTTTTAAAGATATTTAAATAATATAAATTTTTCAAAATTTTGATAAACAATCCATGCATCAAAATTTTTTGTAGATTATGTTTATAAAAATATAAACAATTAGTACTCACATGGGTAGCAGCTTTTAAAGATATTATTCATAGATAAAATTATTATTTAAATATATTTATAGATTAAAATTTATCAAAATTTAAATAAAAAATTAATTTAAATTTAAAATAATTAAATAGATAAAATTATTATTTAAATATATTTCTAGATTAAATAAAATTATATAACTTGATTCTTTATCGGCTTCCCATTCAACTTATTTCAAAACTAATATTCCATCTTCTCACAAACTTAATAAAATTAACCTTATTCTTTTGATTCATCTTTCATTACTCTTTTGATTCCTCTTCTATTTAGGGTTTGAATTTATTTCTTTTCTTTTCTATTTGGTTTGAGTAAGCTTTTTAAGTTTAAATTTAACTTTTTTTTATATATTATAATGTACAAAATTATAAAAATACATATATTCTTCATGTTATCTACAAACTTTTTATCTTTACGTGAACTCTTCATTCAATCAAATAGTATTTTTTATCTTTCAATTATTTATAATTTATTTAGTGTTTAGGATATAAAATTCAATATATTACAATTCAGACGTAAAATAAGAGATTATATCAACACAAAAAATATATATATAATGTGCCAAGGACACAATGATTTTCTTGATTAGGTCATCTAGAGCAAAAAAATCACAACCCATGAGGAATAAGAGTGCTATATAAGTTCTCGGGGATGGAGTAGGAGCAGATGATTCTTGATTAGACTTCTCTACTGAATTGGAGTAATAACCACCTTTTTTTCAAGTAACCCACATAAATGATTCCTTCCTCTCGCGATAATTCTGCATTTTAAAGAGAAATGCATCACACTTATCTTTTGACCTTTGGGACGGCAGACCCAAATGCAGTTGTTCGTGACATCAAGTTTCTGTTTCAATATCAAATTCCTGAAAGCAGGGCTAACCCAAGTGAAATAGTTGTTTGACAAAGAAAAGTTTTCGAGCTTAGGAAGCTGGCAGACTATTTCAGGTAATATTTTTTTTATCTTTCTTCTTCTTATGAAGGTTCAAATTTCAATGACTTTATAATTATACAGTCTTCCATTTTCTGCCCTGTATATTCTTGACAATGATCTGAAGGCTACAGATGAGAAACGAAAAGGCGCTTTGACATCTTTTGCCGCACCATTTTTTTTTCCTTGAAGTAGCTCCTTCCGAAGCTGATTCTCCTGCCCCTTCATTTAAATTTGGTACCCTGGGTCATTCAGACTTCATATGGGATCCACAAGGCTTCCACCGATTTAGAAGTGGGTTTGACTCCACCGTTTTATAAATGGGTTTGAATTCGAAAAGAGAAAGATTTTGAATTCAAGATTTAATTTAAGTAGTTTATAAAATTAGCCCTTGGCTTTCATATTATACAAACAAAAACACTAGTCAGAAACTTTTACAAGTTTGTTCATAAATAAACTGTGATTGACAAAAAAATAATTATAGATAACTTGCCCAAAACTTATCCAATATCCACACATTTCTTGCCATGGAGGTGGCCACTGTTAGAAAAAATAAATAAAATAATATAAATAATGCAAAAAAAAATTTAGTTTTGAAGTGTAAATAATATTTTTTTAAAAATAATTATCTTCTAGAATATAATAAAATCTAAAACTCTTTAATTCAAAATAATTATATTGAAAATTTTATTTATAATAAATAAATAAATATAAATTTTTGTTTAAATGATTACAATCATATGTGTAATTATGATTTATATAAACAATTATCTATTAACATTCCAATAATTATGATATTTATCATATAATAATTATATTTAATCAAATATAATTATTTAAAATATGAATAAAATTTATATAAAAAATAAATTTATTTATCAATAATTAAATCTTTTTATTTTATATAAAATGCACTATATTTTAAACTACTAGAGCCGTAATACCTTTAAATAAAGTAAGTAAATAAGATTAGACGGTTTTAAGGGTAAATTAGAAAAAAAAAATTTTAAAGGACAATGGATGCCTAAATGGGACCAAAACCCTAACTTTGGGCCAAGTTGGATATATTTTGGCATATGGCAACAACTTCTTGGGAGTCAGATAGTGGGGGCTGTGTAATATTTGCTGCAACAAACATGGGCCACCTGATGTAGGATTTCTCTCAAAAGCTCTTGCCTAGTTGAGTAGGCCGAAGGAGGGATAATTTTTTACATCTCATAAAATTCCACTATTGCCCAAAATTCACATAGAACCACTGTTATTTGTGATGAAATGGGCTGCTGTTACAATGATGAAAGCTGGAACAGAGAAGATGCTGTTATAATGATGGAAGCTGGCATAGCAAAGGAATGGAGCTCAAAGTCTGGTTGATCAGGGGTACTGCACAGAGGAGCTGAAGGTGGCAGATTCTAGAAAACGATTTCTTGTAATTAGCACGTGATGAATTGTCATTTTTTGGCCTATATATATAGGACAACAATGTACTGAAATGCAATATGAATGAAAAATTACAAGTTTCTGCTGTCTATTCTTTCTTCTTCCTGTGGTTTTTCTATTCTCTGCTTTCAACTTACTCTTAAGCCATATTTAGTCTTAGACATTATCATACCTAAACCCGTCCAGTGGTCGGATCAATCTATCCAATGACCTAACATTTAAACCGGATCGATTTTTTAATTGGATCATTTATGTAATTAATTCAAACATTAACTTGTTGGATTTATAAAAGCACTCATCAGGTGTATGAGTTTTTTACTAGCGGGATTAATTAAAATAATAATTTAAAATTATATATAACTTAATTTTTCATACTACTTATTAACTCTGTCATCATTTTCACTAAAATATTATTATTATTATTATTATTATTATTATTATTATTATTATTATTATGAATTAAAAAATAACATTTATAATATATTATAAGAAACTAAAAAATAAGAGAAAAATCTTTGTAAGTTTGGCTTTCTTTTGAATTTTTTTTTTTGAAAGATTCTTTTGAAAATTTTTAAATGATAATAAATATTTCTAGTTCTTATATCATAATGTTTAGTTTATACAAATATACAAAATATTTATATAATTTATAGTTTTTATTAATTTAACATGAACTCAAATGATCCAACAATTGAATCATTTGACATTAAACCCAGAGCTTTGAACAGGTTGGTCCAATTCTGACAATTACACATAAAATCTTGTAATTAAACTTTTAGACCCAAAATTCAAATCTGATCCCAACGTTATATTGAATTTTTGTAAATTATATATATGGTAACTTAATTTGTTGGTTGGTTTACTAGTTTTTATT
Source organism: Durio zibethinus (assembly GCF_002303985.1). The sequence continues at coordinate 10,679,585 of NW_019168481.1, read as the reverse complement.
TTGGATATAATGATTATATTATATTATATATATATATATATATATAGAGAGAGAGAGAGAGAGAGAGAGATTTTAAAAGTTGTTTGGATGTGATTGAAATATTTTGCTTAGGCAACTGGATTTTTTTTTAATTGTTTTAAACTGTTTTATAAAGAGTGAAATTGGGAGCTGTCTATTAGAATGTAAAGGATATTCGAGTTAGCAACTTTTCTTCTTTATTCAAAACAATAATAGTACAAAATAATAATAATTTCGAGAATTTAGCTTAATAGTACGTGAAGTTGAATTTTCGTTTTTTTTTTTAAATATAAAATCCATTGACGAAGCTAAGTTAGTTAATTAATTAATTGTAAGCAAACAATAGGGCAAGGAATTGCAATTTGAAAAGAAATTTGATAAACTCCATGACTGAGTACTCAAATTTCAAGATGTACGTTTTCAACACCACTCATTAATGGCTGGCCCCTACCTGTTCCGTATTAAAATTTGATTGTGACATGATTTTAATAAAGTAATTAACTAGCATATCAAGATTATCTTACCGACCGAATGTTACACATTTCAAACTTTTTAGAGAAAATACTTTATATCATCTATATATATATATATATATATATGATCATTTTCTTTCACCAATGTTTATTTTTAAAATGTAACTAAAATGTTAAAATTTAATGAAAAATTAATCACGTATACAAAATAAAAAAAAAAATGGAGTAACGACATTCCTTGGGAAGCAAACTAAACAACGATGTCATTTGGTTAACAAAATCAAAGAATTAAATAATAATAATAATAAGAAAGCCAGGGCATCACCACACTGTTTTGCTTATGGCCCGATGAGGAGGTAAATTGTCAAAAAAGGTTTTTCTTTTTGCAAAGCTGTCAAAAAAGTTTGATGGTGATGGTAAAAGGGTCCGGAGATTCCCTATTTTGGTGAATAAAATAGTTTTGGGTTCCAGTTGTCTGGGGGCCACATTTTCCCTTTGATTTTTACCCATTGTCATCTACCAGAGGAGAATAAAACTATGGTTTTGAAGCTTTTTTCTACGTGTATAAATGCTATTGCTTCCTGAATAAAGCCATAAATGGTGAGGAAATGAAAAGGATTGAACAATGAAATTGAAATGCCAACAGCAATGGTTCTGTAGCCAGGAAGGAAGGAAGGATATGATCAAAAACCTGAAAATTCGTAATAATTGTTAAGGGATTTGATGCATTGATCTGACTCTCTCTGTCTTTCACGTAGCTTCTGCATGGGCAGCTACCTATTGCTGTCTTTTGTAGATGTCACTTTGTATTTGAGTTGTGATGCATGATCATGGTGCATTTCAATGCAAAAAGGAAATTGAAAGTAGAATAAATGAATGTGATTGATTCTTAACATTTCAACTCTGGCTGTAACTTTGATTCTTTCAAGGTTGAGGGGTTCTCACTGTTTTGAGTCTTTGTCAGTTTCAATTTGTTTATTTTCTTTTGCGTAATTGTTTTAACAGCTATGGAATTAATAGAAGGCTAGCAGGATATTCCTGCAAACTCTTTTGGGGTGAAAGAAATTTTCAATTATCCAAAAACAGATATGAACTCTGCTCTTCCAAGCTTCCTTTGATTAATTCATATCAACACCAAGTACATTGCTGTTAGAGTTAATATCAGAAATTCTGTTTAAAAATGGCCCCAATGGCTATCATGAGAGCCACAGTAAAGTACACAGATGCTTTCCTGTTTCGCTGGTTTAATAGAAGCGTCAAAAGGTAAAAAAATAAGGCAATTATTGAGACATTGATGTGAAAGTTCTTTGCCTTGTACTCGACCATCAAGGAATATGAAGTGTTACCAATGAGTGTTTTTTTTTTTTTCGGGTTCTCTAAAGTGGATAATTTGAGCACCCTTAAGCAAAACAGATTTTTATTCCTTCATGGCCTATTTGTCAAAGAAAGCTAAGAAGACTAATAACCCATTATTTAGGAGGAAAAAAACAGGTTTAAGTGTTCCATGACTAGATCATAATCAATCAAGGCAGGAAGAAAAAACCGCTAAAATACCAACTTTTTTGTATACTAATGAACTTTCCAAGGAAACTTCGACTTATTACGGGTGAAATTTATAGGAAAGGAATGATCTTTGGTACAATGTAAAAAGAAATTTTGCTAAACATACACTAGAAGAAACAAGTTGCCCTTGCTTCAAGGGTTACTCAAAGTCTTATTGAAACTAATAGAGTAAAGACTGTAAACTCTATAAAAACTAGTTATCACCTTTGCGTATGAAGCTAGGTATTTACACTACCAATCGCTAAATTTCTGTGTATAAAGAAGTATTTGTCCTTTATGAAAGTATCAGGCTATATGAGGCTTTAAGGTGGTATTACTATTGGTCTAGTTTAGGAAGGCAAAAACACTATTGTCTTTAAGATCTTTTAAGAACTCCATGACTTCTTACTTGTTAATCCTGCTGATCTTTATTGTTGCTGATGCATCTGTTGAAGGCAGCCATGACAATCTCTCCTCAAACTACTACAAATCCACTTGCCCCAAAGTACTGTCTATTGTCAAAGCAGGAGTAGCAGCTGCTATAAAAAAGGAACCACGCATGGGGGCATCATTGCTCCGGTTACATTTCCATGACTGCTTTGTTAATGTGAGTATGGTTTCACTTCCATAAGACTTGTTTATGTTCTAGTCTCAATGCTGTTTAATCAATTAAAGTGATTTGGATAATGAAAATGACCAGGGCTGCGATGGATCGATATTGTTGGATGATAATGCCACCTTTATAGGTGAGAAGACTGCAGTACCTAACAATAACTCTGTTAGGGGATTCCATGTGGTTGATGACATTAAAGCTAAACTAGAGAAAGCATGCCCTGGAGTGGTATCCTGTGCTGATATTCTGGCCATTGCAGCTCGTGACTCGACTGTCATAGTAAGTCCCTAATTAAGTACATCTGAAAAGCACAATTATCGGCAAGTTATTAATTTCTAGTTCCAATCAAGTCAGTTGGTTCGGTTGGATTGCAGTTGTTTCATCATTTATATAACCTTTTTTTTTTTTTTTATTGGGGTGATATTAATGCCTTTTATCATTTGCAGTTAGGGGGTCCATCATGGAAAGTAAAGCTAGGGAGAAGGGATTCTATCACTGCAAGCAGAGCTGCTGCAAACAACTCCATTCCTGCACCCACTTTCAATATAAGTGCTCTCCTTTCAAGCTTTGCTGCCCAAGGACTCTCATTGAAAGATTTGGTGGCACTTTCAGGTAATGATAGTCTAAGTTCGCATATGCTGCACCATTTCAAGAATGATCAAGAAATATGTCAACAATACAAACAACATATATACTTTCTCTAAATTTTGTAGCAAAAGGAATGCTGACAGAAACATAAAAAGGGAGCCAGATGAGCATTCCTTTTCTTTGATTAATCTTGTAATCTAAAGGTATATTACTTAAACAAATTATTGGCTCATTTTGAATGGCAGGTTCACACACTATCGGCCTGGCAAGGTGCACAACATTTCGAACACACATCTACAATGACTCTAACATCGATGCCTCATTCGCCAAATCCTTGCAGCGCAAGTGCCCAAAAAGTGGAAAGGATAATGTGCATCAACCTCTTGATTTCCAGACGCCAACTTCTTTTGATAATTTGTACTTTCACAACTTGTTGAAGATGAAGGGTCTTCTCCGTTCCGACCAAGAGCTCTTTAATGGCAGTTCTGCTGATTTTCTAGTAAAAAAGTATGCTGCAGATACTTCTGAATTTTTCAAGCACTTTGCCAAATCTATGATCAAAATGGGCAACATCAAGCCTCTCACAGGAAGTTCTGGAGAGATCAGGAGCAACTGCAGAAAAGTCAATTGAAAATTTCCTGAAGAAAATGTAATAAGGAACTGTTTCAAATTATGTATCCAGAAGAACCGAAGCAACCCTTTCCATCACAATTGTCTGTATCATATTCAGATCTCAAAAAAAAAAAAAAAAAAGAGGCGATGATTTAATAGGGTCTTTCACATCACTGCTATAGGATATTAATAACTAATAGAAAAGCTACCTCATGAGATATTAATTTTATGCAGTGAAAATTTACTTTTAATTTCCTGATTGCTTAAACCCTTGAATTATGTGATTATGATTATTATTATTAACACTAAACTATATGAGAAAGTAAACAGTGTTTCACCCACTACAATGGTCAGGCTGCATTAATCTTGACTGTGCGGCCTTAGTTTTTTTTTTCTTTTTTATTGGTAAGATAAATCTTACTCAAGGCACCATGTACTCTGAAGGAACCTCAGGCTTTAAGCAAAAAACTTCAAGGAAAACTAATGGCAATAAACAAAAGGAACTTGCCAAACACCGTTACCTTCTGCAATCCTTCCCTGTCTCCATTTTTGTGAAAATCAAAACCTGCTCGAGTTACACACTATAAAAGGACGTGATTAGATTTCCAATCAGTCGTAATTGTGCTTAATAATGGGCAAGAAATCACTATTGAATTGTTTTTCTTGCATTATATACAAGTGTTTTCATGGTTTTTTATCATTCACCGTTTCTTATCTTGATTGCTGCTGTTGCTTCATTTCAGACAAATGGCCAACTCTCCCCTGATTACTACTCATCCACTTGCCCACAAGCATTTTCTATTGTTAAGGCAGCAGTTGCAGCTGCTACAAAGAATGAAACACGTGTAGGGGCATCCTTGCTCAGATTACACTTTCATCACTGCTTTGTCCATGTGAGTATAGGTTCAATTCCATTGATAATGCATGCTGCTCCTATGCTGCTGCTGAATTAACTTAAGTGAATTTTCATTATGAATAGGGCTGTGATGGATCAGTACTATTAGATGATAATGCCGCATTTATAGGTGAGAAAACTGCAGTTCCTACCAATAACTTCTATAGAGGATTAAACTTGGTCGATAACATCAAAGCTCAAGTGGAGAAAGCAAGTCCTGGAGTGGTATCCTGTGCTGATATTTTTACTATAGCAGCTCGTGATTCGGTTGTTCAAATTAGCTTCACATCATTCAGCTACAAGCCTATAAATTTAACAACAAATAATTTGAAGAGAAAAAAAATGAAGCCTGATTTTTTCCTCTTAAAATTTAGTCAGAGGTCCCAAGCTATGAAACACTGATTACTACACTTGTTCTATTGTCAATTGGAAGATATTTCTAAACTTACATTATATTTTTGTGTGAAGATATTTCTCTGGTGTTTGCGGCTAGGGGGTCCCTCATGGAAGGTAAGGTTGGGAAGAAGGGATTCTACCACTGCTACCAGAAGGTGCGGCAAATGCTTCCATCCCACACCAACCTGTAATCTAAGTGCTCTTATTTCAAGCTTCTCTGCTCAGGGTCTCTCAGTGAAAGACCTAGTAACACTGTCTGGCAATCCATTAGTTAGCCAATGTCATAAAAAGCCGATATCTCTGAAGAACAAAAACTACATCACATTTACTAGCTCTGGAAAAATAATGTTGTTTTCCTACTCTCTTTTTAGACCAAAGTCATTATTCATTTTTCCTATGAACAAGTACATTTATAGCATCAATTTTTCCTGGAATTTATCATGCTATTAATAGGTGTAATAGTTCATTTTGGATTGCAGGTTCACACACTATTGGCCTGGTCCGGTGCACATCATTTCAAGGACATATTCATAATGACTCCAATATAGACACCTCCTTCGCCAGCTCATGGCACCGTAATGCAAAAGAAGTGGGAATGATAGTGTGCTCGCGCCCTTTATGTTCAGACGCCAACCTATTTCGATCATTTATATTACAAGAATTTGTTAACTAAGAAGGGTCTACTTCATTCTGATCAAGAGCTCTTCAATGGAAGTTCTGCTGCTGCTTTGGTTAAAAGTTATGCTGCCAACTCTTCATTATTTTTCCAGGAATTTGCCAAGTCTATGATTAAAATGGGAAACATCAAGCCTCTCATAGCAAGTGCTGGGGAGATCAGGACCAATTATAGAAAAGCAAATTGAAATTTGTTTTCATACTTACAAGAAATTATAGAATGTTTAAGGGAGTATGTCTGTTGATCTTGACATCAATTCAGGTTCTTTAAAATGTTTGAAGTGAATTAGTTGTTTCATTGTTTGTACAGTCAGTTGTTTCATCGTTTGTATACTTCAAATTTGTCTTGATAAGTACAAAAAAAAAAAAATCTCTTTAGGATGAACTCAAACTCTAGATTTTTTATTAAGAATTTTTCGCACTTAAAAACTTAATTTTAAAATCAATTTATAGATTAGTTTCCTAACTCAAATAAATGTCCATAATTTCTAAATGATAAACTAATTAATAATAAATTCAAATAATCTTAACTACTTATCCTTACTACTTATACTAATAAACATAATTTAAAAAACAATAATAAATCAAGACATAACTAAAGTAAATAAAATATATTACATGTCCTATGCTTGAATTTAAAGACTAAAGATGCGTAATTTTCCTCTTTCTCCTCTCTCAAAACAGAGTTAAGATTATCCCTTAATATTTCCCATAATAGCCCATCTTGGAAAATTTGAGCCAACTTGAGTGCTAGAATTCATCTATTCAGAAATGAATGGGTAATGTTTACAGAATCCAGCTGAATAAGAAGATCAGAAAAGCAAAGTAACTCTACTTTTTTCTTTTCATAGAAGTGGACAAAGAAAGCAGAAATTTATGCAAATAATTAGAGAATAGTTAATGTTTGCTTTAAATGAGCTACAGTAGCATGCCCTAAGTATTGGAAATAAATTAATGAACTAGGCTCACTTAGCCCCCAATATGGGGTAAAAAGTTTCTTTTCAGTAGGCTCCGTCACCCCAACCAAAACCGGACAGATCGAATCTTTTCACTGCACGAGGCAAATAAGTTCAAGCATCTGATTGGGACATCAAGATTGCTGCTACTGTAGCCTGCATTATTGGTAGTACAAGAGCCAAAACTTGGATGGTATCCAAGATTTTTGTCAGCACACGCAGATTTGATCAGCAGTTCATAGCAAGATGATATCAATAATTCACAATCGCAAAGGAATCAAGTCCATTTGTTGAGGCCAGTGTCGGCAGAGTACGCCTTGTATGAAATACAATTTTGGTAAACGTAGAAAAGTAAACTCTCAAATACAATTAACACTGCAGTAACCTATGCAATCATGGGGAAGACAACAACTAGGTACACTAGACTACGATGGGGAAGACTATCAAGCATCGGATATGGCTAAGTAAGGTAGTTATTACACCAAAATTTGTCGGTAAACTATATACGGAGAATATTACAGGGTTAGAGCACCTAAATTGCATTATCCTAAATGATTCAATTATATACTTTTCATCTATTCCAACTCATCAGCTGATGCCACCTCCTCTTCCAGCTCAAATGCATCAACTTCTGCAAAATAGGCTCTCTGCCTGTCAATGAAATCTTGGGGCAAGTCATGCTTGGCAGCATTTACCTCAGACTTCTCTCGGTGTTGCTTCTGTGGTGACATCAAAATCCATTAATCTCAACTCAATACATATTAATCACATTATCTTCACGGATGCATATGCTTATGACAAAAAAAAAAAAAAAAAGCTTGAAAGAGACGAGCATTATATGGCTTAATGCAAAAGCAAGCAGCAATATATTATAACTAACAATATAACTAAAGCAAAAAAGAAAGCAATTTGCAGAAAAATAAGTGGCATGATATCTTTATTTTGCTTCCGGAAAGCATATGCTTCGTCCAGTTTTTATTTTAAATTCCACTCCGTAGCTGTATGCAAAAAGCAAGACTGGTCTAAAATGCTGTGGAGTAGTGGTCCAATTCCAGCAGAAAATAGATGACAAGTTCACATAGCATAGACAATAACAAACATTCCTGACATGTTAATGCTCCAACAAAAGACAGAATGCAGTAATTTTTGAGAGAAATTGATTCCATGAAGTGAAAGGGGAATACTTCATTGTTGCAGCATTTATTGGTACCACAACCACAGGTACCACCAACACCCCCCTTCTCCCCCTTCTTCTTTCTTGTTTTTCCGTCCCTACTGGAGTAAAAAGTTTACAAGTTACAAGAAGGAAGTCACTGCCACCAGCCAGTAATTTTGAGTTAATAATTGTTCACCAACCGTGTCCCAAAAATTACCAGCTTGGCACAAATTGAAGCAATCAAGACAAGGTAAAGCAGTGTGCACATATGCATCATTGATCAACACTTTTTAATGAAATTATAAGGTTTTATATAAAAATGTGAAACATTCTAAAGCTAGAGAGCTTTCAAAAAGGAAATTGTCTTAATGAAGGCCAAAAAATTCCCAAACCAAAGATCAATAGCATGATTATTCATTCAATACAAACTAAATTAAGAAACTAGGAGAATTTTTATACAAACCTTTTTACGTGCTATTGGGCATGATTTGGAGAGACCAATATCACCATCTCCATCTTTTTTTTCCCTGTATTAAAGACAAGGAGAAACAGCATTAATAAAGGAGGTAAACCATGGAAATATTCGATGGAAGATCATCATAATCTGACCAAACATTATGCAACAGAGATATTCTGAATTAATGAAACAGAGAACAAGAATAGTGATGAATATAACAGAAATTATGAATAAAAAAGAGTAGAGAAGAATAAGTATCTGATATACAAGACCATAATCTTCAATACCTAAATAGAACATGCTATCACAACATAGAATAATTCAAAGACCTTAAACTTTGATTTCCCAAGCGTTGTGTTCCAAATTCATTTTCTGAGTGTTCAAAGCAAACTTGGCTCAAAAGATGTCATGACTTTAATTGGAAACAGATGTTAAAAAAATGAAGAAAACACAGGCATCTAAAGCAAAAACTGTTTTAAGAGGAAACAATAGTCTTTCATTCTCATTAGCTACCATCTCCTGAAAGACTCAATTATGAAAGGATATGGAAGATATATGAATGAAATTGGACACAAAAAGACCATTAGTTAAACCAATTTAACAATTATTTTTCTCATATCCAAACATATGGTCAAGGTATCAAAAGGCCAAACATTTGGTAGTCCTCATCTTAAAATTGTTGCCTAAAACCTAACCATCTACAGAGTTGAGAGTGAATGCTGAAGATCACTTCCACCCTTTATTTAATGGCATATGGCTACTTACAACAGTAAAAATACCATTTGACTGCATCAGTGACTACCATACCATGACATCGACAATCAATCCACTTATTCTTTTAATTACGCTTACAAATTCTAAGTATCCTTTGCTTTCTAGAGTCATCAAAGACTAGTTATCCAAGGACAAAGTACCAAACCAACAAGAAATGCACAAACTGATAAAAGGAAAACCACCTTAAGTCTGGCATTCTCATTTCAAAAAAGCAACTGAAAGGCTCGGCAATTTCCTTCCCTTTACTCTTCCTTTTTTCAGCAGTATGTCTCCTGTTGTAAACTGTACAAGGCTCAAAATCCACACAATCACCAATACCTAAAATCATAACCATAATGTAAAATCCATTAGACCAACAATACATGCACAATACAGAAAACTAGGGACAAAAAAATGGTTGAGAAAACATAGATCACCTACTTCACCTAATTTCCACACCATAGAGTGTATTTCAACTATAGTTTCTAAGAAACTGAGTAGTTCCAAGCTGAAAAACATTAATCGAATTCGCACAATTACTGTCTAGAATCTAGATAACTAGATTAAATCAATGATATGTAGCTTGCACTGAAAATGAAGTAAGGGGATCATTCAGCAAAACTACTAGAAACTAAATTAATAAAATCAACATTAATTTAATTCATAGAATTATTGTAGAAGCAATTTGATACAGTTTAAACTGACCATAAAGTCAAAACCCACTAAGTTCTATTGCAGAAAAATGTTATTTAATTCATAAAAAAATAAAATTCACCAGAACAATTTTAATAAAAACCCACAAAATCCATTTTTGTAAAATAATCAATTCATTAGTATTAAAACAACAAATTAACATTCGTCAGAAACCAAAAACCCTAGACAACACAGAACTCCAAAAGCAAACCCCTATTAAGAAATCCAATCAAAACCCAGAACAAAGTCCGAGAAATCATGAAAATCACCCGAAACAGAAGGCGTTTTTGGTGGCGGAGACAACATGGAGCTAGGGTTTGCCCTGTTAATTGGACCTTTTTTCTTCTCCCTCTTCTTGTCATTGTGATTATTCTTATTGGCGGTGAATTGAGTGGCAGTAAACTTGGAGTTAGAATTAAGATCAGTATTGAGATTGTTGTTGAGAAGGGATTTAAGAGGCAAAGAGAGAGAAGATTTGGTGGGTGGTTTGAGTAAAGAAGAAGAAGAGGATTGTGAAGAAGGCAGAGATGATGGGACTGTATTGCTGAGATCAGTGAAGGGTTTCCTTTTGCTGGTTCTTCTTCTTGGTGTTGTTGTTGGTGATTTTGTTTCTTCCATTTTTTTGTTGCTTTTCCAAGAATTCTCAGCTTCGGTTATCTCTTCCAAAGTGCAGTGTTGAAGATGGTTTTGGGTTGGCGGGAAATTTATCTTGCCATTTTTTTTTTTTGTTATTGGGCCATGAAAATGATCTAGGAATGGACAGAATTGTTGAGTCGCGAACCATCAAATATCTGGGGCAGCCGAGGATTCAGTAAATTGGGCTGCAAACAGCTTTCATCGATTCATTTTTTTGGGTTCTTGTTTTTGGATTCATTTTCATGGGTTCTAAAATAAGTTTTAAAATTTTGCCTCAAATTGGGCCCTAAAGTAAAATTGGACTTCCCTAACCAAAATGACGTTTTTTGACTGAAGACTATGCTTTGTGGAGTCTCAATTTATATATTTTGAGGATGGTTTATATTTGATATATTGTTAGTGGAATGAATTTATATAATGCCAGTGAATTATGACATTTTATAAATAAATAAATTAAAAAGCTTTGAAGTGTTTAATAATAAATATTCATAAATTTTAAATGCTTAAATTTACAAAATAAATATTAAAATTTTCTATTCTACTTTATTTTTGTCACACTAAATCTTCCAAACACAGACAAAAACTGACACAATAAATCAATTCAAAACCGTGAAAACTAGCAAGAATATGACAATTTAATAATGTCCTTAGTAAATGAATGTTGACCCTTCACTGATCTCTTTAGTTTTAATGTTTGATATACGCAAAAATTGCTTCAAATTTTCCATATTTTCAGGTTTATTATGCTTTTGTGCTGTGTGAAGAAAAAGATGAAGTATTATAGATCATTTAATATGAAATATTTGGTTCTGATGAACAACATTTTTAGTTCCTTTAATTATATATTAATATGTAAGCAGGATGGAATGCACAAAATGTTATCATTCATTTCAGGTTTTCATGGTTTGGTTGCTATTAGTATTTGAGTTTTGGTATTTCACAGTTGACACAGGTTAACAACAGACTTTCCCCTGTGCTGAGGGAGTGGATCACTGCTTTGCTCTCTCTCACTAGTTCCTATATTTCAAGGCGCCTTGATCTAGCTTTTAAAGATTGTCAAAAAAGGTATTCACAGATCCAGAATTGTGGGCAGAATGGAAAGCATATGTTTGTGGTTTGGTGCTAGAATTGCCTATTACCAATGCTGTTTTTTTCTTAGATTTTGACCTTGACAAGGTTTTCTTTGCCCTATAAAACAGAACTTGAAACCTAAACTAAAGCACATGTATGGATTTAGTTAATAATTTTCTATATGCATTTCACCTTTGATTAATCTGTTATAAATTCAGCAGCTTGTTATTGGAAGACATGAAATATTGTTAATCATGCCATTGGCTTCCATGATGGAACCAGGAGACAGGAGTGCTGTAGCAGTTGGCCAGGAAGGCCTACAAAACTAATATTTTGGAAGTTCTAAATGTTATGAAAGTGGTTCTGCTAGCCTAGCCTTTCACATCCTTGCTGTTGTGAAGTTGGAAAGTCTTTTTCTTCTTCCTAACTTTCTGATTACTTTTCTTTCAACCCTATTTTTTAAAGCCTTTTAACGGCTTCTTTGAAACTCACTCAAAACACATTTCCAACCAACTTCCCATCTTCCCTTGATTGACAACAACACATGACTACCTTTTTCATTTTTTTTTTAAATCTACAGTTATCCATTGACTCTTCTACCCCTGTCTTTAATTCTTTATAATTATCTTTTTTAAATACTTTCTTTTGGCCAACTTCCATCAAATACTTAATTATATTATTATGGAATCATCAGATTATTTATTTAATTGAGGTTATGTTTGGATAGGTGGTGCTATATGTGCCCCAATCAATCAATTTTTACACTAAAAGAGTCTTTGTTACCACACTGTACCATCCAGCCAAACATAGCATTAGACTGTTGGTTCCTTAGTATATAAATGTTCTCGTGATCATCTCCAAGGAAAAATTACAAATTACCCATTGTTTGATTGTCGCCCTACCTCTCTAATTTCCATTTTGTTACCCTCATAATATTTCAAATGATCAATTATACTTATATTGTTCAAAAAAAAAAAAAAAAGAAATGGCCTTATCCGATAAAGTTGCACTTTGATAATAAGGATAATTATGTTAATCTTAGATCAGGCAGCAAATTAAACAGACTCAAATCAAACAAATTAAATCAGCCATCCTCTTCCACTAGGTTCTGAAGGGTGGAGTAGTTATTTCATTTGAATTAAAATATGGAGGCCATCATTTGGTTGTTGCTTTGTCAGATGAATTGACATCAATAAAATAAGGTTTAACAAACTTCCATCATTATCAATCAAGGGAAATGACAATTTATTCAATTTGAGTTCGAAAGAAGAAATTGCTTCCCCTCCTCCCTTCTTCTCCTAATCTTTTGGTCTGCAGAAAGTTGTGACAGATAAAAAGGCAAAATGGATTGCTCTATCTGCAGTTCAATGCCATTTATTCTTAGGCCTCCAAGGAATACAATATGTGGAGCATGCTATGAAGGAGCAAGAAATGTAATCACCTTGATGAACAAGCTTGAAAATTATCATAGTAAAGGAACCGATAAAGCCGGTAACATTCCTGGTTCATCTTCACCAAATTCCTGTAAGGCAAGCTCCGTTTTCATGTTTTCTTGTTACTTTTGCTGGGTGTCCTAGTTCTTGCAGTCAATCAATTAGAATCTTAAACTTCACGTTTTTACTGTTCCATTATCTGTTTGCCTCGATGCAGTTATGCATGATTCTGATAATTGTTGTTAGAAGTCTGACATTAATAGAATTGTTACTAGCATTAGATTAGTTTAATACTTTCATTTGATCATTCAAAGTATGTGCAAAGCAACAGAATTTTTATTAAGTGCATTGCTTTTGCCCATTTATCTTGAAGGAACTTTCTTGGTAGTAAGAAGTAATATCGTTCTACATAAAATAGAACAAAACTATTAAAGACCAAAGCTGAATTTATTACATGCACAATTTTGATAATCCAGAATATAGGCTGAACTATGGGATTTTCCTTGTGTTAGCCACAGCCACTTGCAAATCTTACAAAATGGATAACAAGTATGAAGGATATGGAAGATGATTTGAATGAGAAAATAAGCTTCTTGAGTGGACTTGTTGTGGCTTTCAGAGATCAAATACACACTGATATTCAGCTCAAGCCTGGCAACAATGGTCCTTCCATACCAGCACACAGAGCTTTACTAGTAATTGTCTCCCACTCCTTCCTTTATGATCTTTAATTTCCATATTCTTTACTTTTTCTGTAAATCAAAACCAATTTCATTTGCTGAATTTATAGGCAGCAAGATCAGAGATATTCAGGAACATGTTAGACTCTGATTGTTGCAAGGCTCCATCAAGCGATACAATTACTCTGCCAGAGTTGAATACTGAAGAACTTGAGTCTCTCCTTGAGTTTCTTTACAGTGGGAATTTGGCTTTAGACAAGCTAGAGAAACATGTTTACTCGTTGTTTGTTGCAGCTGATAAGTATGAGATTCCATACTTGCAAGATTTCTGCGAGCGATACATGTTAAGTTCCTTGACTGCCTCAAATGTTCTCGAAATTTTACAGATCTCAGATGTTAGTTCAAGCAAGACATTAAAAGAGACTGCCTTGAACTTCATTGTTAGAAACATGGAGGATATAGTTTTTTCAGCTAAGTATGAAGTTTTTGCGACCAAGAACCCTCATCTTGGTGTGCAGATTACAAGGGCCTTTTTAATGGATGCCAAAAACAAAAGAACTAATGGAGTTTGATCATTATGCCATTTGACGGAAGAAATCAATTGAAGAAAATATCTGGTGCAAATAACCACCAAGAATGTAGAGAATACATTTTTACATGCAAAGATGCAAAGCAATAAAATTCTGATTTGTTATAACAAATTATAATTTCATTTTCCCTTTCCAATTTGCCAACAGCCGTGGCCAGAGTTCAATACTTGAAGAACCCAAATGTCAAAAAAAAAAAATCTTCATTAAGGTAACTTGTTGAGCTTATCATATATTAAGGGCAAAATGTCAATTCCTCTCATTTCATATAGCTATTTTTTTCATTACCTAGATGGCCAAAATAATTTTATTTGATGAGGCAAAACCGTTACTATTGAAATATAATCGTAAGCAAACAAAATGGGCTAGAGAAAGAGTCAAAGATACACTCACTAACATTATGGTAGTACTAACTAATTTTTCTTAGTGCTTTTACTAGGTCATTGCACAATCCAAAAAATCATTTCATTCTTAATCATCTAATTTTTGCCATATTTGTCAACAAAGTGATTGTTAATGGGCAATAGAAACTTACCAAAATATTTTGATTCAATAACTGATTTATGATTTTTCATATCTGTTGAGCATTGAATAACATTTGAATCTGTTATGCATTTATAGATTATCATGACTTTTAGAATAAGTGATTGTTGTTTAATTGATATCTATTTAACAATTCTGACATATATTTTTATTTTCAAGATTATATTTCATTTTGTTTTTATCTTAAGCTTTAATGATAACACTAATATTATATATCTTTCTTATCTTTTAATAAGTATAGTACATAAATACAGACTTACACTGTGATATTGTAATTGAATTGTTTGAATTTGAATAAAATACCACTTACAAAATTCTTATCCTCATCCACAATGGCCAATAAATGTTAGAAAAGAAAATAAAAACCAAATACATCATCATTTATTAAAAAACACAGAAAGTGCAAAACGATCTCTAATAATGCCGCAGGAAGAAACCCCATCCTTACGAGCATTATTTAGTTCATCTGCTGTCAGCTCCACATTCTTTTCTGATATATTCTCCTCCTGTTGTTCTTGCTTTCCCAGGGTAAGCTCAAGGGTGAGTACTGCTGTGAATGGGGTAATTTCTTCTTATTTCTTTTTTCGTTTTTTTTTGTTGGTTTAATATCCTTTTAATGTATGTCTTCTCAAAAAAAAAATTTCGTTTATCATACATCTATGGGCACTTATGCTAATTATGCTTTATATCAATGGATTATTAATCATACACCACCTATTTAAACTCTACAAGTAGAGTTTAAAGGTAATGATGTGTTTTTTATTATTATATTAATTTTTTAAATATATCCTATGTAACAACTCTTTTATTCCATTATAAAATTTTTAAAAAATTCAATGAATATAGTGTATTAGATCATTTTTCATATACTAACTAAGGAACAAATTGGATTCATGAAATGTAAGCTTATCTACTACATAGCAAGAATCAGATCCAACTATTAGATGGTAGAAGGTAAATGATCATGACTTTATTTTATGTTATTTTTTTGATAGCCTCAGCCACATGCAAATCAAGCGAAATGGATGAATGACTTGAAAGATAAAAGAATAAGTTTCTTAAGTGGACTATTTGGGGCACTGAAAGAAGAATTTCATACTGATACACAGCTCAAGCCTGGTGATGGTGGGCCTTGCATACCAGCACACAGGGTCATACTAGTAACTCCATTTACCCTCCATCTCTTTTTTTTTTTTTTTGTTATCGGATAATTATAGTGGAGTTAAATTCTATAACCACGATTGAGATATTATCTGTCTTTTCTTTATTATATTAATTTAATCATTTTTTGTGTCTTCTGTTTCTTATTTTAATTTATTGATTTTTTTTAAATATATCCTCTAACATAATGCAACACTTATCCTGTAATCCTGACCTGGTATATGTGTTGTAAACATTATATATTTGTTGTAGGCAACAAAATCTGAAATATTTAAGAACATGCTGGACTCGGATGGCTTGAGGGCTCCAGCAGCAAGTGATACTATCACTCTCCCTGAGCTAAACTTTGAAGAGCTTGAGTCCCTGCTGGAATTTCTTTACAATGGTAGCTTGCCCTTGGAAAAGTTGGAGAAACATGTTTACTCATTGTTTATTGCAGCTGAAAGGTACGAGATTCCATACTTGCAGGAGTTCTGCCAATGTTATATGCTGAATTGTTTGAATGCATCAAGCGTTCTTGATGTATTAGAAACCTCAGAAATTTGTTCAAACAAGACATTGAAAGAAATTTGCCCTGAATTTCATTTTCAAGAACACTGAGGATGTAGTTTTATCAGATAAGTATGAAGTCTTGGCAGCCAAGAACCCGAAGCTTTGCACGCAGATTACAAGGGAATTCTTCATGAATGCCAGAAATGAAAAAGTTAGCCGAGTTAGATTAATGAGGTTTCAGAAGAAAATGGGGTTTCAGGAGAAATCCTGCAATGATTTTCAGGAAAAAGCCAGTGAGTGAAAAGGAAAAATGAATGTGTAGAAATCATATGGCGTTTTACTAATTTGGATTTAATAGAAAGGATTTAGATTTCATATTTAGTATAAATTGTTTGATAAAACTATGGTAAATATGACCCTTATGATTATTTTTAAATTCATAAATTTGTTAATGCTTATTTATTGATTGATTTGAAATACATGTAAAGATTGGTAAATTTGAAATTCATCTACTTATACTTTTTTAAATATATAAATATATTTAATTTTAATTAATTTATGTATAATGTATGCGCTCATAATTTATCTAAAAAATTAAATCCGAATCAACTCTCTTAAATCTATATTTCAAAAAGTACATATAATTATTTAATTTTCCATATAAACTATATATCCTTTTTAGTGAAGCATCAAATTAAAGGGTTTTTTTTTTTTTTTTTGTGTTAATAATGATACGTAGTTTGTTTGCTTGAATTTCAATTCTGACAATAACAATGCACCAAAAGGAAAACCCAGCTTTGACAAGAAATTAATCCATTATGTGAAATCATCATTGATGAATATGAAAGATGAAAATTAAGGAGAGGGAAACATGTACTCACTCGTCCCAACATTGTTAATTCTCCATTATTTTTATGGAATTTTAAAAAAAATTAACTTTGGTGTATATAATATTAATTTTTTATTTTTTATAAATTTAATGTTTCATAATTTTTTATTTTAAAAAGTAAAAAAAAATCATGAAAATTAATTTTGGAACATGAAAAGAACAAGAGATTTAAGTATTGCAAAAACAATATAGTTTTGCAACATCCAAAAAATAAACAAAAACATGAGACAGAGAGTAGTATATTATTATTTATTTATTTTAATAAGATTATTAGGGGTACCTTAACTTTTGTTTTGATCTATTCTCTGCTAGCATACTTTCTCGACCTATGTTTTTAAGATTTTATTCTTAGAGTTTCTCTTTATCTATTAGATTAATCCAAGTGGATCTAGAGTTGGCATCGCCTGCCTCAAACTCGATGATTTTATGTATTATCAAATCTGAATTTGATTTTATTTGAATTTTTTTTTATTCTTTCATATTCGAATCTGATCTCGATCTGATATTATATAAATCACATGATTCGATTCGATCCGAAATTAATAAAATATTATTTTTTAAATATAATATTTAAAAATATCATTATATAAATATATAAATTAAAAATTAAAAAAATAATTAAAAAATAATTTTTTATATAATATCAGGTATGATCGGATCGGGTTTGCTTAAAATCTGAATCTGACCCGACCCGAATTATTTTATAATCTTACTCGACCGAAATTTAAATTTCGAAAAAAAAAAAACCAACCTTGTAAAATTAGATCGGATCAAAATCCATCGATAATGGATTAAATTATCGACCCTAAGTGAATCACATGTAGTATATTATGTTTGGAAGAGTTTGATAACATCATATATAATATGATTAAAATATGTCATAAATTCTTATACTTTTCAAATTTTAAAAATTTAATCTCTTTAATTTAATTCAAAAATATTCAGGTCCTGTATTATTATGATTTCAATCATTAATAATATTAAATTTTATCTATTTAAATTATTAACGTGGTTATTAATGTGATATTTTTATTTATTTTTATTATTTTTGGTGTTGACATGAATTAAAATGCAAACCATAAATCTACATCAACATTAACAATTTATTTGATTTTTATTTTCTAATTACGTCTCCATGATATTTCTCTAAATATCATTAAAAAAATAAAAGTCTAAAATTGAAAAACAAAAACCGATTTCTTGCTTGCAAAATTCCTAATCCTTACCATCCAAATATCATTTTTTTTTTATTTCATTTCATTCCCTTCTTCTTAAAAGAAAAATACCCTAGCTCTCTTTAAAAAAAAAATTTTAATCTCAGAAATCAAAAGCTTTTCTGTCGTCACCATCGCTGCCACTCTGCCGATCACTGTCGGCCACTGCCATCGGCTGAAATCTAATTGAGCCCAAAATTTCACTAGAGCTTCCTTTCGACCCCCTCTTCTCCGTTCCAAGCTCAATTTTTCCAAAATGGTCTAAATCTATTTGAAATCCAAAACTGAAACTTTAAACCACAAAATCTCCTCATTTCACCGTCCGATCCTCCTAAGATTTTGATATGTTGCTATTCTATTCTCACTCTTCGTTTCTGCCAATCCTGAACGTCCAAAATTTTAGCTGCTGTGGACCTGACCTAGACTATCGCCACTCCCACCGCTAGTGATAGCCCCCTCTTTTGTCTTTCCTTATTCTTCTTTCCTTACTTCTTTATAAATCCAAACCAAACCCACCTAAGAACACCTCTAAACCCACGAAGCTATCTCTTTCCAAAATCAAAGCTGCTATTTTATATTTTTTTTATGTGTTGGCGTTGCATTTCCCCTCTCATAGGATTTTTCTTTTTTTTTTTTGCTTGTTGGTGATGGGCGTTTTGCTGGTTGATGGGGCGTTAGTACCGCGGGCTGGTTCGACAGTTTTGATGGTAGGTTGTCATTGGTGGGTGATGGGCTTAGGTAGTGTCTTTTTGGTCGTGGGGAATGGTTTCACGATTTCAATTTGAGATTTGAAAATAAACGAGAAACGAAGGATTTGTGAACAAAAGATTTGGGTTCAACGATTTTTCTTTCTATTTTTTTATTTTGATTTTCTATCAATTTTAATTTTTTTGTTAATGATATTAGAGATATATTAAATATAAATAATATTTCAAATAAATTGTTAATGCTGACATGGATTTATGTAGGTCAGGTAACTAGATTTTAATTCACGTCAGAAAATAATGAAAACCAATAAAAATACTACGTCAATCATTTAAATAAATAAAATTTAACACTAATAAAATTTGGATTGAAATTTTTAAATTATAATAGTATAAGGTTTAAATTTTTTAAAATTATATTAGAAAAATTAAATTTTCAAATTTCAAAAAAATACAGTGATTTATGATACATTTTAATCTATATAATATTATATTATAACATATATAACAATCTAATAAAGTTTGCTTACGTGAATATTTAGTTAGATAATATATCTTTTTAATATGTAAAAAAAAATTTAAAACTTTTTTTTTTGTAATGACATGTAAGATATTTTTAATTTTAAGATATATATATATATCTAAAAATTATTTAATTATACAAAACTTTCAAATTTAAATGGAAGATCAATTCAATTATTTTTAAGTTGCTAGCAATAAAATTTAAGTTAAATATATTAATTTTTTAAAAATGCATTTCCAAATAATCTAAATATATATCTTTTTCAATTCAAAATTTTCAAATATAATGTTTTATTATCTTTTAAAATAGGTTTTCTAATAATATAACTATATGTATATATATATATATATATATATATCTTTTTAAACCTAAAAATTTCAAATTAAGTGATATTATAAAATGGATTTATTAATAATTGAATTATATGTCATTTTAAATTTGAAATTTTAAAATATAATTTTTATTTTTAGAGATTTCATAATAATTTTTTATTATTTGATTATTTTAAACTTTAAAAAAATCAAATATCACATACATTAGAATATCATAATTTATTCATTATCGAAATTCTTAATGTTAATTCTATTTTTCAATTTTTTTTAACATTTATACATGCAAAGAAATGATTTTTTAACTTGTGAGACGCACTGAACTTTTTATTATATTTTTATAACTTTTTGATATCTAAGAGGCATAATTTTTTATAATTTAATGCTTTTATTTGAATTAATTTGTATAGTATTATTGGTTTTTTCCTTAAAGCGAAATGTAAGTAGTAAAAGTAAAAAGCATTTTTTTTTTTTTACTTTTGAAATTGATTATAAAATCTTGTGAATATGAATTGACACATTCTCATTGAAATCTTTTCACATTCAAATATTACTTAAATTTTAAAATTATTTCATTTAGCTTTTATAGTAACACAATTTTTCATCAAATGTAAAGTTTAAATAAATATAAAAACTAATTTGACAAATCTTATTAATGTTGAAGACCAAGATATTACTAAAACTCATACAAAAAAGGTACATGAAAGTAAGCTATCATGCATATTATTTAAATATTTTAAATCATTATTTTTTCAAATAAATAAAATAAGTATACGCATATTATTTAAATATTTTAAATTATTATTTTTTTCTAAATAAATAAAATTTATCTTAAATTATATAAAATTGCAAATGTATAAAAATAATTGCGCAATATGGAAAATGGCACAAATTGAAAACAGTTAATTTGAAGTGATAAAACTTTTAGTTTTCAATTTCATATTTTGTTAGTATACTCTATAATACTCTTTATATATAAAATTTTTGGATATTTTATTTTTCTTTAAATATTATTATATGTTTTGAATTTTTTAATTAAAATTTTAATTTTATTATGTTTTGATGTCTTAATTATATTATTTATAATTTACATATATATTGAACATCTAAGTTATTAAATAATATTAATTTATACATCTAAACATATTTAAATAAATAAAGATAATTCATGCATTGTACGAGTTAGAAACTAGTTAAAAATGTAAAATAATAGAAAAAGGCCGAAACAAAATATACAATCACACTAAAAAAAACCTTACTCCTACTCAAAACCACATATTCCTAAAATTCAATTTTAAATACTTTTATAATAAGTTTAAATTATATAAGATTCGATGATTCTAAGGAGTGTTTTTTAAATACTTACTACCTATTAAAAACACATCAAATTACCATTTTATGAATGTTTTTATTACAATATCTTTATCAATGCTTTAAAATAGCTGCATTTTATTGCAATTATAAAACTATTGATAATGCAATCAATTGCGTCTATATTAATATATTTATTATTATTAACATAAATTTTAATAATTGAAACTCTTTTTCTCTTATCACAAAGGCAACATTATATTTCCAACATCGAGAGAGTCCTTATTGAAAAGAAGAGTTAACAGCATCTATGCTTGTAAAATTTGATTTGAATTTTATTTTGATATTGGATTCTCAATTTTCTAAAGTTATACAATTTTAATTATTTTTTTTATAAAACCATTTAAATTGACAGCAAATATCAACTGGCACATTGTTGATGGCATTAGTTAACATATCTCGTGATAAAAGGAAAGACCAAAATAGAATTTCATTCAAAATATAGGAACCAAAAGTGCTATTATCTTAAATTTTTGGCTAAAGGGTATAAAGCCCTTGAACTGTAATTAAAAAATCATCAAAATCTTCTTTTATTGCAATCAATCAATCTGTTCAATATTTATTTTCATCTAATTAAGTTTTTTTTTATTTTGATGAAAAAGTTAACAACATTTATTAATTTGTCGACTAAGATAAAAGTTTATGTAATATTAATAAAATAGATGAAAGTTTGTCATGTGACATAATTAATATATGTGAAAATTAAATAAAATAATCTTTTTTTCTTTACTTTTCTCTATTTAATTTTTCCCTCTCTTTCTTTAAGATTCTTCTAAGAATTCAATTGATTGTAATTCGAAGATTAATTGATTAAATTTTATCACATGATTACATTTCTATCATTTAAAGATTCAATTGAGTCGAAATAAAAGATTAAAGGCTTGATTGATTGCAATAAAATGTTAATAATTTAATTGATTATAATAAAATAGTAAAGGTTTAAATGATTATTGTATTTAGTTTAATATCATTTTTTACCCTTTAACCTAAACTTTTTATATTTCAAACATATCTTATAAAATATCAAATTTAAAGTAATATATTTATATTTTTTATTCCAATATAATTTATTAGTTAAAAATTTTTGGTTTTTAATAGAAAGTAGATTATAAAAAATTACAATTAAGTTAAAAATTTTAAAATCCTATAAAAATTTTAAAAATAAGTAAACAATTATATATTGGTTTTAAAAAATTAAATAAAACTTTTTCATTTCAAAATATTAACTGTCATATCATTTAAAAAAATCAATTTATTAATCTATTCATAATTTTTTTATTGAAAAAAAAATTATTTTAAATCAATTATTTTTTAAAATTTTATATTAAAAATAACAAATAAACAATTAGAACGTCTCTTAACATTGCCGATCTTAAAAAAGGAATAAATTGGGTTACTAAAAATAATAATTTTATTTTATATAAATATATAATTTCAGTTAAAATATATTTAAAATGGATTTTTTGGAGATAAATAAATTTTTGAATAGATTAATAAATATATATTTTTTAAAATGATATAGAAATTTTTTACTTAATATTTTAAAATGGTAAGGAGTTTTTTATTTAATTTTTTAAAACAATAAACAAATTTTTATTTAATTTTTTTAAATGATATGGAATTTTTTAAAGGATTTTGAATTTTTAACTTAATTTTAATTTTTTAAAAAATTTATTTCTGTTAAAAATATTATTTAACTGATAAATCATATCATAATAAAAATAAAAAACTATTTTAAATTATTTTAAATATAAAAAATCAAATTTTCATTTTATTATTTTTATATTTTTTCTTCTTTATAAAATAAATTTTATAAAATATTTGAATAAAGAAAAAGGAAAGATCTTTAATTTTTTTTAGAAAATATATTTTTTGTAGAAAATAATATTTTCTACTATGATTTATCACTAAAATAATATTTGTAACAAAAAAAAGATATTTTGTTTTTAAAATGATATGGAAATTTAAAAAAAAAGATTTCAAAATTATAACTTAATTTAAATTTTTTGAAATCTATTTTCAAAAAAAAAAAATTAACCAATAAATTATATTACAATAAAAATATAAAAATGTTATTTTAAATTTTAATATTTTATAAAATATATTTAAAATATAAAAAATTCAAGATAATAGCATCCTTAATCCTTACACTTTAAGCAAAATTCTATTTTAATCCCTTTGTTTGTCATGTGAAATGCCAGTTAAAGCTATTTATGTGGCAACAATTGACATTTATTGTTAATTTAGATGGTACAATAATCGAAATGACCAAAATTATATTAATTTTGAGCAATTAAAAATCCAATTAGAATATTTTAAAGATTTAAAAATCAAAATAAAATTTGACTTAAAATTTAAGAATCATAAAATATTATTAACTTTTTAAAAAAAGAATCATTTCATTTTGGTAACCGATATACTTATTGGATGAATATGAATTTTAGTATGCATGTAATGATTTTTAAAAAATAATATCTAACGTAAAATTTATATTTCCTTTTCATTATTCCAACTTACAATATGTTTTGTAAAAAAAAAAGATATACTTATTGGATAAAGTGGCTTCCGTCCACTAGAGGTGAAAAAAAATATATATAGATTCAAAATTATAATTTTTAGTTCAATTTTGGTTTAGATTTATACCGAATGTCATATTGGAATGTAAAAAATAAAAAATTAATCAAATTAAAATATATTTTTATTAATTTTTATATTTTTTAATTTTTTATAAAATAAAAATAATTATTTTTTATAAATCAATTTTAATATATTAAAAATTATATTAAGATAATATAAAATTTTACAAATCAAATCAACAAAATTCAATTTGAATTAAAGTAATTTCAATAAAAAATTTATTTCAAATTCAAGAAAATATTTAATATAATACTATATATTATTAAAAATAAATCAAATCAAATTTTATCCGAACCATTACAGCCACTAACATCCATTGCCTTTTGCATTTGAATTTGATAATCCACTTTTCTTTAGCCTTTTTCTTTGTTGCTTTCTTTTGTAGGCTTTGTCTAGGATACCTAGTCGATTGTCACCTTTGCTTCGCAATAAACAAGCAAAGCAAAGCAAAACAAGAAGTAGTACATGGCTTTAATTTTTATTTTTTAACAAAGCAATTCTATAGAGATCTTTAAAAGTGCCCTTTTCTATTTTTTTTTTGTTTGAGTTTGTAAGCAAATAAAATAAAATATTTATCTAATTATAATTTCTTGAGAAGTAGTTGAAGATAAAATTGTAGAAACAATTTAAAAAAAAAAAATGAAGGCTTCTAAGTTAAGTTTCAACTTGAACTTTAAAAACAACTTTTTTAAAGGTAAACTTTTTAGTTTTTAGAGGATTCAATTATTATACATTTTTCTCCAAAGACAAAGTAAGAAAATTAAAAGACCCATTCACCAACTTTTCTTAGCCGAGAAGGAAAAGTTATCGAACATGTGGGAAGCACGTGAGGACATAGGAGTAACTGAACCGGGATTAGACTTATCCAGGACCATGAGCATGAGCCGGGTTGCCCACCAAACTCACCGGCTGAGCTCGACTCAGGTAAGGTTTAAGTCCAACTTGAACTCGATTATTATTTTATTAAAAAAATTTATTTTTATTTAAAATATTATTTTATGATTTTTAAATGTAAAGAATTTTATTTTAACTTAAATGAGCGGATTGAATAAAAGATAGAAAAAAAAAAAAACCTTAGCTTAAATAGTAAAATATAAAAAATATCATTCAAATTTGATCTTAATTCGTGAATATTCTAATGAAATTGATTTGGTTTAAATAAAAAATAACAAAATCTCCTGTTTATAATCAATTAAGTTGACTGGAACTTAAAAAATTCATTTTACTTGTTTGAATTCAAACTACATTCAATTTAATTAAAAAATAAAAAATATAATTCAAATTGAAATTAATTTAAATTCAAAATGATTAAAAAAATAATTTAAAAGGATTGAAATTTGCATTAATTTAATTTAAAAAAATCAATAATTTAAACCAGATACCATATCAAACTCAAATTATGCTAACAAAAAATAATAAAAACTCCAAAATAAACTTGAATTTTCTTTAACACAAAATGACCCACCCGTCCCTATTACAGCACCTTTAGCTACGCTTATAACCCCCACTTCTCCCCCCCCCCCCCCCCCCCAACTGGCCACTGCAACGAGCGTTGTTTCTAATTCTAAAAACGATCAGAAAAAGAGAATAAAAATGTCGTCCCTTTTCGGATCAGGTCCCAGCTCTTCTAGTTTCGGTTTTGCATTCTCCTCATCTCCCGCCAACTCTTCTGGTTTCGCTCGTTTTGCTTCATCTTCTGGCGGATTCAGTTCAACAAGTCCCTTCACTGCAAATTTAGGTTCCTAGTTTTTATTCTTATTTTTCTGAAAAAGAAACACTACGCGTTAGCTGCTTTTTACAATTTTTTTTTTTTAGTATTTGGTTAAAAATGAGTAAGTGTTTGATAATGTAGCCTAAGTAGGTGCCTGAGTTGATCAAGTGGAAAATTTTTTTCTACCTAATATTGTCTCTATCTGTAGGAAACTCTACTGGTTTCGCTCCTTTTGCTTCATCTTCTGGCGGATTCAGTTCAACAGGTCCCTTCACTAGGTTCCTAGTTTTTATTCTTATTTTTCTGAAAAAGAAACACTACGCGTTAGCTGCTTTTTACAATTTTTTTTTTTTTTAGTATTTGGTTAAAAATGAGTAAGTGTTTGATAATGTAGCCTAAGTAGGTGCCTGAGTTGATCAAGTGGAAAATTTTTTTCTAACTAATATTGTCTCTATCCGTAGGAAACCCTGCTTCGACAATATCAACTTCCAGTGGCACCACTGCCCAAACATCACCAAGTGGGAGGTACTTATAGCTTCTTGTTGCTAACTTTATAGTACATGTTATAAACCTTTGACCCTTTTCCAATCTTTTTTTTAATGTTATTGATGCTTTTGGAGCTTCGATTTTATGTTGGTAAATCCATAGGTGTCATGGGTTGCTTACTTCTAAATCAAGAAAAAAAAAAAAAAACCATCTTATGCCCCCTCTTCTGTTACTTTATCCAATATTTACTTTTTTATAATTCTATTAAGCTGGTTTGGAATGCTCATATCTATACAATTTGAAGAAAAGGGAATATGAGACCCCATTAGCAAGAAATAAAGACCTATATATCTCTTGGGGGATTAATAAGCACCAGCCGTTATTGCCTGTTTAGTGTATTGCTGCTCTTATGTTTTTTAAGAGAAGTTTGAGAGGTTTTTTCATAAAATGATTTAATAAGGATTATAATAAAAAATTTAAGTCGATATATTGATAGAGTTTAACGTATAAATTAATAATATATAAAAATATTATTAAAAATATTATTTATAATTCAAATTTGATTGATACTTATTCAAAAATAAAAATTTTATCAATATTTTTACTAAAAATATTTATCTAAAAAATATATAAAAATTTATTTAAATGTTTTCAAATTTTGCATTCTTAATCTATTTAACAAAACCTTTCAATCTATTCTATTGATATTGATTTTTTACTTTAGTTTTCATTTAATCATTTTTACTAATAAACTTAAGGAACTTCACCAAGAAACTTTATCTAAGTCTTTCCTTATATCTGCTGTTTGTTTTCTTTCTTCTGCTATAATTGTAGCAGACTTGGATGGCTTTTCTGCTTTGCTGTTGGCTAATAAAAATTTTTAAGTCATCCGAACAGAAAAAGGGTAATTCAACTGTCTCACATACCATTTACCTTCTCTGTTTATCGCAGGAAAAATTCATCCGTCACCACTCCAGTGAATGAGGTAATTTATTTTCTTTTTCAAATTTTTTGTGACACAATGAGTCTGAGACAGTTTGCTTTGTTTCTGAATGTGTGTGGGGAAAGTACATTAAGAAAGATGCTCTCTAAATTGCTACATATTAATGCTAAATGATTATTTTAACATTTTAGAAATAAATATTAACGTCTGTGTTTTTTCATGTGCGACCGTTGGCAACATGCAAATCTCATGAAACCGATTAATGGCTTGAAGAATACGGAGGATGATTTGCAAAAGAGAATACGTTTCTTAAGCGGACTTGTCAAGGCATTCAAGGAACAAACCCACACTGATATACAGCTTAAGCCTAGCTATGGGCCCTGCATACTAGCACACAAAGCTTTACTGGTAATACTCGCTAGCTATGCTTGCATTACATGTTCTTTTGTTTCTCTGTAAACATTGATCACAGATTTACCAATGGTGCAGGCAGCAAGATCTGAAATCTTCAAGAATATGCTGGACTCAGTTGGCTGCAAGGCTCCATCAAGTGATACCGATATGATCACTCTCTCTGAGTTAAACACAGAAGAGCTTGAGTCTCTCCTAGAGTTTCTTTATACTGGGAACTTGCCCTTGGATAAGTTGGAGAAGCACGTTTTCAAGCTATATGCTGCAGCTGATAAGTATGAGATTCCATACTTACAAGAGTCCTGTGAGCATTATATGTTGAATTCCTTGACTACATGGAATGCTGTTGATGTTTTAGAGATCTCAGATGCTCATTCAAGCGAGACACTGAAGGAAGGTACTCTGAACTTCATTGTCCGAAACATGAAGGGTGTAGTTTCCTCACTGAAGTATGAAGATTTTGCTTCGAGTAACCCACATCTTTGTGTGCAGATGACAAGGGCGTTTGTTGATGCCAAAAGCCATTAAATTAGCTAGTTGAATTGACCATGCCACCAATGCAAGAAATGGCGTTTTAGGAGGAAAGAATTTGGGATGCTGATGCGATGCAATCAATTGGAAGGGAATGTATAAAGATCAATGTAACTATGGCATTTTAGAACAAATTATCCTCTTAATGAATCAATACAGTCTCCAATAGTACTTGTGTGAATAGATTAAAAATTGTTTCCAGTTGGGTTTGATAATTATTTTTAAATGGCAAAAACTTACTTTAAAAATTAAATTTACTTTAAATTTTTGCGAATTTCTCAAATTAAAATTTATTTTAAAAATTATTTATTCAAACTTAAATGCAAGTTCATTTTCATTTCAAACGAAATTATTTCCCTTGAACTTCATGTCCAAGCATGAGTAAAAGACTTAATAATTTAAAACATTTAATAAAGATTAAAAGTAAAATGTTTCAAAATTTGATTAATGTTTGAGTGATTAAGTTATTTTCCAATACCAAAAAAAAAAAAAATCTCTAAACCTCTAGGGATAATGTACTAAAATAATTCCGATTTGTAATCTATTAACTAAATTATTTTAATACGATAATTAATTTGATTAAAATCAAATAATAAATGCCCCTAATGTATATGTTCACTTATTAATAACTAATATATCTAGACAAATGTATAGATTAAGGGGTAAGTTTGTACAGATTTAACTTTGTAATATTAATTATTTATAAATTAACACTTAATTTTTTTAGAGTTTTGAGTATGGAAACAGTGTCCACATAGCACATTTTCCTTTTTTTAATTAACTTTTTTTAAATTGATTTTTTTTCTTTGATTTTTTAGTACCCATCTTTCCTTTTTTTTATTGTCTTTTTATTTTTTATTTTTTACTATATTTTATTTTTTGAGCTTTTAACTTTAATTTTTTAATTAGATATATTTTGTAAAAAAAAGAGTCAAAGAAAGTAATGACAAAATAACTCATATATGTTGACACCAATTTTGTCCCAAAAAAAATAAAAATAATAATATTATTAAATAAAAAAATATGAAATACCAAAAATAAATACCAAAAAAATAATATAAAATACAAAAAAAAAAGAAAAACAATAGAAAACAAAAAAAAAATCGAAGATGGCAATGGTGCCATCCCCGGCACCACTGTCACCAGGCCCACCCCTATCATTTACCTATACCTCGTTCATCCTACCCTATTACCAAAAAATACATAAGAAATAAAGAGGCATGAGGCTCGTGCTTACACCCCATGTCGAGCCCCATGCCCTTCCTCCTAACCACGCACGGTTGGAGCTCTATAAATAGAGCTCCTAGCCAAACCAAAACGAGAGAAAACGGAGACAGAGGGAGGAGTAAAGCTGCAAAAATAAACTGCCAAAACATAAAAAAAGAAAAAAACAGAAACCACAGTTATCGTCGAATCGACAAGAAACCCAGCGCCAAAGAGGTACCTGCAACAAAAAAAGAAAGGTTATTAGTTTGAGTATTTTTTTTATAAAAAAAAAAAGAGAAGAAGAACAGAAAACTTTGAACCCCGATCTACATCGATCAGGGTCGTTTCCAACGAAGAAGAGATCGGATCTAGAAAGATCGCATTGAAAGGAACCTTCTGGTCACTTTTGAAGTTTTCGACCACCTACGACAACGGACCAGGAGGCGGTCGGCGCGGTGCTCCGACAGCCGGACGGCAAGGGTGCCAGACCTCTACCCAGAGCCCTTCTCTCCCTTTTTTTTTCTTAGAAACAGAAAAATGAACTGAAACAAAAAAATGGGCCGCTTTTATAAAGAAAGCATAAAAGCAAAACGATGTTGTTTTGAGCATAGGGCCAAAACGACGTCGTTTCAAGTATAAGAGGATCCGCGCATGGACTGAACTCGACCCGAGATCCGTGCAAACTGACCCACCAACTCGTCTCAGCCACCCTTCAGCTGGTTCAGACGAACTGCTAATGAACCGATCGGAATCACTGGATCGTCCAAACCGCTGATTGAACTACCGAACCGGTCAGATTGGTCCAGACCAGCGTTGATCGGACCGTTGATCGGTCCGGTTCAGGTAAATTTTTTTTTTTTTTAATTTTTGAATTTTTTTATATATATTATTATTGTTGTTATTTTAGGTATTTTTACATATTTATGCATGACAAGTTCTTAAATTTGTTAAGATATATTTTTAATTATTTTAATAATAATAAAATTGAAAATAAGTGATAATTAAATATATATATTAAAAATGCTTTAAAAAAATATAATAATAGAATAATAATTATTATTTTCCCTGCCTAAATGTTGGAGGGAATAAAAAATATTTTTCTAAAGAAATAATTTCGCCTAGATGTTGGTAAATTATTATTAATAAATTTTCATAAAAATAAAACAAATAAAAAATAATAAGAAAAATTTAAATTAATTTTAAAAAATTATTAAAATCGAACTTGTTTCGAAAATCCGTCTAGATATTGGAGATTTTTTAGAGATGTTCCTATTTTCTTAAAAATGAAACTTTAAACGTTAATTCTTAATTTTCAAAATCCTAGGTTTCTAAAACCCTTAAAATTCGAAACCCCTAAAATTCAAAGCCCCCAAAAAATCTGAAATTTTAAACCTTTAAACTCTTAAATTCAAACCCCAAAATTCAAAATTCCTAAAATTCAAGCTTTAAAACCCTCTAAACCTTAAAACCAAACCTTCAAAACCTCTACTCAAGCCTTTACTCAAAACCTCCTAAAAATCCTAAGGACACGTGTGAAAATTTCATTTGAAGCAATTTGTTCTCGAATGCCGCCTAAATGATAGGATATTTAGAAAATTTTACTTCGTTAAGTCTTTTCACACGATTTCTTAATTCGTATTAATAATAAGATTAATTAATAAAAGTATAACAGTAAATTGAGATCTTAAATATAAACAGTCGCACCTAAGCTCTGCCTAAATGTTGGAGAGTCGTGGTGGTCTCATTATCCTTAAGAATCTAACTTTAAAATTGCATCTCATCCTACATAATACTCATTGGTATACATACGTTTGCGTGTTATCATTGGTAATTATTTGCATTATTCTGTCTTTAATTTTTATTTATTATTTGGTGATAAAATATTTTATAATAAAAAAATAATACTTAAAATTTTTTTTTGTGATATTATAAAATAAAATAAAAAATAACATTCCAAAAGAAATAATTCTTGGTACTCTACCTTGATGTTGGAGAGTCACTAACAATTATTTTTTATAAACATTGTTATTTCATTTTAAGGATTATTGTGTTAAATCTTAAGCGAAAAGAATTATTTTAAATTCTGCCTATATGTTGAAGAATTTTAAGATAATTTTTTAACTCAAAGATTTTCTCAATATTTCTAAATAAAAATTTTAGCAAAATTTTATTTTTCCAAATAAAGGGAATTAGTGTTAAATTTCAAATTAAAACCATTTGTATCCAACACCAAAAATAGCGCATAATTAAATGGTATCAATTTATAGGCGTTGTAGGGGTGTTAATCCTTTCCCACACGTAACCAACTCCCAACCCAACCTAATTTTTTGTAGATCGAAATTTATCTTTTTGATAAACTTTAAACCCGTTTTTATAGTTTTATTAAAAGGATAAACCTTTGGGTAGCCAATCACACCCTAACAAAGATTGGTGGCGACTCTCCTTTTATTTTTCTCAATTTTAAAACTCATTTACGTTTGACGGTCCCAAAACCGTTATGACAGCTTGGTGACTCCACTGGGGACATTTGAGAGTCAGGCCAAAATTTTAATTATGCGTTATTAACAATGGTTGGATTTAATTGGTTTTATTTAATATTTAGTTTAATTCCCTTTGTTTTAATTTTTTTAAAATATATATATATATATACAAGTTAATAAACAGAATAAATTGCATTTTAGTTGTTATTTTGATTTTGTTCTTTTGATTTATTTGGATTAATACATTGCTTTACACACACTTTGCATATTCACTTACATGCATGAGCTCTATACCCGGGCTCTTCCCTTTTAAGAGGAAGTGAAGTAGCTACGCTCTCGTGAGATGATAACCTCCGCATTTGCTAGTGAAATACTTCCACTGAGATTGAACCCTTTCCGTTAGTAACCTGTAATGGGTGAGGATCGGGAAACCTTACTAGTCTATAATTGATGACGATGTGAGGAATAGTCTGGGAACCGTTAGAGGCATAGACCTTAACCCAGCATATCGTAAGCCATATGAACTTTGCTGATCTTTTTATAGAAATAACCAAAAATGGATGATAAAAGAAAAGCATTTTCTTAAAATAAATAAATAAATAAATTTTCTCTTTACATGTAGTTCATTCATTTGGTAATTGTTCAAATTTTATAATTTCATAAAATATTTTAGAATAAAGTGATTTTTTTTAAAGCATTATCCAACAAGCCAAAAAAAAAAAAAAAGGTTTTTCAGAAAAATTAAAGATTTTTCTTAAATTCTTTATTTATTGGCCCAATAAAAAAAATCAATTTTCATGTCCTAGTTATTTTGTTTTTCCCTCTAAAATTTTTTTTTTATATTTTGTTTCATCTTTTCCATTTCATACATCATAAAAAATAATACATGTATCATATCCCATATGCATCATAAAAGGTAGTATCAATTTCACTAGGTTGGCATAATACAAGCATTGCATTCCATGTAAAAATATAACATGCACTTGATAGGTTTATGCATTCCATACAAGTATTAGGTTCATGCATTTGATACAAGTATTAGGTTCATGCATTCCATACAAGTATGCTGTATTAGTCATAGGAATATATCTCATCATTCATATAAACATGTCATTGCATTTCATGCATATAAATTCATGAATGGTAGGGTCGTATGGAACAAACG
This sequence comes from Durio zibethinus, assembly GCF_002303985.1. Next base: position 10,646,555 of record NW_019168481.1, on the reverse strand, counting down.
TTGCATTTCATATCCCATTATCCTTGCAACATAATATTCCTTACAAACACATTCATGGCTGATAAAAATTTTCATTTGAGTCATTTGTACATATAAAAATTCATTGTCATAGGCATATACGCATTTCATGACATTCTTTAGCCATCTTATTCATGTATTCATACTTCGTGTGTCATTATTTTTGTGATATTCATTCAATAAGGGTAGTAATATAGAATTTTTTGTCTAAGTACTGGAATAAAATGTCTGTCTTGGTGGGAATCAGAGTCACGAAAATGGGAGATCAATTGGAAGTAAGGATTAGTGCTTTGAAGTTGAATCAAGAGAAATTATGGCTTGAGCTCCGAGAGATGAAACGATAAATGGCTCAATTGATAGAAATGGTTAAAAGTAGTGGTATGGTTGAGTTAGTTGCTCCTCAAAGACCGTTGTCACTTCCGTCAAGTCAAGGTCAATTGGCTCTCGTTAGTTTCAGCACTTTGCCAGAGCATGCTAAAGCATTGGGTGATTTGAACAATGACCAAGGTTTGGGCGAACTCAAGAGAGAAATGGGTGAACTGGCTATGCAAATGACTGAGCTCAAAAGTTTGATTTCTAAAAATAAGCTAACTGGCTTCAAACAACCTCCACAAACTATCCCGAGTCCAAACTCGCACCCAAATCCTTCTTATGACCATTTTCAACCTCTTTTCCAAGTACCCAAGATTAGGCCTTAATTTTCATGCAACCATCAAAAATTTCACACCTGAACCCATATCCACCATCTCATATTTCACAATCGCCTGTTCAGCATGCTATACCATCATTACTTTTTTAACCTAATCTTCGACCCAAAGTTTCTCAATTCACCTCAAGACCAACTAAGCTATCATCTTTTCAGTAAAGTAAACCAACCATAGGACAGAAAAACTCTAGTAACACCAAAGAAAAAATCTCTGTTGATCTAATACCCATGTCCTACACAGAGTTGTACCCATTACTTCTAAAAAATTATCTCATTGCCCTTATCCCTGCTGAACCTCGCAAACCACCTTTCCCCGAATGGTATGACCCCAATGCTCGATGTAAATACCATTTTGGCATCATTGGCCATTCTTTGAAAAATTGCACAGCTTTGAAACATAGGGTGCAAGGACTGATGAAAGCTGGATATCTGAGTTTTGATGCTAAGATAAAGCCAATTATTCATGACAACCCTTCTTTGATCCATGCCAAGATGGTAGGCAGTGCTGCAGGTAATAGTAAGGGTAGTCAAGATGATGAATAAAAAGCTTTTTAAGTAAAGAGTTGTCCTCCCTAGTAATCATAGTCAACTATTTTTTAAGTGAGACAAAGAGAAGTGGGAGCAATTCTAGTATTTTTTTTTTACCCCAGCCCTAGAATAGTTCATGATGTGTAAACTTGATACTTTTGAAATAAATGGAAACTTTTTTTGACCTAAATTTTTTATGAATTGATGGATCTGTTGGTGTGTCTAAAAGAGTGTAAGAAAAAATGATGGTTGTAAGTATGTCTTCACCAAACTTTTGAGACAGAAGGGATATATCTAGATGACCTATTTTGAATATATGATGGAATTCAAGTTTCCCCTCACCAAAATAAAAAAAATTTGACTTGCATATCATGCATCATTTGCTTGAATTCATTACTTTTCATGCCAGCTAAGGACAAGGAATGATAATTGTAAATATACTTTCGTCAAACCTTCGAAGTATTTTTTTTTTATAATAAAATTCATGTCATGCATTTCTGACTTCTGGTAATTAATAAAAGGTTCAAGGATAGCTATCCTAGGAAATGAGGTCAGTTGAGTCTGCACACTTATAGCACTTGAGTCAGTACCAGAATCATGAAAAATAAAGATACCAGTCGAATGGACAGAGTAGAAAAGGTCTAAGGAGATATCAGTGAAATAGTTACGGGAATACAACACAACATGAATAGACAACTGAGAGAATTGAAACAGATGATAGTGGAATTGACAAAAGAAAAAAAAGTTGAGACGCACAGGACAAGGAAGGAAACAGCTGTCGAGATATCATTGTATCCATCTGGATTCACATATGTTCAAGATTCCCATGTGTCACAAGCATCTCTAACAACTGATCAACCTTATATTGGCTATTTTGCCAAGTTACCATTAGTTCAGACAAATGTCAATCATGGGCATACTCCTCACGACTTCACTACTGTGCCTAATATGGATGATCGTAAAGAATTGAAGAAATTGAAGAAGGTGCTAGATCCATTAAAAGATATAGTGATGAAAGATAAGTATGATCTGTTGAAAGGAAGATTGAAAGCAATTGAAAGCCATGATGTGTATGAGAATATTAGCACTAGTGAACTTAGTCTAGTACCTGATCTTGTTATTCCATCAAAATTCAAAGCCTTAAGTTTCGAGAAGTACGATAAAACGAAATGCCCTTTAACACACATTACCATTTATTGTCGAAAGATGACAAGCTACACTCATAATGATAAATTATTGATCCATTACTTTCAAGATAGTCTCACTAGACCTGCAGTAAGATAGTATGCTCAGTTAGATCGAAGTAAAATTTGCTCTTAAAATGAATTGACTAGGGCCTTCTTAGCACAATACAAGCATATTGAAGATATGGTGTCAAATAGGTTATCCTTGTAGAACATAAAAAAAAGATCAACTGAAACATTTAAAGAATATGCACATAGATGGAGAGATATAACAGCTCAAGTACAACCATCCTTGTCAGAAAAAAAAATTACTGTTCTATTTGTCAATTCTTTGGACACTCCCTATTATGAAAGAATGATTGGAAATATCTTCAAAAACTTTTCGAACATGATAATTTCTAGTGAAATTATAGAAAATGCAATCAAAAGTGGTAGGATTAAGTTAAAAGATACGACAGATGTTAAAGAGAAAAGTACATAAAAACAGAATAAAAGAAAGGTGCAAGCAGTCATAATGGAGGGGCATCTACCTAATAACTTTATCCCGTACAATCCTTATCTTACTTATCAACCTCATCACCCTGTCATAAGTCATATCTCTCAAAACTCATATCTTTGCCAACCAAGCCAGCATTTGGGCTTTCAAGTAAATTTTCATCCTCAAATGGTCATTCATGATCTTGTTCCTACATTTGAATCCATCACCCGATCGACAAAGAATCGAAAGAGACCAAAGAATGATCAAGATAAATTGTCCATCCCTATTTTTCACATTTTATCTTTGCTAATAGAAGGTCGATATCTCACTCATGTGCCTCTAAAAATAACACCAAATCCATCAGCAAGGAGTTACAATCCCAATGACAAGTATGATTACCATATGTGGGTAATTGGCCACTTAAGTGAAAAATACAGGCAGTTGAAAGAAAAGGTTATAGATCTTATCAAGAATGGTATTCTGACTCCGGAGGTAATAGAACAATGAAAGTTGTTGACTCTATTCAATTGTCAAATGTGAGAAGTTGAGATGAAGAGGGAGGTGTTAAGTTTTGAAAATCAGGATAGGATGATTTTTTTTTATTTTTTACTATGTATGTATAACATATGCATTGTGTCTCTAAGAGTTATCTAACTTATTTTGAAAGAATTGAATACTTTGGATCTTTTTCATGAAATTTTCTCTTTATGCATTTGTTTGAATAAAAGTCTCACATAAGTAACTTTCAAGATTTCAAAAAAAGAAAAAAAAAAGAAAAAAAAAAGAAGTTTTATTTTGCAATAAAGATGGAAGGATTTTAAAAGAAATGGTGATTACTATTAGAAAAGAAAAGCTCATCAAATACCTCAACACTTTTTCAAATACTTTCATGTCCTTAATCACTCAAATAATTGGACTCATCAACCATAACCTTTCAGGGAATGTGAGCTTGAATTCATATCTTAAAAGGTCAATAATCTCTTCTTAGGCAAAGAACAAAAGAGATTATTTTTGAAAGTTTATTTTGAATTTTAAAAATTAGATAGTCTTTCAAAATTTTCAATTGATAATTCAATGTGTGTCAAAATTTTGCTATTACCTTAAATACAAAAATGCTTGAGCCTTTTTCTTAAATAACCTTTGTTCCATGTTTTAAGGCACATTGAAAAAAAAAAATTTCTTTCTGCCTTAGACAATTTATTTCATACTTTTATACCTTTTTTCTCCCTTTCACCAAGAAAATGTTAAAAAAATTTAGAGCCTAAAGAGCCTTTTTGAACTATGCGATTGATCATATACGACTTGATCGTCATTAAAACCTTGAGTAAAAAAAAGATAGGGCATAAAAAAACCAAAAAAAAAGAAAAAAAAAAGAAAAAGAGAAAAAAAACAAACAAAAGAGACATATTCAATGATTTGCTCTTCTAGCCAAATGATCATGTTTGAAATGATGAATGGGCATCTTTCTCTATCCTTCTCGTACATAAAAATTATCCATTTGCTACCTATTTGAGTCTATTAAAAAATTTTTTTTCGTTTGTTCCAAAATAAACCCTAGCCAAGGATCATTTTCTACATTAGGGGGCAAAATTAGGATACATTCAAGATTAACTTCGAGAAAAGTATCCGATATTCAAAACGTCTAACCTGCCCCTCCAAGGTGAAAGTCTGAGATAAAAAGTGAACAAGGCTTCAATTGAAATTTCAAGATTCAAGAAAATAAATAGCCAAAGATGGAATTAAGTATTTCTAAGGCAAAGCAAAAAAACTTTAGAAATAAGAATCTGAAACTTCAGTTAAAAAAAGAGCAAGAGAAAAAAAAGAGAAAATATGTACCTTGAAAATGAGGATTCAAGGCCAAAAAAAAAAAAGAGGTCAGTAAAGTTAAAGCTAAATGTTTCAAAAAAAGAGGCAAAAGAAAAAAGTCAGAGAATACTCATCAGGATCCTTGGCCTAATTATCCTGAATAACATATTTTAAACCTATGTATCTTTTCTTTCAAAACCCTTAACCTCAGCCTATATTACACACCCTAAAAAGCTCATTTTGATCAAATGTGAATACTTGGATTGAAGAGTAATATCCTTGAATTTGTATATACTTGTTAAATTCTTCATTGATAAAAAAAAATATAGCTCTAAGGTGAAAACCCCAAAAGGACAGTTTAGAGCTAAAGTCATTTTTGAGGCCTCATAATGAATTTCAAAGTTTCAAGGTTCTATTTGAAATAAAAAGTCTCGAAACAAAGCCTTTTGAAGGATCAGTACCCATTAAAGACTTTTTTTAAAAAAAAAGCTAGCCTTATCTTTTTTTCAAATCTTGTTTGAAAAGTAATGGCCAGTTTTGACTCACATTAGAGTATCACGTTTTCAATAAAAGAAGTGTTTTAAAAAAAATTATCTCTTTTGTGAGCCTAAAAGAAATCCTTGCAACCCTTGCTGAGCTTTACATGAGATATGCCACAAGTGAAAATAATTGAATTGTCAATTACCTCACCCATAAGCCTTTCAAATAGTAATCATCAATTTTCAAGAGATTCAAAAGTCTTGAGTTTTAAATTTTTTCATTCAATTGCAAAGATACTTTATGTGGAGCAATTTTTGATCACTTTTAAAATTTTCAGAGATTATTTGAGTATTTTGTACATAATACTGAGATCATTTTTTTAGGTGAAAATGAAACAATGAAAATTTAAACAAAAATTTTTCAAAAAAAAAAAGAAAGGCAAAAAGAGTCTTTGCATTTGCATTGCTTGTATCTGTATCACAAGAAAAGACAATTGTATTTGCATCACTTGTATTGGCATTTGTATAAGACTTTTGCATTCACACCATAAGAAGAATTTGCATTTGCATCATGGCATCTGCATTATAAGAAAAGGTATTTGTAGGGGCATCTACATGAAAAGAACATTGTCATTTGTATTGTGAAAAAGTTAAATGTATCAAGCATTTGCATTCTACGTTGGCATTGCCATTTGCATTGACATTTTCATTAGCATCATTTGATGAGAATAGACATTTGTATCATGTTGGCATTTATCAACTTTGTAAGTATTAAAAACAAACAAAAAGAAAGAAAAGAGGCATGTTTTTAAAATTTTAAAGTCTATATTTAAGATGAACCGTTCTCAATCAAGATTTCAAAGCCTCTATTTAAGAGAAACCAATTTCAATCAAGATTTCAAAGCCTCTGTTTAGAGGGAACCTTCCTCAGAAAATATCTTTAGAGTCTCAAAAATCTCTGATCAGACGAAAGCCATGTTTAAAAAGATTTTCAAAATTTAAAGTTTCATTGCCTCTGATTATGAGGAGCATTCAAAGATTTTAAAATTTGTAAAACCTCCGGTCATAATCTTTAAGACCTACGGGCACAACTTTCAAGACTTCTAGGTATAATCTCTAAAGCCTCTGCGTATAACTTTTAAGACTTTTAAGTAAAAAATTTTTAAATTTTTTAAAGTTTCATTGCCTTTGATTATGAGAAGTATTCAAAGATTTTAAAATTTATAAGACCTCCGGGCATAATTTTTAAAACCTCCGAGCATAATTTCGATTCGCGGTGTCATCTCAATTGATTCCTTATCTTTCGACTTGCGATGTTATCCTAGTCGATTCTATAAAACCTCCGGATATGATTTTTAAGACCTCCGAGCATAATTTTGATTCGTAGTATTATCCCAATCGATTCTTTATCTTTTGACTTATGGTGTTATCTCAGTCGATTCTGTAAGACCTCCGAGCATGATTTTTAAGACCTTCAGGCATAATTTTTAAGACCTCCCCTCATAATTTCAATTCGCGGTGTTATCCCGATCGATTTCTTATCTTTTGACTTACGGTGTTATCTCAGTCGATTCTGTAAGACCTCCGGGCATTATTTCTAACACCTCCAGACATAATTTTTAAGACCTCCCCTCATAATTTCGATTCGTGGTGTTATCCCGATCGATTTCTTATCTTTCAACTTGTGGTGTTATCCTAGTGGATTCTGTAAGACCTTCAGGCATAATTTCGATTCGTGATATTATCCCGATAGATTCCTTATCTTTTGACTTACGGTATTATCACAGTCGATTCTGTAAGACCTTAAGGCATGATTCTTAAGACCTCCCCCCATAATTTTGATTCGTGGTGTTATCCCGATTGATTTTTTATCTTTCAACTTGCGATGTTATCCCAATCGAATCTGTAAGACCTCCGGGCATGATTTTTAAGACCTCCGAGCATAATTTTTATTCGCAGTGTTATCCCGATCAATTCTTTATCTTTTGACTCACGGTATTATCTCAATCGATTCTGTAAGATCTCCGGGCATAATTTTGATTCACGATGTTATCCCGATTAATTCCTTATCTTTCGACTGTGATGTTATCCCAGTCAATTTTGTAAGACCTCCAGACATGATTTCTAAGACCTCTGGGCATAATTTTGATTCGCGATATTATCTCGATCGATTTCTTATCTTTCGACTTGCAGTGTTATCCCAGTCGATTCTGTAGGACCTCCAGGAATAATTTTGATTCGCGATGTTATTTCGATCGATTCTTTATCTTTCGACTTGCGATGTCATCTCAATCGATTCTGTAAGACCTCCGGGTATAATTTCAATTTACGGTGTTATCTCGATCGATTCTTTATCTTTTAACTTACGATGTTATCCCAATCGATTCTGTAAGACCTTCGAACATGATTCTTAAGACCTACGGGCATGATTCTTAAGACCTACGGGCATGATTTCTAAGACTTTCGAACATAAATTTGATTTGCAGTGTTATCTCGATTAATTCATTATTTTTTAATTTACGATGTCATCCCAATGTTTTGTTTAAAAAAAATCCACGATTTGCTTCGAACAAAATCATTGTCTTTGTCTTTGCCCTATTCCTGATTCTCAGTAATGTGCAAAGAGGGGCAGTTGTTGACATCAATTTTGTCTCAAAAAAATAAAAAAAAAACATTATTAAATAAATAAATACGAAATACAAAAAATAAATACCAAAAAAATAATACAAAATACAAAAAAAATATAAAAAATACAGTAGAAAACAAAAAAAAATCGAAGATGGCAATGGTGCCATCCCTGGCACCACTGCTACCAGGCCCATTACCCATCCTTTACCCATACCCTGTTTATCCTACCTTACTACCAAAAAATACATAAGAAATAAAGAGGTATGGGGCTCGTGCTTACACCCCATGCCGAGCCCCATGCTCTTCTTTCTAAGCATGCACGGCTGGAGCTCTATAAATAGAGCTCTTAGCCAAACCAAAATGAGAGAAAACGGAGACAGAGGGAGGAGTAACGCTGCAAAAATAAACTGCCAAAACACAAAAAAAAAATAAAATAAAAACCACAGTCCTCGTCTAATCGACGAGGAACCCAGTGCCATGAAGTACCTGCAACAAAAAAAGAAAGGTTATTAGTTTGAGTATTTTTTTATAAAAAAAAAAGAAAAAAAATAAAAAACTTTGAACCTTGATTTACGTCGATCGGGGCCGTTTTCGACGAAGAGGAGATCGGATCTAGAAAGATCGCGTCGAAAGGAACCTCCTAGTCACTTTTAAAGTTTTCGGCCACCGACGATGACGGACCAGACGGCGGTCAACATGGTGCTCCGACAGCCGGACGACGAAGGCGTCGGACCTCTGCCCAGAGCCCTTCTCTCCCTTTTTTTTTCTCAAAAACAAAAAAATGAACTGAAACAAAAAAAAAATGGGCTGCATTTATAAAGAAAGCATAAAAGCAAAACGACGTTGTTTTGAGCATAAGGCCAAAACGACGTCATTTCAAGCATAATAGGATCCACGCGTAGATCGAACCTAACCCGAGATCCGTGCAAATCGACCCGCCAACCCATCTCAGCCACTTTCCAACCGATTCGAACGAATAGTCAGTGAACCGGTCTGAACCACTAGATCGCCCTAACCGCTGATTGAACAACTGAACCGATTAGACCGATCCAGACCAACGTTGATCAGACCGTTGACCAGTCCGATTCATGTAAAAAAAAATTTTTTTGAAATTTTTAATTTTTTTATATATATTATTATTTTTGTTATTTTAGGTATTTTTACATATTTATACATGATAAGTTCTTAAATTTGTTAGGATAGATTTTTAATTGTTTTAATAATAATAAAATTGAAAACAAGTGATAATTAAATATATATTAAAAATGCTTTAAAAAATATATAATAATAGAATAATTATTATTATTTTTCTTGCCTAGATGTTGAAAGGAATAAAAAATATTTTTTTAAAAAATAATTTCGCCTAGATGCTGGAGAATTATTATTAATATATTTTCATAAAAATAAAATAAATAAATAATAATAATAATTTTTTAAATTAATTTTAAAAAATTATTAAAATCGAACCTGCTTCGAAAATCTACCTAGATGTTGGAGATTTTTTAGAGATATTCCTATTTTCTTAAAAACGAAACCTTAAACGCTAATTCTTAATTTTCAAAATCCTAAGTTTTTAAAACCCCTAAAATTCGAAACCCCTAAAATCCAAAGCCCCTCAAAAATCTGAAATTTCAAACCTTTAAACTCTTAAATTCGAACCCCAAAATCCAAAATTCTTAAAATTCAAGCTTTAAAACCCTCTAAACCTTAAAACCAAACCTTCAAAACCTCTACTCAAGCCTTTACTCAAAACCTCCTAAAAATCCTAAGGACACGTGTGAAAATTCCATTTGAAACAATTTGTTCTCGAATGCCACCTAGATGATAGGGTATTTAGGAAATTTTACTTCGTTAAGTCTTTTCACATGATTTCTTAATTCATATTAATAATAAGATTAATTAATAAAAGTACAACAGTAAATTGAGATCTTAAATATAAACAGATGCACCTAAGCTCTGCCTAGATGTTAGAGAGTCGTGGTGGTCTCATTATACTTAAGAATCTAACTTTAAAATTGCATCTCATCCTACATAATACTCATTGGCATACATACGTTTGCGTGTTATCATTGGTAATTATTTGCATTATTCTGTCTTTAATTTTTATTTACTATTTGGTGATAAAATATTTTATAATAAAAAAAATAATACTTAAAAATTTTTTTTTGTGATATTATAAAATAAAATAAAAAATAATATTTCGAAAGAAATAATTCTTGGTACTCTGCCTAGATGTTGGAGAGTCATTAACAATTATTTTTTATAAAGATTGTTATTTCATTTTAAGGATTATTGTGTTAAATCTTAAGCGAAAAGAATTATTTTAAATTCTGCCTACATGTTAAAGAATTTTAAGATAATTCTTTAACTCAATGATTTTCTCAATATTTCTAAATAAAAATTTTAGCAAAATTTTATTTTTCCAAATGAAGGGAATTAGTGTTAAATTTCAAATTAAAACCATTTTTATCCAACACCGAAAATAGCACATAATTAAATGGTACCAATTTATGGGCGTTGTGGGAGTGCTAATCCTTCTTCACACATAACCGACTCTCGAACCCAACATGATTTTTCGTAAACTAAAATTTATCTTTTTGATAAACTTTAAACCCGTTTTTATAGTTTTATTAAAATGATAAACATTTGGGTGGCCAATCACACCCTAACAAAGATTGGTGGCGATTCTCCTTTTATTTTTCTCAATTTTAAAACTCATTTACGTTTGACGATCCCAAAGCTGTTACGATAATATCGATAGATTTTGACTGACCCTTATCCAATGATAGGTCATTTCTAAAAAATTTGAGACCCAATCGAGATTTTTTTTTTTAATTTACATCAAGATTGGATTGAAAGTAGATTTAAGATAATTCACCCCATTATGGGTATACATAAAAATATATATTTTATTATCCATCCATTTATTATATTGAAGTTGTAGATTTTTTAGATATGAGAGTGTTTTCACGTCACACACCATTCTTCTTCGAAAAATCCACTTTTTAATATTTTATTTTTTATTAAATTTTTTTTTGTAGTTTTTGACTTTTTAATTTGGTTTTTTAATTTTATTTTGTTTATTAAATAAATATTGTAAAAAAAAAGTTAATGATAGGGATGATAAAACAATTTATATTTAATTGGTTTTTGATTGGTTTCGATTTAATATAGATGTATTTTTAAAAAGTTGGAGATTGGGTTAAATTTAAAAAAAAAAATAGGTCAAGTTGGAGATGGATTTAAAGTGCTCCGCCTTGTCTTGGGTATCACGTGATATTTCCTTTTTTTCATTTTCTCTGTTTTTAAAGATATTGATTTTTTTCCTCTTTTCTTTTCTTTTTTTAATTTTTCTTCTTTTTTTAGTAGATAAATTTTATAATAAAAAAGTTCTATATTCAATAGGTTTCGATTCACCTTGATCTAATTGGTACATTTCTATTTAATTCAGGATAATTGGATTGAGTTTTTTTAAATTGAGCTTGGTAAGAGTAAGGTTTAGGTATCATACATCAACAAATATATATATATATACAAATATATATTATTTATTTAATTTTATATTTATATATGTATTTTGTCAAAAAATATTATTTAATATCTTAATTTAATAAGTTTATGTGGCATCCTATTTGGCTTCTTTGTTTTTATCATTTTCTTTATTTTTTATTTTTTATCAAATAAAATTTTTAAAGAAAAAGTCAATGAATGAAAGGATAACAAAACAACTTATATTCGATGGGTTTGGATTTATCACAATTCAATAGAAGTGAGGTTTTTTTTTTTTAAAAAATAAGGATTGGATTAAGTTTCACCTTTTTGAACAATTTAGGTTAAGTCAAAATCAAATTTAGAGCACTCTGCCTCAAGCTTCATTGATATATATAAAAGACTATATTTTATTATTTATTTAATTTATTTTAATATATGTATTATATTAATAAAGTTATTAGTTAATATTTTAATTTAATAAAAAATTATATTTACATATAATTAATTTATAATTTATATTAAAAAAATAAATACACTTTTATTTGACTATATATTGTTATCTATTAAAACTTGATATAAAAATTTTGCCTCTTTCATATTTAAAAAAATTTGTTTGAAATTTTTAAAATTAAAACAAAATTTTTAAAATTATATTTTGACACATGATTGAAATTATTATATTATCTTTCCTCTTATAGATGATCAAAATTAATAAATTATTATAATAATGCTCTTATCATAATTATGAAAATATACTTTCAATAATACTTTGGTTAAAATTATTACAATTTTTTTATATCATAATTACAAAAATATCTTTCTACTATAATTGATCAAAATTATTATAGTGCTCCTCCTACTAATAGGTCAAAATTATTATAATGCTTCTTTTATCATAATTATAAAAATGTTCTCTTACCATAATTGGCCAAAATTAATACAATATCCCTTCCATTATAATTACATATATACTTTTGTGATTACTTAATAGGAAGTTGACATGTGGTATTTTATTTGAAAATTATTATAATGTTCCTATTATTTTAACCTAATAGAAAATTAACCACATATTAAATTATTAAAATACTCTTGCCATTATTTTATAAAAATTTGACATGTGATATTTTATAAAAATAGTTATATTACCCCTAATTAAATTATATATTAAATTTTTACATAAAACTTAACTGCATATTAAATTACTATAATAAAATAAAAATTAAAAATATGATATGATAAATATAAATATAAAAAGACAAAACAAAAAATTAAATTTTTTTTTTTTAAAAAAAATATTTTTACAAAAAAAATTTGTAAACTATATTAAATTAAAAATCATACATTTGATCAAATGATTAATAATACAACGCTCAAAAGTATAAAATAATTAATGAAAAATTATAATCACAATATATGAAATGTTATATATAATAATTTTTTATTTATCATTTTTAAATTAAAAAATTATAAATATATTCAAAATAATAAATCATTAATAAATAATTACAATTTTTTTTCTGAAAAATAATTCACCCCAACATAGCGGAGTGGCTATTTCTAGTAGATAATAAAATACTTTTAATATGCGATTTATGATAAAAACAAACTTTAATTATCTAATCATACAAGTATAACTTAACGTTCCAATCCAAGAGATTACTAATTAGAGATATTCATAAGTAGAACTTCTTGACACATTTAAAAGTTAGGCTTGGCCACGAACTTGTTCTGTTCATTTATGTTATATTTATTATAAAAATATTTAATATTGTTAAACCATTAGCCCAATCCATCGATGTATACTTCTAACATTAGCCCAACAATATTTGAAACCTTAATTATGTGGTCAAAACTTTTTTTTTTTTTTGTTACATAAGAAAGACAAAGTTTTAACATAAATAAAAAAAAAAATTTTAATTTGAAATTGATATTTTTCAAACACCTTTAACTACTAAACGTAGTTCAAAACTTAATCTATGCATGTAGTCCGTAATTCCTTTTGCTGACATCAGTTGCATGACGTCACCACGTTAATATTCTATTTTTTAGAAGAAGAATAAGAAGAGCCTATTTTACAATGTTTTTGAAGTAAAGGAATCCGGACATTCATGTTTCACGTTGGTTAGGTTTTTCGTTATCTTCATCTTCCTTTGGATAGGAATCTAAACCAAATTTTTCAAAAAAAAAAAAATCGCTTTTCTTGAAAGTGAAATATGCGCATTGTTTCCAACTTTACATTGGAATCTTCATAAAAGTTTATTATTTTAATTGGTTAGAAAGAAAAACCAAAATAATTAGGTATTTTAGCTTTGAATATAATTCAATACAAGTTTATTAATTTAAAAAATAAATAATTTGCTCCGAAATTTTTAATTTTATAAGACAAGTAGGTCATTCCATTAATTATCCGTTAGTTATTTTATTAAAAACTTCATTTAAAGATTATTTTACTATTAAAAAGTTAATATCTCAAATATTCACATAAAATAATATTTTATAATATTAAATTATTTTTATTTTTTCTCAAAATATATCAAATCTACTAATCATAGAAAAAAGATTTTTTATATGCAATATAAATAAATCTTACAATTATAAATATACCAATATGTAAATATATGTATAACAAAATGAATATATTAAGCATGTAATATTATTTTATCTTGTAACTATCTAAAAAAAATGAAAGATATAATAATAAAAAGGTTTGGTTAAAAAAATATAAAATTTGAACATTTGTCAATTTAATTTAAGCATTATAATACTCTTAAATATGTTAAATTTAGATTTTCCTGTTTGTGAAAATATGCTAATTACAAACTTTTTTATTTTAAATTGAAAATCATTTATAATATGTAAGTCTAAGTTAAAGAATTGTAATGTTTAAATACAAATCATTTTTTGTTACTATATTTCCAATAGATACATATGAAATAAATAATAGAGAATGGATCAATTTAAATTAGTGTAAAATTAACAAATTTTATATTTTTTTAACCATTGATTTCAACATATCTAAGAAATAAAAGAAATAATTCAAAAAGAAAAAAAACAATTTAATCTCATCCATTAGATTTATTAAAATCAATAATTAAAGAATTTTAAAAGACAACCCCGTAATTACTTAAATTTTATTAATAGGATTAAAATTTTTTAGATAAATTATCTATTTTTTAAATCAATAAATTTGTGTTAAATTATACACAAAAGGAAAAAGAAAATAATTTATCCAAATAAATTAGACTATAATCGAAAGAGCTGTTGTTTGACTGAACCACGATACATGTGTTTCTTGAAGAATATTGAACATAATTTTGACATGACAACTACAAAATTTTGTTTCGTATATCACTATTGAACTCCACTAAAAAGAATTAAACGATTGTCAGATATTTTTATGAAATATTCGATTTGAGTCTGGAGTTGATAGATAATTCAACTCATGAACATATTTAAATATTATTGTGCTTGAATGAATTGTAATATTGGAATTAAGCTTATAATCCGATTTTATCATTACATTATGCTTCGTAATATTTTTGTTCAATCCATTAAAAAAAATTCACAATGTTTTTATGCCCAATTAGATGTTGACACTGATTGCACTGCCATTATGAGCTGTTTCCCATATTGGAAAATTAATTAAGATTCTTATTCCATGATGTGAGGACTAGCAACCAAGACAATGATAAGAGATAAAAAGAAAAAAAAAATTAAAGTAGCCTATTTAAATTCGAGAATTAATCTATTTGATTTATTTTATTTTTAAACTATGATTTTCTTTATTAAAAAAACAGTCCCCATCTTAATATTCCTTTGCTTGCTTATATATATCTTTATACCTACAATAAGATGATAAGCAAAAAGAAAAACCAAATCTTTCCTTAACTTCGAAGGTTTAGAAAGGAAAGAAAAATTGGGCAAGTTTCAGTGATTTTATTGATCAATTATGGTAGAATCCACGCCGCACCGAGTACAAGGATATCCTGGGGAGAACAGCCCTGGACGCTCAGCAGGTCTTGCTTAATTTTTTTTACTTTGTTTATTTCATTTATTTTGAGGGGGAGTGGTGATTAATCCTTTGGCTTTAAGCTGGATTATTATGTGATTAAAATTAATTTCGACTGCAGGGAAGACGAAATGTTGTCCAACTTCAACAAAGAAAGGGGATGGAGGGTTCATGAATTTGCTGTAACTTAATTTCTTCTTCATTCACTACTTTTATTCTTTATATTATGCATCCTAAATTCAATGTCAAAAATACCATTTTTTTTAATATTTCAAAATAAACGTGTTTTTTTTTTTTTTTTTAAGTTTTAAAAAACCCTTGTTTGTATATACATGTAATCAAAGGTATCTCAATGTTTTTTTTACTTTGATTTGTTATCAACAAATATTCCAGCTTCCTCTTTTACTGAAAAACACTTCAACTCTTTCAATTTCAGCTGCAAGGCTTTGGGCTGCTGTGGACTCCTTTCAGCTTGCTATGAACCTCGTACTTCTCAGCAAAAAGGATAGGAGCTACAAATGGCAAAGATCATTTCAAAATATTAAAATTTGAAAATGAAAAATTATTTTTGTTTCTTTAACAAATCATTTATGTAAATGAGGGAGACTACTTGCTATTTATACAATAACTTTATCCTTTTTCAACTTTCAGAATTTTGCCTACCTAAAGCAAAAATAAATTACAGTTTTTAATTAATTGATTTGAGACTACAAGCTTGTATTTGCATTAATGAACAGAAATAGAAAAACAAACCTAATTTGAAGGTAGAAGAATCCTTAACTTTTGAAAGATTGGTATGGATAATTGGATGCATTACTAGAAAGGAGTTTTATTAAAAATAATTACTGATGAAATATTTTCTTATACTAAGGAAAAAAAAAAGAGAAGGTATGAATAATAATAATAATAATAATAATAATAATAATAATAATAATAATAATAATAATCTGCAGCATTAAAAAAGTACTGTTTTACCTTTCAAATTAGTATAAATATTATAATAATTAAAAAGAAAAAAAAAGCAACAAAAATGGCAATAATTACAACAAAAACTAGATTCAACCCAACAAAACCCAAGATCCCAATCAAACAGAAACCCAACAGCAACAGTTACATCGGCAGCAGGAACCCACATTCAACCCAACAAAACCTAAGAACCCAATCAAGCAATCACAAAACAAACCAACAATTATAGCAGCAATGATATCGATAGCAAGAAGCCAAATTCAATCCAACAAAATTCAAAAACCCAATCAAGCAATCATAATGGAAATCAAGAATCATACGAAAAAAAATTCCAACACAAATATAAAGGAAGACAAACACAAACAAAAACACAGTTTCATTAGCAAGTATATAGCAAAAAAATTAATGGCAGTTTCCGGCTCCTTTATTTTTAGTTTTTTTTTTTTTTCTGGGTTTCTAAACTAAGAAGGTGGATGAAAGTTTCTGGTGGTCATGGGATTGTGTGGACAATGATGAAAATCTGAATTTTAGTTTTAGATGTAGGGCATTTGATAACTTTTTGGGAAAACAACTATGATAGAAGGAGTGAAAGTGTCAATAAGAATTTTTTGGCCAATTTTGAGAAGATTCCGGCATCCGTAGACGTCCGCCAGAGGTAGCAAAACGGCAGCGGCTACGGTGGAGGCCAGCCGATTTCTAGCTTATTTGATTTTTCTGGCCAAGAGAGAGAGGAGAAAGGCACCTAAAAAAATTCTTGAAATAAGGATTTTAGACTAAATCCAACATTACGTCGTTTTGGAAACAAGAAAAATGGGTCAGCTACAACCCGCATAAGCGATTCGCGTGTTGAACCCAAAACCCGCATTTTTTATTTTCAGACCTGACTTGTGCTGTTAATAAGATAAAAGCAGCTCATTATGCCTGCATTGTAAAAAGGGCTCATTAGTCATTATGGTTGCATTGTAAAAGCTGCACGTTAAATCTTATATAAGAATGTAATCGAGTCAAATTAAATTGATACAATAAAAAATTTAAATTTAAGCTCGATTCATAACTTGCGATTCAACACTCGATTCGAATTTTATAAAGTTTTATTTTTTTAGCTCGAATTTAATTTGTAATCGAATTTAAGCTACCCGAACTTATTCGATTAAACTCAAAAATATATAAAAATAAGCTCAATTTTTATACTCAACAAGAGCTTGATTATTTGTGCTCAAGTTTGAGTTCGAATTCGATATATTTTATTAATTAAAATAATATAAAAAATTAAATATAAAAACTTAATTAGTCTCGTGAGCTACTCGAACTGAATATAAGAATACTCAAACTCGACTCAATCAATGAGTCGAGCTACTCGAGCTCGAGCTCGAGCTCGACTCGATAATAATCGAATCGAATTCGAATTTTATTTTAATCGAACTCAAATAATTTACGAGTACTAATATATCATTTATACTTCTGATATTGCATGTAAAAGTCACATATTATGATTTTTTAAAAATACAATACATCATATAAACCATGTGAATTTACGTAGAAAACAATAAAATAAAAAGATAACGTGATATAGACGTATCGAAATGGATTTGAATACGTTATTTGAAAAGTTTTTAACTGTCATTCAAATTAAAATATTTAAAAGATAAAACAATCGAAATGTAATATTATTATTATTATTATCAGAAGACATTACATTAATGCATACAAATAGAACTTGGAACATACAATGTTATAATAAGACAAATTTTGTTTTTATCTTCAAATTTGGAAACCGTAGTTTAGCTTGAAACTTGGAACATATAATACATTTTTTGGGGTGGGTTCACTTAAATTGCACTTGAAAATACATTTGTTTTTATGTAATTAGTAATAATTAATTTTTATAATTAGAAAGTGTTAGATCAAATATAGATAACAAGTGAATTTGATTGTCTCCAATTTTTTTTTCAAAATTCACTTTCAATTAAATTTAATGAAAAATTAAAATTAATATAATTTTTAATAAAAATATGATGCAATAAATAATAATTAATGAACTTAACACAAATATAAACGACAATTAAACTAAAAAGAATAGGATAAAAATCAAACATAAGATTTATAAAGGTTTGATTTTTCTCTAAAAGCACCTACATACTTTTTCCTTAGTTTTTTTAGCTAAGAATTCAAATTGACTAATTCTTAAGAATTCTTACAAACTATCTTTTAAGACTAAAGTGCAACCTTTATTCCTTATCTTTATAAACTAAGATAGTAACCTCTAGTTCCCTGTCTTTCTAGGCTAAGGTAATAACCTGTAACCACTCAAAATGAATTTCTACAAAAACTCTTAAAATCATTTAAGAGGATACCTCATTTTCATATTACAATTAAGCTTTAATGATTTGCAAACCAATGACACTTCTAAAAACCTTAGTATTTGTCTAATAAAATACAAATAGGAGACTAAATTATTTAGATACAACATATATAAAGAATATAAAATTTAAGCTTTAAACTTTTTATTGCTCTTGATTTTCTTAGAGAATTTTGAAAATATGGCTTTATGAACTTTCTCCCATACCTATCTCTTGTTAATGGTGTTGAAAGGTCTCTTTATATAAAGAAAAATGAATTGGAGCCATTGAGGTTGAGTTGGAAAAGAAAATAATCGTTATTTCCTTTAAAAAAAAAATTAACCATTGGAAGCTGTCAGGGATAAAGGGATTGACTAGGTATATTAATGGATTGAATGGTTCTTAAATTTCATTCAAATTTTAACTATTGCAGGAGAATAAATTGATCCATTTTGATAAGGGATCGATTGGATTAGCCTGACCTTGTATTCGAGATTATTTTGGATAAACAATATTGTTGGTTGTTTTAGATTAAATTTTGTATTGTATTGTATTCTTCTCACTAATTTAATCATATCTTAAGTTATACAACTTTAAAATCAAGATTTGTTTGAAGATGTAAAAATTAGACTTGATGAACTTTCTATCCATATAAAATTCATCATTTGATCAAATGTATAAAAATTATAATAAATTTCAAAAATTACCATTTATATAGTTGTTAGACGATTGTATAATCTTTAGTAAAAATTTAAAATCTTTTCTCAAAAAATTTTGATTTTGATTTTATTTAATCCATTAGAAAGTAAACTCAAAAAGTTTTTCATCCATATAAATTCAAATATTAAAAATTTATAAATTAATACAAAAAAAAAACAAATTCAATGTTGGAAAACCTTATTCGTATAAAACATCTTTCTCTAGTTAATCCATTTATCAAAATCAATATTATCAAAATTTTATTGAGTCCAAAATGAATAAGTTCACTTCAAAAATAGCAATTAGACTTTCATTTAAAATTAAATAAATAATTTTTAAAGATAGTTTTGATTTGAGAAATACAAAAACATAAAGAAATATTTGTTTAAACTTTGAGAAATGTTTTACAAAGATTTGTCAATCTTGAAAATTTATATTTTTGATATAAACATTAAGATCAATATTTTAAAACAAATTTTCAAGATATTTATCAAATCAAATATCACTTTGAAAAATATATTATTTATTTAATACCAAAAATAATAATACTTAAAAATATATACTAAATAAATTTTTTTCAAAATTTTAATAAGTTTTTTTTAATTTAAAGTTTTGTCATTTTAAAATAAAAATCAATTAAAATATAACAAAAAATATTATTGTATGAATACTAATATTAATATATACTCCATTAAACATACAAAAATAGATATTATTTAAATAAATAATTATGACTTAATTTAAATTATTTTTAATATTAGTTAAACCAATAAATCAATAAATATAGAAAAATAAATAGTTCCAAGTGAAGTAGGATCAATATTCTAGTAATAATAATAAAAGCAGAGATAAAAACAAATTAGGCATGATTTGTGAAAATTGGCCCAAAATTGATTCCTTTTGTTACTTGAAGTTCCCCCTTTGACATTCTCCACCATCTTTCTCATTTAGTTATTAGTTTTATTTCTTAAATTTAAGTCTTGATATGAATTTTTTGATTGTTAGTTAGATAGTGTGACTAAAATTGAGTAGATTAGTACCTTAAAAACCAAGCAACTTGAATGGGATTGAAGGGGTTTGTCAAGTTTATAATACTAGTATTTTGTTACTTGGAAAATATGGATATTAAAGGTTGTTTGGGATTTGGAGCCAAACGTGGTAATATCCTTGGACAAAAGCATCACAAAACATATAAAAAGACCAAGTTTCATCTCTTTAAAATGATTCCAAAAAGTCATTTTGATGCACAAGGTTTATTGTATGTGGAATGTTTTCCATGATTTGTAAGTAGAGGTGTCAATTGATAGACCGAATCAAATAATTTTTGATTGAAGGAAATTTATGTCGTTTCGAATTCAAATTATCTTAAAGTTGAAGTCATTTAGGATAGAATTTTACAGGGCAATGACCTTGTCAAAATGAAGGTTAAATAGCAAAAACCAACTAAATCATTTACTTCATTTATTTATGGCTCTGAAATGTTAGACAAATTCCTCCCTGCCATGTTCATGTAAGGTAGTCCCAGAAAACACCTATGGGAAAACCAGATGCTGAAGTATAATTCTCCATAAACCTCCACATATAATGCTGACTGCTGCGTAGCTGTTGAGAACAGGGTGCTCTAGTTTGTGCTTCTTTAAAGGGAAATCTTCATGAAGTTGAATGTCAACTAGGGTTTTAAGCCAGTTTTGAATAATATTATTTACAACAAACTCTAAGTTCAATTTGATTGTTAATTTCACTACTTGATTACATTTCTTTGTTGTGGAAGGAAAATGTAAAGACTACATTTAAACATAAAAACACAAAAAATTGAATTCGAAATATAATCCAACGAACTCATGTAATCACTCTTAAAAAGTGACATTCACCTAATCTAAGATTCAAATCTCAATATTTGTAATTCATTCTTTTATCCCAAAGCTAAAGCCTCTTTTGTAAAAATTAAATAAATAAAAAAAACCATAATTATCAATAAAATGTGTAACTTTACTTTTATATTGAACACATACTTTTGAATTGATGTGGCATTTTAACTATTTATTCATTTTCAATTATAACAACTATTATAAAAACTGAAAGCAAATACTAGAAATTACAAAAGCAAAGTATGGATTGATCATTGCTTTTGAGCTTGATGAGCCGGGGGACAATCACCAGAGCAACCTATGCCTATCAATTTCTGCAAATCTGTATGATGCTGAAATATCATTAAAGAAATAAGTAATAAATTCCATTGCAAATCATAGTTAACTTCATATGTGATATCTTTATCTACAAAATTTACAGAAAATTGCATGAATCTAGCAACCTTTTTATTTTATTTATATGTTATTTCCAATACAAATTTTCACTTCAATATCATAGATTTCATTTCTGGACTTATTTCATTGTTCCTTCCAAATACGGCCAGCCACTTTCAGCTTCAGCTCCTGTCTATCACCACCTGAAAAGAAGAGTGCCAGGTTCCTTTGAATGATGAGTCCATCTTGACTATCTCGAACTTTCCTATGACTATCACGAATGCTTCTAGGAACTCCTTGCCACATAAACTTTCTGCCATTGCCACCAACTTCCAGACTATAACTGAACTGTCTAGCCTCATCTTCATCACCCATGAACCGCAGGAAGGCCATGTAAACAGGTGCCATTCCTATGTGAAAAGCCTCAAAGTGCAAGCAAAATTGTCGACCAAAACAGTTGAAAACCTGCAGCAGATAGGACAGTCATCAATGGCTCCAGGTACAGATCAAACTGAATGGAGTTTCATGGATATATAGTACTAACTACTAATTATTTGGAAACGGTTTAAATTTTAAGCAATTTTGGTTTGGTTGATATTCAAGTAACAAAGCTGATGTCCATATGATGTTGAAGAATTAATTAAACTAAACTAATTAGCAAAAAGTATCAAATGGTTGGGGAGGTTCAAGATTAATTAACCGAAGGAACAAAAGATGTAATTGGGAATGCAATCATTAAAGTTGTTATAATTCCCATTCTAAACATCATTTTAATCATTTTAGAATAGGATTTGGATCAGACAAGAGATCTGTTTGAGATGATGCATGAAAGTTTGTGAACTTGTTGCAAGTATGTGTATGTCACAGAGAGAAGAGAGAGGCAGAGGGAGGGAGAGGGTGAGAGATCTTACAGTTAACATCCATGTGGCATTTTCCACTTCATGGGGATTGGATTTAACATATCTGTGGTTGAAAGTACACCCATCATGCACGTCAACCTTGTGATCATTCTTGAGATGCATGACAAGAAATGGAATATCACCAGTGACAGAGCATTCAGCTCCAGCATATGGGCAACTATATGGGCGATATCTACAGTTTTTTTCATGCTTGAGCTTGCTGTAGTATGGAAAAATATCATGACAACCCAGAATCTGGTATCTGCAAGGAAGTTCCAGTGACTCAGCTACTTTCTCCAGAGCCAAACACCTTATATTTCCAAGCTCGTTGCGGCAAGTTGGGCAAGAGTTGTGAACTCTAGCCTTGCAAATTGAACATACAGTGTGGCCATTGGGACACTAACATAGGAGATATAAAAAGCTGTCACTGGAAGAATGTTGAAGTAAAAATTTTATATTGTGCTTGTGAAGCATTGATGCAAATGTAAAATTTCTTCACTAATGCACTTATACTCATGCATACTAAGTACTATGGCACTGTCCATATACCTAATCAGCTGCCTGGCCTTCAGGCATCCAAAATAGTTCAATAAAGGACTAGCATAATTACACTATGCATACACAAGAATAGCAGTTAAAGTATTGGCATCTTTTCAATTACTTTCAGAATTGAGATGATAATGCTACTTTCTTCTGCGTAAAAGATTTGGGAAAAGGAGTCCTGCTTTCTTTTTTTTTATTAATTATACATTATGTTAATTTCTTCAATTTTGATTGATTAAAGAAAAATAATTTGATTCACTTATATGAAATATGATTTCCAATGCAAATGCCTACCAATTTGATGATGATACAAACACAAAATCCCAAGGAAAATGCAATTCCAAATACTTTCTGAATTTTTATTTTCAGCATGTAAATTGAACCCACCTGGTAAATTGGAGGATACATCAAATTTATGCAAACAGGACACTCAAGTAGTTCATGCACATCATTTGTTGATGTTGCTCCCAGATTTCCACCTAAACCAGTTGCAGCCTTTCTTAAAGGGGAACCCCTTAACTCTGCGCTTGAAGCTGCCATATCATAGTCTGCAAATGTGATGCGAGACTCGATCACATCTCTGCAGATACCACCACCGGGTACCATATTGTAGTTTTGAATGTTAATGCCAGCACACACTCTTCGTTTGAATCTAGTGTAGGGGAAACCACGTGAGGGAGGGTGGGGGATGAATTGGACCTTCTCTCTTAACTCCGCATCTTCATAATCTTTTCTGCAATTCCCTCCATTCTAAATATCTATAAAAGGCATTTCCCTACTAATAATAATATTAGATATTAGAAGTTCAATCAATCTAAATCAAGGAAAACCATGAACTTTCTACAGCAAAAACGTTAAGGGCAGCCATATACTTTAGAACTCATCTTGACAAATTCAATAGCTAGGAGGAATTTTCAACAAGCCCAAGATAGAGGTAGGGGAAGAGAGATGAACCAATAAAATATACCAAGAAGATCCACTGAACACTTTTACTAAGTACATAATAGGTCATACTCTTATGTAACAGATCTAAGATTACAACCTAAAGTGGTTAGAATGAAGCGTCAGCAGCATGATCCATTTGTCATTATAGTAGCTTAAGAAGTACCAAATTTCTTGTGTTACAAGTATGTATTTTGTTATAAGTTCAAGAAGAGGCCTGTGATGCTTGCGGAAATCTTTATTGTCAAGAAGCCTCCTAAAGACTACTATTTAACTAGGTCCTTACATGGGAGCGTGAGGAAGTGGTTCTGGCTTCTTGTCTTAGGAGTAGCCAAAGGAAAAAGGATTATCAAATAAAGGGAAATTTTAATGATCTAATTTTCATTTATTGGATTGATATGAGTAAACAGTAAGGCGAAAAAGAAGGATAAAGCATAAAACAATAATCAAGCTCAGAAATGAAAAGATGTTCTACTCAAACAATCCAGTTTTAAAGTCAGCAAAAGAATATTCTCAATTTTCAAAATGGAATAACAACATTCAACAAAGGTGTACTAATTTGAGAGAATAGCAACTTGAGTAAGAAGAAAAACACCTGAAAGCTATTAAATACCCAAATGTGACTAGGGCATCAGTCAATATTGAAAATGATGTATACTCAGTAATATAAATACACCTGATCAAACAAGTTCTTCCTCGTATGCTTAACATATGAGGAAGAAGGGCATTTGTATACAGCATTTTTTGAAACTGCTGGACTCTTTAACAAATTAACCAATTTTCTAGAAATAATTCTAAGTTTCTACCCAACAATTGAAATTCATCTCATCAATACATTCTTTCTTTCAGTTCTCGTCCTATCAAAATAAACACTGCCACCTCCTACACTGCTAGATTTCAGTCAAAATCTCCAAAGAAAGAACATTAGCCCTATCGCTACAATTTTACTGAAAAGTAGCTTGCTAACTACCATTGGAAGTCCTCTAAGACACATGAGAAGCTGTAGATTTTGCAACCAACTAAAGATGTTCAATGCCAACTAATCAAGGGAACACATTGATATGACAATGTGAGGAATGCTTATTCTCAAGCTCTAACCCGATAGCAAGATTACTATTTTTCTCATTTTCCTTTATGAGTAGTGGATCTATTTTAGGGTCTACAATTTGAAACAGATCAATATATAAATCACGAAAAGTATGAAGTACAGACCATTCAATGATCCAAGTACTTGTCAAAGAGCAAAAAATTAAAAAAGTATTATTTACATAACAAAAAAGCCATAAATGGGGCTTGGAGGTACTCATGAGGCTCACTTAACTGTAACAGCCCAAAATTGGTAAATTTACCAGCAAATCTAACATTTTAATAAGGAAAAGCATTTCCCCCTTCTCCCTATCAAAGAAATTTTCATTTCAAATGCATAAGCTACCCATAAAAAACTTAAAAAATAAAAAATAAAACTTGAATCGGCCAACCTCCCCTCCCCAACTTTAGATAACAAAACAAGAACCCAGTTCAAATATGTAACCAAAATCAAAGTCAATTAGATAAAAAAAAAAAAATCAAGAAGAGCAGTACCCAGATGAAAATCCAATCTCAACAGCTTAAATCAATCAACAAAAAGGAACTCACCAAAACTTACCAAGATGGAAACTTTTATCAGGTCATCCAGTCTTAATTGACCAAATAGCGGTAACAGCCAGACCAAAGCCAATTTGCAATTGCATTGGAATATTCAATTCAATCCCACTTTTTAAGCCCCACTAAAATAATTGAATCATTTCAGACAAGAAAGAAAGAAAAGGGGTAAACGTTGAGGAAAGGCCGTTAAAGTTGGCTTGGCTCCGCAATTTGCGTGCCCTAAAAACCTTAGCAAGGAGTCGAAGATTGTAGATTTGGATCATATTTCTACTCACATACTGACACATATGCACTTACACAATATTAAACTAAGTTGTCCCCATAATGAGTTGGCTAATGAAATGACCACTCTTTTTAAAAAAAAAAATTTTTTAAAGGAAAACTAATTTCCTTTTCTAATGGAATTTCACGATATCCTGCATTCAAGATGGTCATAAATAATTGATTATGGTTTCAGAGTTGGTAATTTTGAATAAAATTTTTTTTTATCATTGTATAATTAGTTTTTTAAAAATTTCTTTAATTTCAATTACTTAATGATAATTATGTTGATTAAAGATCAAAGGACCAAAAGTTACACTTTGAATAAAAGGACCAAAGAATCTTTTAGACAAGTCTTGCGCAGAGGTGGGAGAAAAAATTTTAAAAACTTAAAAAGTAATTTAAAATAATAATGTTTAATCTGAATCATTTTTTTTTATTTATTTTGAATTAAATTTGAATATTAAATTTATATTTTAAGTTGAAATTGAAAAATAAAAAAAAATCAAATCGAGCTATATTATATATTTTTATTAACTTTTATATATTTTTAAAATTTTTATAAAATAAAAATAATTATTTTACACTTTAATTTATTTAAATATATTAAAATAATATATTAAAAAACAAAAAATTAATTTAAAAAATTAATGAATTAAACTGAATATATAAAATTTAATTCATATTAGATCGTATGAAGTTTGATTCAGATTTAAATCAAATTTTAATATGATTTGTTATCACTCCTAATATTGAAATGAATTTTTTTTTATTTCACCTTGAATTGCTTCATTTATGTTATTAAACAAACTAATTGTTCTTTTTAGACAAAAATTGGTGTCGCTAATGTAAACATATGCTATGTTATATGACAATATAATGAATGTTTTTTATTTACTTGTTTATTTCTCTCCTTTCACTCGTAAATAGATTTAATAATTTTACATACGATACGGTGATATGACATAAAAATAATATGAAAAAAATTATATATATTTTTAAAAAAATGTCTCGTATTTATTCGTATTAAAATTAATTTCAATATGACACAATTCGTGCTTTATATATATTGACATGTCTAAACATGTATAAGATATAAAAAGCATATTTAAATAAAATATGTCACGTAAATGCATGTTTAACACGTAATATAACACTAAAAATATGTTTAATTTAATCATGTCACGTATATATATTTAATATATTTAATACGTTTAACACATTTTTATTATTATTTTAATTCAATATAAACATATAAAGATTATTTTAATTTTTAATCTTTTAATTATGATATCTAATTAGCTATTTAATATCATATAAAAATTATTTTAAATATTTAATTATGATACTCATTTAATAATTATTATAAAATTATTTTTATATTAATAATATAAATACAATATAAATAATATTATTAATACCAGATAACCTTATTTTATTCTTTAATCTTTAGTAGTTCATCATTTTGAATTTGGTAGTAAAAACTAATATAATTATATATACATTTATCGTTGTTATATTAGTAATTATGTGTACATTAAAATTTAAATATATATATATATGTATTAAATGCATTTTAAATTGTTATCAAATTTTTTTTATATACTTTTAGTATGCAACTAATATTTTTTATATTAATAACGTATATATTACATATATATATATAAATTTTAACATACTAAATATATATTGTTTTTTGTAACTTTTTAGAATAAGATTAAAAAAAAGTGTTTTTATTAAAAAAGAATTGAAAAAGGATAGTATACACTTAATTATTAATAACAAGTAACATCTAATATTATGGTCATTGATTAAGCAATGTAAATTCAAATGACATGTATATACATTAATAGATTATACTGATAATAAATAGTATTTATAATAATAAGAAACTATATAATCATCTTAATAACATGAATCATGATATGTAATTATTTTAAATTATAAGAGTTAAAATAAAAGATTATATTTTGAAATTAAAAATAACAAATATTCTAAATAATATGCATAATGATAAAAATTATATAATTTATTTTATATTACATGATACGATATTATTAAAACGTAACTTATAAATTATTACTATAAATAAATATCTCGACGACTTATTTTAAATATTTTATTTTAAACCTCAGGATAAGATATTATATATACGTTTGAAGTTAAACATAACATATTTGTTCTAAATAACATTTAAAATGATAAGAGAATATATAATTTATATTTTTATATGACATGATAAAGCATTATTATAATGTAATGTATATATTTATCTTAGTGACTAGTTTTATATACTTTATTCTAAAATCTAAATCACATCATATGATACTCATATTAATTAAAGAGATTATATAATTTATTCTAAATCATATATATATGAGTATACCCATGATAATTAAAATATGTAATTTATTTTAATCATATTATAATGTATAAAAAATTATTATAAGTAACATAACTATATTAATTTGATATTTTAAAATAATTTTAAGAAGTCATTAGGATCTTTTACAAATAAATCATACTAATAAAGTACTTATTGAAAATATATAGCATTAGAAAAAAAAAATTCTTGTATCAATATATTAATATTATGTGTAGGAAAAAACAAAAAAGTATAAAGTATAAAAAATGTAGCTTTTGGAATAAACCTTTTATAATACATACATATATGATTATTGTCTATTCATATTTATATTCATATTTATTTATTTTGAATACATTGACCTAGTAGGTTGGTATGCCTTATTTATGAATTGAGGATGATATTTGATGTTATGTTGGTATCTACTATCTACACTTGGATATTTGTGAATTATTTTACTATTTTAAATATATATTTATATATATTTATTTATATTTATATTATGAAGTATGGAATGAATTGAAGATATTATTTTTTTTTTTTATGTAAGTTGTTGCTTATTGTCTTTAGTGAAACGTCACTTATGAAGGTTAGAGATTTGGACTTGATGTAGTATAATTTATATTATGTAAATGTGTAAAAGGAGTAAGTTATCGACTATTATTTAGTGTTTAGTGTCTTCACAAATTTAGTAATTAGTAGTGTCTTCACAAATTTAGTAATTAGTCTTATTTGGTTAATACTAAATTGTAATTTGTAAATTATAAATGATAACTAGTTTATAATTGTTTATTATTTTAGTCGTATTTTTATGTATATTCGTGTTAGTTATATTTATTAATGTCTATTTGTGTTATTTTTGTTCATTCATATTGTGTTTAAATGGATTAAATATACGCGTGTTAGTTGTATCATGTTATATTACGTGTAACACGTATAATAAAGATATCGTATTTATATTTAAGATTTAAATACATTTTATAATTCATGTCATTTCATATTCTAATAATTCGTATTACTATATGTATTAAAAATGATATAAAATACGATATGAAAACACGAGTTATTAGCTATACTTGTAAAGGTATATTAAACAGTTAGAGTGGCCAATGGCAAAGGTCGGCCCAAGATGACATGGATCATACCTGAAAAGGCCCAAGTACATGGGCCATTTGCTGAGTAATGGAAGTGGAAATTTGCATCATTTTCAAATTTAAATCGTAATTAGTTTAAATAGTGTGGCACAGTTCCCTGTTTGATAACGCATTTAAAATAAAGTTTTCAAAAATTTAATTTTTTCAATGCCTTTGATAATGCAGTATATAATCTTCTTGATAGAATTTTTTTAATAAAAAAATGTTGAATACGATGAATGAGTTGGTAAAGACTAAATTTTCTTTTAATACAAAAATTATTCAGTAAATTTTTTAAAATATTTTTTAAGCTATTATCCTCTAAAAATATTGTTTCATTATCTGCAATGAAAATAAAGATAAAAATATAAAATAATAAATTTTTAATATTTAATATTTTATAATTAGCAAATAATATATTTATATTCAGCATTTAATTTTCAATAAAATATTAAATAGTTTTTATAATTCAATTCAATATTTATCAAATTTAGTATTAAAAATTCAATAATTAAATTTTCAACACCTAATTTTTTAATTATCAAACAAAACCTTAGTGTAAAACCCGCAGGAAACACACAAAGGCATTAGAAAGAAGGTTTAAGATGGTGGGGATGTTAAAGAAAATTAATTGAAAATTTTTAATTTAACAAAAGTTAAAAACGTGAGTGAATTATTTGAATTTAAATTTTAAATTTAAATTAAAGTATTTTTTATTCCTATATATGGGAAAAGACTGATATAATCTCTAATCATAATAATAATAATAATAATAATAATAATAATAATAAAAACATGAAAATATTAGAGAAGAAATATGTTTGTGGTAAGAAAAAAATCGACGAGAGATTAATCGGGATATTAGGAAGAGGACGTTGGATGTGGGAAGAAATCAAAATCATGATGGGAAAGGTCCATTAATGATCATTAATTAGCGCAAAAGCTTTACCTTTGATTTCCTTGCTAACTTTCCAACAACCAGCGTACACGTAATTAATGGAGCTAGCCAACTCAGCCTAACAACACAAGCTTTATCCAATGAGGCAGCAGGCCATGAAAGCTTTATCCAGCCTAATAACACTTTGCTTTTATTTCAGGACAGTTTCCTCTGTTTCTTCTGATGCGTCTTATCCTTAAAAAGCCGTCCAAGCACCTCAAGCCACTTTAAAACCATGTTTTTGTCAGGTATTAACATAAAAGCTGATATAAACTACTCTTACCTACAATAACAAATGTTTGGTAGATATTACGTATCAAACATCAACCAGGACCATTTCATCCATTCATTGCCCAATCATGGTCAAACATCAACCAGGATTCTTATAGCTGATCAATCTGATCAATTGATAAGTTTTCTAGATTTTTCTATTTTTTTTTTTTTTTATAACAGAACCTACATGATAGAAACAGCAAGTAATTAAATAGAAGAATTACATAATTCCTGTCGTGCAACTAGTATTATCCAGGATTAGGAGGTTTGTCGGGCTCATGAGGCTGATCGGGCTAACCTTCTTTTTCCTCTAACAAAAACCTAAGACAATTTCACAATCCGATTGCGTGTGGTCAATGTATTAACTTCCAGGCTTGGGCTACAAGTCAAACAGGCAGTTTTCCATGTGCCAACTCTTCCAATCTTCACACCCCCCCTATATATACTCCCTTCCCTAAGCATTGTTTCTTCAGGAATTCCATCTTTCAATTCTTTACGAAATACTTTTGTAACTAATCTCTGATCAGAATCCCGTTATGGAAGTAGAGATATCCTTGGCAGATTCCTTGATGAAGGTGCTCATGTTCGTCATTGTTCAAGCACTGGTTTATCTAATCCTTTCTAAGTCATCTGACATTTTCTCCAGGAACAAGATGAGATCATTAAGCTTCAAACCTGCTCGTTCTTTAAGCATTCGCCAATTTTTGGCCTCTCTCTCTGATATACCTCAAGGAGTTGAGCCTTCATCGTCATCAAGGAGCTTTAGAACAGCAACTCAAGAATATGCTGAAGAACATGAAATTACTTACTAATTCCCATGTTTTAGTACTCTATTTGTAGTTTGTGTAAAACAAAATTTTCTATTCTTTGGTTATTGTACTTTGAAAGAAATTTGAAATTAATGTTCTGATTGTAAAGAATTAATGCATCAATTACTTTGGTTCTCCACTGAGAAAATGATTTCTGTATTCATATACAAATTAAAAACCTTTTCAATGTATTGGCTAATAACATTAAACCGTACGAATATGAGAACCATGAAATATTTTCTTGGGGCTCAGCAACAATGTCTAAGGTTATTCGTAGCGTATGGTCAGCATATCAGAAACAAAGGAGAACAATTTTTAGTCAAAAGATTCGATCAATGAAATCTAAAATGTCCTACGTACTTCTTTGGACCTTAGAAAGAAGAAAAATAGAGAAATAGAGATGAACTTTGCATAAAAGGCCTTGGAGCAGATCATTGAGCCCTGTATCTAGTTCCACTGGAAGTAATAAAGGTTAGTTTAAAATCTGCAGCAATGACTATGTTAAAGGAAAGGTAAAACT
Source organism: Durio zibethinus (assembly GCF_002303985.1). Next base: position 10,614,654 of record NW_019168481.1, on the reverse strand, counting down.
CAAAAGCAGGAACATAGTTGGGGAAAGATAGGGTAACGCCTATCTTTGGACATGTAATATAGGGTAAGACCTGTAGCCCATATATCTGCTGCTTTTCCATGATAAACTGTGTCCGTTATCCATTGAAAGGTATATATGATTTTTATACCAAAGGTTGAAATAGTGTGATGAAAATGCTGTAAATCTCATGTGGCAAATTATGCTTTTGTCTTTCGACATGCACAGATTGCACACTTCTTTCACTAAAACGTTTATCCTTGAAATTAATTTATGCTCAAAAAGAATTTTGGCTGTCCTTGGTAAAGTTTCTTATATATTGTCCCTTAAATTAGTACTTGCCAAAGATTTTGAAAACCACATGAACCGAATTAATGTACATACTCAAGCAGCACTCAGATGAAGTAAAAGCAGGAGTTCCAGGGCATCCCCAGAGCTCATCATTATCATCCTATAAATGACAGCTTGTTATGAAATAAATCTCTTCGTAGATATATATAAAAACATTTCACAGCAGTAATCTTATTGCTGCTTATATGTATGCTTAGAATCTTTAACTATTACCAAAAGTTATGATTACTTGAGCAAAACATCATTGGTGAAGCATTCAGTCTCTAGAATTTCAAAATCTTGTAGTTTTAATTCTTTCTTAAGTGAAGACTTGAAGCTTAGTTACAAAGTTCACATCCATCTGCTGAATACGGAAAGCTGAGATAGTTAGCATTTATAAAGTTTTGCACAATCAAACTCAGTTACCACTTTCCCACTGTAGAATCAATTTTCATTTCTTTGTCTCTCTATCACCAAATTCTGTTCTCAAACCCAACAAATTTTCTCAAATACTAAAGTAGTGTTAGATAAGCATCTAGGTGTTGAAAAAGAGCTTGATTATTATGATTGTTAGAAAACAAAGTCAAAACTATATAAATAGAGGATCATCTTAGTTGGTCCCCATTGAAATATTTGCCTTAAACTATATATCAAACATAGTCATCCCCAAATCTCTATTGCCCATGAACATTATTATTTTTATTATTTTTAATTTGTCACCTCACTTTATATCATCATCGCCAATTGAGGAAAAACAACTAAACAAAATTCCATAATTTTCAAAAAGTTATTGAGAAAAAGAAAGCAATATCACACCCCACATTCTTCTTCCATTGGATTAAACTAAACCAATTCGCAAGTGTGTATATGAAGAATATGTTCGGTTGCCAATAAAAACAATCAAAGAATATAAACAAATTTCAAAGAAAAAAGTTATAAAGAAGTGATGCTTACTTTGTAGTTGTTATATTCCTCCTTAACTTTCAACAGGATATTTTTACAGAATCCATGCACATTGATTGGTCCATGAAATATTTTCAGAAATTTTCTTAGCATTCCCAATTATAAATTAATTAACAAATATCATGAAAATTAAAAAAAAAAAAAAAAGAGAGAAAAAATTATATACCATAGGCTTTGGCATGAAGAAAAGCAGTGGCATTCGCATCGGTTATAATACATCCGACTATCTGTAAATCCTCTTCGAGCTGTTTCATGAAATGAGGATCTATCATGAGCAAAACTGAAAAAAGCAGGAATACAGTATTATAAACTTACATGAAATTGACGCCCAACCAAAACAACACTGCAAATCTCGCTTCCACTTGCAACATCTTCATAGCACTCGTATAGGACTTTTCAAGCAAGGATAATATGAAACACTATAAACAACCTTAAATCACTTTTTGCCATCCTCAGACAATGAGATGTACACAGCTAACATACACTATGAAAACAAACACAGAAACAAAACCACAATAAGGATCCAAAAGAAAAAACTCTCACAAAAGGAGAAAGCAGAGCAAGCAACAGAGATCACCTTTATCGAAACAATTAAAGAGAAATTAAAAAAGGGAAAAGGAAACATGCAAGGTAGAGACTTGCCTTGTCAGTGAGCTTGGGATCCAAAAGCTTTTGAGAGAGAAAATTGATCAAGAAGCGAAGAAAATGAATGGAGAATTCTAGGGAATTAGCGTTTTGGTGAAAAAAATTGATTAGCTAACTGTTGGTGATGTCAAAGATGGGATTAGATTGAAAGGAAAAAAAATTTAAAAAATGGAAAAAAATTAAGGAGAAGGGAAAAACAAATAAAAGGGCAGAGGATACAAGTGGATTCCTTTCCCTCGTACCCTTTAAATTATTTTATTATATATTGTTGATCTGCCCTTACAATAAATGATGGAGATTGTTTTTATATATTTTTATAGATAATAATCCAGCTATAACTAAAGTCCCGTACAGCCTCCAGCAAACCCTTAATTTGGTATATGATTTTTTTATTGTTAATTATATTTTTTCATCTATTAAAATATTTTATGTAAATTTTGTGTGATTTATTAATAAAATATTGAAGTTTTAGACTTATATAATTTTAAAAGTTTGTACGGTCGGTTAGAACAAGAGTCCTCCATCTGGTCCCACCTCATGTTTTGTACTACCATTATTTAGCAATTTATAGGATTTCCATGTTGAAATTACAGTATTGTTCAGTAATTATTACATGCAAATAACCAGATTTTTACTTATTATAGCATTAGATTATACAAAATAGGAAACACTGATCTTGTTGCAAGGCTGAAGACTCTTCCCGGCTGTTTTTATCTTGTTGCAATGGCTGATGCAAAGCACCCTTCACCGACTATAACAGAATCAAAGACGACAACATTCTCACTCTTTACGACAAGAAAAACAGTGGCTTTTGCTTTTAGCTTCACTTCTGTTTTTTTTCTTGGTTTTACAACTTTGTTATTGCTCAACCCTTCTTCTTACTCTTCTCCTCGGCTTAAAAACTTCCTGCAAACTTCCTCTTACAGATCCCATTTTTCCTCTCTTTTCTCTCACTTTCTCCCCAACTTTTCGCAATCCAGTCACTACCCACTTCATGTTTCTCAAACCCAAGACAACCCTTTTCAGATTTCTCAGGAATCTGAAAGATTTCATGGAAAAAAGGATTGGTCTTTGTCAAGAGAAGGTAACCATGGAGGCCCTTTTCAGATTTCTCAAGAAAGTGAAAGATTTGGTGGAAAAGATGAGTCTTTTACTAGTGATCAAGTCTACAGTGGAGAATCAGAGATTCATTTAAAGGGCAATAATGCTTTTAACACTCCTACTGTTGCCTTAAATGGTAATGTAACCAGCAGTCCTGGCAGTTCTTCCCAGTCTTTAAATTTTAGAGAAAGTGGAAAAGAATTAAAGGAAGGAATTTTAGAGAAGGTGAGTGTTTCTAGTAATGTGACATTGGATGGAAGCAGTGATGAAATTCTTGAGAAGCAGAGCAAGGGAAATTTTGTGGAAATAACGAGTCATTGTAGAATATTTGATGGGAAATGGGTTAGGGATGATACTTACCCTCTGTATGCCCCAGGGTCTTGTCCTCATATTGATGAGTCTTTCAATTGCTTTCTTAATGGTAGGCCTGATAGGGGCTATGAGAAATACCGATGGCAACCCAATGGATGCATCATGCCAAGGTAATTTACCAAGTGCTGATATTTAAATTTAGATTTGTTGATTATTTTTATGTAAAGAAATTGTGCTAATTTGAATCTATAGTGGTTGTGGTTACATATCAGGACTTTATATTTTTAAACTATGTTGAGGAGTGCAAAAGTGTGCAGGTGTCTTCATGTTCATGTGTAATTATAAATAATATTTGCTGGATATGATTGGAACTTTTTTTTTTTTTGGATAAATGTAACTGTATCCAAGCAAGCTATCTAGAGAATAGAAACCTGAGGTGGCTTACCCTTAAGAAGCTGAATCCAAGCAAGTTCAAATGATTGTAACTTCATATATCCTGTAGTTGGTATCTTTTCTTTATTATTTTCTTTATTTATTTTTATCTTTTGCTTTATTTAGATTGGTTTTGGGTGGAGTTTTTTGCAGATTGAATGGTAAGCAAATGTTGGAATTATTGAGAGGCAAGCGTGTAGCTTTTGTTGGCGATTCACTCGGTAGAAATATGTGGGAATCTCTGGTTTGTGTCCTTAAAAATTCTGTTGTGGAGAAAAGCAACGTCTTTGAAGCCTCTGGTAGGCTTGAATTACGAGCAGAGGGTTCTTACGCCATTTTATTCAAAGTATGTTTGTCCTTATTCTTCTCTTTTGATGTAGACTACTTGCAGAATTGCAGTCAGATAGTTTTCTTTCCTATGCTTAAAGAAAAAGAAGTCTTTTTCTTGCATTTAACATACTAGTTTTGGCTGGATGAACAGGATTATAATTGCTCGGTTGAGTACTTCCGATCGCCATTTCTAGTTCAAGAGTGGCACATTCTTGAGAGAAATGGATCAAAGAAGGAAACACTTCGACTTGACATGATTGATAAATCATCTGATAAGTACAAAAATGCAGATGTTATCATCTTCAACACCGGACATTGGTGGACTCATGAAAAAACTTCCAAAGGGTAATGTTGATGCTACCTATTCGTTCATATTGTTGATAATGATGATCTTAAGTGGAGAAGCTCTTAAACAGTTTAAGAAATTTGCAGGAAGGGTTACTATCAAGAGGATAGCACTATCTATGATAGATTAAATGTTAAAGTGGCATTTCGTAAAGCTTTGACTACATGGGCAAGATGGATAGATACTAATATAGATTCTATGAAGACCCTTGTTTTCTTCAGGGGCTTTTCTGCATCACACTTCAGGTAAATTGAACATAAAAGATATGTTAGGTTAAACCCTTTAATTGGGGAAACAGATTGCCTCTTAATTCATTTTACCTGTTCACAGGGGTGGAAGATGGAACTCTGGTGGGCAATGTGATGGTGAAACAGAACCTATTACAAATGAGAATTACGTGAAGAAGTATCCATCAAAAATGCGAATTTTTGAGTCAGTGATAAATGGCATGACTACACCTGTCTTGTATCTAAATGTTTCGAGAATGACTGGTTTTCGGAAGGATGCTCATCCATCAATATACCGGAAGCAGAACTTAACTGAGGAGGAGAGAAGTTCACCTAGTAGAATCCAGGACTGCAGCCACTGGTGCCTCCCTGGTGTTCCTGATACTTGGAATGAGCTAGTGTATACTCAACTCCTTATCAAACATAATCAACATCAGCAATAGCTTCTGAATCAAGAACAACAACAGAGAAGACCATAGGTAAAACAAATGCAATTAAACTTTGTAAATTCTTGTTGAGTCCCTAGCTTTGTCTAGATTGATTAGTGTCTGTTGTATTCTAGACTGAAAAGTTAGGGTCTATAGAGAGAAGTGTTAAATGATATCAGTCTTTGGTTGGTATTTTGGTTAGTAGCCTCTTGTAATATGATTTGAATTCAGTTTGTATCTCTGATAAAAAAAGAAAAAAAAAGTGTTTATATGCATGGCTACTCAACCTGTTTAATGAAAACATTGCCAGATTCAACATGAAAATTTTGGTCCAAGATTCTAATTTATATGCTTCTGCTGGTAAATGGAGTGATGTCTCGAGAATGAGAGTACAGATGAAACGGAGAGGAATTGTGAAACAACCAGGTTGCAGTTGGGTTACATCGAGGGGAGTGCGACACGAGTTTGTTTCTGGAGATAGGTCTCACCCTCTCAGTGAAAAGATGTATCAAAAGCCGAATTGGTTGGGAGGAAAACTGAAGGAGTGTCGCTATATTCCGGATGAGAGGTTTGCCCTCCATGATGTCGAGGATAAGCAGAAGCAAGAGATGTTGTCTTATCATAGCGAGAGGCTTGCCATTGCATTTGGGTTGGTGACCATTGCAGAGGGCAGAGCAATAACAGTGATGGAAGAATCTTCGTGCATGTGGCGATTGCCATAGTGCCATTAAGTTGGTAGCAAAGATTGTGGGGCGTGAGATCATTGTAAGAGATTCTACACGCTTTCATCACTTCCGAAATGGCATGTGCTCTTGTGGGGATTATTGGTAGCAAAGATTCAGGGTTTTCTTGAGACAGTTGGCAGAATGGAAAAGATACTAATAGCAGTAGTTTGCTTGAAAGTGTCAAAGTAGATCGATTGAGGGATAACTGAAGCTAAAGATTTTATTAGTTTTAGATAATCCCTATTATATTTGTTTTTCATACATCGGAAACAATGAAAGGAAAATAAGAAAAATTTTAAGCCAATCAAAATTTACCGCGTATTAAGTTTGACCCTGAAATCTCCTCCGTTTTCTCTTTTTCTCTCCCAACGGAAATCTCTTCCTTTCTTGTACCCAACTTAACATTTCATTTTGTATGCAGATGGCAGTTTTTTACTGGTTAAAATAGTCAAATCAGCAATTCGATTAATGAAATTAACTTTTAGATCAAATTAATTTACAATTTCAGAGCTTAAATACTTATTTAGCAATTATTTTAATTTAGATATCAAATCCAATAAAAAATAATAGAGTAGGGGCTATATAAGACATTTTTTTCATTTAAATATAAAATAATCTAAAATAGAATGGTCTAAAAAATTAATCTAAAAAATTCAAAATTAAATTAATTTAATTTTAAAATTTAACAATTTGAATTCAATAATCTATGCCTGGAATAATTTAATTGTTACTTTAAAAAATCCTCAAAAAATCTGAATCTAATATTATAAAAACCAAAATATTAAAATCCAAAATAACTTTTTTTTTTTTCATCCAAAATGATTTCACTCAAATCCAATTTTGACTCGCTAAATTAACGCTTTAGGCTAACTAGAATTTTATTCTTGTCAATCCTAATGTGCAATTAATATTTGATATTCCTTTTGTACGTACAATATCCGAAAAGGGGCTTTAAACATTTTTCAAATGGGGGAAGATCCCAATTCCGTTTTAAGGTATCAAAAGTAATGTGAATTGTAACTTCCATAGCTTTCTTTATTGATTTAAATGGTTCCTGGTTCTGATTTAGACATACTAGTCAAAGCATTTATTTTTACATATATACATATATATATATATATATATATACACACACATGCATGCATGTATATTTTTTCACTATCTTTATTACTTTTTTTTTCTTCTATTTTGATAGCTATTTAAATCCTAAAATCTTATAATCTTTTAGAATTCATCCAAAAGAGAAAGAAGGAATGCATACAAATTATCTTTCAAAAAAAAAAATATTTGTGCTAAAATTCAAAATAGCTCAAATCCCTGAAAACAAGAACAATGATTAAGAGCAAAAGCTTGAAGTAGCAAAAGCTTGAAGTGATTTCAGTGTTTATACTCCAATGTTCAAGTCAGTAAATATATGAAAAAAAAAGTATAAAAAATGAAAATAAATAAGGTGAATGACTTACCTAGGGTACTATAAAAGGCAAGGCATATTTTAAAACTTAGCTGACATAGCTTGTGAGATCTGAATAAGTTTGACTGACCTAATCTAAAGAAGACTAATTTTTAAATGATATGTCAGCATAGTCAGATGGGATGCACATAAGATAAGGTGCTCATCCACGTTAGCAGTCGTAAGAGGTATATACATCAAGTCAGCCAAAAATCGAAAATGCCTAGATTGATCAAAAGATAAAAATGCCCTTAAATGTAAAACATATTACAAATACCTAAAAATATTATTTTGCCCTTAAAATTCACAACTCTACATCATTTTGTCCTTCCATTAACTAGTTTGATAATTCAGACTAAGTGATTTGATTTCTACATAGGTCAATGTTTGTTAGGCAAAATAGGCTTGAGTTATTCCTCCATTGATCTTATTTAGGTCTAATTGTCAGGTTAGAATATCTATCTTATGCTAGAAGAATAGCTTGCTTACGTATTATGTGATGAACTTTCATGATCTATCATGTTGATATAAGCTCTTTTAGTACTAGCTTTAGTAAGGTATTCTAATGAGGTATTTTGTTTAACCTTGGTAAAGTATTTTGGCGAGGTATTTTGTCAACTAAATTGTTTACATATATTTTTTTAGTATAGAGAAATGAAAGATAATCTTTTTCTTTTATAAATTTTTTCATCCAAAAAGCTTTTCATTTTAACTTCAAAAAAGTTTTAGAGGTTTCTTTGGGTGTTTCACCTATTCTTTAGGGTTTTAGTAATTTTTAAAACTTTCACTTATTCCTTTTAGCTTTCTCAGTTTTGTAAAAGGAAATCACTTTTCTTTAGGTATTTACGTCAATATTCAAGTCTTACTCATCTTGTATTCTATTTAGGTATTTCTCTTTTAAATAGCTTTACATCAATTTTTTTATATTGAATTTAAACTCATTTTATCCTTCTCTCTTCTATTGAGATCGGGTCTCCACCAAAGTTAGTTACTTTATCTATTAAACTTGAAAATAATGGCAATGAGTATAAGAAATTTTCTCATAGAATAACTTTGAACTTAATTCTTCTGGTTGGTAAATGTTTATGGTTTCACCTATTTCTTTTAGCTAGTATTTTTAGCTATTCTTTTTTATATCTCAAATACTAACTAGTTGGATGATAAGGATGAAAGAATAGCTAGAGGTGATACGAGGTTATCGTTGTTGATACTAATGTAAATTAGGAAGACTAGATAGTGCCAAGGTTTAAGAAGATGCCATATGTTAAATTTATTGTACTTAAAATATTATTATAGTTCTTGTAATAACTTGTATAGCTATTTCCACCTTTATCATAAGTGTTGTTTAATATTTTTAAATATTATGAATGAATGTTGTGTTTATTTTCTTATTCTACGAATGTTGCGTTTATTTGCTTTAGCATTTTAGCAATTCTCAAGCTTGCTATTCTTAGTTTTTTTTTTTTTAAATGCTTAAGATACTTAAAAATTTTTCTAAGTATGATTTCTATTTTTATGTATGATTTTTGTAACTTTTCATGTCCTGTAAATTCTTGAAATAAGTGTCACTTTGTTCACATATTCCTTTCTTTATTGATTATTCAAATTGAAAAATTTGTAACTATATAGATATATATTGACTCATGATTCAAGGTAGTTTGTAAAAAATAAGTAATTTTAACTTTTGTCAATATCTTAAAAATTTAAATTTACATAATTTCCCTTTTCATGCCTCATATTCTAGGGTAATTCAAAGAGAATAAATAATTATTCTCTTCTTTTAAAATAAGTGATAGGAATAGGTGGCCCTTTTTCATGATATAATTTTCTTTTATAATAGGTGATAGCAATATGTGGCATTTGTTCTTAAAGATAACTTTTTTAAGATCACTTATTCCTATTTCATATTCTGTGGTTTTAAAGACAATTTGATAAAGTATGATCTTTCTCATATTTTTCTTTTCACATTTTAAGGTGACTCCATCTTGTTTACTTATTCTCATTGATGCTTTGTTCACTTATTGCTTTGAATGGATGTTTACTTATTAATCACTTCTATAAGTAACTATTCACCACTTCTAGAATATATGGTTCCATTTAGACTACTAGAAAATTTTTAAAATAACTTCTCTTTTTACAACTTATAATCCAAGGTAGTTTATATAGAATAGGTCATTTGTTTAATTTTTATGTCTTATAACCTAAGGTGATACTATAGAAAATGTGTTAACATTTAGCTACGCTTTATGTGGAATAAATGAGTTTGGTATATTTATTCCATTAGTGCTTCAATTACCTATTCCTTCTAAAGGACATTCACCTATTCCTATTAGTGTGTTGCTTAGCTATTCATTTGAAAAGTTTTACCTCTTGCAAATAATTAGTTGAAATAGGTGATCGCTAAATAAGTTATTGGAATAAATGATATTAGTTAGATATTGCTTTGAAAAGTTACAACTCTTACAAATAGTTTGTTGGAATAGGTAATCTAAGAATAAATGGCTAGAATAGGTAATGTTGCTTAGCTATTCTTTTAAAAAGTTATAACTCTAGCAAATAGTTGGTTGGAATAGGTGATCTCAGAATAAGTTTTTAGAATAGATGATCGTAGTTCTTGCCAAAGCTTGAACTTAGAATTCTTTTAAGTCAATACTTCTAGACTAGGTGATTTTTACTTTTGTCTAAAGCTTTGACTTAAAATTTTTAAGTCACATATTCCTCATTTTGTATTCTATAATTTTTCTCATATTCAGAGATTTTAAGGACTTTTAAATTTTTCTAAGTTTCATTTTTTTAGTATTTTTGTCCTCATACTTTGAGATGATTATTTTAAGAATAGGTTTTTGTGCCTTTCTATATTATTCGTGAGAATGTTCACCTCATCCCCTAAGGTTTTTTTATATCATTTATAAGAATGTTCACCTCTTTTTATAAGGTCTTCTATACCATTTGTGAAAATGCTTATGTCTTCTTATAAGGTGTTATACATCATTCATGAGAATGCTCATATCTTCTTACGAGTTCTTTCAAATCCTTCTTGAGAATGCTCACGTTTTTTATGAGGTTTTTCATATTATTCGTGAGAATATTCACCTCTTATTACTAGGTCTTTCACATCATTCATAAGGATGCTCACTTCTTCTAATAAAGTTTTTTATATCACTTATGATAATACTCACTTCTTCTTACGAGGTCTTCTATATCACTCGTGAGAATGTTCACATTTTCTTATGAGGCCTTTCATATTATTCTTGAGAATGCTCACCTATTCTAATAAAGTCTTCTATTTTATTTATGAAAATGTTTATATCTTTTTATAAGGCCTTCCATATCACTCATGATAATGTTTTTACCTCTCCTTATAAGGTTTTTCAAATTATCTATGAGAATATTCACCTCTTCTTACGAGGTCTTCTATATCCTTTGTGAGAATACTCGCGTCTCCTTATGAGGTCTTCCATATCATTCGTGAGAATGCCTACATTTTCTTACAAGGTTTTACATATCATTAGTGAGAATGTTTGCGCACATTTTCTTATAAGGTTTTACATATCATTCGTGAGAATGTTCATTTTTTTTACAAGGTGTTGCATATCATTGTGAGAATGCTCACCTCTTTTTATAAGGTCTTCTATATCATTCGTGAGAATGCTTACATTTTCTAATGAAGTCTTTGATATAATTCATGAAAAAGTTCACCTTTTCTTACGAAACCTTTCATGTCATTTATGAGAATGATCACCTCTTATAAAGAGGTCTTTCATATCATTTATAAAAATGTTCATATCTTTTTATTAGGCTTTCCATATCACTTGTGACAATGTTTTACCTCTTCTTATTAGGTCTTTCATACCATTTATTAGAAAAATTACAATTCTTGAAAAAATGTGATTGCAAAATATATGATTGAAATAGGTGATCGTTGTTCTTCCCAAAGTTTGAACTTAGGATTTTTTAAGTTGTTATTTCTAGAATAAGTGATTTTGGTTTTTGCCCAAATCTTTCACTTAGAATTTCTAAGTCATTTATTCATCATTTCGTATTTTATGGTTCTTCTTTCTTTTTATTTCGAGACCTTAAAGATAAATTTTTCTAAATTTAATTCTTTTATATTACACCTATCTTTTTCTAAGTTTTATGGTACTTATAAGTTTTTCTAAGCTCAATTTCTTCAATATTGTTTACCTCGTATTCCAAGATAAGAATTTTTATCGAATTAAACTTTTTTTAAGGAAACTTTATTGAAATGAGCTTTTTTAAAAGCAACTTTTGTTGAGCTAAGCTTTTATGTCAAGTTAAGCTTTTAAGAAGATAATTTCATTATGATGAGCTTTTTTAGAGATAACTTTACTGAGTTAAGTTCTTTTGTTGAGCTAAGTCTTTAAAAAGGCAATTTTGATCAAGTTGATCTCTTTTGCTAAGCTATACCTCTAAGAAGGTAATTTTGTTATGATGAACTCTTTTATAGGCAATTTTGTCAAACTGAGTCTTTATGAAAGTAACTTGTTAAGATGAGCTTTTTGGCTGAACTGAACCTTTAAGAAGGTAATTTCATCGTGATGAACTCTTTTGAAAACAATCTTGTCGATCAGGTCTTTTATGAAGGTAATTTGTTGAACTGAGTTCTTTTGCATAAGTGGTTGAGTTAAGCCTTCAACTTATCGAGATGAGCTTTTTGGCCGAGCTCATCCACTTTTATAGTTTCACATATTGTTATAATAGAGCTCATTCATTTTTGTTGCTTTAATATTAAATCTCATCACATGGTATTGCTCCCTTTATCAACATATTAACACAAAATAAATATAATTTATTAAAAGAATTAGAAATACCATTGTAGGTCAATCTTTTCCTTCTTTCTTTTCTCAAGTCAACCACCACCTTGGTCACAACTAACTAGGTCAATGTTAGCTCAGACGATTCTTCTGTTTTTTTTTTTTTAGGTCGACCAACACTTCGGTCACAACTAGATCAATCACAACCAATTTAGTATATGTGATTTACTTTATACGTCACTATCATGATCTATGGTTGTTTTTGGGTTTATAAGTGGTGTAAAATGAAGGTCTTTCAATGGTAGAGGTGGTGTTAAGCTATTTTGGAGTAGCTTTGTTAGGTTTTGGAGCTTACGGGTTAAGCGTCAAACTTTTTCATTGTCAATGAAGCTTGCAGTTGACTTTAGCTAGCATTGGTCTATAAGGTAATCGACCACCATGGCCAGATCTCCTTCTTTCACAACTTTCTTTCTGAACTTCATTCCAGAACAAGTAATGGCCCTTATCTAGTGCGTCAAATATTTATGCTAAAATTCGAAATAACTTAAATCTTGAAAACAAAAACAATGGTCAAAAGCAAAGGTTGGAAGTGACTCATGTGTTAGTGCTTCAATACTCAAACTAGCGGAGTATATGAGAAAAAGGAGGAAGGAAAGTATAGAAAATGAGAGCAAATGGGAAGAATGAGTGACCTAGGGTTACTTGTGAAAAGAAAGGCATATTTATACCTGAACTGACGTAGCTAGTGAGGTTTGACTTAGAATAGGTCCGATTGATATGATCTAATGTGAACCAATTCCTGAATGATATATCAGAGCACAGTCAGATAGGTTGCACGTAGGATGAGATGCTCATCCATGTCAATAGGCATAAGAGATGCTCACGGTAGGCAGGCCAAAAGTTAAAAATGTCCAAATCAATCAAAAGATAAAAGTATCCCTAAATGTCATAAATATTATAAATAGATGAATATACCATTTTGTCCTTAAATTTCATAAGACCTACATAAAAAAAATGTGACAATTGTTTGGCACAATCAATGTATTAGCTAGTATTAAAGTTGGTTTATGTTGGTTTTAGGATAATTGTAGCTTAAATTCCCTGAATTTATGCGAAAACTTTTGAAGATTTCCATGTGAAAACCGGGAAGAAAGGGGAAGTATTGTTGTCTAAACTAGTATGATTAATTAAAATATAACAGTTGCCATTTCTATCTTAATTATTCCATTGTCATTTCAGATTTTTATATTGCGGAAATTAAATCAAAGTGCGTATCCACATTCGTGAAAAATGTTTTTGTTTAAAGCAATGGGAAAGCATTAACGTAAAGTCCCAATAGAGAACGGAATATTCTTGATTTTCTAGCAATTCTATAGATCAACTTGAGAGTGCGTGGTTTATTTATTCCTTTCACATTTTTTTTCTGACAGATAGTTTCCATTTTTTTTTCTGACAGATAGTTTCCAAAAACTAATATGAATGCTAGAAGACAGACAGAGATTAATTAATGGAAGGTGTTAGGGGCATTTTTGAGTCATAAAAATATAATTATCTTTTACCTTAAGTGAGTTACTTACAATTGATTAGAGATATTTTGATAATCTAATCTGAGTTTATATATATAAATACCCCCTCACTCCCTTCAAGAGGGTTAATTTTTCTTTAAAATGTCTTATTTTTATCTCTGAGCTTTTTTCTTTAACTTTTTTATTTTTATCTCTGAAATTATCTCTTAGTTTTTCTCTTAATCTGAATTTAACACAAATAAAAAATAATAGAATAAATTTGAGTTTAAATTATAAAATAAATTTAAATCTGTCATATTATAAATATTTATTTATAGAAAAGGTAAACGGTAACAAATAAAGTATCTTTGTTTTTATATAATTTTTTTTATTTTATTTTGTCAACTAGGTTTATTTTTGGGATAATACAGTCGAGGATGTCTCCAGACTTTATTCGAACCTGATCTTTATTTTGGACAATCTTAAATATCGAATTTTTTTGTTATGGGTTTAGTTCATTCACATGATTTTAGTCTCAGAATACTCTTTACAAGCATTGATCCCTAATAAGTAGATCTGTTTTACTATGCGATATCAACTCAATCCATGAATTTATATATATTAAATATATATAGATGCATGCATCCAGTTATTTGGTATTATAACTTTTCGAAACAGTTGAATCTACGAATTAGAAAATAGATGCGCATAATCCTCCTGATGGTGAATTGATATTTTTCATTAGTCTAAAACGTATCAGAGATGAAGTGCATCCTTTACCACCAAACCATATTGGCTGGCAGAAAGGGCCTAGTATTGTAAAAATTGATTCCCCAATATATATATAGTTGAGCAAATGGCATCTGCCTACAGCGACAATGGTGGCTTCTCTGACTGGACTGGAACTTTCATATAGAATCCGATTCTAATTAGATAAAATTTAGAAACACGGAAAGTAGCAGATTTTCAATCAATAGCAGCCGATGAAAACACTTTCCTTGCTTACATAAGTATGCAAATTTGGAGAAGGAAGTTCATCAGATTGAAGAACAATCATCGATACCTATAATCATACATAACATCTTCTAGCCAGAGCCGATCTCCATCTTCTCATGGAAAATCATCAAAACCAAGATAGAACAAGCGACAACAAGTCAGCAGGTGATCTCTCAATGTCACATATCGATCATTTTTTTTTTCTTTTGTTTATCGAATGTATAGATCTTTGTCAATTTTAATTCTGCTTTCTGAACTTGAAGCTTGTTGTCCTCCGGTGACAAGAAACAAGGGCACGGGCAAGAACAGAAGCTTCCTTGAAGGATGGTAAGTCTTCAAACTACAGCCTTTAAATTATTTATTTTTTTTCCCAACATTTCTTTCAAATTGAACATCCTTTTTTTCATTATTAATTAGAATAGTTCCGCTATAGAAAGTAGAAACACAGATGTTTCAAATTCAATAATCATTTGCAACATATCAAAATTAACATATATTTTGCCTTGAATTGGTTTGCAGTCTCTTTGCTTTGTGCTGCTGCTGGCTGTGGGATGCTTGCTTTGATCTGTAGAATAATTAAGGAGCAGTCATCAGATATGGCAACATGAAATTACATCTAAAACGTTGATCTCTGTTGATCTATATTTATGTTGTATTTCAACAAATACGGTAATCGTGCTGTAATGCAGTTTGCATTAAAGCTCTAAGTTATAGCATTTAGTCATGTAATTATACTTTTTTTTCGTCGATGCGATGGAAAGAAAAAGTATACACTTCACGTATGAGTGATTAATAAAAAAATTACATGATGTTTTGAGTGCAATTCAATCAAACTTGTTGAATTGATATAACACATGTATTCTTGTTCAATGTTTAACAAAGGTAATTAATTTTATGATGGTTTGAGTTGTAAATGCCAAAAGCCTTACTGATTAACAATCTGCTGACATTTCAATGAAAGACATGTATAAAAAAGGGTAACAACATTTCTTGGGTAAATTACCCAGTTAGTCACCAAAATATTTAAATTTTTCTTTGGTCCTCAACATTACAAACATTGTGCGTTTTTGGTCATGCATGGGCAATCCACATCATCTTTTTTTCACCAGCTTTTTAAGAATTATGTTTTGGTCACTACAATTGAATAACATGAAATGCCCCGTATCTTGCTTTTCGGGGTTTTTTCTTTTTTTTTTTTTATTTAGATTACCCACCTTTTCGAAAGTTATTTTATTTAGATCACTCACCTCTCGAAAAGTTGTGTTTTAATCCCTAAAATTGAATGGCATGGAATACTGCCATGCATGAGTTTCCTGTTTCTAACGGCACCTGTCTAACAGATGCATAACTTTTATAGCGTCGGTGATGAAAACCAAAAAATAAAATTAAAAAAAGGGAAAAGCGAAAGGATACAAATGTTCATTTTATTTGGAAATTCGAACTATTTACATATATGACAAGAATTTCTCTAACAAATTCTATCTCAGATTTTAATTTTCATATTCTTTACGTTAATTTTACGAGTTTTTTTTTTCAATATAATTTTTTGAATTATAACATTTTTTTTGTCGTAAAAGCAAAAAAAACAAAAGGATAAAAGAAATTTCTGAACTAAAATTTAATGATCATCTAAACTTTTATTAATTTTTTGTAGTTGATTAAATTTTTAAACATTTATTTTCATCAATAAAGTCTTTATAAGCGAAAAAATAACTAATTATTTCCATCTCATTGAGAGTTAATTGAGTAAAAATAAATGTGTAAGAGTTCAATTGGGTAAACATAAATGTTTAAAGATTATTTAAAATTTAATTGATTGTAATAAAATATCAAAATTTTAAATAATTATTAAATTTTTATTTGACAGTTGTTTATCCTTATGCACAAAAAGAAAATCCCTGCTCACCTGGCCCAAGGTTCTTTGATAATATGTTGTAGGGATTCTTTTTCAAATATCCTATTAATGATTAATCCTTAGCACAGTGAAACGCATTAGATGATAACTGATCATCAGCTGAGTCGAGCCTCCCTTTTTAAAAATTTCTTTCATAATAAGGTTTTCTCAATTTTAGTATAGTATGATTACTCAATTTAAAAAAAAAAATGAGACAAAATAAGTAGATCAGTCAAGTTCTCAACTATTATTATAGGAAATAAAGAAATATATATAATGTATATAAACTGTAAAAGCAAATTGACATGCGGAAAACAGTTGTTGATATGTAGTAGGAATTGTACTCTTAAAAGTAACTAGATTGAAGCTGTAAGAGTTCAAGCTCTGCCAATAATTTTGCAGTTAATGATTTTAACCGTGGGTCACCATTCTGAGCTAGATCAATGAGCAAAACCTGAGTAGATTCCCCATACTTTACTCTATGCTCCTCGGCTTTGAAAACCCTTTCCAATATCCATAGTGCTTTCTCCTGAGCCTTTACAGTTGTTGATTCCAGGATTTTTATAATTGCTTCAACACCTGATATTTTGGCAATGTAATTACTTCCATTTTCCCAGATTTCATCTTGCAATAGAGTTGCAATTGCATTTAGAACAGCTTCATCCGCTTCCCTATCTTTACCTTCCAATATTTGGACTAATGGAGGAATTGCACCTGCCTTGACCAAACAAAATGTGTTCTTAACGTAGCAATAGCCGTCATGGACTTCACAAAATGCAGCAGTGGAAGGAGGGACACAGGACCAGCTTGATTTTTTCGACTTTCGCAGAGACAGTGAATTCTGTGATAGCTGACCTAGTGAAGTAGCAGCTCGAGATTTAGCAACCAATGATCCACTAGAAAGCAACTTCACAAGCAAAGGAATCACCTCATTTTGTGCCGCAAGAAGCTGTAGTCTTTTATCAGAAGGAACTGTAAATCGAATTAATATACCTGCAACACCTTCTGCTAACCAATGCCATGTGGATGTTAAGGTTGAAGGACTTGAAGTCATTATAGATATCAAAATCGGCAGCAAATTTGCATTTTTAAGCACCTCTGTCACTTTCTTATTGCTAATTGGTATGTTACTCAGTATGCCAACTGCAGCAGCTTTATCACTTTCCAATGATGATGATGAGATAATGTTGACAATGATGTTCAGGTGGTTTTCCCCTATCTGTTCTGTCAATTCTTGAGGTAAATATTTCGAAAGAGTGTAAAGTAAATTCAATGCTCCAGTCCTGATTTTAGTGTTACTTTCGGTTAGAAAGGGTAGAAGAAGCTGAATTGCACCATTTTCCTTCATTTTTCTTCTAACTTTGGATGCACTAGAATGGCCAGCAATACTATTCAGTGCTTGTAGGAGGTGATACTGAATTACAGGACTTGAGAGATCTAGAAGGGAGAGCATTTGCTGTGCTACATCTTGATTAACAAGAATAGATTCTGACTGTGCAATTCTTGCAAGAATCGCTGAAGCTGGCTCCCGAAGAGTCATGAGCACAGATGTGACAGAGAAAAGGAGCTGAAGTAGAGATACTACCATGCCTGAACTGATCAACCGTTGTACGTTTTCTGGCAAATTTGATAAATTTTGCAATGCATGCAAAGCAGATAACTTCGCTTCAAGCTTCCCACCATTAAACATCTTAACAAGAGGTTCAACTGCTCCATCTTCTCCAAGGGAAGCTCTACTTTGATCTGTTAACTCCATTCTTGACATTGCAGTTGCCATGAGGATCTTACTCATGTCTGAGCCTGGCAAGACATGGCGATGATTTTAACGGGTAACTTAAGCCTTTGAATGGAAGAGTGCTAGAATTACATTTCAGCTTTTATGCAAGTTTAGTTACTACACATTTTGATGGACATTCTAAGATGAGCAAACTTTATTTTAATTGTGT
The DNA here is from genome assembly GCF_002303985.1 of Durio zibethinus. The sequence continues at coordinate 10,596,252 of NW_019168481.1, read as the reverse complement.
TAAACAAAGTCGTGTGATTAGAACCGCTTTGTTTTCATGTTTAATATTTATTCAATACTAAATTTGTAAAACATCTAAGAGTCAACACTCAAGAACTCAAATGTAGCAAGTAAATGATATTTTTGTGTTACCTTCATTCAAATAGTGCACTAGGGGCTTGAAGTAACCAGCCTCTGCCATATGCAGCGCATTTTGTGTATTAATTGACAATGCATTTAATAACTTCCCTGCATTGTCCGAAGCAATTGGATCGTCCCCATTAAACATGGTAACTAACATAACAATGCACCCTTGAATTCTGCCAAGCCGTCTCCAAACTGCAGAAAGATCTGACAGATCAAGCAACAGCCCTACGGCTTCCCTCCTTTCTTCCACATCTCGCGTCAAAGATTTCACCAATGCTGATAAAGAAGTAGCATCTGCCATCTTTTCCTGTTTACTAGTATAAAACGTAAGATAACTAACAAGAAAATTTTCCATTGAAAACAGGATAAAAAATGGAAAGAAAAGAATATGGCACCTTGTTTTCAGCATTTTCTAAAGCGAGGTTTCTCAGCGTCCGAAGAATGATCAAACGGTTGTTTGGCTTACATGATCCTAACCGATTAACTAAAATGGGAATAATGTCTTCTTCATTTATCCATTCATTTGTAATCAATCCATGCCTAGTAGACTCGTTGAAGTCCAAAAGTGCGAAGTTGAATTCTTCATCATTACCATATTTCAGTTGCAAGACAACATCATCAATCGTAAGATTTGTTCTCTCCTCTTCTATTTCTGTTCTTTCCTCAATTTCTTTCTCTGATGCTGTTGCACTAACAAACTCGGATTGATTGCTTGGGCTAGGACTGAGGCTTAAGCTTGCATCAAGCCTCACATTCATGAATTCTTTATGCAATGCACCAATCTTCTCTTTCACATCCAAATGAAGATCAATGCTAGCAAAGAGCACAAGGCCTATGGATCTCCCAAGATCTTGTATCACATCTTCGATCCATGTATTCGGTTGTTTAGAATCAGGGCTTTTGATCAAAGTCTTAGCACGTCTAAGCTCTTTCTCAAGCGATTCCATTGCTTTTCGGATAGTAACCGTGTCCATAACATCTTTATTATCCTTTATGTCACTCAAAATTGGAGAAAGTTTATGCAGAAGACGTGGGAATTCAAAGAATAGACCTCTTTCTGATTCTGCTTCTGATTCTGATTCTTTTGGAAATGAGGCTACCTCTTCCACTGAGGCTTGTACCTCGGATACAAGCTCAGGGAAGCTTCTGCTGTCCCTTTTTTTCATTTTCAAAGATGGCCTAGTTCTTAACAAAGAAAGGTATGAACAAATTTCCAGAGAAAAAGATTCAATGAATTAAAACTTAAGACTTTATAGAGAAAAAAAAGGAAGAAAAAGGAAAACAGAGGTCAAACGGGAACAGTGGTTTGGCAGAAACAGAGATGGGGTTGCAAATTCAGAAAAAAATCAGAAATATGGGAGATAAAACAGTATAACAAAAGCTGGAAATTATACAAAGATTAAGTTATTGTACGCACAAATTACAAAGAAAAATAGATTTACATATACATGTGTAAAAAGAAGAAAAAAATGACAAAGAGGGCAAGAAAAATTCAGGGTCGAAGAAAAGAGAAGGAACTTAACCTGGAGATTGGGATACAAAGACTGAGAAAATGAACAAGAAATGGAAACACCCTTGAATCTTAATACGTGTTAAAAGGGGTAAATACGAGTGAGAAACAAAGAAAATCAAAGACAAGGTGGGGAAGACCGACCAGGACTCTAAATTTTATTTTCCTGGTGTATCAATCTGTTCGTCGTCTTGTGGACTTGAACAAGAAACAGAAGAGGGGAAATGCTTAAAATTATTTTACGGTGAAATGCGAAAATGGAATTTTGCGGTTTGGAGTTATGTAGAGAAGGGTATATTCTTTTTAGAGAAGACTAAGTCAAGATTTTCAAAAAAAAAAAAAAAAAGGTATTCCATCTATTATCTGATTCTGTTCATTTGCTTGTTTTATGATTCAAACTAAGAAAAATAGTTGCCCTTAATTTCAAGCTTTGAATGCAGAAGAAACTGCAAGGTTGCTGCCTCCATTGGTTCAACCAGATGTGGACCTGCATATGGATAGTTATAGCCAGTAACTACCGGTGGCAAATTGTTGGATTCAAGGATTTCGTCGTCAATAGGGCTCGATCCTTTCTGGATGGGACCGGATCATATAGAATATAGTATGTCGTTTTTTTAACTGGATTCGGGTTAAAATAAAAACTTCTAATTGAAAATTCCATAATTTTAATTTTTAATATTAAGTTTAAATTATTATAGATTTGGGTCAAATCTATCTCATATCTGAATTATATCAAATTTGATTATTTTTAATTTAAATTTTGAATTTTCTTTTTCATCCATTTAAGTTTAGTTGGATTCGGATTTGATTTTTTTAATAGGTTTTTAGGTTCGGTTGTATTTTATCACTTTTATCATAAATACTATTTTAGCAGAGCCTGAAAATTTTTTCATTAATGGCTTGTTAAGGTTTTGAGATGATATAAATTTTGGATTCACAAACCATAGAGAGTTTTCTAAATTGGATTATACTACTATTTTTTAAAATTTTTTTAATTATCAGCTTATAAGTGGTAGATGTTTAATTTATTAGTATTTTTTTACTTTCTTCGTTCTAAATCATTTAGGTGTTATTAATTTTTATAGAAATTAAAAAAAACTTTAATTTAAATATATTTAATATTAAATTATAAAATTAAAGTTTCATGATTTTTAATATCATACAATTAAAAAAATCGGAGAGAATTTCATTTTTATTCTTTATTATGGCTTACTCATGTAATGGGATGTAATTTCATTTCATTCTTGAACAACTAGACCTTCTATTGTTTGAGAAGACATAGTTGCAATGTTTTGTATTTTGGTATGAGGTGTCTATAAAGCAAATTGGGTCAAGTTTTGATCACATCAATTTAGATTAAAGAAAATTCAAGTTAAATTATGGTCATTTTAGATCCAAAATATTGGGTTTTAAATTAAATTTTTGAATACTTTAGTTTTGGTTCGATTAAATTTGTATTGCGATATTTTCTAGTTAGACTTGAGTTTGGGTAAGTTGGACAAAGTTTTTAGGTTTAAGTTAATTTTGAGAGCTCTAATGTAGTGATAGTATAAGAGTATAGGAGATTTTAGAACCAAAAGTCTTAGATTCAAGTTTTAACATATATGGATTTAGTTTAATTCTATGATGAATTTATCTAATTACATTCTAGTTTATTGGTTGATTTTATTTGTTTGATTATTTAATAATTTTTTATATTTGAATATAATACTAGATTATAACTATCACTTGTAGTTATAATTTTTTTTAAAATAAAAAAACTATATACTTAATCTTATATAAATATATAAAATTCAAAAACTCTAATAAAAAAGAAATAATTTGATATGGATAGTTTACATTTTTAATATTTGAATAATTTAAAAAATTAATATGTATTTAGAATTAATTATGCATTTCTAATTTAAATTTTGAATTTAGTGGTAAAATATATTTAATTTAAAATATCTTATTTTTATTATTATAAAACAAATTTAATCATTTTTATTAATATTTATTTTTAAATGATTAATTGACTAAAATAAATTATGAACCAAATTAAGAGTAATAGTATTTTAAATTGAAAGTAATTTATGCTTTACAATTAGAATAATTAAGTATAATGTTTATTCAATGTGCTTAGGAAAAATGAAAAAGAAATTTTGAAATTACTGTAATAATGATAGTAAAATTAATTTGATTTGACATATTAAAATTAATTTAAATTGATTTCATTATCTATTAATTTTTTTAAAATCAATATATTAAATATATATATATATATGTATATGTGTGTAGCTTTAAAGGTGGAGCCAATAGATCATATTTTTAACCAAAATTGGAAAGTATATTTTTTTAATAAATGTAATTCATGAGCTACATATTTATAATTGAAGAAAGAGACATAAAATTATTTTATTTATTAATATTGGCAATTAAAGTTTTAATACCCTTCATAAGTGTTAAGCATCCAACTTACTACTAATAAGCTGTAAATGCAGGGATCGACTTAAATATAAGACTATAAGATATTTGATATTTATTAGATATTGACTAAATCATTTTAACAGCCCCCATCACGTGTAAACGGAGATAAAAAAAAAAATCTATAATGTGACATATTTGAAAAGGGCAACATAAAAAAAGTCTCAGCTTTGATACTATGTTAAGCATCAAACTTAAAATCAGTTGATAGTAAGTGGAGATAGTCAACCGAATATAAGACTAAAAAAAATGAATATTTATTAAATATGATATCACACCACTTTAACATACTCCTATCACGTATAAGTGAAGATAAAAAAAAATCTATCATGTGACAGGCTTAAAAGAGGCAACGAAAAGAAATCTTAACTCTGATATCATATTAAAGTGGGTTATCTTATGTCTAATAAATATCTAATATCTTGTAGTCTTATATTCAGGTTGAACCTCTCCACTAATAATAAGTTGGATGCTTAATATGGTATCAAAATCAAGATTTTTTTTCGTAACCTTTTCAGATTTGTTACATGATAGACTTCTTTCATCTCCGTTTACACATGATAAGGGTTTGTTAAAGTGGTGTAATCTCACATTTAATAAATATTCAATTTTTTATAGTTTTATATTCAGGTTGAGCCCCTCTACTTACTGCAAATTAATTTTAAGTTAGATGTTTAACATGGATCAGAGCTATGATTTCTTTCTATTGCCATTTCCTAATTTATCACGTAAAAAGTTTTTTTTATCTTTGTCTACATTTAATGGAGGTCTGTTAAAGTGGGTTATCTCACATTTAATAAATATTCAATATCTTATAGTCTTATATTCAGATTGAGCCCTTTTACTTGTTGTCAATTGGTTTTAAGTTAGATATTTAACAATATAAATTTAATAAGAATGATTTAACATAAATAATAAAAAAATAAATGTAGTCAATTTAGTCTTTTATATTATTTTTTAAATTAAAAATACATCAAATAAAATAAAAATACATTTATTAGAGGAAATAAGGCATTTCTTAAGATTATCCACATGTCAATAATATTATCCATTCATATTGAATGTTTTTCTTTTTTGTCGAAAACTTTGTCTTTATATCTTTAAATAAAATAATAAAATTAATTTAAATTTAAATTATTGCTGAAAAATTAAATTTTAATTTTATATAATTGTTTTTTTAATATTATAATACTATATTAACTGGAGGATTTTCTACCATGTTAGAAAAGAATTTAAATTACTTCCTATTGATTAATCATATAAAAACCATATTTTAAAAACTTATTACCTATCAATTATTTGATATTTAAATAAAAGCTTATAATATTTAAAAACTATTTAATCATTTAAACAATTAATAAATTTTTATAAAAGTAATTTATTAATTTAATTACTTTATTTAGATAAATTTCACCCACAATTAAATTAATACCACTTAATATTGATTTAATTTTTATATTATGCATATTTTATATTTATCATTTAGCATTAAATATAATCTAAAAATAACCAATAACCACGTAAATTATTGATGGAATGTTAAACTTTTAGTTTTAGTGATCAAGGTTTAATTCTGGTAACCATAAATACTAGAAAAATATAATCTAAAAATATTTATTAAAATGCATGTACATAGAAGTAGGAAAAAGTAATTAATAAATGAGTTTTCTAATAAAATTTTTAAAATTAATTATTTAATGGTTAGTTGACATATATAATTATGCTGATTGCAATCAAACTATTAGGTTTTTAATATATAAAAATAAAATTTAAAATTAATTTTAAGATATATATCTTGGATTATAAAATTTTAATATATTTTGTTTCATAAATTCATAAAAATTAAAATAATTTATTTTAGAATAAGTGATTGTCCAATCAAAAAACACTATTGTTACGCTTAGAAAGGTAAATTTAAGAAAATAAATTTGAATTTTATTTGCTATATAAATTACAAGAATAAAATATATGTAATATACATAAATTAATAAAATTTAATATGATTATTGATTTAATTTAAAAGATATAAAAACGTGAATTTCAAATTCATAAATACGTATAAATATTTCAAACTCACTACTAAATAAACATCCAACAAATCTTTAAATTTAAAAAGTTATTGTAAAATAATGTTTATATTTACATCTACTTTATCATACATTTTGCACTATTTTTAAAATCCAATTATTTTCTTTTAAAATTAAGTTAGGAAACTCAATCTATAGGTTGTTGAAAAAAATAAAAATAAAATATGCTCTCCAATTTTAAGTACAATTATTTATGAAGATTTTTTTATACTTTCAGTTCAAATTAAAATAATTATAATATATAAATTTAGAATTTAAAAGAAAGATAATATTTTTGAAAACTTAATTAATTAAAATAATTTTATAAAAATTAAAAGCCTTATGCATTGCACGAGTCAAAAACCAATTAACTGTAAAGTAAGAGCTATATATAACTATCATAAAAATTGGAAGGCTTAATTACAACTTGGAACAAAATTCAAAAACTTCATGCTTTTTATATTTGTGGATGATTGTAAAACACAAATCTATACTATAAGAAGAAAAAAAACCTAATTAAATTATTATAATACCTTTTTTCATAATTGATAAGAATTTGACATGTGTTTAAATTTATTATTATGTCTTCATATTATAATTACGAAAATACTTTTTATATTATAATTATTTATAAAACTATCCCCAAGTAAATTACTATAATACCGTTCATTATATTTGATAAGAATTGGATATGTGTTTAAATTTACTATTATATCATTTTACCATAATTAAATTAATATTTTTTATAATTATTTACTACAATACCCTCATATCATAATTATGAAAATACTCTTCATCTTATAATTAAGCAAAATTACTTTATACTTTCTTACCATAATTATGAAAATACCCATTCTCTCATAATTTATCAAAATTATTATAATAATCATCTTACTATAATTACAAAAAAGTCCTACCATAATTGATTAATATTATTGTAATACTCTTCTATTATAATTGTAAAAATGTCCTTACGAGTGCTTAATAAGAAGTTGATATGTGCCTTTTGCTTCAAAATCAATTAAAACAATTTCCTCGAAATACTATAATAGCCCTCTATTTATTTGATATGACATCGACACATGTTCAAATTTATTATAATGTTTTTCTATTATAATTATGAAAATATATTTTTTTTATAATTAGTAAAATTATTATAATACCCTCTTACAATAATTATAAAAATACGCATTCTATTATAATTTGTCACAATTACTATAATACTCCTTCTACTATAATTATTAAAATACCCTTATCATAATTGGCAAAAAATTACTATAATATTTTTATATTATAGTTATAAAAATGCTTTTATTAGTACTTTATAAGAAATTGACATGTGGTATTTCATTTCAAAATGATTATAATACCCTTATTAAATTACATATGAAAATTTAATATAATATAAAATTAATTACATATTAAATTACTAAAATACCCTTGTAATTGCTTCATAAAAACTTGACATGTGAAATTTTATTTGAAATTTATTATAATACCCCTATTAAATTACATATTAAATGTTAAATAACATATGTTAAAATAATTCCCGTTAATGCCCCTCTATTTATTTGATATGATGTTAACACATATTCAAATTTACTACAATACTTTTCTACTATAATTACGGAAATATCACTTTTCTCATAATTAGTCAAAATTATTATAATGCACTTTTTATCATAATTACATAAATATCCTTTTATCATAATTAGTTAAAATTATTATAATGTCCTTCTATAATAATTATGAAAGTACTCGTCCTACCATTATTAATCAAAATTATTATAATACCCTTATACCATAATTATGAAAATATCCATTTTACCATAATTGATTAAAATTATTATAATGCCCTTCATACGTAATTACATAAATGCATTATAAGTGTTTCATAAGAAGATGACATGTACTTTTTGTTTTAAAATTATTATAATACCCCTATTAAATTACGTATTGAATAATATAAAATTAACCATTTATTAAATTCCTGAAATATCTTTGTCATTACTTTATATAATTTGACACATGACATTTTATTCAAAATAATCAAAATCAAATGATCAAGTGAGCTAGATAAATATAATTTTTATTAAAATAAAAAATTAAATAATTTATATTTTAAAATAAAAAATATTTAATCTCAACATAATGAAAGCCATACATTAGTGTAATAAAAAAAATTTTATGCGACCAAATTTGGGCATATTTTAAGTAGAGTCAAGGACATCTTTGTGTCATTGAATTGTCACTTAAATTTACATGGCACAAGTTAGACTAGCCTATTGTTAAATTGCTAATATAATATAATATCTTATCATACAGCGTCTGATTTATTTCATTACATTCTTGACCATAATTTTCTTGTTAAAAAAAAAAAAATAACAATATAATCAAATAAACAAGAGTATGAACTTTTAGGGGTTATCTCTTGTTATCTTACAATCCAATAAATAGAAAACAAACGCTATAGAATTTTTTTTATGAAAAACAAAAGAGAGATTCGAACTTTATGTTTGTCTTATTTTAAAAGAAATTTTATTTGATGACAAAAAGAAGCTCATCTCGCTGATCAGAATAGACTGGTAAAAGGAAAACATGCGTTTTTTTTTTTGACCAAATATTTTTTGTTTAAATATTTTCATATGATAATCACTTTAAATTTTAATTATTTTAAAATCGAATCAAATTTTTATTAAGAAAATAAGCTCTTCAAATGTTTATTTTTTATTTATAATATTTAAAATCAAAATTTTACTAAAAAAAATTAAATTTTTTATCATTTAGATCACTTCTTTCTTTTATTTATCCTTTTTCTTTTAACAATCTCTTAGTATTGTAGCATATATAATTGTATATCATTTACTTTTCTTTTGAAAGTGTCCCCCATATTTTAATTTGACTTTGGACTGTATGTATTTGGGTTAATTATAGTTTTAGCACTCAAACTTTCAGCAAATGTATAAATTTATACCTAAACAAAAAAATTATACAAATTGATACTTGAATTTTTAAACTATGAAATAGTTTGGTCTATGAACTAATACTGTTAACCAATTTATTCACGTGACATTTGAGCAATAAAATTATGCCATGTGTAAAAATATTAAATATTTTTTTCAATTTCCACGCACATGGATGTCACATGGCAATCAATAAACAATGGGAAGATAAAAGGAGGGGAAGGGAGAGGTGGACGCTGAACCTGATCCACCCTTTTACCCTTTTACCATTGCTTTTCGATCGGATTATGTTACATAGCATCCACGTGAAAATTAAAAAAAATAGTTAAATTTTTATTATATATGTGTCATACACGTGGTATGATTTTATTGATCAAATACCACGTGGATATATTAGTTAACAGTGTTAGTTCAAGGATCAAATATTATATGTTTTGAAAGTTCATGCACCAATTGGTAATTTTTTTTTGTTTGGGTACCAATTTATATATAGTTAAAATATGAAAAAAGCCCTCAAAATATTTAAAAAATTTTAACTAAGTCTTGATACTATTATTTCATCTAACTAAGCCCTTCAATTTTTATTTTTCATTATATAAGCTATTTTGAGACATTGAACTCAATAATGCAGTAAAAAATATACATGTGGACATAATGATATACATATGGCATCAAGAGTATACAAAAATGAAATATTTAAAAAAGGGTGATCTAACAAAAAATATTATCAATTAAAATTTTTTTAATTAGTACTATAACAATAAATAATTATTAGAAATACATAACAATATATTAAATTAATAAGAACAAAAATTATTTTTATAATTTTAATGTTCAATGAGTGTTAGCTCAAAATTAAAAGTGATTATCATATATATAAATATATATAATATGTACATTTAATCAAATAATATGTATAATTATCTTAAAACATAAATAAATTAGAGGTCATAAAAGTAATTTTAATTTTTTAATTTTACATCTAGATTTTTTTAATTATTATCAATCATAGTATCAAATAATAAATATTTTCGATCTACTTGTATTTTTAATATATATAATAAAATAATAATTATTTATTAATAAAAAGAAAATTGTGTATATGAAAATTTAATAAAAAATGTATATATTTATATGCTAATCAATAAAAAGAAAATTAAAATCACTTTTGTAATTTCAATATAAATATAGAAAATATCTTTTTTATTAATTTTACATATAGATATTTCCTATTCACTATTTTTTTTATTATAGTATCAAATAATTTATTTTTTTTTATCAATTTTCATATAAATATAAAAATTTCCTTTTTTTTTAATAAATTTTACATGTAATCTTTTTCTTTTTATTAACAAATAATAATTTTACATATAGATATTTTCTTTTCACTAATTAAATAATTAATCATTTTTATTAAGTTTCATATAAATATAGATATTTCTTTTTTATTAATTTTATATATTATTTATTTTATTGCTAAATTTTTTTGTTAGACATTCTTTTTGAAAGCTTTTACACTTTTTATGTCATGTGTATATCATTGTATTCACATGTACATTGCTTTGTCACATCATTGAGTCCACATGTCTTAAAATGATTTAGATAATGAAAAATAAGAGTTGAGACATATTTAGGTGTAATAATAATAATATAAGAGTTTAGTTATATTTTTTTTAATATTTAAAGATTTTTTATATTTTAACATTTAATATTATCTCAAAATTATATGAAAAATCTTTTTCTTCTAGAAATTAGCTGAAAAGGTTTAGGTAGCCGTCTCAAAGTAACGAGAAAATCTATCAATTCTTTAGATAAATACAATAGTATTTATCTGGTATGTTAGAGAAGAACATGAAACTATCACTAATTTACTACTCCAACAAACATGGAAAGAGAAGAATCTGAGCGATGAAACACTTGACATTCTCTCCATCATCGATCCAATCCATTGATGCCTTCTTCAGCTTTTTATACGTAATCAAATTAAGCCTCGAGAGTGCTTTCTTCTCTGTCTTGGTGGGACCCTAGCTAGCTTCACCTGCTTCATGGGATTTAATTTGTGCGTGTATGCAAAGAGAGATACGAATGAAAATGAAAAAAAAAAAAAAAGCAACAAATTACTGAGGAAATAAGCAGGTTCTGAAATGAAAAAAAAAAAAAAAAAAAAGAAAGGATGGTTAGATATAGAGTTGGCATCGGGTCGAGTTTGGAGCGAGTTTATGTGTTATCAAACCCAAATTCGACCTTATCAAAAATTTTTTTTTTTATTTTTCATACTCGAATCTGACCTCGACCTTGATCCGATACTATATAAATCACACATGACCTCCGACCCTAATTGAAATTAATAAACTATTATTTTTTAAAATATAAAATATTATTTTTTAAATATAAATATTTAAAAATATCATTATATAAATATATATATAAATAAAATTTTAAATAATTAATTAAAAAATAATTTTTTATATAATATCGTAGATATAGTCTGAACTCTGGAGCCAGAGCAGAAAATTTTATAAGAGTTGGAGTAATTGTTTCTGTTTATTATTGTTTATTTGTTAGGATAATTTTATTTATAGGATTATATTGAGAAAAAAAAAAAAGAGATTAGAAGATTGTCATATCTCTATTTAAATATAAAAAAAATTATAAATTATCCGGATGCAACTCAAAAAAATTGTATTAAAAAAATTATTGTATCCAATAACAGTAAGAATTTTAGATCAAAAAATTAAAAAAAAAAATTTATACTGCTAATATATCAAATATTAAATAATTATATTTATCCAACTTTTTTTTTTTTCTCGGAAATACGGGACCCAAGCCCCATTCATTGCCCTGTTAGCCCAGAAAAAGGTGCTTCACAAACCCACTTAGTTATTTGGGCTTTAATCTTGTTTTTTTCGCACTTTAATTCTTGAAGTTCAATCCGATTCCTTGAACCCTATAAGAAAACCCCTAAAACACCCTTTTGTCTGTTCTCTTTTCTTGACTAGGGGTTTAGTTCCAACTCCAATTTGGGTGGTTTGTTGCTTCAGCCTTCGATTTCAGGTATTTTTCAATCTCTACTCTTTTTTTTTTTTAAGTTTTGAGATTAATTTTATGGGGTTTGTTCTTCCAAAATGTGTTTTGTCAATTTCTTGTTGATGGGTATTTTATTTGGCTCAGCTCAGGAGTCTGAAATCAATGTTTGAGTATATTACAATTCTAATTATCATTTCCTGATGTTGTTTTATTTAGCTTCGATTTTTGTTTTTTGTTTTATAGGGTTGGTGGTTATAGTTTTAAAGTGATTGAGGGAAAACAATGCCTTTGTATGATTGTATGCTTCTGTTGAAGCCCCATGTGAGGAAGGAGGGGCTGATGGACTTAGTAGCCCGAGTAGGAAGACATGTCTATAGCAGAAATGGGGTTCTCACTGAGATCAAATCATTTGGGACCATTCAATTGGGGTATGGCATCAAGAAGCTCTCTGGAAGATACTATCAGGTTACATGATCTTATCTGTCATTATTATTTATTTATTTTTTTAAATAAAGACTTAAGCATTTAGAGGATGAAGATTGTGTATTTATTGTTTGATTTTGCCTCTTTCTTTTGAAGTGTATCCATTCTGCTTTATGTGGAGTTGTTTTTGTAGTTATTTACCTTTGCAAAGTTTAGATTGTAATGAGCAACGACTACTGAACATTGAAATGTAATCCAGCTTTGATTTATCTAAAATAACATAAGTCTTTTCTTTTGGTGGTCTATAATCAGCCTATGAGCATAAGTAGTTTGTGCATTGTTCAAACATCGTTAAGATTTACAAAAATAAAAAAATAAAAAAAGGAGTTAACTCCTATAGATACATTTGCAATGAAAAATGGAACATGTTAAAGACTGGTAGATATCTCGATATGGTGGTGTGCTGTTTTACATGTAAAGATGGATTTGTCTCATTGTACTCCATCTAGATATGGGAAAAATTATCCTATTACCATTATGATGTGTATTTGTTTCGTACTTTCTTGTTTCACTGATTGAAACTTGACTTTGGTTGTATAGGAAGAACCAGTCGAAAATATGTATAGATTGTCAATACTTAAGCCAAAAATTCTTTGTTTTTTAGTTATGGTGTTTGTGACTAGTTGTTTCCTGCTCACTTGTATTATATCAAGTTTCTAACATGAGCTAGAAATGTTTAGACAAATTGGTCTTTTTGGCCTAGAAATTTATTTATGAAGTAATCAATTGAACTAACTGCTGTTTATATCATGTATATAGGGTCAACTCATGCAGATGACAATGATGGCCACACCCAATATCAACAAGGAGCTGCAGTACCTGAACAAGGAAGACAGACTGTTGCGTTGGCTTTTAGTTAAGCATAGGGACACAAAATATGGGCTGGAGTTCCTTAATGAAGATGATGGGGAATTGGAGCTCGGGAAACTTGCTCGAGGCAATATATATGATGATGAGGACATTGATGAGGATGAAGATGATAATGATGATGAATATGATGAGAACCCAGAGAATGGCGGAGAACACTGATGGGTAAAAGATTTTGATAATCTGAGGATAGGGCATGATAGATGATTGAAGAACATATTCTATGTTGGTTGTCATTGTAGTTTGCTGTTTTTTGTTTGAATTATCTGACTTATGTTCTGCCTGGGTCTTAAGCGGCCAGAAGAGATACAGGGCATTGAGACGATAGTTAGCCTTTCCAATCTATGTATTTTCTGCCTTTTCCCAATATCCTTCGAGAATTTTGTATTCGATCAGCAGACTCATTTCTTGAAATTAAAAAATTCAGCCTGTTAAATCCTTGGGGCCCAACAGGAAATTTACATGTTAAGAAATATTTGTGACAAAAAAAAATTGTAAATTTAGGAGCAAGAGGCATTAGGCTTAAGGAAAAGTCTAACTCTGGGCCTGTTCAGTTGTAACATTTAGCTTAGGATTCATGTTTCCAGCTTTGACCACCTCTCCGTTATTAGCCTCCACTCCCATCCAAAACTCCCTCAAGAAGCCCTCCCTCTCTGCACTGCTTGTTGAGAGTAGAGGATTTTCTCCAGGGTGGGAATGGGAGCTAGGCACGTCTATGGGGCTGCATTTTTTTGTTGGCATACATATAACCTGCTTGGTGTCTGTCCAGAGTGTAAAGAAATGAGACTGAGCTAAATTGATTAAAGAAAAACAGAGGTGTCAAATTGGCAGGATCAGATTATGTTCGGGTATGGAGTACTGATTCATATACAAATTCAGATTTTTTCCGGTTTGGATTGTTTTGAATTCAGGTATTTTTTATGTTTATTTGTCACCTCTAAATAAAACTATTACCCTTTTCTTTGAAAAAAAAAATAAAACTATTAAAACTTCATAGAATAAGATCTTCCATATCCAATAATTAATTATCTTCAATATACGGATACCTCTAAATAAAACTAATGAATTAACTTCAAATACGACAAGATCTTCAATTACATGCAAGTCATTGTGTAAACTTTATTTTTTACAACCCTCCGTCCGCAACAAAAAGAATAAAGGAAAGTGTGTGTAGGATATGACTCCAAAAACATATAAGTTGAGCCACCTATTTTGGAGTTTTCTATTACAGGTGTCTCACTTTCATACTAAAAATTCCAAGAAAATCACTTCCTCACCTGCATGCAGCACTGCCACGTACCATACCAAAGCTAACAAAGCAACCCCTTTCTTCTTCTTCTTCTTCTTCTTCTTCTTCTTCTTTTCTCTATTCTCTCTTTCTTTTTTAACCCTTTCTTTTTCTCTCTTTTCTCAAATGAATCCTCAGAGCCTTTTGGCTTCGGCAGCCATTAACATAGGATTGGCCTTAGTGATTCTGTTTCTCTTCTCCATTTTGAAGAAACAGCCTTCAAACGCTCCCATATACTACCCTCGTCCTCTTTCCAAACGACATCCGATCATCTTCCCCCCTCCTTTCTCTCTGGCTCGTTTCTTTCCTTCCTTTTCTTGGATCCCTCGAGCCTTTCGTTTCACTGAAGATGAAATCCTTGCAACCAGTGGGCTTGATGCTCTTGTTGTTGTAAGACTCTTCAAGTTCGGGTCAGTGTATTACTACAACTACATTTAGCCTATACAAATTAATCTCTCTTTATCTTTATTATTTTCTTAATTAAGAAGTTATACGTTCATTAGATCATTGAGATTTAATGATCATAAACAATGGTAATTGTTTTTGTTGATCTTGTTTGATTTTATGAAACCCGAATTCGCACCTTATTTAATTTGATAAAATCCTTTATGATAATATTTTGTGATATAGAGAGTCAGTATCTGGTGCGTGATCATACAACTATGTATACAACACAGTTAATTTTGAGTTTAAACTGTCTCATATATATATATATATTAATGAAATGTAGGGCAGGGATACTTTGTGTAAATTGAAGAGTTCATGTAAGTAGATGTAACGTAGGCATTTTTCTATTAACTTCGATGACCTTTACACAGATGTGATGCATTCTAAGATTATATAGAACGGCTAATATTATTACAGAAGTGATCCTTCATGTGCAACACAAACTATAACTGCAGTTAACTCTCCAGGTATGTTGGAAATTACATGTTTGATATCATCATAAAGTATAATGACTGCTTGGAGTGATCTAGCAAATGCCTTTTTCCTTTTTTCCTTGACAATGTTACTTCTGATTGGTTTTTAAGTATGCCTTTTTCTTTTGTCTTTTCAGGATCAATTTCTTTGCTGTTTGCTCTCTTGTTGGATTGTTGATACTCCTACCGATTAATTATGCTGGACAGAGTGACCCATCTGGAAGTTACCGTTCCATGGATTCTTGCACAATATCTAACATCAAAAGAGGTTCTAACATGTAAGACTTTCACACTTAATTATAATGTAAGAATATGTATACTTTTTGTTTCTTGATTTCAGCAGCGAGCTATACTGTTGTCTATTTAAGATTCTACTGTGGTGAGTGTTTCTACAAAGCATTCAATGCCAGCAAAAAAGGCGGCCTTCGTATCACTAAATGAATTCTTAGAATCATTGAACTCTACAGAAGAAAAGAAATTTATACTTGGATTGAAAGTGCAGACATTCATCTTTTCCTGTCTTACCTTTGTACATGTGAAAAGGTCTAGCATTTTACCAGTCATACTTTTTCAGCATGGTATTATTGATTCTATCTGTTTATTAACAACAATATAATCAATGTATTAATCACAGAGTTTGGCTTCTTGTTTCTCAGGCTTTGGGTGCATTTTATATGCTTGTGGTTTATATCTTTTTATGGATTATACCTTTTGTACAGGGTAAGCTTTGCGTTCATAACTTCCCATTTTACTTGAGAAATTTTAACTCACGACTGAAAATAATGGTGGATAATTGCCATATGTTACTTCTGGTCCTGACTTGTACTTTAGCATTCAGAAATGTTGACTTAACAGGTGACTTCCTACACCATTTCCATCTCCAGGAATATTCTGAGATTTTGGTGAAAAGGATTCAACAGGTGCAGAACCTGAAGCATCATCCTGATCAGTTTACGACTCTAGTTCGACAAGTTCCATTCTGCAATGAACACAAGGCTCGTGGCTGTAGTGTTGATCACTTCTTTTCTAAACATCATCCTCACAGTTATCATTCTTACCAAATGTTATATGATGGGAAAGACATTGAAGATCTGTTGGTAAGTGTTTAATATATAGTCTTCAATTAGATATCTCTATGTCCTGCAGTTTTTCTGTTACTTCCACCTGTCATACAATGATGAAGTTTTCAAAAATTCAAAAATAAACATTTTCAGAAAATTACTTTGTGCTACATGTCATGAAATGATCTTCATGATCACTTGAATAAATTGAGCTTTAACAGCATTGGATAAAGATTGTAGTTAAAATATCTTTCCTATGGCAAAACTTCTCTAAGTGCCATTATAATTTTGGACAGCTTTATTTATACACTAGGCAGCACTTTCTAATGTTATCAACTGCAACAGCTTAACTTGTGTACTAAAGTGTAATTGTTTGAATCCTTAAGAGAAAATTTCTTGTGTAGCTCTAGCGTATCATGTCTCCTACAGCTCTCAGAAGTTGAAAATTGATTTTCATTTTTTTTTTCAAGGATCATGTTGATCACACTTTTGTGTCCAGGATCAATTTATTTTAGAAGTTTTGGGAAAATTTATCTTAGTTTCTACTTTTATGCCACCTAAATTCTTCAAGACATAAATCAGATGCAGGGAAAAAAATGATAAATTGTGTTACAAGGGGCATTCCTTTCGAACCAGCTTGCATTGAGATCATAAATTTTCTTTCATCAGTTTGGTCTCATTCAAGAAATCTTATCCATTATTGTACTTCAACATATTAGTAATATCATGGAATTCTGACTAAAAGACATACAAATAACTTCGCTTTCATTCTTCTTGAGAAGAGTTTTTAGGGTTTTTAGTGCTCTGAGTTCCTTTGTCTAAAATTCTAACAAGAGGAAAACCCTTTTGAGGATGGCTGGCCCCATGTGATATGAGAGACTTTGTAATGCATCCAGGCCATGGAAACAAGGTTTGAGTTCTCTTAGAGGAGTTGGGCATCCGGGCCCTGAAAACAAGGATTTACTTCTCTTTGAGGAGTTGGTGTATACTGCTAGATAGGTTGATTTTTTTCCCTTTCAAGGACTTTAAGTCATCCATTTCAAGTTGCTCTAAAAGATTGTTGGTTAACATAGCTTTCTTATCATGTACTTCCAATGGTTCCATTGAAAAATTTCCACTTCTCACAAAACATGTTTGACCACAATATTCCATTTTATCTTTATACTTGCTTGAAAATACTAAGACAGTGGTATCTTCCTATTTATGTGTGAACTACTACTTGTTGACAAATTTTTAGTTATCATTGCTGCATAAGAGATTTTTTATTTTGGTTTTCTTTCCCTTTTAACAGACTTCTTACAAATGATTTGCATGTAGAACCAGGTGAGATATATTCATCAGAAGATACAAGACTTAAAAAAGAGATGTACAGTAAAGAAACAAGATGAGGAAATGTTATGCTTGGATGAATATCGAGATGATTATGTGAAAGCAGCCCTGCTTGAGGAAAAGCTTCAGGAACTCTGTCATAAGATTCGTCATTTACAGAGTGAAGATATGCTCAAAGAAAAGGTAACTTCAGTTTGTGTGCGTGTTTTTTGTAGCTTGATGTAATGAGATGGCCTTTTTTTTTCTAATATACGTGCATTATGAATGCTTGCATGAACAGTGGCTAGTTTTATGCTTAATGAATTTGGAAGCAGAAGGAAATTTTTGCTCTTATTACTCTTGTTAGCCAAAAGGCTCGTTTCAAGTAGTAACATTGTAGCAGCATGATGGATGAGCCAGTTAGATTGTTGGTTTTGAAGATCTGTCACCTTGATAGTGCTATATTTGAACAAAATGAGCCATCTGCCCATCGTTACCATCTTCATCATGTAAGGTGGAAGATACTGTTGGCTACTCCCAATTCCCTATGAAAAAAAATATATATCAGTAAGTACTTAAGGAGCACAAAAGCTTTTGGTTGGAAGTATTCCATAATACGCACTAGATGATTATTCTTATGGCAACAATACAATGAGATAACAGTTTTGAAAATAGCTGTGGTCCAAAACTCATGTGGAAATATAACTATAACAAGGCGTATGTAAATTCAGGATATTGAATGTTTCAGAGAATGTAAGTTAGAAATCCTGAGTTCCTTGTATGTTTGTTATAGGAATTGCCTGTTGCCTTTGTCACATTCAAATCCCGCTGGGGAGCTGCTTTGGCCGCCCAAGCTCAGCATCACATGAATCCACTTCTATGGATCACTGAAGTAGCTCCAAAACCAAGTGATGTCTCATGGAGGAATCTGGAAATTCAATATAAATTTTTACCGCTTTACAAAATCATAGTGATTCTTGCTGCATCACTTCTTACAGTTTTCTTTGCAGTCCCAGTCACAGCTGTTCAAGGAATAGCTAAATTTGAGAAACTTAAGAGATGGTTTCCTCCAGCCAGGGCTATAGAATTGATGTAAGAACTCTTGATCTTTGCTGATACATTCAGGCATTATAACATTCCACACGATTCGTTACTAGCTTTTGTAAGCTACATGTTAATGCTAAGAGTAAATTAATTTCTCAAATTTCTTGAAAACTGTAAGAATGGAATGCAACCTTGTTAAAGAGAAAAAGGTAAGGCCTAAGTGACCACCTAAAATCCCCCAGAAAATAACAGCATTGACATTAGTATCTTTTGGTTTCCTTATACAATATATATATTTTTTGATAAATATATATTATTTCAGTATTTGCTAAATATTTTTCACCAATCATATTTATCTATTTGGTATACTATCATGGGGAACATTATATTGTTGTATAGTATATCTTGAATTTTAAGTCCTTGTAAATGCATGAGCCATATAATTTGTATTTAGCTTCTTCATCAAATCTCCAGCATAAGTAGGTATCTAATAAGAATATGGTACAAGGATTATGACGCATTTTATTTCTAACTTATGTATACGTTAGTGTGTTTTTCTGTTTGGTCCCTATGATGAGAATTGTTCCCCATATTTGCAAAAAAGTATCAGTTAGAGATCTTGTCAATATAACTAAACGAGTTGTTATGTGTCTCTATAATTTATTTTCACTTTATTTAACTGCTTAATGAACTTATACAGTGTTTCATCTGACATATTTATCATACTATAGACCAGGATTATCCTCTGTAGTGACGGGTTACCTTCCCAGTGCCATCCTCAAAGGATTTCTATGCATTGTTCCATTTGCAATGTTTGCCATGGCTAAAGTGAGTGGCTCTATCTCAAAGAGCAAGGCGGAGATCAAAGCTTGCAACATGGTTTTCTATTTTCTTGTGGGAAATGTTTTCTTTTTGAGCTTGATATCGGGGTCCTTGCTTGATGAAATTGGAGAATCTTTTAGTCATCCTAAGAACTTGCCTGGTCATCTTGCTAGCCTTGTCTCTTCTCAAGTACGCTTGCTTTGTCTTCATATGTCATTTTTTAATATTATGCTCACTTTTTATTTCCTTCATAAATTTGTGTGATTTATATCTGAAATGCATTAAAATTGTTTGCATAATGAGGATGAAAAGATTAAAAAATGATGCTTATAAGATTAACTTTGCCTGTTCTTCAATTATTTGTCGATTCTGCAAAAAAATTGCATCCATGGGTAAGCAGTTTGGTCATAAATTATTGTCTTTGTCACATAATTTAGAAAATTGGTCTGATTCATGTTCCAGGCAGATTTCTTTATGACATACATCTTGACAGAGGGGCTCTCAGGATTTTCTTTGGAGATTCTTCAGCCTGACTTACTATTGTGGACTCTTAAAAAGTCATACACCTATGGCCGAGGAAAGGAGAAAGACTTATATCTTTATTCACTACCATACTTTAGAATCATCCCGACTGTCTCCCTTTCCATACTGATTGGTATAGTGTATGCAGTTGTTGCTCCATTGTTGCTCCCATTTCTTATTATCTACTTCTTCCTAGGCTATGCTGTGTATATCAATCAGGTAACTTTCTGACCTTTACCATATTAACTTGGTTTGTTGTGGGAACTGAGTGAACAGTTCTTTTATAACATGGTATTTTCACCTTCTTAAAAGCAGTAAGAATTTTGATGGTAACATTTTGCAGATTCAGGATGTATACGATACTGTTTATGACACATGTGGTCAATTTTGGCCATTCATTCATCATTATATATTTGTTGCAATCATTCTTATGCAAATTACTATGATTGGTCTCTTTGGACTGAAATCGAAACCAGCTGCTTCTATATCCACCATTCCCCTTATATTGCTGACCATAATGTTCAATGAGTACTGCAAGATCCGCTTTCTTCCTACATTTCGAGGATACTCTATTCAGGTCTGTTTTGATTCCTTAAATATCTCTATTAACTCATAACAGGAATAAGTTTGTCAACATTGTGAGATAGCTATCTGCCATTTGCATATTTATCTGAATAACTTTCAAGCATTGAAAATGTAGGTTTAGTAGGTAGCTTTGGCCTTTGGGGATAAGGAAACCTGCTGAAATTGTTTATATGCTTTGTTATGTTCACGAGTATGGAGACAGGCCATTGAAGGAAAATGAAAATAGTTTTTGCCGCTCCAAAGCTATCTATCCATTCTCCTATTGAAAAGTTTCTTCATTCATTTATTTTTTGTCATTTACAATTATTGTAATCTACTTTGAAACGTTGTTGCCAATAATAGGGACTGGCACACCAATAGGAATTAAAACTCATAAGCTTTTATCACAACATTGTAATTAAATGATTGCATAGTCTTTAGAATGAAAATTAGACTTGCTAAACATTTAAGTTAACCTATGTAGTGGTTGATTTTACGGACAGAATGCCGTTGAGAATGATGAACTCGATGAGAAAAGTGGTCAGATGGAAGCTAGCTATGTGAAAGCAGTTGGAGCCTATCGCCAACCGTCTCTGCGTCCAGTGAGTTTTACACAACCGGAGTCCAACTTGACACAACCATTGATAACTTCGTTGTAATTTTACTCAAGATTATTTGCTCTAATTCCTTGTATGTTACATCCCTCGACACCATTTTATTCCAGATAGTTAAATGGCTCTTTCTTCGGACTTTTCTTCTATATATGTCATTTCATTTCATCTTTCATATTACCAAGACTTCCTACTTCTGTTTAGTGTACAAATTGATGATGGAATCAAAGTTTGGATACCTATTTGTCAATTTTTAAACTATAATTGTTAAACCAAGAAGTGGTTTATAGCTTGTATACCGTATTGACAATGCTGGGCATGAATTTTAATTAGAATGAAAATGGCTTCAGGGTGCTTGGTAATGGTTTTAGTTGGCAGAGAATTAAAAACTTCATACTGTAAACAATCAGACAGGAAACAGAGAAATCATTATTGAAACCTATGTACAAGCAATCAGATTGAAACCAGATATAAACAATTCAGGACTCGAGTTTGATTGTTTTTTCCTGAAAAGTATTCCCATTACAAATCATATTAAAATAA
This sequence comes from Durio zibethinus, assembly GCF_002303985.1. The sequence goes on along the minus strand of NW_019168481.1, from coordinate 10,574,065 downwards.
CAATGCAAACTATCTAGAGTCACAAATTCATACTGTATAATGACAGAATGAATCACATCTTCCCACCAAGTAGGGTCACCAAGAAGTTTCTGTAGTCTCCAGATGTATCCCCTATAACTGCATCATCAAGGTTCGATTTGTAAATGTTGAAATATTCTCCTCTTACTTTCATCATGTCGATTTCTGCTCTAGTTACAATGGCTCTTGTTAGTGGATCTTCATCGGTTCCGAGTCCAATGATGGAAGTTCCAACAACCTGTCGATGGTTTGAACAGATTAGAAGCCACCCCAAAATGCAGAAAAAACAAAACAAGTCTGTTAGAAGTACTCCCAAAACTGAGGTTGAAAGCAGTACTAAGCAGAAATCCACATTTTTGAACACCTACGTTTTAACAACTAAGCGGTCCAATACATTTTCTCATCTCTTCAATATGAAAGATAGCTAGGGATTTAGCAGAGAAAAAAAAAAAAAGAAAAGTTGAATTTCATCTGCTTAACCTTTCTTGCATAGAAAGCAACAATTGAATTTTATTGCCAGAATGGAGAATCTCATCCCAAACACTATTTCAAACTATTTTCAGAGTTGATGAGAGTTTCCTTTTCTTATTTTCTCTTTTTTTCTTACTATAATCATGGATCAGAAGCAACATGGATCCCATGGTTTATTAATTAAAGATTTGAGTAAAAAATGTATATACTCGCCTCTGCAAAGTGCTGCTCTGGGGAATCTATGCACAAAATAACCATTTTCAATAGTGATTCCAAATCATCCTTCCCTGATTTCATGATATCCTGCCAAAAGATCTCCTCAGTAAAAAGGAAAGTAAAAAAGAAAAAAAAGGGAAAAATAATACATATAGATTACATAATGCTTATAGATGGAAGAAGAACCTTGTCAATAGGATTTCCATATTTTTTCTTGTAGCTTTCAAATGTTGTCCTGAGTTGAGAGAAATTTCTTGTAGAGAGTATATAAACGATATCATCATGAACCAGCTCCTTGGTTTTGATGGCCTCATGTAACCTATCGGCCTCTAAGTTGGCCACATCCATGTCGACCAATTCCTTGTCATACCTGTAGGCTGTTACTAAGGCCAACAGAATCTGTGCATCAACAAAACTAACAAGTCAACTGGCTGTTTTGCAATCCTCCAAAACCTCATATACATGAACACGTAGTCAATTACAGGTTAGTGTTCCTTCTTTATCAAGTGCATATTGATTCTGAATACAGTTACCTTTTTGAGGGGCATAGATACTGAAGCTACAATATCTTCTTCAAGTGAACAGTCAAAGAGAGAGCAATAGGCCTGCCTTACTGCCACAAGATGGTGTGGAGAAGATGCACATGACATCTCAACTATGATTTCTAGCTTCTTGACACCCTTCTTCTTTGACTTCAGTGCTTCATTTGCCAGTCTGGCATCCCTCTCAGAAGGATCATATGTCCAAAGAATGACAGCTTTCTGTTCAACATCATAACTTTTTATTTTTAAAGTATAACCACAGGAATTCACTTGATGTGAACATTAGTTTTCGGAAATCAAGGGCTTCATAAAGTCATGGGAACAGTTCAACGAGTTTAAGAATCATTCTAGGGCTAAAACTAAACCTCACTATGTGGGTTTGGTTCAACTTTATATTGGATTTGTCTAGTTATGTTCTAGTTTGTTGGTTGGTTTGTTTGTTTGATTATTTAATGATTTTTTATATATGGATGTAATACTTATGATTGTAATTTGTAATTGCAATTTCAAAAAAAAGTTCCAACAAGACTTTTTTTTTTAAAAAAAAAAGCCTCTTATTGAAATCACTATCTGGAATAACCTAATTTTGTAAATGAAGTAAATTTATACTGTCTTTTATGTAAATTTAAAAGTTTAAATGAAGTTGAACACCTAATTTTCTATAATAACCTAAAAGAAACCTTTTATTGCAATCATTTGCCTTTTACAGTAAATCAGAACAAAAAGAGTGCTTCACTTCGAAACATACTCTAAGACAGGTCTTTTCTTGTATACAAGTGTGATATGTATACAATTGCTTCAAGACAATACCAGCTAGACCAATCCGGAAGCCTTAACAATTATTGTTAAAGAATCATATGATTTGGTTCCTTTTTTGCTATGGTTAAAATTGTGTTCTAATTTCACAATAATGAGATCTCAAGGTTCTGAATCTCTAAGGATTTGCAGCATAAATTTCAATAGACAATCATTGAAACTTTGATGGGAATTTCACATTGATCTTAATTCAATCAACTACACAACTACGTTGGAATGCACAGTAAGGAACTTGTTATGAAATAAACATGGGAGCAAAGAAGAGAACATACTCCAAAATCACCAGAAAGTTCAGATTTAAGCGCATCAATGAGACTTTCATTGTAGAGCTGCTGATAAGTTTCTCTAATTTTCTTCCTTTGACTTGCATCTCTATGTCCTAATATCCCAATTATCCCCTCCTCATCTGTTCCCAATCCTGTAAACAGTTTCCAAATACAATCAACAACAACAATTTAAGTTAAAACAAAATCATAACAATAATGATCTCAATAAACATTAACATAAAGGAAGAAAAATGAAAATAATGGAGGTAGAGAGGAAACCTTGAAAAGCTTTCTTGAGTTCCTGAGAGTCTTCTTCTGGGGAAGGAATGACATCAGGTACTTTGAGTGAACCCATTCCTCCAATCTTAAAACAAGATTGAGGGCCATGGGTTTTTGATTTACTTGTGAAAAGCTTCTTAAAACTCTTCATTTTAGTTCACTGAGTTTTCTCAGTTTCTGTTGTATTCCTTCCTGATAGTTCGCTGAATATCAGGACTTGAAATCTTTATTTTGTTACGCTTTTTACAACGTTTTCAAAGGAAAAAAGAAAAAAAGAAAGGAGATTAAAGCCATTTTATTAACAAAAGCTTGAAAAATAGTAAGAAAAAAAGTTAGAAGACCCTTTGGTTTTGACATATTTTTGTAAACTTGCATGAAGTTTTGCTATTTATGTTTAGTACCATGGAGTATTGAATTGGATCAACTGATAAACTTTTGGATACTCATCAATATTGAAAGCAACATTTAATAATTCAGTAACATATCAGTTTTACATAAGCTTTAAGTGAAAGCAACTCTAATATAATGTAGGAACTTTTTTTTTTTTGGGCCAAATACTGTAGGAAAATTATTGTAAGAACTTACCGTTGATTTGATTAGATTGGGATTGTCAATTGAAGCTAATAATTCTGGATGATACAAACAAAATGATCCATATCTAGTGTTACTGTCCAAACCCCATTTGTTCTTGTACTTTGCTGAACATTCTCTCTTGTCGGTAGGTTGATGTCTCTCTCGGACTGTGAACTATTGCATGTGATATTTATTACGTGGTAGGTATGAAATGCTTGATAATGTCCACATTGTTGAATTAAACTGCATAAGATTTCATTTTTCATATGCATAAATTCTTCCAATTAAATTTGTTCTGATACATATTTCTGATAGACAGTTTCACATTGGTTGACTCAAATTGGATAAGAACCGCAAATTTGTTTCGCATGTTGAAGTCCTTGAGGACCCCAACCAGAAATGAATTAATTAATGATTGTGATATATTATAAAAGTTAATCTAAATCTTAAATTAATTTAAATTCAAAAAAAAAAAAAACTGGCCCCAATAATTCGAATATCAAATAACATGATCTCAAAATAATTCAAATTTAAAAGATCTTAAATTTCTTAAATTCCAAGTGACTCGACTCAATTTGCTCGATCATGGAGGATAGCAAATTGCTGGATAAGGGTTCAAATTCCATTTTACTTCGGATTATAACCATAAAATCAAATAGATAAGCAACTAAAATAAGTGGGAGAAAATTAAAAAAAGAATGAAATTATATACTTGTAATTGTTTCTTTAATAAATAGCAGAAATATTTTCCACCTCTCATTAATTATTGTTGCCAACTTGCTAATTGCTTGCATATTGCCAAGTTCCACATGCACCACCTAAGTTTTGACATATAACTAATTATTTATTCGATGAATAGAGTCGCCTGTTTCACGAGACTAGATTATTATAAGGCATGAAAAGCATGAATTTAAAGTTTAAATGATTAAATTGTATGGTTTCTTCGATTCTGAGTGTCATTATCATTGAAATTTGGCTAATAAACTAATTTAGATACATCATAAAGAAGCAAGAATAGACCCCTGTGATCATTGTGAGTGACTCAATAAATAAATAAATAAATATATAGTTAATGAATTTATTTATTTCAAAGGCAACTGTACCGTGGCTAAATATATATAGTTTAATGAATTTGCAAAAAGAGGAATCGCCTTTCTAATTTACGTTAAAGGCAAGATTTAGGTAACATCTCCTTAAAGAAATTTTTAATATGTTGCTTCATGACGAAGTATACATAATTAATAAGTATACATAAATATCGATGTAATTGGTCGAATTGGTTAAGACTAGATATCTTATTTGTAAGGTTTCAATTCGACTCTCATTACATAATTTTTTTTTTTGTAAATAATTTATAAATTTAATATAAATTTTCATTAAAACTTAAGATATGTCCTAACCCTAAAATAAAGTAGCCTCCATCACTTAAACTTTTATGACAAAAATAAACATGCATCTATTTAATCAATTATTTATTAAAATAGACGTCCATGCATAAATTTTCAACTTAATAATAAATAATTAAAAAGTGGCATCACGTTCATCTCACCATGAAATGAATAAAATCAATTTGCTAATTAGTATAATATCCAAAAGAAAAAGAGAATTATTTATGCAGTTAAATTGAGAAAAAAAAAAAAAAGCAAGCTATTGGCATGCACATGCAACTGCTTTTCTTTTTTTTTTTTTTTTCTATAATTAAAACATACGTGCTTTTCAAAAAGAAAAGGAAAAAATTTAATGACCAATTTATCCCCAACAACTAAAGGTATCATGACATGCGTATCATTCACATATAAAATCACCACAAATCGAAGATATTTATTATTTAAAAAAAAAAAAAACATGGTTCAAAAGTATGATCTTTTATACCTTCTCAGCATTTTTTTTCGTAAATATAGAAGTTCATTAAGCTTAATCAATCTTACATTTTATAAATAAAAATAATTCTTTTTCATTTCACAAATTCAGTCTTTCTTTTCTTAAAAATTCAAACTTGAGATTTTTAAATTCTCGCCATCTCTATATATACCTCAACTAGTTAGGTTAATTAAGAAAAATATTAAATTCTATGAATAAAAGTTTTCTAATATTAGCAAAACACTTGTTATAAGAAAAAAAAAAGTTTAGATGAAAAACTCAAACCTATATTGTTATAGTTTTGGTTTTTCTTGAATTTAATTTTTTTGGCGTTTAGTAATGAATTAATTTGTTTGAAGATGTAAGATTGTGTAGCTTTCATTTTGGTCCCAATTTCAATCCCTAAAATAGATGAATTCACACCCAACAAACTTGGTTGAGATTTTTAATGTAAGAAAAAAGGAATGAGAGCCACATTCTACCTAATTATTCTCATGGCCAATCAATTCATTTTAATTACATGGAAAATACCTACCCACTTTAATTTTTCTTTGAATAATTTGCTGTTGAAAACTTTATGTGAAAGAGAAATTGATCAAAAGGATATATAATAGTACAAAATAGGAATATATAGAATTGATGTTGAATCGATGAATTTGCAAAATTCTCTTAGATCAAATTTTCTTGTTTTGTAGTTGCAGTAAAATAATTTGGACTTTCGATCGCGGATAAAATGACTTCAATGCGTACTCCAAATGCCACTTTACTTAAGATTTATTTCATCTCAACTAGTTATAATTTGCTAAAAGAATGAATCGAAATGTTTCTAAAATACAGTGAAATCTTATTTGTTCTTACTTTGCATTGGTAAAATAAGCTACTAAATACTCCTTAGTAAGAAAGGAGATACATTGTCTTAACAAGGTTTTCATCTGCAGTAAACAATACCAAAGAAACTTGCTTTTAATTGAGAAAGGATAGGAGAAAGAAAAGAGTTATTGCTCAATAGAGTTGTATCCAATGAACTGACATTAATCTTTATTTATAGGGATTGAATCTTAAGGTTATGATTTTTTATTATATTATTTCAATAAAAAAATCACTTCCCTTTGATCAAAAATATGTTTCTTTGAAAGATTATAGACATATTTATTTATATGAATAATCAAAATTTTATATAAAAAAATCATTTTTTATATTTTTAAAAATTATAATTTTTCACATAGAGCAATCGATTATATTTTCAAGTCTAGAATCATATTATTATTGATGTTAAGAACCAAGTCTTAAGTTATTTATTAACTTAACATAATTCCTCTTTCATTAAATTATTACTTAATTATATTTTCATATTTTGAAATATTTTCTAACAACCTATTTGATTAATTTTCGTTTAATCAAAGGTTCAATTGGGCTAAAATAATTATTTGAAAGTTTAATTGGATAAAATATATATTTTATAGTTCAATTGATTATAATAAAACAATAAGATATTAAAAGATAATTTAATTTTAATTCAAAAGCATTTTATATTTAAGAAAAACTAAAAAAATTATAATGTATCTACAAAATAAATCAAAATGATGCAAAAAGTAAACCTCAAAAATTCATATTACAAGATATAAGCACTGATAAGACACAGCTATCTATTAGACTATTTAATCATTTGAAAAATACACAAAAAGGGCTCGATAAATATATAAATTGTAATGTATAGATTGAATTTGTAAAAAAATTTTAATTCAATTGATTTATATAATTATTTTTAAGAAATAATATTCAATGTGCTTGATATTTAAATTCTAGCAGTTATAATATTTTTTTATTTTCAAATTACGATTTTTTATAATTAAAATATTTCATTTAATTATAGATATATGTATCTACTTGTACAAAAAGTTGAGTTTCAATTTCTCCTTACCCCAATTAAAAAAGAAGATTGCAAGAAAAAAAATAAAGCAGGAAAATAATATTGACTTCTTGCTCTTTCAAGTTTTATATTAATTTGCATTTGCCTTTCAAATTGTACAGCAAGGGTGAATATCATTTTAATATTATTTATTAATACCAATTTTTATTGTTGTTTGTTTATTCTCTCTTTTCAAGCTTTTTCTTTTCCTTTTCTTTTTTCTTCCCTTTCGAAATTCATTTCCAAAAATACCCTAAAATTGAACAAGTTAATGACGAAAATAACCTCTAAGGTTTATATAAATGTAGGGCGTTTCGGGGTTAGCATGGCACCTTTTCTTTTCATTGCATTAGTAATACTACGACTCTTTCTCTCCACACTGCATAACTCCAAAACAAAGAAAATGGCCCATCCAGCTGATGTACAACTTCTCAACAAAGCCTTGTCAGGTTCTTCATTTTCCTTCCTCCAAACTTATATTTCCTTTTTCAATCTTTTCATATTAATCCTTCCTTTTTTGCAGTTGGTATCATCAATTAAATTTCTTTCTAGGTAGTAACTATGTGATAGTGAAACATATGAAGTCATGGGTTTTTTTTTTTTTTTTAATGAATTCACCAAATGGAATTTGTGAATTAATTATTAATTTCTTTTTCGCCTCATTTTACCAAATGTAAAGCTTCAAAATCCTATTTGTCTCCTTTCTCCATTTGGATTAATTAGTTTTTGCATTATAATTAAGCTGGAAAATGTAGTCAGCCAAATATTGTGATTTGACATTGTCCATAGTTGTGGTCTTTACGAGTAGTACTATACAATTTTACAACTCAAAATCATTGTGAAAGTTAATGTTCTTATTATTTGGCATTACATTATGAGTTTATTTTTATATACTATGAGTGAAAATTATAAAACTTTTCTTCATTAAATTAGGAATTGGAGTGGATGAGAAATCATTAATATCAATATTGACAAAAACACACCATGAGCACAAGAGATTTATCAGGAAAGGATGTTCCCAATTCTTCATCGAGGACGAACGTCAATTTGAGCGGTGGGACGATTCTGCCATCAAAAATCTCAAAGTTGAATTCAAGCGGTTTAAAGTATACTTATATATGCACACTCAGCTTAATTCATTCATTATTATGCTTTTGTCTTCTTTTTGTTAGGCTTTTATATTTCCCAGATGAAATATCACCTGCTTATCAATTACATTTATTTAATAATTTAATTAATTTTATACGTATGAGGAATTTTATGGAAAGGGAGATTTGAGCCTTAAACTTGGGAGATGGATATATAAAACGGTTTCAACAAAAAAAAAATTTTTATTTGAAGAAGGGGAGATTATGTAAAATGATTTCGACATTTTATAAAAAAATAAATCATGGATGATGCATATACCTTGACTTCTCTACTCTATAATATTTTTAGGATGCTGTGATGCTTTCTCTGATGCATCCGTGGGAGAGGGATGCTCGGTTGTTGAAAAAGGCATTGAAGAAGGGCCCCCAGCTATATGGCGTAATCGTAGAAATAGCATGCACCAGATCATCTGATGAGCTGTTGGGAGCAAGAAAGGCGTACCACTCCCTCTTTGAACGATCCATTGAGGAAGATCTTGCTACCCACGTGAAGGGAACTGAGCGCAAGGTTTGCACCATATTCACATTAGATTGTTTCTTTTCCTTGCTCCAAATCTATATCAAAGTATAGGTACAACCTATAATTTTACTCAGTTGATTTATATAACCACCTTTAAAAGTTAGCATCTAACAGCTAAAGAGCTTGAATCTGTTCCAATCTTAACACTTTGCAACCCAAAGTGCTGTCTCAATAATTAGTTTGTTTTGTTCTTGGTACAGCTCTTAGTGGCACTGGTGAGTGCTTATAGGTATGAAGGACCAAAGGTCAAGGAAGACACCGCAAAATCAGAGGCCAAAGAACTTTTACAAGCAATCAACAATCGCGATAAGAGGAAACCTATCGAGGACGAGGAAGTGATCAGGATTCTAACCACAAGGAGCAAGCCTCATCTCAGGGAAGTCTATCAACAATACAAGAAAATTTCTGGCAAGACCATCACTGAGGTTACCCTATATGGATTTGCATTAATTATATACTCATATAGCATCATTATTATTAAACCTTTGGCAATAAAAACAATTGGCCTAAACACTAAAATTTTAACACTTCTATATTGCTTAATTTGCTTAGGGTCTTGAAGCTGAGATACTCTTGAAAGAAACAATAGAATGCCTGTGCACCCCTCATACATATTTCACCAAGGTAAGATTATTAAGATTCTGTTTGACTGACATTTCCGAAATTAAAGTGTAAAAGATACATTTGAATATACAAGTAAGTTTTTTTGATCTATTGTCTTCCGTTTCAGGTTTTCGAAACAGCTCTCAGAGAAGATGCAAATGAGGATGATAAAAAAGCATTAACTCGATTGGTTTCAACCCAAGAAGCTGGAAATTTGAAAGGAATAAGCGATAAATTTGCCCACAAGATAGAGGAGAGAGTTAAGGGAGCCTACAAGGATGTGTTACTTGGTGTGTTAGCAAAAGGGCAAATGAGTGGACAAGCTTAAAATCCTGCTAAATGCCTTTGAATTTTATATTGAAGAATGCTCTCTTCTATTTAATTCCGTGGTTGTTTCTTCATTGCCTAAATGTGTTGGCATGTGGCTTTTAAGAGTATCGTACTGTTGCTTTAATGATTCCTTAATAAATCAGCATTGATGAGTTCTTTTGGGCTTTGGCAGCATCTTTTTCCATTCTCTATTTATTTTTTTCTATAAATTTTTTTTTTTTTTTTTGGCCTAAGCTAAAGAAGTTTATTCATAAGAAAAAAGGTTATAGACAACTGATTGATGCTTGGATCAGTTGACATAAAATTTTTGCGAAACTTAAAAATTGTAGGTTCGAATAAGTTCAGACGCATTACGTCGTCTTGTAAATATAAAGGCTGAGGAATTAACGGTAAATTAGGAAATTAAAAAAAAAAAAAAACATATTGACAACATCTAGATAAAACTTAACGCCTGAAGTAGTAAGAAAGAAAAAACTTGCTGTCAAGAGACTCAAGACTAAACTAAAGCAACCAAAATTGGTGCAATCTGCCGAAGCAGGACGTGAGATAGTGGATTCAGGAAGAAGCTTGACTTCTCTGGTGGAAGGATTCCAAAGGGTAATTCGATTGTAATCAAACAAACAAAGTAAGCCATCAGAGGGTCCGAACACTTTTAGTTGACAAGTATCACATATCGTGATCAGCATGTGGATTATTCTCTTTCACGTTCAGATTAAACTCGACGTGTTCATCATTTTCTTGGTTTCGTTTCAGTTGAAAGCATGGAGAAGTAAGGAAGCTTGTCGAAACGTGTAACGAGGAGATTGAGGTTGCCGTTTCTATGGTTGTTGATCATAAAATAGGAGGTTTAAAAGAAGCGTTCCAGGGTTTGCAAACGCACCTGAATCTAATAGGGACTTGACGGGAAGCCTTGAAAGGATGTACATCACCAGGATTTCTCGCAACTCGTTGATTGGTATCGACATCGAGCAGTTAATGCTATATTCGAATGAAGGATTAAGACTTCAATTGCGTCCGCAACAACTCACAACATGCCGCCACGAACTTTTTTCATGGAATAAGACGGTTTAATTTAAAACCCCCAAGCCTCAAGTTCGTTTTGGCGTCGGTTACGGTTGATTAGGGTACATTTGAATGCAATTGGGCCATTAGGTTCGGTTCAATCGGGCAGCTCTTTTGTCTAACCGTACTTTGGGCCGGCTAGTATTTTGATAACCAACCCGTGTCGTGATTGGATTGACATGGACAGCTGAGGGGGTTAGTGTTTTTCAACTAGAGGTACAGCGTCAATCAGACAAGATAGGTTAGGTATGGGTCATTTTAATTTGAAAAAAATTTGAAGTTATTTTCGACTTGAATCGGTTTAAGCCCAAATCCTTCCATATTCAAGATTCGAATTTTTTGAATTTGATATTTAAATTATTTAAATTTAAATAATTGAATTTGAATTATTTTGATTCATCAATTAGATATAAAAGTTTAATATAATATGTTGGATTAGATATAAATCGGGTCATTGTAAAGTAGAGCATTTTGGATTGAAAATAATCTTAATTAAAAATATAATATAATAATTAATAATTTTTATTAAAAAATTAATAATAATAATAATAATAATAAAATTACTAGTATTTAAAAAAAAAAAAACCTTAATCCCTTATTCAAATGACCTTCAAAGTATATTTTGGGTACCAAATTTCATACATTCAAGATTTTTTATTTTCACTCTAAAATAAATAATATTTCAAATATAAATTGAATCCAAATTGATAAAAAAAGAAAACATTTTAATATTAGAGCTAATCTCTTACGGGTATACTAAATTTACCAAAAAAAATAATAATAAATAAGTTTCAGGAGAGAAAATAAATATGTTTAGGATCTTAAACCTACAACAATTATTGAAATCCACTCCCAAATCTTCCTTCCCGGATAATATGAAATTTAGGTATTACGCTAAATTATATTAATTAATACTAATAGTTAAAAGACTAATAAAAGAAAACCTGAGAACTGGCATTGATGTACGTAACTATCCTTATCCAAAACAAAAATCATTCTGAATTCAACCTATAAACACTGACTCCTCTCGATTTCTGGCTTTAGCTTTCTTTTTTCTTTTCAAAATCCATTCTTTCTGTCAAAATCCGTAAGATCGCTTTCTCAGCTTTTTTTTCTTTCGATTTTCAAGGTTTTTTTTTTTTTTCGTTGATGGGTTTTTTTTAAATTAAAAAAGAATTTTTTTTGAGATTAACAATGTGATATCTGATTATGGGTATTTGTCAAAATTCATTATTTTTAATGTTTTTGTTGGTTTTATGTGATAGCTGATGACAGGTATTCATCATTAAAAAAAAAAAAAATTTTAAGCTGCCAGCTTAATTTTGTCTCCTTATCTTCATGAATCAGTGTAGGCTATTATTTTCTGATTCTTAAACCCTAAATTTTTCTTCTTTTTTTTTTGATAATTTCATGTTTAAACTTTTGATGCTCTCCCAAATTCTATGTGCTTAATTTTTGGGGTAATTATCGGTTGATTTTTATTATATTATTAGTATTTAATTGTTTGGTTGGCTCTGTTTTTTCAGGGTTTAGTTTTCATGATATTATAGAAGAAAAGTATGGCTGGGAGGATTTTATTACTACTTCTTTGTATCAATGTGGTCTCTCTTATAGTGGTAAAAAACCTTCCATTGCAATTTTTTTTTTTTTTTGTGAACATCTTTTGTAATGTTTATATGTATTCTTTATGTAGATATTATGTTACTTAATTTTTTTCCAATTTTTATCTGAATTGGAATTGTTTTTGCATGCAGAATGCTGCACAAACATGCCCTGCTGATCTTGGTGGAAAATTTGCTGAAGATGATGAGTGGGAAGGGGAATTTTTCCCTGGAATTCCCAAAATTAAGTATGAGGTAAAGGCTTACATCCCAATATATGTCAAAAATATTGTGAATGTGTTGGTGAATAAAAAATTTAAAGGGTCTTATTTGTATACTTTGTTACTACTGACATATTATCTCTTTCTCTTTTCGGAATATTTTATTAGAAATTAGAAATATGGTTCTCAAAGCAATCATAGATGTGATTGCCATAGCTTAATTATTCGAACATATGACATTTAACAGTAATTTTGACTTCAGGGTCCTTCTAGCAAGAATCCACTTGCATACAAATGGTACAATCCAGAAGAGGAGATTCTTGGAAAGAAAATGAAGGTTAATTTTCTTTCTTAACTTGTATGAGATTTATCAAGGTGTTGATGGTTGCTGACTAGTTATGAATGGTGTAGGACTGGTTGAGATTCAGTGTTTCATTTTGGCATACATTCCGTGGGACAGGTGCTGATCCTTTTGGTGCACCCACAAAGTTTTGGCCTTGGGAAGATGGTACCAATTCCATTGCTATGGCCAAACGAAGAAGTAAGATTGATAATTATTGCCCACCTATCTCTTATTATTTATTAATACTAATTCACAGCATGCATTAATTTTTTTTTTTGCTCCTTTTTGAAACAATTGCAGTGAGAGCCAACTTCGAATTCATTAAAAAGCTTGGCATTGATAGGTGGTGTTTTCATGACAGGGACATTGCTCCGGATGGCAAAACACTAGAGGTCAGATAGTTTTCTTATTGATTTTTAAAGTTGCTTTTATATTTGAATGCTTGGAAATGAACTGGGTTTTTACTAAACTGTCTCGGCAGCCCTCCTATTGCTTTGGAACATTGTCTGTCAATCTTTTTTTATTGTGTTTTTTGTAGGAAACTAATTCAAACTTGGATGAAGTGGTGGCCCTTGCTAAAGAACTTCAGGTAACTGGCTGAATGTGCAAAAAAGTTTTGAATGGATGCCGTCTTACTTAAGCAGAGACTTAAGTACCTAACCTGCTTTTATTTCTTTCAATAATTCTTTATGTTCTTGAACATCCCAGATTGGATCTCTTTACAACGTATTTACTTATTTGTTTTTAGTTTGTTTATTTTACAGTCTAGATTTATTAATCAATATCACACAGGTAATAGGCATTGTGCCTGTTTTTAACCAGGCCGCCCATGTCATTTACGTTGGACATATGCATGTAACCTAAACAGATTGAACTAGTTTATTGTTTGTGGAAGAAGTATAACGATAAGTCACTTTTGATGGATTCTCAGCAATGAGTAACGTGAAGGATAAATATTTATAGAACACAAATAGTGAATTCACCTGCTCTGTAATTTTCTACTTCTCTAATATAAGGAATAGAGACCATTGAATTTTCTTGGCAATTGGCTTCCTACTTGTTTTCATTGAGTGCTTGATTGCATACCTGGAGGTGGCAAAGAATAGTAAAACTTAAAGTTGTATATTTTGAATTTGAGAATGGAGAAAGATTGCTATTGGGGTCTGGGCCTCTCATTTTTTAGCTATTTGTGCTCTTGTAATCAAAACTAAGATCTAATTATGGCATGAAAAATTTGTGCCACAAATTTCAAATTGCTCAAAATAATTTGGCACCTTGTTTTGCCATTTTTTTTTTTGGTGTGACTAATTATACTTGCATGTTGGTCTTCAATATAATCTGTTTGATAAGTTTTTCTTGTTTGAAACTTGACTAAGCTATCTGTTTCCTAAACATCTCTTTTACTTGACTATGAAGGGAGACAAAATCCGTCCTTTGTGGGGTACAGCTCAACTATTTATGCATCCACGTTACATGCATGGTGGTGCTACCAGGTTTCCTTAATTGAGTAGTCTGCATATATCCTTAGTATATCCTGTATAGAACAAGATCTGTTTGTCCCTTGATGAACTTAATACTTGCTTCTATGTTTGCTTGGTAGCTCTGAAGTGGGTGTATATGCATATGCTGCTGCTCAAGTCAAGAAAGCCATGGAGGTGGGTGTTTTTCTCATATAACATCGAGAAGAAACTTGGTCCATTTTTGTGCATTTAGTTTACAATTGCATTGGTCTTATTTCTGATATTTGCTTTATACGCTGCTTTGCTCCTACTATAGTTGACACATTATCTAGGGGGAGAAAATTATGTCTTTTGGGGTGGTCGTGAGGGTTATCAATCACTCTTGAACACAGACATGGAAAGAGAGCTTGATCATCTGGTATGTTTGTTCAACATTTCTTGCTATGGTGTTCTGGTAAATTATGTTTTTCAATGTGAGCTCTTGTTAATTTTATGTTACTTAAAAGGTTTACTTTATTTTATACATTTTTCTTGATTGGAAGTTTTTTAAAGTTTCTAATGTGGTGCCCTAGTTCTCATCAACTTAAACTATTGTTATTTATTTTTTGATAGGCAAGATTTCTTGAAGCTGCTGTTGCCTATAAGAAGAAGATCGGATTCAATGGTAATTTTCCATTATTATAATCTTAAGTCTGTATGATAACTTCCCTTCCAGAAAATATAGGTTGCTAGGAAGGGGGAAACAAAATGAAGGATTCCATTCTGGACCAAAGGAGTTTTCTGCATTTCTTCCCTGTTGTTCATTTTTGTATTTTTCTTATTTTGCTGAAAATCTGATGGAACATACTTTGATTCAGGAACCCTATTGATTGAACCTAAGCCTCAAGAACCTACCAAACATCAGTATGTTTCAACAATCCTTTCAGTTCTTAGTAATATCAATCAAGTCCCTTTTGTTCTTTATATGAACTATGCTTAATTTTTTTTCCAGGTATGACTGGGATGCTGCAACAACAGCTAACTTCTTGCGAAAATATGGGCTACTTGGTGAGCTCTAATGAATTCTCATCTGATCCCTGATGTAGCCTTCCAAATGATCTTTGATAACTATGTTATTTTCGTAAATCATGGTACCAATTTTCAGCATGCATTAGCAAAATAAAGTATAACCTAAACTTGTGCATTTGAGGCAACTTGTCTCATAGATAACTCTTACCTGATAAAGCAAGTGTTGATTTCATGAATGTGACCATATGTGCCGGTTGAAAAGTGAAAACTTACACCATTTAGTAAGAGCAAGTGTATAAGTCATGCTCTTACCAGGACCTGATAAATAAAGAAGAACATGATGATTACATGGTAAGATTAGCTGGCTGAGAAACAAAATATATGATGAGAAAGCATAACCCTCAGCCCAGAGAATAATGTCGCTTAATTTGGAATTTTATTGGCTTTATGATATTTTGTGATGTAGAACCATTTTGTGGAGTATTTGGTTTCCAACAGAAACTATAGTAAAGTGAACTGTCACTTTATTCAAATACCTATTTTAAATTAATGATCCAAACCATGCTTTCCAGAATATTGGAACTTCTAGTTGATCAGCTCCATCTATATTAGAAGAAAAAGGAAAATCTTCCAGATGTTATCTATGTTGGTAGGCAGTTAAATTTTTTACTCATTGTTCACTATTTCCTTTTGCAGGGGAATTCAAACTGAACATTGAATGCAACCATGCCACACTCTCTGGTCACAGGTTTGTCGTGTTCCATACATTCAGTTTTTCTTATACTTATTATTTCCAAGTAAAATTATTGCCCATTACCAACAACTGCATGATGGAAATTCCTCTGCCAACCTATGGTGCTTGTGCAATTGGCAGCTGTCATCATGATCTTGAGACTGCAAGAATCAATGGATTGCTAGGAAATATTGATGCAAACACGGGGGATCCTCAGATTGGTACCATTCAATAAAATGCATTCTATTCTTACAAAGCTTCCTAGTTTCATTTGACAAACTTGGAATTACAATCTTCTTAGAGTTGAAGATTTGGATTTGTTTGCAATACAGGTTGGGATACAGATCAATTCTTGACAGATATTGGAGAGGCAACTATGGTTATGCTTAGTGTGATAAGAAATGTATGCGAAGGATTCTTTTTAATTACTTTTGATAATTCAAAGAGGGTTTGACTTTCAATTGGGGTTACATTTGGCGTTTACGCTTTTGTTTATGGCAGGGAGGATTAGCACCTGGAGGCTTCAACTTTGATGCAAAATTGTGAGTGTAAACTTTTCCTTGTTTTCTTGCAGTTGTGTTGTGTCTACCCACACACTCATTTTCTTTATCCAGTTGAGATAAATTTTTTTACTGTTTATGATTTTTAGACGGAGAGAGAGCACAGATGTTGAGGACTTGTTCATTGCTCATATTAGTGGAATGGACACCTTGGCCCGTGGACTCCGAAATGCTGCCAAGCTGATTGAAGTATATAATATCAAGTTTCCTCCAATTTTTGACCATGCCTGTCACTTTTCTCTTCGCTT
This sequence comes from Durio zibethinus, assembly GCF_002303985.1. The sequence continues at coordinate 10,557,278 of NW_019168481.1, read as the reverse complement.
TGACAATATTAATGGATTTGTATTTGTAGGATGGTTCTTTGGCTGAGCTTGTTCGTAAACGATATTCCAGCTTTGACACAGAAATTGGTGCCCAAATTGAGGTTATATTCTTTGTATTAACTTCCTTTTCGGCCTATAATAGGCATTTCCTATGTCTAATGTAAGCAATACATCATCCAACAGGCTGGTATAGCTGATTTTGAAATGCTTGAGAAGAAAGCCATGGAATGGGGAGAGCCCAAGGTTGCTTCAGCCAAGCAGGTAGTTAGATATATTACTTTTTATAATGTTTATATTCTTTCAACTTTATGATTGACTGTGATGACCATTCTGCTCTACTATTAGAGGTTTGGATTTGGGGTTGGGTTTTGTAAAAATGATAAGGCAATTCTTTTCATAGAGCCTTTTTGACTGTTTACTTTTCTTTTATATACACTCCGTTATGCATTACTTTAACCTAGAAAATAGTGTAGTTAGATCTTTTTCTCGAGCTTTCTTCTTTCATTGTCACATATACAAGCTGTTGACATTAAATAGCAAGTAATGCTAATGACAAGGACGTTTTGTTTGTGTTGTTGCAGGAACTTGCTGAGATGATTTTCCAATCTGCACTATAGGAAACCTTGATTAGCATTGGATCAAGGTTTTTGGTTTTTTTGCCTTTCCTATTAGGAATAATCCATGATAGTTTATCCATAAATACAATTATGTAGTTGTTTATAACAATGCAGTACATAGTTTCCAAGTAAATCTGTCCCCATAAAATAATGTCTAACCAGTTGAAACTGTTGGTGAAACGCATCTTAACATGAATGGAAACATACATATTTAACTACCCCTTTGACTGTTCTGTGTTGATATGTGATGACAAAGAGCGGCTTTAAATACAGCAAGCAAATTTGATTACATAAATAATTTTTGAATCAAAAGAGAGGCCAATAAGGATTTCAATTTTCCTTCCCCAACAGAGTAAGAAGACTTTGTAATCAGCTGGGGTGTCCTTAGCAACAGCTTGATCAAGAGCCACACTGTTTATCTTGTGATAAGGGTTTTTGATCTGTTTCAGGTCTTTTTCAGCCCTCGTAATGATCACTCTGGTAAGAGCATCCTCTTCAGTTCCAATCCTTTTGATCGAATTGTGCAAAACCTATAGCAGACAATGCTTAATTTGATGAAAAAGTCTTACTAAAATGGTATTAGAATCATAAGGCTTAACCTTTTCAGATTATTTTTTCGGGTCATTGAGGCATCAAACTGCAGTACGCAATGCCAGCAGGAATTCATCACTTGAATCACCTAGCAAATTCTGGAGAAAGAGGAAAGAAAAAAGTTAATTGAGAATACATTTGACACTAACATAGCTTGTTTTAAGTTATTGAAGCTTTGATAAAAGGAGCTTTTTATGTGTACTTTAGTGTGATGGAAGTGCCTAGATCGTCTCTGTAGCGACTGAAAGTCGCCATGAGTGGCATCTTGCTCCTTGCACTCAGGATCCTGATAACTTCTTCATGATTGAATGCCTTGTCTTTGATACCATCATGAAGAATCTTGGCTTCAGAATTTGCTAGTCCGGTATTTATCTCCTCTCCATCATATCTGAACACACTTACGAAAGCAGCTAAGAGCTGTAACAGCAACCAAAAACCTTCATTAATTACTTGTTCCCCAAGGTTTCATAAACCTTAAAATGAAGTAAAAAGAAAAATAATATATTGATGAGGACATGGTTTTCGGATATCTCCATTGGTGCGAGCAGCAACAACTTCCTCCAGGGAATTCTTGTATCGAGCCTGATAGACTCTCCTGACAGCCAAGAGCTCGTCAGGGGATCCGGTGCATGAAATTTCAATGATCACATAGTGATCAGGGCTTGGTTTTCGTATGGCCACATCGGATAAGACAGCATCTCGATCTGCTAGATCCAATATCCAACGATACACCGCTCTCTATTCACAACAATCAATCTTAATTACTATAAAAAAAAAAAAAAAAAAGAAAGAAAAAACTGATGATATAATATTTAAGAATGAAATAGAAATGCTAATGGGGAGGTCAAAGGGATTAACCTCAAAATCACCAGAAAGCTAGACGCTTGATGCTTAGCTGATTAGGAAACTGATTAGGAACATCAATGGTGGCTAATTTTTTGGACCAATTTCCTCTAACCTCCACAGATATCAATGAATTTTGAAGAAGATTTAATTACCGGTGCTCTTGTTTTTAGTACTAGGAATTCCTCACAATTCACAACACAATATAAGCAAATATTGATAGAGTTGAACTTAAGAAACCTAAATCTTTTGATATTTTGATAATTTATGCTTAGCTGCATATAATATAATATTTTCTATGCCTTGCTAAAGCATGATGTTCTAAGGATTAATCTGTTTTAACAGATGCTGCCATTTCAAAGAATAACAACTCTCATTTCTAGCCATACAATTCTTTTTACTGCGAAACTCTATAAATTGCATCGATAATTGTAAGAGTAAGTGCAAGGGTGAAAAGTTAATGGAATTGATCAACAAAAGTTTTCTGCTTTGCGACTTAAGCTTGACTCCACTGGTTGGGAAGGACAAGAGATTAATGAATTAAAAATGGTATGCATACTTTCAATATGAAATTTAATATCAAATAAATTTAAATTCAAATTTTAATATCTATTCCTCTTTAATATTGTAACCTTTTTTATAAAAGAAATTATTTTTGTTAGCTATTAGTTAAACATGATAATTTAAAATACAACACGTTGATACGACATAAATACAATACAAAAAAAATATACGAAAGTAATATGATTTAAAATTTTATTAATAACTATAATGAATTGACCAAAATCAAAATAATATATTTTATATTTTTATGTAAATATAAATTATAATATTTAATTTTTATATAAAATATAATACGAATACATAAATTTTAATATTTTATACGATAAAAATATACTAATAGCTGGCTCTTCTATCGGTTTTGTTAAAAAAAAAAAAAGTAAGCATTAATTGATTTAATAGGGTAGGTGCATATATCACAATGATACATTGTTTTGAATAACCTAAATTTTTATCAAATTTCATCCATTGTTTTGAAATTTTTAGCTTTATGAATTTCAACCATTATTCTGGAAAGTGTTAGATATCAAGGTCGAGTTTAAGAGAGAATGAAAGGAAAAAAATAAAAAATAATTATTTTATTTGATAATTTACATAACCAGGAAAATAAATTACATTAGCAATTTACATGATTAAAAAACTATTATATCAGTAATTTAAAAATGATTTTGTAATTCTATTAAACTTTGGAGTCATATTTTGTAAGTCAAAAGTATAAGAATTAAATTAGTTCAAATTAGGATAAAAATATTAAATTTTGATTTTTGAACGAATATACGAATCATTTGTTTTTTTATTCAAAATGAAATTGAATTGAATATTGAAATGTAATCAAAGCCCTCCAATCACGACTCGGCAAAAGATTGGCTCATTCCTAACCACATCTTTAGACATTCCTTCACACGTGTCATCTTATCTGCCAATCACCTCTCATATGACGTCACGTGAACTGGGTCCCTCCTCCCTCACTCTCTTCCCATTTTTTTTTTCTCTCGTTTTCTCTGTTACCATCACTCTCTTCGTCCGGTAAAAATAATATGAAAAATCAAAGAAAGTAAATTTATTTTAATTTGTGGAATGTTTTATATGTTGTTGTGTTAGCTTGTTTTGTATTTTCTTTAAAATTTTTGGTGGAATTGGCGATGTGTGGGGCAATTGTGGCACGTACTTTTGAATTGGGATTTGGAGTTGGATTTGTGATCAGCTGCGGTTTCTTTAGAGATGTTTGATTGGAACGAAGAAGAGGTAATTATTTCTGACTTGTTTTTCCTGAAAAGAATTTTTAATAAATGACTTTTTTTCTTTAATTTTTTGGGTATGTCGTTGCACAAAATATGAAGTCAATTTCATTTTTTAATTCAACTTGTTAATTTTTTTCTGTTGAAGTAATTGTTATTGGAATAAATTTAACTGAAAATTTGTGTTTGGCTTTTATGAGATTGCTTAGATTGCTATTTTCTGTGTTCTGTCTGTGTTTTCTCATTGAATTGTTTTACTATGAAAATTAAAGCGCACTTGTTAAGGTTTCTATGTAAGGAAACATTTTCGCTTAAGATTGTCTCACAATCATTATTTATAGTAACTGTTATAATTTTTTTTTTAAACTATGGTTTTTAGAAATTTTTTGCTTAAAAATTCAATCTTTTTCTTTCTTGGGTTGAAAGCTGTCTTGGGATTTAGGTAAAGAAGAGTTTCAGTACTTAACATGGAAATGGGTTAATGTTAGAGATCTAGGAAAGTGGAGTCGTAGGTTAAAGTGAACGTGATAAGCTGTACTAGAGTTGAGGAGTCTTGAGATGTTTGAAGGACATTTTCTAGGGTGAAACTGAAAATGGAGCTTTGGTATTTATGAGTTATTAAAACAATTCGTCATGATGAAGTTATCTGGTTTAGGAACTAGAAAGCATGAAAGATGACAATCAATGAGAGCTAAACTAGTCTGCTAGTAAGTAAATGGTTTATGCACATGGGGGAGCATTATTCTCTGTTCTCTAGCCTCCTATTAACTTAACATGAAAACATAAAACTAGATAAAGTAAAGAACAGCGTGAATGAATATAATATGATCAGTATTTGGAAAAAATTAATAAGAAGCATGTAGGAGGGAGGGAAGGGGCAGGGTATAACCAATATAATTCTTAAAGATAGAGTACTGAAATAGAGATTGGAAGAAAACTTGAAGTTTTAAATTGCTATAACAGTGTAGAGAAATAGACTAATGGCTCTTGTGTCAGATGGAATTTAAGTAGCATTAAGAATTGGTGGAATCAGAAACTTTATCTTGAAATAATTCAAAATTTTAAATGAGTCAGTGGATCCAAGAGAAACCTTGCTTAATTGTAGACTGAAACCTACTTAAATTCACTTACTGCACTAGAGCTGGAAAAAATTATTGTTTAGGGCCAGGATTTTAGAGCAGAAGGGCTAGGGTTTATACTTCAATTAAGGTGTGGAAATGCTCGGTTTCATGTTTTGGAAAAAGAGAAACATTTAAAAAGTGGTTAACCATATATTTAACAATAAAGATTGTAATAAGAGCTAAAATTTTAAGTGGGGTTTATTGTTGTTGCAGTTGTGCTAAAGGTTTCATGTTTCTTAATGAGTTCAAGGATGAAGGTTCTTCTTCTTTTGTGTTTGGTTTCTGATCATCATTTCATTCTTTCCCACTTTCTTTATTTATTATTATTTCTAACTTAGTTTTGCCACTCCCTAGTTTCCTGATACCTAACAGAGACTAAAGTGTCATCTCAAGGGACTGTAGATAATTTCTTAATGTAAAGTTCTGTCTAGCCCCTTTATATTGGAATTGCTATTGGAGTCCTTGGTTAATAGACTTGATCATAGTTGGCATTGAAGATCATTCTTGTAGCTAAAAAATAATTTATTTATAAGATAAGTATTCCATTATTAACAAATAGAGCTGTCCAATCACTAAGCAACCTGCTGGAGCCCTCTAGACAGGTTGGCACATATTTAAGGTCATCCCTATTTAGCCAAGATGGATAAAAGCTACTTAAGGGATTAAACTCTTCAGATTTATGTTTGCTATTTTGTTATGTTATATGTGTTAATTGTTTTTTACGGATATTTAGGAAATTTTGGGTTTCATTATATTATTAGCATTATACTTATTTTCCAAGTATTACAGCATTATGGTTATATTTCGTAATTTGAGCTTATATTAGGTTTAGGGTTTAGCTTTAAGTACCCAAATTATTTTACTTTCCGGGAGCTTATGATTATGAAATATAAAGTTTGGAATGTTCTGAATTATGGAGATTTGAGTATCAAGGCTTTGATCTTGGAGATTTTGATGCTGAGAATTGACTATTGAGAGTTGAGAATTGAGATTTAGAGAATTTCATTAAAAATTTCAGATTATTCTTGAGTGTTTTCTTTGAGAAACTTGCTCTACATCATTAGGAGGTGATAGCTCATATTTTGACGTAGAATACTAAAATTTACAATGTCAAGACAGCCTATATTCGTAACTGAAATTTCATGTCACCGTAGATGCAAACTCAGAGGGAGATTAACTTTCTAGTTGTTAATCCTGCCTTGGTTTTTATTCGACAGATGTATTAGATTGGTAAACATGCACGGTTCTGGATAGCATATGGCTAAGAGTGCTGAGAACCAGTCCACTTGCAGTCTTTGTTAGCCATTTCTTTTAGTAGTCTAAGGTAATGTTCCCTTTTTCTTTCTCTCCCTTTTTCCTTTAGATTTCGGAGAGCTTGCGTCTATGTACCTACATCAGTGAGCTTTGTATTAGTAACTTCCCAAGAAAGATTTTGTCTGGATATTCATTTCCTTTATATTTGCATGCGGGGGAAGCTTGTGCAATCTTGTCTGCAGTTGTGTGGCAGTAATATCATAGGCTTGACAACAATGGATGCTTAGCATTTGAAGCAGCTCTTGATTGTAATCGGGCCTGAATGTAGCCTCTTAAGAGCAACGTTTGCTTTTTGAAACAACTGTTGAATCTGTTAGCTTGACATCCAAGTGAGACAACTGTGTATTATTTTATTTTGTTTTTGTAATTTTTTGTTTTGTTTGCTTATGGAAAGTAGTGTTATCTAAGGTTAAATTTGTGGGAAGGATGCTTTGCATTGTGATTTAAAGTAAATAATAAACACTATTAGCTCCAATCAACATAGAAACAATAAAAATTCTTGAGATCAAATTCATTTTTGGGACCAAATCATGTTGAAGGAAGATTTAATGGATTCTGAGTGAAGTCAAAACATTTGAGCAAAAGGAAAGAGCATTAAGAGGCTTCGTGGAATAAAGGCTGCAACACAAGTTAACAAAGTAATGCTCTGGGTTGGGGATAGAGTTTGATATTTTGTTCATAATTTCCATTGAAGAAACTCATAACCTATCCTTCTGGTATCTAATAGTTCTAATAATTTCTATCTAATTTGCTGTGGTGAAATTATTGTTGCGGGCAAAGATTGATTTTAGAAAGAACCTAAAGGCATAACAATTGATTTAATCAGGCACATCCTTGGACCCATAAACCAGACAACTGAACTGCAGCTTTGCTATAGCTTTTCAATTATTTTATTTTTTGCTTAAATATCATTATTTTGATTGCTTAAAGATATGATAATACCTTCTTGGATGTGATATGAATGGTGATATGGACCCTTTGTCATGTTTTCAGTTAAGGGATATAATATGGGGTGAGGATGGTGAGACTGATGACCATATAGTACCTTATCATGAGGGAGGTGAAAACTGTAGTAGTAAGAAGGAATGGAGTCAAGAAACTGCAACCATAAAGTCTACTGAGCGAAAGACATCTGGGGTTAAAGTTGATCTTCGTGGAACAAAGTTAGATGGCAGTTCCAATTTCAATGCAAATGGAGGGATTGCCACTTCAGGATTTGGTATGGGCTCATGGCCAGAGTTATCTTCATCTAATACAGCAAAAACTGATCAGGATTCTATTGGTAGAGAAGTCTCTAACAATTTGGTTGAAGTAACTAAATTTAGTTTAAAAAATGATGAGAATATTAGTTATTCAGACTAAAACCAATAACATTTGTTTTTTCTTTATTGTTTTATAACCTTAATTATCCACATTATCTGAACAGAGGAGATGACTGAACTTAGTAAAGATCCTGATCGAAATCCCAATGATGGTAAAGAACAAGATTTTGTTGACTATAGCTGGGCTAACATTGGAAGCTTTGATGATCTTGATCGAATTTTTAGGTAAAGCACAATTTATATTGTTCTTGTAGCTTATGAAAGCATTGTCTTGACAATCTAGTCTGGAAGATTGGCATTTGTGCAGTCAGGCAAGCAGTATTTGTTATGATTTTCATTTTTCCTTTTGAATTCAGTAAGTAACCACAAGTTGATAACTTTTGTCACCTTGGCATAACCTTTACTGTCTTAACATAAATGACCAGTTATTTTCATGGACTTTTTACTTTGAAATTTTCTACTTTCATTTGCTCCAAGTTATAACTATTCTGTGTACCCTTAATGTAAAAGTAAAGAACCTGAAACTCCTGCACCGGCTTGAACACTCTGCTGGTCCAAACTTAATGTACACTTGTTATGTGTTTCTCTTCATTTTGTAGCAGTGTTGCAGACTAGTGTAAGAAAAATTTGTGAGGAGTCCAATACCCCGCCCCCATTTTCTGGGAAAAAAAGAACTCCAATCATAGTGTTCCTTGTTTCTCCTTTTCATCATATACAATGGCATCCATCTGACTCAATATTCTCACAAGGGATGATTTTGCAGCAGTGACACCAGTTTGATCATTCTGCTGGTCCAAATTTAATATACACTTGTTATGTGTTTCTCTTCATTTTGTAGCAGTGTTGCAAACTAGTGTCAGAAAAATCTGTGAGGAGTCCAATACCCTGCCCCCCCTTTCTGGGAAAAAAAGAAGAACTCTAATCATAGTGTTCCGTTCCTTGTTTCTCCTTTTCATCATATACAATGGCATCCATCTGACTCAATATTCTCACAAGGGATGATTTTGCAGCAATGACGACCCAATATTTGGCAATGGAAGCCTTGGTAGTGCTGATGAGTTATGGCCCTCATCTAAAGAGATAACAAACAGCCCAGGAAAATCCTTTCCTACCACTATGGATTCTTCTAGCTTAGGATTAGGAGCATTAAGGAGCACATCTGAACGTTCGGAAATCAAGAGAAAATATGAGCAACAAGATAATCAGTCATTTACCCTTAGCTATGGGGAAATGGTTGGTTCCCCATCTCATGATGTGCATAATGTGGAATTTCCTGGAGATAAAAGTAAATCCATAATTGAAGAGCAGGTGTGAAACATCAACATGCAGTATGATCAATTCTTTGTTACTTATGCTTTTAACTTAGACAATTAAACCAAAGTAATAAACTAATTTCTATTTTCACTTTCACAGAGAAATGTGGAAACTGGGGGAAAAACCAGTGCATCAAAGTCTTGTCTGGTTGCTGAAGAAGTTATGACCCATAATGAATTGGCTGAGAAGGTATTCCTATCATACTCTTAATACTTAACTATTCAAATTATCTTTGGTTTCTAATATTTCTCTTCAAGATTTACAATAAAATACTATTTTCCATAGTCCTAGGATGGCAAGTTTTTATGATGTCTCATTTATTGTGCAGTTACAGAACCATGGGTATAAGTTTCTTGAACCTTTCTCGTGTGCTATATTGGGAAGGGAAAGAGCCTAGCGTCTTTCAGTGTAGAATTTTTAAATAAATGATTTTGCTAGCTACAAACAAAATAGATGGATTGAATTTGTTTACTAGGTGCCCTACACAGAATTAGTGGGTTTGGCTTGGTATCATTAACTTCTGGAAGATCTCTAACAATATTATCCAATGAAAACCATCTGGGTAGAAAGTGCCTCTTCCTGTCAATTTTGAATCTATGTTTGACTTTGACATTTAACTGTGTTATGTGCTTTCCAATGAAAACAAAGTGTAATATTTCAAGCCCTTGCGGCATTTTACTGTTAAATTTTATTCAAGCTTTTGGTAGGTGCTGATATAACTCAGAGTTTGGATTATCTAATAGATGCTGAGAATATACTATTATATTGATGTTGTAATGTTTACTGTTAAATTTATTGAGCTAAAAAGGCCTACTTTCTTGTATTATGTGGACTTGGCAAGTAACCATCAGGCAGCAGTTTAGTTTGGAGCATGCTAAAGTTTGCTATATACAGTGACAATAGGTTCACTGATTTATATTGTCTATTCAACTATTGAAGTTGGGAATGATTGAGATTGCTTGAACTAAGGATAGCTCGAACTTGTTCATGTAGAAAAGAGTTATAGCTCATTTCACCTTAAAATGTTGTCCAGAGAGGACTTTTTATGTGTTTGGCATATATTTGTTTGTCCTTCAAGGTCAAGTAATTGCTTTCTCTTAAATGATATCTTCTTTCTTTAGCCAAAGAAAAAAAGAGAACTTCTTTAGCGGTTCATCTTTTCTTTCTTCTTTCCTCCTCTTTTTTCCTGGGGATTGGAGGATGCTCTGAATAGGCAATATATAAATTATTGCATTAATTTACTGGCATTATAAATTTAGGCATTCCCTTCAAGATTTCAATGTTTTATTTTAGTTTAATACTTCTGTGCACAGGCATATAGACAGAAAAAGCTGTTGAAATTTCAAACAAAACCTGAAGAAATAGGTGAGGCAAAACTAGTACAGGATTTATATGGTACCTGGAATCCATCTGGAAACCCATTGGCTCAATATGAGAATAATTTGGCAACCTCCATGGTAAAATCTTCTCCGTCTTCAGTTGTGAGTCAGCAGAGGGAGCTTCAAGGATCTGACTCACTGCAGTACCAGCACATATCCAATATATATGTAACCCCTTCCTCATATGGGAATTTTGCAAACCAATATCCTGCAATGCCAGTTTTGTCAAACATCGAGTCTGGGGAATTTAATCAGCAACCCTTGCTTTCTTGTTATGACATTTCCCCTTGCAAGGCAAATCCTGTAAGCAGGTTTGTTGAGGCTTCTGCAAAACCCTTGAGCATGACACCTCAGGAAAAAATCGAAAAATTGAGGCGGCGCCAGCAAATGCAAGCACTGCTTGCCATTCAGAAACAACAACAGCAGTTTACTCATCAAGTTCCTTGCACCAATCATTCTGTCATTCAAAAATCTACTCAAGAAAATCAATTTCAACATGTTGAGGAAGCTGATGTTGAAGACCTTAGCACTCTTGCGTCTTTTGACCCAAACTCACCTCTAGAGCAAGATGATTCTAATACAATCTCTGTTGCAGTCGACAACCATTCGGTGGAAGACACAGTTCTGTGTCAGCTACAAGATATAATTGCAAAGGTATGCTTGACTTGCTGCTGAATTTCTTTCCTTGCTGGCTAATAAGGAACTACTGACACCAACATATCAATTTTTGAAGTTGGATGTCAGAATTAGACTTTGCATAAGAGATAGCTTGTTCCGGTTGGCTCAAAGTGCGTTGCAGAGACATTATGCTAGTGACACAAGCAGCACGAACAAAAGTAGCAGGGTTGAAAATGAAGTTGCAAAAGAGGAAAATAAGAACCATAACAGGTTAGTAAACTCTATGCTGTTGCATTTATATTTATTTCAAAAGTGAAATTGATTTTATGTTATCTTGGAAAGGTTAATCTCTGTTAATGAACTCTTCAAAGGTTTTACTAAAATTACATTGCACTTCATTACCTAATGTCATTAATGGCTGAGTGCTGACTTACCAAGGCATAAATGTATTTTAATCCAAGATGAAAAATATAGATAAAAAGGAAGGGTGTTCTTTTTAAAGATTCCCTTTTCTTTTTCTTTTTCTTTTTTCTTTTGTTTTCTGGGTTGATGAAATGAAGATCTTGCTTTTCTTTGGCTTTATGACAATTTGCTGATACTAACACTTTAAAGTTTAAATAGCCTGGGGTTAACTATGGTTTGTACTATTAAAAGGAATGTACGCTTTGTTAAAAAAGATGAATTTTGACTTAGTATGGAGTCAATGCATTTTCAGCCAAGACATAAAATATAGAAAAAGGAGGGCGTTCAACCTTTTTCTTCTTGGGCATAACTTGTTTCCTTGGTTGATGAATTGCTGATCTTTTCTCTCTCTACTTTTATGAGAATTTGCTGATCCTTTTCGCTTCAAATTTCTTATCCTCTATTTTTTTTGTGTTTTTCTTTCTCTCACTTTGGCTAAGCTGGCTCTATTATGTACCTATTGGCAGTTTCGTTGGGTCCCCATGGCATTCTTTTCCTTCTTAATTTATGGAAAGAAGTAGAAAAATGGAAGATTTTAAGGCCTTAGTATCTTTCTTTCATTTTGGGTTGACTAAGAAGAAATTTTTTTATCTAGAGACAAATTATTTTTGCATAATGATCTGCTGTCATGAGTTTTCCTTTTGAGATATACTTTTTCTTTTTAATTTATAATCTTAAAGGAAATTATGGATTTTTCTTAATCTTATAGGAAATTGAATGGATTTTTCTTAACACTCCATTTGGTAGGAAGAAAAGAAAGGGGTAAGGAAGGAAAATGTTCTAACTAATGGTTGAGCTCTACAACAACATGTGCTATTTTGTAGCGCAATCATTAGATTATAACTTTTTCCTTCCTTAACCCCCTTATTTCCTTCCTACCTAAATGAATTTTTAAAAAAAAAAATTCTCAACATCTCTCCTACGGCTAAAATTTTTAGAGAACTCAGCACCTCTTATATGTCCATTTTGTTAGTGCAATATGATTTCCATTTCCAATTTTTCCATTAAATGAGATTCAGGTATGGAAGGATAACAGCAAATTCCTTTTCTGTGCATGTAATTAAGTTAAGCAACTTAATTTTTTTTATCTGGGCATTCCTTCTTTGATATTTGATTATAGATAAATCCATAATTAATAGCTTAGGTTTAAATCAGTTTTTAGTTATATTTTACACCCATTTAGGGTTTGCTTCAAGCTCTAAGAGTTTTATTTGTATTCTTTTGGGGTTAAAGATAATTGTAGTCTCCATCTGAAGTCCCAATTCTTATGAGATAAAAATCCATTCTAGCTCATGCGGACAACCAAAAGATCAAATATAGCCAAGATGAAAATGTCAAAGAATATACAATCATTGGCTTAAAAATAGGAATATGCATCCACAAATGAAGAATTTGCAAGGAAACTGAAATGTTCTGCGGTTAAATTATTTTCAGGAAGAAGAAACTCAAAATTTGGTAACTTTTAAATTGAACATTTGCTTGAAGCACATAAACTAAGATGTCATGCTTTGACATTGGAGATGGGTGTCAGGCATGGCAATATGTTTGTCTATATTTTGTAATGATGAAAAATGAGAAAAAAAAAAAAAAGAAAAAACCTGTCAAAACTGAATTCTGCAAGTCATGTTATTAACAGCTAGTATGTGTGTCCTTGTCTAAGTTAAATACATACATGCTTACTCAGTTGTGTTTATGGATTATTTTTGTCTCTGCGAGGATTTCATTACTTTATGTTATATCATTTTAAAGTCATTCTTCTGAACTTTTCGGGTTCTTTCCCTGAATCAACAGTTTTTTCGGAACTTAGAATACCATCTTTAACACTTAATGCTGCATTTTGGGCCTGCTGGAGTTAGATTGCATCAGAAGTTCCAAGTCTCATCTTATTCTCTTTGAATGTATGATACAGGATGTCTGATGCAGAAACAGAGACCAATCCCATAGATCGTACTGTTGCTCATTTACTCTTCGATCGGCCTCTCGAGTTGTCAGGAAAGCATCCTGAGACAACTGGATCACTTGCTTCCTCAAAGTTCTCATATGAACGCAAATCAGTGGGTTTAATGAGTTTGCCGGGTTGCTTATCAGACAATTCACAAGTTAAACAAAACCTCGCTCACAATGTCTCAAAAGGTCCTTCCCCATTGATGGGACCCCAACACGTGGAGCATTTCAAGAACAGTCCTTGCATAGATACCTCTGAGAATGCATCAAACTATGGGCCTGCAGATGGTGGAGTTGCTAAGGTTGAATCCTCATAATGAAATCTGAAATTCTTCTAAGGGTAATTCCCTTAATATTTCCATGCCTATTAAGCGTGTGCTTTGAATTATTATACGGATTTACTGGTAATTCCAAGGTATTTTTTTCTTGTCGGCTGAGCTGAATCCCTTCAAGCTTATCGTGGAGCCATGAAAATCATCCTAGATTAGCTGGATCTGGAGCCTTAAAACATTGTCATTTCAAGAATCTGTGGACATCTATTGTCAGCATCTATAAACAAAAACTGCATAGGTGCTTGTGTTTGAAGTCAATGTCAGTTATATATCGCCCGTACAAATATTCCTCTGACATACTCCCTGGAGATGACTTGTTTATGTGTGTCATAATCTACACATTGCCTGAAGCAACATCAACCAACTCTCTGAAACATAGTAAGTCTTGGCAGATCAATTATTTGCCACCTCTATTCTTCCATTACTCCAGTAACTGAAACTTCGATATGGAATTGATGCATCACGTGTCTTTTATTAGTTTAAATAAACTAGAACTTTATCATATTTTTGTGTTTACCTACCTGGTTCCATCCTAGCAGTATTAGTGCCACCTTTCTTGAATGTGCTTTGTGTTAATATTGGATTGCATGCATTTTTCTGTTCAATAGTTAAATAAGTAGATTAAAATCTAAAATGCATTGCACAACAATTGATTACATTAAATTAAAAAAAAATAAAATATATGGGAAAGGAAATAATTTTCCATTTAATTCTACTTGCTGACTCTGTAATTCTATTACAATCAAGCAAATCGTAACACCATCTTCTCAACTTTGATATGCACATTTGAGGAAGTCTTGGTGGTTGTTTGTTCCCACCGCGTTGTTTGTTAGGGATACCTCAATTAGTTTGAGTAGATGGTTGGCCATTGTTTAGCAGCAGTGATTTCAGGATCAAGTTCATCTTCTTTTTTAAAGTTTAATACAACTTTATGTTAATTTTATTCAATTTGTTTATTGATTTCTTTCGTAAATGAAGTTCTTTTTTGCCAATTTATTAGAACAAGTCTAGAGAGTAAAAGAGCTCAAGAATTGGTTGAAATGTGTGTTGGTGATTGTAGGAGATGGAAGAAAATAAAATCTGATTTAAACATAAAAGAAATACGTAAAGAAGAAAGCTCCATGGTTTGTAATTTTATTAATCAGAAGAAAAAGAATATTTGCTTACATCTTTTAAAAGAACTGTTAAAAGAAGGAAAAAGAAATGTATTCTCATAACATGTAATCTGCTTTTGTGGGCAATCTGCTCATGAAGTTCTGGGGTGCATTTAAAATGTCATTACCAAATGCTGGATGCCTCATCCAATAAAAGCCACCAACGATAAGAAAAACTTTGAGATTTACGTAATATAAGAGGAAAGAACCTACCAGACAAGAAGTAAGGAAAACAGCTGTAATTCTTGGGTCTTGCCAGTTTAGCAGAGAGTGAAACCTCTCAGCTTTAGTTGCAAAGTCACCAATAACAGTCACAACCCTCCCTGCTATACTTCTCAGCCGATCATATCTCATTCTAAGAACGTCAGATTGTCTAGAAGATGGGAATGTGTCAAATTCTTCATCCAATTCATCAGCAGTTGTTGAAATAGCAAGGGAAAGTTTGACATCAATGTGAGTTGGATGCCTCGGTCGGTTCCTCCATCGGCAAATCCCAACTTGAAGGCAATATAGAATCAGTGTAGGCAATATCAAATCTGGTTTAAGAACCGCAATGCAGTATATTGATATGACTAGAATAGTTACCGTAGGATTCTTCCACCTCCGTATTTCATCAAACCATTTCCAAGCATCCAAAAAGCACTTCAAAGTAGCCAATAGTCTTTCGAAATTAGCTTTGGCTTTTCTTAGGCTCCACATCTGGGAACCTCCATCCAAAATGTACTCCACAACTTCTCTCCTTAATGGTGGTTCAGAGCGGCTTAGCCTTAAACAAAGAATACGAGTGGCTTGTTGCCTTAAACTATCGAGGTGATATATGGAGAGCGGGTAAATATGATGCATTTTCGGAAACAAAGGATTAATGGTATAAGCCAGAAATAACTTCAAGAACGATGAGCAAGTAAATCTTACAGCTAACTGAATTTCTCCCATTTTTTTCAACCCATTGGGTTTTAACACCAAAAGGGGATAAGAGTATGTGTAAATCTTGTCAGTTGAAAGAGTAGATAGTCGAATCCTTACCTTCCCAATGCTTGGATCTTTTCCACCTCCAACCACAACACCACCATGCAAGTGACAGTCATCAAAAACTCCTATAGTAAGGACAGTAAACGGATCATAAACCTCCCAAGTATATTGTTCATTCCATTTCGGAGCAAAACTGTCAACTATTGTCCTAGTCTTGACCCACTTAGGCCCGTATTTCGCCACGCAATAAGCATCAGTAGTTTCGCGCCCATCTCTTAACTTCATTGGCTGCAAACTGCTAGCACTTATGATCCCCAACTCCAAAACCCCTATCATTGCCGTCCACAGCTTTTTCGCTGTTGGCCGGTAGTCACTAACATAGTGAATATATTCATCAAAAACATGATATCCACCATCCAGAGTTATCCGCATGTTAAGCTTACTAAAAAAATTCAACTCTTTCCTCCGTCCATCTTCAAGTACAATCTTTTCAAGATTGTACCACTTAGGAGCAGCTGGTACAGGTAGCAGCCTCTGGTCAACCTGTGATAAACGAATTACACACCTTCCTAAACACTCCACCATATTTTTTCCCAGCTTATCCTCCACACTCAAAATTAAAGGATCACCAAATGGCTCTGCCACAACAAACATCAAATCCTCATTCCATTTAGGATTCACATTCTTATCAGGGGAAACTTTGGTCCTCAAGATCACATCCCCAAGAATAGCCTTGACATAAACTTCTGGTTTTCTATTCCTGTTGCCAGCAGGTACCAAATCCTGTGCTTGAATTATATTAACTCTAAGGTACCAAAGTCTAGGTGAAAGATATACTTTCGAACGAGTATTCAGAAGGCATTCACCGCTCACAATTGCTGCATCTGAATGCCAGGCATCAGGAAACACATCATCAGCTTGAGTGCCAAACCAAATGGCCAACATCAGTTCTCCTCTCCCTACATTGATCCCATTTTTGTCCTCCAGCTTATACCATTGTGAAGCAAGTGGACTATCTGGTGGAAGACAAGTAGGAATGTCAGAGAAATTAATAGTAACCTTACCAATCATATTGTCATTAATTGCAAGTTTCTTGTCTCTCACAGTGATCTCCATAGCTGTACCCTGCACACGATCTCTTGTGAAGGCAAACACTTTGTTCCATTCCAGATTTGGTTTCGTCTCAAAGTATTTCGTTGTTGCCTTATAGTTCCCAATCTTTATTTCAACAAAAGGATCACTGATTCCATTGACGGTTTTCAATGGCAAATCTCTAGCTCTAACTATTCTGACAAATAAGAATTGCATCTGCTCAACAAGGTCAAATGAGGATGTAAGCTTTGCACTGCCAGAGACTCGGTCACCACCAATTTTCGGTTTGGTCTCCCCCAAAGAATATTCTACTTTTCCTCCCACCATTGTGCAAAGCAAACTAGAAGAAAGGGACCATATGTTAGAGGGTTTAAAAGAATAAACAGATAGTCGCAAATGTTCTGACAGAAAAAAAAAAATCCTTTAAAATCAGTATAATTTGGCACTTAAGAAAGCAGGTTTAGATTTCAAAACATCCAAATTCTAAATTATAGTGTTGCAAGGAAAAATTCAAGAATGTATATGTGATTTATCTCTTCCAATACAGATATCAAAACCATGAATCATATGAAAAGGAATGACAATCACATCTGAATGCCAAACAGAGTACAATAATTTGAAGAGATGCATTTGAAAATAAGCAGAAAACATGGGAAAAAAAAAACAGAGAGAGACAATAAAATTTCCTATGTGATAGTTATTAGATGCCAGACTTCAAGAACACAAATGGTTGATATATAAATTCTAACATGGAGGCTAGAAGAATGCAATGATATTAATGCTACCTCCCTTTCACAGTTAATAAGATTCAAATAAGAACAAAGCAGGGAAACAACAAAGAAGTAATAGTTGTTTTTTTTTTTTTTTTTTTGTGTTGAAGTATGTAACAAACATGTTACACGTACCAGAAAAAGTTCTTGAAATAAAGAACACCCCAACACAAAGGAAAGAGATTGGTTGGTTACCTGAACAAGAATGTGAAGTTTAATTGATGGAGGCAGAAGGCTGGTTGCAGCTAATTATATAAAGAGAAACCCCTAGGCCCTAGATATTTTAGAGATTTGATGTCAAGTAATAATGAAAGAAATTTATATTTAGATACAAGGAGAATTCAAGATGGAAAGTTCTGAAACTAAAGTGGCAAGAGTAAGAGAAAAACCAGGAAAGCTGAAAAATCAAACTGCCTTTATATTTTCTTGTTTCCATAAGTAACTATCAATCCCTTAAACCTGGACTTGCAGATCATCAACTTCTAGGTGTAAGAACTGCAACTTGTTTTGCTGCTTCGATTATGAGTGATTAAGTGTGGGATAGTGGCAGTGGAGGTGCGTATTTTTTATAGAACGTAGCGTTGCAATAAATTTTGATCAAAGAATTTGGAGTGTCGATTTGGTTGGACATTGGTACATTTGGATGGTCGAGATGGCTTTGGATGATTGAAGAGGTCTGTGGACTATTTTGTTTTAGACACGTGGATGAAATACCGTATATGAGATAACTTCTTTTTTTTAAATTGTACGTAGCAATTGTAGTAAAATAAAAGAGTTTCCAGTTTCGCATCATGTTAGACTTGGTTGATACGATTTGATTTGTTTTATATCAAAACTAGCTTTCTCTAAACAGATTTTTTATTATATTTTTAAATTTTTAAATTTTTATTTTTAAATTTATCTTAATTTTTTTATTATTTTAATGAAAAATATTTTTCTTAATTTTTTATTTATAAAAAAATAATTTATCACATTTTGATCTTAAAGTTTTTATTTTAAAAATGCATATATATTTATAATCTATTTGATTCATAACAAAAAATGAAAAAACATTTAGAGTGTTTGATTGTGAATTATGAATTATATAAAATGGTTGAGAAAATATATAGAATATAAAAATATTTTTACATGATAAAAATAAAAAAATCTAAAGTGATAGATAAAACCTTTGGATTTTTTAATTATCTTACAATATTATTTAAAATATTAAAATATATATAACTATAAAATCTAAAGTGTTGATGTATAATTTAATCAAGTTAAATATCTATTGAGTCATTTATATTAAAATAGAACAAAAAAGCATAATATATCCATCATTGGTACCTTACCAATGAACTCAAAATAATCATTCACAGACCGAAATAAGTAATGAAATGAGCAATTTTCCTTTAAAAATAATAGTACTTATTTTATCAAAATCAAATTATATGAGCTCAATAAACTAATTCATAACAAAGCAAATATATGACAAATGTGAAGAGTGGTGCTATTTGCACCCCAACTTCTTCTCTTCGCACCCAACTTCTTCTCTTCACACCCCATTACTATTAACATCCAATTTTTTACTCAATACATCCTAAAACCAAAACAAAAATTTGCTAAAAACCTAAACACCCCATCTCATTCAACCAAAAACCTTAAAGGATTTAGTCTTAGATCAAACCCCAATCACCCATTTGACATTAGATAACTTAAAATCAGAGGTAAATTATTTGTTTTTTTTGTTTTTCATTTAATTTTGTGTTTAGTTTTCGTAAGATTTAGAATTTTAAGTTTTAGGGTATGATTTGGGATACAATTTAAACATTTCAAAAATGAATTTCCCAAAATTATTGAAGATTTTCAAAAATGGATGTCCAAAATCGTTAAAGATCTTCTAAAAATTCACTTCCGGAATCCTTTAAAGGTTTTAGACATTCTTTTTGAAAATCTTTAAGAATTTTCGAAAGTAAATTTTGGAAACTTCTCAATGATTTTCAAACATTCATTTTCAGAAGTTTTAAAAACTTTCAAAAAAAAAATTTTTGGTACATAATAATTTGACATTGTAAGGAATATTGACCCTAATAATATCATCAATAGACTAGCAAATCTGATAATATGGACCTTTAATTTATTGGTCACTAGGCACTATTCGTTAAATAATTTTGTAATATTTTTATAATTTTGACAAACGTACATCGGAGAACAACCAATAAGTGTGAAGAGGCATTCGTGCAAGTTGACTGTTGCACCATGTGCGATGAGCATGACCTCATCACATATGGTGTAGTAGTCAACTTGCACAAGCTCTTCTTCCCAATTAACGATTCCTCTCAAATGCAAGTTTGTTAAAATTGAAAAAATATTGCAAATATTATTAAACGAATAGTGTGGTAAAAAAATTAAAAATTTTTACTATCAGATTTAAACAGCCCATATCATGAATAAATCATTAAAGATCCGTTTGGTGACCGCAGCAAGAGACATTCCATATTTTTGTGTCAAACATTGATCAAAAGATTAAAATCTACCATCTTATACCTAATGAAAAAAGAAACTAAAGGAAAAAATTACTTCCGAAAATCTATTTTCAGATAATTGTAATGCTTTCCAGAATTGTATTTTTTGATACAATAAAGAAGTTTTTGAAAATAAATTTTTGGTATATAGAAGAAGTTTTTGGAAATGAATTTTTAGTACATTGAATAAGCTTCAGAAATAAATTTTCGTTACTTTTGTTCATTTTCGAAAATAAATTTTGGTAAATAACTACTTTTTCTAGAAATAAATTTTCAAAGCTTACTGAAAAGAAAAAAAAAAGATGTGAAGGATAAAAAGACAATTAACTAATGTGTATTTAAGTAATTTTATTAAAGGTTAATTTTTTGGGTGTATTGAAAAATTTTTAGAGTATAAATAGCACTATTCAATGTGAAAAGTTAAAAAAAAAAATTTCTTGATAATAAGTTAAAATTAAAAAATATCAAAAATCCAAAAAAATATATAATTTTAAGAAGAAAGATATTATAGGAAGTTATATTTTAACACAAATTTCCTAAAAAAAGAAGAATTTTAATAAACATTTATGAACATATCATCACTTTGTGATAAATGATCAAAAGTTTTGAACAAAATACAAAAAAAAAAAAAAAGATTTAGTAAATGAGTGTTAAAAGAAAAATGAATTGAAATGAATATTAGTTTTTTTTATAAAAATAAAATTATAAAAAAACAATATATCTTTAAAAAAAAGTTGCAAATTGAAAAAAAAAATGGTCTAACATATACCATTTATACGTTTATTGCATGACAATTAAGTGTATAGATAATTTTTAAATTGATAATATATTTTAATTTAAAAAATATAATAAATGATATTTATCTTTTTAAATTTTTAAACGTTTAAAAAATAAATATACAAAATTTATGAAGGAAAAAATTCAAATTTGAAATTTTAAAATTTTAAAAGAAATATATTTAAATAACTAATGAAATTTGAATTAAATAAAATTAACTTTTAAATTTTCAAATTTATATTATAATTTTCTTTTTATTTTAAATAGATAATTTTTTCTATTTAGTTATTTTAAATTTAAATTGAGTGAAAGAAATGTTGATAATATGGAACCAATACTTAAAAATTTAGAATCAAGATTTTTTGTAAAAAGATATAACTAAAATTGCACCAACACTTGCAGTAAAAAAAAATAGAGAATTAATTATAGATAATATGATAAATTTTTATTAATATATGAATTTCTTTTTCATTTTAAATTTTGAAAGCTTTGGATAATTAAATAATTTTTTTAAATATATATTTTTTATATATAATTTAAAATTAAAAAATATCTTATATGTCATTATTAAGAAAAATTTTAAGCATTTTTTTACGTATTAAAAAGATAAATTGTCTACATAAATGTTCAAATTAATAAATACTATCTATAACTATATATTATGTAATATAATATTATATATAGTTATTTTTATATTAATAGTTTAAATATATTTAAGAATAAATTTAACAAAAATATTTTATATTAATAAAATAATGCCCATTTAAATCTAAAAAATTTTATCCAAAATTTGACTATAATCGGACCAGGCCTTAATAATTATTATGAGTATTTATTTACAGAAATGTTAAGCAATCCAAAATTAACTTGACTAGAGATAATAAATAATTTCCCATCAGGTTTATTTTTAAAATTTTTTAGTTATCATTTAATTATTTCTAATTAAACAAAATTTTATCTATTTTTTTCTAATCACTCGTTTAGCTAATCATGAAATGCATTATTTTAAAATTGGAAAAAAATCTTTTTTTATTTTGTAAATAATTAATACCTACATATAATAAAATTTGAGGTGACAATTAGAAGAAAAATGTATTTGTAATGATTATATAATTAATTATTAATTATACAAGTAATATGATAGATTATTTTTATAATCACTAGGTAAATGTTCGTATTTCTTTGTGGGATAATGATAAAGATGTAATTTGTATATATAATTCTTTCGAAAAAAAGATAATGTTATATTTTTGAATATTGAGTTTATATTTAATGCATTGTTAGTTTGTAAATATTATATATTGTCAGTGAATCAGATAATATTATTTTATTAATATTATAAATTAGATAATAATACTTTA
The DNA here is from genome assembly GCF_002303985.1 of Durio zibethinus. The sequence continues at coordinate 10,534,995 of NW_019168481.1, read as the reverse complement.
TTAATGAACGAGTTTTTTAAAAAATATTAATTTTTACATATTTATTTTAAAGGCTGATGTTTGATCATTAACGAAATATTATCAACTGACTTGTTAACAATGTATACGATTTATATACTAACAATGTATCAAATATAAACTCTTAAAATTTCAAGAATAAAAAAAATTAAAGGCTAAAGGGTAAAAAAAACCTTTGAACAAAAATTCAATAATAATTTAAATTTCTATCATTTTATTGCAATCAATTAAAACCTTAAGAACCTATTTTCATCAATTGTGTTCTTATTAGACAAAAATTAATTAACCGTCAACACTTATTTTTGCTAATTGAAAGCTTCATTAAAGTGAAAATAGATGTTTAAAGTTTAATTTAGTAAAAATATATATTTAAGAGTTTAATTTATTTGAAATAAAAAATTCAAAAGCTTAATTAAAATATCAAAAATTTAAATAATTATTAAATTTTTGTTCAAAAAATTTTTTACTCTTTTACCAAAAATAAAGTATTGATTATACTATTCAAAGTATTTGAATGTTTATACTAATTAATTTTAAATGACGAAATATCATATTAATTCATTAAAAATTAATTTACTTGTTATTGTATTTAATTACAAAATAGATTTAAGATTTAATACCATCCAACTACATATATATATATATATATATCACAAACTCAAAACATCAATCACTAGAAAAAGTAGTTCTGATCTTTAAAGAAAACTAAATGATCTTAAGATCTTTGGAAGAAACATAAGATTTTACCATTTAATGAAAAGAAAAGGAATTTGATTAATTGATGTAAAAATAGTTAGCAGAAGGGCTACTCCAAACTTGTTTCTTTCAAACTACTTGTGATAAATGACTGTAAAATTGTTAAGCCCTACCATTAGATCCTAAGAATCCCTTAAACCATCCCAAACTTCCAATTATGCCCTCACTTAATACATTAAAAAGATTCAATCACCTCTCTAAATCAATTAAACACTCAATTTCCCTATATGAACGGATGAACACATGTGCTTAAATTAACTTTCCAAAAACTTAAATTCAGAGAATCAATTGAGGATAATTTAGGGTTTATTTAAATGAGTAGACAATTTAAGGTTTATTTAAATGAGCGATCAGATTAGTTTTAGTAAATTTTAAATAGTGATGAAGTTAAAATTAATTATTATAATATTAAGATTTAAATTAATGATTAAATATATATTTTATTGTAAAAGCAACGATGACAATATTGTAAATTATAGTGTGAAAATAAAATGATCATTAAGTGTATTAAATTTAAGTTTAAATAAAATATAAATTTTATAGATATTTATGAAATTAATAAATAATTAAAAATTAATAATAATATAATAATATATCATTTTTATAAAAAAAATTGATTACGAATTAATGATAATTTAGGAAAATATAATAATTATTTTTATATCAAAATAATAATTATTTTCATTTAAAAAAAAGTTTTGAAAGAAATAAAAAGCAGATAAAAAAAAGCCAGATGACATAAGTGCACAATCCATTACTTAAATTTTGGTCGTGTACGGATGAAAAATACATGACTAAAATTTAAGCCACCTGTTTTTTTTTTTTTTTTAACATATTTATCTTTTTATTAGGTTTTTTATTTTTATCAATTTTTATATTTAATAAATATTTTTATAAATTTTATTTTTTAAGTGGGACCCATTTTATACCAAACTTTTTTTATTTTTTACTTTTTTTAAGATTTTATTTTTTATGAGATCCATTTAGTATCACGTGTTTATTTTTTAATATTTTTATTTTTTATATTTGATAAATATTTTAAAGATTTTAATTTTAATCTCACAAATACCAAAAGTATTACACGTGTCAAGTTTTTTAAAAAAAATTTATTTATTTTTTTAAAAATATTCATATATTTATATAATATTTTACTTTGAAATGAGTTAAGTGGATTTTTTATTATTTTATTTTTGAATAATATACATTGAAATAGATTGATTTTTTTTAAAACAAAAATGAGTTCGAATAAAAAGCATATTTAAAATATTTTTTTTGAGCTATTTCAAGATATATATATATATAATTTAGATTTTATTATTTATTTAATTATATATATTATATTAATAAAATTATTTTTTATCTGAATTTAATAAATTAATATTTTAAACTTAAGGTGTCAATGTTACACGTTTAGTGAGTTTTTTTTTTCATTTTTATTTTAGAAAAAATTTTTTATTTTTTTATTGAATAAATTTATAAAAAAATTGAGATTAATTAAAATATTCATGTGTCAATTTTTTTTTAATTATTCAATTTTATAAAATATATGATAAATAGAGATGATAAAACAAAAAAATTTTACCCGCATCAACGAGTGGGAATGAAAAATCCCACCAAACCCTCTTACCTTCAGTCTGAAGTGACGTGGAAGTTTTTATGCTCAATCGCACTTGTAACATGTTACCAAACAATTCATCATGACCATTGGCGGTTGCTTTAAAAAACCCAGGGCCATGGCCTTCCAAAAATTTTAATTTTTTTTCATACATATGTTATTTTCATAATAATTTTAAAAATTTTTATATAAAAATTAATTAGGTCCTCTCAAACCTAAATTTATTATGTTGATACATATCATTCTTTATTTTATATATTTATATGAGATAAATAGTTATAAAAATTATTTGTATCAAAAATTACAATTCTTAATTTCAAAAAAATTATAATTTTTTAACTTGTATTTACTTATTATAAATAATTTTAAAATTTTAAAATAAATAATAAATTTATCAACATTATATTTTCACAAATATGTAAATTTAAATTTAATATATATGTATGTAAGTATTACAATTAATAAAATCGATTTGACAAATATCCAATTATAAAATTTTTTTCAATCAATTTTTTTATTATATTTTGCATACTCATTTTTTTTTTAAATTGTTACATGTCAAAATAATTAATATAATTAGTTTAAATATATTTTTATTTTTCATAATGTAAAAATACAATGTAAAAAATTAGAAGGTTTTAATTTATGTATCAAATTTTTTACTTTATTGTTTTAAATTTTAATTTATTAAAAAACTATATTTTTGTGATTTTTTTACTTTAATATTTTAAATATTAAATATGATAAAATAATGTATTAATATTGTAAAAAAATAATTTTATTCTTATAAAAAATATTATTAATTATTTATAATTAAAAAAATGTAAGATCAATTGTTTAATATATTCATTTTGTTATATAATACATATATATTAACATATCAACATAATTATAAGTGTAAATTTTGTTATTATATGTTTACATTTTTTATTATTAATAAATTTGATATATTTTAAAATAATTATTGTAAAATATTATTTTGAGTACAATTACACAAAAAAGAGCAAGTTAAACGCACCAAAATGGAAGATCGATGATATCAAAATTAGGGTTGGTAGCTCAACCCATCCTCTGTAGATCTCAACTTGACCATACTCCACAGGATCAATTTTTTTTTTGAAAATTGGGTTTTGAATCAAGTTGGATCAAGTAATGTTAAGAAAAAATAAGGTTCGAATCGAGTTCGGATTTTAGGCAAATTCAGCTTAATCCGATATTATATAAAAATTATTTTTTATTAATTAATTAATTATATTTACATTTTAAAAATAATATTTTATATTTTAAAAAATAATATTTTATTAATTTTGAATCGAGTCGGATCGAGTATAATTTATACAATATCAGATCGAGTTGGGTTCGAATATGAAAAAAATAAAAATTTTTTGAATCAAATCGAAAGGTCAAATTTTATGAATATAAAATCAAATTCGAACTAAGTAAAAATCTACTTAGATCCAATCCGTTGTTAACTCTAAATGCAATCTTAATCTTTTGGTTATAGAATTTTCAAAATAAATCTAAAAGCCGAGGACTGTCGAGCCCGAGGGGTTGGGCTTAAGACATTGATATTTTTGCCCAAATTTCGGCCCGTAAATCAATGGGCCCATTTAGTTATCCAGCCCAATTCTAAAGAATCAACCGAGGTACTTAACTCATGTCGACTGACTGTCGTGTCGGATTTTTGTTCCTTGCTTACTTATGCATCATCACGCAGTCAATATCTTTATAAGGTAATAAACAATTCTTTTTTTTTATTTAAAAAAAAAATCCAAAGAAATAAATTACTATCTTTTCTTTGCAAAGCGTCCTAGGCAAAAGGCCATGGAGATGCAGGAGCAGAAAAAGAGAAGAAAGTCAATGAAGATAACAAGAAGCAACAAAAATGAAAAGATTTCCTCTTCTTCTGCTCCTATTAATAATCTTGATGATGGTTGTCTCATGCATATCTTCAGCTTCTTATCTCCCATTCCAGGTTTTTTTTTCTATTAAACCCTTTTTCTTGACGAATATTTTCCATTTCATGGAACTGTGCAAAGATTGGTTCTTTTGTAGCTAAGATTCTTTATTTATTTTCAATTTTGTATTTTTTCATCTGGGTATTAAGAAAATTATGTATTTTTTCACTCAATTGTTGGTTTGGTTTCATAGGAAGTTGGCTTAAGGTTAATTGAAGTTATTTTAGGTACAATTAGTAGGCAATTGAGTTTTTGTATTAATTTTTAATGTTTTACTTCTCATCTATGTGTTAGGAAATTTGTATCACTCCATTTTTTTTCACTTAAATGGTCAAATGTTATTTTCTGTTTTATAGGGAATGGGTGAAGGTTAGTGTGATTAATTTGTTGGATTAAGAAAGTATATGTGATGTCCTTAATTCATATAGTTCTTTTTTCTTTTAAGAATATGAATTGGGGTTTGCGTTAGATTTCTTAATTGGAAGATTAATTTCGTGCAATAATTTTTTTTTTTTTTTGTCCTTTAAGATTTAGGTTTTTGGTTTTCAATACCTAATGTCTGGATTTAGGATAGTTGGATTAAGAATGCTACGGATTTAGGATAGTTGGATTAAGAATGCTACGGATTTTACCGAACCAACAATTTGAAATCCAAATTTTCCATCCCTCTTCCTTGAAACCACTTCATTTTGTTTTAATTTTTTTTTCATTGTTTTCATTTGAGGACCAATGGATTTTCAGATTGGTGTTTCAAAGTGTCACATTCTAGTGACCTGAAAGCATTTTAGTAGGCATGGTTATTCCTGATACTTTTATCACGTTATCAAGTGCAATCTCTATCACGTAGTGCTATTGAGTTGCAGATCGGTATAACACCGCCCTCGTTTGCCACAGATGGTGTTATTTGGCATGCCACCCTCGATTGTGGCTGCGAGTTGACAGATCTGTGAAGGATTTCTCTGAACCCGGTGTTTTCCCTAACATTGAAGAAGCTGTCTCTGCGGCCAGGTATGTAAAACTAAAATTTCCACTTTGTGGTTCTGGGATCATATGGTAGATTACTGAAATCATATCATCAAATTTTCCCTTTTAGACCCGGCGATACTATTTTAATTGCAGCTGGCGGCAGTCATCTTGCCTCTAATATTCAGATTAGAAAACCACTTTGCCTGGTATGTCCATAGGGTTCTGGAAAGTTGCTTATATTATATATGAGTTGCTTGTTTGCTATACATTTACTCTTTGAAGTTTGAATATGAAATATTGAGAAAATGTTTTAATATGGCCACTATATGATCTACCTTTGGAGGGAACTTCCATAAGCATTAGCATTGAATGTGCCATCCTATATTTGGTGTCTCTTATATTTTTGAATACCTTACCATTGTATTTGAGAAAGGAGAAACTTAATTTCTTTCTCATATAATTGTTTTAGTCCCTCTATAGTTATTATTTATGTCGGTACACTTTTCATCATATTTTAATGAATATGATTTTTTTTTCTGTAAATGCACTCAAAGATGTTTCATTTAGGTATTATTTGAAATACACTTCTAGACATGTTATATGTCTAATGTTTTGTTATAAAATATATGAACAACCAAAGGTCGTCCTCTGTATAGATATAATGTTGCCATCAAAAGATATATAGAAAAAAAAAATACAGGCCTACAACTCTCTGCTATTGGGCCTGATATGAATTAAAATTACATTTTAGTAATAGCAGCTTATTCAATTCTTGGCTGTGGCAAACCTTCAGCCACTGCTCCCTACCCTCCTTTAATCCCTGCTCTATACTAAATTATAACCTCTTCTCAATTAGGAGTAGCGTTTATGATTTAGGATTCTACTTTAGGTGTCCCAACATGGATGGCTGTTGGCCAACTACTACCCATGTCCCTTTCCCTGTCCCCCCCTTTGCACTATGTAATTGTCCCCTGGTAAGGAGATGAAGAACATGTATGGGGAAGGAAGATTAACTCTTATTGATTATTGTATCAAAATTTTCCATTTTTTCCCCCGCTTCTATCTCAGCCTAGTTTCTGCAGATTGGTGGAGGTGAGATTCCTGATGAAACAACTCTCCTCTGTTTGCGAGGTTCTGACAGGTTTGCAAATCTCCACTAGTTTTTGCCTAATATGCACATGGTGATTCTTTGAGAGGCTTCTCCATGTTTCTCTCTAGAAATGCTGTGAGGAGTCACCTTCATATTTTGGATTTCAGTAGCCATATGATTAAAGGGCCATAGTGGTTCACATGTAGCTCACATTGAGTGAGTTCTTTGACATCATAAGCCTTGTTTGTTCTTACTAATTTCAAACATGGTCAGATGATCTTGGAACATCAATGTGGACTTTCTTCTTTTCATTTCTCTTTTTCCTTTTTAATGAAAATGTTATATGGTGGGATGAGTCCAAGATCATTCTGTCACTAATCTTCTTTAGTCAGTGGATGATCTTGATGATGCTTTTACCTACAAGCTATATTTTATAAAATGAGAGATGCCCAGGATTGCTGGAAAACATTTTTTTTCAAGTTTACGATAAAAATAAAAGAATGGATTGCATGTCGAGCTGCTATGAAAGAATATGGATATCCAACAGTCTGGAGATGGCTCCCATTATGTCACCACTAGCTTTTTTTTATCTAAAGAAACAATGGTTTGTATGGGCCTTTCATTTTGTTGGAGCAGTGCATTAGAGTTTCTGTCCACCTGCAAGCTGACAAACTTAACAGTAAAGGCGGAGCTAGGTTGCTGCTTGCTTCATAGGAGTGGAAGACTAATTATAGAAGAATGCATCCTTCAGTGTGAATCAAACCCATTGGACTATCTATCATGCCCAATCGTAAGTACAGCTGGTAGTGGGGTATTCCCTTCCAAACTGAAGGGCCATGGTGATAGCGTTTCTGTTTCGCACACTCGGATTGAAGGAGGAGCAAAGGCTGTTTTGACCGGTGGATACCTAGCACTACAGCGAGTTCGGGTCATTTATGCTCGAACTTGTCTCTATTTCTGGTTTGATGTTGATTGTACATAATTATATGTTCTCATCATCATCCTTTTTCTCTATCACATTATTCCGATTATGGATTCAATTTATTCGTGAATGTTGTACTCGTTTGTTTTCTGTAGGATTAAATCTAATGTAAGTTTATATTCATTTCTGCATTACTTCTGCAACATAATGTAGCCAAGGAAATTACATGTTATTTCGTTTAGTATGTTTTGAACATTCTGAAGTTCAGCAAAGTAAATCTTGTGGAGTATTGGTGAGACGTGTATATATTTGGAATAGAACATTTTATGGGATATCATAATGAATAGATTCAAGGCTAGGTTCATATTTCCCATTAATGTTGAAATGCCAAAAAGTCATGGAATAAAATGTGTTTTTTGTTGGGAATTTACATTTTAAGGATAAAAATATGGAGGATATATATTTTTTTAATCTCGTCAAGGCATGGAGCATAGCTCTCTTTTCCCACTTATCCAAAAAGGTGCATTATCATGAGCAATGGAAATGATTTGATATGGGGGTTGATTTTTGCCACACTTTACCTGTTATTATTAGGATCATTTTGCGTGGTAGAGTGAAATCTTGTGTAATTTAAATGGTGCAGTACCTGGTGAAAATCCAGCTTTATCTTAATAGGACACATGTAAGTCGGGAATGTTTTCACTCATTTCCCCAAAAAGGTATTTTCAATCGAGACAGCAAAGAAAAATATTCATCATCATCCCCAGGAACAAGCTGCTAGATTTTGAGGTCACAGGCAACACAACTTTCGACAAGAAAGCTTTTTGATACATAGACAATGCAATGTTTCGTTCGGCACCCAAAAATTATTTTCATTACTCAAGTCTCCCATAAAAAAAGAAAAAAAAATTGTTCTTATCAACTTTTTCTCAGTTGATTCCATAACCATGTAACCATAATCTTAACTTCGGGGAGCATCTCCCAGCAATGATGCTGTTAAACAAAATTCCATTATCCCTACTTGAATTTAATTTCTAAAATAGAGTGCCGCTTATCTTCCTAAAATATGAAAGAGTCGAGCACTTGACAAATTCGATAAGCTCTTTAGGGTCGGGCCATCTTTGAAGCTAAGCTAAAGGATGTACTTTTGGCTGCTAACAGGATAGTAATACGTCCAATACATGGTATACACTTGAGTACAGCCAAATTAATAACATAGGATTGACTAAATTCCCTGATGCCGAATTCATGTTGAAATGCAGTAAAGCAATCAATCCAGTAGGCACAATCTATGCAGAATAATAACATAGGATGACTTAATTCCCTGATGCTGGTGTTTCATGTTGAAATGCAGCAAAGCAGTCAAGCCCGTAGGCAAATCTAAGAAGAATAATAATCTGTGGCGCTGTGATACAAGAAATGATTAGCAATTGCAAGCCTAGAAAAACTCAAGGAACAAGACAAGTAAGTTTGTATTTGTATAGCAATTTTAAGGCCAATAAAAGTAAATACATGGTAAAATTTTTCTCTTTCGATAAAATAAATGTGAAATGAAAATGATTTGACGCAGGACCATGTCTTGCATCCCTGCATCATATCAAAGATTCAGAACTAGTACTCCTTACTGTTTTAAGTAATATTTTATCATTTGTCTAGTAAGTTTACAGGCAAATATGGTAACAACAAATAACAAATTAACATTCACAGCATGTTGAAGAACACAAGGAACAGAAACTTGAAACTTTCATGTTCCATCAGGTCTTCAAAGCAGTTGAGCTTACTTATAAGTATCACCAAAAGTGTGACAAACAAGGTTTGATGGAAAACAATCAAATGCCAAACAACAGCAAAGAAGAAATTTGTCCCATATTTAAAATACCTGTAATCTCAGAAATCCCCTAATCCCCCAACTCAGTTGGATCATAACTCATTTAGTAAGACTCAAGGATTGGAGGGATCTTGGGAGTATATTTGTCATTTAAACAGAACATGACTTAATAATACGAGATGAGCAAAGAACTAAAGTAAAATTTAAAAGATCAAAATATCAGGAATCATAGATAAAATGCATTAGCAAGGATTAACACCAACTAGATACAGTTCAACTCAAGTGTTGCAGTGACCAAGATACAATTCTTTAGTCATTGACCTTAGCATTCTTGCTCTCAAAAAACAATGTGAAACTACTCCTATCTGCATAGTTGAAATTTTACTCCCGAAGCTCATCCTTAAAGCCTTGCCCTCATTAAATTCTCAGATTCAAAGGGTGGAGATAACATGTAATGACATTTAATGTTTATAGGTTGACGTCAATAAGGCTGCATTTAGACTGGCGGTGGGAGGGATTCCCACTGCAGCGAGCAACAAAATGACTTTTAGGGTTCAGCAGCTAAACAACACCTCGGTACAGTGGAAAAGGATTCCCACCACCCATTCAAATGAAGCCTAAAGCAGACCAGAAAAATTTTGTGGGAGACTCAGTTTGCTAATAAAGAGATTGGCAGACACATACGTGTAAACATAAAATATTTATATATTTATAGCCACATTTGGATGTAAGAATAACTCCAAGGACCAACGTAGTCAGGAGGTTTACAAGTGGTGATTATAGGCAATCAGGGAGAAGAGTTTTAAAGAACTTTACTCAACAGTGTGTTGACCTACAAAAAATAAATTTATAGGAAAGAAAGAAAAAACAAAACAAAAAGAGAAATATTGAGTATTACTTTTGGTAAAACTTCAAGACAATGAGCACTTGAAATTACATTAGAACTTTGAATTCTTTTGGACGTCATAACATTTTGTTTGTTATGCAAAAGCACCAGATTGGTGCAAGTTGCAGTTATCAAAACCTGAAGGGAGATGTAAAAGAATATCCAGAATTCACATAGCAACAGAATCAAGTTCAAGATTTTCAACATTCTATGCATTCTAACTTTATAACACCTATAAATCATAAGTTGCAACACACAGGTTCCCCAACAAAGCTTGCTCATGCAATTTCAGTTTAAGAAATATGTATTATTAAACTGCTACCTTAAAGCAAATCTACAATTCATAAAAATATATATCCTTTGAGGTTATACGAGAATACCCCTTAGCAGCAGAATCAATTACATCCAACAACCAGCATAATAAGCTGAAGGCTAATTTCTCTCACAGTTGTGGTCATTGAACAAAGGCTGAAGTGCAATTGATCACTTGATAAAGATACAAACCACTTAAAGAGAGCCTTATTATTCTCTTGGTCTACTTAAAACATAGGAAACAGATGACCATTTAATTCCCACCACCTGCGAGCAAAATTGAAAACAAAATGGTTAACTCAACATCATCTTAGAGGAAGAGAGGGATGTTTGATCTTTCTTTTTTTTTTTTTTCATTTTTCTTGGGGGAGGATTTGGTTTGGAATTTCTGGGTGGTGAAGGGAGAAATGTTTTGCTAAGCAATCAGCTTGAAGTGAGAAAAGTATCACAAAATGAAATGGCATAGATAAAAAAAACAACGCAACCTTTAAAAATAATATAATTGCACAGAGGGGAACAAAAATACTAGGATAACTGCAAAGAACCTGCAGTTAAAGAGGTGATAATAAGCTTTATTCAATCATCTTTTGATGTACAAGCAACTACTGGAAGAAAACAAAAGCTAAAAGTCATCAACCACAATGCATGAGCCCCAACAAATAGAGTACATACGATTGATCAACCTCATTGCTTTTATAGATCTGTAGTAATTATGCAGAGTCCCCTTGTCCTCTCTCTACAGTTGCAATAAAGTTAATGAGCCTTATCATATAACCAGCAAAATTTAACAGTAAAATGAAACACAACATCGGTCAGACTCTCAACAAACATAATCTGAGCTGGCTTCTGGTAACAACAAGAATGAAAAATCACAATCTCTGAATATGGAAGCTATGTAGTTTTCAGTCTGTCCAATGCCATTTTCATAATTCTTTTCATGGCCAAGTTCAAAAATTTTCCCACGCCACCTGAGCATCCCAGCTAGGAATTGGGAAAAACAATTCAAAACATAAACATGATGGCAGAAATTAATTTTTTGGAAAAATAAATCTCTGTGCACCCCATCAATGTTCACAAGAAAGCATTTGTGAATTGAATAGAAATACTTATGAGTGGTTATCTTATGGAACTTTTAAGAAGTTTAGCGGACAAATAAATAAAAAGTAAATTTTCCTCATAAGCATATCCTGCAAAATACTGCTACCAGTAGTATACATAACACATTAACCCAAATAATGTGTTTGCCCTGTATGTCAGTTCTTATCTTCAAGGTAGAGTCAGCTTGCATTGAAAAAAAGAAGAAAGATACTAACATGCTTCCAAAACAAGGAGTTATCTTTCAAGAAAACTCACATATATTACAAATTAAAAACACGGAACATTTGGGGTGGGAGGTTAGGTAACATGTGTCAAACAAAGAATCACAGCACATCCCCAAATTGAATGGTTATGGATGTCCGTTCCCCTCAAGAATTTCAGATGATTGATAAAAAATTCAGTACATCTCCATGAAAGAACATGGAAGGATAACCCATCAAAGATATGGAGTAGTCCTATCTCATACAATGATCACAAAGAAAAGTAGAAGTGAAAAACCTAAGATGGGATGTCCTTATGCCAAATTCATTCACCCATTCACCAGTGCCTCCCTTGGGAACCACCTCCCTTGTTCTTTGCAAAGAAGGCATTCTTGGGTTTTGGTAGCTCATGTATGTCCATTACTTGTATTGTTCTTTGCTTTTTGGCTTCAAAAAGCACAGGAAAACCACAGACAATCACATTTAGTATGAACCTGAAGTGAGGGATTCAAGATTAAATAAAATGTGGAAGAAGAGAAGAAAGCAAACCATTTTCAGCTTCTTTGTAACTTTCTTGAAGCCTTTTTCTTACAGAAGCCAGCCTTTCAGAGTCAAAATTGCTTTCCTTCTGTTCTCTCTGTCTCTACACAAAATCCCCAGAAAGGCAATTCAACAAATAGACGTTACAAAGCTTATACCAAAAATCAACTCAGCCGAACTGAATTTTTTGGGCAAGGTTAAAATGATTAAATTAAGTTGAATTTCCCTTTCTTGACATTTTTGCTAAGATAAACTGTTTGGGCATTGTAACTACAACTTCTCATTCCTAGAGAAGCATAAACCTTGGATCATAGGAATTTGTCAAAATGCCAGTTTAACAGCAAACAATCTTTTTGAAAGCATTTGCTTCTAAATTTGGTACAGACCTCCATGTCCATCAACAAGATAATGATGCAATTAGAGGCTCTAATTTGGAATGTATTAATACCTGTACATTTTGTGGAGGAGTTGAGTGAGTAGGTCTAGGTGGAGGATCCTTTCGAGGAGGAGGGATTGGCTTTGGCTTCCTTTCTGGTTCTGAATTATTCTTGTCTGAACCAAAACTCCCATCTGTCAATTGTCATCCAAAAAAGCGTTGAAAGGAAGGCTGATTAATTAAATGCACAAAAGAAACAACGATCAAATCAAACTTTGAATCAGATTCTGTACTCACTGTGTGGATTTGGAGAGTACGCAAAATCAGGAACCTATAACAGAGCAGAATCTTAGAAAGAGAAAAAAAAAAGCGCAGAATTTTCAAACAACTTTCACAAGAAAAATAATTTCTTTCACCTGTTGACGACCATTTTGAGGAAACTTTTGCTGTGGTGAATCTCCATCAGCTGCCAGACAATATTCATTGTCATTTTCACTTTAATGACATGTCAATTTCCATTCACCTTTGAAATATTTTCTCACAAAAATGAAAATTCTTCGTGTTACAGTTTAGATGATAATTTTACCCATAAGTGCAGCAGATTCAAGTTCTCCAGGTTGATTCACCTTTACCCATTCATCTACAATCTCTTTCCATTTTCTGGAGAAACAAAAAACCCAAATCATATAATCAGACTTTCCTTGAACTGCTCTTTCAAACTAAATGAACATAACAAAACATTTATACATATATGAAATTTCCATAAGCTTATTAAAACCTGACAAGTTGCTTCACTAATTTCCTAACGTCATTTGATGAATGCTTCCTCAATTTGTTCACATGCCTCCCAATATCAGTCTCCTGAAGATAGAATCATAATATGTCAATGGTCTTGAATCAAACTAAACTAGAAACTAAACCCATAAAAAAAAAAATTCGCTCCACATAATTATTACCTTGAGAGCTTGAAATGTTATATCCATATCTGCCAAGCTTTGAAGCAAATCAACCAAGGAATCTTCAGACTGTAAAAACAATAAGAAAAAAACTAAATTCAAATCAAAATCCAAAATATCAAACCAACAATACAATCAAGAAAAGTTTCAAAGACCTGATCAGGTACTTCAAGACGCTCCTTAATCTCAAGAACCCTTTTTTGTTCATCATCAAACAAGCCTCCGTAGGGATCCAAATCATCATCTTCATTATCCGATTGAGGTGTAAAAGGTGACCCTTTACCTCCTTCTCCTCCTTTACCTTCATGGAGGTTGCCTTCCTTATTAACTTGATATCCATTTGATCTCTCACCAAAATCACAGCTTTTACATCTAGTAACCATAGAAGCAGCATAAAGCTTCTCCACAATCCCATCTCTCTTTTGCTTCAACTCTTGACCATAATCCAAAGAAGCCACCAGGATTGCTGTATCTATAAAAGTCCACACATCAACACCAGCTGTTTCAAGAACTGATCTAAAATCATCCAAATCCATTAAAACTCAATAAAAAGCTAATGATTTTATTGCAAATTCAAAGGCCTGCCTCCAGGTGTCAAATCAAAATTTGTTATTCAACATAATCAGATCTGCTTGAAAACAAACACACATAATGCTTGAATTTTGCAAAATTTTTCAAAAAACTCTTTGATGCCAAAATTGAAACGGGTTCTGGGTTTTTTTTTTTGTTGGTTTTTGAAGAAAGTATATGGTTTTCAGTTTGCTAATAGAATTGGATTTTTTGGTGGAATATACCAAAATGGAGCTTAATTTCTTTCTTTTCTTTTCTTTTTTATATGAATTTTGAGAAAACCGTTTGGTTATTTGTTATGGTCGAGCAAAGTTTGATGATGGTGTCTTTTCTTCAAAGATTTTCTCTACAGGTTTTTTTGGCTGGTTGTGATTTGGGAGATGAACAGACATAAGGAGAAAGAGAAACCTGCTTGAAAGAGAAACCTGTTTGAAATGAAAGGACGAAGGTTTTCTTTATTTGGAGGAAAATATTAGATAAGTGTACTCTTTTGGGTACAATTATACAAGTGTATCTGAAGAAAAATAATTACACACAAGTGAAATTTGAGATAAAAATTTTTGCGCTTTTTTTGTGGTAAGAAAAAAATTCTAGGTTGTAGGTCGAGTATTTGAAATTATCTTAATAAATAATTATCGATAAAATTTGAATTTAAAATTTTTTTAATTAAAAAAAATAAATTTTAATTTATTGAACCAATCACTTATTGATATTTTTTTTGCTTTCATTATGCAATTAAAGATGTGGTGGGTATTAAATTGGTAAAGTATTTTTAATTTTTAGTATTTTTTATATTATATTCATTTTTATTTATTTATTTTTGAATAAAAATTTATATTTATCTTTATCTTCATAATGATTTTACGATTTGGATATAAAGATTTATGTACTCGTAGTTTTTTAAAAAATAAAATATTAAAATATTTAATAATTATTAAAATAAATAAAAGTACAAAGAAAACATAGAAAAAAGGGAAAGTAAGGTTATATTTGATAAACTAAAAAAATTAAGTGCTGAAAAATTAAGTATTGAATTTTTAATATTAAATTTGATAAGTATTGAATTTAAATTATAAAAATTATTTGGTATTTTACTGAAAATTAATACTGAAAATAAATATGTTGTTGATAATGTAAAACATTGAATTTTAAAAATTTATAATTTTATTTTTTATATTTATTTTCATTGCATATATTGAAGTAGTATTTTTAAGGGATAATAATTCAAAAAAAATTAATATTGAACATTTTCTACATGTATATACATATATTACGCATCCCTATCATTATTTTCAGAATATTTTAAATTTATATCCATTTTTAATTTTTTTTCAAAATTTAATACTTATACATATTTTTATTCAGATAAAAAAGTTAAAATCTTCATCGAATATACATAAAATTGGCATTTCTATATGCAATAAATACATTTTTTTGCTACTAATATTAATCATTCAATTACTAATGAGATTTTAGTTTAGTAACAAAAGACAAGTCTTTAAATTTTAAGTCATAAATTAAAGTTTTATTATATGTGAATTTAGTTTAATTTTATGTTACATTTATCTAATTATTTATTAATTTTGATTGATTGATTTTATTATTTAATTAAGCAATTTCTTATATGATTTAATACTTTAATAATGATTGTATCTTTTTCTTATAATTGCAACTTCATCAAAATCTTATTTTTTTTAGCATTAATATTAATAAGATTTCAATTAAAAAAATATTTTAAATAAACACGAAGATTAACATGAGTAATCTGAGTAGTTATTTGAGTCGTTAGCTTCATAAATGTAAATGAAAAATAACTCCAATTATAAATGCTTTAAACCTGTTTTTTATTCAAAATTTTTGAACAATTAATTTTTAAAAATTGAAAATGCCGTTTGTTAAAATAAGATTATGGAAATCACCTTATCTGTCATTAGCTTTGGTCGAGTACATTTAGTGATATTGGAGACAGATCGTGAGTGGAGGGATGATTTTGGTGCCGTATTTTGCGCGTGATGATGTAATTTCTGTGTGTAAAATAATATGCCATATTTCAATTCCATTCCCCAATTTTTGCAGTGAAAAAACTATAAAAAGAATTGTCGACAGTGTGAACAGAATCGGTAAGAGATGAATATTGAGTTTATTAATATTTAGATTTAAATTTTTTTATAATTTTTTATTGATAAATAATTTATATATTTAAAAATTTATAAATAAAAATTTAATAAACTCATAAATTTTAATTAAATTGATAATTTACTTTGGCTTTAAATATGAAATAACTTTCTTTGCTCTTATATAAAAGAATAAGATTCTATCAACCAGAATGCTTCGCATTATGTTCTTCATCGTAAATGCCAATACGGCAAATACCAAACTTCATTCATTTTGTTAAGAGAGCATCGGATTGTTTAACAATCTGATTACAGCTTTAAATATATTATTTCACGCAAAATTTGTGAATTAAAATTTTACACTCCTTCCTCCCAAATTTTTGGGTCACTTTAACTTCAGCAAGTTTAAGAAAAAATTAATTTTGAATATTTAATATAAATTTTAATATTTTATAAAATTAAATTTTTATAATTTTTAATGTCAAAAAAATAAAAAATTATAAAAGAATAGCAGTTTTTAAGTTTTAAAAAGATGATATAATTTTACAAAACATTCAAAAAATAAAAAATAGACAAAAAAAAGATAGAGAAATTAAATGAGATTAAAATATTATTATAATTCTTTATATTTATTATTATGTTAATTTTTTTATTTTTAAATACATTTTAATAACGTATGTGGCAATCGTTAATTTTTGTTAGTTGTAGATAATTTTTATATATATATATTTAAAATTTTTAAATTTGATAAACGAAATTAAAAGATTATATTATGTGATTTTTTAATTATATATATTTAATGAAAGAATATGTAACAATTCTCTAATTTCGTTAACGGAGTTTTCATTTGTATCCTATTAAATATTTTCAGCATTTTTTTATAAAGATACCTTTAAGTAAAATTACATAATTATCTTTTATTAAACCCTTTTTTTAACCCTTTTTCATCCATTTCTATTCTTCATTTTTCTTTTCTTTTTCTTCATGTTCTTTTTTCTGCAATTCTACCCTAGGCCCTAATTCATTAAAACTACTCGTCTTAACTTCTACATTATAAAAATGGATAGCCAAATGAAAAAGAAAACTAGTGGAGATGAACATGATCGAATAAACGATGAGGTAAGTCTGTCTCGAATTTGACTTATAAATTTGAACATCTAGTTAAGCATATCTAAAAATAATATTACATTACCGATGTGAATATTCAACGTATTCGATAATATTATCGGATATGCATATCCAGTATTAGTCCCAAATATGCATATCTGGTATTGTATAGTGATTCTCAAATATACATATTCAGTAAGTATTTAAGTAACCAAAATGCATATTCAAAATGCATATTAAAAAACAATTATGTATTACCGAATATGCATCTTTGGTAACAAAAATAACTTAAAAAATATGCATATCCACTAACATAAAGTATTTACTAGATATCTTTATCTAAAAATATACAAAACCTATCAATTTTCATATCCGATAATGTGATCATTTTAATTTTTTTAACTTCTTTCAATATGCAAAGCAATTTTGAAATGGCATTTGCAGAGTGGAATGAATCACCATACAATTTGGATATAAGTTATGATTGTAGTTTTTCATTTACTACAACAGAGTTATCATGTTTTGAAGTTAGATTACATAGAGACATACGTTAGTTTACATTGACTACAATGTGATAAGTATAATTTGTTGTACAAGTGTTTTGTAGTAAGAAAGTTTTAGTTTTATGGGTTAGACAAATTGGAAAAGATAATAGTTTTGTTGTTGTTATTAGAAACATTAATTTGGAAGATCTAGCTAGGAAACCTAGAATAAAATTAGCATGCAAGCAAAGTGAAAAATACAAGCAATAAAATAATAAGGCAAATGTGGAAAAAAAACATATCATAAAAGAACGAGAACAAAAAAGTATGGTTATCCATTTGAGTTACAAGGGATTAAATTGGTAACAGACATGAGTAGGGTTGTGAAAGTAGTATGTGTGTTTCATAATCATCTACCAGTAAAACATTCAGAGGGATATTCATATACGAATCAATTGTCTAATAAAGAAAAAACAATAATGGTTGATATGTCAAACAGTATGATTAGACTTAAAAGCATAAATTTACCTAAAACAACATGATAAAAAGAATATCAGCACAATAAAATTATATATAATGAATGTCAGAGATACAGATTGATTGAGATAGTTGATAGATCGCAAATGAAATAATTGATGAAAAAGTTAAAAGATTGTAAATTTATGGAGTGGCACAGAGTAACAAGACAAGCGAATTGTCAAAGACTTATTATGGGCTAAATCTATTGGTATAGATTTATTGCACGCCTTCTTAAGTGTCCTAATTATGGATTGTACTTAATAAAATCAATAGATATAAATTCTCGTTGCTTGAGATTATTGGTGTGACATTTACTGAGATGACATTCTTTGTTGCATTTGTGTTCATAGAAGTCAAATGGTATGACAATTATTGTTGGGCACTATATACGTTAAAAAGTTTGATGATTCCTGGTATATTTCTTAATGCATTATTATTTATAGAAACTTTGCATTGTTGAATGTAATACAAAGTATGTTCCCCAATACAATAATTCTTTTATACAAATTGCATATATCAAGAAATGTGCTTTTGAATTATAAGAAGTTTTTTTGGTGCAAGCAAAAATGAAAGGCATTTATGTTAGTGTAGAGCATTTTTGTGCTCTCTTCTATCAATAATGAGTACTAAAAGCATCTAAGTTCACTAAAAATTGTTACCAAACTTATCAAAGAGTAATCAATATGTGAATGAACAGTGGTTGACAAAGTTTAAAAATAGATTTGTTGCTACTTAGACAAAGAAAATGATGCACTTTGGTAATATTACAATAAATAGGTGTAATTTTTGTTATATTTTAAAGATTATTTTGATTTTCACAATTCATAAAATAACATTCATATTAATATACCTTTCTAAATTCATTTAGGGCCTAGAATGCATATGCAAAGTTGAAAAAGCTTCTTGGATCATTTTATGGGGATTTTGAATCATCATGGAAGATAATCAATTCTTTTATTGAGCTCCAATATACAGATAAAGGCTTTATTTAAAAGAAGCCTTATAGTTGTTGAACATAATTAATATTATTTAAAGAGTTGCAAGGGCTGGTATTTAGGAGTGCATTAAATATGATTTTGATGGAGGCCAAGCGAACAAATCAAGTTGGAATTAACAAGCAAACTTGTGGTTATATGATAAAGGCATGTAAGAACTACCTTACACGCACAAAATTATAGAGCATATCAGAGTAATAAGTCCAATTTTTTTATTTGAAGTGCATCATCATTGGATGAAGTTAGACTTAATGAAAAGTAAAGTTAATTAGGTATCATTTAAGTTTACCATTGTGTTTGAGGTTAAGTGAATCAGAAAATGCTTCAATGAATGTGATGAGGTCGATAAATAAGCTATGAAAAGAAAATTAAGAGAATCAGGTGACACGTGAACAATTTTTCTAGTTCCACTACTAGATATAGCTAAGACAGAAGGTTATAAAGATACAAAAGCAAATATATCTACATAATGTAACCTTTTACATTGGTAGATTATATTATCTGCTCAAAATAGTACATCACCATTAAACATTGTCAATTTAGTGCAAGTGATGACGTGATAAATAAACTTCCCATTCATCATTTCGAAGGTAAACAAAAAAATGTGATATTTAGATGGTTTACCTATAAAGTTATAACCATACATACAGGGATCATGAATGTTAAGGCAGATGGACACTATAGTTTTGTTATGTTATTGGGTTGCTTATAATGGGTTTAGATAACCAGGCACAGATGCAACGAGATTTATTTGATGAACTTAATTGGTATCGAGGCAAATATGTGATGTTCTATGAATCCATAGAGCATGTTAAGGAGTTGTTAAAACCTTATCATGGTTTGAGACTTATGCCTCATATGATAAGTGGATGATTTTACCTAATATAAATTATTTAAAAGCCTCATGATAGGATGTCATACTAGTTCATATCAGTTCGAGATAATGCCTAATATATCTCTCATTTTAGATCTGTAACACTTGTGTTATTGGAGCACAGAGTTATTATGATTGAATTTGCTAATGATTTTCATTTTATGCAAATATTGAGAAATATATTTGATTTTATTGTATTTTATATTTGATAATTATATACTTTCAATATTTAATGAATCTTTTTTTACAAGTATTAATGAATTCAGTCTCACCAATACCTCCATTTATATATAATTGGCGTAAACATTGATATGACGTGCTTGAGAATGAAAAGTTTCCTTATATGCATTAAACATTTAACGAATCTTTTTTCATAAGTATTAGAAATTCGATCTTACCAATACCTCTAATTGCATCAACCAGTATAAGTATTGATATGATTGTGCTTAGGGATGAAAAGTTCCATATGTAGCTCATGATTATAATGTACATGTATCATAGTAATTTGTCATTTATAAGAGAGATATTTTCATCATTTAAGACATGAAAGGCATTATAGTGATTTGATATTTATAAGAGAGGTATCTTTGTCATTTAAGAAAAGAAAGGTATTATAGTAATTTATTATTTAATTAATAAAGGGATATTTTTGTCATTTACATAAAAGGATACCATCATCTTTTTAATAAGTGTCAAGCAATTAGTAAAAACTTAAAAAGGGTAAAGTTATCTTTTCTCTGGTAGATTACTTTTGTTTTATACTATAAATTTTATTTGGCTTTGGTTATGTTATAATTTTATTCAATACAAATAAATAATAGATATTTACAAAATAATATTTCGTGTGAACATCTCAATGAATTCATTCAATCGAAATTTTATTAATGTAGATAATACAAATTCCTAAATGACTAAATTCATGAATAATTAAATTCATACATTTTAAATTTGATTAATGGTTATTTATATTAATGAAGTGTAAATATAAATGTAGATTCAAAATATTAAATTTATAATTTTAAACAAAAATATATTCATTCATAATTAATTGTATTCATAGATACAATGAATTCATGAATATTTAACATTATGAATAGTTAGATTCATAAATAATTAAATTCATATAATTTAAAATAAAACATAGAAACATTAATAAATAATATACATGAATCCAATTAGTTTCAAATCATAAAATTTATTTTTTATAATTATTTCAATTCAAATCAATCAAAGTCACGGAATGAAAGACATATATCATTTAATTAATTATCATATGTCATTTCATTTCTTCTAGACCTAAAACAATAAGATATGAATTAAGCATAAAAAATTTAAGAGATACCTAATCACTTAAAAATTACATACTAAAGTAATAAAAAATAAAATTGAGGATATGCATACATGTATTCATAAAATATTTCTATATATATATAATTATAATAGGATTCATTATTACATAACATAAAAAATTCTCAAAAATTAAAAAGAATATAAAAGATAATATTAATTCAGTATAATAATTAATAATAAAGAGTACTTATAAATCTTTATGAAAATACTAATAGTTGCTTCTTTGTCTTCCACAAGGGCTATTATTTTTTTTTCTAGAAGCTTCTTTATGCATAAGCTTCTGACTTCATTTTTTTTTTTTCATTCTAAACAATTCATTTTCTTGCTTCTATTATTAATAATAAAAAATTATTCAATAGGCAAAACAAATTTTTGCACGTGCTTCATGCTGCTTTACTTAAGAAGAGTTTTTTTTTTTTTTTTTGTTATAAAAGGATAAAATCTTAATATAAATAAAAAAATTTAATTCGAAATTAAATCTTTGATTTTTTTTAAATATTTTTAATTATTAAATTAAAAATTTGGGGACGAGTTAAAAAAGTTGGATCAACATGAATTGATTCAAAGATTTAAGGGAAAAATTGAACTAAAGGACCCATCGTACATCTGCGAAGACGAGGAAAAGGAGCGTACAAGAGCGGTATGGAGCCTGCCTTCCAATCTACTGTTCACCCACAAATAACCATAAGCTCCTGAATAAAGGATAGGAAAGGACTACATGTAATTTGTAGTTTTTTTCTATGAAAAACGAAAAACTAGATGCTTTTACTTTTATGTTGACTAATTCTAATATAATTTGTGTTGCATATTTGTTCATTTTAAATTAATTATGATATTATTTTTATTTTATAATAAGTATTAAAAAGTAAAAATAAATAATAAAATATAAGTAATACCAGTATTAAGAAAATCTTGATTACGAATGTAACTTCTTAAAAAAAAAAAAGTATAAAGGAAATAGATCCTAAAAACTAAAGTTATTTTCATAAAATATTGTTTGGTCATTTCTTTTTATTGCAATCGAAGTTTTCTAGTTGTGTTTAAATATGATAATTATTGTCAAAACTAAATATAAGAATAAAATCTCATTATATTTTTTTAGATAAAAATAAAAATAAATCTTCAAAAACTATATATATCAAATATGTATCATAGTTACATGAATCGGACTGAATAATGAATTATTTAAAAAGTTAGGTTATTAGGTTATTAGTTCAATTTTTGAATGAATCGAGTCAATTGTTGAACTAATAAAATTATTTTAAAATATAAATATTTTAAAATTTTAATTCATTATGTGATAAATAATAAAATTTTATTGTAAATAATTTTATACTTAAAATATTAAAATATATAAAATAATATAATAAATGTGAAAAAAGTATATATATTTAAAGAATATATAATAAATTTAAATTACAAAAAGAAATTTAAAATATTAGTCAAATAGTTTAACAATATTAATTTAAAGAACCAAATAAAAGTAAATATCCTAAAAAAATTAAAACTAAAAAAAAATAAAATTCTAAAAAAAAAAAAAAAAAGCTCATGTAAACTATAAATTAAAAAAAAAGTACCTTCAAACTCCAATATGATGGGCAAAATTTTACTTTTAATCAATCAAATCCTTATTCTTTAATTTGATATGAGTGTGTAACTAAGAAATAAAAATGGGAAAAGGATTATATTTTATCAATTTAATTTTTTAGTGTGGACAAAGTGCAATAGAGGACAATACCATTTTATTTAGATTTTAATTATTTGATTATTTTATTTTATTTTAAAATATATTATTTTAATTAAATAACATAATAATTAATAATAACTTTTAAAGCTATTTATTTATTTATTAATTAAACAACCGATAACATGCACTAATAAAACATGTGAGATTTTATTATGATGTTGAAAGCAATGTATTGTGAAGTTGGTCCATGAAAAGTCTATTCTTACTTAGGTAGCAAAACAAAAAAAACATGGTCGTTAGATGATGCACGTATCAACTCCCAACTTCCAAGAGTTTCGAATTTTCATGCTTTGAAAGTGATATGGGTGTTCCACAATAATAAATTTTTATTTTTTATTTTTACAAAGGGAGTTTGTATGGAAATTATTTAGATGCTAGACATGGTTACGGCAATATTATCACTAAGAAAGAGGGGGAGCGGAGAGTAAAAATCTCATGATAAATGTTATTTAATTTTTAATAAATTAGACTATATTTGATGAGTTCCATGTTCTTTGTCCCCAATATATAAAATTCATTCAAAAATTTTAAATCTTGTAATTTTTTTAGCAAATTGTGCATCGAACAATAAATTAAATATTAAAATGCAAATTAATAAGTATATTTTTGAAATTACAATATATTGTCCAATATATAAAATTCATTCAAAAATTTTAAATCTTGTAATTTTTTTTAGCAAATTGTGCATCGAACACTAAATTAAATATTAAAATGCAAATTAATAAGTATTTATAATAAGTCAAAAAGTTAAAAGGTTGGATTGAGAACAAGGATTACAAAGCATCTTCCCTTAAAAATAATAACAATAAAAAAATAAAAAAAATAAAAAGGTTAAGAAAAGAAATGAGAGTATAACACAAGCCAAACACTAAAAAGTTATAAAGAAAAAAAAGAATAGAAAGATGCTTTGAAGCTTCATACATGAACTACTTTTAATGTATTTCTTAGTAGCCAATCCCACAATCAACCATTTCATCAATATTTTAAGCTTTGCATCGCCTAAACCCTTAAGGTATTTGATTCGAGGAATTTAGAATTCCCGTAGAAAAGTTGATCATTGAAGAACTGTCGATTTTGACTAGTAGCTGATTCTTTCTATCATAAGAATGCTCAATTTTTATATTTGGTTCATGAAATATTAGATTATATAATAAAGATTTTCTACTATAATATTTTTTATTACATGCGAATAACACGTAATAAATATTCAACTCTTAATTGTTAATTTATCATATATGTAGTTACATATTTATTATAATTTTTTATTTTTTATTAATTAATTTCTTAAACAAAAAAATAAAGAAAGTTTTTATTTTTTGATTATATTAAAAATAAGGTCGTATATTATGAAAAAAATAATAAAAAACACATAAGGACAATGTTTATTGAGTAAAAAAATAACTTAATATTGGACAAGCACAACATTTTGGTTATTACAAATGTAAATTTTTAATATTTCTTAAATTAATATTAGGCAAGGACAACATTTTTTTATTTTGTAAACTCTGCAGTATTGAACAAGTATGATATTTTGGTCATTATATACATAGTTTGACAAATCATCAAAACATGACAATCATTTGGAAAGGGCTTTATGATTATAGCCATATGGGTAGTGAATATGCATCTGGGCATGATTTGATCTTCCATCCTAAGCCTAATATTTATGCAACAGTAGCACTAATTGTGATAAAAGCGTGTAAAACCATAATCAAATTATGGCAGCTAGCAAAGTTGATTATAATTATTACGGGCTTGAAACACTCCCAGTGTGCAAAGGTGAAAAGGCATGCATCTATCTTGTATTTATCTTTGAACATAAAATCAATTGAATGATCAACTAGAATTTTCATTGGCTACAAATAGATGTCAATATCATAAGCCTAACACATCAAAATTTGGATCAATCTAAGTATCAAATTATATTGATCTAGGCCCTAGATATTGATAGTAATATGTTCATCAGGACCTGGAATGTTTCTTATATTTAATAAGCATGATGTTTTTGTTTTATAAATGCTATAATATTAATAAAGCATGACATTTTAGTCATTGTAAATGCAGTTTTGACAAACAATCAAAATATTATATTTAATAAGGGCGACGATTTGATTATTATAAATGTAATCTTTGACACATCATCAAAATGTTATATTTAACAAATACGATGTTTTGGTCATTATAAACGTAATTTTTGATAAATCATCAAAATATTATGTTTAACAAGCATGAAATTTTGTTTTATAAAAGCCAAGTATTAAGCAAACACGATATTTTTGTCATTATAAATATAGTGTTTGACAATTCATTATATACTTATTTTTTCCAAATCTATAGACACTCATGTCTGTAACAGTGTATCCTTGCTCCACATTGTTCTTAAATCTAAACATGCCTTATGTTGTCATCGTCATTGCTGTTGCCTTATTATTTGAAGTAATAAATCATTTCTCATTATTTTACAATATAAAACAAAGAAAATAATAAGTTTTTCAAAGGCTGTGTCTCTCATTTCCATTTCATATTTGTTCGAAGAGATATAATGATTCTATGAGTATAAGTGTTGGTTACCTTTTTTATTATTTAAAGGGATTGACTATCTGTAATAAAAAAAAATAACATGAGTAACATTTTCAATATATATTTAATTATTTAAATAAATGTGAAAAGTACTTAACAATCCAACAATCATTTGCAGGTTCCTCATCAACCAAAAACTCAAGAAAATGAGTATTATGTCTTTATTTCATAAAGAAAATAATAGATAACGATATTTTAAGGACACCAAATAATAGATAACGATATTTTAAGTACACCAAATAAAGTTAATTATTGTTTTTAATTACAAATACATTGTTAGTATATGGATAATTATGAATTACTTTTTTATTTCTTTTTTTCACTTCATTAATTATTTTCAATGGATTAGAAAGGAACATTTCATAAAAGAGAACATTGATAAGGTGCAGCATGAATGGTGTAACTATATATCTAGATTTATATAGTGAGGACAAGAAATGTGCATTATGTTATACAATCTCTATTTTTTATTGATGCAAATTCAACATATAATTTTTATACAAGTCCAAATTCAAGCTATAATTATTATACAATTCCAAACTCTTTATCTTGCTTTTATGTGGATAATGTTCAAATTCAACATATATGAATATTTTTACAAATTCAAATATTTTTCCTTACTTTTATGTGGATCATGTGATATCGTCCAAATTGTATAAATTGAATAGCTAGGAGTTTGAGAGCAATAATTTATTATGTATTATTAAACTTAACATATATGACATTTTGGTGTTAAAAAATAGTCTTTGCTTGACAAATATGACGTTTTTATATTAAAAAATGCATTCTTTGTCATTTTATAAAATTTAAAATTTTAAAATTATCAAATTTTATGATAACTTGATAAAGATGACATTTTTAGGTTAAGAAACACAGCTTTTACTTAACAAAGATAATGTTTTAATGTTAAAAAATGTAGTATTTGTCAGTTTATAAGATTTAAAATTGAACTTTATTAAATTTTATGTTAATTTGACAAATATTACTTTTATATGTTAAAAAACATAATTTTTGCTTGACAAAAATGATGTTTTGATATTAAAAACACAGGCTTTATCAATTTGTCATATTTAAAATTGAATTTTGTCAAATTTTATGTTGATTTGATAAAGATGATATTTTTATATTTAAAAACATAATTTTTACTTGAAAAAGATGATATTTTTATGTTTAAAAACAAGTTTTTGCTTAACAAAAATGATATTATGATGTTAAAAAATACAGTCTTTGTCAATTTATCATATTTAAATTAAACTTTGTCAAATTTTATGTTAACTTGACAAAGATGGCATTTTTATGTTTAAAAATGTAGTATTTGTCTAAATAGTTTTAGATTTAAATTAGTTAATTATGTTAACCATGGCGTTATTCTCTTAATAAACTCAATATTTATCTAATGTTTTCTTGAATTGAAAAAAGTAATTATATAAATTAAAAAAGTAATTATAACTTTTTTATATAGTCTTCAAATTACATATTCCATAATTGAAAACAATTCAACATTAGAAATAAAATACAATGTCCATAATCTAAAAAAAAAGTAATTATAATTTTCAACATTACAAATATAATATGATGTCCATAATTTAAAACAGCTACATATGTCCTAGAGGAAAAAAGTCAAATGATGGTCAATAAGCATTGTATTCATTCAATTACTTCTGTATGTAATCTTTTCTAAATTCATTTAGCAGAGCAAAGAAGAAACAAATCTTATGTGTATCCCTTAAGATATACTCTCTAGTAGATAATATTTCATTTTAGGAGAATTTATCTAATTACATGATTTTTGTTAAAGAGTAACATTCGCCTATCACTTCCCTCAGCTTCTTTCTTAAAACAAAAAGAAATTTCCTTAATTTATTACGCTACCATATAATATGCAACCCCAATATTGCTTATTTGTTCCACAATTCATCTAAGTCATTAGAGCTCTTTGAATCTTTTTGGTCATACGACATTTTACTTATGGTATGTGTTGTGGCACAAGTTGAACATTAACTTTATCATCTTCTATTCTCTCATCATCATGATCAGCGTCGGACTCATTCTTGTTATACCCAAAATCAACATTATCATAAGCATGAAATGATTCCACAGTATCAACTATGGTTTCAACATTAGCTTCAATTGCTCTATCTTAACCAAATATCTTCACAAAGCCATCAAAAAATGAAGAAAATATTTGTTCTTCAACTTTCTGGCATGTGGGTGATTTTACACAAAAGTTAAATTAAAAAGATTTAACTGTATATATAAAAAATATTTTGATAAGAAATAAACAACCAAGGTAAATTCTACTTGTATGTTAACTACTTATCTGAACCCACCAATCAAAAATATCTTTGGATATAGTTACACATTTATCTTTATCGTTACATCCAAATCTAATTGAGATGGCTATCATATCACAAATAGCATTATACTATCTCTTTAGTAACTTGACTTTTGATTCAATGTATAGTTTTGCCTTCAATTGTGATTTAGGAATTTTGGCCTCTAACATCCTTTCTAATTATCCTTAGTAGCCAACTTTGATTGTTTCATTATTAGCTTTTCATCTAAGATCATTTATCAATAAATATAGGCATTGGAGAAGTGTGGTATCCTTAGCTTTTGTCCGTGTGTGATTACCAACATAAGTTTATTTTCTTCTTTTGTTTGTACTTTTTACTTTCAAAGCGGATGACGACATATCAATATCTTAATAATCTAGTTAGACATCATACAACAAATGCACATCATATCAAAAACCAATAATTACAAAGGGAAAAAAATCAATAGATAGGGTAACAAAACAAATATTATTGTAAATAATAGTTAACTACATTATACACTTAACAATAAAACAAATAGGAAAACAAATATAAAATAAATGTAGAAAATAAATAGTATACTTAATATACCGTACACTAAACAATGTTAGCAATCAAATAGAAAAAAAATAAACTGTCATTAACCATTGGATTACAACCAATTCGTGAACATTTTCTTTGTCAGCTTGTCTCTAAATTTAGTCTAAACATCACTTGGCTCTATGTGCCTAATCAAATCTTGATAATCATTATCTTTTACTTGACTACTATTCGCTTCACTAATATCACCTTCAATAAGGTCAATTGACATCTTGACCTAATAAAATTATGGAGAAGACAACAAGTAAAATTGATTTTACATTGTATTTTAATTGGATAAAATGATTTCTCTCTTAAAATTGTCAATCTAGCTTTTAATATACCAAAACATCTCTCAATACAATTTCTTACTTGAGAGTGTTTTATATTAAAGTATTCTTAGAGTGTCACAGGTTGGTGTCTTGGCCTTTAATCTTTTTTATATTTAAATTAATTGATATAATTTTACAAAAATTCTTCTATCAATTTTACAACTATACACACTCTGTATATCACTATTAAAGATTATTTTGTTTAAATTTAACGACCTAATCTGAAGCTTATAAAGAGTTTCATCAATATAAAAGATTTTATGGCTTTTTTTAAACTTTAAAACAACTAATGTCACAGCAATAATAAGCAATAGTTGAAACATACTCTCAGTCTGATTCATTTACAAAATAAGCATTGTTACTAATTGCATCTTCTTTTTATTGATAAATAGGGCATAACTGTTTACAAGAAAATTTTTTGTTAATGTTCAAAACATGTATCTTAAGCAATAATGTGCATTTCATGGGTCAAGATCTAAGCCACATCCAACGAATAACAAATAGCAAAAAAACATTTGAGTAAATCAAGATCTAAGCCAAATAGAATAAATAACAAATAGTAAGAACACATATGATAGATTAACAACTTTTAAATTAAGATCTAACCTACATCTAGTAATATAACAAGAAGACATCTGACGCAAGCAAATAATACAAAAACTCAAAAACATAAACCCGATCGTATAAAAACAAAAAGTAAACTGACAGGATAATGATAAAGATAAGTTAAAATGAACCAAATGAAGATGAATTTATAAAGCTGGAAGGTGATGTTGTGTAAAACAAAAAGGCTACGATCTGGAGTCTTATTAGAATTCTATGTTTGCCAAAACAAAAATAACTATGCATTAGATATAAAAATAACCCTTGAACTATACACTTTCTGTCAGTTTGGTACTTTAAAAAAAAAAATTATCAGTTAGGTATTTCAACTTTCATTCTATCAACCATTTTGGTATGTAGGACTAACACTATTAATCAACTTACTGACATGGCATGAATACCCAATAAGATGTTGACATGTGTCAAAAGTCTAATTAGCGCTATATCATCAATTGTCATGCTAACATTAGGAGAAAAATTCAATAAAATTCAATAAATTTTTAAAAAATTTTTAAAAAGTTTTAAAAATTCTAAATATTTTTAAAAATTATTAAAAAATAAAAAAACCAAAATTTGTAAAAAATTTTAGAAATTATGAAAACTTAAAAAATTTAAAAAAAATCTAAATTTTAATAAAAACCCTAAAATATTCAAAAAAAAAATGAAAATTTTAATAGGAATAAAATTGTCTTCAAATTCAAAAAAATTTTCTCAAAACTCAAAAATTTTAAATACAAAAATCTAAAATTTTTTGAAAAAGTCTAAAAATTTTCAAAAAATGTAAAATTTTTTAAAAATTATGAAAAATTTTCATTTATTAGAATCTTACAATTTTAAATATATATTTAATGAATTTTTAGATTTTTTTTTTTACTAAAATTGTAATTTTAATTTTTAAAATTTTTTATAATTTTTTAGAATATTTTAAAATTTTGGAATTTTTTAATATTTTGAAACTTTTAAAAATTTTGAAGAATTTTTTTCTAAATTTTAGATTTAAAAAAGTTAGGTTTTTTTATTTTCAATTTTTAAGCTTTTTATGATTCATTTTTTATTTTAAGAAAATATTTTGTATTAAAATTTTTATTTTTTTTAATTTTAAATTTTTTTGAATTTTTGGATTTTTTATTAAAATTGTGAAAATTTTTGAATCTTTTAAAGTTTTCATTTACTTTTTAATTTTTATAATTTTAAAAATATTTCTTATTTTTATATTTTTATAATTTTTAAAAATATTTAAGATTTTTTAAAAATTTTAAAATTTTTTATTTAATGTTAATGTGACAATTGATAACATGACGTAGACTATATTTTTTTTACACATGTCAACATCTTATTGGATATTCATATCACGTCAATAAGTGAACTTACGATGTTAGTTCAAAGTACAAAAAAAATGACAAAATAAAGATTTGAGCACCAAATTGATAATTTTATTTCTTTAGGTAGCAAATTGACAAAAAATATATAGTTTATGAGTCATTTTTATATTTAACCTAATAAATAGACAATATTAAAATAATATAACAAAATATATATTTCAATTACTACATCTCTAAAATAAAACCATTGTTGATATCATAAAAAGATTTATTTATTTTGTTATTATTTTCTTTTATTGATTACATTTTATATGTAAAAAATATGATTATTCAAGTTGATAACTAAACAATTATTATGTTTTATCAATGTTATATTTGCATAATAAAAAAACATTATTGATATAGAAAAATATATTATTTATTTTAGTTTTAACTATGTTTTATATGTGAAAAATGTTATTAGTTCCAGTGATCAATTATTACTATTTATTAACAATTACGTTTTCATAACAAGAAACATAATCATGAGATAAAGAAATACAAATTAAATTTTAGTTTTATCAGTTACTATTTTTTTTTACACAAAACGTAATTAAAGGTAAAATAAATATTATACGATATTGACTCTACCAACAATAATTATATTTTATGTAAAAAAAAGTTATGTTTTATTAATTACTACGTTTCCATATTAATAAATATTATTGATATTGAAAATATAAAATTTATTTTGTTATTATTTTAAACAATCAATTATGTTTCATATGTTAAAAATGTAATATTTTTGAAACTATAAAAAAATTTCAAAATCTTAATTTTGAAACAATCTCATACGATTTTGTTTTTAAAATGTTATTTTTATTATAATTAATTTTTTATAATATATTATAATATATAACTACATTTCTAATATAACAATTATGTGTAAATAAAAAAATTGATTTATTAAAATTTTATTTTATTCATCCTTTAATTACGTTTATAATTCAAAAATATTATTTTTTTTTAATTTTATTAATTGAAAATAAATATTTAAATTTATAAAAATTTAAATACACATAATCATTGTTAAGTGTCTAATTATATGACTAAGAATACAGATTTATCTAACCGTATGATTAGAAATACAAATTTACATGTTAAAAAAGGTATCGATTTATCATTCAATTAGATTTTAAAAGTAAAAGAGATTATAAAAAATTATTATTGAGATCAAAAGTAAAATAAATTTTACATTATTTCAAAAATCTTAAAAAAATTTAGGGAAAGTTGGATTGTTGACTTAAGGTTATTACCCTCCTTTTTTGACATTACTTAGAATCTTAGAAAATCTCATAAATTAGACTTTATGAATCAAACTAAAAAAAATCAAATTACGAAAATTTTAACCAATAATCTAACTTTTTCCGACGAAACACTCTTTGAAGTAGCTGAAAACTTATCCCACCCTAAAGTCCAAAGAAGATATTTTGTGTCCCCAAACAACGTTTTTTTTTTGTTTTCCTTGAAGTTCCCAAAGAAGCAATAAAATAGGTTTAATATTTCTTTATTGGAAAGTATGCAAATGGTAATGAGCAAAACTAAACTCTCAGTTATGATAATGGATGGGACCCTAAGCTTAATTGTTGATTACTTATCAATAAATGAGTTTTTATTTTTTACTATGCTGATTCTTATTTGATACTACTAATCTCAAATGCACGATACAATGTCATAATTAAGAAAAAAAATGTTATTTTGATTCAAGGGATTAACTAATTTATCTATTATCCAATAAAAAAAAAAGATTTCACAAAAAAATTATAAAATCAACATTTTGAAACAACTTATTCCACAAATGAATGGCTTATTCTGGCCAACTCTATTTTTCCTAGACAAAAACTCGTCACTTAAAGTGGCTTGACAAGGCTGGTTTGTTTTCGGTGCAAGTACATCTGGAAATCCATATCCATATCAGATGGGTCCAAGCTTGACCAGAGTACACAGCATATAAAAGCTTATTGCTTCAATTTAGTATCAATCTACTGTTTAGGATAAACTTCAATATAAAAAGCTATCCACCGTTTAGGATATTTAATGATCTTGTCGAGGTGACAACACGATCGACCGTTTGGTAATCACAATCATCATTAACATTTGGGTTAAATAAGATAACTTCAATCATCAAAATTTTGTTGGTAAAATATCACTATCCTATCTCTCTCATAATCCAGTTTTTTACAAATTAAAAAAAAAAAAAATCTTCTCAATCACTCTCAGTTGCTGCTTTTATGTCGAGATTATTAAAAATTTCTGAAATTTCCAAGTAAAATGCAATACAGAACTATATCCCCAGTCCCCAACACCATCAAGTTTCAAGCCAAATGTAATACAACGGTAGTTCATGAATGATTTTTGATACATGATACAATGAGGAATTTCATGATGATAAAAAAATTACCTTCACTTGATTTCCCTTTTTCTCCCAACTTCGTAAGCCCTACTATCCATAATCACAAAAATGGCTTTCTTTTGTTTCTCTGGAGCTTGCCGAAGTTGATTCCACAAACTCGTAGATTTAACGAAGGTTTCTCAGCAACAGGAATGCTCACTTGAATTTCGTATCTGATGTTGTGCTGCAGAAACATTTGATCAAAAGTTCTATAAGGACAAAGTTTGAAATGAAGCACAGGCAGTTACTTTAAGCTATTAATGGAGTTTTGAATATTCGAAAACTCAAATACAAGCTTTTACAATTTAAAAGATTAGCATGGGAATAATTATTGAGCACTATGACCACAATTTCCTCACAACCCTCAGCCCCTTTCTCGATAGGCTGAAAAAGCACTTACCAATATATCTGAGTACCGTAAATTTAATTGCCAGAAGTAGGTCTTCATTGCACTACTAGATCACCAGCAGAGTAATAATCAGCAATCAGCCAGTACATGTATGACGGATTATGCCCTCCACTGTGGTCCGAGGAGGTCCATGAAAAGCAGAACCCTCTAGCAATTGCAGAAACATAAGAGCCAAATATATGCAATCTTTTTTCTCTTTTGGCCAAGATCAATGTGAAACAGTAATAGCTGAAACAGGACTATGCATTGCATCTCCACATTGTATCAACAGGGCACTAATACTCCACAATCTGGAAAAATAGTAGCAATTGATTTGGTTACCCGAATAAGAACAGAAAGCATAGAAGTTTTAAATCTTTCAAACTCCATAAAGTCCAGTTGAACTTACATGTCCGTTATAAAGAGACTAACAAGCTTTGGTGGCACATAATCAAATGTTGGATTGACAACATTAAGAAGAGAGGCACCAATTCCACTTCCAAAATCCAAGCAATCAGAGAATTCTCCAAAATCCAGCAACTCAGATGGGCACCGTAATTCATTCAGTAAAACTTCAGGATTGTGTGGATACAAAGGGCATAACTGTCATGTACACCACCAACGAGTTAACAAGCAAAAAGCACGTACAGAAGAAAAATTAAAAAAACAGGGATAATATAATATTTGCATTAGTAACCGTTAACACCATCTGGGAGCATTTCATTATTTGGCCATTTCTCTGGCCATCTTCATGTCAGCTGAGTAGCTCTTTTTGGTTGCTGATTTCTTTAGAATGAAGCTCAGGAATAAATTAGCAGAGATCTCCACAACTATACCCCCAATAATTTTGCCCTTCAAGCTCATACTTAAATTAAAAGTTTACCCTCATTAAATGTCTAGATTTAAAGTAGGGATGTAATAATGTCACACAAAAAGCTTGAGAGCAGACAGCAAAATGCCATGAGATCCTGGCTTGCCGATAAATTGACTGACATGCAAATCTACACATGTCAGATTCAGCACAATTCAATTTATTGCCTTGTTGATAAGCAATAAAAGATACACCACTTCAAATCACTTTGGCCAGCACTTTGGTTGGCCACCTTCTTATAACAAGTATAGGACTCTAACCTACGTTACTGCACTCTAAATTTTTCTAAACTGCTTCAAAGGAAACATGCGCATAAGGTATGATCCACTACAAGGAAAACTGATGGAAAGCTGAACCTGAACATAAGGTATGACCCACTAAACATAGGGAAAACTGACAGGAAGCTGAATATAAGGTCTGAACATGTTGAACATACCAATGTCTTTCCTCCTTTCTTTTTTTATTTTGAAATAAATGTCATATGGATCAGACTTCAATTTCAGCGACAAATATGGGGTATCTTCTTTTTCACTGTTAACATCCCTATGTCATTCCCTCTTCACCTCCCTTTACTAGGTGTTTAGTACTTCTGCTATTCTGCATCACACAATTGGTGTTCAACTGCATGTTTTGCACCATTAAGCATATTTGAAAATATTTTTTGAACAAATAGCCCCTCTTAAAGCCCTCTAAAATTCTATCCTATCATTCATGAGCATGACACCTCAAGCTATTAAAACTGAATTCATCTAAATAAAAGAAATAAAAGAACCGTGCAAAAACAAAATTCATACCATCATAAAGGCATAAATAAATGACATAAAATGTTAATTTAAGTTGAAATGAAAAAAAAAAAAAGTGGTTTTACTTTTTATTCCACTAAAACTTCTTGAAGGTTTGCTGGTCAAGCAGGTACCTTGTGACTGCCAGCAAGTACAACAAATGGGACAACATACTTTTGAGCAGCAAGTGCAACCATGTTCAGCCCAACAGGAGCAATGACCCCACCATTAGCCAAGACAGCATAGGCTCCAACAATAACCTTCATATTTCAATCTCAAAATGAAGCTCAAAACAGTGCAAGAAACCCGTAATCAAGTAGGAAAACAGCAAAACATCACATACCATGTTTACTCGGGAAA
This sequence comes from Durio zibethinus, assembly GCF_002303985.1. The sequence goes on along the minus strand of NW_019168481.1, from coordinate 10,499,153 downwards.
TCATGGCAAAAACTGCAGAGCCGGTAATCAATGTGGTCTGTAGACCTCTTGTGACCAATTCTTTTGCAAGAAGATGCCCCTGATACCTAAGTTAACACTAAGTAATGGGAAAAACAAAACTGTTATGCGGAGAATATCAAAATTACGACAGCTTAAATGAAATGCCTTTGCCTTGTAAAATATATTAGCCACTTGTACAAGCCTTGGAGCACCCTCCGCAACCAATACCAGAAATGATCTTTTCCTCTCTTTTGCAACACAAAGAAATTGCAGCACTGTTCTTGAACTGCCAAAAGTTAATATCACTTCCACTGACAATATGTTTTAACTATAATCAGTATACTGGAAATTTAAAATGTGAAACAATAACCTTAAACTATCAAATATGATTCTTGTAGTTTGGTCAACAAATAATCAAGGAATAAATAGTGTTTTGCAATGGAGAGAAAACCAAATTGAATTGAAAAGTTTAAGGCAGAAAAGATACTTTTGATGTATATGCTCTACTCGCACCACAATCGGTTCATGGCAAGTACTAACATCTTGAATAAGTTCATTCATTGCTTCAACAACATCATGCTTCAGCTTCCGATTTCTTGAACTTTTGTCAGCAGCTGTGAACAATAAAACTCTTAAACATCAATACCCAAAAAAAAGTATAATGTTACAAGATTTAACATTACATGATTATCACCACAGAAAAGCAAGTTTTGTATAAACCAATATTTAACCACATGCAGAAACATTGTCTCAGAGAATATCAATGGCAAAATCAAAATCTAATTTCATGAAGCATAACGCAGATACAAGTGTCTCAAGTGCATTCTTGAAAAAGAAGTGCCTGAAGTAATGGGTTTACATTTGCTTTTTCCTTCAGAATCTCTGCCAGATGAAGAAGTATGCTGAACTGCAGCAGAGTCAGGCACATCCTCAAGTAGCGTCTGCAAGGAAGGTGGATGCAAAGCGTTTCTAGAAGCAGTGGCAATGGCAGTTGCTGATAAAACTGGTTGGTCATCTCGATCAGCATCATCTTCATCATCACTTACAGCTGATAAGTTCAATCCAACCATAGCAGCAGTTGTCAGAGAAAGATCCTCCTCTCTGATAATGTACAAAACACGCCTCACAATATTACCCACCACAAACTCTGCCATCGCATCCATACACTATTAACATAGAATACCAGAGGACAAGTATAAACAATCCCTATAAGAAAGTTATAGCACGTCTGGCCCAGCTTTTTTTAGCAGCTTCTCTACTCCAGAAAGCTGAAGCTACACCAAACAGGGGTTTCCAAAAACAACTTTTATCTTATCTAGAAGGTTAAAAATCAAAATATAACTTCTAAAAAAAGCTGCAATGAGAAGCCGATAATTTTGTCTCAATGAAATTTTTAAACAATGAAAAGATATTCTTAGTTATTACAAAATCATTTTAATTTGACACAACACTTTACACTTATCAAAAAAACCACTTTAACATTACTTTTCCACACAACTTCTTCAGCGTGACCGAACAGACTCGTAAAATGCAAGACTTCACAAAGAAACATTATGGGTTCAAAAAATACCCTTCAAGTTCTAGTTCATAAATATACAACAATGACCTATTAATCATTCGATATGTAAAATCCATAGATAGAAATGAACACAGATAGACGCGGTCCTAAAAAAACGCAGCAATTATCATGCATACTCTGAGCAGCATTGACTGTTCAAGTGTAATGTATCAATGTATGATACAATTTCGACATCAGCAACATGACATAAATGAAACTGATACAGAACACTAACTAATTTTCGAACATAATCAGCAAAACCAAATCAAACCCAAACAAAAAAGGCATAATACCGACAGGATTTGCAACAATTAACCGTTTTCTAACAACCTTAACAGAATGAATCAAAGCTCCAGCCTGGTTGTTACAAGGCACTCGTGTCTGCGAAATCACTGACCACAGCAGTTCCGCTGTCTGCTTCGCTGTTGCCTGTGAACCCTCAATCTTACTGCCCAACCACCCCAAACAAAAAAGTTCATAAATCACTGAAAAAAAAACCCCAAAAGAATCTAACTTTTTTTTTTTTCTAAAATTTATATTTAATGAAACAAAATGAAATGCTTTACCGTTTTTTAAGCTTGTTAAGAAAATCATTGACGAGAGCTTGGGTGTCTGGCATCCTTTTTTTAAATCAATTAAAAAAAGTAATTTCATAAATTAGAAATATATATATATAAGAAAATTAAAAAATAAATTGATGAGAAAAAGATGATCGGTTCAATTACTGTACTTGCAGGCAGAGAAGAGGGTTTATTATGTGAGAGAGTTGCGTTGCTGGTTACTGTAAAGCTACTTTTGTTTTAGTTCGGCTTTTTTACCCGGATCCGACATGGCTCAATGGTGTGTTGGGCGTCAGTTTTTTACCCATCTATCAGTACGGCGCAACCCGTTTAAGGCTCGCGCCAGCACTTATTAACTGCAACTACATGTCATGGCTAGTAGCCTATAAACAGGGTCGCATCATACACTTTTTTTAAAAATTTCATTTGTAAGGTCATTACGGCTTTGAGGTAAGGCTGACAATTCGTGTTATTGGATCGTAATTGGGTCTGAAGGTGTTTTTGAGCTAGATTGGATTTGGGTAGCGCTGATTAAAATTTGATATTAATAATTTATATATTTATTTAGATTTAAATTAGTTTGAAATTTTGAGTTTTAAAAATTTTTAAATTTGATTTAAATTAAAAAATAAATGTTATGTTTATTCATTAAATTTACAATAATATATTGAAAAATATATAATTAAATTAAATTTAATAAAATTATATTTAATTTAAATATATATAAAAATTTAAATTTAATAAAATATAAAATTTTTTATTTTTATATTTATATATATATATAAATTAATTTTTATATATATTCACGTACATATAAAAATAAAAAAATTATATATATGTGTGAATTTGAGTTAAATCAGATTTATACTTTAAATATTTTGTTTTAAAGTTTAATTCAAAATTTAAACAAATTTAAAAATTATGTCTCATTTAATAAATTTTAATTTTTTATTCAAATCCTTATAAAATTTGAACAAATCTTCATATTTAAATGAATAACTCAATCTTTAAATTTAAACAAATCTTCGTATTTAAATGAGCAACTCAATTTTTAAATAAATATAATTGTATCATATTTATAACATATATTAAAGTAATTCGGTGAAGAGACTGCTTCAATAACTCTGCAATGTCAATAAAAATAATTGGAGGCAAAATTGGTAAAAAAAAACTCCGTAAACTTCTCTATCATTTCTTTCTTCTCCTTTCTCTTTTTCTCTTTTTTTTCTTTTTATTTTTTCTCGCTTCTCTCTTTCTTCTCTTCTAACCAAATCCAAATCTTGCCCAGTCATCGGTTGCTACCCATCTTCTTTTCCTCATTCTTTCTTCTCTTTTCTTCTCCCTTCCTTTTTCATAGCTAAATCTTTGCCCAAACAGTCTAAATCTTTCACTGTTCAGTTGAAACCTTTTTTTTTTTTTGTTTTTCTTATTCTCTTTTTTGTCAGGGTCCTCACAATTTGTAAGGATGGTGGTTTTAGTTTTTTTTTTTTACGTGTTTTTTTGTTTTTTTTGTCATGATTTTGTGACAAATTTTAGGTATGGCAGGGCAAGCATGTTAGTGTCGGTTCTCGTGGGAATTATGAGTGTCCATGCCATACCCAAAAAAATGAAAAAGCTATAATTTGTAGTTTAATCTATGCTTTTGATGTGTCCATCACTGTGCATGAATTATAGCTTTCTGCCAGGGAAAAGACAGAACAGTTTTAATAGTACCAATCAATTATTGTTGTGTTATAAATTTGTACCTGTAAGAAGCTTATAAAGGAAATAAAGGTGACCTTTCATACGATTTCGATGTTATATCTAGAATGTTTCTTGCACTTTTAAAAGCTTTCCTGATGGTTTAGCAATATGAAAGAGTTGATGTAATAGACATATAGATATGAAGATGTATGCAATTATACAGTATGCTGATTATGCAAATTGTGACATTTAGCTCATGTACATGTTGTTGGCTAGAATCTGGCAATAAAGAATTATTTCTTAATTGACGCTATAAGTTTTATACGAGTCAAAAGGCATGAAGCTCACGGGTCTATTGTTGCATTTTAAGAGACCTAGGCATAAAATTTATTTGGTTCTAGAGATTCCTATAGTCACATGTTTAGAAGATTTCACGGCATCCATCAATTTCAATCATTCTGGTAAGATATAACATATATTTTTAATCTTTTTGTCTTAATTTTTCATTACGTTAATATTTCCTATTATCTTTTTGCTTTGCAAAGTTGCAGAATGTGAAAAATGATCGCCATATGGATGAAGCAAATGAATCAAATGTAAGTTACATATTTGATTTTTAAACTTATCTCCGCTATTGGTTTGCTTCATGTTTCTAAACAGTGTTCTCTGATAAAATTTCGATCATGTTTTCCTTTTAGCATTTGCACCTTGGTGACAATAGATTACATCTAATCGAATACATTCATACACTAAGATTAGAAAATTTATTTTACGCTTAGGATCTATATTTTTCAGCATGAGTTGCTATTGGTGCTGGATGATAGAGCATCGTATTTATGTATTTAATTATAGCATCCCATAATAAAATATAACATATAAATGGTTAGATACAAACGTGACACCATTGATTAATTGTGTCCAACTTTTTTACATGAACACAATATATTTTTTAACGCAACATAAACAATTATACTCTCATAATGTTAGTTTTTTTTTTTTTTTGTTGATTTTCTTGAAATTTAAAACAGACATTTTAACTTTAATCTATATAATATTAAATTTAATTTTTTTATAAATTTAAAATTTTATAATTTTTAATAAAAATTAAAAAATCATGAAAAATAATTTTAGAATATAAAAAATAAAACATTTAAATGTTTAAAAAAATAATACATAATTTTAAGACATTAAAAAAAAGGGATAAATATAATGAAACCGAAGGATATATTATTATAATGTTTTTTCATCTCATATTTTTCTTACAATTTCAATTGAGTTTTTATCTAAACCTTAAAACTATATATATATTTAATTGATAAAAGAGTGATAAAAGAATAATTTGATTTTTATAAAACAATGTTCTAATTTAAAATAGGTTATTTTTATATGCATGAAATTTCATTGAATTTGGAATTTACAATACAAATTACGCCTTTCTTATCTCATATATCTATTTTTTTCTAAAAATAATAATAACAAGTTTATTCTCAATGAATTATTAGATTAAGGCCTCGTTTGTTAGGCCATGGGGGTCAATGAGGTGCAATTGGACCATTCCCATCCGACCACATCTGTTTGTGAGTGTGGTTAGCCCAAAGAGGTGGGTGCAGTTGGGGTATCGCACCAAAAATGCTGTGATGTGAAGCTAAGCTGAATGATCATTGTGAGCATTGTTACGTGCAGTTGGGCTCATATCTGCCGTTCACTGTATTGTGGGTCACTGTCTATGCTGCTTGCCTCCGTCCATTTCATTTCAAAATTAAAATCTCTTTTCTCTGTCTCCACGCCCCCTCTCAATAGCGCCTACGCGTGCGTAGAATCACGTAGAATTTCCCTCCCCCGACATTTTAACCTTTGAAAAAACAAATAAAAACCAAAAGCTAGGTAAGGGGCCCCTCTTAACTTCGAAACCTTTTTTTTTTCCCTCTTTCTTTTTGTATTTTCTCGAGAAAATTCTCTCTCCCAATCCAATTCCCAAACGCCCACGCTCCTTTCTCTCTCACTAATTTGAAATTCTCCACTTCAATTGCTGTCATTATTATTAGTAGTCCATTAAAAAAAAATCCGCCCATTTCCTTATAAAAATATTTTCTTCTTCGTCTTCATTTTGGGCGGCTGCCCACTCGTTTTTGGAAGGTTTTCTTTTTTTAATTCAAATCCGTGTTTGACTTTCAATGGACGGTGCGTTTTCTGGGTTTTCTTTTTTTATTTTTTTGGGGAGGTTTTGGTTTCTGGATTTTTTCTTTAGTTGATCATAAAGTTTCCCTTTCCGGAATATTCTCTAGATCTGTTTGATCTTTTAAGGTAGTTTTATTTTTGGAAATTTTATATTTTTGTCCCCTTTTTGGGGTTTTTAATCTTTATTTGGTTCAGTAAACTACAACTAAATTTTCTATTTTTTACTTTCATTGTTTTCCACCTACATTGTTGTAATCTCCACAATTATGAACTTTTTAGTTGGGTTTTTATTTTGGAAAAAGAAAATAAAATTTAATCTAATTTCTGATGAATATTTGTTTTTCTAGGGTAAGGAGGAACTCGCGGCTGGCCGGTGAATTTAAGAAAGAGAAAGAGAGAGGATTGAGGGTTTAAAAAAATTGGGTGGTAAGAATATTTTGTCCTTATGATTAAATTTCAGATTTCTTCTGTTAATTGATAGACTAATTTTGAAGATGCGCATTGAGGGACCTTAGTTATTATTATTGAATGATAAAATAGGTTGGTTTGACTTAAATAATCAAATATTGACTAATTATATTCATGTTGTTGATTTTTAAATGAATTTTTAAACACCAAATGTCAATGTTTATCTCTGTGTTTGGTTATTCTTTCGTGGGGACTTTCCAGAAAGAATTGTATGAAACGATTACTATTTATGATCAAATATTAGTTCCATCTAAATTTAAATGACAGTAGTACATTAATACTTGGAGTAACCATTTAGTTCAATAACCTATCTTCAAACTTTATTCATATAAAACATGTTATAATAAGTGGAATGTTAACTGATTTTTTGCATTTTTGTTTGTCTTTTCAGTCTGGACTGGGCATAGATACTAGCATGGCGTCTGGGAATCCATTTTTTGATGACTTGCGGAGCAAGCCTGAGGTTATTGATCCTCCACAAAATGAAGACATTATGGATAGTGAATTTGTGAATGATCCTACTCAAACTGCTACAAAACCTAATGTAACTGTGTCTAGTAGTGTTCGAGAGCTCTTGGAGTGCCCTGTTTGCTTAAATGCAATGTACCCACCAATTCATCAGGTTGGTTCATATGGCACCTTGCGATTGATGATTACTTTCAAGAAAGTGTTTAACATGCATGTTCTGTAATTGGTGTCTAGTGGGATCTCTTTCAGTCCATGGAAATCTCATGGGAATCATATCAGTTTCAAACCACCTTTTATTTAATCATTCTAAAGATATCTTTAGCAAAACATGTCTATATGCAAGATGATATTTTTTTGTGCATTCCATTGCACTGATAGATTTAACCTCACATTTTAAGATGGTCAGAAGGCCTCAATATGTTGTGTTTTCATTATCTTGTAATGTTGTTTTTCTTTTAGTTGTTTATAATTACTTTACCTTTAAGCTATTAGTAGTTTTGAGTTAAAACCTAAACCCTGATTTATTTATAGATACATCATGTTTTCTTTATTTATGCAGTGTTTAAATGGACACACATTGTGTTCTGGTTGCAAGCCAAGGGTGCACAACCGGTGCCCCACATGCAGGCATGAACTTGGTAATATTAGGTGTCTTGCATTGGAGAAGGTTGCTGCATCTCTTGAGCTTCCCTGTAAATATCAAAGTTTTGGGTGCAGCGGCATATATCCATATTACAGCAAGCTTAAACATGAGTCTCAATGTTCTTGTAGACCATATAGCTGCCCCTATGCTGGGTCAGAATGCGCAGTCATTGGTGATATTCCTTATCTTGTGGCCCATCTTAAAGATGATCACAAAGTTGACATGCACAATGGCAGCACCTTTAACCATCGTTATGTCAAATCAAATCCACATGAGGTTGAGAATGCTACATGGATGCTAACGGTATTGTTGCTTTATTCTTGGTCCATATTTCTTGTCATATTTTGGTTTCTCTTCAACCCTCTAGAAGAGGAATTTGTTGTGTGCTTGTTGATTTGGTTCATATGGATAGAGAATCCTACAAAGTCCATTAGCATTTGGTTATCCTATTGTTCTACCATTGAATCCAATCATAGAGGGGACCTAAAACTATCAAAGTGGCTTTGCTGTATGAAATTGAAGACTGCTACTAGGTTGATTTCTACTTTTGGATAAGAAATTTTTTTCTTAGTTGTTTGACATGGCAAAATGATATTGAATAGATTGAACCTTGTTATTTTAGATTTTATTTAAAGATTTTGTGTGGTGTATGCCACTGATAGTTGGATTTATTTTCTCAATTATTAGGTTTTCAGTTGCTTTGGTCAGTACTTTTGCCTGCATTTTGAAGCGTTCCAGCTTGGAATGGCTCCTGTTTATATAGCATTCTTGCGATTTATGGGTGACGATAATGAGGCAAAGAACTATAGCTACAGCCTTGAGGTGGGTGGGAACGGGAGGAAGATGATTTGGCAAGGGGTACCCAGGAGCATAAGGGACAGTCATCGAAAGGTTCGTGATAGTTTTGATGGTCTAATTATCCAACGCAACATGGCATTGTTCTTCTCAGGGGGAGACCGGAAAGAATTGAAGCTTAGAGTGACAGGAAGGATATGGAAAGAGCAGTGATGGGGTTTTACGGGTCTTCTAGTCTTTTTTTTTTTTTGGTTAGTTTCTAGGGGGCAAACTCGCTTTGCTTATCCATGTATTATGCCTACAAATCTGTTATCTATCCGTCTATCCATAGTTGTTTTAGATGGTCATATATGCAGGCTTATATGTATCAAAGTGCTTTTTTATTCCTCTTAGTTGCTAGTGTTGCTGATTCTAAGCAAATGTGTTTCCTAGTTATCAGCATTTGATAGAAAACCACCAATGAATTAGCAGATCTAAATCCAAGAAAGTTAAGGCGGATGAAATATTTCTGGTGCTGTATGGTTGGTGCCTAATGGGGCCATGGCATCTCTGGTTTTTTTAAGGCTACAAATTTACCTCTAATTTGGTTGCTGAGGTGATGGGGATCAGCATCAAATTGTGTATTCTCATGCTGAATGGTCACTGGGATAATGAAGATCTGCTCTTTCTCTCATCTTGCCTTGCCTAAACACAAAATCTCCACAGAAATGTTTATTCATATTCGGCTGGTTTTTTTTTTTTTTTTTTAATATTTTAAGAAAGTAAGGGACAAATAAATACTTTATTACTTCATTCAATAACAGGCCTCAAACTTGTATCCTTATCATACAGGAATTACATGCATTTGTAGCATAGGAAACAGGTCAAGATGGGTAATATGGAAGTAAAAAATAATCAAGAAATTTCATATATAAACAATTAATAATGAATTGGAGTTTTTATTTAGTCTCAAACGTTATAATTTTTAGATTAAAAAATTTCCAACGTGAAAATTAATAGATTAATATAGTTTGTTAAATAAATTAACCATACAAAATTTAAATTTTTTAACAAATTTATATAAAAAAAATTCCCCCACTATTAGACAATGAGTTATCAAAAATTTTTTTCATGAATGATCTATATTTTTTTAAATTTGACACCTAGATCATTTTTTATATAATTGAGATTTTCACAAATTTAATATAAGCCAAACTCATAATGCACAATAGTGTTTATTTAAATTTTTTAAAAAACATTTATAGTTATATGAACATATTTTAAAATTTTACTCTTCTTAGAAAAAAAAAAGGAAAATTGGGCTTCTTTTGGGTCTTTCCTTACCAGTTTTTTGGGCCAGGCCACAAGTTTTTAAAACTTGAAAATATAAAACAAATCCCGGGGGCCACCCATACTAGAAAATAATAAGCAATAATTTTCCTTCCTTTTTTTTTAATCAATTTCCTCCCAAAATTCCTATTTTAAAAACTCTCCAAAACTCCCGCCTCTCTGTCCAGAAATAAAATTTCAAGTCCAGAGAAGTCACGTCACGTGCTATCACTTTCAATTCATCAAACAGGAAGAAAGAAAAACCGAAAGTCACGTGCGTAAAAATGGCGACCTCATCTCCAGCCACCACGAAGAGGAGCACCGAAACAACCACAGCACAACCACAACGGCAACTACGACTGCTACAGCTGCGGCGGCGACGCCTCCTTCTCCGCCGTTTCAATGTTTGGACAAACCCCCTAAGACACAGCGTGGGCTTAATAGGCCCAAAAGTATTCAGTGTGGCAATGTTGCCCGCTCCAGGTAAACAAATTCTCTCTTTCTCTGATTTTTTTTCTTTTCCACTCCCTGAGATTTTTTTTTTTTATTTCATGTGTAGTAATGAGATGTTTTAGGTTTTTTGTGGCAATTGAGATTTTGGTTTATTTGGTTTGGTCAGCTATTTGGAAGTTAGCTTTTTTTTTTCCCCAAAAAATCAAATAATTTAAGGAAAATTATCCAATGAAATATTAAACAGCAAGGTACTTTAAGTTACTTTGAATCTTAGACTCCAGATTGATTTAAGGTTGGTTGTCAATTTTCTTATCTGGTTTTTGTTTGGACAAAAGTTGCTAAGAAATTTAAGTTTTGATAGTTGGCACATGTCTACTGATTTATATATAAGAAACTCATTAATTTGACATAATTACTTGAATTAGCAAGTGTCTGATTTTTTAAACCCATTTGAGTTGTTTAAATTCTTCATTGCAGGTGTTTGAAAATTTTGTCTTTTGTTGGTTTATTGAGCTTGAAAAATTTTCCCATAAAATCATTCTTATTACTTGGATTGCTTGTGCAGATTCCCGTATGCTAGAGTTTCTGCTCAAAAGCACAAAATCCATGCCATATTCACGGTATGCCAACTTTAACATTTTGATGAAGAAAAGTTGAAAAATGGGTTTAGTTATTATCAAACGTTAATCATTTTGGTAACAGGAATTTATCCTATTTTATGGTTACTTATCCAAAAGAAGAAGTGGGGGTTATAGGGTCATTGGGTGATATAAAGTAAAAATCAAGTTGGACTAGTTAGAATGCATATTATCTTAAAACACATTATAAGGATCTGAGGGTTCTTCTTGATAGTCTTCTACCTTGATTCACTTTCTTTTAGGTACTTTGCAATTGCAGATGGTGAAAGGATCTATGTAGTATTCTAGTTTTATGGTGCAGCTTAGTAGCTTTCAGTATTATTAGTTGCTTATTTCATAGAAGTAAATATTTTAATTTTGTTGCAATGGTCATATTTTCTATTGAAAGGCTAACAATATGCTGAGGTTACTGGCTTAGGTTTAAGTTTATCTTTAAAAGCATGCTCGGTGAAGGTGTTGTCTGAAGGGGCTATCAAACTCTGCTCCTTTTATTAAAGGGAAAAGGGGAAACTTTTGACGTGGGAATTGTTATTGTGTAATAAAAATGAAACTGCAAATATCATTTAGATGATAGTCTGTTGTAACATTTGGATGATTTTTTTCCTTGTATCCACAGAAAAATCTAAAAGAACATACTTGGGTAATCGAATCCTGTAGAAGTTTCCAAGAGAAAACAATTTCTTATTCACATTCTTAAAGATGTGGGAGCTTGGCTAAATTTTTATCTTGGTGAGGTTATCAAATAGTTCTGAGAACTCATTGGTTTAATACTTGTTGGACTTTTCATTTCAATGCAATCATCAGTTATGTGTGACACACAACATGAGGGCTTATATTGAGTGACAACAGCATAGATCTTTGTAAGGCTGCAGGCATTTATATCGTTATCTGGAATCTGTATTACCAACTATTTGACAAAGGAAAAACACTCCGAAATCTGGTCTCTACTGAATGTTAGAGATGTTCATTGAAAACAAGAACTGTTGAATTCTCTGGAGATTTTTTTTTTTACGGTTGGTAAAGTACTTTTTCTGATTGAGCTGAAAGTAATGTAAATTGAAGGAGGTGTGGACGTTCATAGATATTGTGTTCTGCTTTGGTTGTTAGGAAAACAAAGAATTTGTTCTTAACACTTTAGAGTATTTATAGTTAAGGAATGAAGCAATGAACGTTGTAAGTAACTCAATTCGTGATTTATATTGTAATTGCAGTTTTAAAGTCAATTTCAGCTTTTCTAGAGAAGATCCAAGTTGAAGCACTACTTCATCAGACCAGAAGTCAACTTGGGCTTCTGCTCAAGGGTATGTTGCAAAAATTAGCTACTCAAAATGTGCTTCTAGCTTTTATATTTGATTTGGGCATAGGAGTCAGTGTGACTGTGTCTAGCTGTCAGAACTGAAAGAATGATACAAAAGCAGAGAAGCATGTTTCTCTTTGGGCAACTTCACTTTCTATGTTAAACTGTCACTGCAAATAAGCAGATAGTTAGAGAATTTTGTTAGGCATGCATGTTATATTTCTTGTTGGACAATGTGGTTGTATCGTGTTGGTCAAAATGGGCACACCTGGAAATCTACATCTAATCTCGAATCTGATGCTTTACATATTGCTTTTCTACCATCACCAATACTGTTTCCAGAATCCTTAATTAGCATAGGTTCTCAAAGCCCGCTGATAATTGATCATTTAAGGCCTCTTGGAAATGTAATTGGCCTCTAGAATTCTTTTTGTTTCTCATCCTATTAAATTCTTTAAATTTTCTTTTCCTCTTCATAGTCAACTTATTTTTCCCAATCTGTAGGGCCTCCTACAATTTTATTTTTCACTTTTTGAGTTGCTGACTTTACTATATTGGTTGTCTACATGAGTTGTTCAGTCATATCTTTTTGGGCCTCAAATTGATTTTTGAGTTTATCATTTGACTTGTGGCTGGTTCCTTCTCTGTTGAATGCTATTATGGACGCCCTTAAGGGTTCCTTCATTTTGGAAACTTTCCAAAGCTTTGGCACAATTTGACAACTTACAGGTCCGCTCAAAGATACACCTAATCAGAAAGGTGCAGAATAGTTTACAGTAAAAAGATACTTTTGTTCAAGTTTGTTATATTACTGTATAGCCTTAGCTGGTGTGCTATTTCAGGATCCTGTAGCCTTAAATGAATGGAGGTTTTCCAAGTTGAAGGAATTCAAGGACAGAAATATTGAAATTGAAAAATGATGCTTTTGACCGGTACATGCAGAATATTAGTTTACTTGTGGAAGTCTTTCAACAAAATTTATGCATGAAGGGTCCAATGAGGATGAAGGGTCTAATCCTAGCCTCACTGCAAAGGAAGATGAGACTTTGATGATGACTGCAGGTGTGAAGTTGACTCTAAGATTGGATCCAGTGAGAACTGAGTACTCCAGAAAGAGGATACAACAAATTGTTGATCAGGGAATAAAAGAGCTTCATATAAGTGATGGTGCTAATGATCCAGATGACTGAAATAAACTGGATAGTAGGTTGAACAAGGTAAAACCCTTGTGTGGTTGAGAGAGCTTCAGTTTTAAGTGATATTGTTGACAAGTTGAACAAAGCTCGAAATGAAGAGGATCTGAAATCTTGTTTGTAGATGAAAGCGCAGCTTTATTATCAAAGCACAATGTCTTCTGAGAGAAATTAAAGATTCTGAAAAATTGAACGAGCAGAGTTCAGAGAGTGACTTAACTCCCCGAAAAGCAGCAAATCATCCATTGCCAATTGAAATTGATCAACTCTCAACAAAGCTGATGAACATTTCTCTTCCTAAGAGCAGATAGAAGACTTATAATTGTAAGGAGGATTATTATTCACTTAATGACAAATTAGTCTTAGGTTAACCTGTCAAGCCATGATTAATGGTGATGGTTCCTCCTTTTTGGCTTAGTCACAGTGGCTTAAATTTATTGTTATAATTTAGTCCCTCTTATGTGCTTAGCAGCTTAGTGGAGAAATTAGTGTTGTTGATATTGCAATTACTATAGCTTGATCAATATGAATGTAACATAGAAATTTTGTATTACTCATAGCTATCTTTGACTTAGAAATTAGATTATCAATGTTTGTCTTTTTTGTTTCTAACATATATAAAATATAAAATATATTGTATTACAATTCGTATTGATACCTTATACACAATAAATTTATTGGTTTTACTAATTTTATATATGATTTTTGTTAAAATTTAAATTATAAACTAATTTTTTATATGATTTTTGTTCAAATTTTAAAATTGCTTTTTTTTTTTCCTTATCATGCCATCTTAAAATTATCTAAGTCTAGTAATTGTAGAGGGCTATAGATCATACCATGCTTAGGTTTAGAACTTTCACAAAAAGGACTTTGTTCATTTTTGCAACCCGTTGGATTGTGGAAAGAAAAACCAAAATTTGGAGAAAGTAGGCCTACAGCACAGATGTAAAGACAATTCAAGTTCTTCAAAGCAAAATCCTAGCTAGCCACTGAAATAATTGTAGTTATTTTAGTTTAGTGCCTTGGGCTGGTGAAATAATGCCGTTGGAATCTCACAACAACCATAATAGAAGAAAATACGAGCTTTACCTGGGTATGAATTCATCACTCAACCAGTGACGTGCATGGAATAGGAATCAACGAATTTATCCAATTTTCCTTTTAAAGGATGCTTTAGCAAACTGGACTGAAAGGCACCAGAGCTTGGACAAACAAGCAGACTTGTTGACTTGCAAATACAACATTGAACATGCATGCTGTCAAGAGAAGCACATTGTGACCTATTTGTTCGAGTGATGTCTGTAGGAACAAGATTACACTTATTTTCAACAAGATGGAAATAACAGAGAAGGGACGTTAGGCGGGAAAGGACTTGGATGTAAATCCTGCTCTGGAACAGAACTAATGAATGAATGTACTAGAAAGTTCAACCGAGCTTCAACATATGAAATCTGTTTTTCCACTCAAAAAAGTTTCCCATACAAAAAAAAGAACCAACAAAACCGAATAAAAAACATTTTCACTACATTCCACCCTTAGTCATATGGAATTTGGATGTATGCAGCATCACCAAAAAAAGGAACATCAGCATACATACCAGCAAGAGCACATCGAATGCACTCTAAAACAGTAAATAGGTGGGCAAATGCCACAGCTGTCCAAAAGTGCATACCCAGCTTACCCCAGTAGACTGCACGCGGCATGCGGCGGCTACCAATCCCTATCATCTGTAGGGCAATTTCCAAAAGCAATCCCAACACCACATGAAATCTGAAAAAGTGAGGCCATACCTTTCTCCTTACCACTCCGAGATATGCAACAGCGAAATATGCCATCAAGAACCACCTTGGCAACCTCCCAATGGCTTCAAGGAATGGGGTGGTCAAAAGCTCAAAGTTTTCCAAGAAGGGGTGTAAATGATATGCTGTCTCTGCATACATCCAGGTTTCGTGGAGAGGCATTAGATAAGGAAGACATGCTAAACTCCTCCACCACCACTCAGGCTTCTTAGTCATTGGAGGATAGCGGAAACTGTATGGCACATCCTTTGATGCCCGAGGCACCAAACTAGAGCTCCTACGCCTGGGAAAGGAGGGTACTGTATGAGACAAACCACCTAAATCCCCACTCAATAGTGGGGTTGATGCACCAGAGAGGTGCAAGGAAGGCAAACCTACAAAAAGGAAGATAATAAATTAGAGAAATAATAAAAATGTTTGAGGCAATTCTGAAGCAATGCAGAAAAACTAGAATGACCACATATATGCTGAGGCTTGTAGGAAACCATAGTTTGGCTTTGTCATAAGCCTAATTAAGAACATTCTGCTAATCACATGTATACCAAATGATGCATTTTAAAAGGGAAAAAGGTATTTATATACCTTTAACTAACTGGGACTTTGAATCCCGATCTGGCCTCCAAGAAATCCTGATACTTAATAATGCATCCGTTGTAGGTAAACGAGGAATTGATGCAAAAAGAGAACTACATGGCATGGGCTTAGATAACCTTGAACACGTCAAAACACCCCCAGAGGGCATGCTGCAACGATGCAGAATCTTGGCCAGCTACTTTTAAGAATAATTAAGGGAAATTGATTAATGATCAGCAGAAGGAAAAACAAAATGGCAAGTCATCACAGAAATTAAGAAACTACTCTGTATGTGTCTCTCGTTAAAAAAATATGTATCCAGTACAGATATGCATTTCAAGCCTATTAAAATTTAGCTGATGTGATATCAAGACCAGACCAGGGGGAAACGAAAAAGAATATCAATACAATCATGCGATTTTTGTTTACCTTATAACTTGAATGATGGAAGAAAAAGCAATAGGCTGATATCAGTGAAACAATAAACCAAGACATCCTAAAAGAGAAAATACAACTACTCTATCGCCTTGTTTATTTTGTGTTTGAGGTTAAAAGATTTCTTTTTGACATATAATTTTGGACTACAAAATGGTAAGTAGCCCTACTCGATCGAAGATTCAAATTCAAGTCATCTAAAATGGAGTTTAAAGTTCTAACAGATGGGAACAAAGGTATTTTTAATATATGGGCAAGTCCATCTCTTTCCAGTTATCAAATTATAATCAAATTTAGACCACCAAAGACCAATTTAATAGATTTTCGAAGCATACACTAGGAATTACAGTTAGGAAATACTTCCAAATAACATCATCAACAAACTATTCCAATAATTTATAACTTATTTAAAAGTATTAAATTTAAATAATTTATTAAATAATTTTTAATTTTTGATATATTTTTATTTGAATTTAAATAATTATCTAAAAATATTAAATTTAAATAAATTATTAAATAAAATTATTTGACAGAAAATAAATTTTATTAAATATATATTTATTTGGAACTGTCATTAGATTTAAAAATAAAAGATAAATTACAATTTAATATATTTGAATTCATATCTTATACAAAAATTTCAATAATAGATAGATTTTGATTCAATTTAAATAATTATCCAAAATATTTAATTTAAATAATTTATTAAAAAATTTTGTTTGATAAATAAAATAGTATAAATATTATATTATGTGTCATTAAAAGAGATTATCCATCTAAACATCTACATAAACGATTTTGATCATGTAATTTTGTATGTTGTAATATAATATATATATATATATATCTTAGATTTACGTGGGCACATTTTTGTAATGTTGAATTCATAACTTGGAGATAAACATGCAAAATGAAAGGTTTTACATTTACATGATTGTGAGGGTTCAATAAATTTTTTTATATTTAATATTAACTTTTATTAAAAAATTAAAATTTTAACATTTTATCAATAAATCACATATTTATTAACTAATTCAATAAATTTAAGCTAAATATAAAAAAAATACCTCTCATCATATGATCCAATCTTGCTTTTCTTATTTATTATTTGAGAGAAAATTGAAAGATAATTTTTCAATTTTTTAAGTTGTTTATTTTTTTAGGTTTGAGTTGTTTATTATTATTATTATTATTATTATTATTATTATTATTATTATTATTATTATTATTACGTTTGCGTTAGTAGAGAAGCAGTTAGACAATTAGTGTGAAGACATTACTTCTTTCTTTTTTAATTTTAGTTGAACATTGAAAAATATCATTTTATTTTTTATTAAATCTGTCTCAACTTCATATTTTACCCTTTTAATATACTTCACTTTTTTAAAATTGTGTGTAATTTACTATCGTTAAAATTTTTTTATTTTGAGCATATATCCATAAATGTTTAATATTTAATTAAATTAAATTAAAGATAATATTTTTAACTAAAAAATCTAAATTTTAAATTTTAAATTAAGATTTTAACCCTGATATTACGGTTCCATACTCAAAATTATCATATCCAGCTGAGAGACAAAAATATTTATATGGTTGTTGGTACAAGGAAAAAAGGAATTGAGTTTGTTTATTTGAGAAAAAATCTGCCAGTACCTCTTCTAGATTTTGTCCGGTTTCCCATAATTTTGACATTCTCTTTGTTCATGTCAAAAACTATTATACCTAATACCCAACTAGTATGCAAATCCGCGTAATGCTGAGGGTTTATTTTAAAGATTTTTATGTTAGTTGTTCAAATGAAAGATGACACTAAAACTAGTTGAATCAAATTAATATTAAATTAAATTAAAAAGTAAAGTTTTAAGTTATTCCATAAGTTTAACACAACAATGATTTAAAAGAAGAAGAAGAATAGTTAAATTTAAAGTTACAGCTCTAAAAATTTATGTATAGCATAATAATATATATGTTCCTTTAATTAAAATTTAAATAAAACACCTTTATTTGCTGCTTTGATGGGTCTTTTGTGTTCCTACAATAAAAGTAAAAAGAAATTCAGTGTTACGAGGCTTTGGATGGCAAAGAATATGTATTGTGTGTGTTTAGCTTACGAGATTTCATGTTGGGGCCAAAAATGCTCTATAGACAAATCTTTGTTAAGCAAAAAGGCTACAAAATATATATATATATATATATATTCTTTTTTTTTTAGGCAGTTGGCATTCACATTAGCCTTTATGCGTCAGAGAAGATAAGGCATGATTGAATTAGGCATGATGCACAATATACAATTTAAAACTAATTTACAAACAAATTATATATGAAAATTTGAGAAAAAAATGAATCAAACATGAAAAGCTTTTGAAATTGGTTTGAATGTTCCATCATTTTTTTTTCTTTTGAAATTCATGTAAATAAACATAAAATTTACCAAACAACCTACTAGACTAACATATTATTAAAAGAAAATTACACCAAACATATTGAAAACTTGAAGAATTATATAAAAACACAAATAAACACATATGATATGAACAACATCTAGCCACCAAGCAAAGAAGGAAGGGTTGGCCAAAACATGGGGAGCTTGACCAAACA
Source organism: Durio zibethinus (assembly GCF_002303985.1). Next base: position 10,480,503 of record NW_019168481.1, on the reverse strand, counting down.
CTCCATTTGGCTCTCATAATCATGCTACCATTTATATCTAGCTAGATCATGCATGAAACATCAAAGTAAACATCATATGGAGTTATTTTTATCATAAAAGGAATTTCATTAAACGTGTAATAAAGTACCTAATAAAGAAACTATGAAAACATGCATCGTAGCCAAATATCTTACGTAAACTACTAACATAACCGACATTCATGCAACTAACACATAGCATAATACTTAAATCATCCAAACACATTATTCAAAAAAGGAAAAACATCAAATTAAGCCATAAAGAGGTTCGGCCCGAAGGATCACAAGCTTGGCCAAACCTTCAAATGATTTTAATAGTGGATTTTATTTTATTTTTTTGATCTTTTGTCTTAAATCAAACTATGAATTAGTTGATTGAGGTTCTAGATCAAATTTGAAGCTAAAAACACAAACACTATCAATTTCTTTCAAGAAAAACAAAAAGATAAAGAAGCAAATATAAAAATGCTATAAAAATGTGATAAGAAATGCAATGAAATATAAGAAAGGGAATTAGAAATTATACCTCTAAAAATGTTATTCAATCTTTTTATTTCATTCTTATTTTCTCCACTGATTTTTTTCAGCTTCTCCTCCCCTTCTTTTTCATGTTTTCAACCCTCATGAAGAAGAAAAAATCTTCCAAGATTAAATATTAGCCCTTGGACCCTATTCTCATCTAAGGGTCAAAAACTCTCCTTTGTTTTCATTTCAAGGAGCTAACTTTCACCATTTGATCCACCTTCCCAAAATGATCCGATGGTCCAAATTGTTAACTTCTAAAGATATGATTTTTAAAGCACTTAGATCCAATGGAAAGATCAATTTGCCCATAATACAAAAGGTTTTGGTCTTTAGGTCATTTTTTTTTATAAATCAATGCTCTCGTATTCATTTTTTAGATTTTAAATCATCAAAAATCATGAAATATTATGAAATCAAGATCTAAAAATTTTTATGAAAATTCGACCTCATGAAGGTTAATTTACAAAATTACCCTTAAGGGGTATTTTGATAATTTTACACCTTTTGAGGTACTGCTATAGTTTTGAAAGCACCAAAAAATCATCAAATATTATAAAAACATGATCTAAAAAGTTTTACGAAAAATCAACCTCAAGAAGGTCAAATTATGAAATTACCCTTAAAGGGCATTTTTGTATTTTCACATTTTTTGAGGTACAATCAAGGTTTTCTAAATTCTAAAAATCATCAAATAATATCAAACTATGATTTGGAGTGTTTTGTGAAATTTTAACCTTTGGAAGGTCAAATCACAAAAATACCCCTATGGGTATTTTGGTAATTTCACACCTTCCAAAGGTGCAATCTAGGTTTTTAATGCACTAAAAATACCAAAATATATTCAATTATGATATGAAAGTTTTCATAAAAATCTGACTTCGAGAATATCAAATTACAAAAATACATTAAGGATATTTTGGTAATTTTATCCCTTTTTGAACTACAATTACACTTTTTAGTGCTTTGAAAATCACAAATTTTAATCTTAAACCACATTGATTCCAACTTGATTGTGAATTTTAAGAGTTAACCTAAGTTTCATCCATTTTGATCAAGTTTGATAAATTTTGACCAAAGTTGATTTTGGAGTATTTGGTTCAAATTGGTTCGAATTTTGATTTTAAAAATACATCAAAATTAAAGAAGTGTTGGATTTAAAATGAATTGAATTTTAAGTATTTCATGAATGGCCAAGATTTTGCTTAGAAAAAAATTAGGTGTATAATAATAATCTCTTTTAGATGTACCTAAGCAAAGAGTCCTTTTGTATATTCTTATGTTTTATAAACTTTTTAATGATTAATTGTTAACCTATCATGACATGTTGAACTTCCTATGGTATCCCCACAGTATGGTCCTAGCAGATAGTATCAGATATAGTTGTTCCCCAATTAGCATTTTACCTTAATAGCTTCCAAAAACTTATATTTTCTAATAATATGTTTGGTTTATTTAATATGTTGAATTTGTAGGATCAGGCTCTTGCTTATATGATCTCTTATGTTCTGAAACACTAATTGGAATCGAGCAAGTGATGTGGAGAGTATATCTTGGATTCAGAGAAAGGACACAAGGAGACCCACTGGTATTATGTGGCTTTAACTCAAATTTTGTGTTTGAAGCATTGTATCCCTAGTTATCAAATAGAAAATGAGCAATTGCAACATAAAATTTGGTCATGCACAAAGGATATAGAACCAAATATAAAATACTACACTGTATCAAAGATGATTTTACTGTGCTTATTTACTAAACCCTGTGTTCACAGTTTGTAAATTAAGAAGAAAAGTAAAAGTCTTCAAAGATCCAAATGCATTCAGTAAAGATCATATGATCATATGTGCAGCTCTAGTGTGCAAAATTCATCTCCTACGACAAGTATGGTAATGAATTAAATTTTGGTTTGATATGAAATGCTCTTGCAAATTTTGATGAATGTCAGTTGTTAGATTTTTGAGTTCTGACAATGAATACCTTCATGTTTTGGTTTATTAAACTGCCTGCCTAAATCATGTTAAGTATGAAAACCCAAATAACAAATGAAACCATTTCCAGATAATGGTTATTATTAAATTCTACATTTTCCCAATCCCCATTACCTTCTGCACGTTCTTTAATTAACTTCTCCATGATAATGACAATTTTCTTTCTCGGAGTCTCTCTCCCTCTATTTCCTTTGTTTATAATCCCTTGAATCTAAAGTATGCCACGATATCTATTATAGTGACAATAATTCATTTTTTTGCCTTTCCACGGTTTTTCCATTTTATTTGTTCTTAGATTTGGTATAGTAAATTGACATTGCCTTTCTTTTGACTTTTTTTTTTGTATATATCAGATCTTTAAGTATTGGAGTGTTTATTTGTATCAAATGCTCTGGTGTTCATAGACGCCTTGGAGTGCACATATCAAAGGTATAGTTCTCAAATTATGCTCCCATTTTCCTCAAGTGAAGTTTTAAGTAACTGATTATATTACCTTGTGCGGTCATTATCTGGTTTTGTGAGACATTACTACTTTAAATAAGGTAGGCAAGAATTCTGCGGGTATAAAACTTTGATAGTTGCGTTAATGCATCTTGAATCTTCCGTCCCTATGTCTAATACGCTCAGTCATCACTAGGGAAAATTTTAAAGGTTGAGATTATTTCATAATGAGGACTCAGACTAATTAACCATCTTGAGTAATTTGATGTTGTCACCTAAAGCAGTTAGGTGACATATTCAGTTATTCAGCCAATAAGTGCCACATTGTCAATGGTGATGTATACATACTGCATCGACAATATGCAGTTATCTAGAATTTGCCATTCTAGTTAAAATTAGAAGGCTATTGATTATAATTTATCTGAATAAATGAAGCAGCAAATACTATCACATCTTAGTTTTTCACATACCAGGGCAAATGGAAGTTGTATTAAAGTGTATTACTGAATGTTATGTTTCTTTAACACTGTTTATAGACAGGTATGGTTGAATTTGTTGGGCTGGTTAAGGTGAATGTGGTTAAAGGCACCAATCTAGTTGTCCGGGATATGGTGACTAGCGACTCGTATGTCATTGTTGCATTGGGTCAACAAGTATGCTTCTTTTTTCACAAATATACTGAAATTATTATATGTTGAACTGAAATGGACAAATCTAGTGAAGCAAGTTATGATAGTAATCCAAATTCTTCATAATTTCCTTTTTGCAGTCAGTCAAGACCCGAGTAATAAAGAACAACCTAAATCCAGTCTGGAATAAAAGCCTAAAGTTATCAATTCCAGAAAACATTACTCCTCTAAAAGTTGTGAGTTGCATTAAAAAAAAAAGAAAGGAAATGTAAACTTTGTTGTTTGGAATCACATATCAAAACATATGAAACATGAAAGGACAAACTGACTATACTTTGTTTGGCACTTTGCAACATAAGTTTCATTACACTGATAGTACTTTGTCTGTGTGTAAATCATCAAGAATACTTTTACTTGATTGCATGAACATCAAGGGAAAATGATTAATCTCTAGAAACCAATACATTATAAACTTGGATTGACGTCTGAGAATGAAAGAAAGGAAATGTGGGAATCTTAAAATTGTTTCAGGTTATATAGCGGTAGTAAAGCATGTATTTCCCTTGTCCTTGTCAAATAGGCAAGTCCATTGTTTCATTGAATATCATCATCATTACTCTTTTAGTTCATTTATATCTAACTATCCATATGATTTAAAGGCATCACTAGCGTTCTTTCACCCATGAAAGTGCTGATTATGGCTTGTTTTAATCTTAGATAATTTTAGTAAATGCTCTCCGGGCCTTTATATGCAGCTTGTGTATGATAAAGATACTTTCTTAACTGATGATTTTATGGGGGACGCGGAGATTGACATTCAACCACTGGTTGCTGCGGCCAAAGCCCGTGAGAATTCTGAGATTTGGGAATCAATGCAGCTTGGGAAATGGGTAGCAAGCAAAGACAAAATCCTAGTAAAAGATGGCATCATCACCTTAATAGATGGGAAAGTAAAACAGGAGATCTCTCTTAGGCTACAAAATGTTAAAGAGGGGTGCAAGAGATTGAACTTGAATGTGTTTCTCTTAATAACTGTCAAAAAGACTCGGGTACATACTGAGATGTTAAAACTTGCTTCTATTCACTCTGAATGGACAATGTAATTTAGGAAACATCATCTCGGGTGGTTAACAGTCCCTTATATGAGGTTTTTTGATGGATTTAGAGCAGAGGAAGAACAAACAAAGACAACAGAAACTAATCTGTCACTTGAAGTAAATTGGCTCATTTGATCATGAGCTTCATTTCATTAATTTATAGGCTTGAAAAATACAAAAGTTGTTGGCCTAACAGCATGGGTCACCATGCACAGACCCATCATTTTACCTAAACTAATCTGCTGCCAGAAAGTTTCAGCAGAAATGCCATACTAACTTGCTTCAACCACTAACACACTAACATGCTTCAGTACTAGCATGCTTCAACCACTAACACTCCTCCTTGGTATTTCTGCTGGAAACACCAAGACCTTTCCTTAATGTTTCAAACCTTGCCTTTGGTAAGGCTTTGGTCAGAATATCTGCAATCTGATCTTCTGACTTGCAATGCACCAGTTTCACTTCATTCTCAGCTTCAACTTCTCTAATAAAGTGATACTTGATCTTAATATGCTTAGTTCTTCCATGAAACACAGGGTTCTTGACCATTGCAACTGCTGACTGATTATCACAAAAAATTTCTGTTGGATCATCTTGCTTTTGACTCAAATCCAACAGAATTTTCCTTAGCCAAATTGCTTGATTAACAGCAGCTGCAGCAGCTATATACTCTGCTTCTGCTGTTGATTGAGCCACTGTTCCTTGTTTCTTTGAATTCCAGCTGAACACATTTAATCCAATGAAAAACACATAGCCTGAAGTGCTTTTCATGTCTTCATGAGAGCCAGCCCAGTCACTGTCTGTGAATCCTACCAATCTTGAACTGTCATTCTTCTTGAACCAAATTCCAAGTTCATTGGTTCCTTTGACATATCTCAACACTCTTTTTGCAGCCTTAAAATGCAACTCACTAGGATTTTGCATGAACCTAGAGAGTAAATTTGCAGCATACATGATGTCTGGCCTGGTTGCTGTCAAATACAATAAGCAACCAACCAAGCTTCTATAAATAGAGCCATCAACTTTGTTAGCTCCATCTTCCTTAACAAGTTTCTCATTTTGAGCCAAAGGAGTGTTGACTGGTTTGCAATTTTCCATCCAAACTTATTCAGGATTTCATTTGCATATTTTCTTTGACAAATGAAGATTCCTTGCTGGTCTTGATGAATCTCCATTCCAAGAAAATAAGACATTTCTCCCATGTCTGTCATCTCAAAAATTTCTGCATTTGGAGCTTAAAATCTTCCACAAGAGCTGATTTGCTACCTGTCACCAGAAGATCATCACATACAAAGAAACAATCAACAGATCATTACTGTTAAAAAACTTTAATGTACAATGTTGCTTCACTGAGGCTTTTCTTGAATCCTAACTTCAGTAAATGATCATCAATTCTGGAATTCCACACTCTGGGAGCTTGTTTTAATCCATACAAAGCCTTCTTGAGTAGATAGACTTGCCTTCATGTCCTTGCAACAAAACCATCAGGTTGTTCAATGTAGATCTCCTCCTCAAGATAACCATTCAAGAAGGCAGATTTGACATCAAGTTGGTATATTTTCCAACTTTGTTGAGTTTGCTAAGGCTAATAACAGCCTTATAGTGTCCAACCTTGCAACTGGAGCAAATGTCTCTGAAAAATCAAACACCAAGCTGTTGGGAGTAGCCTTTAGCTTACCATCTAGCTTAAGTTTGTTGATGGAACCATCAGCATTCAACTTTGTTCTGAAAATCCATTTGACACCAATGATGTTTTTGTTACTTGGTCTGTCAACCAGCATCCATGTTTGATTTTTCTCAATCATTTGAATCTCCTCCTTCATGGCATTTCTCCACTCTGAAAATTTGACAGCTTCTTCAAAGCTTGCAGGTTCAAGAATGGCAACATTTGATCTTTGATAAATATCTGTGAGTGGTCTGATTCCTCTCACTGGTTCATGATCAATGATTTCATTTTCAAACATATAATCTTCTTGATCTTGGAAGCTTATCATGTCTGCAGCAATTTGCTTGACTGATTCTCCCTTTGATTTTTCCCAATTCCAGGCAGCTTGCTCATTAAATCTCACATTCCTACTTACAATCATCTTGCCTGTAAGTGGATTGTAAGTCCTATAGCCTTTGGTGATGTTGCTATAGCCCAGAAAAATACATATTTCTGCTTTTTGATCAAGCTTGTCCCTTTTGATATCAGGAACGAACACATAACAGATGCTGCCAAAAATTCTGAGGTGGTGCACTGATGGTTTGCTTCCATTCCAGGCTTCAAAAGGAGTGTTTCCCTTCAAAGCTTTTGTGGGCAGCCTGTTGAGCAAGTAGACAGAGGTATTGACTGCCTCTGCCCAGAATTTCTTTGGAAGATTCTTCTCAAACAGCATGCATCTTGCCATCTCCATGATTGTTCTATTCTTCCTTTCACTGACTCCATTTTGTTGTGGAGTGTAAGTTGCTGTCAGTTGGTGTTCAATTCCTGCAACTTCACAAAACTCATTAAATCTGTCAGATGTGTATTCAGTACCATTGTCTGACCTTATGATCTTGATTTTGCAGCCACTTTGATTCTCAATCCAAGCCTTGAACTTCCAAAATACATTTGCAACTTCAGACTTTTGTTTCATGAAGTAAATCCAACACATTCTAGTAAAGTCATCTATAAAAGCAATGAAATATCTACTGCCATTCAAGGACAAGGTTCTCATAGGACCACAAACATCAGTATGAACAAGTTGTAATCTTTCAGTTGCCCTCCATGCTTTGTTAATTGCAAATGGCAACTTACTTTGTTTTCCTAGTTGACAGACTTCACACACTCCAGCACTGACTTCAACAGTAGGCATGTTTAATACAAGATCATTTTTATGCATGAAATTCAATGCATTGTAGTTGAAATGTCCCATCCTTTTATGCCATAAAGAAGATTCATCATGTGAAGTAGCATATGCAGAGGAGTTTGCTTCATGCCAATTCAAGGAAAAACATTTTCCTTTCATATTAACAGTAAAGAGTTCATGGCCAGTGGGATCATGAATTATGCATGCCTTGTCTTTGAAGACTAAAGAGTAGTTATTTTCTAGCAACTGTCCTACATTTAACAGGTTTTGATCTATTTTGGGCACAAATAACACATCTGAAATGAGTTTGGTACCTGTTGGTGTCTCAACTGCCACTACTCCTTTTTCTTTGACTTCTATGAAATCACCATTACCTATTCTGACTTTAGAGGTGCAGGTCTTGTCTAGTTCTTGGAATATGTTAATATCAGATGCCATATGGTGTGTGCAGCCACTGTCAATGAGCCATGCACTGGAGGAGGTTCTGGTTCCATAGCAAGTTGTAACAAAAACTTGCTCTTCTAGCTGTTGTTGATTGTCAGCAACTCTGGCTTGTTGATCTGGCTGCTGCTATTTTTTGCTTTTACATACCTTCTTTATGTGACCAAGCTGCTTACAGTACCTACATTATATGTTAGGTCTGTACCAGTAATATTTCTCCAAGTGAGTAGTCTTTTTGCAGTGAGAGCATGGTGGAAATTTTCTTTTTTTTTCACTGTTTCTAGAACCTTGGTTTCTTTGGTCTCCTTATTTTCTGCCTTTGCTTTCTGTTTGCATCTTGCCTTTCTCCTTGGCTATAAAAGCACTTTCTGTTGAATTCTCTTGTCTGATAGCCCTTCTTTGCTCTTGAGCTTGTAGAGCATTGAACAATTCTGCTGGAGTTATCTTGGTCAGATCCTTAGAGTCTTCAAGGGATGAGATTTTTGACTCAAACCTCTCTGGTAGGCTGACAAGAATTTTCTCTACAATTCTTTTGTCTGACAGCTCCTCACCAAGTAATCTAATCTTGTTTACTATTTTCACGAGTCTGTCATTGTACTCCTTTAAATTTTCAGACTCCTTCATCTTTAAGACTTCAAACTCTCTTCTAAGATTCAACACTTGCATTTGTCTTGTCTTGTCACTGCCTTGAAACTCTTCCTTGTGCACATCCCAAGCTTGTTTTGCAGTTTCACAAGTCATGATTCTAATGAATATGTCATCAAAAACTGAAGACTCAATACAGCTTTTAGTCTTATATCTCTTTGCCTTTTCTTCACTATAATTTTTCATTTGAGTTACTGTTGGAGTTGCAGGAAGTTGTGGTGGTTCCTTCTCATTTTCCACCACTTCCCACAAATCAAAAGCACTCAAATAAGTCTTCATTTTGACAGCCCATATCTGGTAGTTCTCACCAGAAAAAATAGGAGGTGGAGGTAAAGAGCAATTGCTTGAGGCCATTTAAGGTTGACAAAGGCTGGCTGGAAAGTGTTTGATGGCTTTTCACTCAATTTTTGGAACTCACAGATCCTCTAAGAACTTAAAGAATGCTCTGATACCAATTGATGGATTTAGAGCAGAGGAAGAACAAACAAAGACAGCAGAAACTAATCTGTCACTTGAAGTAAATTGGCTCATTTGATCATGAGCTTCATTTCATTAATTTATAGGCTTGAAAAATACAAAAGTTGTTGGCCTAACAGCATGGGTCACCATGCACAGACCCATCATTTTACCTAAACTAATCTGCTGCCAGAAAGTTTCAGCAGAAATGCCATACTAACTTGCTTCAACCACTAACACACTAACATGCTTCAGTACTAGCATGCTTCAACCACTAACATTTTTGTCCCATTTTGAATGTTCAAGATGATACATGCATATCCATTATGAACATTCACTGCTCCGACATTGTGACTAATATACAATGGTGCTTGCAATGAGGGGGAATCTCACGGTAGGACACCATGAAGTGTCCAAAAGAGTAAGATGGAGTGAGCTTGTGAGTCCTCAGTGATGAGCGGGCAACCCCCATTTATAGAGTGAGGCAATGGTGTGTGGATGCTGGTAGAATTTGTAGCACCCCACTTGCACTCTCACCTTTGCTCCTTGTAATGGTTTTTCTCTTCATTCTTTCATCTTTCCCTTCTTCCCAAATCGGCCCAACCTCACTGTTAGGGGAGAGTGGTCTGGCATTAGGGTCCTTCTCCAATACTCTTTTGAGCTAATACATGGTTTAAATCAAATTTTTGAACAAATGAAATATCTTTATATTCAAACCCAGCAAGTAATACGGTTGAAAGTGTTGAAATACAGGTGAAATCAGATACAAATCTTTTTCAGAAACTATAGTACCTTGATGAAATAAAGTTGTGGTTACTAATTTGAGTTTTGAGTTGAGCTAATAATGTGACTCCTAATGTGAATTGAGTTATAAAAAAAAATCAGCTATAATACATTGTCGGATGTTGAATTTTGAATTCCAATTGTATAACCAGGAAAACGAGTGCTCAGTGATTTTTTTTTTTTTTTTTTCATTTACTCTAACCCAATCTTCCTTACAAACCAATAGCCTAATATCTTTGAGTGTGAAAATGTTATTAATGAATAGCTAGTAACCTATTCATATAAACAAGAAAAATCAAGCAAATCAAGAAAGGGTCATAAAAAAGAAATCTAGAAGGTTTGAAGCTATCATTTTGGACTTGCACATTCATATCATCGAGAAAAAAATATGGTCTAACACAATTTGCCTACAGGAAGGATTTGAAAAAGATTAAAATTGGATGCAATCTCTTGTAAAAGTAGTGAGAATGAAGGTTGATCATTCATATGCAGATTGCTGCTCTCCAGCTGCAAAACATAAAAAGCAAACATTTTTAGTTCAAAAATTTTTAGTAAGAGTATATTTTATTCCGAAATTCTGACTTCAGCAATTATAATATACATGTATAGGGAGAAAAATGAAGAAGAAAAAAACCCAAAAATGAATCAAGAACAAACATCTCCATCAGGTATGTTACAATCACAAACTAGATTTGTAGCTAACACCAGCATCTGAGATCCACTTTTCCCCTAGCAGGAATTCCTTGACTGTAAACTTTTTGGCTTCTTGTCAGAAATATTTCTCAAACCTTTCCATTTAACTCTATCTTTTGGTTGAAGAACCAGGGCCAATGTTCTTATAATCGGAGTAGAATATGGTCTTTGGTGCAGTAGTGCCACTCCATGGCAACCACCCTGCTGGATTTATCAAAATCCCAATATTTGTATGCATGAAAATGGTGGTTGAGTAATCCTTCCATGGTCGTCCAAGGTATGTCTGACAGAAGTACTCAAATTTCCATAAGGCAAAATGGTGCAATTCTGTATGGTAATCCCAGTTTTCTGATTGGGGTCAACCTTCCCTTGAGCAGTGACTGTGTTCTGTTGGTTAGGCATAGGTTGCCTGTGGAGTATGTTACAACTGGCGGTTGGAGTGTGCATAGAGAGTGTCCTGAAAGGCATCGAAGCAGCGTCTATAGAAGACTGATTGGTCTGCTGTTTACATTAAGGCCACTGCCTGATGCTTTTGCAGTCCAGCAGTGTTGGCAAATCCTATATCTCGAGCAACAAAGCCTTTTCCTAACACAGCTGCAAAGAAAGCAAGTTTACACTGTCAAACACTCATAAATCACACTATAAACTTCATAAACCACTAGTAAATTACAATGTCATATCATCAAAGTTTTTTCATAATTGTCAATTTTGAATGAGATTGGTAGCTATGATTTATTACCAATGTCAATTATTTGCTGTCAAATAACTACATCTAACTAGCAGTTGAAAACTTACCAAATGTTGCAGTTGAAAATGTGGGAGTCCCATCAACATAATTGAGGCTTCCAGATACAATTGTCGATTCCATTCCATCACCAATCATGGTGACATTCCATTTTTTCTTCTCAACCCTTACATTTTCTTTATAAAGTCCCTTCTTCACATAGATCACAGTCCTCTTCTTGCTTTTGTCAGGGACTGCCTCCAGGGCAGCACTGATAGTCTTATACTTACCATCGCCATCTTTCGCTACAATAATATCTGCTTTTTTCTTCAATTGATCCGAACTTTGAAGTAATATCCTGTCTTTTTTATGCAACCACTTTGGCTTTTCATGGTTTGGACAAAAATTCATTAATCGCCTTAGTTTAAACGCACTGGCAACCTTTGAAATCCATGTTATAATGGAGAGGCTGTTGCTAATTAGTTCAGAAGAATACTTTAGATGGTCATGAACACTAGCCTTTATGTCTCCTCTAAGCTCCTGAAACCCATCAATGCAGGTCTGCTGGTAAGTACCAGCTGCACTTAGCCATGTCCTGAAATCATCCACAGCTTGAATAACCGAAACTTCACCTGATAACGATAAGGAGCTATTAAGATGATTAATTGCTGGACTCAAAAGATCACGGCAATTCTCCAAGGCTGCAATTGACATCTTATCAATGTCACCTTTAAAAATTCCATTCTTGGAGAAATACTGGGATGCTTTCGATAGCTCAGTGATAGCTACTTTCATCGACAATTTGAAGATATCTTCGGGTTTGAACTGGCTGGAGTTACCCGTTGGAGCAAGACTACTGTAACATGTATCTTTATACAAGGTCATATCACATACAGCTTTGATAGAAGTAGAGATGGACTGAAATCCACCATTGCCACCATTTTTGGATCTCCTTTAGAGCCTCCACTTCCCAACACAGCCGCAACTACTATAGCAGCAAGGAGTATGAATGACAGGCAAATCATGGCGATTCTCCTCCTTGTTTTTCGACGAGTCTGGAGCGTTGCTAGATCTGCCTCATTAATTTTGCCATAAGCTCTGAAGAATGACATGTTTGAAATCTTTTTCCTGTTGGATTGTGCTCTAGAACTTGGACGAATAGCTTTATATATATATTGGTACTATTTTAGGCAATGTCAAGCTGTAAGTTTGGTGGTTGAATTGGCATTAGAATTACGTGCAAGCCACTCTCATTACTCGTTTTGTTTGTCAAAGTAATGCTGATCTTTAAGTTCAAATGTTGTGCTGCTCAACTTGGCGAACCTTAGACCTAAATACTTGAGTAAAAATGCATAATACTAACTAAATGCCTATATGTTTATTAGTATTTAAAATATTTTCGATTTAGAAACTAGATGACATATTCATGGATGGAAACTGGGCAGGGAAAAGATTATTTGTAAAGAGCATAAAATTTCAATGAACTGATAGTTCAATTCAATGGTACTGAAATTGGCTTTAGAATGAAAAGTCTTGAGCTTGAACTTCAATCCTAGTCCAGAAGAACAAAAAGAATTACTACTATCTTCTATTTATTTAAATTAATATTTAACCACTGAAACGCATGTAGAATTTCAAAGTTTCCAGGACAGGAAAGAAAATCCTAGCCCACAAGATTTGGTTCTCTTCTGACTTTCTAGTTTCAACTTGGTTCAAACGCCAAAATTAATTTAATTAATGGGTTATGTTTCACAATTTACAAAAATTTGAAACTATCATCAAAAGAATATGTAATACAATACCCATCCTATTCCTACGTTTTTTTCTTCTTGGTAACAAGTAACGACCCTTCTTAATCGTAAGGGAATTTTCTTTCTAGCATTAAATTCAATTCCTAGAGTAAAAGGCGTTTAAAAACTAGTATCATTAACTCTTTCATGCTCTGAAGGATTGCAAGTTGGCCGGGAAGTCTGAAATTACATTAAAATAAAATGGAAATGAAGGGGCGTTGGTGAGAGGTCCTAATTCAGTGATGGATCAGATTTATGGTGTGCTCCTCCAACGATTAAAAGGATGTTTTCATTTAGCTTATCATGATCATATAAAGCATATGGTAGACGAGGAACGTCAACTTCACAAAACCGGAACAGACTGCAGGAAGAGCTCTAATGTTATCGGTGAAATTCTTAGACGCGAATTCGGGGGTCCGGCTAGAAGGACTTCACAACTAGAGGTGCAATGGACAACCAAATCTATGTTCAAAGTTAACTTTGATGAAGTAGCGTCTGCTCAGGGACACTACATGGGTGAGGCAGTGGGCATTAGAGAACTATCAAAAATGCTAACGCTATTATGTCTGCAAGGAAATGGCAAAAGGCATGCCCTTTTGAGTCTAATCTATGAAGCCAAACTGAAAATCATTTGGGATAATCGAGGATCTGGATGACATTTTGGAAAATCTATTTCAACATGCAACTTTCTTGAAAATTGATTGATAGGAAACTGCATAAAACAAGCAAGAGTACAAGAATTTGCTTCTCCAAAGAAAAACAACTATCTTATGAAAACAACATAATTCATTAAAAAAATGAAGGAAAGGTATTTCATGTCTCCTTTGATTGACTCATACCGGGGCTATTATATTGATAGAAAGGAAAGGATTGGAGATGAAGAGCTTAATGCTTACTCCATCATACTGCTTAAGGAGCCTTGATGGCGACTAGTCACCTGAATAACGATGGAGATAGATTGTCCCAACCAAACAAAGGGAAAATTTCAAGTCAGAAGCATCTCATATTTAGGTGTAGTTTCAAAAACTGGAGTCTAAAACAGGAAATAGTCCTGACATATATGCCAGATTAATATGGCCAATATACCATATAATGCAAAGAAAACGGATCCCCACCGGCCACAGCCCTAATATCAATCAATAATCAAGAGTTAAACATGCAGCAGATAAAAGAACAACGTAACTTTGGAAAAAAAAAAAAAAAGGAACCGCCTTATGGTTAAGACAGACTTGTCACAAAACACAATCCAAAATGAATAGCAAATCCTATAAACTAAATTTAAAGAAAACACTTCATTAAAATATTGACCAACAGAAATACATTTAACACTACACACGTAACTTATGGCTCTTACAGAAATCAAAGAGTTATCTCACAAGAGTTGAGATATTAGCACAACATTGCTTTAAAAATAAATTTTAAATTAAAAAAAAAAGAGAGAGAGAGAGAGAAGGGGAATGAGTGAAGATAACAGAGTGGCATTCTTCACCATCCAATTCTAATTTGTTAACAAGTCTAGATTCCTTTAACCCAAAATAATCCATCAGAGCATCTCTATATTCTTAAATCTTAATACAACAAGATGAAGGCACCAAGAGGTGAGTTGCATTGATATTTATTGGGACAAAGTAAGGTATTAGGACATCACATCAAAATACATTCTGAAGATAGTTGACATTTGCCGCATCTACGCATAAATCTGAATAAAATTTCAGAATACTATCAATTTCTACACTATTTTTAGGCCAACATTTATTATACTACTCTACTCTCCCATGAATGGGACCACACATGGACTCAATATTTAAATCAACTTTTGCGTACTGTTTAATCTTTCCTTAAATTAAAAGCAATTCCACAGTGACAAGCAATTCAGTTATGTATGCACTAAAAGTTTCTTTGATTACAAAGCTATTCAAGAACAGAAGTAAAGCATAAATAATCTATTCTCATTACAATCTGTCATTTGCAACAAATGCGAGTTCAGTACATTAAGATGACACTAAATATTTACAATACCATGTAGGAGAATTAAACTATCTCCTTGACAATCAAAATGCCCAAACCAAATATGGCATTTTAATTACATTACACTATTATTATCAACATCCAGTTGAACAAGACACTAAACGATCATCAGCTCCCTGCCAACGATACTCTTCATTGCAAACACATTAAACCATTACCCGCATCACCAATATACGTTAACTAACGAAAAAACAAGCTTCTGAATGACCTTAACACCCTGTAGCAATCAAAGTTTTAAGAGCAACAATCTGGGCATCGAATCAAGCCATTCTCATTGCATTCCAAGCATCTCTTAAGCAAGCCTTCATCTTCATCAAACACTTTTCGACTCCCACTACAATTCCCACAAGGCACAAACCTGACATCCCCACAACCTTGACAAACAAACCCAGGTTGTCTCCTTGGAAACCCATCAAGAATCTTAGCCAATTCCCCAACTTCAAACATGCTTTTAATCACATCAGCACCACCAACATACTTTCCCTTTATAAAAACCTGCGGCAAACTCACATTCTTCTCTTTCAAAACGCTTTGCAACTCTTTCTTATAAGCTGCATCCATCGAAATATCCCTTTCATCGACCCAAACTCTAAAACCTCTAAATATCATTCTAACAGCATAACAATCCTCGTAAGTCCTTCGAATCCCTCGTAAACTAGTTAAATAAACAACAATTCGATCTTCCGTACCCGGTAATCTTATCAAAGGGTTATTAAAACTCAACGAAAACGAGGATGAATAACCAATTGATTTCGGGGGTCTTAAAACAACCTTGGGGGAAGGTTCTTTTGGACTTGAAGATTTGTCGAATTCGAATAAAGTGCAAAGCTTTCTAACTTTACCTTTGATGGAATCGATTGAACTGTAAAATTTGAAAATGGAAGCTGCTCGATTAAGAGATTGATTGTTGAGAAGAAGGTGAACTTTGGTTGGATTGGATTCACCCGAGGTTGCGTGCATTGTATACAAGCGATTGAAGAACATTGACCCAGATGATGGTTTCGTCCTGTTATTTTCCAATTCTGCCATCGAACCAGATGATGATCTCGCCTTGTTATTTTTCAATTCTGCCATCTACTCAGATAAAAAAAACTAAAAAATTAACAAGACAATCCAAACTTTTTTTTTTAAAGAATAAATTCAAGATTGAAAATTGGGTACGAATTTTTGTTTGGGTTTGGTGGGTGGTGTTTTTTGTGTAGTTTTGGTTCTTGTTGTTGTTGACGATGATTGTTGCGTTTTGCTTCAGAAAAAAAAGAGAAAAAAAAATGTCGTTTGGTCGGTTGAAGGATATGAAAGCCTTTTTCTTTTTTGTTAGGCGTATTGTTTGGGGAGAAGGAGATGCAGAGGAGGAGCTGGGCTTTGTAGACGTAGCATCAAAGCAAGAACTTTGTTTCTATGTCGTTTAAATTAAAATACAACTATTTCATATTTATTATTTTAATATTTTTTTAACAACAAAAGTTAAAATGATAAATTAAATATTATTCTATAGATATCCGCACGTTATAGTAATCATATTTATTCATTTTTTTATTGCAAAATTTATTTAACTAAATAAAAAAAATTTTAAATAAAACAGAGCTGACATTTGAAAGCCTCAATTAATCTCATTTTTTTATAAAATTTATTTAATAAAAATTAAGAAAAACAAAAAAATTTTAAAAAATTTAAGCTCAGAAAATATGTCATATAAATACTATATTGAACTTAAAATATTAATGTATAATAAAAAATTAAATAATAATTATATTAATATAATATATATAATTAAATTAATAATAAAATATATATCTTGAAATAAGTAGAAACAAATTATCATAAATCCATCAAATAAAAATTATTTTATCATCTCTATCAATCAATATTTTTTATTATAAAATTTATTTAATTAAATTTTTATAAAAAAGGTAAAAAGAGAAAAAAAAAATATAAGTGTCTCATGGACACTTTCATTGACTTATTTTACAAAATTAATTTAATTAAAAAAATAAAAATAGAGTTCATTAGAGTACCGAATATGTCAATTAAATTTAAAATATTAATCTCTTATGTTAAAAGATATCAAATAATAATTTTATTAATATAAAAAAATCATTGGAGTGACACGTAAACATTTTAATTGATTTTTTCATAAAATTTATCTAATTAAAAAATATATATAACAGATTTTCTTACACGCATATAACAGAGAATAAAATGAAAAAAATGTTATTTATTGGTTAAAAAAATAATTTTAAGTAATTATTATCTCAATAAATACTATTTTTATTATATTATATTTATAAAATATTATTTAAAAAAAAAAATAAGTAAGCATTTGAATATTTGCAGTTATTGAAGTATGGTCTTTTATTCAAAAGATTGGAAGAACAAGATTTAAGTTAACTAATCTGTGAATTAATTGACATATAATTAATGATATTTAAAAGTTATAAATTTTAAAAAATTATATATTTAATATAATTTTCAATTAAATAAATATTATTGAAGATGTTCAAAAATTGATTATGAATTAAAAAATTAAAGTTCAAATCTCATTAATCTAAAATTATTTTTATATCATGAAATACATAATAAATGAATATAAATGAATATGTGATTATAAATAATATTCTAGTAACTTTTTTTGTTGAGTAATGAAAATAGTTAAATTGTCAAATAATTTATTAATTTTAAAAAATATAAATTTAAAAATTAAAATGCTAAAAAGATATTTTAAAAAAGATTTTTAAATTTGGGAGAGGAAAACTTACTTTTTAGGTGAAGAAATTAGGTAATAAGCAGCAGCCACCGGCACAACGCCTCTTTCGAATGACGCGGTTTGGTTTTGTTTGAAACTTTGAATTTGAGCGTGGTTTTGGAGTATGGCGTACACGTCTATTTATATTTTATTATACCAAACTCACGTGTATAACACGTGCTATAACAAAAAGGCCTATTTCCAAATTCAACTGTTTTAATTTTTAAATTACTAACCATTTGACCAATAACAAACATGATATTTTTCACTGGGCTCTAGTAGTTTTTACCCATTGTTTTTTTTTTTTTTTTTTTACATTTTTTTACTATGTGCATGAAATTAATACCCTCCACCAATGAATTTAGAATTAAATTGTAGATAATGTTATATGTAAAATTATCTAAATATTTCAATTTGTTTAGAGAATAATTAAAAGAGTAAACGTCATTTCTTAATAAAAAAACTTGGTACAAAAGAGACAACAATATGCAAATAAAAAAAAGAATTATATATATTAAAATTTGAATTTTAAAATTATTATATTATATTTTTTAAATGATTATATAAATTAATTATATTAAATTTTAAATTTAATAAAAAAAATGCATGTCATGATTGCATGATATAGCGTTTCAAAAAATGCTTCCATTTTGTTCAATTTTGCTGAGTTGTTCACCGTTTACATTGATGTCTATCAAGACTTTTAAAGCAAGTCCTTAATTTTAAATGTGAAAACAGTTACGTGAGTCACTTAGATTTGTATTGTTTTCTAATTTGGCAACACCTTTTACTTTCCTTTTATTTTTTATACTTGCCAATTGCTTTTCAATGGAAAACTTATCCTCATACACTGTGATGATCTTTTATTGATGAATAAAATGGGGGAAATTTTTAATAAAATAAAAATATATATTAAAGAAAATATTTTGAAAACAAATTCTTCATAATAATTTTAATTTAGTCAACTTGGTACTTGGTGATTAAAAAAAAAAGTTTTATAGTGTTATATACAAAGATGAATTGACCAACACTTAGGTGCTCAAAATAATGAAGTTCATAAAATTTACTACAAACTTATTAATTATAAATTAAAAACTCAAAATTGATATATTTCATTTACTTCCAAAAAAATAATGTCAAAATGAATTCTCTTTTTATGCACTTAAAAAAAAAAACACTTATGCCACAACACTTGAACGAAATTGCCAAACTGATTAATATTACTTTTTTTTTTTTTTTGTAAAATTACATACAAAATTTGACTTATCAATCCATTGATTTTGTTCTCAAATGTTTATTTTATTTCAAAAATACATTAAACTTCAAAAAGAAAAAAAAAACTTTTCCAATGTTTTGACTTTGCTATTGAACCATTATTTTTAATTGTTTTCTATACATATTGTAGAAAATTTAAATCAATGTTTCTGTATAGAGCTTGTTGGCAAGGGTCCCTTTTCATGAACCCAATACCAATTACTACAAAGTCATGGAAGTGGTTAGAAGCTGGTGAACGAATTAACGTTCCGATAATTTACGTTAAATTGATTTAATACTGGATACCCTCGATGATTGTGTAACATGCTAATCTCACGAGATATTTCAAAAATCAGTTATGATGTATATATTTGAACTAGAGTTAGCATTGAGTTAAGTTTGAGACGGGTTTTGCTCACTTCGAATCCGATTTGATTTTATGTGTTATTAAATTTGAATTCAATTTTATTCGAATTTTTTTTTTGTTTTTTCATATTCGAATCCGATTTGATATTATATAAATTGTACATGATCCGACCCGAAATTAATAAAATATTATTTTTTAAAATATAAAATATTATTTTTTAAATATAAATATTTAAAAATATCATTATATAAATATATATAAATAAAAAATTAAATAATTAATTAAAAATAATTTTTTATATAATATCGAGTCGGATCGAATTTACCTAAAATCCGAACCCGACCCTGATTATTTCATAATCTTACCAGATCCGACCCGACCTGAAACCCTAATTTTGAAAAAATTAAACTGATCTTGTAAAATCGAATCGAGTCAAAACCCGTCGAGAGTGGGTTAAATTACCGACCTTAATTTGAACTCATATTTTTGAATAATTTTTTATGAAATAAAATCATAAAAATTTTGAATCAAAATAAATTATATTTTGCAAATTTGATGCAGAGTTTTCAAAATTAAACAGGATTGAGATGTTACATATCATCAATTCAAATTTAAAGTATGTAATTTCTGTCAAATTTGTGGAAATAACGTCAGAGATGAAGCTTTCTAATGAAATAACTCCTGCTAGTAGTTATAAATCAGACCAGGAAAATTTTCCAAACAAATGATATGTTTTAGTCAATTCCAAAACAACAATCATCGATCAATTCAACTGCAGCTCGTTCTCACAAGCAGGCTTGAAAAAATGCCAACTTGAATCATGAAAAGCTGCAAAATAATCATCTGAAACTGTCTTGATTCTGAGTTCATCTGTGAATCTTCGAGCAGCTAAGATGTGTGTGACTGACTCAACAACAGAAGAGTCCATAAATGATACTTCCTGATCATAGTACTTAAATGACACATGCTGCTCATAAGCCTCAAAGCTATTCCCAAACAATGCCACCCGATTCAATGACTCAACTTCCCAATTCGCCTGTAAAAGATTATTGTATAACTCTGCTTCACAATGTGGCATGAAGAAAAGTGTCGGCTTCAAAGTTTGTCGCCGACCTTGCTCATTTACAGACAGAACGGAACAGCCAAGGGCTTCTAAAACCCGAGACTCAGTCGCAGATAGAACCGGATCAAAAACCTCTATATCCCCAATCCAACTAAACTTTCTTTTCATCATAACTGCAAGGCTAAGCTGAAGTCGAGGAGCTTCATGAGACTCGATGCTTCCAATACCATATATCACCATCTGCAGTTTCAACTCAGATCCCAAAACCCTGTGAAAGTGATTCAAGACTTCTGGATTTTGCATTTGATCCAAGAAAGTCGAAAAAAATGGAGAGTTTTCAATTCTCTTCATACAGATTTGTATCTTATGCATTAGCTTTGATTGCCTCTCAGGATCAAATTCAAGATCGGTTGGAACCCACGGCTGTCGTTCTTGATGTTGTCCTTTCCCTGGTTTTATTTTTTGGGAATTCCTTCTATGTCTACCCTTACGGGGTAAAACAATTGTCCACTCTTCATTTTGAGTATTATTCTCAACGGTAAGAACTTTTGGAGAAGCAGCCATTTGCAAAACAAAGATTTTCCTTTATCTCCTACAATACAAAACCGCTTTTTTCCCCAAAACAATTGTACAACCACAGTTAATACCTGGGAAGTAGCGAGTAGTGCAGGACACTACATCAACTTTGACAAAAACTTTTCTTCACAATTGTGAGAGATATTTGTACCTATTATCATTATTGTAAAAATATAGAAGTTTAGTGGGAGTAAAAGTAACATGGGCAAGGCATGCTTGCACACACATATTCCAAAAGTTCAATTACAGTGTCCAGATGCTGCCGATCTTGCATGCACCATAAGAATGCTAATAGATTGAATATGTTCAATGCCACTAGCAGATTATGAGTATAGATGCACATAAAAAATAGGTTGACCTTGTGTAGCTAATATATTCATAACCTATTTTTAATGTGCATATGTACCAATCTCCTAGTGGCATTGAACGTATTTGATATTCAAAACATGAATATCCGATTAGTTCAGCGGACATCTCCAAATAGTTACACATTTAAAATTTTCTAAGCAAACACAAAATTTTCCATTAGAGAAACAGAGTGGGCAAAACAATCAACAAAATGATTTCAGAGACATTTCTGATATGACGCTTGCAGCTAACAAGAATGCTTTAGGAAAAAAACAAAAAAAAACTAGGTGTTCATGTATGTCAAAATAGAGTAGTCAAGAGAAATACATAGCAACAAGGGAAGGCAAAATAAATTTTGGAACTGCACATCTTACCCTTTCTTTCAAAGAAAAGGGTTTACCTTTTAAATTTTAGTATCACTAAACACCTTGATAAATTGGTTGCTTCAAGTCTTTTTAAGTAATAAGGATGTAAAAATGAGTTATCCAAAGACTCATCAACTCATTGTTAAGTATGGAATAAAAGAAGACATTTACTTCTGCTAACAAGCAAATCTTTTACTTCTTTTCTATCTGATAAAAAATTATTATCAAAAGCAACTATTGCAAAGTTACAAACAAAAACATGGGAAGTTTATATTACTAGCTCTCCATTCAATACCATAAAACTGACTCAAAAGATACAAATCAAAAGGAACATTTCGAATGATATTTGATAAATGAGTAGAAATTCTCTACAAGAAGCAGTTTCATGCCAAAATAAGGAAAAATCCTGAATCAATCCCTACCAAACAGGAAGCAGAGAAATAAAAGCTAATTACTGCAAAAAGGTCAACGAACAAGTTCACTAGAGACTCCAAGTGTAAAACATAGGCCCAACACAAATCAAGTTATGGTCCTCTCAAGGTGTGTTTCATTACTGTAGCTCAATTTATCTCTTCGCTTAAGAATTCTTATGAAAAGCTTCGTTCTTTTTTTCTCTTTATTAATAATTTTAATTGTTCAAGGAAAAAGAAATGGAACAATTCTAGCAATTACAATTTTAACTTGAACCGTTTCAAATCCAAGAATTGAAGTGTTAAAACAAAAACAACCCATTAATTTCAACTAAATGAAGACAAACAACGAAAACCCATGTTCCATAATCCAATTATAATCTCAAAAAATAACTGTATTCAATCAAAAAACTACTTTTCAATATGAACTCATGAAAACGCTTGACCCAAATCAGAGAATCAAATTCATGAACAAAACCAAAAGAAAAAAAAATGGGTCATACCCGTTTGAAAATGGATCGAAGAAGTAAGAAGCAGGTTTTACAATGTAGGCTCCTCAAAATCGCGGGTCTGAATTTCTAGTGGCTGCTTTGGGAAGATTTAGGTGCGTTCTTTATTGTTACGACTTAATTACAATTTACAACCTTAAATTCTTCGAAGATGCCCTATATGTTCAAATATATTTACGTCCAGCGCTGGTATTTTATGTAATTGTATTCATTGCCCATCCAACTTTTTATCTACGGAATTTGGTCCCTCAACGAGGCTATCGCATATATCCTTTGGTAACTCCGAAACCTAATTACAAAAGTACAAAAAAAAAGTGACTTCTTTTTTTTTATTAGTTGTTAAACTTCTTTTTTAATTACTTAATTTTCAAAAAATGACATAACTTCTTTGTAAGCATAGAATTTTAATTTTTGATAAACGAAAGTTTTTTATTTCATTGCCCATAAGAAAGGAGTAAAATAAATTCCCTACAAAGTTTGTAATGGTAGATTTCACATAACACCAAAATGCATTCTTTTTGTAACATTAAACTTTTCCATAATTCTATGGACTATGAATTAGAGTTATTTATGAGAACACTAAATTTGGATATAGTTTGATATATTGTTATCATTAGAAAATTTTAAATTAAATAAATATATATGATTTAAGAGTTTTAAAGTTACATTTAGTACTACTAACATAGGAGCTAATAGAGTTTATTATTTCCTCGATTCTGAAAGTGGAACATATGAACGAAGAAAACAGGAACACCGCTCTCTTTGGCGAAGAAACGGCAGAACTACAGTGTTAGTACAAAAAAGATTAAGGATCACGACGAGAAGTGCAGTAACATTGAAGCACAACCTTGTGGAGGTGATAATAGGGTGAAGATCTCCTATAAGGATTCACTGTTGGGGGGAAGCTATGGAACCTATTCTAAGACAGAAAAGCCTCAAGATGAGGATATGGAGGAGGATTCAGATGACGAGGAAACCCAAGATAAAGGAGGAAACGTAGAAGGGAAACTCCATGTTTCATTGAGCAGGGATGAGCGCAGACAAATTTAAGGAAAAATGGGCTCATTCCATGATTGTGAAAGTCTTTGGGCGTACTGTTGGATATAAATATTTAGCAATAAAGATTGAAATCTATGGAAGCTCCAGGAAAGACCTTGCATTAGTTGACCTAGGCCATGATTACTTTCTCCTAAAATTTCAGCTGATAGAAGACTACAATTATGTGCTCAAAGGAGGCCCTTGGTTTATTGGGGGACACTTTCTAACTATAAGAAGGTGGGAACCTAACTTTAGGGCATCTGAGGCTACATTTTCACCAGTAGCGGTGTGGCCGAGGCTACCAGAGCTCCCAGTTGAATATTTTGATTTAGAAATTCTTGAAAAGATTGGCAAGCATATAGGATCTCTACTTCGGGTGGATGGGCATACATTGGCAGGGGAAAGGGGGAGATACGCAAGGATATGTGTCCAGCTAAACTTGGATAAACCACTCCCCAGGTTCATCAAGGTTGAAGGCAGAAGGCAAGTCATTGTTTACAAGAGCATTGGAACTTTATGTTTTGAGTGTGGTAGGTTATGCCCTTAGAAGTGTTGAGATGTGATTCACATGTGAGTAAAAAATATTACATAATTAAAAAATTTGAATGAAATGTTTTATATATACATGAAGGACCTAAAAATTTAATAGCTTAATGTACCTCATGAGCTCCAAGTATGACAATCCTCCCAACAACTGATATCAAAGCCAAAAAATCTTGGGTTTGAGAAGTCACAGGTTCGAATTTCAGTAGATTGTTGGGAGAGAATTATTGGCAGATTGAAGATAACCCACATCCATCAACTCCATGTATTAGAATGTTGGTATTAAAGGTCATCCATGTGCTCGAATGCCGATATTAAATGTTCAACTTGGATGTAACAAGTATATCATAGAAGCAGAACACTCAAATGGAAGTTGTGTTCAGTCAACTTGGAGTGCAAGCTTGAAGGAGCATTGAGGTAACCTAGATGACAAGGTTGAGTGCTGTGGTCTGACTCAAAAAACGTACTAAAAATTTAAGATTGTTTGACCCAAAAAAGATGATAAAACCTATTCGCACGGAACAACTGAGGTGAAACTTGATAAGAATTTACAAGTTAATGGAGGAAATTATTGAAATATGATTCATATGTGAGTAAAAGATCTCATATCATCAGAAAATTTGAATGAAATGTCTTTTATATATATATATATAACTCAAAATTTTAATAACTTAAATTTTTGAACTCAAATGATGTTTCACGTGTATATATGAACTCTCTAGTATGTTTTTACGGGCTTCATATCTCCCAACAAGAGACTAGAAAACCCTGCTTGTCTTATCACCGAGGATCAAAAGCCATTTCCTCCGACACTGAAGGATACTCAAAAAAAGGGTCACGATAAGGAAGGATTCGGGCCATGGATGGTAGTTCAAAAAAAGAAAAGAATCGTACTAAAGCAGCCACCAACGATCCAACGGGCGAAAGGAACAACCAACAAATTTTACCCCCAAGCCAGGAGGCTCGATCGCGTGTTGAGGTGAATCAAGATGTCCAAAACAAGCAAATTTCAGACCCGTCAGGTCTAAAGAAGATACACGCCACTCAATCCATAAGTGTGGGGAAAAGGAAGGAAGTGGAGACAAAAAGGGTGACCATAAAAATGTTGGGAAATACCACAATACCCACGCGCAGCAACCACACACAAAATAACAAGCTCAAATCAAGAATAAGAACACACAAATATATTTGGTTCGGCCCAACTCAAAATGGCCTACTCCAAATCTAATTCACTATCAAATAAGTCTTTACAATGGTGAGACTTTTAGAATGAGAAAAGTCTCCTAAAACTCCTTACTCAAAACTTAACCCAAAACCCAATTACACCCTTTAATAGCCTACTCACTTAGCTATTCTCTTGGTGTCTAACTCTCTGGGATTACAAACTAAAACCAAAACATCTTATTTATAAAGGTGAAACCCTTTATACCTTTACTAAACTCCCGATGTGGGATACAAGACAAACTCAAACTTACTTAACTTTCGATGTGGGATTCTAAGATTCAAGGCAAATCCCAACAAATCCTCCCTTGACTTGAATCTCCAAACACTTCAACAGTATCTGCAAAGCTAACATGCTTACCTTTCTTCTTTTCTTTCATCACAGGCATTCCAGCAACTGAGCTTCCATCAAACATGTACAAATGATTGACCCTATTCCCTTGTAGAATCACACTACCATTCTTATACACTTTCAACCAATCATTACTACCATAAAATGTGTACCCCCGAGAAGCTAACTCACCCAAAGCAATCAAATTGTAGTGACAATTTGGTACATACCTTACATGACGAAGTGTCCTAATAACACCATTGTGAGATCTAAGGCGAACACTCCCAATGCCTTGAATCCGCACCTTTTCTTTGTTAGCAACCACAATATCTCCATACTTTTCATTCTCATCCAACTCCACAAAGCAGCTCTTATCATTACAAACATGAACTGTAGCAGCTGAATCTAAAACCCAACCTTTATCACTTTTCAAAGTCTGGGTCTCATCCACACAAGTTGTCAAAACAACATCATCATCATCAGACACGACAGCAGCAGTATCACTCTTTTCTTCATCTGATTTCTTCTCATCATTCGCCCTTTTGAAAGCAGCTATATCCCTTCTCAGCTTCCTGCAGCGTACTTGGATATGTCCCTTCTCACCACAATAATAACATTCTACATCACTATAATCTCTGTCTCTTGACTTAGATCTCCATCTTGATCCATCAATCCTCTTTTGAGTCCTCCCTCGATCAAAACCCTCTACAGCTAGTGTACTCCCCACAGGTGATGAGTTCTGAGCTCCCATAAACCTTTCATTCTCACGCAATAAAGCAGTCACATCATCCAACTTTAAAGTAGACCTACCTACCAACACAGTCTGAACTAAAGGCCTATAAGACTTGGGCAAAGATGCCAGCAAAATTAAAGCCTTCTCTTCATCTTTTAACTCATCAACAGAAATCGCTAGCAATTGAGAAACCAATCTATTAAACTCATTCAGGTGATTGTGAAGACTCATACCTTCTTCCATCTTCAAAGAATACAGATCCATCTTCAAACATAATCTATTAGTCAACGACTTCGAAGCATAAATACCTTCAAGCTTATCCCACAAACTCTTTGGAGTACTCTCAGTCAACACACTGTACTTTACTTCTGGAGCTAATGCCAATCTAATAGTACTAACAGCCTTCTTCTGAATCCTATTCCAATTAGCATCAGACATTCCCTCAGGCTTACTACTCTCCAATGCCTGATCCAATCCTTGTTGTACTAACAGATCTTGAATCGTACTTTGCCATAACATAAAATTACTCTTTCCATCAAATAACGGAATCTCAAACTTAGACATAGACATACCAGACATACCTTCTTCAGACATCTTCAAACACTGCTTCACGATCTCTTGGACCCACGAACCTCGAACCTCGCTCTGATACCACTTGTTGGGAAATACCACAATACCCACGCGCAGCAACCACACACAAAATAACAAGCTCAAATCAAGAATAAGAACACACAAATATATTTGGTTCGGCCCAACTCAAAATGGCCTACTCCAAATCTAATTCACTATCAAATAAGTCTTTACAATGGTGAGACTTTTAGAATGAGAAAAGTCTCCTAAAACTCCTTACTCAAAACTTAACCCAAAACCCAATTACACCCTTTAATAGCCTACTCACTTAGCTATTCTCTTGGTGTCTAACTCTCTGGGATTACAAACTAAAACCAAAACATCTTATTTATAAAGGTGAAACCCTTTATACCTTTACTAAACTCCCGATGTGGGATACAAGACAAACTCAAACTTACTTAACTTTCGATGTGGGATTCTAAGATTCAAGGCAAATCCCAACAAAAAAAAAGGGAGACGTTTAAGACCAAGGGAAGATGGCAAAACTTTCCTTTATCACGAAGAATGGTACTGAGGGGCGCGTAGCAGGAATTAATTGTTCTGACAAAGGTGTCAATAAGAGTGAAATGACCTCTGAGA
Source organism: Durio zibethinus (assembly GCF_002303985.1). The sequence continues at coordinate 10,452,707 of NW_019168481.1, read as the reverse complement.
AGTTGAGGTTAACACAAGAGGTGCATATGGAAAGGAAAAACCTTATACCTACCATGTTCATACATAACCAAAGTACATCATCTGTCAAGCCGCCTATGCATGGGGACTTGGATAAGCCCTCAGACAACTAGACCCTTAGTAAAAGGAAACAACCATCCAATCTCTAGTGGAACAGAAACAAGCTTAGAAGATGTTCAAACCTGCAATCTACCAGCAACAGGTACAACCTTTGGCAATATGCGTGCAACAACAGAACCGGCAATAACCAAGCCCACTTTGGCTTGGTAAGAATGAGGAGAAGGGAGGCAAACCTGAGGGCGAAGGGATCCATGAACAATTTGCCAAATCAGATAATGGACAATCAACAGAGACAAGCAAGTTGGCAGAATCAAAGACTTCAGTCCCAGATTTCTCCGTTGGACTCAAGGCACATTCCATTCATATTCAAAGCTTGGGGCTCAACCGGGATCACCTTCGAAGGTCAACCTCACCTAGAGGTAGAAGCAGAAGCCCAGCTCGAGAAGGTAGAAAACAACTTCCAAGAAACAGAAGAAAAAACTCCCTCTGTGCCGTTATTGATCTATCCGAAACCAGTCCAAGATTCAGATGAGTCAAATTCAATACCATTCAAAGAAGTTTCCTGGACAGGAGAGGTTGACCCCACCTATATAGATCCTATCGATCCAAAAGATTCTACTGGCTCAGCATCCGCTAAAAGTGATGATGAACAGTATACGTGGAAAGGTGATAAAAGTAAAAACAAGCTTCAACATTTTAAATATGTGTAAGCTCCTCTACACTGCTAGAGGAAGAAGTTCTGGTACACAAAATAGAGATGTAATGCATGGGCGGAGACTGAGGGAGATGCAGGAAATCCCATAATTCCAAAGACTAGCAACGAGTTAACACACCATTCAATCACATCCCATGTCGATTTTACCATGGAACTGTAGGGTAGTGCGACACCCTAAATTTGTTCGTACGGCTAGAGAACTTGTGGGAATGTATGGGTCAGAGATCATGGTCATCACAAAAATACGTATGTGATGGGAGGATGTTCGTTCAATCATTGATGGTCTACCCTTTGATACCTGGACAAATACTGTCACAATTGGATTCAAAGGAATAATTTGGCTCTTTTGGCGATGGTCGACATAAGTGAAGTATGTGCAACAGAACATGAGATTCACGCCACTGTACGGGTAAGAACCTCCAATTTGACTTGGTTACTTTCAGCTATCTATGCTAGCCCTAGGTTTCATGCTACTCAGCATGATTACCCATGGCTAGTGGTAAGGGATTTCAATGATGTTATTAGGAACAAGGATAAGAAAGGAGGAGCACCTGTGTCATGGACAAGGTCTAAGGCTGTGCGTAAGTGCCTAAATAATTGTAAACTTACCGACCTTGGATTTGTGGGACTAAGATTTACATGGTCAAATCATAAAGGGATCAAAAACCTAATTCAAGAACGGATTGACATGGCTTTCACAAACACCTCGTGGTGCCTTAATTTCCATAAGGCTTGTGTTAAACATCTGTTCAAAACACACTCGGATCACTGCCCCATCTTGATTAAGTTCAAGTAAGTGACATTAAAGCATGATCCTAAATCTTTTCGCCTAAAAAAATGTGGTTTGATCATAAAAAGTTCAAGCCGCTGGTCTAGTAAAGTTGAAATCAAGAAAGGAGTTCTTTAGCTTCCACTATCAATATCCTTAGGAAAAAAATTTAGGAATGGAATAAAAATTCCTATGAAAACATGTTCAGAAGGAAAAGAAAAACACTGGCAAGACTAAGGGGAATTGAGAAAGCTTTGGAGGTCTCACTTAACCAATTTCTATTAGACTTACAAAGAATTTTGATTGACGATTACAAACAGATTCTCAAGGCTGAAGAGGATATATGGGCTCTGAAATCCAGGGTAAGTTGGCTCATTGACAGTGAGAGGAACACAAGGTTCTTTCATACGTCAACCATCACCAGAAGAAGATTCAATCGAATTATGGGTCTTGAGGATTAAGAAGGTAATTGGAATATTGTGCCCAGTAGCATGAGACAAATAGTGCAAAAACATTTTTGTGACTTTTATACGACATCGTAGACAGAAAGGCGTTGGTGGTATAAGGATGGGCCAAGACAAATTGTTCAACTCTCATAGCAGGAAAAGAAAGAACTCCTTAAACCAGTTTCAGAACTTGAAATCTAAAAATGGTGTGGTTTTTTAAGCTTTTAAAGCCTTTGGGCCAAATAGACTACATCTTTATATTTTTCAACGATGCTGGAATATTGTGAAGGGAAAGGTTTGTGAGACAATCAAAGGCATTTTTAAGGCTAGGACATTGCTTGAGTCCCTTAATGATACACTTATATCTTTAATTCCCAAGATGGCTAACCCATCACGCATTGACCAATTCAGACCTATTAGTCTATGCAACCCCACCTATAAAATTGTTACAAAGATTATGGTCTAGAGGCTCAGGCCATTTCTCTATAAAATTATATCTTTTTTTTAGACCAGCTTTGTACCAAAAAGGAAAAGTTATGATAACTACATTATTGTCCAAGAGATGATTCATGCTTTTAAAAAATGTAAAAAAAAGAGAGGATAAATGGCCGTCAAACTGGACTGGAGAAAGCTTACGATAAACTTGAGTGGAGTTTCATTTGAAAGGTTTTATCTTTCTTCGATGTACCTACATCTTTATTAGCCTTATCATGAGCTACATCAATCTCAATGCTTTTGAGAAAAGGAATGCTAAAAAGCTTTAAACCTTCAAGGGGCATAAAGTAGGGGGACCCTCTATCCCCATACTTATTCATCATGTGTATGAAATTTCTTAACATAAGAATTTTGGAAGCATATGAAGAAAAGATATGGTTAGCTTGTAAACCATCTAGAAATGACCTTATTTTTTCTCATGTTATCTTTACAGATGATATAATTCTTTTTAGAAAGGTAGATAAAGGTACTATTAAAGCAACGAAAGAGGTGCTCAGTTTTTTTTGTACTGAATCTGGCTAAAAGATCAATCTTACCAAGTCACGTATTTTTTTTCGACCAACACTAGCCATAGTCATAAAGAGAATGCAACAAATATCTTACAAATCTACAAAATTGAAGACTTAGGCAAATACTTAAGGTTTTCATTTCATAAGGGTCGGGTTAGTAAATATGAGTATTCATTTATCATCGATTAAGTTAGGGCCAAGTTGATAGGATAAAAGGCAAGCTTGCTTTCTCCTGTAAGAATATTATTGTTGATCAAATCTGTTGTACAAATGATCCCTTCTTATTATATACAATGTCATGCACTACCCTCAAGTATTTGCAAGGAGCTCGATAGAATCAATAAAAAATTTCTATGAGAAAACTCAAAGTAGAATAAAAAAATACACATCATAAATTTGAAGAAAATAACCAAGAATAAAAATGAGGGTGGACTAGGATTAAGGGATGCCAAGATATAGAACCAAGCCTAACTAACCAAGTTGGTATAGAGGTTTATCCATCACAAGGGGGAACCTTGGGCCCTAACCATTCAAGCCAAGTATTTGAGTAGTGATAATTAAAAACCAAAATAAAACCCTTCAGTAACATGGAGAGCGATGAAGTGGGTAGGTCCTATCTTTGAAAGAGATCTTGGTTAGGTCATTCGAAATAGGGCAAACACTAGCTTTTGGTATGACAAATAGATGTGGAGTGAAACAATATGATCTCTGGTCTAAGGACCCCTTAACAGAAGAGAGGAAAGAATTAAGGTCAAGGAAATTCTACACATTCTTCCTCTTCACAGGGAGTGTTCGATCTCTTTTCAATTATCGTCATTGGTAATAAAGGCTATGAGAGCTATTTCTGCTCAGTTATATGGATAAAGAGAGGATGTACCTTATTGGATAGCTTCTGTAAATAGAGAATTTACTTCATACTCAGCTTACGATCTTATAAAAGAAAAAAGTGGTAGTGCTAGGAAAACTAAATGGGATCGAATTTAGAGATTGAAAGCTCTACCTAAACTCTAACTTTTTGTTTGGCAATGTATGCATAAGATTTTATCTATGAAAGGTTTTCTCATACAATGTGGAATAAATGTTCAAAATAGTTACATGTTATGTGGTTAAGGGCAAGAAGACATTCAGCACCTTTTACATGACTGTCAATGGACCAAGAATGTATAGAGAAACTAAGGGGAGGTTGTGGGCTTGTCTCTGGGTGGCAATTTTAAGGATTAGGTCCAATTCAATGCTATTGATAATAGAAGATCGAAACACCATTCTATTCTCTAGGGCTTGTTATTCGTCCATATCATGTGATAAGTTTGGCTAAAAAAAAATCATAGGACTTTCAAAAGGAGCAGCAGAAAGGTGGATGTTATCAAGCATGCAATTGAGAAAGTGAGAGAATTCTATGCCTTGAACCAAATAGATGGGAGAAACATCCAAGTCTCTTTCATTCTTGTTAAATGGAAACCGCTTGAGTGTGGACGTTTTAAGCTTAACACTGATGGGTCATCTATAAAAAATCCAGGAAGAGTAAGGGCTGGCACTATCGTTAGAGACCATACAAAATATGGGTGGCTGGCTTTGCCAGAGTTATAGGATATGGAATGAATACATTGGTTGAATTATGGGCTCATAGGGATGGGTTAATGTTGGCTAAACATCTTAATATTTCTATCCTGAATGTGAAAATTGATGTTGCTGCTGTCATTTTTTTTATTAAAAACCAATCCACTCCTAATCTGTGTTTTTAGCCTTTAATCAATGACTACAAGAAATTACTGCTAGAAATTAGTTGCTACAAAGTCATGTATACCTTCAGAGAGGGGAACACTTGTACTGATGCTTTGGCTCGTTTTGGTAGTGATCACTTTGCAATGTATGAATGTTATGAACCCTTTTGTGTTATTTCAAGACCCTTCTAATTTTATTTTGAACCTACTTATTGATGATGCAGCAGGAAAAACTGTGTACCATACTATTTTATGATTTTTATCTAGTTCTAGTTTTCTACAAAAAAAAAAGTTACATTTAGTATTGCATCTCTTAAACATTTTAATTTTGCTAAAAAAATTTCTTTCCTCAATCGATTTAAGCCAACCGTAAAGCCCTTTTATGGAGATGCTTTTACTTTTTTTTTTTGGTAAGAAATTGAAACTAGATAAAGTTCATAAAATAATACGATACAAAGTTTTTCCTACTGCATTATTGACAGCAACTTCAAAATAAAAATAAAAAGTTCTTGAAATAACAAAAAAAGGTTTTCATAATATTAAAAAGTTACAAAGCGATCACTACCAAAATAGGCCAGAGCATCAGCACAAGTGTTTCCTTCTCTAAAGGTATGCATGACTTCATAGCAACTAATTCCTTACAGTAACTTAACACAAAAAGGTTTTCATAATATTCAAAAGTTGCAAAGCGATCACTACCAAAATGAGCCAAAGCATCAGCACAAATGTTTCCTTTTCTGAAGGTATGCATGACTTCATAACAACTAATTCCTTACAGTAACTTCTTACAGTCATCGATTAAAGGTTGCAAACATGGTTAGGAGTGGATTAGTTTTTTATCAAAGAAATGACAGTAACAACATCTATTTTCACATCTAGGTTAGAAATATTTAGTTGTTTAGCCAACATTAACCCATCATAAAAGTCTATAATTTAGCCAATGTATTCGTTCCATATCCTATAAATCTAGCAAAGCCAGCCACTTATTTTTTTGTATGGTCTCTAATGATGGTACCAGCCCTTGCTCTTCTTAGATTTCCTATAAATGACCCATTGATGTTTAGTTTAAATTGTTTACACTCAGGTGTTTTTCATTTAACAGGAATGAAAAAAACTTAGATGTTTCTCCCCTGTCTCTGGTTTGAGGCATAGAATTCCCTCACTTTTTCAATTGCATGCTTGACTACATCTACCTTTCTGCTGCTCTCATTGAAAGTCCTATGGTTTCTCTTTAGCCAAACTTCTCACATGATATGGACGAATAACAAGCCCCAGAGAATAGAATGGTATTTCAATCTTCTATTGTCAGTAGCATTAAGTTGGACCCAATCCCTAAAATCGTCACCCAAAGACAGGTCTGCAACCTCCCCTTGGTTTTTCCATACGTGCTTAGTCCACTGACATTCAAGTAAAAGGTGATGAATGTCCTCCTGCCCTTGGCCACATAACATGTAGCTAATTTTGAACATTAATTCCACGTTGCATGAGGAAACCTTTTGTAGGTAAAATAGCATGCATACATTGCCAAATAAAAAATTAGAGTTTAGGTAGAACCTTTAATCTCCAAATCTAATTCCATTCATTTTTTTAGCACTACCACTTTTTTTTTTATAAGATCGTAAGCTGAGCAAGTAGTAAAGTCTCTATTTTCAGCAATTATCCAATAAGGTATGTCATCTCTGTGTTTATATAATCGAGTAGCAATAGCATACATAGCCTCGATTATCGATGACAGTAATTGAGAGGAGACCGAACACTCCCTCTAAAGATGAAAAAAATGCAAAATTTCTTTGACCTTAATTCTTTTCTCATTCTATTAAGGGGTCCCTGGACCAGAGATCGTATTGTTTCACCCCCCATCCATTTGTCATACCAAAAATTGATGTTTACCCCAATTTTGGATAACCCAACCAATACCTCTTTCAATGATAAGACCTGTCCACTTCGTTGCTCACAATGTTATTAAGGGGTTTTATTTTGGTTTTTGATTATCCTCACTACTCAGATACTTGGTTTGAATAGTTAGGGCTCACGATTCCTCATTGTGATGGATAAAACTCCATAACAACTTGATTAATTAGGCTTGGTTTTGTATCTTGGCATCCCTTAATCCCAATCCACCCTCATATTTATTCGTGGTTATTTTTTTTCAATTTAAGAGGTGTATTTTCTTCTTTTAATTTGAGTCTCTCCATAAAATTTTTTTATTGATTCTATCGAGCTTCTAACAAACACTTGAGGGTAGTGCATGACACTACATGTAATAAGACAAGATCATTTGAATAATATATTTGATCAACAATAATCTTTTTGTAGGAGATAGCAAGCCTATCTTTCATCCCGTCAACTTGGCCCTAACTTTATCAATGATAAAAAGAATACTCATATTTACTAACCAGGCCTTTATGAAGGGAAACCCCAAGTATCTACCCAAATCTTCAGTTTTATGAATTTATAAGGTATTTGTTGCACTTTCCCTATGACTGCAGCTAGTGTTGGCCAAGAAAAAAATACAAGACTTGTTGAGATTGACTTCTGGCTAAATTCAATATAAAAAGAACTGAACACATCCTTCATTGCTTCAATAATACCCTTATTTGCCTTTCCAAAAAGAATTATATCATCTGTGTAGATAACATAAAAAAAATGAGGGCCATTTCTAGATGGTTTACAAGTTAACCATCTCTTTTCTTCACATGCTTCTAAAATCCTCAAGCTAAGAAATTCCATACACATGATGAATAAGTACGGGGATAGAGAGTCTCCCTATCTTATGCCATTTAAATGTTTAAAGCTTTCGAGCATTCTTCTATTCAAAACCATTGAGATTGAAGAGGATGAGATGCGGCTCATGATGATGTTAATCAAGGATGTAGGCACATCAAAAAAAGATGAAACCTTTCTAATGAAACTCCACTCAAATCTATCATAAGCTTTCTTAAGATCCAGCTTGATAGCCATTTACCCTTTTTTTGCTTTATATTTTTTAAAAACATGAATCATTTCTTAGATAATAATGTAATTATCATAACTTTTCTCTTTTAGTATAAAGCTGGTTAGGAAAAAAGATACTATTTTATTCAAAAAAGGCTTGAGAAAGGCTTGAGCCTCTGGATCACAATCTTTGCAACAATTTTATAGGTGGTATTGCACAGACTAATAGGTTTGAATTGGTCAATGCATGATGGGTTAGCCATATTGGGAATCAAAGATAAAAGCATATTATTAAGAGAGTCAGGTATTGATCTGGCCTCGAAAATGCCTTTGATTGTCTCACAAACCTTTTCCCTTCACAATATTCCAACATCATTGAAAAAAATAAGGATGTAGTCCGTTTGGCCCTAAAACTTTGAAAGCTTTAAAGGACCATATCGTTTTCTAGATTTCAAGTTTTGAAACTAGTTTATGGAATTCCTCTTTGTCCTGCTATGAGAGTTGAACGATTTGTCTTGGCCCATCCTCATACCGTCAACTTCTTTCTGTCTGCAATGTTGTATAAAGGTCATAAACATGTTTTTGCACTATTTGTCTCAAGCTACTGGGCTCAGTATTCCATTTACCCTCATGATCCTCTAAACCCACAATTCGATTAAATCTTCTTCTTATGATGGTTGACATATGAAAAAACCTTATGTTTTCATCATCGTCAGTGAGCCAACTTACCCTGGATTTCGGAGCCCATATAACCCCGTCAGTCTTGAGAAGCTATTTGTAATCGTCAATCAAAATTCCTTGCAAGTCTAATAGGAATTGGTTTAGGAAGACCTTCAAGGCTTTTTCGATTCCTTTTAGCCTTGCCAGTATACTCATTTTCCTCGTGAACACGTTTCCATAGGAATTTTTATTCCATTCCTGAATAGTTTTCCTAAGGATATCGACAATGGAAGCTAAAGAACCGTTTTCTTGATTCCAACTATACTGGACCAGCAGCATGAACTCTTTGTGGTCAAACCACATTTTTTGTAGACGAAAAGGTTTAGGACCATGCTTCAATGTCACTTCCTTGAACTTAATCAGGATAAGACAGTGATTCGAGTGTGTTTTAACCACATGTTTAACACAAGCCTCTGGGAAGTTAAGACACCACGAGGTGTTTGTGAAAGCCATGTCAATGCATTCTTGAATTAGATCCCTAATCCCTCTATGATTTGACCATGTGAATCTTGGTCTCACAAACTCAAGGTCGATAAGTTTACAATTATTGAGGCACTCATACAAGGCCCTAAACCTTGCCCACGACATCCTCTCTTATCCTCATTCCTGATAACATCGTTGAAATCCCTTACCACTAGCCATAGGTAATCATGGTGGGCAGCAACAATTTGTAAATTTCCCCACAGCAATTTACATTCATGAAACCTAGGGCTAGCATAGATAGCTAAAACTAACCAAGTTAAATTGGAGGTTCTTACCCATACAGTGGCGTGAATCTCCTGCTCTGTTACATACACTTCACTCGTGTCGACCAGGTTCGATTGCCAAAGGAGCCAAATTCCTCCATTGAATCCAATTGTGATAGTATCTTTTCAGACATCAAAAGGTAGCCTATCAATAATTGAATGAACCTCCTCCCTTCACACACGTGTCTCTGTGATGACCGTGATCTCTTGCCCATGCATTCCCACAAGTTCTCTGGCCGTGCAGACAAATTCAGAGTGTCTTCGCTCCCCTATAATTTCATAGTAAAATCGACATAGGATGTGATTAGATAGTGTGGTGGCTCATTGCTAGTCTTTGGAATTATGGGGTTACCTGCATCTCCCTCTATATCGGCCTATGCATTACTCTCTTCAGCTTGGGGTACATCTCTACGTTGTGTACTAGAACTTTTTCCTCTAGCAATATGGAGGAGTGTACGCATATTCGAAACTATTGAACCATTTAGCTTGTTCCTACTTTCATCTTCCTCCCACGTATACTGTTCATCATCACTTCTATCGGATGTTGAGCTAGCAAAGCCTCTTGGATCGATAGGATCCATATAGGTGGGGTCAACCTCTCTTCTGTCGAAGAAACTTCTTTGAATGGTATTGAGTTTGACGCCTCTGAATCTTAGATTGGTTTCGGATAGATTAGTAGTGACACAGAGAGTTTTCTCTTCTGTTTTTGTTTCTTAGAAGTTGTCTTCTACCTTCTCGAGCTGAGCTTCTATTTCTGTGTCTGGGCGGTGTTAGCCTTCGAAGGCGATCCCGGTCGAGCCCCGAGCTCTGAATATGAATGAAATGTGCCTTGAGTCCAAAAGAGAAATCTGGGATTGAAGTCTTTGATTCTCACAACTTGCTTGTCTCTGTCGATTATCCATTATTTGATTTGGTACATTGTTTAGGGATCCCCTCATCCTCAGGTTTGCCTCCCTTCTTCCCCTTCTTACCAAACCAAAGTGGGTTCGTTGATTGCCCACTCTGTTGTTGCAAGCATGTTGCCAAAGGATGCGCCTGTTGCGGTAGATTCTAACTTCTAAGCTTGGCTCTGTTCCACTGGAGCTTGGATGGTTATTTCCTTTCATTAAGGATAGTTTGTAATTGTCTGAGGGCTTATCCAAGTCCCCATACATGGGCAGGGTGACAGATGACGTACTTTGGTTATGCATAGAAATGGTAGGTATAGGGTTTTTCCTTTCCAAATGCACCTTTTGTGTTAACCTTAAATTCTCAGAGGTTATTTCACTCTTATTAACACCTTTATCGAAACAATTAATTCCTACTGCGTGCCTCTCAGTACTATTCCTCGTGATAAAGGAAGGTTTTGTCATCTTCCCTTGGTCTTGAGCGTCCACTTTTTTTAGAGTCATCCTTTTTGTCTCCACTTTCTTCCTTTTCCCCACACTTATGGATTGAGTGGCCTATATCTTTTTTAGACCTGACCGGTCTAAAACTTGCTTGTTTTGGACGTCTTGAATCACCTCAAAACGCAACTGAGCCTTTTGGCTTGGGGGTAAAATTTGTTGGTTGTTCCTTTTACCCGTTAGATCATTGGTGGCTGCTTTAGTACGATTCTTTTTTTTTTTGAACCACCATCCATGGCCTGAATCCTTTTTCATTGTGACCCTTCTGCTGAGTATCCTTGGGTGTCGAAAAAAGTGGCTTTTGACCCCCGATGATAGGACAAACACGGTTCTGTAATCGCTCCTCAGGGCAAAATTCCTTTCGGTGGCCCAGCCTACCACACTTGAAGCATAAAGTGCCAATGCTCTCGTAAACAATGACTTGCCTTCTGCCTTCAACTTTGATGGACCTGGGAAATGGTTTATCCCAGTTTAGTTGGACACATATCCTTGCATATCTCCCCCTTTCCCCTGCCAATGTATGCCCATCTACACGAAGCAAAGTTCCTATATGCCTGCCAATCTTTTTAAGAATTTCTAAATCTAAATATTCAACTGGGAGCTCTGGTAGCCTTAGCCACACCCCTACTGATGAAAATGTTGCCTTAGATGCCCTAAAGTTAGGTTCCCACCTTCTTATAGTTAGAAAGTGCCCCCCAATAAATCGGGGGCGTCCTTTGAGCACATAATTATAGTATTCTATCAGCTGAAATTTTAAAAGAAAGTAATCATGGCCTAGGTCAACTATGCATGGTCTTTCTAGGAGTTTCCATAACTGTTCAATCTTCATTGCCAATATTTATATCCAATAGGACGCCCAAAGACTTTCACAATCAGGGAGTGAGCCCATCTCTCCCTGATTCGTTTGCGCTCTTCACTGCTTAACGAAACATGGAGTTTCCCCTCTACGTTTTCTTCTTTATCTTAGGTTTCCTCATTATCCGAATCCTCATCCATATCCTCATCTTGAGGTTCTTCTGTCTCAGAATAGGTTCCACAGCTTCCCCCCAACAGTGAATCCTTATAAGAGATCTTCACTCTGTTATCAACTCCATTAGGTTGTGCTTCAGTTTTACTGCACTTCTTGTGATGATCCTTTTATCTTTTTTGTATTACGTTGTAGTTCTGCCGTTTATTTTCCAGAGAGAGCGGTGTTCTTATTTCCTTCTTCCATCAAGTCCGCAGAAGTAATTTACTCTTTTTTTGCTTTTACTGTTTCAATTTATAATTTGTCTGACCAAATTCTCATGTAATTATTTAAGTGTAATCAAATTATATGAAATTCATGTTGAAGATCATGTAAACACTTTATAATTCAAGACATTTTTTATTCGTTTACCTTCGAAGCAAGGGTGAAACGCAACTTTTAATCCCAAAGCTCATTTTCATCTCCATGCCAAATAAGACCTCCCACATAAATTGTTTGTGATAAAGGGCAAGGACTTGAAAGCATAAGTAAAAGATTGGTTAATAAAGATCGGAGTTATTTTCGGTACTTATATTATGATGTTTAAATCGATACTAAAAAAATTAAGAAAATTGAAAGAGAATGTGAAAATGAGATGTGAGATGAGATAAGGTATTTACATTTATAGAGTGATGTAACCAAGTCTGAAAAACCTGAGTCAGGGAGTCGGATTTTGGGCCAACATGGCAGGAGCCAATCTAGGATGGCACGTTGACATTCAATACTTGTACGACACATTAAATCGATCACATGTCTATTAAGTGGGTTGCTGAGTTGGCAAGATTGGGATCAACTTCAATGAATTAGGTTGGTACATCATGTTTGTTCAGCGAAAATGATCAGAATGTCATTATTCTATTGAATTACTTTAAAATAAAAGGATAATTTTGTTCTTTGAACCACAAAATACTCCTATCATAAATTTTGATGAAATTGGAAAATTTTGCATAGTACGTATAACTAAATATTCAGGAATGAACAAATTATATATAAATAAATAATCATTCAAGTTAGCATTAAGGTTTATGTTTTTGCAGGGGAAGGGATAAAAACTTTCTTTGGGTAAGAAAATATACATTAATCATTAAATCAAATGTTCGTAAATAATATTAAATTTAAATATTTAATTTGAATTAGAAAGCATTTTATTATTCATTTCTTTTTCAAAATAAATTTATATACACTCATTACTCAATTAGAATGCTAAAGAAAAAGTGATGAAAATTTTTTTATTTTTATAACTAGTTTTATAACCATAATCGACATTGTCCGCACCTCTAGAATAATCTAATATGAATAACTTATTATTCGTTTAGATTATCTATCATAATAATTATGTAAAAGAGATGATTAAATGATTCAAAAAAAAAAAGCATTGAAACTACTAGACAGACTTTTCCTTACTGAAGGCTTTTCTCTAATTTATTTCATTTTTTTCTATTTTTTTGTAATTTTTTAATTGAGTTTTTAAAGAATTTTTTTTCATATTTTTTAGTTGATTTTAATTTTTGATGATTTTTTAGCATTATTTGTTTTTAGGGTCTTTTCTGTTGATTTTTGTTTTAAATGATTTTGTAGTTTCATGCTTGATAATGTATTTGTGTTGGTTTGAAAATATTGATTAAAATTTGAGGCATTTGCAATATTCGTTCGCTCCAGCCCCTCGTGAATGATGGTTTGTGATTTGATTCATATTTGCTAGTCGTTTTTGTAGATTTTAGTAATTTTTATTTTGTTTATGTGGGTATTTGGTTTGATTTTTTTATGAAGTTTCCACAAATTTAACTACCGGCAACCCCTCTCCTCTTCTCATTCCCTCATTTGTCTTTTTTGGTCTATAAAAAATAGTCTTTAACAATTCATAAAACTTGTTTTTTATCTCGGACAAGTGTCATCTACATAGATGTTTCAATGAAACAATAGCTCAGTGAGGATTTTTTTAATGTATTAGGTGAAGTATTCGCGCGTTACCACGAGTTAAAATTTTTTTTTCTTTTATTTTAAAAGAAGATTTGATAAATTTTTTAAATATTTTTTTATTTTTCTGTATCAAAGATATGTCACGTATATTTTTTTTATTTTTAACTTTTTTATCTTTATATATTTAATAAACAAATTTTATATTTAATTTTTTATGACTAATTTGATCTCAATGACACATTACATGTGAAGTTATTTGATTTATTTATTTAATAAAAAAGTTAAAATATTTATAAAAATTTAAAATTAATTTTACATTATTATTAAAATATATTATTTTTCATTATTTTTTTATTTTTTGTAAAAAAATATTAATGAATATGTTGACAATACGTTTAGATTTGATTATTCATCATTTTTTTTAAAAATTTTACCTAATTAAAAAAAAAAAGCAAAAGGTAAAAAAATCTGAAAGGAAGTGAATGTAAATACCTAAATTGGTCTCTTATTCTTATAAAATATAAATTATAAAAAATATTTATTTTTAATTTTTTTGTCTGTACTACTCATTTAATACCAAACTTTAAACAAAAAAAAAATCAAGGAATATATATATAATTAAATAATATATATATATTTACTACATAATGGCTTGGTACAGAGGACTACACCCGTTTTTTATTTGTCCCATTTTTATTAAAAATTTGATTTGAATTGATTCGATATCAATTTTTTATAAAAGTATTCATATCAAAATCAAAATGAATAAAAATTTATTAAATACTAATTATTTTATCATCTTTATTAATTGTCTTATTTTATTATAAAATTGATTTAATTAAAAGATAAATAAATAAATATAAAAGAAAATAAACAAATAAGAATGGTACATGGGCACCTCTATTAATATTAATTTTTTTTCATAAAAATGATCTAATTAAAAAAATAAAAGAAAAGGGAAAAAACAAACAAAAAATTTAAAAAATAAAAAAAAAGAAACAATTTCCGAAAGAATTGGATTGAAACCTATTGAATATGAAATTATGAATTATTTTGCTTATTTATCGATTCTTTTTTGTGAAATTTTTGTAATTAAAAAAACAAAACAACTAAATAAAAAAAATTAGGGTACGTGTGGACATTGGGGTGTTTTTTAAACAAATTTATCTAAATAAAAAATATTGTAAAAAAATAGTAAAAGAGTTTTAAAAAAAGAAAAAAAATATAAGGTGTCACTTCAAAAATTAAATGAAGATCAAATAATAACCAAATTTATATAATTGATGGATAGATAGATTACATCTTAATTATATATAAATTTAGTATTTTTATTAAATTAAGATACTAAAGAATAAATTTATTAATATAATACATATGTATATAAAATGAAATAAATAATTATCAAATTAAAAAGAGAGAAAAATGAAAAGAATAAAATAATATATTTTTAATAGTTAAATCAAATAGGTCCCACTTTTAGAAAATTTAAAATGTTTTAAAAATGTTAAATAAATAAAAACGTAAAAAACGAAAATGTAAATATAGAAAAAAGAATCAAATGGTATAACATGTGGCACACCCTTGATACAAGTGAGTCATTAAAAAATAAAATCAAAATAATTATTTATTAAATATATAAAAATGAAAAAAATATTAAAAAATGAAAAAAATGTAGCATACACTAGGTACCCACACACAAAAAATGTTAAGAAAATTAATTTCTTTTGTTACAAAATTTATGTAATTAAAAACAAAAAAACCCAAATTGAGGTGTCGCATGGGCATTTTCATTGTATTTTTTCACAAATATGTTTAAATTAAAAATAAAAAACAAAAAATTGACAAAAAAAGAAAAAATAAAAAGAAAAAAAAGGAAGAAACACGAGATGTCACATTAATACTTTAAATGAAAGTGAAACAAAAATCAAAATAATCATAATTTATGTAATGGATGAATGAATGCATAAATTACATTTTAATTATTTATAAATATAGTATTTTTATCCCCAAACAAGTGTTTAAAAAAATTGATGTAAAATGGGTTCCACGTTTAAAACTAAAATCTATAAAAAATATTTATTAAATAAAAATTTTGGTTAAAAAAAAACAAAAAAAGAGAAGTAAGAGGGCGCCATGTGGCACGCCAAGACCATTTAATACATTATCAAAATTTAAGTATTAGACAAAATGTAAATAAAAATGTCCAAGGTTTTGTCTTCCCTTGCCAAGTAATATTGGGCATCTTTGTTCAATAGCTAGCTAGTTAGCATTTGGAGTTTATTTTTCTATTTCTTGAGCCATTGCAATATTTTACAATTTATAGTATTTGATATTATATAAATATTGAAAATACAACTTTGTTTCTTATTCTTATGGATTTAATATTGATGGAAAGTTCTACATGAGCAAATGATACCTTGATGGAAAATGGATATAAAAGGAGGAAGAAATAGAGTTTGTATACATCTTGAAGCAACATGAGATGAGTTTAGGCAAGAGCTCATTTATATGCACTAATATATGATCTTTTTTTGTATTAGGTTTCCAAACCACTTTTTGAGTTTGAAGTTCATATGCATTACTAATGGCTTTTTTTTTTTTTTTTTGAAGCATGAGTTATGTTTTATTTGCTTTATTACATGTCATAGATGATTTTGACATGTTTACTATGACAAATATAATTTTAAAAAATCGTTATGATCATTGTTTTCTTTGTACTTTTGTTGTAAAGCTATATCCTTTTTTTTATTACTTTTTTTTCTCTTTTTATTCTCATTTAATCTCTTATTTATACATGTTCAAGCCATTATTCTTTTGGAGTACGGCAATGGATGTCATATTTCGGACCACCGAAAGCATAAATGTCCTTAAAATTGACTGATATGACTTGAAAAAAAAAAAATTCAAAGCTCAAGTCAGGTCAAACATATTTTAGGTTGTTTTGCTTAATTTTGATATTATTTTCAATTTTATCAACTTTATAACTTACCTTGACCGGCTTGATTCAATTGGATTTTAATTGGAATGGATTCGAGTTGAGAGATGAAGAATAAAAAAAAAAAATAAAAGAAAACATTAGATAAAAAAGAAAAGCAAGAAAAAACATCTTTTTATGTATCAAATATATATATATATTTTTAAAATTTTAAATCACGTTGTCAAATTAAATAAATTTTTATATGGATAAAAAAAATTCAATAGGTGTTTATCATATTAGAAGTCATTCTTTCATTTGAAATGCAAACGTTTTTATTACAAATGAAACAATAAAAACTTATTTGTATACAATAAAAATATAAAAATTTATTTAAAAAATAAAATAGTTTAGGAATTTTTTAATATTTTAACCTAATAAAAACTTTGAAAAATTATCGTGATGCAATTAGTATTTTTTTTATTCAAATTACTAGTTCTTACTTGAATTTCTATTAAACAAATTTGATAACTTATAGATACATATTAAGTGTAGTAATAAAGATTAGTATAAGGAAAACTAAATTTGAAGAATTAAAGTTTCATTGTTTCACTTTAACATTTGTTTGGGTGCAAGAAAAAAGAAAACAAAATTTCCTTCTCAATTATCTTTACAATTTAAAGGAAAAAAAATCAAAGATTTTATTTCAATTAGGTTGAGTCAATGGTACCACAAAACTTTATATTTTTTTATAATTTTTAATAGTAAATGCAATGGATGTCTTCTTCAATTAATTAAATAATAAACAAATTTAAAGATAAATTAAAAAAAAAAAAACTCTTACAATAACGTACCAAATATTAGACACGAGTTTATTAAAAAAAAAAAAAATTAGCCACGGACACGGAAACTTAATCTTTAAGTAACTAGATTAGAAATATTACACGTGTCCTCAAAAGATCTTGTCAATCATCTTGACCGTTGCTATACACCTGGAAAAATCAAAGAAAATGTTAACTCACCACCTTAGGGCTTAGGCGGTTATATTTATACGTACAACACCAGAAGACAACTCCCATAGATTCTAGCTAGGCTTTTGGCTTTGTTTTTCGTTTTCCTTAGTTTTTACTGTAATAAACACCATTGACATACATTCCCATAGAAGAAACGCTAGATGGGTAATGGGGTGGTGATGAATCCTGATCAGCCTTGGAGGAAGAGAAAGAGGCGTGATGGTTTTTCTATTTCTGAGATTCTCAACGTGTGGAAACAACACAATGAAGAAGGGAAAGCAACGAGTAGAAACCCTCCTGCAAAGGGTTCGAAAAAGGGTTGTGTGAAAGGGAAAGGAGGACCTGAAAATCAGAGCTGTAAGTATAGAGGTGTTAGGCAGAGGACTTGGGGTAAGTGGGTGGCTGAAATTCGAGCACCTAAAAGTAGGGCTGGTAGGCTTTGGCTTGGTACTTTTCCTACTGCTTTCCAGGCCGCCATGGCTTATGATGAAGCTGCTAGGGTCTTGTATGGCGATTCTGCAATCCTCAATCTCCCACTTGTTTCTTCGGGTTGTCTATCTTCAGGTGAAACGATATTGGATCTGGTTTCATTGGTAACGTTAAACCTGAATGAGGAAACTCCTTCGACAGTGGAGAATGAAATTCAAAACATCAGGCCTTATTGGGATGAAAAATGTGACACTGATATCATAGCTGAATTAAAAAAAGAGCTGATTATACCAGAGTCTGAAACTAAAGATGACCCTTTGAAGGACTCAAATTTTAGCTGGCTTAATGCACTGGATTTAGATGAAATTTGTGGCTGGAATAATGGTGGATTGGAATCTGAAAGTGGCAATAGTTGCTCAAAGGAATCTTCCTTAGTTGCAACTCTTTTGAATGAAGGTGAATCTAGAATGAATCTACTTGCTCGGGATACTGAAGCTTCCTCAACAAGTGGCAAAAAGAAGCTGAGAGGAGAGCATAAATTTCGAGATGGCAGAGCTAATTGGGAATACGATTACAATTGTGATATCATATCTGGAGTGAACAAGGAGCTGTTTGTACCAGAATCTGGAACTAAAGATGACCCTTTAAATGAATCAGTTTTTTGCTTGCTTGGTGGACTGGATTTTGATGAAATCAGTGGCTGGAATAATGATGGATTGGAACCTGCAGGAGGCAATAATGGTGGATTGGCCCTTTCGAATGTAGGTGAATGTAGAATGAAGCTTGTCAAGGATACCGATGCTCCATCAACCAGCAGTGGCACAATGAAGTTGAGAGAAGAGAATAAAGTTCAAGATGTCAGGGCTAATTGGCAATGCAATGACAAGTGTGATATCACATCTGGAGTAAATAAGGGAGCTGATTATACCAGAGACAGGAACTAAAGTTGACCATTTGGAGGACTTAGATTTTAGCTGGCTTGATGGACTGGATTTTAATGAAATCAGTGGCTGGAATAATGATGGATTGGAACCTACAGGAGGCAATAATGGTGGATTGTTCCTTTCGAGTGAAGGTGAATGTAGAATGAGTATGCTTGTCAGGAAAACTGAAGCTCCATCAAAAAGTGGCACAATGAAGCTGAGAGAAAATAAAATTCAAGATGTCAGGGCTAATTGGCAATGCATTGACAAGTGTGATAGCACATCTGGAGTAAATAAGGAGCTCGTAGCAGAATCTGGAATTGAAGATGAACTTATGAAGAATACAGATTTTAGCTGGCTTGATGCAAGGGAGTTGGATGACGTAAATAGCTGGAACGATGGAATCAGATTTGGAGAGACTAATGGCTAGCCTGGTAGATTGAATTACAGTGAGGATGAGTTTCTTCATATAAATGAGCTTCAAAATTAACTTGAAAGGTTGAGTTGAAGTGAATGGAAAAGAAAGAATTCTTTTTTCTTTTATCATTTAAGTAACATATATCATAATCTGGTTTATGACCATACTGCTAATTTAATGCAATGGTTGAAGAAAAGTTTGCAGTGGTCACCTTTGTTCCATAAATAGTTAGCATTTCTGTTCCTTGAGCGACTGCAATGTTTACAATTCTTAGAATCATAGTACTCTTCTAATATCATATACATATTGAATTACAACTTTATTTCTTCTTCTTATGGATGGAATATTGATGGAAAGTTCTACATTAGTAAATGATATATTGATGGAAAATGTATAAAAGTGGAGAAAAGAGAACATAATTTGCATGTCTTGATGGAAAATGAAATGAGTTTCGGCAAGGTATAGCTCAACTATATCTAGTGGTGTATAGCTCAAAATAATAAATTAATTAATTTTAATTATAATACTTATCTGATAAATATAAAAGAATCTTAATAATATTAACAAATTTTGTCTTTCTTTTTTAGTATGTTTCTCATGGTATTAATCACTTAATTACTTCCTTTCAATCTTAATGCTTTTTAAGTTGTTTCAATTTAATCCTTTTCCTAGATAATTTGGTTAAAACAAATAAAAAATTTTATATGGACAATCACCTCAATATGCAAATATTTTAATTTATTTAAAAAATTCAATAATAAAGACATTCACTTATATTATAATATAATAAATATATAATAAAAATAATATAAGATAAGGGTAGAATTTGAAAAGATGTTCAATGTCCAGCCAAACTTGTGATCTTTTTAAAAATTTATCATATTTTAACTTCCATCATTCAAATCGAGTTGATTTCATGATTATAAATTCATTACATATACTTATATACACTTTCATTAGGTGAAGAAATTATTTAAATGCATTTAAATAGATATAATGTTTTGTATAGATCTCTCGTTATATTCTATTTAATTTAGGTTTAAATTTATTTTTGTTTAAAAAAAAGACTTAAATTTATTCAATTTTAAAAAATTATTTAATAAACTGATAATAAAATTTTTTAATTTTATAAACGAGATTAAAATAATAACATATATTTTGAAGTGTATATTTAAAAAATAAAACATATATTATCATTTTAATTTTATTTATAAAATTTAAAAAAATTTACTGTCATACTATTAAATAATTTTTCTTTAATTTATTATTATAAAAAACTATCTTTAATTTTATGTTTTTATAAAAGAAAATGATATCGGATTGAGCCGTTTGGGTTACCGTACGAATCATATCCCTTTTTTTTTTTTTTTGGGTTTTAATGGGAGTAGAGCCCTAAAATAAAAATGAAAGAGGGAAGGCTGAAGTCGAACTCCAACGTCTTCTTAAAACTTGCTTGGCCTAGCTGAAGACCATATTCCATTTTCATTAATGGGTCAACAAACCCAAAACCCTATTTAATTTATTTTTCCTTTTTAGGAATACTAAAATATCAAGACTCCCTTTCCCACTCCCAAATCCATAAAAAATTTAGGGTTTAGGGTTTCTATCTCGTTCTCTGCAAATCCACTCACTACAATTCTTTACCGCCTTACCATTTAGGGCTTTCCTCTGGCTTTTTGAAAATGATGTACGGTGATCCACAACAGCAGCAGAACCAGTCGTCTCCGCAAGGGGAAGAGTTCCTGAATCCTGCGCCACGCCTCCGCAAAATGATGCGGCAGCCCTCAGCTTCTTCAACTACTCTTAACTCGGAGGATCACCACCTTGCTCCTCCTCCTCAGCTTCCGCCTTATGACGGTAGAATAATAATTCTCAATCTCTTTTGTTTACAATTTTGTATTTTGTATATTTTTAGTTCAAATTATTGGGCATCGTAAAAATTCTATTGAGAAGTAGTTATTTAATTCTTGAAATTCAAACGTTAGGTGATTGCATACATGAAACACATCTGGAATTTGGTAGAAGAAGGGGGAGAGTGCACTTAAGGTTGAGAGGCTTCACAACTAGGTTAGGGTTGCTTTAGAGATTCCTAAGGGAAGCATAATTGCTACTGGAATTCTAGTAAACAAGTTATTTAGGTTCTGTTTTGTTGGTGGTTTAGCTACTTGCTTTTTGTTTCCGGAGTAAAAATAAGTAAAAAAGTGCATTTGAATACAAAAGCCAATGATACTTTTGAAAGATTATAGATAAAAGAAAATGTAATCTTTTAGATAACAAATACATTATCTTACTTCTACATAGAGTAATTATATTATAATTGGTGTGAAAATTTTTATTTGTGTGTTTTTATTAATTATGGCTGCTTTTTACCTTTTGCTTTAGCAAATTTTCAAGAAGCAAAATGAAAAATTGTAAAAAGGAAGTAGCAAAAGCATCAGCCAAACGGAGCTTAAATTGTAGAAGTTTACAAGCTATGGAAGGTTCTATAAATTGTAATCCCACAGAACAGTCAGGATCAAATATGGGAAACTGCCAAAATAGCCATAAAATAATTCCTAAACCTTACATGTAAGCCTAATAACATATAACTCATAGGTACTGAAAATAAGACTTAGGGACTTCAAATTTGCAATTTCCAACAAATATTCAACCTTGGTTCTTAGAACTTAAGATGATGCAAGTCAAATAAACCAGTAGGCTTCTATATTTAGAAAACATAAAATAAGACCTTGTTATATTATTAATGTGTAGTTTATCTCTGGTAAGATACCGTATAAGTCCAACATTACAGAAAGACCACAAATTTGGATTTTCTTGTTATTTAATAATATCCGATTTTAACAATATTTGCTTGACCTTTTTTGAGCTATTGGTTATCTGCATTATTTTTTTAATACTAGAACCTCTCCTTTTGTGTGTGTGTGTGTATCTCAGTCAAAACTAGTGATTACCAAAATCTAGGTAAATTTGTCTACCAAATTGATGTGTGAGGATACTTGAAGTTCTTATACCTTAGGCTTTTATTGCAGTTTGCTGCTTATGGTTGTAAGCCTCAAGGATTTACACTTTGAGGTTGTTTTTGCATCGTGAGCCTTGTCTTATGGTAAGCCTCTAGGTCTAAAATTATGGCTACTGCAGGTTTAGAGGATGAGTCCCAATTCAGTTGAAATTAGCTATCTGAATTTTAGTTGTTCTGAAAGATTCTTCTATTTTTTTTTAATGAAATATTTCTTTCAGCTCATGCCAAAAGAATGAGAAAGCTGACCTAAAGGAGGGCTGTTGATTGTTACAAGCACTGTTGTGTGGTATATGCAGGTGATTTTTTCATATTTGGTTGTTTTCATATGCTTTTTAGTATCTTTTTATATAAGCAGTTGTGTGGTCAGATTGGTGGTTCTTATTGACACGGATTCTTATATTTGTTGTTGGATGGGCTTAAATGTCACTTCTATCATCCTTATGGTTGTTGTCTGCACATTACCAACATGGTCATTGATTTCCCAACCTAGAACTTAGCCTGCTTTTTTCCTCCTTAAGTTTTTGCTCAAGTTCATTGTTCAATTTGCTTGACGCTTGTAGCTTAGAAGTTTATAAAGTTTTCTGGCACTATTCTTATCCACAACTTGCTAAAGATTATTATGTATTAGTTGTGTTTCACTGTTTCCTAGTGGTCTGGAGAATCCAACTAATTGTAGAGGCAAAAGATCTTAGGTTTGCTTCATTGTCATTCATGTGTGATGTTCAGCTCTGCCTTTTAGTGCTTCATGGGGACAATATTAAGTTGATGTCCTGAAATACTGGTTATGATTTCCTAGTTGCTCAGACTAAGCCCCTTTTTATTACTTTTTGGACCAATATCAACCAACTACACCTATCATCACTATTCAATTCATGATTCATGAATAAATTCTATAAATACAGATAAGATTATGAGTATCTCAACCATAGTTGTTACTGTATATATGTTTATGTTGCATGTTCTCTTCTATTGATACCAATCTCAAATCTTTTTTTCCTTTTGAATCTATAATGGATTTTTTCCTACATGCAGTCTAATACAAATGGCTCTGCAGATTCTTATGTGGCAGTGGGGTTCATGGGACAGGACAACATTGCAACCTCTCCAGCAGCAGCAATTAATGTTAGTGAACATGCTTATCTTTATAGTCTTGTTTTTGTTTTCTGGATTATGAATTGTCAGATGTAAACATGTATCTGCTGTTGGTCCTTCATGCAGGTTTGCCTACAGCTGCCTATTTAGATAATCCATCCACAAGCTTTGCTGCCAAATTTGTTCATACATCTCTAAACAAAAACTGGTGTTCAATAAATCGTGTTTTGGTGAGTTAGATTAAAATCAATTTTTTTTGTATTCTTAGCTTTGATCAGTAGGTTTTCTTTTTGAAGAAATTCATGAGAATTTTATTTATGAATTCTTAAGAAACTTTCTAGAGTACAAGAGGATATATATACCTAAAACATCAAATTTGGCAAATCCCATGATATCCTAGAGATAATAACAAATCACCTAAAAATCCTCTTAACAATAAATGGAAACTACCAAATAGGAATTTGGTCAATGAACCAAATCCTTTTTATTTAGGAAACAACCAAAATGCTAAATGAATGACAGCTAATCAAATCTGGTTAGGAATTGGTTTTCCACATTTCCCGTCAAGTTGGGTGGTAGATATCAATCATACATAACTTGGACTTCAAATTCTCAAAATTGCCACAATAAAGAGCCTTGGTGAGGATGTTGGCTGTCTGATGTTCTGTTGGAGTGTAGACCAATTTGACTGCGCCTTCTTCAATCTTCTCTTTGATGAAGTGGCGATCAATCTCTACATTTTTCGTTCGATCATGATGAACAGGGTTCTTGGCAATGTTAATAGCTGCTTTATTATCACAAACAGTTTCGTTGAATTCCCAGCAGACTTCTTCAGTTCCTGTAGCATTCTTTTAAGCCAATTTCCTTCACAAATCATGTGAGACATAGCCCTAAATTCAGCTTAAGCACTATTTCGAGCTACCATTGCTTGTTTCTTGCTCCTCCAGGTGACCAAGTTGCCCCACACATATGTACAATAGCTTGTAGTTGACCTTCTGTCTGTCATAGAATCAGCCCAATCTACATTTGAGAAAATCTTCACATCTCTATTTAGTGTTTTTTTTTAAGTGCAACCCTTTGCCTGGATTTTTTTTCAAGTATTGAAAGATATGGTATGCTGCCTTCATGTGTGTCTTTATAGGATTGTTCATAAATCTGCTCACCATACTTACGGAGAAGCCAATGTCAGGTTTAGAGTGCACCAAATAAATTAATTTTTTCACAAGTCTCTGGTATCTGTTTTGGTCAGCAAGAGGACTTCCATCTTTGGTTCCCATCTTGACATTTGGGTCCATCGAAGTATCCATTGGTTTACACCCAAGCATCCCTGTCTCTTTGAAAAGATCAAGTACATATTTTTGTTGTGAAAGAGAAATACCATTTATTGATTGAGCTACTTCTATGCCAAGAAAATATCGAAGTTGTCCCAAGTCCTTTATTTCAAACACTTTAGCTAAAAGTCTTCAATCCAACTATTTCCTCTTCATAATCTCCTGTAAGGACGATATCGTCAACATAAACAATCATAATAGCAATCTTGCTATTTGGTGAATGTTTGACAAACATAGTGTGGTCGAATTGGCATTGTAAGAACCCATTCTTTTTGATAGCCTTAGTCAAACCATCAAACCGGGCGTGAGGAGATTGTTTGAGGCCATATAAGGATTTCTGAAGTTTACACACCTTGCTGACGTTGACCTGGTTGTCAAACGCTGGAGGAATCTTCATATAGACCTCTTCCACTAGATCACCATTCAAAAATGCATTTTTGATATCAAGTTGGTGAAGAGGGCAATCTAGGTTTGCGGCCAGTGATGGCAACACACGAACATAATTCAGTTGTGCCATAGGAGCAAACGTCTCCTTATAATCAATCCCGTAAGACTGAGTGAACCCTTTAGCCACAAGATGAGGTTTGAATCTGTTCACACTTTTGTCTGTATTATGTTTGATAGTAAAAATCTACTTACATCCCACTGGGCTATTTCCTTTAGGAAGATTAGTAATTTTCCATTTGCATTCTTTTCTAGTGATTGCATTTCTTCCATTACAGTAGCTTTCCACTTTGGTTGTTCGAGTGTTTCTTGGATGGTATTCGGTATATTAACGTCAGTTAATGATGTAACTAGTGGTAGGTAAGTAGGAAATAACCCTTCATAGGTTGCAAAGTTACTAATAGGTTGTTGAGTACATGATCTCACAACTTTTTTTATAGCAATGGGCTAATCAAGATCTCTATGAAAATCATCAGAGATAGGTTCAGTAAGGTTCAATAATTGTGCTACATGTATGAATTTCAAAAGTCCTTGAATTTGGTTTAGAATCTTGGTTCTATGTTGGAGATGTATAGGTCCTATCTCCTTTTGAGATTTTGGTCTCCTTGAATGTACAATCATTTCCTTAGCTTTTGTCTCTTGCACGATTTTAGGAGATTTTGGAGACTTAGGATGACTAGTTGACTCGAAAGAAGAAGAGTTATTTGAAATGGGAATTTGAATTGGCAGACAAGTAGAGGAAGGATCAGATGATTGCTTAATCTCCCAAAGTTGATATTCCTTAGAACTCTCCCTTTGAATATCAACTTTGAGATAGAATGGCTGATTTTCAAAGAAGGTGACATCCATAGAAGTGTAAAACTTTCTGGTAGTTGGTGAAAAACATTTGTAGCCTTTTTGGTTAGGTGAGTAGCCAAGAAATATACACCTGAGTGATCTGAGGTCTAGTTTATTGCTTTGTTGTTGGTGTATATGAGCAAAGGTGGTATATCTGAACACGTTAACTGGTATGGAGGAAATGATTTAGACATGAGGGTAGGTTATGAGAAGTGTTTGACAAGTGGTTTGGAATTTTAGTACTCGGGAAGGCATGCTATTGATAAGAAAGGCTGCTATCAGGATTGGCTCTCCCCATAAATGTTTCAGGACATGAGAGGCTAGCATAATAGATCTTGCAACTTCCATTGGGTGTCTGTTCTTCCACTCGGCAACTCCGTTTTGTTGAGGAGTTTCAATACATGAGCTATGATGAATAATTCCTCAATTTAACAAGTAAGATCCAAGAATTGAGTGATAGTATTCTTCCCAATTATCTGTTTTGAACACCTGAATTTTTGCTTGAAATTGAGTTTGCACCATCTTTTTGAAATTTTGAAATATTGAACTAACTTTGACTTTTCTTTCATGAGGAACAACATGTAACTTTGGTGTGATCATCAATGAAGGTAACAAACCATTTATAGCTTGTAATTTTTTAATCGTCAATGGTCCCCAAATATCACTATGGATCATAGAAAAAGGATGAGTTGATTTGTATGGTTGACTTGGATATGAATTGCGAGTGTGTTTGGAAAATTGACAAATTTCACATTGATAATATTCGGAACCTTTATTGAATAAATTAGGAACAATTTTTTTGAGGTACAAGAAATTTGGATGTCCTAAATGGTAGTGTCATAACATGATTGTATTTTCTTTACTCTTTCTAGAAGATGAAACCAAACAAGCACTTTTCCATGATTGTCTCTTAGATTCTTCATTTCTAAGGAGATAGAGTCTAGCACACATCCTAGCATTGCCAATCTTCTTCCTTGAATCCAAGCCCTAAAATTCACACATGTTAGAAAGAAATTTAGTAACACAATTAAGATCTCTCGTAATTTTACTAATAGACAAAAGGTTCCAATTTAAATTAGGGACATGAAGAACAGGGTCAAGTGTTATGTCCTTTGAAATGATGACTGAACATGTCCTAGCTACCCAGGAGAGTGACCTGTTTGCTATTCGAATTGTGAGGTTTTCAGAAAATGGGCTGTATTCATGGAACACTGATGCATCACCAGTCTTGTGGTCTGATGTGCTTGAATCAACAATCCAATATCTTGATTTTCACTTTGCACAAGTAAAGCATTGAGAGAGTTACCGTTTTGTTCAATAGACGCTGTGTTTACAACTGATCCAGTGTTCTGAAGAGATTGCAAGGACTAAATTTTCTGTCTCTTGTGGATTGCATGGTGTCCCTAGCTTTACTTTCCTTCTATTCCCTTCTTGGTGGACCTCAGAGAAAACTTCTCAGATGCTGGGTAATGGCTTGATGCTAAGAATTTCAAGGCTCTTTTTTAAACCAAGTAGAAACTTATAAACTTGGTCCTTCTCCACTATTTCTTGTATTGTTGGCTATCGTTAGGGCACTTCCATGGTATTTCTTCAAAGATATCTAATTGTTGCCAATAACGAGTTAAAGAATTAAAATATTTCGTGATAAAGGAGTCTTCTAGCCGTAGGTCAAGTAGAGTGCTTTTGATCTTGAATATTGTAGACATATTGTCTGCATTAGAGTAGGTTTCTTTCACAGCATTCCAAATCTCCTTCGCAATTTTGTATTGTAACACATGAAATTCTCACCAATCTCGTTGGTCATAAAATTGATCAACCACGACATTGCCATGCTATTCTCCAATTTCAGGTTTCGAAACTTTGGGTCATCCTTGCTGGGAGAATTACCATTCCTGTGAGATAATCTTCCATACCTTTTCTACAAACAAATAGTATCACTAATTGAGACCATTGGATGAAGTGTTGTTCATTAAGTTAGTTACTAGTAATAGGCAAAATAGGGGGCTCGGACACACCTGTGTTGCTGGCCATGGCGTAGATAGAAAGATAGAAAGAAAAAAAAATGTATAGGTTTTGATGATTCAAGATGAATGCTTTAATACCATGAAGTACTTCATGAAAATTTTATTTATGAATTCTTAAGAAACTTTCTAGAGTACAAGAGGACATATATAGCTAAAACATCAAATCTGGCAAATCCCATAATATCCTAGAGATAATACAAATCACCTAAAAATCCTCTAACAATAAGTGGAAACTACCAAGTAGGAATTTGGTTGATGAACCGAATCCCTTTTATTTAGAAAACAACCACAATACTAAATGAATGACAGCTAATCAAATCTGGTTAGGAATCGGTTTTTCACACTTTTATATTGATTTTTCTCAACCAATTATGTTCTACTACTTGTGTGATTGATTGTTTTTGTCCTGCTTCATATGGAGGAAGCTGTTCGATGCCTTTTGATAAGTTTACAATGGCTCAAAATTGACTTTGCGGCTGAATTTTTTGAGTTAAAAATCTCCATAACTAGCTTTTCCAATGGCAGAAATGAAAACACGTGTTATCTTAATGTGTTTAACGTGATTAGATACCCATCCAAAGAAATTAACTTCTAAAATTTGGGGTTATCTTTGTTTACCAAACAAATTGAAAATAAAAGAAGTCCTGTCAACAATTGGATATCAGATGGGTGAAAACCATCCAGCTTATCTTTATTTATTTTTTTATCCTTAGCTTACTGTTAGGTACAGTAGCTAGTGAGATCTAATAGAAGCTTCTTTTTTTAATTTACATGTTTGCATGACTTATCTCTTGATATTTATATGTATGATAATAGCTGACCCTATGTTGTGGAAAAAGCTTAGCTTGTTATTATTTCTGTTGATGATGGCTTCTTCTTGGTGTTGCTTATGACTTTATGCGTGGGAAGGAATTGAGTTCTACTGTTGGTTTATCTGCTTTCTCTAGAATAACAGAATGCCATTCCTCCAAACCCTCAAAAAAAAAAAAAACTTAGGGTTTTGTTTTAAGTTACTAAATTAGCTGAGCTGCTATACTCTGAACTTTTTTTCATCTTAGTGGACTCCCACAGGTAGACGTCTTATCACAGGTTCTCAGAGCAGGGAATTTACTTTATGGAATGGACAATCATTTAATTTTGAAATGATTCTTAAGGTATATTACCGTTGATTGTGATTTAATAGGATTATTCATTAGGGAATCCACATTGATGGCTGTTGGACCCGTTTTTTTCTCTTAGGCCCATGATCAAGCCATCAGATCTGTGGTGTGGAGTCAAAATGACAACTGGATGGTTTCTGGTGATGATGGGGGCACAATAAAGTATATATTCTTAGTGTTCTTTGCTGCTATTTAGATTTATTGTTTTCATGCTTGTGAATATTTGTTTGACATAAGCATATTTTTTATGCTGATTTAAGTGTGTATGTGGGGTTTACCTTTTAGGTATTGGCAGAATAACATGAATAATGTTAAGGCCAATAAATCTGCTCACAAAGAATCAGTTCGTGACCTAGGGTACATTTTCACATACCTTTTTTTTCCTTGTAAGAGTTTTATCTGTATAGCATTTATGACGTACTATTTGAACAGTTTTGTAGGACAGATTTGTTTTGTTCCTGTTCTGATGATACTACTGTAAAAGTGAGGGACTTTGCCCTGTGTCAAGAGGAGCGTTCATTAACTGGTAATGTTTCTTGACTACTTATCAAGTATTAACCATATGAATGAGTTTGTTTCCCCTAGTTGGTGTTTTCCTGATGGCATACTGAAGCAAGCAACATAATCCTCTTGCCTTATTGATTACTCTAGTTATTCTGCTTCATCTTTGCAGTTTTATTATAATGTGTTTGTGCAAAGTTATATGGTATCATTAGTTACCTTTTGGTCAAGCATTGCCATCTCTGAAAAAGATCGTCAAACTATACACCAGCTAGTTTCTTTACTACCCTAAAAGTTTAGGCTAATAAGTTCAAAATATACTATCATGTATATATATTTCTTGCATGCATGAATTAACTTAGGAGTTCCCATACATGGTTTTGTCTCAGGCAGGCCATGGTTGGGATGTGAAAAGTGTTGATTGGCACCCTACAAAATCCTTACTGGTTTCAGGTGTGTATCAAGTTTAATTTCAAGCTTTGTTTACAGGATCTTTCTGCAAAGTATTGTCATTGTGCCTTGCTGTTTGATTGGCCTTTCCTTAGGCGGAAAAGACAACCTCATGAAACTTTGGAATGATAAGACGGAGAGATCTTTGCTCATTGTGAGTACAATATCTTGGTGAAACTCATAGTTTAGTTAACATTTTTAATTATTTTGAGAAGTAATGCAAGTCTTTTGCGGTCATGGCAATAAAGCACAGTACTTTGTGTGAAATGGAACCAAAATGGTGATTGGGTGTTGACTGCTGCAAAGGATCAAATCATCAAGGTCAGCATCCTCTTTCTTTCTGCAAGGCTGTTATTTAATTGATGGGAGTAGATATTGTTTTTTCTTTTGTCATATTCACTTTTTCCTTTTCAGCTTTATGACACCAGGGCTATGAAGGAGCTTGAATCTTTCTGAGGCCACCAGAAGGATGTGACTGGTTAGTTAGACTTTAGTGCAACCCTTGTGTATGAATATTGCATGAAAACTCCCGACCATTGAATATATGCTTGACTGCAGCTTTTTGTTCCTCATTGTGAGGCAGCTCTTGAAAAGACTGGTGTGGATTGTGGCTTATAATTATTATTATGCTTGCTAATTTCATTCTCTTCTTGCATGACTTCTGTATGAATATTCTTAAACATATTGATTTCCAATTCTGCCAGTGTTGGCTTGGCATCCTTTCCATGAAGAATACTTCATCAGTGGAGTTTTGATGGGTCCATTTTCAATTGGCTTGTTGGGTGAGTTTTCTGATTTGGAACACCTCGTACTGCATTATTGAATTTCCTCGTTTTTCTTTCATATATGCTCCAGGTCACAAAGCTTATGTGATTTTGTATGTTTTACTTTTACCTGGTATATTTTTATTTTGAATGATATATAGGGTCGATTATTAAGTTGGTCTGTGACAAGACCAATTAGGAGAGACATCAAAATGTGTGAAAGTTCACAGTTTATAGACCTATATGAGATTGAACTTTATAGTTATAATTATAAAGGCTTGATAGTTGATAATACCACAAGGGAAATGAATTTTTAACTAAAAGCAAATTTTCTATCTTTTGTTATATTAGTTAATTTTTTCATATTAAAATTGATTTTATGAAGTTCATCTATGAAAGTGGCCATCTGTTTACTATGCACATGTATTAGATTCATTGTCCCCTTCTGTATTACAAAGGTAATTTGGTTTTCCTTTCATTTCAACTATTAGTTATGAAATTTATTGCCGTTGATTTTGAATTAATGATGGATGAGTTTTTCTAACAATTATTAAAGATGATTCCGATGAACAGGCAAGAAACTCCCCAGGTTGAAATTCCCAATGCACATGATAATAGTGTGTGGGATATTATTGCTTGGCTTCCTATTGAATATCTTCTATGCAGGTAAACTCAGTCTAGTACTTCATGGTTATCATGCATGCTTCTTGGTGATCTCCTTGTAGATTGTGTATCATTTAAAACTTTTAATACTTGTATGCATGCCTATGCTTGTATTTGTTGATATGCTGACTGTTTTTGACAGCTGGTAAGTGTTGTCATATTGATTTTTTAAGATAGAAATTGAATGAAATTGTTTGAGAAAATTTGTAAGACCAAAAATAATGTTTAACCCTGGTCTGACTTAATACTATTTAATTATTGAGCATTATAAATAAAATAAAACTGAATAATTTTAAAATATAAAAATTTGTATAATTTATGTGTTCATTCATTTCATGATTGTAGAGTTCATGTTGAGGAAACTTAGAACTTTAAGGTTTTACTTCCATGGTGAGAATTTTAGTTTGAATGTTCTAAACCAAAACATGAAAGTTCAGTGGAAAGTAGTTGGAAGCTCTAGAGTCTAAACTGCCTGTAAAATGGGCTACAGCTCTCTCTCTCTCTATATATATATATAATCTTGTTTTCTTTTTCTAATTTATTAGTTCTTGCACTAGTATAATGAGTAAATCCTTAGATTTGGATATATTTAATATATTTAAACTTATTATCATCCTCACTTGAAGTTAATTTGTGCCATAACCATAATTTTCTGCCTAGATTTTGGTCTCTAAATAGTCTTTGAATTTGAGGCTCAAGTGGACAAAATGCATGCATGACTTGAATGCTTAAATACTTGTAGGTCTGAATATGTTGTTAATCACATCATATTTGAAATTTCCCAAAAAGATATTAAAATAATGGATCTGTTAAGATCAATCATCTTATTAAGTGCTGTGAAATTCATTATACATTATCTTCAAAAATTTTTAGTGCCAAGTCTCTTGGTATACAGAGGAAAATGATATTTAGGTTCTTGTCCATGTACATGTGCACATGGAGCGAAGTTGGTATCTTTATGCCACTCTTTGTGCAAGTGTTTGTATTTCCACTTTGCGTTGTTCCATGCTATGCTAGCATTGATGCTGATATGTCTTGGCACTGTAAGCAATAGCCATTTGGTGGGTGGCTCTGGAAAGTTTATTGAACATGCTCTTCTAACTGATAAGATTCATTAAGATTCTCTAAAGCAAGAATACATCAATTTCTAAACTTCGTGATTCTGGTTACTGTTTTTCTACTGCTTGTAATCTTAGGGCTTGTCTTATGTTATTTGGTTTTCTGTTCTCTTCCATATTAGCTGTAGTTGGAACATAGAACTTATCTAAAGCATTATGCTAATAAGCATTTATAGTTTTATCAATCTGTAAATTGTATGTCAAGCCCATCTTCAGGTGTTTAACTTCTATCCATACTTATGCAGTGGTAGCAATGATCATACAACGAAGTTTTGGTGCAGAAATAGACCAGGAGATACTGCTCGTGATAAATTTAACATGGGTCAGAACCAAGGTTTCTACTTATTGCCCTGCTCTTTACCATTTTTACCTCTTTCTCATAATATGGCAAAAGAAAGGAAGAAAAGAAAGAGGTGTTTAAACAGTTGAGCTTGTCCACTTTGCCTGAAGAATTCAATTGTGTGATACACACTGGATTTGATTCAAAGCTCAATGTTGTGCTTTAAATATGCTGGAACATTTATACATTGGTCTATACTTAATAGTCCTATGAACTGTATCTAGGCTATGGTGAGCAAAACCCTGCACTAGCTGGTCGCATGCCTGGTAATTTTGCAGCATCTGAAAGTCCAACAAATCCGGGACCATTTGCTGCTGGATTGAATCGAAATGAGGTAATGATTCCTGGTGTTGGAGTTCCAGTGCCATTATCAGTTCCATCTCTTGATGCATCTTCTTAGGGGGACCAAAAGCAATCTCTTCCAGGTTACAAGCTTTTTGGAGCTCCTCTTCCTCCTGGTCCACATCCATCTCTTCTTGTTGCCAATCAGCAGCAGGGATATCAACAAAACCCTCAACAGATTCAGAAACAGCAACAACTGGCACTGCAACAGCAAATGCCTCCTATTCCAATGGCACCTCCAAATATGCCACAGCTACAACCTCCATCTCATATGCCCCTTCTTCCACATCCTCACTTACGACGCCTTCCACCACAAATGCCTCCCCTTGGTATGCCTTCAACCATCCCGTCCTCAATTCCAGGATCTTTACCACTACCTTCATCAATGTCAATGT
The DNA here is from genome assembly GCF_002303985.1 of Durio zibethinus. The sequence continues at coordinate 10,419,086 of NW_019168481.1, read as the reverse complement.
CATATCCAATAGCAATGCCTGGTCCAATGGTATGACCTTTTACATATCTCTACTACATATTATTCCATTTTGCAACCATGTTTGTCAGTTTCAAATTATTAGCTCCATTTACTTGTAGTTAATATTTGTTTTCAAATAGTGTGGAATTGATTTCAGTTTCAATTCATTTGCCCGAGTTGTTGCATACTTGGATGGCTTTTATTTCTGGTGAAGCTGGATTTATGAATATGGGATGTGGATGAACCTCTTGGCCTAAATTCAAAAATTGTTTCATGTTTTGTTTGAGAAGTGGAATAGGAAATAATTTAATTTTCTGACATCTGGCACTAATAGAATATAGTTATTTAGTTTGGATTGAAAATCTTAAAAGCTATGGCAAATTTGTAAATAAACGTGAGAACAGAAGTTTAATCGTCTTGTAACTTCAAGCTGGCTATTAATCTTCCAGAAATACTTTGTGCTTGATGGTTTTTTATTGATGCAAATACCCAGTTTACTTCTGCATGCAATAATATCCTACATACTTTGAATCATGCAGCCAGGGTAGATTCTTCTGTAAATGTCTGATGCTAAAGTATTTGTTTTAAGTTCATTCTTTAAGAGACAAATTTAAGAAGCTTAATCTAATCAAACTTATTTCAAAATTTTAGGGTATGCAAGGTACAATGAATCAGATGCCTTCTCTGCCACATGGCCATTTTGTGGGCAAGAATCCAATGCACACATGATCCTTGCCAAACATTGGTGCCCCGTCAGTTGGAGGTTTTTCAAATGGTATGCAAAATATGCATGGCCCAGCAAATGCAGGTGGAGGCCAATTGTATCCCCAGGGCAGTGGATTCAATCGTACAGAGGGTGGACAGATGCCTATGATGCCGGCGTTCAATCCTTATCAGGTAAATTAGAGAAGTTTCTTTGCTGCTGTAACATCATTCACTCTTCATGTATCTGTTCTGTGTCTCTGTCACCATATTTATGTTGGTGGCTGGATATGCAGCCAGAATCAATGGTAGTGGTAGAACAAAGTGGAACTGATTGGCAGCAAAATGAAAAGCTATCACAAAATTCTCTCTCTCAATGCTCCCTTTGGTTATGGTGAAATGAAAAGCTTAATTGAAAACTGTTACATTCCCTTCCGAAATCTTGCACTTTTGTTTAAAACCAATACTGAGTGACTTTTAACTTTATTTTGTCTGGACTTAGAATAATCAAGATATCCTATTTCCTGAAGGATATGGAGCAACTCGTCTTCAAAATTCAACAATTTCTAACGCACTAGGTTTTTGATATTTTACAATATTGTACATATCTGATTCTACTACCGGGATTCTATAACTCTCCTGCATTGCATGCAGCCATCTCTCGACCGAGGCTTGTTTTTAGGTATTTTACTTTGAGTTCATAAGAAACTAACTTGTTATACTTCCACTTATTGCAGTCTGGTATGGTGCCTTCGCCACCACCAGGTCCCCCACTACATGGCCAAACACCTCAGTAGAATATTTTACTGTCATGCTGCCATCTGCCCCAAGGGAAAGCATCCTTTGAGTTTTATTTTTTTTATTTTCGCTTCCTTAAGATTGTTGTTTTCTTTGCACTTGGCTGGAAGAGTTCACTGAGATAGTATCACTAAGCAAATAGTTTTAGTTGATTTTTGGTATGATTTATATTTATTAGATGCTAGAAAGCTTAATCCTCATTTTGCCTGAGCTTGTAGAGTTTGTGCATATTTTGGTAGCTTGAGTTCATTTTGAGTTTTCTTTTTTTTTTTTTCTTAAAAAAAAAAAACATAATTCAACACTATGATTCATTATTTTGTTTATAATATAACATATGTTCCGAAACAAATAGGTAAAAATAAAGATGGTCAGACATGTCAACAAGGCTTGTAAATTTAGATTTAAGAATGCTGATCTTGCTGTAGGATAAGAATTGCATCGTCGTTCGCAAGTACATAAAAGCTTAGGGAAAATAAAAATGATATAAATAAATAACAGAAAAAAAAAAAAGAAAGTAGCACATGATCCATTTTTGAGTTAGAAAGATATTTTTTAACCAAATTTAAGATCTATATAAAAGTAATTATAATTGTTAGTAAGGAACTCTGTATAAGAAGTGACAATTGTCCTATCAAGTTTAACTTTCGCTGGGGTTCTTGTATGTTCTCTTAACCAAATCACTGTGTATGAGTCGTTCGTTCATTCTTCAACAGACACATGGTCATAGTCTTGTATTTCTCACAATACTTGAGATCTTACCGTTTTATGTTCTACTTCACCTTCTGAATTTTTTTTTTTCATCCTTCTCTAACAGCATTATTTCGTTATTAGTCGCTCAGGAAAATTTAGCCTTGCAAGATGATCCTTGCTGATTCACATGGGATTTCACGCGTGGCTCAAAGCGTAAGCTAGTGGTGCTTTCGACGTTATATTCATTTTGATTGAAAATTAAATCATCCTTAATGATTTAAATTTGAAGATAACGTCTTTTTATTGAGATACGATTATTCACTTTATAATTTACCTAAGTTCTTATTAAATATAGCAATGTTATTGCATAAATTATTGAGTTATAAATTTTTTACTAAACATGATAATTTAATAACAAAGTGAAAATCACCTTAGATTTTCTGTCAACTTGACATTTTGGTTTAAATTTTTTTTTTCAATTTGTATTCAAATTTAATTATAGAAAAATGGGGCAAAATGGCTTTTGAGGGTAATTGAAAGTAATAAGTTAAATAAACCTATTATTATTATTATAAGATAGAGAGAGATAAAACCTAAGTTTAAAGTGGAGTTGTGTACCTCTATCACATTTACATAAGAGAGGAAATCCTTAGCCCTGTGATAAGCGATTAAACCATAACAAAGTGCAAATACTACTTGGAGGAAAATCTCTTCTTCTTTCTCTTCTAGCCAGCTGTCTTTTTTTTTCTTTTGTTGTTGTTGTTTTTTTTTTTTTTTTTTTAAAAGCAAGTTCGATAACTGATATCTTTTTTACTGCTTTTTGTCCACTAATGATGGGAAAAGCCATAGCTGGAGAAATGAAAGCTACTTTTTTCAATATATCTACTATTTTGTTACCAAGCAAGTGGCTTGGTGAAGGTCTAAAGCTTGTTAGGGAACTCTTTGGACTTGCCCGCCATTTGCAAGCATCTTTTATTTCCTCGATGTGATAGATTGTCTTCTATTTAGGCGGTCATCAAACTCTCAGCACGAAGGCATCAGGCAACTTAGAACACAGGTTTTGGTTGAAATGGAAGGCATTGATTCTGGAAAGTGAGCAAATTATAGTCATTGGAGCAACAAATAGACCTCAAGATCTTGATGAAGCAAAAGACTCTAAATTCCCTTGCCAGATTACACATTATTCCCTTGCCAGATACTTCTCATATCCTAAAGTTATGGCCTCTTTTTACAAAAAAAAAAAAAAATTAAGTGAATAAAAAATGGTGGCTAGTCTTCAAATTAAGAAGATTAAATGTAAACTTGAACATTGGATTCAATAATTGAGTGAAACAGAAACCCAAAAACAAAACCAAGGCTTACAAGCATTATAGACCTTCTATCTAAGCTAGCAGTGCATCATCCTGAGAATACAATCTTAAGGATTAAAGACAGCCAGAGAATAGTTAGTATGACTTCCCACAATGTATCAAGCTTCCAGCACCCAAAAAAAGACCGAAAATCGCAGCACTACCGAGTGTTGTTTGGCCGATATATCTAATCTTGAGAAGTCCTGGGACCTGCATGATGCCACAATACAAAATCTTGATATGCAAGAATAAATTCCAAATGCATGAAGACATACATACAAAATGATAATACCAGCCTAAACCCATCCTTTCTTTTAAATTAATGTGCAGGAACTTATCAAATTATGTTACTGAAGGACAGGTCTCTTAACCAAACTTTGTGATCCTAGATCTGTAAAGCTCCATAATTCTTATGAAAGAAGTATGTAATTCTTGGGAGAGGTGAACTAAAGAAAACGAGTAACTACTTGGAAAGTAAATTCTTGTCATAAGAAAAGTGTTTTCTTGTCTCAAAGAACTGTTTCTTTTTCATATTCCAAAGAGTAAATAATTACAAAAGCACCCATCTGTAAATTAGACAACTCAACCCCACTCAGCTAAGCCTTAACCATATAAATTCCAGGCCTCACTCTCCTTTCATTCCTTCTATATGTACGGAATCACCTTTTCTCCTTTCTTCCTTCTATATGTATGAAATCACCTTTTTGCACATATACATCTCAAGGTCTACGTTAGACAAGTCTAAACAATCTGAAAACTGCAAATCCAAGAACAACTAAAGTAGTTGTCTCTGTATCAACTTAAACCCTAAAATTACTAACTCAATCCATATTGATTCATGCGAGGTAAAACCTGTAATAGGATTGGAAGATATTTCACAACTCAAAACTCTTGAGAAACCCAACCATCAAGGCCCATACCAAAATGACCCTGCCAAAGCTCAAGCAAAACTTCATATAGACCATACTTTAACTACTTTTACACTGATAAAACACAGCAGCTAATGCAAAGTAGCTTCCCAAGAAGCAAAATTTACAACCAACTGGATTCTAGAATTTTGGATCACATGACGGCTCAAAGAAGATAAGAAAGAATATAATTTCATTCAGAGTCAGGCACAACTTCAAATAAAAAATAAAAATAAAAAAACAGCAAAAGAGAACCCTCAATTGTCACTGAGATATCATATGAAGACAGCATTATTTAATTCTAGATTGTGATTAATAAACTGCCCTTAATTCACATCAAAACAACTTAATCAGATTTGAAAGAAGAACAGAAATGCAAAATGCAATGGGATTCGAAATTGTTGACAAACCCATTTTAAGTCATCACATGGCCAGATACCTAATTCTAGCTAGTGTCACCATGGAAGAAGGAAAAACAACAACACAGCATACAACAGCATACATACTTGTAAGGTTTACAGAAATATGGATCATATATCCACAGAATTTTCATCACTACTTGTGATTGCGGTGGTAAGTTATCCACAAGAATAGAAAAGCAAACACAATCAAAATGATTTCATCTCTTGAAAGAAAACTAAAGTATCGGACATTACCTTGTATCTAATAGCCTCATAAGTCCCGTAAACTGCGCCTGCACAAGCAAAATCACATAAAAGAAACTTATTTACAGTTCCAGAATAAATTATTAAAAAATAGGTTGTGTAACATAATATGATGCACTAAATCATTAAAAAGAATAGTGTCAAAAACAAAGGATCAAGGAAAGGAAGTGTTACTACATTTAAAAGATACTAATGGAAGACCCCCTCCCTGCAATCCACCTCTCTACAGTCATCTAATTCCCTCCCAATCATCCATTCTCATCCTTCTAACCTCTCTCAACATCTAGAGCACGATATCCTTGAATGGTGCCTCTTTCTTTAAAAGTCAAATATACCACAAAGCAGTAGCGCTGCATGTTTCTTGATAGTTGTACATTACGTGAATATGCATTAAACTCTGGCACCATGTCCAGAATGGTTAAAACTTGACCTTCAGACCTAGAGGTCTCAGGGTTGAATCTTGAGAAGGATGATTTGGAATTTATAGAATGGGTAAACTAATAATTTAGGATATTTTTGTCTACTACTCATTTCTATTTAATTTACTCTCACTAATTTTCTACATATCTCCACTATCTCTATACCAGACAATTTAACTTACCAAATGAAACATACTAGCATTAATAACTAAATTCTTCCCAGTTGATCAGACCAATCTAACAGCAATGCTCAGCAAGAAATCTTCTTTTTGTTTAAAACCCCCTCCCCCTCCAATTTTATTGGCCTTCTCATAAACCAAAAGAGGGGGGCTTTTGTTTCACATCGGCTTTTCAAAATTCAAAGAGGATAATAATTATTAATAATAAAACAAAATATAAATAAACATTTTTACTTCTGGCGTTTTCCTTTACTCATAACTTTCTTTGCAAATTAGCAACATTAGAAAGTAAATTCAGAAAAATTCCTCGTCCAAACAAAAAATAAAAAGAAGAAAGAAAAAAGTACTATGAAGATACCTATTATTTGTTCAAAAACCCTAAAGTTTAGAAATTTCAAACATATTCAGTTCTAGAATCACTAAACTAAACCAGAAACAGATAATTTCACGGTTTTAGAAATATTAGAAATTGATAATAATTATTATTGTTATTGAAATTGAAACAAATTTAATATATGTATTTTTTTCTATTTTTCAGTAACTAAAACAAAGCAATGGGGTTTAGGGTTTAGTGAGTAGTGAAACTTGCCAACTGCGCCGCCAACAGCTCCTCCGATTGCAACGCCGGCGGTGACGCGAGCCAAGCAGCTGTCTCTTGCCATATCAGTATCTATTACCGATTCCTTGTTCTTTGTTTGTTTTGTTTTCTTATGTTTTGCGAGTTCGGTTGGATTTTATTTACGTAATATTTGTTATAAGTAGGTTACTCTAAAAATCGTAATGATGTATATATATAGTAATTAATCGTTGTGATAAGGACTTGGTTATCCAATCTAATCATTCTAAAAATCGAGAAAAATATTTTAATACGTTTTGGCCTCAATATGGTATGCTATAAAAAAAACTCAATTCATCTTAATTCCAACTCGATTTTAAAAATGATTTTTTATTAAATTTAGATGAATCAAAATTTTATGTATATGAATTGTTTTAATATTTTCATCGATTGATTTTTTTTTTGTTACAAAATTTTTTTAAATTAAACAAATAAAAAAAAAATGAAAAAACAAGCCAAATGGAACTATTACCCATATTGATATTATTTTTTTATAAAATTTATTTAATAAAAAATAAAAAAATTAAAAGAGAAAAAAATCATCCCTTATCATATCAAATTGGTTTGAAGCCCATGAACTCGAATTATTTTGCTATTTTATTTATTGATGTATTTTATTGGAAAAATTATTAATTAAAAAAATATAAAAGAGCAAAAAAAACTAAATTAAGATGGTATATGGATAATTTTATTGAGTTTTTTAATAAATTTATCTAAATTTTAAAAAATTAAAATAAAAAAAAAAGAAAAAAAAGAAAGAAACATAAGATGTCACGTTGACACCTTATGTCAAACAAAAATTAGAATAAGTGAAATTTATAAAATAGATGAGTGGATGGATGAATGAATCACATCTTAATTATATATAAATACATTATTTTTATTAATCAAGATATTAAATAGTGATTTTGTTAATATATATATATATATAAATATAAATGAAATAAATAATTAAAAATATAATTTTATATATATACTCGAGACAAGATAAAAGACCTTAAATCTACTTCTGACTCTACCTCGATTTTTAAAAAGAAAAAATCTTAACTTTATTTCAAAATTTTTAAAAGTTGACACAAATTAGATCAGATTAAATGAAAATCAATGAATTTGTCATCCCTTCATCTATTTTTTTCTTACAAAATTTATTTAATTTAAAAAAATAAAAAAATTGACAAAAAAAGAAAAGAAACACAAATGAATGTGGCATGTAGATTTATTAGATTAAAGTATCATAAAATAATTTTATTAATATAATACATATATATATATATAAACATAAAATTAAATGAATACTAAAGTATGTATTTACATATACCTATGCAGGAAGAAATATCATAAATTCGTATTTGACTTGACTTTGATTTTTACAAAAAAAATTTATCCAATAACAAATTAAAAAGAATGCACCTATTACATCAAGATGAAACGAAATCTATTAGATACGAATTAGTTTGTCATACATATCTTCATTAATACTTTTCTTCAAAAATTTATTTACCAACTTTTTTATGTAAAAATTATCTAATTAAAAATAAAAAAAGTGTAAGAAAAAATCGAAATAGGATGTCATGTGTTCATATTCGTTTGCTTTTATAAAAAAATCTAATTTAAAAAATGAAAGGGAGAAAAAAATTTTAAAAAAGAAAACAAATGAAATGTAGAAAAAGTAAATAAAAATGAAGAAAGTTAAATTGTCATGCAACATTAACATTGATTAAAGTTTTTTTGAAAATTTTATAATATAGATTTCAAAAAATAAAAAACAAAAAAAAAAAAATGGCACAAAAAAGAAAAAAATTAAATTTGGATGTAACATTAACAGTGGAAGAAAGTTAAGTTGTTATGCAACATTAATATTGATAAAGCTTTTTTTGAAAATTTTATATTATAGATTTTCAAAAAATAAAAAACTAAAAAAAGGAAAGTGCACAAAAAAAATAAAATCAAATTTGGATGTAACATTAACAGTCTGTTAATATTACTGTTAATGTTACATTCGAATTTGATTTTTTTCATTTTTGTGCCCTTTTTTAAATATTTTTTAAAATTTATTAAATTAAAAAAAATAAAAAAAATATCTTTTAAATTATAATATCAAATAGACCACGTATTCAAGAAATTTTAAAAATTTTAAAAAAATTTATTAAATATTTAAAAAGAGAAAAAACATATGAAAAATGTAAAAAAAAAAAGTAAAAAAAAAAGAATCGAATAACTTACACGTGGCATACCATTAATATCAAATAGGTCCACAAAAAAAAAATAAAAATTATTTTATTAAATATATAAAAATAGAAGAAAAAAACATAAAAAAGAAAAGAAAAATAAACACTTGGCATATCTTTGATATCAATGTCATAACGATTTTGGGGATCGTTAGACAAAATTAAAAAAAAATTAAAATAAGGAGTCGTCACCAATATTTTTTGCTAAGTGTGATTGACCTCTTAAAGAGTTTATGTTTTTAATAAAATCTTAAAGTTAATTAAAATTTAGTAAAAAGATAAATTTTTGTTTATAAAAAATAAAACCATGTTCGAAAATACAATCACGTGTAAGAAAAAATAACATCTGTACAATGCTCATTTTAAAAGTGATACTAATTGATCATATGTTATCTTTTTTACTTTGATAAAAAAATTGTCTTAATTTTAATATTTAAAAATTTTTCTTAATTTTTTAATTTTTTGCAAAAATCTTTTCAAAACCATTTATTTAGGGATAAAATGAAGATTTTTAGTTTCAAAATAATTTTTAAATTCTCCAATATTTAGGTAGAATTTAAGAAAATATTCTTTTGCTTCAAATTGTCATAATACCCTTAAATTTAAAACAGGGAAATGAAATAAAGTAAAAATAAAATAAAATAATAAAATAATAAAGTAATAAAAAAGAACCATGAAAATAGCAAGCCCACGTTTTTAGTATAACTCACTTGGGTTTTATGTTCTAGCCCAAAAAAAGAATCTACCAAGGCCAAGAAACAAGGTTGCCAGGCTTAAGAGATGGTCCGGGTTGGGTCGAGTTTGATGAATCGGGCTAGCAAGTCTAGCCCAAAATAAAGAATCTACCACGCCCAAGGAACAAGGTTGCTAGGCCAAAGAGATGGTCCGGGTTAGGTCAAGTTTAATGAAACGGGCTTGCAAGTCGAGTCAAAGTCGATTTGCGAGTCAACCTTTTTTTTGTTGACTACAAAACCTAAAGTCTTCTTTTCTAGTTCTTTTTAGCTTCTCTTTCTAAAAAAATTCTTACTCTTTTTAAAAATCCTAAAAGTGGTCTCCCTTTAATCTTAAACCTAAAACTTGACAGTGCGACAGTTACAATAGCAGCCGTTTGGATCGTTTACCACCGTTGGCTAATGTTATCTCTTCTCTAAATTTTTAGCACAAGCTCTCCTTAATGCCCTCATCATGGATCCGAGTTTGGATTTCTTAAAACTTGCCTCTAAACTCGTAGAACTAAGACAAAAGTCTGAAACTTCAAACTATCGATAAACACCTTTATCGCAGTTTGATCTTTCCAAAATTTTAGTATGTTGTTGCCCACTTTTTGCTCTTTCTTCCCATGGTCTTAGATCTCCTAAATGCTCTTGGTTACAGTGAGCTGCCTTTTTGTCGCTATTATGACTGCCAGTGGTGATGGTTATCTTTATTTGTATTTTGTGATTCTATTTATATAGTCTTACATATTTTGCTACTACTTTTCGAAAGAGGATGTGGTTTTTTATTTATTATTATTATTAATTTTGTGTTTGAGTAGGTCTCGCACAGGCGATGGTGATGGTGAGGGTTGTTCATAGTCGTTAGTCTGGGCTTGGTAGTAAGCTTGAGGCTCTGTTTAGGCGTGATTTGTCTTTTGGTTTTCTTACTTGTTAATTGGTTTCTGCTATCTTACAATATGTTTGGATTGAGGGAAATGGAAGGAAAGGAAAGGAAAATAAAAGAAAGTAATGGAAACAGAAAAACCTTTCCTTTGTTTAGATAAGCTTTTAATTTAAAGGAAAGGAAATATGTGAAAACTCAATAACCCTTGCTTTTCCCTATAGTCTTCACTTTTTTAATACCCTAATTTAGGGGAAAAGCTAAGGAAAGGAAAGCTAAAAAAATTTATTTTTGTAAAAAGACTATTATATCCAACTTTTTATTAATACCAAAAGCCTAGTAAAAAAAAAAAATCTAATCACATCACAATCTTTCTTTAATTTTTTCAAAGTCATCTCTTTTTTAAGTAAGTTTCACATGTTTCTTCCAATACAAAATTTTTTATAATTTTTTGGTAATTTGATCTTGATGAATGATTGAATATGAATAGACATATTTTTTAGGTTTATGAGATGTCAAACTAACTCAAAATTTTTTATTTTTATATGTAATATATTATATTTTGAGATGTCGGTAATTTCAGGACATTATAGAAAGAAGAATGCGAAAAGGGAGATGTTTCATTGAAACAAATTAACTTGGCTATGATTATAAACATATCAGTATGCTTTTCACACAAACTTAATTGGTAAATATTAGTATTATAATAATTAATATATGTGAGTAATTGATAAATATTAGTATTATTATTAGTAGTATATATGATTTATTGTTAAATGCCTCATGTCTCAAAATTTTCTAATTCAATTTTGTTTTAATATTATTTTCTTTCATACAAGTGTTAGTGTATTTATTTTTATGATAATAATAATTATTGTTAATATTTTGCTATATAGATGGGATAAACAAAGAAATGAGACAATGATTGAGTATTTTGGAGAGAAAGTCATCGAAGGGTAGTTGTCTACATTATGTGTTTAGCCATTTATTGGTTTATACATAAAAAACAATCACAAAGAGAAGTTATTGATCATTGTATGAGTCTAGAAAGATCGGGTCAGAGATGAAATAATGAGTCAAATTGTTGATGGAAAAGAAAGGTAGAAATATTGTGAGAATGGGACCTAAAGCTTTTCTAGATGTTAAAAATTTCTTTGCTACATAAGTTTTTAATTCGTTGAAATAAGTTTATTTTTCTTAGGATGGAAATATTTATTTTTATTTTAATAAAATAAATTTATGTTGGACAACTATATGGTGATATGTTATTACTTTTTATTTGGTTCAAAAAAGACACATAATTCACTAATATGTAATGTTTTTATGTGATTGCATTTTTTATATTTAATAGCTTTTATATGAATATATCGCCAAAGTGATAATATGCTGAAATTTTGATAATGGCCAACAAATCCATCAATGCATGTTTGTAAAATATCTTTTTGTTTCACTTGATTAAAAACCACTGATATAGTAGCAATTGTGAGGCTAGACAAGATAGCAAACATATTATGATTTAGAAGTGCTCTAAAATCACAAGCAATGAAAGATTGTAATTGAAAAAAAATATTATAATGAATCATTTCCTTTCTTTTTCACTCTTTATCTAAACAATGGTTGTTAAAATTCCTTTCCTTTCTTTTTTTTTATTAATTTTAATGATTTAAACAAGGGATACATGTATCTTTTCTTTTCTTTTAAAATTTTTTTTTTCCTTTCATTTCATTTCCTTTCCTTTATTAATATTTATCCAAACATAGCATTAAAGATTGTTAAGGGAGGTTCGGGTCTATAGTGGTGGTACTTGAAGGAGTCTATAGTGGTACTTAAGGGTGTTTACTGTGGCTTAAGGTTAGGTAGTGGGTTGAGTTGTGGTGATGTCAGTGGTGAAAGGAAGTAGTCTCAGTGGTGTTGGGGTTGTGTTGGGTTGGTTGAAGCTGGTGATGGGTTACTGAGTGGGAGATTTTGTGATGGGTTTAGTTGATAGGAGCTGTAATGGTGTTACTAATGGTGGTTTTGGTTGGGCAAGTGGTGTTTTCTGGTTGAAAGGGTCGAATTGATGGTAGCTGAAAATGGCGGTGATGATGAAGGCAGAGAACTAAGGGTGTTTTGGTAGGTGTTTGGGTCGTGGTTTCAGTGGTGGATTGCTATATTAGGATTTTTTTGGGGTTATTAGTAGTCTCGATGGTCATCTCAGTGGGGGACTGCAGGTGAGTTTATGGTATCTTTTAGTGATGTGAGAATCAATGGTGGGCAGGCTTAAGGTATTAGGGGTTAAGAGTGTTGTTAATAGGTTTGGGTTAATGTTGGTGAATTATTCGTTATTTGGGTGAAGCATAGATTCTTTTTTTTTGTTTGTTTGAATGGTAATAGATTTATTTATATACTATAAATGAGTTCGTGCGATGCTATGGGATCAATTTTTTAGTAATTAAAAAATTATATTTAAATTATTTAAAATAACTCAATAGTTTATCTTAATTTTTATTAGTTGATATAAATTTTAATAAATTAAATTAAAAATAATTTTTACATTATTATTATTTTTTATTGTAAAATTTATCTAATAAAAAAAAAAATCAAATGAAAAAAAAAAAAAAACAAATGCAAGTGGCATGTGATATCTGAATTGATTTTTTTTCTAACAAAAGTTTTCTAATACAAAAGTTAAAAAAATAACAAAAGTGAAAAAAGCAAAAAAATCACAGTAGGATTCAACGTGGATACCTCAATTTTTTTTTTTTTTGCATAAACTCATATTTCACTTTATCTTAGTTTTTTTTTTTTAATTTTTAATTTGATCATTATTTTCTTAAAATTGTAAATATTGTATGGGATAAATAAAAACTCATGGAATATAGGTTGTTTTATCATTCATATATTTATTAATTTTTTTATAAAATTTATTTAATTAAAAAATTAAAGTTTTTTTTAAATAACAAAGAAAGTAATAGAAAAAAAGTAAGCCAAGTGTAAATTTATTAAATTAAAATATTAAATAATAATTTTATTAATAATATATATAAATATAAAATTAAATAATAATAAAATATATATTTATACACTCGGACGTAATTGATAATTTTATGAAATATAATTATTTTCAATAATTAAATGATTTTTTTTTGCTTTGTTTTCGGTAAAACAAGCCTTTTTTTTTTTTATTCTTAGTGTGTTTAATTTGTTGTTTTGTAAGAAAATCCTAAAAAAAAGATTGAATCATGGTGAATCATGAAGAATCTCAGAGTGGCTTAATCAATAGTGGATGAATCTTGGTACATTTGGAATAATCTTGGACTGTTCTTGATCTGTTTTTGTTGATTCTTGCAAATATTAAAGTTGAATTGATTAATTTTTGTAAGATTTGCTTTGCTAAACCTATTGGAGTAAAGTTTGATGAATCTTGTTGAAAATTTTAGAAAATAAAAATTGTGTAAGGGATGTTTGGTTATAGTTAGGGATAGATGTGTAATTTCAAATTAAATGTAAGTCCGTGATAGCTTATGTAGTGTGCAATAAATGAGATTATTATAAATGACATGGCATTAAGTATGTTTTCATTGAAAAAGAGAAATGACTTGGAAGCTTATATGGCATGAAGACTTTGAAGTTTTTTCCATACTTGAAAAAGTCCATATAGCCCTTAGTGTTCCTATTTTAAAAGGGATTTCCCACTTTGACTTGAAAATCCCACGTTAACTTGAAATTTATACCTTAACTAGAAGAGCACTTGGTTATCCTATTTAGAGTTAGTTTTCCTAAGTTGAATAGAAAATCTTAGTTTGTATGTGTATTCCTACCAAGGATAAGATTTGCATGAATATAGAAGGTACTATAAAAAAGGGTTAGCATATGAAGAGAACATAACTTAGAATTTTACTTCTCTTTTTTTCAAGAACTCTTCATTAGAATTATAAATCCAAAATCTAAAAATTTGCTCTAAAACCAATTGATTTCAAGATTCAAGCCCAATGGAAAAAGTTGTCCAAGAAGAGCCTAAAACACTTCAAGATTTGGGGCTACCAAAATGAAAGGCCAATTGTCCATTTTATTAATAAAAAAGACTTAGCCCAATTCAAGAAAGGTCTAAGAAGTGCTAAAGCCTAGTCTAAGTTAGAGTTCTTATTTAAGAAGGCTGCTAAAGGTGTAAAAGTAATTATAATGCATTCTTTTCTCTTGAAAACAGCCTTAGCCGCCACTTACCTATCATTCTAACTTTATGATTCTTTATATTCTTATTCTATAAATAGTTACCTTTTGTTTAAAGAAAAATTGAAGTAAGGTTTAGAGTGATAGCCTAATCTGAAGTAGTTAGCTTTTTGAAATTTTCTTGTTTTTTACTTTTCATGTTTTTTAGTTTTATTTAAGTTATTTTAAATTTATGAAAAGTTTAATTTCAGTTTTCCTTTAAATTTAAGTTTTGTTTTGTTTTGGTTTTAATTTAAGCTTTTTAAAATTTTTGTTCTTGCTTTCAATTCAATTCAATTTATTTTTATTTATTCTTTAAGTGCTTTTAATTCATGCTCTTTAAGTTATGTTCTTAATTTAATTTAAGGTTTGAAGTTTAAATCGTTAGATTTAAGTAATTTGCATTCAATTAAGTTTAATTCAGATTTTGTTTAGTATAGTTTTTGCATGTTTAAGGTTATTACGTTTAGATTTAATAGTTCTTGCATGTTTTAGGATTTAATTGACTTTAATTCAATTCTTTTTGTTGTGCTTTAAGTTTAAGTTAATTAGTTTATGATTTTGCATATTAGTTCAGGTTTTATTTACATGTTTTTAAGTTTATTATGTAAATTTACATTCTATTTTGTTTAATTTAAGTTGTTAAATTTAGATTTAGTTTATTTTGCATGCTTAGTTAGGTTATTGTTTAGTTAGTTAATTTAAGTAGTTATTCAGTTATTTTCATTCTACTTTTCGATCTTCTGGATATAATTAAGGTGAACAATTTCAATACTTAGTTCTTTTATCCATATATATTTAATCTCCATGGAAACAACACTCTACTCATTCTATATTACTTGTTTCGATTTTGTACACTTGTAAATTCTTAATCAGGAACGAAACACTTTAAGATTGATTTGACCTTATCCTAATTTAAAAAAAAAATCAATTTGATAAAAATGTAAAAAAACACATCTATTGGATTTGAATGAATTGAAATCTGTTAAATACAAGTAATTTTGTTATCCATGCCTTTATTGATTTTTATCTTAAACAAATTATTTATCAAATTTTTATTGTAATAATAATCTAATTAAAAAAAAAAAAGACAAAAGTTAAAAATCGAAATAAGGTGTCACATGAACATATTCGTTGTTTTTTTTTTTTTCTTTAAAAAAATTGATGTAAAAAATAGAAAAACACTAAAAAACAAAAAACAAAAAGGAAGAAAGAACAGAAAGAGAAAAAAGTTTAGTGGCCACACTACATTAGTAATAATAGTTGTTCTTGCAAAATTTATATTATGGATTTGTTAAAATAAAAGCTAAAAACTAAAAAAATAGAAAAAATTAAATATAGATGTTGTTGACACCTTCATTAATATCATTTTGTTATAAAATTATCTAATTAAATAACTATGAAAAAATATATTTTTAACTAATAATATCAACTGAGTTCCACCAAAAAGATTTTAAAAAAATTTACTAAAAAAAAGAGAAAAAAATATAAATAAATAAAATTATGAAATAGAAAAGAAGAGAAAATGAAAAAAAATCAAAGACTTGATATATAATATCAAATTAGCTCAAAAAATATAAAAATAAAGAAAACTTTAAATATAAAAAGGTAAAAAAAAAGGCTTGACATGTGGGCCTGCACAAACAATTAAAATATTAAAATATAGATACTAAATATAAAAAATAAAAAGACATAAAATGTAAATAAGAAAAGAGGAAAAGCAAAAGCAAAAGTTTTGCATTAACATGTGTAAAGGTAAATTTGCACTATTTATATATAGGACTAGAAAGGTGCCTATTCGTTATCACGAGTATATATAACAATTCATATATTCATATCTTATAAAACAATAAAAAGTTGTGTATCTATATTGTGTTTTACATGAAATTATATGTCAAAATTTATGTTGACAAAAAAAATATGAAATATATTTTTGTTAAAGTTAAACCTATATATATTTTTTGTTAAAATTTTAATATGTCATTTCATGTTTTTTTTCATATTGTTTTCATGTCATGTCACTACGTCATCTTAAGTAAAAAAATTATTTTATTAATATAATACATATATATATAAACTAAATAATTATTAAAATATATATTTTTATATACACTTGGTTGGAATAATACATTATAGACATTCTTATAACCTGATTTGACTTTTTCAAAAAATTCAACCCATCGCAATTAAATCTCAATTTTTAAAAATAACCTTTTTATCCCAAAACCCATGGGATATGAATTATTTTAAAATCTATTTAATTGGCATATCGCATTGCAAAATTTATCTTATTAAAAACTACAAAAAAAAAAATGAAAGGTAAGAAACTCAAATGGGTGCCACGTGACACATACATAGTTTTTTTTTTAATATAAAATTACTTTTATTAATAATACAAAAATGGAAAACGAAAAATATTGAGAAAAAAATGAAAGTATAAAAATTAAAAAAAAAACAAAAGAAAGTTCATTGGGCTTATATATAGACAATGCAATTGAATGGAAATTTATTAGATATGTTATTTTGCCATTGCTATGAATTAGCTCATTTTGGTGCAAAATTAATATGATAAAAAAAAAAAGAAGAAAACAAATTGTGGTGTTATGTGAACACTTATATTATTTTTTTCATAAAATTTATTTAAACAAAAAAATATAAAAAATCTACAAAAAGTAAAAAGAAAAAAAAGGGAAAATTGAGACTTCGAAAGAATGTAAAAAAATAAAATGAATCAAATTTATATAATAAATGGGCCAGGATTAAATAAAATTTAATATTATATTTTTCAAAAATATTAAATATATTTTAAAAAGAAAAATGTAATAGTAAATAAAAAAAAGCAAAATTGAAAAAAAGAAG
Source organism: Durio zibethinus (assembly GCF_002303985.1). The sequence continues at coordinate 10,401,890 of NW_019168481.1, read as the reverse complement.
TTAAATGACTTAACATGTCGTATATTCTTGATATTAAATGGGATTAAAAATACTAAAATTAAAAAATATTAAATATTAAAAAAAAATAAAAAAAAAATGTAACATACCATTGGTATTAAGTAGATTTAAAAAAAAAATCTAAAGAAAATCTTTATTAAATATTTTTTTTAAAAAAGAAAAAAGTTAAAAAGGGTAAAAAAAAAGAAAAGCAAAAAAATTTAATATAAGTGAATACCACACATAAAAAATAAAATCTTAAGCAATATGAATTTTTTATAATTTTAAAAATTATTTTAAATATTTTTAAATAAAAAATATTAAAAAAGGTAAAAAAGAAAAAGTGAAAAAGAAAGTTGAAATAAATGGGTCTCACACATAAAAAATAAAATCTTTAAAAAGGTATTTTATTATTTTAGAAAATATTTTTTAAATATTTTTTTAAAAAAAAGTTAAAAAGGGAAAAAAATGGGGAAAGCTAAAAAGAAAGTTTGTATCAGTGAGGTCCACACATAAAAATAAAATATTTTAAAATATAAATTTTTAAAATTATAAAAAATTAAAGAAAATCTTTATTAAGTATATTTTTTAAAAAATAAACAAAGTTATGAAAGGTAAAAAAATAAAATTTTTTGTGTTTAAATATGATCCCACACAAAAAATAAAATCTTTAAAATATATAATTTTTAATGTAAAACAATTATTAAACATCTTTTACAAAAGAAAAGAGTTAAAAATGGTAAAAAAGAAAAGTAAAAAAGAGTGTTTGAAATAAGTGAAACCCACATATAAAAAAAGAGTATAGATTATTTATAATTTTTAAAAATATTTTTTATTAAAATTTTTTAAAAACGAAAAAAAATAGAGAAGTTAAAATGAAAAAGTAAAAAAGAAAATTTGTATAAGTAGATCCAACACATAAAAAATAAAAATTTTTTAAAAATAGTTTTTTTATATTTTTAAAAAATATATTAAATATTTTAAAGGAAAAGGTAAAAAATTGGCGAAAGGAAAAAAATTGAGAAAATCAGTAGACCTAACAATATATGTCATCGTATTGTATAAGATATTGTATTCGTGTCATATTTTAAATGAAAATCGCGTGTCACAATTTGTGTCAATACTAAAATATAAAATATAATTTTTTTGATTTTATTGAACCTATTTATGCTTTTTCTAAAATTTTAACTCATGTTATCTCCATATCTTTTAGTTGTATCATTTTTGTATCATGTGATCATGTTGTGTTTCAAATTGCCAAGTTTGAAAATCAGAGGCTAACATGTGATAGGCTAGGGGCATCCGTGCATTAGTAAAATTTTTTATTAGATTAGTAAAACACTCGTGCGTTATCTATGGTTGATAATTTTTGTTTTGTTATATCTATTTAATTGGTTTTTTATTACAAAATTCACGTAATCTAAAAACAAAAAAGTCAAAAGGTAACAAAAAACAAATGAGAATGAGATGTAGTTATTTTGATTGGCCTTATTTTTTTCATGGAAGTTATCTAATTTTAAGAAAAAAAAGAAGTGAAAACATAAATAACAAAAAAGACAAGGAAAAGGAAAAAGCAAAGAAATAAAAAATATAAGAGCTCATAGAGGATGCCATTACCATATAGACACTTTCCTTAAATTTAAAATATTAATATTTTAAATTAAGGTATCAAATAATCACTTTATTAATATAATATATAAAACAAAATTAATAATAAAATATATAGTTCTATATATTTTCAAAAATAGTCGGGTAAATAACTTTAAACATGCCTTTTGCTCGATTTCCTATTTCCTTAAAAAAAAAGGTTTTGGCTCAACTTGACCTTGATTTAAAAAAAAAATTCATCACCTTATCTAATCGAATGATTAAATTTGTTAAATACAAATTATTTTAACATAACTATCAATTAACACTATTTGTGGTTATAGACGCTCATTTGTGTCTGGACTCAATTGGGCCCATTTATGTCTGGGCCTAATTAGGTTGGTCCCTTTCATACTTTGTTATTTTAGTATATATTATAATATACTATTATTAATACTATTACTTATCATTATTATTATATTATACTATTATTATTATTATAGATTTATATTTTTATTATTCACATTTTTTCTAGTCTTTTTTTTCTTTTTTGTTCAAATTTGCATGTGGACAAAAAAACAGAGAATCAAAATCAGACTCCTTGCTCAAAGTCTTAATTGTAAATTAAATTGTTAAAATTTTGGATCAAAAATCATGCTAGACAGAATGCAATCTCAAGATTCAAGCTTGGGATTGATTTTATCAATTTTTTTAAGCTGATCCTAGAACTACCTATAAATTAGATTGATTCTATAGTGAACACACACAAGAAACATAAAAAATTTGACAGAAAGTTATTAAAAAAATCTAGAAAATTTTGGGCAGAAAGGGTTCTGGGAGCTTAATTTTTGGATTCTAGGATTCAATTTGAAATTGTGGGTTTGATTTTAGTTTTTTGGGTTAGAATTAGGGTTCAGAATGATTCTGAAAAAGGTTATGAGAGTAATCTGGGCAAAATTTGGAGAAATCTAGGAAAAGTTCAAAAGAAATTTTAAGTTTTTCTAGGTTTTTTGGGTTTGGGAAGAACTTTGAATTTTTTGGTGAAATTTTTTAACGAAGGTTGAAGTTTCCGACTAGATTTCGGCAAGATTTTTAAAATCTGGCACATTTTGCAAAAATTGATGTATTTTTTAATTTTCGATTGAATTTTTTAATGACATCCTCAGAAATCGATGAGATTCTCAATTTTCGGTTGAATTTACTAGCGGGATTTTAGAAAGAAGGTAGAGGTTTTTTGGCTATAGAGAGAAAGGCTTTGGGATTTCTGAAGAAAAATACTAAAAGGTACATTTTATACTAGCCCAGCACAATGTCATTTTGGACAACCCAGGATTTGCGTGTTGACTCGGTGACCCACGTACTGACCTGCGCTCTAACTCGACCCGATCGCAAGTTTTCTTTTTTCATTTTATTTTTATTTTTATTTTTTGATTTGATTTGATTTTATTTTTTAACCCATTTTTTCTTTATTATTTTTTTGGTTTTTTTTAAATGTTATTTTTACCATCTTTTTTTCTGGAAGTAAAAAAAGAGATTCAAATAAAAAAAATCTTTCCAAATAAAAATAAATATATCTTTTCAAATAAAATTTTTTTTAAAAAATCCTTTCAAAAATAAAAAAATATAAAAAATATATGTTTTTAAATAAATAAAAATACTTTTTATCCTTTAAACTATTAGAGAATTGCTTTAAAGTGAGCCTTACCAAACTGTTGAGAGGCTTTGCTAATTTTTTTAGAATAAAAATTAATAAATCTGATGACGAAACTTCTTTAGAGTGAGACACTAATCTCAATAAATATTTTTGAGGTGAGAGAATTATCCTAAATTGCTACCAAACTGTTGGGATAATTTTAGGGTTAATTTTTAATATTAAATTATTTGATAAATCATAAAAATGACCAAGGCCTGGATAATTTGAAATTAAATTGGTACCATCCTTTGGGTGGGCGTTGTGGGGTGTTACAACCTTCCTCAAGCGTAACCGACTCTCAAACCTAACATCTATTTTCGCAGACCAGAATATGTTTCAGGTGGCCAATCACACATAACTAAAAAAGATTGATGGCAACTCCCTCTAATCTACGTCTAGCAGTAGGTCTACGAATCTGTACATTATGACAGTTTGGTGACTCTACTGAAAAAATTGAGAGTCAAGCCAATAAACGATTTCTTATTATCCAAGCCTTGCTTAATAAGTTTGAAATTATTTTATTCCCTTTTATTGATTATATCTGTTTTATTATTTATTTTCCTTTTCATTGTGTATACCTGCTTATTTTTCATTGCTTATATTTGCCTAATTATTTATTTGTTATATACATTTATCATTCATTTGCATGCGCATAACATAAGCCTTCCACCTGAGCTCTAACTTTAGGAGAAAGTGAAGTACCTATGCCTTCGTGAGATTTCATGTCTTTGTATGGGCCTGCGAAACACTCCCACTCAGATTGAACCATTTTTGCTTGAAACCTACGATATGTGAGGATTGAGGTGCCTTACTAGTTTGTAATGGACTATGATGTAGGGAATAATTTGGGAAGCTCTTAGAAATAACCTCAACCTCATATAGTTAACTTTAGAAGCCCAACCATAGATAGAGCCTTATCTTCCCACCCTTTAAAGTTAACCCAAAATCTAAGGTTATATTGTTATATTAACTTGCTATTTGGTGTTTTTACTTGCTTTATTAAAATAACTAACTAGCTTTTTTGTTTTCTTTTATTTCTTTTCTTTTTATGCACATTCATAAACATGTTCACAGATTGCATAATGTTATTACCCAAAGCTATTTCAACAAAAGCTCTCATAGATTCCATAGAGTGTCAAGTTTGCACCTCATTTAAACTGTTCAAATGTGACTCTCCCATAGATGTAAAATTAGAATTAGAAAAAAAGTAGCGAAAAGATGGAAATTGTTTACCACTTGGTCATGTCCCTACACTATCAGAAGAAGTCTGTATACTCCTCAAACATAATGATCTAAAAAGCCTATAAGATATATGGAATAGTATGACCCTTCAAGGTATGAGGCTTTTTATGAGAAGTTTGGACATATTACATATCTCTTATCAGTGGAGGTTAAACATTCACTTGTCAAGGCAATGGTACAGTTCTGGGATCTTTCCTATCATTATTTCATCTTTAATGAGGTTGATCTAATACCAACATTAGAGGAGTACTCAACTCTAGTGGGTATGCATCTACTGTATCCAGATAGAATATGCATAAAGAAATATAAATCAAGAAGTTACAGAAAGTTGGGTCAAATTCTAGGAGTAGGAAAGGAAGTCATAGATTCATACATTCGAGAGAAATGAGATCACAAAGGTATTCCATGAGAGGTTCTCTGAGATTTCATTACCAGGCATCTAGATGATGATTAGGGAATGATTGCATTTGTTCTAGCCATATATGGGCTGGTCATTTTCTCCAAGATTTTAGGCCATATTGAGATAGAAGTGGTGGATTTATTTAAGTAGATTGAAAAGAGAGTGTAATCTTTCACCAGCTATCTAGGCAGAAACTATTAAATCTTTAAATTTTTGTAGGCAAAATGACAAAGTACATTTCATGGGCTGCATAACTTTATTATATATATAGATGAAAAGTCATTTTGAATGTAAGAAAAGTACTTTTACCAAACTTTATTTCTACACTTAGAGTTCAATTAGAGAGTTCTGTCAAAGCATTTGGCCAGAAACAAAAACTCAGAAAGAATGAAAGTGTCTGTTACAAGGGCTCACAACTAGACAAGTAAAATGGTTAGCTCCGTAGATGAATAAGGAACCTATTTTGTATCAATGTGGATATGAGATAGGGGTCTCATTTTTAGGTCTATGAGGGTCAACGAGTTATGCACCATTGATAGGTAAGGGATAAATATGGGAGTCGAACAGTTTTTACTTCTATGACCTACAAGCTCAGCCAGTTTGACTGTTCATATGAGAAGCCTGAAACTTTTCAGAAGATTGATAACATGATTAAGACCTGAAAGAAGCCCAAGAAAGTCAACCCAAGGCCATTCATTGATAAAGTCAATTAAGAGGTATCTGATTTAAAAAAATAAGAAAGGTCAGAAGATCACATTTATACTTCATGATCATCACTTGTTAGTGGGCTAAGAGTCAGACAATAAGCTTCCAGAGTTAGAGCATGAAATGAAAAATGAGAAACTGAAGCAAGAAATTTTGAAGTTGCAGAAAAAAAAGACCAGTGGTAAAATAAAGCTAAAAAATTAGAAATCCAAGTCCATAGGATCTCCAAGGCATACAACCAGGCTCAGAAAGTTGTTAGAGAATGAGATGATGTCTTTAAATAGATGAAAAAGCTACAATAAGAGCATAAGAGGTTATGCATACAGGTACAAAAAAAAATAACACAGAGCTGGCTCATAAGAATAAAAAGTTAAAAAAAATGTGCCCAAATAGAAGATGACTTTATGGAGGTTGAGCAGGAGAACCAAATGCTTGTAGATTACATTTTAACTCTGACATTGAAGCTGAATGAACAAAAAAATCATGTCAGAACCCTCACAAAAAGGCACAAAAGTTATCCTATCAGGTGTGGTATGATAAAAAAGAAGGCTTGGGAAGACAAAGATATATAAAACACCTCACAGCTCAAATAGGTAAGGCCATGATCAAAACAGGTGAGATGGCTGAAAGGCTAAGGCACTGAAAGTCTCGGTTACACCAGCAGAGAAGCATGAATGGAGGTTACTAAACTTCATTGTGGAGGCTAAGGATCAGTATGAGCAAGTTAAGCATTTTTATAGAGGGATAGTATTAGATTAAATGTAAAATAGACTCTTGTGGAATAAATGAAAGTTTTTTTTGTTAAATTTTTTAAGGGGCAAATATTTTTTTTTTCATGCATTTGCATCATACTTATTCATTCATTCATTATCATAACATCATAATTGAATCTTCAATTATGGTACTAAGGTACAAGAATAGCTGCACATTCATACAATACCTGGGTTCAAGCTAGAAAAATAGAATAAGACAACACAAGTTCCTTGAAAGGATAAAAAAAGCTCAAGAGGCATTAGAAGAAAAGTTGAGTAAGATACTAAAAGCCTTAGAAAAAGTAAATAGAGAAAAATCGATGGAAGAAGATACTTCACAAAAGGCTACTAAATCAGTATATCCTCTAGGCTTTGGTCTACAACAAACTTAAATTACCCTAATATTTCAACCTCAACAGGTAGCTTTTCCAAAGTATAATTACCCGAGAATGACTTATGCATCAGGTCATAAGCATGTCCAGAGTTATAGAATCCTATTTTCATCGAAAAGATAGCTGAATCCATTCAACTCTCTACCGTAGATGAAGTAAAAAAGAAAGAGAAGCTATAGACAGCTATGCCTTTGGAGAACTCTAAGACTAATCAGGCAATGAACATGCTAGAAGAAAGATTACGGACTACAGAAAGAATTGACTTTTACAGATCTATGGATGTAATGGGACTTTGCCTAATACTAGACGTGGTAACGCCACTCAAGTTTAAAGTATTAGAGTTTGAAAAGTATGATGGTACTAAGTGTTCTATCACACATATCATTATATACTATCATAAAATAGTGACACATGCTAGTAATGAGAAGCTGCTTATGCATGTATTTCAAGATAACTTAACTGGATTCGTAGTAAAATGGTATGTTCAGTTAGGTAGGACTTACATAAAAACATGAAGAGATCTAACTTTATCTTTTATTAATCAATACTACCATATCATTGACATGGCTTTCAACCATCTTTCCCTACAAGCAATGAAAAAAAAGGCATATAAATCCTTCAAGTAATATGCTCAAAGGTGGCAAGATGTAATTGCTCAAGTACAACCTTTTTTGATAGAAAAAAACTATGGTATTATTTGTGAGCACTCTAAAATTACCTTATAATGAAAGAATGATCAAAAATACGATTAAGAACTTTGCTAATATGGTGATTTCATGAGAAACTATCGAAAATGCTATAAAAATGGTAAGCTTAAAAATGGTGGATCTTTCAAAAAAGCATCTAAAAAGAAAAAAAATGAGACTCAAGTTATGAGTCTTGAAGAGCAGTAATTAGAAGTTACTCTCAACCTACCTATCCTACATACCACCATACGGTGAACCATACTTCTGTATCTCCTTACCAATCAACCACCCAATCATTTTATCCATTTTTATCAAGATTCCCTGCTCACCCAGTCAGCGTTACAAGTAATAACAGAGAACCACAAACCAAAGAAAGACCCATATTTGATCGTATATCCATAAGCTATATAGAGCTATATCAAGAGCTCTAAAAAAATCATTTAATTGCTCATATTCTTGCCAAATAGTTTGAACCTCTGTACCCTAAATGGTATGATTCCATTGCCTACTGTGACTATCATTTTTTAGTAACAGGACATTCTATTAAAAATTATGTTCCCTTCAAGCATAGGGTACAAAACCTAATCAAAGAACGGTTAATAAGTTTTGACACCAATGAAAATTTAGCACTTAATGAGAATTTAGCATCCAATATCAGTGGAAATTTCTTACCTAATCATACAATTAACGCTTTGGATACGGGTGAAAAATATATGAAAAAGAGGGTAAAAAGCTTACAATGCCATTTGGACAGTTGTATGATGCCTTATATAAAGTCAGATTGATACAACCGGTAACTTTATGCACCTATGTGAAAAGCTACATCCTTAATAAAAAATGTAAATATCATAATGGAGCTTCGAGGCATTCTATTAGCAAATATCGACAATTTCATCAAGAGGTGCAAAAACTAATAGACTCTTATCAGATAGAGTTATATGAGGAATCAAAAGCCTAAAAAAACATTGGGGTGGCTATAACAAATAGGTGGGTGCCAAAACCTATCACCATACATTGTAAGGAGAAACCACAACCAGCTGGGAGCAAGTTTGTTCCCAAACCAGTAGCTTTCAGAGTCCCACACCTATTTTCTTATAAAGATAACAAAGTGGTGCCCTAGAGATATGAGTGTGAGGTGATGGTTCAAGGGCAGCAAAAAGATATGATAAAAGCTAAAACTGCCCATGTAACGGGTGTATGAGGCATAACTAGAAGTGAAAGATGTTACACTCTGATAACTTTCAAAATAAAAAAATAAAAGCAGATTGAACCAAAAATTCCAAATAAAGATGCCTTAAAGTCTATGCCTGAAAAAAAGGCCTGCAAGTTTTTGAAGTTAGTCAAGCACAGCGAATATTCTGTGGTAGAGTAATTGAATAAGATGCCAACTAGAATTTCTCTATTATCATTTCTCCTAAACTCTAAACCACATCGTAATACCTTGTTGAAGGTATTGAATCAGGCTTATGTGGCCCATAATGTGTCTGTGAAGTATGTAAATCACTTGACAGAGAATCTAGTGGTGCCACATCATATCTCTTTTAATGATGATAAAATTTTACCTGAGGGTAAAAAAAACATCAAGGTATTGCACATCACTATTAAATGTAAAGGCCACATAGTAGCTAAGGTCCTTATTGATAATGGATCAATTATTAATGTCATGTTTGTGTCCACTTTAGCCAAGCTACCCTTTAATATTTCTTATATCCAAAATAGTCAGATGCTGGTCTAAGCATTTGACTGGACTAGATAAGAGGTATTGAGTGATGTTGAATTGTCTATACAGATTAGGCCATGTGTCTTCAATATAAAATTTTAAGTCATAGACATCTCTCCATCATATAGTTATTTACTGAAATGACTATGGATCTATAAAGCGGGTGCTATCCCTTCTTCATTGTATCAAAAGATTAAATTCAATGTAGAAAGACAATTAGTGATTGTGGCTAGGGAAAAAGATTTACTAGTGACCCAACCCATAAATACCCCATATGTGAAAATGGTAGAAGAATCATTAGAGTGCTTTTACTAATCTTTTAAACCTGTAAATGCAGTGAAAAAAAGATTTAAATCAAACCAGATTGTGATTAATTAGATGGTTGACAAGGGTTGGAGTATCGAGTTTGACTTGAACAAAAGCCTTTAAGGGATAACAGAGATTCTTAAGACTGAAGATTACAGTTATAGATCTGGATTAGGTTATGAGACAGAAAAAATGTAAAACAATGGTAATAAGGTAAAGAACAAATTAATGATCTTTTTTCATTTGAATGAAACTTTCATTCCTAGAGGATACATGCACCAAGGAGCTGAAAAAGATAAAAAAAGAACCAAAATAGGAGGAAACTTTTGTTAAGCTATCCATTCATATGGTGGATAATGAAAATCAAGATAAGGAAGCTTTGGTTTACCCTTATCCATCGGGATATGAATTACATAATTGAAGGGTCACCAAATGCCTATTATTTTTTATTTTTCTTCAATGTAATCACATCTCCTAATTGCTTATGCCCAGAAGCATTGAGATAAACTCTTATGTTTGGACTTTTTATTTTTCATTATTTCAATAAAAGTAAGAGCATGCATATTGTTCATTTCTTCCATTCCATTAATTACCATAAAAGTTTCGTGCCAATATTTCCTATTCTATTAACTTTCAAATCCCCAAATGAATGCGAAGGTAATCATGACAATAATCCAGGGTTTAACTTTAAAAATTTAATTAATACCGATAAACTTGATACTAAAAAAGATGATGAGGAATACATTTTGTCTCTAGATTTAATGAGGCTAATTGAACAAGAAGATAAATCTATTGTGGCTCATCAAGAAGTCGTTGAATTGATCAATTTGGGTGATGCTAAAAATAAGAAGAAAGTTAAGATTGGTACTTCAATCTCAGTGGTTGATCGATAGCGGTTAGAAGATTTACTCTGAAAGTTTGTGGATGTATTTACCTAGTCCTACCAAGATATACTTGGACTCAGCACTAAAATAGTGGAGCATAGGTTATCATTGAAGCCAGAATATAAACCGATACAACAAAAGCTAATAAGAATGAAACCAAAATGCTATTGAAAATCAAAGAGAAAGTTAAAAAGTAATTTGATGCAAGCTTTTTGCAAGTGCCTAAATATCCTGAGTGGGTAGCTAATATAGTACCTGTTCCTAATAAGGATGGAAAGGTATGAATGTGTATAAACTATTGAGATCTGAATAGAGCTAGTCCAAAGGATAATTTTTTTTTGCTGCACATAGATACAATGATGGACAGTATGACCCAACATTCAGTGTTCTCTTTTATGAATGATTTTTTTTATTATAATCAGATAAAGATGGCACCAGATGACATGAAAAAGATTACATTTATCACTATATAAGGAATATTTGCTACAAAGTTATACCGTTTAGACTGAAAAACATTGGAGTAATCTATCAAAGGGTTATGATAACACTCTTTCATGATATGATGTCATAAGAAGATTGAAGTATATATGGATGACATGATTACCAAGTCTCGAAAAGGAGAGAATCATGTGATCAACCTTAAAAAATTATTTGAGAGGTTGAAAAAGTTTCAGCTCAAACTGAATCTGACTAAATGTACATTTGGAGCCAGATCAGAAAAGTTACTGAGATTCATAGTTAGTGAAAGAGGGATAGAAATTAACCTGGATAAAATTCAAGCCATTCAAAATGTATCTCCTCCAAGCATACAAAAGAGGTTTGAGGCTTTTTAGGTAGATTGAATTATAATTCTCGGATTCATTTCTCAACTCACTCTTAAATGTAACCCATTTTCAAACTCCTTTGAAAGAATAATCCTGGGGAGTGGAATGAACAATGTCAAGAACCTTTCAATAAGATTAAATAATACTTATCAAACCCTCCAATATTAGCACCCTCTATTTTAAAAAAACCACTGATTCTATACATAGTGGTATATGAGGGTTAATAAGATGTGTATTAGGCCAGCAAAATGAATATGGCAAGAAAGAGAAAGTTATTTATTACCTAAGCAAGAAATTCACAGAATATGAGTCTAAGTATTCATTATTAGAGAAAATATGTTGTGCTTTGGCTTGGACAGCTAAAAGACTTAGGCAATATATTCTTTACCATACGACTTGGCTCATAACTAAACTGGATTCCATCAAAATATTTTTGAGAAACCATCACTATCAGGAAAAATAACAAGATGACATGTAATGCTTTTTGAATATGACATAGTATTTGTGAGCCAAAAAGTAATCAAAAGAAGTGTCATTGTTGAATTTTTGGTAGATAGGGCTGTTGATGATTATGAGCCCATGAAGCTTGATTTTTTAGATGAAGAACTAATGGCTATTTTAGAGTTAGAAAAAGATGATGAGAAAGAGGTATGAAGAATGTATTTCGATGGGGCTGCCAACACCATAGGGCATGGGATTGGTGCAGTTTTAATATTTCAACAGAGTATTACCATCTTACTACAGCAAGATTGAACTTCAACTGCACAAATAATGTAGCTGAATATAAGGCTTGTGTTATGGGATTACATGTTGTTTTAGACAAAAAAATTGAAACATTAAGGGTGTTTGGGGATTCAACTCTAGTATTTTATCAACTAAAAGGTGAATGGGAAACAAGGGATTCCAAACTCATCCCTTACCACAAATACATCTTAGAGCTGTGTAAACAATTAAAGCAACTTAGTTTGAACACTTATCTCATAAAGAAAATCAGATTACAAATGCCTTAGCTACTTTGACCCCAAAGGTACAAATTGGTGATACTACTGAAATTCAACCTATCAAATTAGATATCAAGGATATGCCAGTACATTATGCCAACTTGGAAAAAGAGGAGGATGGCCATCCTTGGTATCATGATATTATGTGATATATAAAGAATCAACAGTATCCAGATTTAGTAACAGAAAGTGACAAGAGAGTCCTGCGAAGATTGGCTATAGGATTCTTTTTAGATGAGAAAATTTTATATAAAAAAGTCAAAAACCAAGTGTTATTATGCTGTATAAGTGCTTTTGAAGCCAAAAAGATTATTGAAAAAGTTCACAATGATATATATGGAATACATACAAATGGACATATGATGGTAAGACAGGTTATGCAAGTTGGATATTACTGGTTGATAATGAAAAAAGATTGCATTGATTATGCTCGAAAATGCCATAAGTGCCAAATTTATGCTGATAAGATTCATGCTCCACCTAGTTCTTTACATGTCATAGCACCTCTTTGGTCATTTTTATGTGGGGGATAGATGTCATTGGCCCCATTACCCTAAAGGCATCAAATACGAATAGATTCATTTTTGTGATGATTGATTACTTTATTAAATGGGTCAAAGTCTCCTCTTTTACAACTGTTACAAGATAAGTGGTTTACACATTCATCAAAAGAGAAATAATCTGCAGATATGGGCTCTTAAAAAGAGTCATTTCAGATAATGCAAAGAATTTGAATAGCAAGATGATGTATGAAGTATGTATTCAGTTCAAGATCAAACACCATAGTTCAGCTCCATACCATCCAAAAATGAATAGGACAGTAGAAGCTGCATATAAAAATATCAAAAGAATTCTAGAAAAGATGACTAAAACATATAAGGATTAGCACAAAAATAGCCTTTTGCTCTACATGCGTATCAAACTTTTGTATGCCCCTCTACTGGGGTAACTTTTTTTTTTTCGGTTTATAAAATATAAGCTGTATTACCAGTAGAAGTAGAAATTCCATCGCTAAAGGTCTTAAGGGAAATGGGATTAGAAGAAGTTGAATGGATTCAAGAGCATTATTAGCAATTGAACTTTATTGAGGAGAAAAAATTGATAGCACTTTGCTATGGTCAATTATACCAAAGGAAAATGATAAGAGCTCATGACCAAAAAGTTAGACCTCGTCAGTTTTGAAAAAGAGAGTTAGTATTGAAAAAATTTCTTTCAAGTCAGCATGATGATAAAAAGAAATGGACCTCAAATTAGGATGGATCATATGTTATAAAAATAGCCTTTTCAAGAGGAGCTTTAATTTTGTCAGAAATAGATGGAGATGAACTTCCTAGTCTTGTTAACTCTGGTGTAGTAAAAAAGTACTTTGCTTGAAAAAAAAGGCATAAGTTGAAAACTCGAGAGGGTGACTTGATTCTAAAAAAAAAAAGGTTCAAGTTGAAAACCCGAAAGGGCGGCTTGAACCCAAAATAAAAAAACAAAAAAGGAGTTCAAGTTGAAAACCCAAAAAAGGTGACTTGGATCCAAAGGAAAGGTTCGAGTTGAAAACCTTGAAAGGTAGCATGAATTGTATATGGCATCAATTAGAAGGCAAACTAAAGATAGTGAATTTCAAAGAACTTTGAAGTCTCGAGGCATCGTATTTTGATTGAGTTTTTGAAGAAAATCCAATATTTGTTGTCCTGATTATCTAATCATTTATCTTAAGGGCATTGTTCCTCGAATGGCCACTCTTGAATACTCTATTTTTATCTCTATACCATCATTTATAATTTATCACTTATCCAAATAAATGAAAGCTATCTTATCATTCTCACTTAGTTTTATACATTGTTAATATATTTGCCCTTTCTCTTTATACCTTGCCATGAATGGAAGTAGTGCATAACTTGCATCCCACACTTTAGGATAATAACTAATAATTGAACAAAGTCATAAGAAGTGTGTGTTATTTTGAATGATTGGAAGAGATAAGGACCAAAGATGAATGCCTCCAAAATAAGAGTGAAATAGCTTTCATAACCTTTTGGGGATAAATATAAATATTCAGGCTGATGAACGATGGTTTGTCTGCCAAAGATGTGCATTTAGGTTAGTGAAAGATGGTTTTTTTGCCAAAAACGTGCATTCAGGTTAATGAATGATGGTTTTTTCACTAAAATGTACAGTAAAAATAAATATTCAGGGTAATAAATAAGGGTTTCTTCGCTAAAGATGTTTAAAACTAAGAATGCAGAAGCCTTAATACCATAATTGATGTTTCATTTATATTTCAAATAAAACATGCATTTGCATTATCCACTTATCTGATCTTGGCTTAGTTCAGATCATTTTTTATGATTTGTGATTTCATCCCGATCATTTACTTTTGACCTCGACTCGATCTTGGTCATTTTATTTTAACTTGTGGTTTTATCTTGATCCTTTGATCTTGGCTCAGTCCAGATTATCTTTTATGATTCGTGATTTCATCTCGATCATTTATTTTTAACCTCAACTCAGTGTTGGTTACTTTATTTTGACTTATGGTTTTGTCCCGATCCCTTAATCTTGGCTCAGTCCAAATTATTTCTTATCATTTGTAGTTTCATCCTGATCATTTACTTTTGTCCTGGACTCACTCTTGGTCACTTTATGTTGACTTATGGTTTTGTCTTGGTCCATTTATTTTGGCTCAGTCCAGATCATTTCTTATGATTCGTGGTTTCATCTTTTTTATTTACTTTTGACATCGACTTGGTCTTGGTTACTTTATGTTGACTTGTGATTTTATCTCGGTTCCTTGATCTTGGCTCAGTCCAAATAATTTATTATGATTCGTGATTCTGTTCCGATCATTTACATTTGACCTCGACTCAATCTTAGTCACTTTATGTTAACTTATGATCTTGTCTCGGTCTCTTGATCTTGGCTCAGTCTAGATCGTTTCTTATGATTCATGATTTTATCTTGATCATTTACTTTTGACCTCGACTCAATTTTGGTTACTTTATTTTGACTTATGGTTTCGTCCCAGTCCTTTGATCTTGGCTCAGTCTAGATCATCTCTTATGATTTGTGGTTTCATCCCAATCATTTACTTTTAACCTCAACTTGGTCTCGATCATTTTATTTTGACTTGTGATTTCGTCTTGGTCCCTTAATCTTGGCTCAGTCCAAATTATCTCTGATGATTCATGGTTTCATCCTGATTATTTATTTTTGACTTCAATTCGATCTTGGTCACTTCATCTTGACTTACGATTTAGTCCTGGTTACTCGATTTTGGTTCCATCTAGGTCATTTTTCAAATTTGAAGATAATTCTTGATCTGGCTCAAATAGAGTAGGTGTTAGGTCTTTGCAGCATCCTTTTTTAACAAAGATGTGCAAAGAGGAATAGTTGTAGACACTCATTTATGTCCAGGCTCAATTGGGCCCATTTGTGTTTGGGCTTAATTAGGGTAGTCTCTTTCATACTTTGTTATTATAGCACATATTATAATATACTATTATTAATACTATTACTTATCATTATTATTATATTTATTATATTATATTATTATTATTATTATTATTATATATTTATATTTTTATTATTCTCATTTTTTTTAATTTTTTTTATTCAAATTTGCATGTGGACGAGAAAATAGGGAATCGAAATCTGACTCCTTGGTCAAAGTTTTAATTGTAAATCGAATTGCTAAAATTTTGGATCATAAATCACGCTGGATAGAATGCAATCCCATGATTCAAGCTTGAGATTGATTCTGTCCATTTCCTTAAATTGATCTTAGTGCTGCTTGTAAATTGAATTGATTCTACAATGAACACACACAAGAAACACATAAATTTTGACAACAAGTTATTGAAAAAATCTAGAAAATTTTGGGCAAAAAAGGTTTTGGGAGCTTAATTTTGGGATTCTAGGGTTCAATATGAAATTGTGGGTTTGATTTTAGGTTTTTAGGTTAGAATTATGGTTCAGAACAATTCTGAAAAGGTTATGGAAGTAATCTGGGCAAAAAATTTGGAGAAATCTAGGAAAAGTTTGAAGAAATTTGGGTTTTTTCTAGGTTTGGGAAGAACTTTGAATTTTTTGGTGAAATTTTTTAGCAAAGGTTGAAGTTTCCAACGAGATTCTGGCAAGATTTCCAAAATCTAGCATGTTTTTCAAAAACTGGTGAGTTTTTCGATTTTTGATTGAATTTTTCAACAACATCTCCAAAAACTAGTGAGATTCTCAGTTTTCGATTGAATTTGTCGATGAATTTTTTATAGAAAAGACAAAGGTTTTTTGGTTAGAGAGAGAGGCTTTGGGATTTTTGAAAAAAAATGTTGAAAGGTGCCTTTTATACTAGCCCAACACAATATCATTTTGGACAACCTAAGATCCGTGTGTTGACCTGGTAACTTGCGTGCTGACCCGCGCTCCAACCCAACCTGATTACAGGCTTTCCTTTTTTCATTTTATTTTTATTTTTTGATTTTATTTGATTTTTAACCCATTTTTTCTTTATTATTATTTTTTATTTTTTAAAAAAGTTATTTATGCCATTTTTATTTCTAGAAATAAATTAAAAAAAGAGATTCAAATAAAAAAAATCTTTCCAAATAAAAATAAAAATATCTTCTCAAATAAAAATTTTTTAAAAAATCCTTTCAATAAAAATTAAAAAAATATAAAAAATATATGTTTTCAAATAAACAAAAATATTTTTTATCATTTAAACTATTGGATGATTGCTTTGAAGTGAGTCTTATCAAACTATCGGAAGGCTTTGCTAATTTTTTTGGAATAAAAATTAATAAATTTGATGACAAAACCTCTTTAAAGTAAGATACTAGTCTCCATGAATACTCATAAGGCAAGAGAATTACCCGAAATTACTACCAAACTATTGGGATAATTTTAGGGTTAATTTTTAATATTAAATTATTTGATAAATCATAAAAATAATTAAGGCCTGGAAAATTTGAAATCAAATTGGTACCATCATTTAGGTGGGGCACTGTGGGAGTGCTACAACCTTCCTTAGGCATAACCGATTTTCGAATCTAACTTCTATTTTTACAGACTAGAATATGTTTCAGGTGGCCAATCACATCTAACCAAAGAAGATTGGTGACGACTCCCTCTAATCCACGTCTAACGTTAGGTCCACAGATCTATATATTATGATAGTGATAAAACTGATCTAATTAAAAAAATGAAATAAAAAATTGAAAGAAGTTACATTATGGACAACTTAATTGGCCTTTTTTTTTTTAATTAAATTAATTCAATAAAAAAAAACAAAGTAAAAAACAAAAGATAAAAATAAAAAATAGATTTATTAAATTAAGGTATTAAATAATGACCTTATTAATATAATACACATATATATAAATATAAAATAAAAATAATAAAAATAAAAGTAAAGTTATATTGAGAATTTTTTTAAAAAAAATTGAAAAAGGGAACAAAAAGAAAACACCAATGTGATGATGACTTTCATAATATCTTTTTTTTAATTATCAAATAAAAAAATATTAAATCAATAATATTAAATGGACCCAACTTCTTTAGAAAATTTAAAATATTTTTAAAAATTTATTAAAAATTAAAAAAAAGAAAAAAAAATAAGCAAATGATTGGGTACTTGATATAAACTTAGCATGAAATGGGGTTATCAAAATAAAATTCATTAAAAGTAAATAAGAGAAACAAAGAACAAAAGAAAGCAAACATGTGACATACACTTGGTATTAAGTGGATCTTAAAATAAAAAAATATAAAAATATAAAAAAAATCAAATCCAGTTGTGATGTCAACATATTCATTAATATCATTGTTTGCAAAAAATAAATAAATAAAATAGCAAGGAATAAAATATATGTTAATAATAATATAAAATGAGTGTTAAATTTTAAAAAATATTTTAATTTTTTATTAAATAAATAGAGCATAAAAATAAAAAAACAAAAGAGGGAAAAAATAAAATAAATTGACATGTGACTACCATTGAAATCAAGTCAGTTATAAAAAATTTAATCTAAAAATTTATTTATTAAATATATTAAAAAGAGAAAAATAAAAAAAGATAAAAAAATCCTGTGACATACTTTTGATATAAAAATGGTAAAAAAAGTATTAAAAAGATTTATCAAATCTTGTTGAAAAAATGAGAAAAAAAAAACAGATAAAATTTGATATCAAGTTGGTTTCTCAAAAAAAAAAAAAAGTTACTTACGAACCGTTTAAAAAAGAAATTAAAAAAATTACACATGATACAAAAAAATCTAAGACAAAAAAAGGTTCAACATAAAAAAATTGAAAAAAGTGGGTTGCATTGAAAAAAAATTATAGTAAAATATTTTAAAAAATTAAATGGTGAAAAAAAAAAAGAATCAAAGTGAATCCCATGAAAAAAAATTGTAAGTCCCATATTTAAAAACAAAAAGTGGGTTGCAAGGAAAATAATTTTAAAAGTGAGTCACACCTCTTAAAAAAGATTTATTTAAAAAATTAAAGAGATTACACATGTTAGGCTTCAAAAAATAATACAAATGACATATAGCTCATAGTGTATATCCGTACATATACACAATTAATCTATAAAAGAGTCAAACACATTGATGAATTACTTTTTAATTATGTATAAATATAGTATTTATATTAAATTAAAAAAAGAAATGTGAATCTGATAATAAAAAGATAAATTTTAAAAAAAAGAAGTAAAATAAACCAAGGTATTGGTATCATATAAGAAAATCAATAAAAAAAGAATATAAGCCTCATACCTTTTAAAAATAAAAAAAAAAAATTAAGTGTATCCTAAAATTAAAAAAAAAGGGTGAAAAAAAATCAAAGTATGTGCCCTTCACCCAAACAAATTTTAAAAATAAAAACAGGTGGGTCCAGTAATTAATAAACAAAGAAAAAATCATAAGAAAAATAATCAAGGTGTGAATTTCATACCCAAAAATATTTAACAAAAAAAAAGGCAAGCCCCACCCAAATAAAAAAAAAAACCTAAGGTTGGTAGTTACATGATTGACTAATGGTAGCATCAAGTGCAAATTTATACTATTTATATATAAGACTAGAAAAAAAGCTTCAGCATTGTTGCAAGTAAAACTTTTTTGTTTATCATCTTTATTCATCATATATTTTTTAAAAATTTATCTAATTAAAAAACATAAAAAAGAATTATAAAAAATTGAAAACAGCATGCCGAAATCTTAATTGGCATTTTTTTCATAAAATTTATCTTATAAAAATAATAAATACAAAAAAATTGAAAAAAGTGAATAATGAGAAATATGAAAAAAAAAAAAACAAAAAAACTCACAGAGGGTTCTACATTGACAATTTATAGAGTTTAAAACTTTAATTCCTTAAATTAAGATAAAAATAACTTTATTAATGTAATACATATATATGTATAAAATTAAATAAATAATAAAAAAAATATTTTTATACACTTCAAAATGGGTAAAGAGAAAGCACCCTAAATATACTTTGGACCCGACCTCGATTTTTTTTAAAGAACTTGACTCATGTTAATTCAATTTTGATTTAAAAAATGATCCATTATCAGATTGAGATGAATCAGAACCCGTCAAATATCGATTATGTTAGCATATTTATTGATTGACACATTTTATTGCAAAATTTATGTGATTAGAAATACAAAAAAATACGAAAGGGAAAAAAAACCAAAGGGGTGCTATGTTGACATATTTATTGGTTTTTTTTTAACAAAATTACTTTAATAAAAAAGATAAAAATTAAAAAAAAAATTTTAAAAAAATAAAAAGTAAAAAAAAGCTCATTATGGTATTGCATAGTTATCTTAATTGAGTGGAGACCTATCGGAGATGAATTATTTTGTCATTCTTATCTATTAGCTTCTTTTGTTTCAAAATTTATTGCATTAAAAAATTGAAAGAAAAAAAAAAGCAAATTTGGGTACCACATTGACTGCTACATAATTTTTTTTTTTCAACAAAATTTATCTGAATTAAAATAAAAATAAAAAAATTAAAACAAAAAACCTACAAAAGAGCAAAAAAAAAAAAAAGATAGCACATGGATACCTTAATAAGGGTTAAACAAAAGTCAATGAGTCCAATTTATATAATGGATAAGTTATATATTAATTATCTATAAATATAATATTTTTATTAAATTAAGATACTAAATAATATTTTTGTTAATATAAAACTTATAAATAAAAAATTTAATTTATAATCAAGGCAATATCGAGCACCATAAATTCATCTTTAACTCAATCTTAATTTTTGAAAAAAAAATCAATTTGATCTAAAAAAAAAAAAGCTCATCTATTGGATTTGGATAAATCGAAAACTTAACGGATAATGGTTGTTTTGTTATCCATACCTCTATTGATATTTTCTTTAAAAATTTATTTGTTAATTTCTTTTGTTGTAAATTATTCAATTAAAAATATAAAAAAAATTTGAAAAAAAATGAAATAAAGTGTCATCATTTGTACACATTCATAGGCTTTTTCAAAAATAATTTAGTACAAAAATAAAGGAAAAATTTTTAATAAAAAGACAATGTAAAAGAAAGAAAGTCAAGTTGCTATGCAATATTAACAATCATAAGCTTTTCCTAATATCATTTTTCTTTAAAAAATTATCAAATTGAAACAAGAAGAAATACTTTTTTAATCAATAATATCAAATAGATCCCACTTTAAAAAAGTTAAAATATTAAAAAATAAATATTTAAAAAGAAAAAAAAGGAAAAAGTAAATAAAAAAATGATAAAAAATTTTACAAATGATATATCTCTAGTATCAAGTTGGTAAGACAAAAAAATTAAAAATTTTAAAAATATATTTATTAAATATAAAAATAAACATAACAAAAAACAAAAAAAATGCGACACTTACTTTTTAAAAAGGTTTTTTTTTTAAAAAAAAAGAATATGGGTCACACAAAAAATTTTAAAACAATAGCTACAAACTAAGTTTTATATCCTAAAACTTTGGGGTCAATTGTATGAAAGCGGTTGTATGAAAGAGATTGTATGAAAGGTAAAAAAAAAAAGAATAATGTTAGGTCGAAGTGTTGAATCTTTTTGTGTCACTCATTTCTATAAAAAATAACCTTTTTATCCATTTCCTTAACCCTCATTTCATTTTTCATTTCTTAAATCCACATCTTTCTGTAGAAATTTTGATCTTTTTCAAATTTAAAAGCTCATTTCTCTTCACTGGTATACAGATAAGCTTATGTTTCATATGTTCAAACCATCTCAAATGGTCATCTCTCATCTTTTTTTAAAAAATTTAGACTACTCTTAATTTTTTCGAATCTCTTTATTTATGATTTATCTCTTCTAGTTTTATCAACTTTCATCTAAGCATCATCTTCTTAGCTATACTCATTTTCTTTTTATTTATTTTTTAAGAGTTTAACACTCAATCCCATATAACAATGTAGACCTTATAATTGTTTTATATAACTTTGCCTTTAACTTTAAAGGCATGTTGCTGCCACACAATACACCAGATGCACTTTATCACCTTACTCATCTTTCTTGAATCCTATAATTTACATATTTTTCTATCATAGTATTATTCTAAAATTGATCTTAAATACAAAAAATGATTGCTGTTTGGTACTATCTCACCATTCAACTTAATCACATTAGCACTCATTTTTTTATGACTGGAAAACTTACATTTCATATATTTAGTTTTAGATCTATTTAATTTAAAGTCTCGATACTCTAGCATATGCCTCAATAATTCTAATTTTGCTTTAAGATCATCACTAGTTTAATCAATTAAGACTATATCATCGGTAAATAACATACACCATAGCACCTTTTTAAGATATATCCAATAAACTCATCCATAATTAATGCAAAAAGAAATGGACTTGTGCTGAGCCTTAATGCAATCTTGGAGTAATGGGAAAGCTATTAGTTAAGCGCTCAAACATCTTCACATTCATTATAATTTTTTCATACATATCTTTAACTATGTTAATGTATTTTAAAAGAACTCCTTTATTCATTAAGACCCATCAAAGCATTTTTTGGAGAATTTTATCGTATGCTTTTTTTAAGTCAATAAATACTATATGTAGATTTTTCTTTTTTGCTCGAAAACTCTTCAATAAAAACCTTAATAGGTGAATTGCCTCCCAAATTGGTTTTCAAAAATAATGACCTCATGTCGCAATCTACATTCAATTACTTTCTCTGTAAGTTTTATATTATGACTCATAAATTTTATTTCTCGATAGTTCAAACAATTTTGTATATCACTTTTATTTTTGTATAAAGACACCAGAATACTTTTTCTTCATACTTTTGGTAACTTTTAAGTATGCCAAATTTTGTTGAAAAGATTCATCAACCATCCTATCTTTATTTCACCCACATGTTTTCAAACTTCAATCAGGGCTCCATCTGGTCTTACAGCTCTTTTTGCTTTCATCATTCTCAAAGTCTTTTTAACCTTATACATTTTAGTATTACATTTAAATACATAATATATATCCTTAAAAGGTATGTTAAGCTTACCCGTATTATACTCAAAATTACCATTAAAGAGATATATCAAAATAATCTTTTCATTGCTTCTTAATCTCTTCATCCTTCATTAAATCTATTTCGTCACCATCTTTGATGTATCTTACACCATTAAGATCCTTACTCTTCTTATCCCTGCTCTTAGCAATTTTGAACAACTTTTTTTTTCCATCTATTGTTTCTAGTTTTCTATATAATTTTTCATGGATCCTAGTTTTTGAATCTCAAATAACCTTTTTGGTTTTTTTGTTTTGTTGTATTATACTTCAGATAACTTGCCTCGTTTTTATTGCTCATTAAATTCCTATAACACTCTCGCTTAACTTTAATTATCATTTTCACATTTTTTTCACCATCAAAATTCTTTTCCTAATGGTGCATGACCTCTAAATTAACCAAGTGTTTCTTTAACAACCCGTTGAATTTTGGTAGAAAATTTTTATCATATTACTTCTACATCCTTATCAAGCTTCCAATCAACCTTTTGTTACCAATCTATTCCTAAAAGCTAACATTTTGTCACCTTCAAGTTTCATCGCTTACTACATGATTCATGACTCTGAAGTATCCTTTTTAACCCATGGAGGTGAAAGATATCTAAAACTAGCAGTCTATGTTGTATTGTCACACTATCACTTGGCTACTTCATCATGTTTCCTTGTAAAAGAGAAATCAACTTAACTAGCATTTAACCCACTTCTAAAAGTCATCAAATGTGATTCTTTTTTTCTAAAACACATGTTTAGTGTACTTAGGTCAAATGTAGTAGCTAACTCTACAATATTATCTCTGAGATCATTTCTTTCTCCAAGTTATATCTTTCATGCACCCTTTCAAAGTCACCACAATCCTTTTTTATGTGACCATTCATATCTCATCTAATAAACAACTTTTCTCTAGTTGGTATGGCTCGTATTTTGTTGTCTAAATCTTTCAAAAATTTTGTTTTTTTATTTGATCCAAACCTATTTGCGAGCATTAGCACCGATAACATTAACAAATTCCTCTCTTAATATAAGTTTAACAAATAAAATTCTATTTCCCTTTCTTTTAATCTCAATTACTTTATCCTTTAAATTCTTATCTATAATTATTCTTACTCCATTTCTACTTCTTTCCTTATCTATGTACTAAAGCTTAGAACTATATATTTCTATCTTTCTAGCCTTTTCCTACCTATTTAGTTTCTTAGAGGCATATAATATCAATTCCTTTTTTAGTCTTAACCTCTCCTATCTTTTTTAGGTTACCAGTTAATAATTATATATTCCAAGTAGCTAAGTGTAACTTATCCCATGAACTAGTTTCTTTACTCTTGTTTGTCTTTTAAAACACAAGAACTTTTGCTTATTTGACACCACACCCAAGTAGTAATGTGGGGTTACTTTCAGGGCGACGAAATATAAAAATATAAAAAATAATAAAAAAAGGAGAAAATATAAATACGTGGCAACCCTTAGTGTCAAATAAGTCTCATACAAAAAGAATTAAAATTTTAAAAAATATTTATTAAAAATTTAAAAAAAGTAAATCTAAAAAACAAAAAATTTTGGTATAAAATGAGTCCCAATTAAAAAAAATTCAAATATTAAAAAATATTTATTAAATATTAAAAAATTAAAAAATTAAAAACAAAAAAAAAAAAGCAAAAAAAAGTGTGAAAATGAGCAAGTGCCACATGACATAACTTGAAAGGTTGTACATAAAAAAATAAAAAATTTAAATTGTTTAAAAAATTAAAAAAATCTTAAAAGATAAAAAAATTCAAAAACATTGCGTCACATGACATTTGAGTTAAGTTTCGTATAAAATAAATTTGACCTAATTGATGAATTGAAAAAAAGAAAAAATTGTAAAGAGAAAAAAGGAAAAAATCCTAATAAAGTGGATTCCATCTAAAAAAAATCAAAATTTTACAAATATATTTATAAATTCTTTAAAAAATTGGAGAAAAAAGTAAAAACAAAGCAAAAATAATGGAGGTGATGCCACATGGCAGAATAAAGGAGAGCGGGAGTGGTACATGTACGTTAGCGAAATTAAAAGTATAGATAGGCAAAATTATTTACAAAAAAATCAAGCATAGTGATTCAATTTATATTTTTTAGCACGTTTTAGCGAAGTAAAGAAAAAGAAAAAAAAATGCAGCCAAAGCAACGGCCAAGACTAGAAGATCAGCAAAATTGTAAGGAAAATACTTTTTTTGCAACGAGCTTACGGGTAAGTTGGGATGCTAAAGTCTTTGTCGTGAGGTAAATATAGAAAATTGATGGAAGTAAAAAATGATCAGCAGTCATCAAATTACCAGGGTCTGTCATTCGCCTGCACCAAGGAAAATATATTATAATTGAAAAAGAATTGAAAGATGAAGCACACGCATTCAGTTTTTGAACGCTCTACAAACAATCTGATTGTTAGTAATTTCTTATGCATTTACACTCTGTTTTGAATACAAAGCCCCCACAGCCTACTTACAAAGAATTCAATCAATTCTACTAACCGTCACAGCTTCTCTCTCCTAGAGGAAAACCGAAAGATACATTTACAGAAGAAATTACACGTGCCAAAACCAAGATTGTGTGAACAAATTACTACACACTCAGCAAACAAAAACAAAGTCTTCCTTCAGTCTCAAAAGCTGAAACCTGGAACGACAAACTTCACATTCTGTAACCTGAATCTTGAATCTGGCACGTTAATGAACTATCCCTTCCCTCCCAACACCAACAGGTTTGTCAACCATGGGAACATTGTACCGCTGATATACTCTAGCCCTATTTGCCGCCCACCACTGTTCTGCTTGTTTTTCACTGAAACGCTTCCGACTGCAGTCATGAGAACAGTTACCAATCGTCAAATGAAATTAAAAGGTATTTCATCAGTTACTTTTTTATATGCTTCCACAATGGTTGAGAACTGTGGTTTGCAAGCAGCACAAGCAATAAACAAAGGCCACGAACTAGAAGTAAAACAGATTTACGATGGAAACAGAAAAAGACAGAATGAGGTTTAGAGAAAAATGATATTTCTAGTTAATCCTCTGATTTACACTGCTCTGGAGGCCAAGACTGCTGGAAAGTTATGGAACTGCTAGAAACTATAGACAGCTTAATGCTCATGCCCTATCAGAATTGAATACTACAGTATTAACAAAACACATGTTAGTTCAATCAATCCCTTTAATTGACGTTCTAATCCTTTTTCCCCAATGCATTTTCTTCAGACAGTGAAAGCTCAGAACCTTGGGCTTTGTCTAATTTTAAGTGCAAAAACTCTAAGTACGAAATGGAGAAGAAAGTTGGCAGTGGTTATAACAAACCTGAACTGAACACGCTTAAGATCTTTACCACCTCCAGGCAATGCAACAAGGGTAATATATACACCAGGCTCATCTTGCTCAACCCATTCATCCCCATGGCAGGGTTCAGCTTTTGTAGCCCTGCTCCTAGTCCTTGCTGTTCCATCCAAATGATACACTTCAGTGTGGATTGAAAGGTGGTTAGTAATAGTTCCTGACCCATTAGAAAACACCAGGCTGTTCGATCCATTTGAATCCATGTCATGGCAACTCATGGGACCACCCAATTGTTCACTGCCTGCAGAAGAAACATCCCTAGGAGGAGTTGAGCTAGAATAACAAAAAGAGGGTGAATTGCTGCTTCTTGCTGCTCCAATTGGTAATCTTTCGGCCATATCCTTCAACTGCCATAAAAAAGCAAACAAGTTCAAAATTTAGAAGAACTCTTGATCTAAGCAATTTACTTTCACCACATAATGAAGTGATACTAACATAATTAATTGTCAGCAAAAGAAGTACTCAGGTATAGGAAACTAAAATTCGGTGCTCAAGATTGAACAATAATTAACCAAACATTTGCATGCATGTAGATGCCTTATAACAATAGTCATGAAAAGTGCATAGGTTTGCAAGCAAGTAGAACTTGTGAAGCTGCAGATGCTTCTGCAGTTGTTAAGCGACTTGAGTGTGCACAAATTTCATGAAGTATAAAGCATACAAACCAGGCAGCTATCAATATGAATCTCTTAGATGCTCAAACTGTAGACACCGAATTTTGTCCAGGATATTTTTCAACATGATTGATCTGGGACTCATTTGCGAACAAAAGGCCAAGACCATTTATGAGAACCATTTAAGACCCATAAAGACATCATAAATTTGCCTATTCAAAACCCAAAGTCAACTCGGGTCAAATAAAGTCAAATTATGTAAAATTAGGTCACAATGAAGAGTTTGGATTAATTGAAACTTCAAAACCTCATTGAAATCAAGGTATTATTAAATTGAATTTGAGATTTTTCCAAAACACGAAATTGTCATTGTGCCTCTGGAAAGGCCAAATTACCAAAATACCTTATAGGGGTATTTTCATAATTTAGCCTTCTCAAGCTCAAAATTTCGTGAAACTTTTTGGTCTCACTTTTGTAATATTTCATGATTTTTGGTGAGTTTAAAATCATATCAGTACCCTGAAAAGTGTGAAATTACCAAAATACCTTTATAAGGGTATTTTCGTATTTTAGTCGTTCTGAGCTCGAAATTTCACGAAACTTTTATATCATAATCTTTTAACATTTCATAATTTTTTGTGTTTTAAAATCTCAAAAATGACCACGGAACCTTGATTTCTAAAAAATAACTATACAAACTTTGCATTAAGGGGCGAAATGATTTTTTCATGGGTTTGAGGGGTGTAAAAATTCAATCTTTGTAGTCTTCAATATGGGCCATTGGATTGTTATTGATTTTTGATCCAAGGGCTAAAGATGGCTCAAAAAATTGAAAAGGAGAAACTTTGGCACTTGGATGAATTTTCATCCAAGGCCCTCTTTGATCAAGATTCAAATCTTGATTTCTTTGCTCAGCCGATTGGATAAAGAGGAAGAGGGGAAAGCTGCCAAAAAGAAAAAAAGGGGGAGATAGAGGAAAGAGTTTCTAAAAAAAAAGGGAACAAAAACACAAAAAAAAAGAAGAAAGCAAAATAGAAATTATTTGAGGTGAGTAACCCATGCATGGGAGTATTGCTTGCTGTTTATATGCTGATTTTTGTTCCATTTTTTGCACCTGCCATGGCCTCTATTGCATAACTTTCTTGTTCATTCTTTGCATGCTTGATGTTTAGTGTTTGTTAATAAAGTTCCAAGCTCTATTTACTTTGTCTTTGCTTTCATTTTGTGGTTGAAACTTCATCATTTTTTTGGACCACCGAACAGCCCCTGTTTTCTCCTATGACAGCAGCCGTTCGGCCCTCCATAAAGCTCCCATTTTGGTTCCTTTGTTTTATGGTTCTTGCTTTCCCATCATGCATTCCTTAGGTGCTTTGTGTTTGTTAATAAAGTTCTAAGCTTTACTTTGTTTCTATTTTCATTTTTTGGCTGCACTTTCAGCATTTTCTTGGGCTGCCGAACAGCCCCTGTTTCCTCCCACGGCAGCAACTGTTCGGCCCCCCATAAAACTCCCATTTTAGTTCCTTTGCTTCATGGTTTTTGCTCTTTCATCATACATTACTTATGTGTTTTGTGTTTGATGTTTGTTTTTTTGCTTGCTCTAGTTTCTGTTTTGTTGTGTTCGGCTGGATCTTCTTGGATTGCCGAATGACCTTTGCTTCCTCCATGACAGCAGCTGTTCAGTCCATGTCACCAGCCCTTCCACCCGCATTCTTCCACCTTGCATGAATGGTTATTAGGCAGCAGCTGTTCAGTTCTTGTCACAAATCCCTCCACCATTGTGTCTCCATCTTGGTTTCTTGGGTGTTTACACGTTTATTACTTTGTTTGCTGCATGACTTGTTATATGAGAACCCAAAGCTTTGTCCTTTTTCATGTTATCTTCGTTTATGCATGTAGTCTATGGATGCAAGGTCAAAGCTTTTTTTTTATGGTTTCAATTTATTTTTTATGTATGTTGCTGTCTAGGGCCTTAGGAATCCTTGAAAGCCAAATGGAGGAGACCATGATTGTGTGTTTGTCTTGCTCTAGTTTGAGCTAGAATGGGGGGAGTGGTTAGTTCAAGAAAAAAAAAAAAAAGAGAATGAACATACATTACAAGCCAAACGTGGGGGGGCCTTATCATCTTGGAGTTGTTTTCAATGGCACTACATAGGCTAAAAAAGTATGGCTTCCTTTATGGTATAAAAAATATACAATGTATAAACATTCATGGAAGACTAAAACGTGGGAACCATAAATAATGCAATTGGAGTTCGTGTTTTTCTTGATCTTGACATGAACAATAAGATAGGAAGAACACTAGTGTAGAAAATTTTTAATTAGAACATTATGGTAAATAAAAATTTATAAAAGTATAAAATTAAAAAGTCTGTTTTCATAAATTTATTTTTATGTGTACTTGATTTTAATTATACTCGTACAATTTGTCTATAATTGTTTAAATTCAATTATAAATTCAATTCTATGCACAATTAATTTCTTTGTTGTTTAGATTTTCTCATGCTTGTTTTTAATTTTTTATCTCATGTTCAAATTCATGTTTGATACATTTTTCCATGCATATAATAATGATATGAATGAAATTTTCCAATGATGATATTTTAGAAAAGTTCGAGTAGTGATTCTCTAAAAATGTCTAGGTGAGGATATTGTTCTAAAAATGCTACCAAAGTAATGGGGCATTTAGGAAAATATTCAATATAAAAAAAGTTTCATTTGTATTTCTTCTAAAATTTTGATAGATGTTATTACTAATATATATTGATTTCTTTAGGTAATGAAATTAATATAATCAAAGTTTAAAAATATAACTAAATAGGAAAGAACAAAATGAATAAAATTTTTTGATGATGGGATTCTAAAAAAGTTCAGATAAAAATTCTTAAGAAATCCCTAGATGAGAAAATTTTTCTAAAATATTGTCAAACTATCCGGGTATTTAAAAAAATTTTCAATAAATTTTATTTACATTGTTCCTTCCAAAAGTATTAATGATAATTGGGAGATAAGTAAGATGATTAAAGCTTAATCTATATGTTGTTTTGTATGCATAATTGCATCATATAATTTCCTCTGTTCTATTTAAATTTTAGTGATAATTAGTGAATATAATTTCCAATAAATATATTTTTTGTGTGCATATTCTACTTTATTGTTTACATTACATATTTTAATGAAATTTTTCGATGATGGGACTCCGAAAAATTCGAATGGTGATTCCTGAAAATTTCTTAGATGAGGAAAAATCTTCTAAAATTGCCGAAGTATTGAAATATTTAAAAGTTTTTTTTCAATATAAAAATTTTCATTTTATAATATTTTTCTTTAACTTGAACAATTTTTTTCTTAATAAAAAAGTGTTTTTAGAAATAAATGTATATGTATATTATTACATGATTTTTTAATGTTTTTGAAAACAAACAAAAAATCTCCGAAGATAAAATTCTAAAGAAATTCGAGTAATGATTCTTTAGAAATCTTCAAGTAAATGTCACCTACGTATTGAAGCATATAGATTAATTTTCAATAAAAATTTCTCATTTTTTTTAAAAAGAAATTTTTAGAAAATAATATTTTGTGTTAAAAAATATATATTGAAAATAAATATGAACCACCGACGATAAGATTTTTGAGAATTCCGTGTAATGATTCTTAAAAATTTTTAGGTATGATGATTTCTTTTAATATTACCAGCATGTTGAGATATTTTTAGAAATTTTTTAATATAAGGTTCTTATTTATTTTCAAGTTTACTAAAAATAATAAAAATATGTTTTTTAAAAATAATAATAAAAATATATATATACACATATATAGAAAAATTAATTTTTAAATATTAAAACCAAAACTATTTTTGTCAATGTTAAAAATAATACATAATTAATTGGTACCGTTTTAAACGGACATTGTAAGGTGCTCACGCGTAACCAACTCCCAAACCCAATCTGTTTTTGTAGACCAAAAATTATTTTTTTAATAAATCTCTAAACATGTTTTTTATTAAAAAAGATAAAAGTTTTGGATGACTAATCACACCCTAAAAAAGATTGGTGCCGGCTCCATGTCTTTTGTTTTCCAAATTCGTCTAGCGATCCCCAAAACTATTACGACAGTTTATGTAAAAATTTTAAGGAATCACTACTCAGATTTTCTTAAAATCTCATTATAAAAAATTTCATTTATATCATTATTATATAAATGAAGAACAAATTATTCTAAAAGTAGTTGGAATATAAAATTGGAATATGGACAAAAGGTCTTAAGCTTTTCCAT
Source organism: Durio zibethinus (assembly GCF_002303985.1). The sequence goes on along the minus strand of NW_019168481.1, from coordinate 10,370,924 downwards.
TTCTTTAAACCATGTAAACATTATCTAACATGAATGAGGTACCTACAAACAGCCAAGTATTGTGCAAAATCTAATGGATATGTGAAGCCTTATGCTTCCCTAGACATTCAACGCAGTAGTCATGAAGGTTGGTGGAGCTAAACTTTTATATACAGATGTTAAACAGGAAAAGGAAATAACCGAAACATAGTAAACCAACTGCCTAAGAGAACAACAAGCCAACAAAAGAGAAAGAACAAATTTTTTGGTCGTTTACAGTAGACTTATGGAGGAAAATTGAACAACCAGCGCATATCAAGCTTTAAGCCGCCCCCTCTTTTTTTAAAAAAAAGAAAAAAACCTGACCGGTTTCAAAAAGAAAACAAACAAGAAAACAAGCTTCCATTTTATGCCCCTTTTCCATTTATTGTAATAGTTTTATACTTTCAACTTGCATGGAATGTGGCGGTGATATTAATTACAACTCATGAATAGAACAAATCACGTGGAAACAAAGAAAGAGCAAACAGGAAATAGAATAAAAAACTTCAGACTTTCTAAACAGCAAAATTGATAAGCAAACAATGGTGGGACCATAAGTACATACAGTATGCCAACATCTATGAGTGATTCATGCACTGGTTGAATGGACAAAGCATGGAATAAAAAAAGGCCAAGTAAAACAAATATAAAAAGGAACATCTTAGCTCATGTGAGGCTTGTACTACCGGACTACTTTCAGCTTTCCATTTTTAACAAGAACCAGACTACACAAAACCCACACAGAAGAAAGAAACCAGAAGAAAACATAAAGCTTGAAGCTTTATGGCTTGTACAAGACCTCAACACATGAAACAAGGACCTGGACGAGAAAGAAAACTAAAACTTTTAAACCTTTCTCCCCCCTCCAACAACTCATCTCTTTACTTTGAAAATCATTTTCTGTTAAAGCCTTCTTTCCAGTCAAATGAGGAGCTGTATATAAAAAAATAATCCAAACCGTGTCTGCTCATGGAAAGCTAGGTAGCACGGTTTGGTCACTCCAAGTTGATTTACATGTCTTTATTTGACTCAGCTTGAGCTAACTAAAAACCATTCACGGAAGATGGAAAAGCAAAGATGAAAGACTTTATGGAATAGACCGAACTGCTGCTGCAGGAGTAAGAAACAGAAGCTGTTCGGGGGTTCCAGCTGGTTTCCAAATCTTCATTTGTTTTGAGTTTATACTAACTAGAAAATTATTCACACAAGATGAAAAAGCAAAGGTGGAAGAGTTTATGGCATGGGCCGAACTGCCGCTGCCATTGGAAGAGGCAGAAGCCATTCGGCAGTCCAAGAATGATCCAGCCGAACACAACAAAACAGAAACTAGAGCAAGCAAAAAAAAATCAAACACAAAGCACATAAGGAATGTTTGATGAAAGAGCAAAAACCATGAAGCAAAGGAACTAAAATGGGAGTTTTAAGGGGGCCCAAACAGTTGCTGCCATGGGAGTAAACAGGGGCTGTTCGGCAGCCCAAGAAAATGCTGAAAGTGCAGCCAAAAAATGAAAATAGAAACAAATTAAGTAAAGCTTGGAACTTTATTAACAAACACCAAACACAAAGCACCTAAGGAATGCATGATGGGAAGCAAGAACCATGAAGCAAAGGAACCAAAATGGGAACTTTATGGAGGGCCGAACGGCTGCTATCATGGAAGGAAACAGGGGCTAAGTAAAAAAATCAAGATTTGAATTTTGATCATCTCCTCTTCAATTTTTTCAAAAAGCCATCTATGGTCCTTAGATCAAAAGTCAATAACAATCTAATGGCCCATATTGAAGACTGCAAAGATTGAATTTTTACGCCCCCTCAAACCCATGGAAAAGGCTATTTCGCCCCTTAATGCAAAGTTTTGGAATTTATTGTTATTTTCTTAGAAATCAAGGTTCCCATGGTCATTTTTCGGATTTTAAAACACCAAAAATCATGAAATATTATAAAATTATGATCTGAAAAGTTTAGTGAAATTTTGAGCTCAGATAGTCTAAATTACAAAAATAACCTTATAAGGGTATTTTGGTAATTTCACACTTCTCGATGTACTGATATGATTTCAAACTCACCAAAAATTATGAAATATTACAAAAGTGAGACCTGAAAAGTTTCACGAAATTCCGAGCTTGAGAAGGCTAAATTATGAAAATAACCCTATAAGGGTATTTTGGTAATTTGGCCTTTCCTAAGGCACAATGACAATTCCAATGTTTTGGAAAAATCTCAAATTCAATTTAATAATACATTGATTTCAATGAGGTTTTGAAGTTTCAGAATTAACTAGGGTTCTATTCATTTTGACCGAATTTTACATAATTTAACTTTGTTTGACCAGCTTTGACCTGAGTTGACTTTGGGTTTTGATTAGGCAAATTTATGAGATCTTTACAAGTCTTAAATGGTTTTCGTAAATGGTCTTGGACTTTTGTTAGCAAATGAGTCTCGGATCAATCATGTTGAAAAATATCTTGGACAAAATTCGGTGTCCACAACTGCCCCTCTTTACATACTTCTAAGGATCAGAAGTAATGCAAAGACGTAGACGGTAATTTTGTCCGGATGATATTTCCAAGTGAGCGAGCCTTTGCTTTTTCTATCTTCTCTTTTTTCTTTTTTTTCTTAACTGTGGGTCTTAAAGATTAAATCTCAAAAACTTTATGAATGCTCCTCCAACCAAAGGCCATGAAACTTTGAATATTTAAAATGTTTTACGAATCACAAAACTTTTGAATGCTCCTTCAATCAGAAGCCATAAAACTTTGAATTTAAAATGATTGGAGATTATGTTCGAAGGTCTTACAAATCTTAAAATCTTTAAATGCTCCTCCAATCAGAGGCCATGAAACTTTGAGTTTAAAATGTTTGGAGATTATGCCTGAAGGTTTTACAAATCTCAAAATCTTTAAATGCTCCTCTAATCAGAGGCCATGAAACTTTTAAAAAATTAAAATGTTTTACCTAAAGTCTTGAAAATTATGCCCGGAGGTCTTAAAGATTATGCCCAAAGGCCTTAAAGATTATGTCAGGAGGTATTAGAGATTTCAAAATCTTTGAATGCTCCTCCAATCAGAGGCCATGAAACTTTTAAAAAAATTAAAATGGTTTGCCCGGAGGTCTTGAAAATTGTGCCCGAAGGTCTTGAAGATTATGCTCGGAGGTCTTAGAGATTTCAAAATCTTTGAATGCTCCTCCAATCAAAGGCCATGAAACTTTTTAAAAAATTAAAATGTTTTGCCCGTAGGTCTTGAAATTTTGCCCGAAGGTCCTGAAGATTATGCTCGGAGGTCTTAGAGATTTCAAAATCTTTGAATGCTCCTCCAATCAAAGGCCATGAAACTTTTTAAAAAATTAAAATGTTTTGCCCGTAGGTCTTGAAAATTTTGCCCGAAGGTCCTAAAGATTATGCTCGAAGGTCTTAGAGATTTCAAAATCTTTGAATGCTCCTCTAATCAGAGGCCATGAAACATTTTAAAAAATTAAAATGTTTTGCCCGGAGGTCTTGAAAATTGTGCTCAGAGGTCTTAAAGATTATGCCTACAGGTCTTTGAGATTTCAAAATCTTTGAATGCTCCTCCAATTAGAGGCCATGAAACTTTTAAAAAAATTAAAATGTTTTGCCTGGAGGTCTTGAAAATTCTGCCCTAGTTCGGGTAATTTTCTACAAAAAGATTGGCATGGCTTTACCTAAGGCTGGTTCCCTAAGGTTCTCGATATGCTGAGTAAGGATTTATACATCTTAAAGATTCTCAAATTGTTCCTTACTAGCATCTATATAGGATTAGTAAGGCACCCCAATCCTCACCCATTATAGGCTATGAATGGAAAGGGTTCAATCTGAGTGGGAGCATTTCGCTTGCCATTGCGGAGGTTATCACCTCACGAGAGCATAGGTACTTTACTCCCTCCTAAAAGGATTAGAGCCCGGGTATAGAGCTCATGCATGATGTGAATGTGTCGTGTGTGGATGAGAAAACAACATTACAATAAGTTGTTTAGGTCATGTTTGGTGCATAGGATGATGAATAAGATAGGATGATAATCATCCTATATTATGTTTGGTTTGTATATAAAGAAAGGGATAAGATTGTAAGGAGGATTGAGATGATTTAGTCCTCCCAAAGTGGAGAGGATTATTTTTAATCTATGGGATTGAATTTACATGTCCTACCATACCCTTAAAAATTACATTAATAATTTAAGTTGTATAAACTTTGAGGAAAGATAATTTTGACCAATAAATAAATTATCTTATCCTAATCCTAGCACACATCAAATACAAGATAAGATAACATTATTTAATCTAATCCTCTTCATAATATCATCTTATTCTATCATATCATAATTTTGTACACCAAACACATCCTAAATTCCCCCCTCCCCTAATTTGATAGAAACCTTAAGAACTAATGTTGAGCATGCATCCCATATTCATGATTGATGTTGCATACAGCATCTCATAAATGTCCTAAAAAGTATGCCAGTATTAAAATTTAACAAGCCAAAATTATGGATTTTGAGGCAAAAGTAGCAATGATGAAGAGGACATAAAGCACCATTTTGCAAAGGTTTTTAGCTCCTCCTCGTGATATTATTAACAGATATTTAGTAGGTCACAAAGGGAATGACTCGGTATTTAGGGACTTGTCATTTTTGGAAGCTTGGATTAAGGGGATGAAGTCCCACCAACGGTGAAGGAGGCAAGCGTTGGAGGGATTGCACCATGTAATGGGTATGGCAAGATGAAATCCATTATTTGCTGACCCTTTTCCGTCCTGTACAGGTCTCTTTAGCTATATTGACCACTTCAAAAAGTTCTTAATTTTACCACCCTAGACTTTTGAAGGATTCAACACTTACCTGAGACGATGAAAAGTGGCTTGAAGGATGATCAGGTACAATTTCTATAAGTCATTGAAACTAAAGATTACCTATACTCATGTCAAAACAACAAATAAACAGTTAAAAACCTCCATCACTAGGCTTTAGGAATGAATCATTAACTTACTTGAGCAGTGAGTGACTTTATGACTTCCTTTGCTGCTTTGCTTTTTCCAGTCTCTTCTGCTGCTACTGCTATGGCTTCCTTCAGCTGTTTAGTTGTTCTTTCCAGCTCAACTTCTTGAAGTTGTGCCTTGCGAGTAAGTTCCTCAACCTACATCAGATGGCCAATTAGTTTGCAGCAAACAAACTTAACACCCATGCGCAAAAACCAAAAATTGAAAGAATAAAAGAACAGCTTAATTTATTCCATTTTAACATTTAACTCTAGAGCTTGCTTGTTACGAATTTACTGTCTGTAAATTAAGTAATGAACTAGGTATGCAAATGACCAGCACATAGCAATCATTGCCCCAGTGTTCTAGACCTTTCAGCTGTATGCCAAAATACTATACAAGTCCACAATCTTTTATTAATGTGTATGCAACTGCACACATGCAAATGCATGTGCCTGACCATGCATTATGTATGCATCTACATATGTATTTATGTGAATAAGCATCACTATTGTTGACTGATGTTATCCCATATCAGTGCAGTCTTAGGTTTCTTAGGCTTATATTCAAGTTGGGCCTCTCCACCTAATTATCAATTGGTTTTAGGTTGGATATTTAACAACTATGTCATTTAATAATAATGGGAAAAACTATTTCTCTTTCCCTGCAAATGCAATCAGAAAATTATATTTAAATCTCACTAGTAGGATCAAGTGAGAGGTGGAAATATAAGAATCATAAGAGATGCCAAATCACAAGCTTCACAGTATTTGATAGGGAATGGCCATCATATAATTATGCTGCTATTAGAGCAATATGGGAAAAGAAGTGATATGGATACAGTTAAACCTATATCACTTTGCAGATGCTCACTTGTACTCATCAACCCAAGACTTCTAGTGTTATACCAAACAAATGTCAAAACATCCTAGAGCCATAGTCAATCGTTTAGAGTGCTTTTCATATTGAGGTTTGAATCAAATTGCAATTCAAATGGACCATTATCAAGTACCACTCCCGCTGAATTGGGAATGTTAAATTAAGGCATGATTTGAATATGCTTACCTATTCAAACAAAACTTCTACCAAATATCCTTTTTCATATTCACAATATTATAGCCCTTTGTCGATAAAGAAAGTAAATCTAATTATTGATATGGTTTATATTTCAATTTCTTTCACCTAAATATGCAGTTCCATCTACACACCATGAGTTTGAGAATTGTAAACAATGCAAAAACCATCGTCAATATAAATTTTTTAACAACAAACTTGACCACTTAACTAAGCAATGGTTTCTTTTCATTTCCAAATTGTTTTCCAATAAAAGGAAAACCACAGAAAAGGTAGAAAAGGTACTAGGATAACATGCCTTTGCTTGAAACAAATTTCTATCCTGTAGGCACACAGTCCTAAACTAAGATATAAGCAAATAAAACAGAGTTTTATTGTTCATATTTTAATGCTGTGGCTAACAGGACCACTCCCAAAAAGAGTGAAGTGGGCCAGAAAAATTGTCAAGTGCTTCAATTAATCTTAAGAACTCTAAAAACACAGCAAATGAGCTCATAAAGGTACACCCCTTAATTGCAAAACCAATTCTCAGCCTACCTCTTCTCATCTTTCAAGCAAATTCTTGGTTCAATTGCTAACCCTAAACCATATAAAATTCCCCTGCAAATAATTTAAATTGTAAAAATACCTGAGTTCTTAATTTAACTACTTCTTCACTTAGACCTTCATTTTTCCTTTTAGCATCATCCACAACAGCTTTCATTGATGAAAACCCTGACAGAGTTGGTGTTGGTGTTGTAGCACGAGGTGGACTGGATCGTCTAGATGTAGGTGATGTTGCTCGAGATACAATTCGTGATCCAGGAAGAGAAGCTGAGAAAAATTTCTTGGATGACCCAAATAGAGCACTTGATGTTTTGGAGTTGTTTTGCAGAGCACATTGAGAAACTTCATTTGGGAAGGGTGAAACTCGAGTGCTGTTAAAATCCATTCTCTTGTTTCTTTTGGAACATCCACCTTCCAGTTCTTTAGATGATTCAATTGAAGCATTTCGACTAAGTTGGGCATGGGTTCTTGAATCCAACTTCTCAATCTTCTCAACACCTTCATTTAGTCCCTGATTCATACTTCCTTTTCTGCTCAGAGCATAATGCGTTGAAGAGTTGGTTTCAGAAGCTTTTGTGAGTTTGGCAAAACAATTGTCACAGACACGATACAGTTTGTTACGATTTGGTGCCAAGGAAGCCCTAAAAGACTTCTTACTACTACATGAATTGCAGAATACAAGTCCACAATTATAACAGTTATGACGTTTTCTTTTGAAATTAAACAAAAGATGGCAGCCAGAACATTTTGATTGATCAACACCGGAAACCGAATTATGAAGACAGATAGCTGCAGTAAAACTAGTGCCACAAACAATACTCTTGACCTGTTTGTCTTTTAGAGCTTCAACAAGCCATGGAGAACTTCTATCATCTGTATCACCATGACCTAAGCGTCCATTTGCACCCTTTCCCCAAGTGTAAACTTCAGTTCTTGAAGTTAAAACAGCAACATGGTAGGCACCACAAGCTATTTCTTCAACAAAATTCTTTGTAAGCTTCCCCTCAACACGGATAGGGAGTTTTCCATCAGCTTGAGAATTCCCCAATTGCCCATAAACAGGGCTTCCCATAGTATAAACATGGCCATTGGTTGTAAGCGCAACAGTCATGCTATGCCCACAGCATACTTGACAAAAGTTAGGCTCAACCAGAGCAGCAACACAAGTGGGTACCAATCTAGCTTCTTTGTCACCATGCCCAAGACGACCTTTATCTCCATCCCCCCAAGTAAAAAGTCTTCCTGAAGAGCAATTACTGGAGCTTGAAGACCCAACCATAACTTCGACAACAGCAGCAGTGTGCCAAACACCACTAGCTGCTCGGACAGTGCGTAGGCCCTTAAGGGATTCCACTTCCCTGGGTACAGACACACTTTTACGGTCACCATGTCCTAAAACACCAAATGTTCCATCACCAAAAGTAAATAATTGTCCAGCAGAAGTGACAACAGCTGTGTGCCACAGTCCACAAGACACTGACGAAGCATGTATTCCCTCCAAAGGTCCATTTAATTTCTTTGGAATCCATTGACTTGCTTCACTTCCATGGCCAAGTAAACCAAAATTGCATGAGCTACCACCCCATGAATACATTTCACCAGAAAGTGTTACAGCACAAGAATGGTACTCTCCGCAAGCTACAAGTTCAACATTTATACTTTTAAGAGAATCTATAAGTTTTGGATGGGAGACATCAGAATCCACACCATGCCCCAATCGACCACCAAATTCCTCTCCCCAAGAGAAAACCTCTCCTTGCTTGGTTACCAAAGCAGCATGTTGCCCACCACATGCTATATTCTGAACATCCAAAAGAACTGCAGATTTCAAAGCTTTAGGCAGTAGAGAATCTATCTTAACACCACTGAAATTTCCAATTTTATGTATTCCTCCACCTAATACACCATCACCGGTGCCTTCACCCCAAATAAAAACATCCCCCAAAGCATCACCATCATAGTGACCAGACCCCTGCCTTGATGAAATAACAGCACTTGATAAACTAACTCTGAAAGCATCCCCATTCACACCTTTGATGCACCCAGCTGCTCCATCTGAGCCTGCCGATGACAGAGAATGGATTGACCCACAAGCAGATTCTGAGGGACATAACAACTTGGAAGGCACAGAATACAATATTACATCGGATAATGCCATATCTAAACCGATTTTAGGAGGACTCTCATGTGGAGTGTGAAGGCAAAGGGAATCCATCCCATCCTATATCAAGAACAAGAGAATTCTCTCACTAAATATATAAAACATTGAGGTACAGCACCGAAAATGAGGGAAAAAAATAACCTTCTGTAAACTACCACTGCTACCAAATGGAGAGCTCAGAGGCGAACTTCTTTGGGTACGTGCCCTAGGACTAGTTGCTTCAGATGAAACTCCATCACTTCTAGATTCAGCTCTTCCTTTCCGATGATGACCAAACAATATCAGTGCCTTTAGACCTGTAAACCAGACTTCAGCTTCATCTTTATCCTCGCAAATCTGGGATGAAATAGAAGTTGGATTCATGGATTATAAAAATACTTTCATCCAACAAAAATTTGGTAATTAATCAACAATGGCATGACCATGCATGTAACGAGAACCAAACAACTAGAAATTAGGTGCAGACAAATCTAGCAAGAAATAAGAATGGAACTCTTACCAAATCTAGTGACCTATCATTATATATAAGAGAAAATGATTGATATTCTTTTTCAGGCCAAGGATACCTCTGAAATATTGGCTGCAATGAGCAAAATGAAAAATGATCAATAAAAATCAAAACACCAAAGAGATGCTAATTTGAATTTCTTATTGCCAGAGTGAAAATTGGAATTAGATTAAATGAACAACAGTATTGAAATATTTTATTTGAATCAAAGTACTCCACCTCATTAAAAATTCCCATATAAGAAAGAAACAGGAAAAATAACTCCCCTCATCTAAATACATGTCTATCATAAGTCAGGAGTCATGCAATTGGAACGCGTAAGATACCAATATGCATGCTGCTAAAATACCTATCACATTACATTACATCACTTGTCAGTTTGATGTGAATAGCCAAACGTATGAAACACAGTAATCTACCTCAAGGCATACTGCATTACTAACGGCTATCATTAGAATCATGAACCCAAACAAGCACACATCTGTTTAAATTTAGAATTTTGCTCGTAAAAAATACAAGCAAACACACCCCTTCAATTCAAATTGAGGAAAAGAAAAGTGTCACTCAACAATATGTGAAATCAATAAACATAAAACACCACGTAACCGTTCTTGTGGAGAATCACTTGAATCTATGAAGGCTTGGTCATTAGTGCTTAACATAACTGACACATGTATCAACAAGAGTGCAGAAAAGCTTGACAGGGATAAACTCACAGTTCGCTGACCAGGTATAATTCTGGAGACACAACTTAGTTTAAGGTTTTTTTCCTCCTTCCCAGAGATCCATATTAGAACAGATTCATCCTGAAAAGAAACAAGGAAAAGACATGTGGCATATGAAGTTTTAGGTTAGGTTCTCAATCATATAGCATCAAGATAACTTGTCTTCCAGAAAGAAACAAAAGAAGCAATATGTGGCCAACAAAATTCAGCGTAGACAGATTGCAGTAGTCTTCTTGAAACCAGCCCCAAAATATCATTCACAGATTGGTTAAATGCCATACCATAAGAGCATATACGAATTACCTCATATATTTGCTCAGGAAAGCAGCATACAAAGAAAACAAATAATATTTTGAGGAAGCCAACCCAGGACCCTTCTTCCCTTTTTAAATAGTATTGACTTTTTCTTCCTAGTACAGTTGTCTGGGTTTTGCATGTCTGATTTTTGTCTCATGCTTGCTATTACCTAATAAAATTGAAACACAAAGATTCCTTAAAATCTAGCAAAAATACATAAGGATAAAACTTGCGCAATACAGTAAATCCAGCAAGAATTGAAGCCCTCATACAAATCCCTTCATCACGAGCTTGATGGTCCACTTCTAATTGTTCGTGATCTTCAATGATAAAACAACATATATGTCTCGATGAACAATTTCCAATTTTTTGCACTTGTAATGCAACATATAACTCTTGTAAGCGATGTTAAATATAAGGAATTCTCAGACCTATTTCTAAGGCTTTCTTGGTAGGAAGGATAGAAAGGTTTTAATCTAATGGTTTGGTTTCATAATCACTTTCCTATGCTTAACCATTGGATTAAAACTTTTTTCTTCCTCATTTCCATCCTCCCAACCAAACAGAGCCTAAGTGCCCAGGTACAATAGACCCATCAAAGAATTAGAGTAATACAACCTGTAAGCAACATAAGCCCCCATATTTAGTTGATGAGAGATGGGCAATGGTTCTGACAAGTAATTTAGTTGCATGTATGTGTGAATGTGAAGCTACCATTTTGTTATAAGCTACCTTTCATGCATGTCTAACATATAGGAAGCTCGGGTGACCACAACATATAACTTGTTTTTTATAAACTTTTCCACTAAGCTTAAGAACCTCTAGGTATGAAGGCTTCTAAAATTAAGTTTGTGAAAATTTATTCAGAAAAAGTAATAATGCAGAGGTTGCTAAACAATCTTTTTATTTGTATTAATCTAACATCTGGTAAACCAATCTGCATAAAACATATCCGAGCCATTCCATCACTAAGGAGAGATCATCTAACACCCCCTCCCTAATATAGGTATATCACAAATTTCTATTTTTCACTTTCAGAAGATTGACAGCCCTTCAGACATCTAACTTAACCAAAAAGTAAAACATATCATCTACTTTTCCAAAAGTTCCATCATGAAACATAGTTTAGATAAATAGTAAGAAAGAAAAGAGCTAGTTACATACCAAGATGACTTTTATGAATCAAAGCCACACAGACAAGGAAAAATAGTTAATAAATAACCATCTACAAAACAATCAAATCTTCAGTTTTTATTCACAGAAACATGTGCAACAGTTAACATATTAATCTTCAAATGCATCCGGTCTTACATTGGACAGCCTGAAAGGACAAAATTTGGGCTTTCCTCTACGACCATATTTGAGCAATGGTGCTCCTTTTTTAAGGGCAGTGATGGCCTGTGTTTAATGCAAAAATGAAAAATCAGAATTAAAACATAGAAAATCCAAAATGCAAACTGAATTTTGGATGAAAAGAAAAGATTTCCAGTTGTAGATCTATTTAAGAAGAAGTTACAGTAAGTAAAATATGATCACAATGTTGTATGCAAGTGTGAAAAAAAAAAAAAAAAAAGTGAAAATCACGATTTTACTTATCAGGAGAGCCACCAGAAACTATAGATAGTACTAATTGGAGAATGATCCCGAATTTCAGTGCAGTTCTGATTTGTATAAAATTTATGAGAAAAAATAATGGTGGAAGTCAGATTTGTTTCATCCTGAAGCTCCAACTAAGCTATGGCTAATTATGCCATTTACTTCTAACATAATTCAACATTTTAATTAACAGCTTATACAATCTAGATGATCTATTTCATATTTTCCTCAAGCAAGGCATTGCCATCAAGTTTCATCCTTCTTGTTTTAAAATATACTCACATTTAGCAATCATAAATCAATATTTGGTTAAATATATTCCTTATTTTAGTTTTCTTTTCTTCTCAAAAACCTGTTTTATCTTTTTCCTTCTTTTTCATAAAATGTATTCTTTTTCCCCCATCAGTCGGGGCGGCTAGGCATAATGGGTTATGACATCCCTGACATTCAAATGCTCGCATTAAGTCAATATATATATATATATATTATATATATATAACATTGAAACAATAAAACTCAATTTTTTCCCTTTTCATTGTAGCAAATGATAATCATTCCACCAAACAACAAAAATAAAATTCAGCAAGCACAATCATAGTCATATCCAACTCCATTAATCCAAAGAAAAAGAAAAAAAAAATCCCTAATTAACAACATACTTAACAGCTCATAATCAGAACCTAAACAACATTCCTACTAATAATAGTAACAACCATTTTCCATTTTCCACATTTTCAATTAACAAAGCTAACACATTTGTAAAAAAAGAAAGTAATAGCATACTTTTCTCCATCTAGCCACATCCCAACATTCTAAAAAATCAAATAAAATTTTTACCAAATCGATGTCCCTCTCCGGTACACCTGCCGCCCTGGATCGCTCCGCCGTCACCGCAGCCATCCTCTCCGACTTCAGCATTTACTAATAACTGATTTTTCTACAAAGCAAACCCTACTCTGCTCCATCACTTCCCCCCCCCCCCCAATGCACCCGCACACACTAAATCAAAACCTCTCTCTCTTCACCGCATTGCTTCATTTCAAAACCCTAGCTCGATCACAGCTAACTCCGCATTTCACATTGGCAACAAACTTTGAAAAATCGAAACTCAAAAGAACATTCCTTAAAAAAATTAAATTTGTTTTATTTAACAAAAAAAAGAGTTGAAATCGAAGAGACTAAGAGAGAGAAACTATTTAAATTTTTTTTAGAAAAATGAGTAAAACTAGGGGAAAAGTGGCCACTAGGTTCTCGAAGCAAAGGAGACAGAGAGTAAAAGTGGAAAAGAAAAGGTGAAGAATACGAAGATTCTCTTTCCACTTTTTTTTTTTAAGGTCCGTTTGGTTCGAGGGATTCTTTTCGAGAAAATGAGGGAAAATGCGAAGGAAAAAGAAGATGAAAGGAGCGAGAGAAAGGGAAGGCCGATAAGCGAAAAGAGACTTGGGTATGTGTGGGGAAAAGCTCAAACTAGAGGGAACCAGGGGGGGGGGGGAGAGAGAGAGAGAATCTGGTGGAAAAGTCGGTTGAAAATGATTGAATTGTTTGGGATGTGGTAGGGTCTCTGCTAGTCAACTTGTTGACTTAATTTTCTCTTTAGTTTCTAGGGTCAAGACACCAATCCCCTTTCGCCACGTCATTTTTAATTATATTAATCCTTTTTCATAAATATTTTTAACGCTAAAAATATTCATGTTATAAAATTTAAAAAATTTATCTTTTATAATTAAGGTAGACTGGTAGAGTCCAACAAAAAAGTTTATAGATTTTATGCAAATTCATTAAATTTTAATTAAAAAAATTAGAGGATGTCGGATTCTAGTTTTTAGGTGCAATTATAGATAAAAAATTTTACAATAAATATTAATTTTAATAATAAGTTTTTAATAAAAGTTTTTTATATTCTCATTTTATTATTTAATAATTGTCAAAATTATAAAGTGTATTGTGTTATTTCATTTTATTTTATTTTTATTTACATTATTTATTTTTATTACAATTAATAAAAAAATTTTGTTTTTTTATTTTTTTTAAAACTTGTGATTTAATTTAATAAAAAATATTATTTTTTTCATTTATTAAAAATATAAAAAAATACAATCAAATAGATTTTTTTAACATTCTATAACAATTTTTTATTAAGTTTGCCAAAAGTTATTTTTTACAGTATTTTTCAAATAGTTATACTTTAATGCCTTTCGATCATAATTGGTGAATAAGATGATGTATATGATACAATGATAATATTTTTATATTATATTTATTTTGTATCTAAAAAAAATAAGATTACAAATAGAATTAATCATATTCTTTGTATAAAATAATTTAATCCTCTTAAAAAAATAATTTTTTTAATTTATAAGAGTAAACTTATATATTTTATTATACTCTTAAAAGTTATATTAATAATTTAAATTGTATAATTTTAATGAAAAATAATTTTTATCAATAAATAAATTATATTATCTTAATTTTTATACACATCAAATATAAAATATAATGATATTATTTAATTTAATCTTATTCATAATATTATCTTATCCTATTTTATTATTTCTTGTGAATCAAACACATCTTTTTTATACTAAATAAATATGTAAAAAATTTATAAATACTTCAAATTTTTTTAAAAAATTAAGTTTAGTGTTTAAAATTATAATAATTGTATAAATTTGAAAAATAATAGTAGCTTTTATTATAAAAAGTAAAAAATATTAAAAATTAATAAAAATATAAAAAGTAAGAGTTGTAATTTAAAAAAAATGAAAATATGCCTAAAAAAGAAATATGGACATTTAAATTCAAATTAATACAGTAATAATTTTTTATTTTTTAAAAATGTAATACACTTTTTCTTAATTTTGAAATAGAGCCCAAATGATGTTCTGCCTGAACCAGCCTAAACCCAGTGCAGGAAAAAAAAATTAAGTTGGGCCGCTACGCTTACCCAAAAACAAATAGGGTCGGGGCGGATAAGGATTTGTTCTAACCCACCCATACCTTGCCCCGACCACGTAATTACCAAAATGCTCTTATATTTTTTCGATTATATCGCTTATACCCTCTTCCATATAAAGCCTAATTTTTTGCCCTTTCCCCTTGCCTGTCAAATTTTATGCTGCCTAGCCGCTGCCGTTTCTCCTCAGCTGCGCCACCGTATTTCAACGCCTTTTATTGGGTAAATTTCATTCTTTTTCCTATTTTATTTCTGATTTTTGGTCCTTCAATTTCGACTGGGTAAATCCTTTTTATCATATGAGACAGAAAGATGATGGCGGAAGAGGAGGGACAGCCATTGCCATACGTATCAGAGATAGTATTAAAGAAAAAGGAAAATAAAAGATGAGTTGGCGATTACGAGGAAGACCGAGTTGGAGTTGGGCAAATATGGAGCGAAGAAAAGCAAGAAGCAATCCGATGTTTCTGACATCAAAAGACCCAAGCAGTTCGTAAGAGAGTTTAGAGACAAGGTAATTATTACTCTATTTCACATCTCTTTAGTTTACCATTCAAATTTACTACTTTTTGAAATGGGTTTTTACCATTGATTCTATGCATTCTTGTTTTGGAAAATTTACTGTCGTTTTTTTTTTCTAACAAGTATTATGCAGTCCTTTATAGTATTGTAATGTAACTACGGTTTGATAAGGTTGAAATGAGTGAAATGAAAGTTTGAATACTCAAATTTGATTTATTCATAGTAATAGTGGAGCCCGAGCTTGATCTCAAATAGGTAGAGTAACGATTTGAGTTTGAGTATTTTTTTTTAATACTTGAATTGAGCAACTCACGAGCCTAATGGAGTTTTTGAAATTTTAAACTCTTTATAATATGATTAAGTATTTATTCACATGTTTTCGAGCTCTATTTCTGTTTGAACTCAAGCTTAAGTCCAGTTTGAAGTTTCCTTATTTGGGTAATAATAGCTGAGCTCGAGGACAACAAATAAAAGTTCAACAGAGCTCGATTTTAGAACTGTATTAAGTTAGCTCAGCTCACTTACATCCCTATTAGTTGCACCACTTCCAAAGGAAATAAGATTATCATAAATCTATTTTTTTGGGGTTCTGGAATTGGACCTGATCAGAATGAAACAGAGGGCAAAGAGACCAAAATCAATGATACCAGAACCAAGATCGAAGTTGCTTTTCATTATCCGTATACATGGATAGGTTATATTTCCCCCCTGATCTTATTCAATGTTTTTGCTTCTAATCTCTTAAAGCTATATTCTTTCTATTTTTATTATATTTTTTTGCAGCAAAAATGACATGCATCCAAAAACTAGGAATACAACCTGAGATTGAGGAAAGCTTTCAGTGGTGTCTTTGAAAACACAACTGAGGGTGTAATAGAAATGCTGCAGAAAGTGGAGCCCTATGTGACATATGGGTATGAAAGCAATCCTGTTCCTTTTAGAATTCTTTTTTTCTTTCCTAGTGAATGTAAAATGCTGAATCTTACGAGGTTAAAACACATATAAATTGTAAGAGGCTACTCCTTGTGTATCGATGATTTTCTTCCTCTAATGTATGTGTATCATTGTTTTACGAGTGCCTACTTAATTACCTACATCTTCATGTCCTTTATTTTTGGTCATCACTGTGAATTGCATGCCTAGATATACATTGAATTACATGCAGAAGGTTTTGCATGCACCCTTGGCAATCAACATGCATCTCATTTCTTATTTCTGTGAAGTGAGTTATGAAACTTGCCATGGAAAATTGCTCTATGCATCTTACTAGCTAGAATCTGAAGTGATTTGCTATTTGCTTTTCTTGTGAGTGATTTGCATTGGCTTTTTTTTTTTTCGGGTAATGGTATCAACCGATGCTTTCTGTGAACTTCTGATCAAGCAAATACTGTATTCGTTAACCTTTTGTCATCTATTAGTGGCCTATTGGTGTGAGCCTTGATAATGTGTTTAGTAATTCAGAAACTTTTATTTTGAGGTTGACTTGTCTATTAATTCATGGTGGAGTGAGATCATTTAGCTTGGATAGTTTGCTGAGGCACTCTGATTGAGGAAGGCTTCATCAGATTTTCTTTGTTTAGGATGCTTGGAAGGAATTTGCTACCTGTTGTAAATTTAGCAACCATTTGTCCTTAACAAGAAACAAAAATAGAGGGGACTCTGTAATTCTGAACCAATCAAGGCTCTATCCTTATGCGGAAGTCCTTTTGGCATCTGGTTCTAATGGTGTATAGAAACATCTAGGGAATATGTTATCATTGCTTATGTTGGGCAAATTTCTCAGATTATCATCCATAAATTGTAGAGTTCATGCATATGATTTTGAATATATGGCATTAGTGATTTGGCAATAATTGGCAGTTATGTGAAAAACTGGCTACGCTAGAGATATTGTGATGGTTGTAGGCATATGGCTGAACCTTCATTAACTTTGATCCTAGTCAAGTTATAACGGTTATGTTGGTTTTCCATTAGCTTGCACTTCTAGATTCAGTTACAATGCATAATTCTCTTATTTATGTTTCTTTAACTAAAAGTTACCCCTAAGACAGTTGATTTATAGTGCTATGATTGTTGTATGCAGATATCCTAATCTTAAGAATGTGAAGGAGCTGATTTGCAAGAAGGGCTATGCAAGGATTGACAAGAAAGCTGTTCCTAGATAATAATATTACTGAACAGGTATGATAGTTTAACTTTGTCCATAGGATCATAATGCTTGTAACCAAAACTCATTTGTTTTTCAGACATTGGGAAAGTACGGCATCATATGCATAGAAGATATTGTACACGAAATTGCAAATGTTGGTCCACATTTCAAGGAGGTCATTCATTTCTTAGGACCCCTTACGCTTAGTGAGCCAGAAGATGGATTAATCCAAGGGAAGAAACAGCCATACAAAGGAGGAGATGTTGGTTATCGTGAAGATGAGATCAATGACCTAATCAATAAGATGAATTAGCTTGCCTATAGTAGTTCCTTCATATAAGAAAATTTTGGCGTGGCTTTTAGTGACCTGTACGGAACATATCCATTTACTATAGTTGTTCTTCTTTTTTTTTTATTCCCTTTATTTGCGAACGGTTGTGCATTCTGCAGAGCACAGGAGTGTTTGATTACTGAGAAACTGAATGAAAGAGACTAATTATAGATGAGAATCTTTTTGCATTTTGCACGCTTACCATTGATTTCTCTGTGAAGTTTTCAAAGTTTTGACAGAAAATGGAACTTCTGGTTGTAATATGTCTATTTGAACATTTATATTCCAAATTTCCAATATTAAGAACATGCAGAATTCGGGTTTAGGCCTATGGTGAGAATCTGTTATGAGTTTTAGCCAGAGATGCGATAGATTCTTCAGACAAACATGATTTTAGTTTGAACATAATTCTCGAATTGAAATAGAAAAATCTGACACAGATAAATCAAGAGGGGCATATTTTGTTAATCATCCAACAAAATTGAGTTTATATTTTCCTTTCTTGTAATTTACAGTGGAACCCTGGATTCCATAACCCTAACATGACAAGTAGCTTTCGCTCTCTCTCTCTCTTCTTTCAAATGAAACCAAAAACCTATACACTGATTCTGTATAAGCAAAGAGTCAAAGGGAAAAATAAAGAATAAAAACCAAAAAGAGATAGAATCAAGAATAATCTCAAAAATCAGAAAATATCGATCAATTTGCCGGTGAGACCACTTCCAATTCATTGTATCTTGCTCTTGTTCTATCAGGGGACTGAATTTCTTCCATGCCCTTTCTCTTGTTTATGTTTGGTTGAATCTCTTTAGATCTTCCTTTCATCAGATGAGGCCTGAGCTTGTTTACATCTGATAATTGAACTGGCTTCAAAAAGAACTCTTCAGCTCCATCTTCCAGGCATCTGATTCAACCATTAAAAAAATTCATGTCAGCCTAATTGATAAATCAACATTGAAAGTGATTAATTAAATCTGAATTCTTCTATGACTAATGTTTCTCTAACCTGTTAATTCTTGATGGGATATTCTCCGAGGACATGATCACAACTGGTATGTCTTTGAAAGATGAAGATTCCTTGATTTTTCTTAGGAGATCATAGCCTGTCATTCCTGGCATACAATAATCTGTTATGATCAGATTGACTTCCACATCTTGATGATCATTGGGGTAAACAGATGCAGGATTTGAATTTCTCTGTTCATCTTCATTGTTATTCAATCCAAGAAACTCCAAAGCCTTGCTTCCAGAATCCACTGCAGTAACTGTAAACACAATCACAAAACAAGAAAAAAAAATCAATCAATGTTCTGTCTCAACCCCCCCCCTCCCAAAAAAAAAAAAAAAAACCTGTTTTACAAGTCAGACTTGACCTAGTGGTTGTAACTCCTTTTACTTGGGAAAAAAATAGTTTACCTTGATAAGAGGAAGTCTTGAGAAGCCTTTCAATGAGCTTTCTATCAATAAGGCTGTCATCAACAGCAAGAACATGAAATTTAGCCTGATCGGTAGCCATTCCCATGATTGGTGAAGATGTGTGATTTCAACAAATCAACAAACACCCAGATAAGAAGAAGAAGATGGGAATATTGGGTTTGGAAAAGCGATGGAGAAGAAGAAGAAATGGGGAGGTGAGTTTTAAATGGTTGGCCATGGGGGAAGAAGACGCAAATCCTATGGAAAATCTGACAGTTTGGAAAGCAAGATCCGGTAGATTTCATCAAGATCTTCTAGGTTGATTTTTGAATTGGACAACAAGCAAAGATGGTGGTGTGTTTCCCATTTTTAATAGTTCAATCAATAATAATATTCTGTTGACTCTTTGATTAATGCTCCAGGCAATTTTAACTAGGGATGGCTGATGGCCACAAATGTTGGCCTTTTCGGTTGATGTAAGGCTACAGTTTCAGAGAGCTTTCCCATGCACGTGGAAAATCAACTTAAATTTATTTTCTAACAACTCACATATATGAACTTTTATTGGTCTTAATTTCTCAATTTCTTTTAAATTTATCGGTTATTGAAAGATACTACAATACATTGAGTTGCCCATCACTATCACATCCTTTCACACAGGATTCCAACATAATTCAAATTATTTTTAAAAAAAATTAAATGAGAAATTATTAGCAAAGAACATGCATTTTTTTACTTTGCCACTTCCATATAAATCAAATTGCACAATGAAAATAAACAATCTTAATAAAGGGATAAAACTGAAAATAAATAAAAATGCAGAGGGAAATTTGCACACAACTTTTTTATTTTTTTCATTTAAATATTGCTTTTGGATTAATAAAATTCAAATTTTATATTTTACTGATAAATTACAATCTACGTGATTGTCGATGAATTGTTCACCTTTGGGATAATGTGATCTTTGGCAAAAGAAGAACAAAATATTTGCAGTCCCCTACAATTGGGTCCCTTCAATTTGAAATCAAATTCATCCCTACTTTTTTCATACTTTGATTTTTGAAACAGTAATTTGCAACTAATAGTTTTGCTGCTGGTGATTTCCCATGCTATGTTTATTTTCAAGGGAGCATTAGTGGGTCATTTCTATTGAAATTTTGTAGGAAATTTCAATTCAAATTATTAGGTTTCCAACACTTCATGTCTTCAATCTTCATCATCATAAACAGACCTTGTTCCTTTTCAATCATTATTATTTCTTTTTCCAAATTAAAATGTTTTATTCTTTGTTTGGTTTATTGGAAAATAAATTAAAATCAAAAGTACATTTTTAAGGAAATTACTAAAAAGAAAAAGAACAAGAATCAATAAAATAAGTCCTGTTTATATTTTTTTTAGTGTCTAATTTAAAAACTAAATGTTGATTTTTCTTTGCAATTTTAGAAAAATCATATTTTTGTTTATTCAAATTTTATGGTTTCTCATTTTTTAAGATGAGTAGAGTCAGTTCTAAACCGGCTTATCCAATAAAATCAACAAAATTCAGTCAAATCAATTCAGTATGTTCGGTTTTAATAATGATTGTTAAAAATTTTTTATATTTAAAATTAATAATTAAATTGATCAAATTAATGAAAATTTTTAATAATTTTTAAATATATATAATATAATATATTTTATTCATATTTTAAAGAATGGTATGATATTTTCCATCCAAAATCCATGAAAAAATAGTAGACAAATTCGGTTTTTGAACTGAACTGACAAACTGCTTACTAGTCACTTCTACTTATTTTCACTCCAAAATTTTTATTTTTCAAAATTTTTTATTGTAATTGTGTAAAATATTGATCAATATAAATAAAAATGGAAATCCTCTAAAATATCAATGAGATAGCTAATCCCAAAAATGTATGAGATATTTATAAGTTAAATTCATTTTTTGATTCTGAATATTATCATAGAATTAATATGAATATCTTTTTTTAAAGTTTTTTTTACAAGGTGATCTGCATCTCCTTCAATGATTTTCTTGCCATTTGTGTAAAAAAAAAAAAAGTTTTCAGAGGAAATAAACAAAAAGTTTTCAAATTACAGAAATTTATCAATCAACTTATATTAGTAGGAAGACTTTCTGCCACAATATCTGCATTTTCTCTATCGAATTTACCTATTAAGATTTTCCATTGTCGTATTTCATTTTTAGTAGTACTCTTTTACATATAGAAACTGATTTCTTGCTAACATGTAAGGACATACAAAACATATTACAGCCGAAATAACTGACTGTTATGAGTTGCTTCCCATTTTCTAATTTTGTTACGCATGACAGAGGAATAAAAATTAATAATTGATAAATTATTGTTGCAGCAAAACAAATATATGTGCATAGGAATCCGGCTCAACAAATGACAGATGTAGAAAACAAAAAATGCAAGGATATAAAATATCTTTAGTTTGATCGAAATGGAGAGAGCAAAACAAGGAGATTTCCAAATGGATAAAAAAAATTTTTAAATGATAAAGATATTTATGTTTAAATGATAAATTATATCAACTGTTAAATTAAACAAAAATCAAGGACCATAAATATATAAAATTATTTCATTTTACATTAATATAAATACATCTCTTCTTTTATATATATATTGAAATATATTATATCCATGTTTTGTGAGACACCATCTTCATATTGCTTAGGATTAGAAGTTGGGACACCCACCTTCATTTGGGTACAATTTTGTCGCATATAAATTTTGGGAGTTTCAATATTTAAGCATATTTTTTTTTGTATTAATATATATATATATATATATATATAAGCACATGCTATATAGCATCAGTATCTTCTTGGGCTTTTCTCCATTACTTATCTATCTGTTCATTATTTATCAATTTATTATCATCATTCATATGTGTAAATTCACCCATAAAATTACTTATGTCTTGTCATGTTTATAAATAATGATTAAAGAGTATTAAAAAGTAATTTATAGAAAAATAATGGATGAGAGCCGGAGTCATCCCTACTCCTTTTTTTCCCTTTTTTTTTTATTGTCTAAAATGCATATGTATATTTTAAAATGTACTGTTTAATTAGAAGATTGTTAAAATTTGGTTAAAAGGTCAAAAATATTACCTATGAATTATAATTATAAAATTATTTATGTTTTTAACATTTTATTACAATTAATTGAGTTTTTAATCTTTTATTTCAACTTAATTGAATCTTTAATTAGACAAAATCTAGTCATCTAACAAAATTGAATCAATCGATCTCAAAATTACAATTAATTGAATCCTTTAAAAGATTTTAGAGAAAGGGGAAAGGAAAAAAAAAAAAAAAAGTTTATTTTATTTAAGTTTCAATTGCATCATGTGAACAAATTTTATCTATTTTATTAATATTATGTGAAATTTAATTTTAATTGATAAAAAAATTAACTGTATTATCCAAATAAAAACTTAATTAAATGCATAAAAATATTAAAAGAATTAATTGATTGTAATAAAAAATAAAAACATAAATAATTTTTTAATTATAGTTCGAAACTTTTATATACTTTAGCCTTTAAAGCTTTATGGTAAAAAGATTTTAAAAACTTGCTTATCGGAATGTTTTTTTTTTTTTTTTTTTAGTTTTAATCTCACGGAATTGAATTTACCACCCTCGATGTAAGGGCATTGATGTTACCTACTTATGTTTTGCTGCCGATCTTATTGTCTTCACTAAAAGTACACCTTCATCCATTATAGCCATTCATAGCATCTTATAAAAACTCTATTTATTGTCTGGCTTGCGACTTAATTCCTCGAAAAGTGAAATTTATTCTTCTGGTATTTCTGATGATGATTTGTGCCTTATTTAATTTAAACTTGGCACACTTCCGGTAAGGTATCTTGGAGTACCACTCCACTTTCTTCACGAAAGTTGTCCGAAAAGGATTGTGCAACCTTTGTGGATAAAATTACCAATAGGGTCATATGTTGGGCTGTCAAGAATCTCTCGTATGTAGGAAGGCAGCAGTTGGTCAAGTCAGTTATTGTTAGTATGCAGAACTTCTGGCTTAGAAATTTTATTCTTCCTCAAAAAGTCATTAAAAAAGTGGTGCAACTTTGTACTGCATTCTTTTGGGAAGGTAAAGTGGCAAGGCTCATGGTGATCGGGTTCGCAGCATCTTTGCATACCAAAATCAGAGGGCGGACTTGGGCTTGAGGATTAAAAATCCTGGAATCAGGCATGCTTACTCTTCTGAGCATGGGTGAAGAAATGCTTGCTAAACTTCCCACTAAACAATGATTATGCAAATGGGGTGTTCCTTCAGACCCCAAATGCTTGCTTTGTAATTAGAAGTTGAATCTAAGGATCATCTATTCTTAACATGTATGTTCACTAAACCAATTTGGTTGCAAGTGCTTCAGCTCCATGGGATTCAAAGGCCAGTGCATGACTGGCAAAATGAATTTATCTGGATCAAAACTAATTTCAAAGGCAAATCCCTCCTCATGTTATCTTTAAAATAGCCTGAAATGCGTTAATCTATGGTGTGCGGAAGGAAAGAAATAAGAGAGTTTTCTGTCAACATAATGGCTGCAGTAGCTCCATTTTGCAGTTTTGTGAAAGATGCAGTACGATACAGGCTATATGGTACTCACCATACATCTGCCAATTCTCCAAATATACTTCTTTGGCATAATTGGGATCTTGATGAAACAGTTAGGGATATTTTTGGATCCAAAAGATAAAAAGGTTTTTTTCCTTATTAAAAACTGTTACCAAATAATTAAAGGTATTTTTTATTTTTAAACCGACTTAATGTGTTAGTTTGACTTAATATGTATAATGCTAGGTTAGTTTGGTTATATTACCAATTTACTTTATAAACTCTTTTATCTTTCATCTATAAATAAGATCATTTAAATACTATTTAATTATCTTGTTTTCTTCTACTTTCTCTTTATTTTATTGTCTTTTTAATTTTTTATAATCGATTTTTGATTTAAACATTGAAGTGCAAGCGCATAAAATAGTTCTAATCCTTACTCTTAGTTATTCTTTTTTTTCTTTCTTATGATTTAAGAGTTTTATCTCTTAGCTCAGAGCTGGCACAAATAGAAACATTATTAAGTTGATTTATTTGTACTATTTTCTTATTTATTGTGATTTTTCTATAGCAAACTTTGTTATTTTTTTGGATGAATAAAATTTAACTTATCCAAAAGTAAAATATACCAGAGTTAAGATATTTTGATGCGGCTTAATCATAATTACAAATATTCAAGACAATATTTTTTTGGCATCATTTAGATAGTCTTAAATCTTTACTCTTTATAAAAATTTTTGCTTGATCTCGTTTGATTTATTTATTTTTTTCATTATTTTCCATTGTAATATATATAAAACAAAAAAACAAAGAAAGCTGTATAACTAATAATCAACACTCCACCTTTTGCCTAACTCAATTATTAAAATTAAAAACATTACTACTCATGTTCTGTTTTTTTTATTGTTCAAAATTAATATAATGAAAAGAAAAAAAAATCATTCATTTTAGTTTTGTTTGGTATGATTAAAGAAAAACGGCTTGGAAAAGACGGTGACTTTTGAGTTTGGACCCACCCAATCCCATGAGGGATACAGTGATTTCAGGTGCCAAACTTTCCCAGGAAAATCAGGTGTTCTATACTCCGTTACAAATCAAGTCTTTACTAAAAACCTTTCCATTCTTTAATTATCTTCACTCGTTAATATCTAAATATCATCATCATCGCCGTTATAAATAATTAATTTTGTCCGAAGATTTAAATTAATTTGAATTTAGAAATTATATTTAATTTTTTATTAAATCGATTTAATATTTTTTAAAACTTATGAATTATTAATGAAAACTACCATATTAATTTCGAAACACAATCTATTTGAAAAGATTCTCAATTTTTATTTAGAGATTGTTGGAGTATTTATAGTTTAAGAGAGAGAAAAAAATAGGAAAAATAAAATAAAAAAAATTCACTTTTATAATGTGTAAAAAATGAAGAAGCGGGATTTGCATTACGTCCGACCCAACCCGAGTGTATTGACTCGCTTGCTGCTAAACCTATTGACCTGTACCATTGGCCCTTTCATAAGCACAGATTGAGCAAATGACCGGGTTGATTTGGTAATTTTATTAGTTTTTATTCCTTTTATTTAGTTTTTAGGGATTGATTTGCATATTTAAAATTAAAATTTTAAGACATTAATGATAAAGTTAAGTTTTTTCTAAAAAATTGTTAAATGGTAGATTTAAGGTATATGTACTCCATCTTATTAATTTGATAAATTTGTGAGATTTTTTTGAAGATGAGATTTTTAAAAAGTTCAAATAATTATTTTTTAAAAATCTTTAGATAAAAAAATTATTTTTAAATACCATCAAAGTGTTGAGATATTTAAAATAATTTTTAATAAAAAAATCTTTATCCTTTTAAAAAATAAATTTTTATAATTTAAGAATAACAACAAATAATAAAGATGTTGTATAAATCAATTTATAAACATTATATTTTGTTATTTTCATTTTGTGCATACATGTTCAATTTTGAAAAAAAAAAAAAAAACCTTGAATAATGAGATTTTAAGAAAATTGGGATAAAATTTTTTAAAAACTCCTGTAAGAGAAAATTTCTCATAATATTTTCAAAGTATTAGAATGTTATGAGAAGTTTTCAAGACAACATATTCTTGTTTGCTTTTCAAATAAAAATAAAAAGGTAAAATCCATTTTTTAAAATCAAGACATGATAAGAAAATAAAGTGAAATTGGTGAAAGAATTAAAAATAGTTTTGATAAAAGATTTAAGGAAATTATTTTTTAATATCAAAAGTAAAACCATTTTTATAAAAATAAAATGATAACACATGATTATTTAGTAGCATTTTGAAAACAGGTGATTTAAGGATGCTAATATTATTTTACTTGTAATTGTACCCTTAAACCTAAATTATTTTTGTAAACAAAAAACTTATCTTTTAGATAAATCTTAATTAATTTTAAAGTTTTATTAAAAAGGATAAATTTTATTAAATCACCAATTGTATCTAATAAAAAAGATTGGTAATGATTTTTTATTTTTTAAAAATTATCTAGTGGTCGAATCTTTAGACGAAATCATTATAACAACTTAGTGACTCCACTAGAGATTTTTTAAAAAATTAAGCCAAAAATTAATCATGTATTATCTTTTGTAGTAATTTAATAGTGTTAATTAACATTTAACTTTAATTTCTTCAATTTTGATTTTGTATTTTTCTTAAAAAAATTCTTTTGCTTGCATTTGCATTTTAATTATGTTATTTATTCCATGTTATTTTTATTATTATGCTTTATATATATTGTTATTAATAATGCTTGGGGCATGGGTTGTAATGTTATATTCTCTCAAATACAAAATGACATATTCATATCATTCATAAGCTCTATCTTCTAGAAAAAATTAAAGTATCTATGTTGTCGTGAGATAATAACTTTCGTAATGGCAAGTAAAATACTTTTCACTTAAATTGATTCATTTTTTGTTTATAACTTACGATGGGTGAGGATTGATGTGCCTTATTAATTTAGTATGAATGCTAGTGAGAAGCAATTTGGAAACCTTTAGATAAGTATAAGTCCAAACCTAACATATAACAAATTGTAAGGAACCAACCTTGAGTAAAGCCAATCTAGTCCTTTCTATAAAAGACATCAAAAATTAGGATACACGAAAAAACCCTATCTTTGTCATAATATTTTATTTGTTAAAAGATCAATAAAACAAAAAATTAATAAATATTTTCTATCAAGAGTGCCTTTAAATTTTGTAAAAAAGTTTTTTTTATTCATGTTTCTCCCTAAAAATGAAAACTAAACAAAAAATTCTCTTTCATTTTTTATTCTATTCATAAACAATTTCCTTTTAAAAAAGAAAAAATGAAATATTTTCTTTAAAAAAAAAAAAGAAAACTTTTACTTTTATTCATTTCTTGGTCTAAAAAATGAAAAGTTTTTTTCTTTATAAATTTTTTTCTAAAAGAAATTTTCTTAAATTGAGATAAATAAGATTTTTAAAAAAATATTATTTCCAAAAAGTTTTTTTTTCATTCTTTTTAACTTTCCTTAAAAAAGGGAAATATTTTCATTCAGAAAAAGAGTATTATTTAATTCTTTGTTATTGTTATAAAGAAAAATAAAGCCAAAAAAAAAAAGTGCTTTTGAGGTGTGTGAATGAAAGAATCAAAGAAAAAATAAAACAAAAAAAAATCATATTATTTTTATGTGTTTTACTGAAAAAATAGGTAAATTAAAAAATATATTTTAGATTGGTTCAAATAATTTGGTGCAAATTTTGATAAAGAGAAAAAGTAGTTTGATGTGTTGAATAGTAAAAAAAAAAAAAAACTTTAAGTGGTTTAGTAAAAGTTTTGAAAAAAAATCTAGTGAAATGTTTCAAAAAATAATTTAGTGGAAATTAGCAAAATAAAAAAATAATAGGTCAAATAAAAGTTTCTTTTCTCAATTTTAATGATAACTATAGAAAATATAATTTTTTATAAGTCCATTTAGTTTTAAAATTATAAAAATTTTAATGAATTTGGTGCTTTAATGTGTTAAAATCTTCATTGTTAGATTTGTATGAAAATTTTGGTCAACTTGGAAGCAAACTACATAAACCATGTAAACCATACATAGGTAACAAGAAGGTGGCCATGCATAAACCATGCACTTCATGCAAAATTGAAAAATAATATTCGGCCATGGCATAAAAAGCTCATTCACAAGCTCAATTCAGCCATGCACCTAAAAGAAGCTAAACTTATGGAAGGTCGGCATCATGCAAGCCAACATGTAATCGAACCAAAAGCCTAATCGATAATCAATTTTTATTCGGTCAAGGCAAAAGTTATTATGCACAAAAGACTCTTTAAATTCAAAAAAGTTTCTATTCAAGTGAAACAAATCAAGAAGATATGGTTTTTGAATTCAACTTAGCCGAATATCTCATCTGAATTTCAAAAAGATGGTGACTTGGTATGAAACCTAAGCAAGGAAATACAAATAGACTAATGAAGGAGTCTTGTTTGACCAACATAAGCTCTATAACCTCTAAAAGCTTCTCACATTTGGCCAAACTTCTTTCAAAATTCAAGATCACATCTCAATCTTAAATGAGTTTAAGTTAAAGTAAGATTGTGTAGATTCATCCCCCATAGGTCGCCCTTTTTATTAAAAATAGAATAGGCTATTTCCCTTATAAATCATCCAATCATCCTTTGCTCTAGTTTTTACTTTATTTCTCTTAGTTTCTCTCTTGTTGCAGTTTCTAAGAAGTTCTTTTATATTTTTTTCATTTTTGACTAGAATGATAGATTAACCTAAATTCTTGTTTTCTCTTATTTTCAATATAGATCCAAGTTTCTATTTTCATTTCAAAGCTTTTTTTTTTCTTTATTTTTCACATACACTATTTCTTTTACAAAGCATTTTTATTTACTTTAAAAGCTTTACATTTTCAGTTCCATTGTTGATTACATTCGGTCAGCATTTATTTCTTATACAAAGCAATTTGTTCTTTTTCAAATCCCATTTACATTTCGATCTTGCTTTTTTTTTCTTCTCTTGTATATTCATCTAGGCGCCATTGCTGCCAAGTAACTAGTTGGCTAGCTTGATATTCGGGCCTTACATTTTTAGTACCTTTATTTTTACTTTTTCATCAATCTTTCATTATTTTGATTTATTAAATATAAAGCTAGGAAAAAACATTTTTGGTAGTTGGTTTCACATTAAAAACATAATTTTCGAGGGAACGATACTTTACT
Source organism: Durio zibethinus (assembly GCF_002303985.1). The sequence continues at coordinate 10,341,793 of NW_019168481.1, read as the reverse complement.
TCATAACTATTATTACTTGGATGCGACATGTGCACATGCAGTCTAAAAAGCAACAATAAAGTTTTTGGTACCGTTGTCAAGTATTATATTGGTGCTAGAAGACCAATATCAATAACACTTCTTTTTACTTTATAATTTATATTTTTTTTTTACTTTTATTTGCTTTATTTTGTTTTAATCTTTTCTTTATTTGTATAAGCAGATTGAGAAGTGTTGTTTTAGCCCCATTTGATAAAGAGATCGAAAGAACATTTAGGCAACTTAAACGTGAGCAAACAACTAACCCAACGGTGAATGCAGCAGCTGAAGGTCATAGAACGCTTAGGGACTATGTTATCCCTAACCCTGAAGGTTTTCAACCATCCATTTGAAAATCGATAATCCAAGCTAAAAACTTTGAGATCAAGCCTTTAATCATATAAATGGTCTAAACTTTTGTGCAATTTAGTGAACTACCACATGATGACCCCAATCTTCATATCTCTAACTTTCATGAATTATGTGACACATTTTGATATAATAGAGTTTCTGGCAATGCAATAAGACTAAGGTTGTTTTCATTTTCTCTCAAGAATAAAACGAAGGGTTGATTATTTTCGCTCATTTTCGATTCAATTACAACATTGGATGACTTAGTTCATAAGTTCCTTAACAAGTTATTCCCACTAGCCAAGATGACAAAGATGAAGAATGAGATAACAACTTTTTAACAATATGATGGTGAGGCACTATATGATGCATGGGAAAGGTACAAAGAAATATTATGAAGTGCCTGCACTATGGTCTATTTTAGGCCTATTTATCTATTTCTTTATAACCCAAAGTCTTAGCTTACGTTATATGCTTTAAAGAATTCATTCAAATTAAACACGAATACTTGAGTTGAAGAGCTTTCTTTCATGGAATCACTATAAAACCTATGACCTTTTTATCTTTTTTTCATTGTGTAACTACTAGTTTGAACCATTAACATAGTTTGAATGAATTTGGATTATTAAGTATGTGGTTAAACAATCAAGGAAAAAGCACAAAAATGAAAGAAAAATGTGGTTATAGGCTGAAAACCCCAAAATGGGACAATCTAGAGCACAATTGAAAACTTTGAAGCCAATCTTGATGCTTAAACAAGTAGAAAAAGCCATTATGAAGCAATTCATACTTTTGAAGATTCAAGAATGTTAATGCTTTAGAAGTTTGAAATCCGTTAAAGGGATTAATTTTGAAAATTTGAGCTTTCTTCTTTCATTCCTAAATGACATTTCAAAATCTTGAACCTATTATTGCTAGTTTTGACATTTATCAAATTGTCATATTTGGAGATTAAAGAGAGTGTCATGATTTTTCAAGGGATTCACGTTTTTTTAAGAAAAAATTCATGTTTTATTTGTAAGCTTAGATGAAAGAGTTTATATTTTTTTTGTTCCTTTCAAGTTGTGAAACCTTTTTCAATAAATTGAAACTTTGTTGTGCTAAACCATCCGATTCATTTAAAAAGAAATTTGTCACCTTTTTTCATTTCTAACAAGGGATGTCAATTGTTATAACGTTTAGATCCGTGGATCTATCGCTAGATATTGACTTTTAGGGAGTCGCCACCAATCTTTTTATCGAGGTACGATTGGCTACCTAAGGAATCTGTCCTTTCAGGGAACACCTAAATTTAAGGGTCCCTAAAAGAATAGGTTCAGGTCTACTAACCAGAACAAGATTCAGGAGTTCGGTTACGTGTGAGGAAGGTTATAGCACCCTCACAACGCCCATCAAAAGATGGTACCAACTTAAATTTATGTTATCCAATGAGCCTTAAAATTTTACAAAGTAATTAATTATTGAAAATTATTCTCAATTGACTCTAATATTTTTAACAAAAAATTGAGAAAATTTTCTCACCTCAGGAATATGCAAGAAAACTACTATTTCACTTGCAGAGACTCCATCGTCGGATTATTTGACATTAAGAAAAATTCAAAAAAAAAGAAAAAAATGATTGCTTTTTGTGCAGGAAAAATTGATACTTTCAACTTTTCCTCAAAAATTTATTTTTTTTTAAAATTTATTTTTAAGGAAAATTGAAAATATTTTTTGAAAACTTTTAATTTTGAGAAAAATTGATACTTTCAACTTTTCCTCAAAAATCCTTTTTTAAAAATTTATTTTTAAGAAAAAATGATACTTTCAACTTTTTCCCAAAAATGTTTTTTGGAAACTTTGATTTTCAAAAAAAATTGATACTTTCAACTTTTCCTCAAAAACCCTTTTTTGAAATTTTATATATTTTTTGGATTTTACTTAAATAAAATAATAAAACAAAATAAAAGTGAAAATAAATAAAAAAAGTAAAACAAAAATAAAAATAAAATAAAGATAAAAGAATATTAAATAATCCTAACTTAATAAATAAATAAATAAATATTAGAAAAAAAGAAAAAAAAAACCTAGAGCGGCTCGGAGTATGGCTCGGCTCAAAAAAGAGAAACGGCTCGAAGAAGCGGCTCGAGACGTCGGCTTGGCTCGACTATCGGCTCGGAAGGGGTGAGACACGAGCGGGTCGACGCTCGGGTCGGGTCGAATCTCGACAAAATACGTGGATCCTTTGGGTCACTTAAAGCAAAAATGACATCGTTTTGGGAGGGTATATAAGGCTATTTCCTTCATTTTTTGACAGAAAGCTTATCCCTTCTCTCTCTCTTCCTTCTTTTTTCTCTCGCTTCTCTCTAAAAAGGTCAAAGAACTCCGATTGAATATTCATCGAATTTTGAAATTTTTCATCAAAATTTGAGTTTTTCGTCGAAAGTTCACCAGAAAGTTGGTCTGTTTCTAGGATCTTACATCGAAAACTAGGTAGCTGGCCAGAAACTTCAAACTTGGTCGAAATTTTCGTCGAAAAATTTAACTTTCGCCAGAAAATTCAACTGGAATATGGAATTTCCAGAAATTCCCAGAAAAAAAATCTCCAAAAAATTTTTGCTAATTCTTAGAACACTTCTAAACATTTTCTTAGCCTTCTATAATTTTTTATCCGTCTTTTTTCTCTCAATCAGTAGCTTTTGCTCACTGTTTTTTTGTGTGTGTTGCTTCTGTTCCAGAGGATCCCTTTTATAGGGATTGATCAGAAGAATTTTTTATCAATCTCAATTCCTCTTTGGATCGGGATTCAATCATTGAATCCAATATGGACTCTTCTGATTGAATCCCAATCCAATTTTTAGTCAGATAAATAAAAAAAATAAAAAAAAATCAAACGAAAATAAATTAGATAAATCAGAGAAATTAACAGATAAATTAAAATTCAATAACAGATAATACATAAATATTAACAGGAAAAAAAAGAAAAAATAATAATAATAATAAAAATATATACATATTAATAGATACATAAATACCCAAGATAAAAAAAAATAAAAGAAAAGAGAAAAAAATATAATAATAAAAATAAAAATAAAATAAAAATAAAATGAAGAGAGAAAATATATATATATATATATATATAGACTTACACATTTGAACCAGGCCAAATTGATCCGGGCCTGGACCAAATTAGGTGTCTACAGCTGCCCCTCTTTGCACATTTTCTGTGAAACAGAAATTGCACAAAGATGTAAACACCCAATCAAGACTCAACTCGACCTTTTTACTTTTTATTTTTTTTAATTTTTTTTATTTTTGATCAAAGCTCCTCTAGGCAGAGGCTCAATGACTTTGAGAAACATAAATGGCTCCTCTAATCAGAGGCTTAACAACTTTGAAAAAAAAATTACTCCTCTAAACAGAAGCACCACGACTTTGAAAAGTAAATTGCTCTTTTAAACAGAGGCATAACGACTTTGGCAAAGTAAATTGCTCTTCTAAACAGAGGCACCACGACTTTGAGAAAGTAAATTGCTCCTCTAAACAAAGGCACCACGACTTTGAAAAGTAAATTGCTCCGTGACAATCATGTCCAAAGGAGTTGAAAGTTGTGTTTGAAGGAATTTCAGGAGATTATGCCCAAAGGTCTTATAAATCAACCCTGATACCAAAAGACATCCTATTTCAAGGACTAGGAACTTACCTGACAAGTTTTTTTTTCTCAATTTTGAAAATGTCTTCACATCTATCTTCTCTATATGGGATGTTGGAACACCACTACTTCTTGAATTTATACACTATACTTTCCTGAAAGTAGTGTATGCAATGCAATGCATATGAATTTCAATGAATGCTATGCAAATGTTGGCTAATTAATTCCTATTCAATGTATGGTACTCAAGTTTCTCAAGCTTTTTCTTGGGCATCAAGCCTTTTGATTCTTCAAAGATCCAATTACACTACTCTTCTAAGATCAAACCAGTATAGCTCTTAATTGTCTCTTCCACTCACATTCTTCCTGTAAGAAATCTCTTCCCAAATTCAATGTCCTAATCAGGAGCTGAACATCTCGATTATGCCTTTATCACTCTTGACTTACTCAATGTAATGTAAAAATCTTTTCATGTTGTTATTTATTTATCAATCATTATTTCAAACTCAAAAAGTAAGAATGCATTTGTAGACACCTAATTGGGTCTAGGCCCAGATCAATTGGGCCTGGCCCAAATAGGTAAGCCCAATACAATTTTTACTTTGTATTATTTTTTTTTCTTTCTTTTCTTTTGTATTTTATGTATTTTATTATTTATTATTATTATATGTATATTTATTTATTTATTTTTATTTTTTTTCTTTTCTGTTAATATGTATATGTATTTTTATATAGTTATATATTTATTATTATATTATAATTTATTTATTATTATTTTTTATCTTGTAATATTTTTTGGGTTTATCTTATTTTTATTATCTATTAATTTTATTTTTATTCATTTATCTGATTTTATTGATTATCTGATTATTATCATTATTTTTTTTTCTTTTTTGAGGGCTGGAATTGAAAGTTGAAGAATCCCACTGTGAAGGGGAATTCAATCAAGAGAGTCCAGATTGGATTCAAAGATTGAATCTCCGTCCAAGGAGGAATTGGAATTGATCAGGAACTCCTGATCAATCCTTATAAAAGGGACCTCCTGGAATAGATGCTGGACACAAAGAACAAACAGTGAGCAAAGCTACTGATTTGAGACAAAATGAGGTATATAGAAAGCTAAAAAAAGGTTTAGGAGTGTTCTGGGAGCTAGTAGAAATTTTTTTGAAGATTTTTGGTGATTTTTTTCTGGGAATTTTCTATAAAATTTCAGATTTCGGTTGAATTTTCCGACGAAGTTTGAATTTTTCGATGAAAATTTCGACCAACCTTGAAGTTTCCGACGACCTGCCCAGATTCTGGCAAGAATCCCAGAAATCGATGATCTTTCGACCAACTTTCGGCGAGCTTCCGACGAAATTTTTCAGATTTCGGTGACATTTTCCAAAATCCGGTGAAAATTCCACCGAAGTTCTTCAGCCTTTTAGAGAGAAGGGCAAGGAAAAAAGAAGAAGAGAGAGAGAGAGGAAGAGCGTTCTGTCAAAAAACAAAGGGAAATGCCTTTTATACCCTCTCAAAACGACGTCGTTTTGACCTTAAGTGACCTAGAGAATCCGCGCGTTTTGTCGTGACCCGATCCGACCCGAGCGTCGACCCGCTTTTTGACCCGCGCGTGCCTGCCCCCTTCCAAGCCGAGCCAAGCTGAGCCGAGCTCCAAGCCGCCCTCCTGAGCCGTTTCTCTTCCTTGAGCCGAGCCGAGCCGATAGCCGAGCCGCTCTAGGTTTTTTTTTTTTTTTTTTCAGAATTTCTTTATTTATTTGTTTTATTTATTTATTTATTAGATTAGATTTATTTAATCTTTTTTTTATCTTTGTCTTATTTTTATTTTTGTTTTACTTTTCTTTATTTTTTTTATTCACTTTTATTCTGTTATATTTTCTTTAAATAAAAAAATCAAAAAATATTTTGTGAGAAAAGTTAAAAGTATCAATTTTCCTTAAAAATAAATTTTCAAAAAATATTTTTAGGGAAAAGTTGAAAGTGTCAATTTTCCTTAAAAATAAATTTCAAAAAAAAGGTTTTTGAGGAAAAGTTGAAAGTATCAATTTTTCTTGAAAATCAAAATTTCCAAAAAAAAAATATTTTTGAGGAAAAGTTGAAAGTATCAATTTTCCTTAAAAATAAATTTCCAAAAAATATTTTTAGGGAAAAGTTGAAAGTATCAATTTTCCTTGAAAATCAAAATTTTCAAAAAAAAAATATTTTTGAGGAAAAGTTGAAAGTATCAATTTTACTTAAAAATAAATATTTAAAAAATATTTTTGGGAAAAAGTTAAAAGTATCAATTTTTCCTACACAAGAATAATCATCCTTTCCTTCCTTTTTATTTTGATTTTGATTTTGATTTTTCTTTAAATAATCCGACGATGGAGCCTCTGCAAGTAAAACAGTAATTTTTCTTGTATACTCCTGAGGTGAGGGAATTTTCTCAATTTTCTGCTAAAAGTATTAGAGTTAATTGAGAATGATTTTCAATAGTTAATTACTTGGTAAAATTTTAAGGCTAATTGGATAACACAAATTTAAGCTGGTACCATCTTTTGATGGGCGTTGTGAGGGTGCTATAACATTCTTCACACGTAATCAAACTCCCGAACCCTGTTCTGATTAGTAAACCTGAACCTATTCTTTTAGGGACCCTTAAACTTAGGTGTTCCCTGAAAGGACAGATTCTTTAGGTGATCAATCACACCTAGATAAAAAAGATTGGTGGCGACTCCCTAAAAGTCAATGTCTAGCGATAGATCCTCAGATCTAGACGTTATGATAGCATTTGCACATTTCTTCTATGGTGGGTATTAGAAAGAAAAGAATACGAATGGTTGAGAAACAATCATTAGAAAAATACACAAAGAATGAAATAGAATGTCAATGTTGGTTAATTTCAGCCAAAGGAAAATTACAAGGATAGGTATGGAGACAAAGTCCAAAATGAACAATCAGATAATCATGATAACACATCTCAAAGTTTTTTTCTGAAAACCCAACCCTCTGATATATTTAACAACTTGGAACTCTTTCGAATTTGCTAGCCTCCATATCAGCGGACTTTTAAATTCGATTCTGTATTCTCCTTATCTAAGCTACCTTTTCAAGTTTTCAACTTAGACAAACCCTCTATGACTCAAACCTCCCTTTTAGGGTTTTCGCCTTGAATCCTCATTTTTTATTCACTTTTTTTCATTTTTTCATTTTTTTAGTTTTTTATTTTTTTTTTCATTTTTTTAAGCATAGTATTTCTTCACAGCATCAAAATTTATAGGATGGGATAAATCATTCCCATCCATCTCAGTCAGTATCAGTGCTCCACCCGAAAAAGCTCGTTTCACTACATACGGCCCTTCCTAATTCGAAGTCCATTTTTTTCTACTATCGTGCTGGATTGGAAGAATTTTTTTCAAGACCAACTCTCCTTCTCGAAAGCAACGGGGCTGAATTTTCTTATCATGAGCCCTCATCATTCTTCTTTGATATAGCTGACCATGGCACAGTGCAGTCAATCTCTTTTCTTCTATGAAATTTAACTGCTCATAACGTTCTCGAATCCATTCAGCTTCTTCCAACTCAACTTCTTTTAAAACTCTCAAAGAGGGGATCTTTACTTCCACTGGTAGTACAACTTCCATCCCATAAACTAAAAAAAATGGAGTTACCTCAGTAGAGGTACGAACTGATGTTCGATATGCATGCAATGCAAATGGCAATTTTTCATGCCAATCTTTGTAGGTCTCGATCATTTTTCTAAAATCTTTTTTATGTTTTTATTGGCTGCCTCAACTGCCCCATTCATTTTTGGACAGTATGGTACCGAGTTATGATGCCTGATCTTGTATTGAGCACATATTTCTTGCATCTCTTACTATTTAGATTCTTGGCACTGTCTAAAATAATTCTTTTCAAAAGTTTATATCTACAGATGATTTTTTTCTTTATGAACTTGTAAACCACAGAGCGTGTCACACTTGCATATGATGCTGTCTCTACCTATTTTGTAAAGTAATCTATCATCACAAAAATGAATTTGTGCCCGTTAGAAGCCTTTGGGGTGATTGGATCAATGACATCCATGCCCCACATTGAGAATGACCATGGTGGTGCCATAACATGTAAAACAGATGACAGAGCATGGATCTTATCAGCATATATTTGGCATTTATAGCATTTACGAGCATAATCAATGCAATCATTTTTCATCATCAACCAGTAATATTCTGCTCTTATGATCTATCTTGCCATCATATGTCCACTAATATGTGCCTCACATATTCTATCATGCACCTCTTTAATGATTTTCTTCGCTTCAGTCTTATTTACGTACCTCAATAATACTTGATTCTTATTTTTTTTATACAGGACATCTCCATCCAGGAAAAAGCTCATAGCCAATCTTTGGATGACCCTTTTTTTATTTTTTGTTACTTGAATTGGATACTGCTAATCTTTAATATACTGTAAGATATCATAATATTTCCATCTTCTTCTCCCTTTACATTAGAGTAATAAGCTGGTATATCCTTAACATCTAGTTTGATGGGCTGAATGTCAGTATTGTCATTAACTCAAATCATTACAGCCAGAGTAGCCAATGCATTAGCAATCAAATTCTCTTCTCGAGGTAAGCGATCAAACTGGATATCTTCAAATTGTTTCGTCAACTCTAGAATATACTTATGATACAGAACGAGTTTTGAATCTCTCGTCTCTCATTCTTCTTTCAACTGATATATAACTAGAGCTGAATCTCCAAATACTTTTAGTACCTTCACTCTTCTATCTATAGCAGCTTGTAAGCCCATGACACATGCATCATATTCAGCGATGTTATTTATGCAATTAAAATTTAACCTCACTGTTACAAGACAGTATTATTCTTCTGAAGAAATCAGAATTATCTCAATTCCATGCCTCAAGGCATTAGCAGTTTCATCAAAGTACATTCTCTAATGTTTTTCTACATGCTCCCCTTCCTCCAGTTGCGAAATAGTCATCAAATCTTCATCAGAGAATTCTAGCTTCATCGGCTCATACTCTTCAGTAGCATGATTTACAAAAAATTCTACTATAATGCCTCATTTTATTACTTTTTGGCTCATGTATATAATATCGTATTTCGAGAGCATTACTTGCCATCTAGCGATTCTCTCAAACAAAGAAAGCTTCTCGAAAATATACTTAATTGGATCCAATTTTGCTATGAGCCACGTAGTATGATAGAGCATATACTGTCTCAGTCTTTTGGCAGTCCACGCTAATGCACAACACACTTTCTTTAATGAAGAATACTTGGATTCATATTTCGTGAACTTTTTACTCAGATAGTAAATAGCTCTCTCCTTTCGACTAACCTCATCTTGCTGTCCCAACACACATCACATTGAACTTTCACATACAGTTAAGTATAAGATTAAAGGTTTCCCTGGAACAGATGGCACCAATACTGGAGGGTTCGATAAATATTTCTTAATTTTATTAAACGTCTCTTGACATTCTTTATTCTATTTTTCAGGATTATTCTTATGGAGAAGCTTAAATATGGGATCACATTTGTAAGTAAGCTGAGAGATAAACCGATAAATGTAGTTCAATCTCCCCAGAAAATCTTGAACTTCTTTTGACGTACTAGGAGGTGACAGGTTTTGAATGGCCCGTATCTTATCGAGATCGACTTCAATTCCTCTTTCATTGACCACAAAGCCTAGCAACTTCTTTGACTTTACCCTAAAGGTGCACTTGGCTGGGTTTAATTTGAGCTGAAATTTTTTTAACCTCTCAAATAACTTTCTGAGGCTAGTGACATGATCTTCATCCTCACAAGACTTTGCAATCATATCGTCTACATACACCTCGATCTCTTTATGCATCATGTCATGAAAGAGTGTTACCATAGCCCTTTGATATGTTGCCCCAGCATTCTTTAACCCAAAAGGCATGACTTTGTAGCAAAATGTTCCTCACATGGTCATAAAAGTAGTCTTTTCCATATCATCTGTAACCATTTTTATTTGATTATACCCCGAGAAACCATCCATAAAGGAAAAAATTGAATGCCTAATCGTGTTATCTACAAGTATGTCGATATGAGGTAAAAGAAAGTTATCATTTGGGCTAGCTTTATTCAAGTCTCGATAGTTTACACACATTCATACTTTTCTATCTTTTTTAGAAACTGGGACTATATTGGCTACCCATTCTGGATACTTAGCCACTTATAGAAAACCTGCATCAAATTGTTTCTTCACCTCTTCTTTAATCTTTAGTAGCATTTCGGGCTTCATCCGTCTCAATTTTTGTTGAATTGACTTACATTCTGGTTTTAAAAATAATCTGTGCTCCACTATCTATGTGCTCAGTCCCGTTATATCCTGGTAAGACTAAGCAAATATATCTATAAATTCTTGAAGTAGGTCTGTCAATCGTTGCCTATCTTTAGATGAAAGTGAAGTGTCTATTCTGACCTCTTTCTTATTTTCTTCATTTCTCAGATTCACTAAGTTTATTACCTCCTGATGAGGCTCAATTAGCTTATTTTCTTGTTTAATCATCCTCATTAGGTCCGGAGGCATAACATATTCTTTGGAATTCTCTTCATTGTCAAGTTCATCAGTGTTAATTGAATTCTCAAAGCTAACCTCTTGATTGTTATCATGATTATCTTCATGTTCATTTAAAGACCTGAAATTGAATGAAATGGGATATATTGGTAAAATGTGCTTGGAAAGATGGAAATAGTGAAGACACAAGAAGAAATGAATAAAAATGCATACTCTCTAATTTTTATTAAAAATAATAAATGATGAATGGCCCGAACAAGAAAGATCACCCCAATGCCTTAGGCAATAGCTATTGGGATGTTACAATTACATTGTATCAAAATTAAAAGTCAAAGGCATCTTGATGGCACTCTAATTATTCAGCTCGTAATCTGGTAGACAAAGGCGAACCCACTCCTCTTGGTTAAACCCCACTTCATCTTCAACAACATTAATGGCTAACTGGGTAAAAGCGTCTTTTACACTTTTTCTTGTATCTGAGTATATGAATCCTCCAGGTTTGAAAATTTCATACAAGTGTGGGATAAACATCAGTCTTATTATCTTTCTTAATGGTTTTCTTTTGACTTCCCACTCTGTCATCTCATAGCCTAGGCTTACCCTGTCGTTGTTGTCTATTATTGTCGGAGGTTCTTTAATTCCTTACAAGTTTTTACCTAGCCCAAGTCCTGGATACCAGCCTTTGTTGATGACTTGGCTCACCACTATCTTTAAAAAAGGTTGATTTTTAAAATCTTTCACCTATAGAATTGACCAATTCAAAAGATCGATAAGAGCATTTCAATGCTTCTTCGGCAGCCTCTACGTATGAAATGTTCAATGGTTAGGTCACTTACATGTCTTCCTTCCCTACTACCACTACTAATTGACCTTCAACATTAAACTTAATCTTTTGGTGCAAAGTAAAAGGGCACAGCTCCTGTCATGTGAATCCATAGTCTTCTTAACAGACAGCTGTAGGATGAAGAAATATCCATCACTTGAAATTTTACATTGAGAGTGCATGGTCTAATTTGTAAAGGCATCTCAATATCCCTCAAAATTTTTCTTCTATCTCATCAAAGGCTCTCACAATCATCTAACTATCATTTATATGAAAGTAATCAATGGGTAGCCTTGTCAAAGTTGACATAGGCATGACATTGATAGCAGAGCCATTATCGATAAGGACCTTGGCTATAATATGGCTCTTGCACTTGACTGTGATATGTAAAGCCTTGGCATTTCTTTTTTCTTCTAAAAGAATCTCATCATCGCTGAATGAAATATGATTTAGCATGACTAGATTTCTAGCTAGGTGGTTCACATATTTAACAGATACGTTATGTGCCACGTATGCCTGATTCAACACTTTTAGCAGGGTGTTTCGGTGTGGCTCTGAGTTTAGCAGCAGTGATAATAATGAGATTCGAGCTGATATTTTATTCAACTGTTCCACAACTGAATACTCGCTATGTTTTACCAGCTTCAAGAATTCACAAACCTCTTTTTTTAATACTGGCTTTGGATGATCTTCCTCAAGTTCTATCTTAGGATTATTCCGGTCTTTCTCTTTCTTTAGCTTTCTCCCTTTTAGCCTTCTCTAGCATTTATGGAGTGTAACATCTCCCACTTCGAGTAATGCCTCCTACACCAGTTATATTGAAAGCATCAGCTTTGGAGACCTCTTTTTCCTACCCTTGAACTCTAGTGTCACATCTATATCTCTAGGGTACAACTTTATCATCTTTGTACGAAAAAAGAGTCAAGATTTTAAAAGTTATCGGCCTGGGGAGGAGTTTGTTAATGATTGATTTCGGTTTGTTCCCACATTGAATTGTCACTGGTTTTGGAAATAGCTTTATAGGCCTATCAGTCATGTACACCTCAACATTCTTCAAGTTTTTTTTTTCTTCATAGACCTCCATTTGATGTGAATCCAAGAGTTTTTGCAACTCTTGATGAAAATGCTAACAAGTTTTAATGGAATGGCCTATTGTCCCATTATAATACTTACAACTAGTACCAGCTATATATACTTCATGATAGCTGTGTGGACTTACTAGTTGTATCATGTATGCTCTCTGTAAAACATCGAACAATTGGTTGAGAGTTGTCTTAATATCTGTAACTTTTTTCTTCACATAATGCTCCTGTTCTTCACCTATAGCATTCACATTATGATTCGATAAAGGATTGCCACTAACATTCGGTGCAGTCACCCTTTCGATATCAAAGCAAATCATCCCATCCTTGATCAATCGTTGCATTTTGTGTTTCAGGGTAGTGTAATTTTTGGTGAAGTGACCAGCAATGCCATAATGTTAATCACAGTGGGCTGTGAAATCATACCACTTGGGGTAAGGTGGCTTTAGGGGTTTCAATTTACTTAGAGCAATCAAATGACTGTTGTAAAGCTCCTTATATAATTTCGTATAAGTTATTAGAATTGGGTCAAAAACAAGTTTCTCACGAGTAGTTCGTTACTCTCGCGAACCACCAATGGGGTTAGTTGGGCGATTTTGGGTTCTTGGGGTAGGTTGAGTGTTAGGATTGTACATGGTATTTTGAGGCCTATGAAGGGTTTGATATGTTTGAGGGTATGGTGATTCTGTAAATGGTTGGTATGGGTGAAAGGAAATGTTATTTACAGTGGGGTGATATGGCATATATTTCTGATAGTGGGTAGGGTGAATAACCTTTAAATTACTGTCTATCAAAGGTCACAGCCTGAGCTTTAGTTTTTTTTTCTTCGAGACTCTTTTGCTAGATGCTTCATTTTCTTCTAGCTTACCATTCTTGATGGTACTCTCAATGATTTCTTTCGAGATTACCATATCAACAAAATTTTTTATTGCATTTCCTATCATCTTTTCATAATAGGGAGGTTTTAAAGTGCTAACAAATAGCACTGTAGTTTTTTTCTCGATCAAAAAAGGTTGTACTTGAGAAGCAACATCCTTCCACCTCTGGGCATACTCTTTAAAAGACTTGTTTGCCTTTTTCTCCAGATTCTATAAAGATAAACGATCAGGAGCCAAATTAATAATATGTCGATATTGACTGATGAAGTCATGTGTCATATCACTCCAAGAGCGAATGCGAATTCTATCCAGCTGAACATACTATCTGGTCACGGAGCCAGTAAGACTATCCTGAAAGATATGCATTAGTAGTTTTTCATCATTAGCATGAGCTGTCATCTTTCGATAGTACATTGTGATGTGAGTTTTGGGGTATTTTGTACCATCATATTTTTTAAATTTTGGTATTTTAAACTTATGAGGAATAACCACATCAGGGACTAGGCAGAACCCAGCAGCATCAACTGACCCATAAAAGCTAAATCCTTCTACAGCTCGTAGTCTTTGCTCTAACATACTGATCTTAGAGCTTTCTTGAACTTTCACTCTTATCTTTTCTTTCTCCTTCTCTTTTAAATCATCTAGATTAAGAATTAGTTCTGTTGCCTTTTCAGTGAAAATAGGATTTATATAGCTATTATACTGCCCTGGGTTAAAAGCTGATGGCATTCCAGGATATGTTGGATATGCAAAATATTATGACGGGACCTCTTGAGCAGATTGAGCTTGAGGTGAGCCAAAGCTTGGAGGATATAAAGGGTCAGTCACTTCTTGCAACAGGGGAACTTGTTGGCTTGCATTTTTTTCAACTTTTTTTTTATTCATATTATTAAGAGCCTCCAGAATCTTACTTAGCTCACTTTCAATCTTTTCCTGTGCTTTTTTTATTTTTTCAAATCTATGAGAATTTTTCTGCTCCATTTGTCTTACTTTGGATCTTGTGTTGTATTGATGGGCAGGGTTCTTGCTAGATGGAGCTATCCTGGAACCTTAAGTACCATATCTTAGAATTAGTAAATTTGTATGACTATCGCATGGTTACTTTGTTAAGTGTAATGAATGAAAATGCAATGAATGAAAAATGCATGTATGCAAAGAACATTTACCTTAGAAACAGTATTCAACTAAAAGATTTCATTTATTCTAAAAAAAAAACTTTTATCTACATTGAGTTTATCATCCTAGAATTATAGCCATAAAATTGTTTGATCTGTTCATACTGGGCCTTAGCTTCTTCTATGAAGTTCAACAGATGCTGTTCATGTTCTCTTACTGGGGTCACCACTTATCTTAATGCCTCTACCTTTTCCACCATCTCTCTTGCCTTACATACCCCTTTATGGATTTGGGTTGTTAAGTGCTCAATGTATTTTTACCTTCCTAAATTCTCTCTTTTACCACACTAAACTTGTTATGATAATTCTCTATGTTCTCTAATCAATGCAGTAATGTGGTCCCCTTGTTCATCCAACTTTTGACTTAGCTTACTCAAATAACTGTTTAGCATGTTAATTTTTACCTGTGCTTGGGTACTTTTTTCTTTCAATTTGGCATACTCTTGCTTCAATCTTGTATTTTTCTCAGTCAGCTCGACAATGGTTATCTTTTTGGCTCTACATAACCTTTTATGCTCCTGGTATAACTTTGCTAGATCTTCAATAGCTGTATCACGTTCTCTAGCAATCTTGTGAACTTTAACTTCATAACTTTTGGCTCTACCTTTCCACTGGGCTTTTTCTTTTTGAAGCTTCTGAATCTCTTACTTTAACTTACTCTTTTCAGACTCAAATTCTTTTATTGCCAGCTCTAACTCTGATGGTGTCTCTTTAAGTTTTTCTTCTGTTGGTGGTTGAGAGATTTCATAAGTGAATACCATTTTTTATCTTCTCTTTGTTCTCCAAACCAAGTACCTTGGGGTGACTTTTTCAGTGAACGGTCCAGGACTCATTCTTCGAGGATTTTTTCATGCTTTAATCATCTCATTCATCATTTGAAATGCTTTAGGCTCACTATAAGAGAAATCTAAACTGATGAAGCCCGTAAGTCATAGAAATAAATTGTTTTCTCCCAAATTGCCTTCTCACTATGAGTGGTGCATAATTCGTCACTCCCTATAAACCCAGAAGTGGAACCACTGTACTATCCCCACATTGATACAACATAGGCTCACGATTCATCCATGGGGCCAACCATCTCACCCTGGCACTTTCCAACTTTTGTAAGAAAGTTATCCATTCTTATTTAGACTTCCGTTTTGACCACCCACTTTCAGAGAATTCTTTGATTGAAAAATGATTACGGATATAAAGCTTTCAAGAAAGCACCATTTTCTTGTTTAAAATGGCTTTTCATCCACAAGTATAATAACTGTATGCATCTTATGAAGTGCCCTCCATTTCGATGACAATAACTCAAAGATCTGATAGTCTTTGCTAATATTTTTGTTGAAAGATTATAGCCATTGATCACACTTTCGAAGAAATCAACCACCGTTATCTCAATATGTCCCAAAACTTTTGAAAAGATTACCAGTCCATATATAGCTAAGGCAAATATGTCTAACCCCCGTTCTTCATTGGCATGTTGCATTAGAAACTCATGAAAAAACTTCTAAGGTAGGCAAACCTGTTCTTGTTTCTTTTTTGTATGAGAATCCATAATTTTCTTGTTTATCCCTATGAGTTGAGCGAGACTTTTACGAAATCTTGACTTATATTTTTTGACATATATCTTGTCAGGAGTCTTGAGGTGTAGACCTAACAAAATCGAGTATTCTTCGATGATGAAAGTCATATCAGCTTCATTAAAGATGAAACACTTGTATGCAGGATCCCAGAATTATGCTGCAGCTCTGATTAGTTGATCATCAACAACCACTGCTAGAAGGTGTGCTATATGCCCATGTTTTTGACAAAACTGCTCTTGTCTTGACAGACTCATCTTCTTCCAGATATCAACCAAATCCTTTAAATTATTCTGTTTGAAGAGGATAGATGTTTCTTGAGAGAGAGTAGAATCATGCCTAATTGGCAAGCAATCTCCCATCTTCAGTTGAGTCTTTTCTGACTAGGCCCTTACTTCATTGGGTGTCCCACATGGTGCTAATATTGATGAAAAACAAACTAAGCGTTCATTAGCGTCCATGAAAAAAATTTATCGAAGACCATTTTTCAAGCAAATGTTCTTTATGTAACTTTATGATATGCGTATGAACCAATGCAAAAGAATAAGAAAAAGGTCAGTATACCCAGAAAAGAACAAATAACTAAGTAAATTTAAACATCACATAAAGTAAAAGGGATGAATCCTATGCTTTTGGTCAATTCTAAAAAGGAAGAGTGATGGCTCTATCTATAGGTTAGGCGCTCTTAAGGTTCACTATATGCGATTTTAGGGTCAAAGCTAAAGGTCCTCAAATTGTTCCTTACATCTTTGTCCATCATAGACTAGTAAGGCACCCTAATCCTCACCTATTACAGGCTACAAGCGAAAAAGGTTCAATTTGAGTGGGAGTATTTCGTTAGCCACTGCGGAGGCATTAAACCTCACGAAAGCAATAGGTACTTTACTCCCTCCTAGAGGGACAGAGCTCGGGTATAGAGCTCATGTTATGCATATGCATATGAATGACATAATTAATAAAGTAAATAAACATGAATGAATAAAAAAATTTTATACAAAAGGTTCAATTTTATTACGCTTTTGGATAACACAAATTATTTGCTGGCCTGACTCTCAGAGTTCCCCAGTAGAGTCACCAAGCTGTCATAATGTCTAGATCCGAGGATCTATCTCTAGACATTGACTTTTAGGGAGTCGTCACCAATCTTTTTTATCTAGGTGCGATTGGCCATCTAAGGAATCTGTCCTTTCAGGAAACACCTAAATTTAAGGGTTCCTAAAAGAATAGGTTCAGGTCTACTAACCAGAACAGGGTTCGAGAGTTCGGTTACGTGTGAGGAAGGTTATAGCACCCTCACAACGCCAATCAAAAGATGGTTTCAGCTTAAATTTGTGTTATCCAATGAGCCTTAAAATTTTATCAAGTAATTAATTATTGAAAATTATTCTCAATTGACTCTAATACTTTTAGCAAAAAATTGAGAAAATTCTCTCACCTCAGGAGTATGCAAGAAAACTATTATTTCACTTACAGAGGCTCTATCGTCGGATTATTTGACATTAAAAAAAATTCAAAAAAAAAGAAAAAAATGATTGCTTTTTATGCAGGGAAAATTGATACTTTCAATTTTTTCTCAAAAATTTATTTTTTTTGAAAATTTATTTTTAAGAAAAATTGATACTTTCAACTTTTCCTCAAAAATCCTTTTTTAAAAATTTATTTTTAAGGAAAATTGATACTTTCAACTTTTCTTCAAAAACCTTTTTTTTTGAAATTTTATTTTTAAGGAAAATTGATACTTTCAACTTTTCTCCAAAAATATTTTTTGGAAACTTTGATTTTCAAGGAAAATTGATACTTTCAACTTTTCCCCAAAAATGTTTTTTGGAAACTTTGATTTTCAAGGAAAATTGATACTTTCAACTTTTCCTCAAAAACCTTTTTTTTGAAATTTTATATATTTTTTGGATTTTATTTAAATAAAATAATAAAACAAAATAAAAGTGAAAATAAATTAAAAAAAGTAAAACAAAATAAAAATAAAATAAAGATAAAAGAATATTAAATAATCCTAATTTAATAAATAAAATAAAAAAGTAAATAAATAAATATTAAAAAAAGAAAAAAAAACCTGAAACTGCTCGGAGTACGGCTCGGCTCGGCTCAGTTCAAGGAAGAGAAACGGATCGAAAAAGCGGCTCGGGACGTTGGCTCGACTCGGCTATCGGCTTGAAAGGGGCGAGGCATGCGCATGTTAGGAAACGGATCGACGTTCGGATTGGGTCGGATCTCGGTAAAACGAGCGGATCCTCTAGGTCACTTAAGGCAAAAACGACACCATTTTGAAAGGGTATATAAGGCTATTTCTTTCATTTTTTGGTAGAAAGCTTCTCTTCTCTCTTTCTCTCTTCCTTCTTTTTTCTCTCGCTTCTCTCTAAAAAGGTCGAAGAACTCCGGTTGAATATTCATCGGATTCTGGAATTTTTCATCGAAATTTAAGTTTTTTGTCGAAAGTTCATCGAAAAATTGGTCAATTTTTGGGATCCTTCATCGAAAACTGGGTAGCTGGCCGAAAACTTCAAACTTGGCCGAAATTTTCACCGAAAAATTCAACTTTCGTCGAAAAATTCAATCGAAATCTAGAATTTTTCAGAAATTCTAAAAAAAAAATCTCCAAAAAATTTCTGCTAATTTCTAGAACACTTCTAAACATTTTCTTAGCCTTCTATAATTTTCTATCCGCCCTTTTTCTCTTAATCAGTAGCTTTTGCTCACTGTTTTTCTGTGTGTGTTACTTCTATTCCAGAGGGTCCCTTTTATAGGGATTGATCAGAAGAATTTCTGATCAATCCTAATTCTTCTTTGGATCGAGATTCAATCATTGAATCCAACATGGACTCTTCTGATTGAATCTCAATCCAATTTTCAGCCAGATAAATAAAAAAATAAAAGAAAAAATCAAACGAAAATAAATCAGATAAATCAGAGAAAATAACAAATAAATTAAAATTAAATAACAGATAATACATAAATATTAACAGAAAAAAAAAGAAGAAAAAAAAATAATAATAATAATATATACATATTAATAGATACATAAATACCCAAGATAAAAAAAATAATAAAAGAAAAGAGAAAAAATATATAAAATAATAATAATAATAATAATAATAATAAAAAATAAAATAGAAACAAAATAAAAATGTAAAATAAAAATAAAATGAAGAGAGAAAAAATATATATATATAGACTTACCCATTTGGACCAGGCCAAATTGATCCGGGTCTGGACCAAATTGGATGTCTACATCAATTTTCAAGGAATTCAAAAGTTATATTTGTTTGGACATTTTATTGTCTTTTATTGTAAAATTTAATTATGTGGGGGCACTTTTGTTAGTCATTTTGTAAAATTTTGAGTGGCTAGTCACATATTTTTGTGAAGAATAAGAAAATCATGTTTGGTGTAAAAAAAATTATCGAATTCTGAGAACCTCTCGATCTGTTCAGATTTAATAGGAAAAAATATTTTTCATTGAAAAATTAATATTATCGAAAAAAAAGAATTTTTTTATAGAAGGAACATAATGGTTTGTTTTTTTAATTTTGCAACCGAGTTCAAAGTGCGTGTTGCCTACTGTATGTGAAAAATGGAAATAAAATGAAAAGTGTGTTGAAAAATGAAAGAAAAATCAAGTGAGCTTGTTTGAAAAGACAAAGAAAAGAAATTGGTAAAGAAATAAAATGAAAATAGGTGAAAAAAAAAAGAGAATGGTAAGTTAAGATCCTTTTAAAAAGAAGTTGAAGACTTATTTGATGGGTAATCGGGAATAAGCAAAATTGAGAAAAAAAAAGTTTTGAATGGGTATTTTTAGCATTTACATCTTTCGATGTGCATCTACATCACCATTTTAAATATTGATGTTTGCATCCATGTTGGGGTGATGCATTATGAAATTTTTTGCATGGGCATTAATAATTTGAAATTAAGTTTTATAGTTGCAATGAGCATTGGCATTATCAAAAAATAATTTTTAAATTTACGTATATACGTATGGGGTATCTGTTTCATGTATGAACATTGGTATTTGTATTTATAAGAAACATTTGTATCATGAAAAGAAATTTACTAGTAAAACTTTTGCAACTACATTTTTTAGGTACATTTGCATTATGAAAAAGACATTTGCATTTTAATTACTAGAAATAATTTTACATCTGTGATCATTTGCATTGGTGTAGAGATATTCACATTTTCACCATTTACCTTGAGATGAGACATTTGCATCATAATTACATTTGTCAACTTTGTAAACATTGAGGAAAAATAAGAAATATGGACATTCATTTGAGTTTTGAAAAAAAAAAGATAAAAAATTATCAAGGAAAAAGTTTGTTAAAGAAAAAACAAAAGAAAAAGAAGAGTTTGTCAAGAAAAAAAGTGAAAAAGAAAAGAAAGGAAAAAATATCAATAAAAGAAAAAGAGAAGAGTTTGTCTAAAAAAAGGAGAAGTTGCCCAAAAATAAAAAAGATACATGATATCCAGGAAATAAGAAGAATGAAAAGAGTTTTTCTGAAAAAAGAAAAGTTTAAGATTTTTTTTTTGAAAAAATGAGATTTTTTAAGATAAGATTTAATATGAAAATTTTGCCCCAAATTTTAAAGCCAGTTAAGTTGGCATGAGACGAGAGTTTTAAGCCCAACCTAGCTGGCACTAAGTTTTAAACTCAATTAAATTGACATGAGATAAGAGTTTTTAAGCCCAATCTAGTTGACACAAAATTTTAAGCCTAATCAAGTTGGCACGAGATGAGTTTCTAAGATCAATCTAGTTGGCACAAAGTTTTAAACTCAGTTAAGTTGGCAAGAAATGAGAGTTTTAAGTATAATTTAGTTGGCACAAATAAGTTTTAAACCCAGTTAAGTTAGCATAAAATGAAAATTTTAAAGTTTCAATGCCGTGTAAGCTTTTTTTCAGATGAAATTTTTTTTAAAGTTTCAATACTTTGGATTAAAAAAACTTTTTTTAGATGACATTTTTAAAGTTATGGAGCCTTTGTTTAAAGAAGAATTTTGAGATAAGAATTTTAAAGTTGTGGAGCTTTTGTTTAGAGGAGTATTTATAAGTGTCAAAATTTGTAAAGCCTTCAAGCCTAGTACTAAATTCAGGTAATATTCATAAGTTTTTTGAGCTAAATCTGTTTTGGTGTCAAGATTTATAAGACCTCTGGGAATATAGTCTAAGTCTTTCATGCATAATCTCTGAGTTATCGTAATTTATTTTAAAAGTTTGAAGCCTCTGATGAAATGAGTTTTTGTTTCAATCTATTTTCAAAAGTCATTGAGCCTTTTTAAATTAAAACAAAATAAAAAAAATGAAATTCAAATATGGTTGAGATAATGTGTTGTTGATATTTGTTCATGTGATTTTCTTTAAAAAAAACTTTTCGAGTGTGTCTAAGTTAATTCATTCTAATGTAGGTTTAGTATATTTATGAGTTTTTCATGTGATTTGTTTGTTTTTTATGGTGGTTTTGTGACTTGTGGTAAAGTGGTCTATCCAGATAAATTTATTATCTTTTTATCTTTGCTTTAATATTTATTTTAAAAAACGTACAAAGAAAAGCAGTTATAGATACTTAATTTTATCCGAATTAATCAATATTGTTCTCGAATTACTTTCGAGATTTTGATGTGTCCAATTTAAGGCATTTTGATCATGTTGGGTTCAATTATTATATATATATTTTATTTTATTAATTAATTAAGAAAAAAGTAAATAAAAAAAGGGGAAAATTGCTATAGAGGTGAAAATCAACAAGAGCTAAAGTCTAGGCTCTAATCATATACCACCCCTATTTTTCATGGCCAACCACCTAATCAATTGAAAATAGAGATTGAAATCCCTAAAATTAAGGGATTTGGTCTTAGTTTGAATTTGATAAATTGGTGTTAAAAGACTTGAACAAAAACTCAATCTCTAAAAAAAATTTAAAGGCTAATTTTAGCAACCACCCTTAATCCATTAACCATCAAGCCAAAAAAAGGAATTCCAATACCCACTACCTAAACCATCGCTTATCACTACAATTAATACTACTCCCCATTGAATAGTACAACAGTCAGCAGTTGTTGTGAATTTTAAACCATCATCACTAGACCTATCATTTGCTGCCACCACCAGCAACTCCACCCAATGGTCAAAAAACCAGTAACCCTAAAATACAACATCTAAAAAAAAAAAACCTAGCCTACCAACCACATCCCCAACAAGGGAACCACAGCAAATAAACATAAAAGAAACTAAAATCACAAAACCAATAGAAAAAAAAAAGGTCTCATTCTAAACATGCTCTAAATGGTTTTAAGGCTTAGTTTTTGGTGAGGGGAATGGTTAAGCCTAGGGGAATGATAGAGTTTAAAGTGCCAATGTTTTGAGTGACGAAGAGAGAGTTTTAAAAGGAAGATAGTAGCAACATTTTGGTTCAAATCTAGGTTGTTTAAGGCCTTTTGGTCAAAACCTAGCATAGATTTGAGACGAATAGGTTAAGAAGAGCAAACAGTGAAATTTTATGGTTAAAAAGTGACTAGCCAATAAAGGAAGATGGCGATCAGTGGTCATAACAATGATAATTGGCCGTCAATTTTTGGTTTTGAAGTTGGCCTTTGGGTTTTAAGAGAGTTTGAAAGTTTTTTTTGTAAGGTGTTGAAATGAATGAAAAAAAAAAGGTTTTGCTTTATAATATTTAAAAAAAAAAACAAAAATGACATTGATTCAGAAATGAGAGGATTCATGCACCAATTTTACCTGACCTTGGGGTTTGCGTGCCTGACCCACGATTTGTTCATCTGACTATCCTGGATCTATTTAACTGAAACATTCTTGAACCACCTAAATCATGCTTGAACCAATCCAAAACCACTTGAACAGACTTGAACCATACCTGAACTATTGATTGGTCGTTGACCAACCTATTTTGGTTTTTTTAGTTTTTTTTATTTATATTTATATTTATGTTTTATATATATATTGAATATATGCATGTTTAAAATTTAAATTTGTTAGAGGATAGGGTATTCATTAAAAATAATAATAGAATTATTAAATAAAGTGTAAATTAAAATATATTTACATAATAATAATTTTATCATAAAGTTTAACAAATTTTAAGAAAAAGTAAAAATAATAAAAGAAATAAATAAAGTGATCTGATAAAAAAATATTTCAAATAATAAATTCTCAAATAGTTACGAATATGTGACTGATAAATAAAAATCTTTTAAATTCTATTAGAATCATGGTGAATTTAAAAAAAATTTAATATTTATTTTAAAAATAAAATAAAAATAAATTAATAAACTAGTATTGCGATTTTGTAATTTAATTAAAATTAGTTTATGGCATGTGCAATGCATGGAGCAATTTTATTAAATTAAATTTTATATACATATAGTTAGCATTTGTCATATGATTATATAGTCTTCAAAAAAATTATGATCCATATAAAAGTGATACATATATCTAACTTTCATTTCATAGCAAAATTAAACATTTTAAAAAAAAGTTTGTCAAAAAATCTTAAATATATAATGACCAACATTATTGACCAATAAATTATTATGAACCATTATAATGACACCATTAACAATAAATGAATTTCATTTAAGAGGGAGTGATGGTTTGACATGAATGGCATAATTAATTTACTATATGTAAGTTTGCTTTAAGAAATTTCATGAAGGTAAACATATATTTTTTGAGGTTTTTAAAATTCAAAAGGATATATTTACATAGTTAGTAAAATTTGAATAAAAAAATATGAAATTTTAATTTTAAATTTGTATTACAATTTAATCTGTAATAAATAATTTGAGCAAAATTTAATTTTTAAAATTGTGACATTTGAAAAAGATAATAATATATATAGTATAAATTTAGGCTTTTTCATGTGTGATATTAAATAGAGATAAATATATGTTTGAAAAGAGTGTATTTTGAGATAAATTTAATCTGATTTAATAAGATAAAACGGTTAAAAATTTTGAATTAGTTTAATTTTTTAAAAATTCAACTATTTTAAAATTAAGTAATTAATTGAATAAGATTATTTGATATAGAATTAAAATTAAATTATTATCTTATGTGTCAAAATATATGTTATCCATGTAAGTATCCATATGGTACATAAGATAATGTATTAATACGTGACTCGTGCAATTCAAGAATTAATTTTATTTATTAATTAAGATACTTTAATTTTGTAAAATTATTAATTAAAATTTATTATTACAAATAAAAAATATTATATTTAAATACCTGTCAATAATTAAATATCAATATGTAATGAAAAATTTTATGTTGCTTATAAATAAGAAATTACCTTGGATGCGAAGGAAATTCCTTTAGAATATATCCTTCTCTCGTATCTAATGCAGTTCCAAGATTAATAATTTAAATACACATATTCAAGTTATAAACCAGTAAAAAATTAATCTAAAATTTTTTTAATTGAAAAATATTTATTGATTAAGCAAAAATTGCCATTATTACCTCCACGTTATATAATATTTTGTGGCTTAATATTCTTGTGTACTATTCATGTTATTATTTTTGGGCTTGAGAAAAATATGTTAATATAAAAAAAAATCGATATTTTAAAATAAAAATATAGTATAGTAATAATAACTCTACTTTTTACTCTAGTTTTTCCATTTTTCATTTAGTATAATGATTATAATAAAAAATAGTACTTACATGATAAAAAAATTATTATCTTAAAGTTTCATATGCCTAAAAAGTAAGAAATAGAAGGATCAATGACTTACCAATTATTTGACATTTAACTAAGATTTTTACAAAGTTGGACATATAACACAAAAATTTTTGCAAATGATCAAGTACGTTAAACCAATTTTTTATTCTATAAAATCTGGGCGTAACCAAAAAAAAAAAAAAAAAAAAACCTACAGATGCTATTCTAGTGTTCGAACATTGTGATATTGATCAAAACGCACACAAAAAAAAAAAAAAAAAACTCAAAAATAATTAAGAAATGTGAAGCAAATAAAAGAAGTATTGGAAGTAAACAATAATATTTGAAGATAAAACTAACTAAAAAAAAAATTACATACTTTAACTAAATTACAATCTTGATCAGAACATTAAAAAAGTTGAAAATAATTAAGAATTTATGTTAAAAAAAGGAAGAATTTGAATGAAAATAATATAGTTGTTGTGAGATTATTAGAAGTGAAAATATATTTCATATCTAACTTACACTTTAATGCAAGTTCAGTCACAGATTAAGAACAATAGACAACAATGATTGACTAACCTAAATATATGAAATCCTGAATCGTTAAGTATATTTTAAATAAATAAATAATATATTAGGTGATATATAATATGTTTGACTTAAAAAAAAACAAATATAACAGTATTAATAGGAAATTTATAAATAGTAAAAATATATATGATTTTCAAATTTAAAGAAGATATATAATAATGTATATTATTAAAAAATTCATTTAAAAGAGATATACATAAATTTTAATTTATTGTCAATATTTTAATATTTATAGTTTTTTTAAAGCCTTTAGCTTATACCACCTATTTGAACATATCTTCTTCACTGTTATCATAAAGTTGTCAATTTTATGATATGTAATGGTACTTAAAATAAATTAAAACAAATAATTAATCTAAATAGTTAAAGTACTATATAGAGAAAAAGTTTAAAAGTTAGTAAAACCACATTGATTTGACTTAAAAATAAATGTCTTTTAAAAAATAGTATTTGAATTTTGAATTTAATATATTGATGATAAAAATGAGTTGGTTTTTTTGCATGGTTTAAATTAGGATAAAGTTTATATACAAATCAAAATTTGAAAGACTTAAATAAAATTAATTTTAAAAATTTTGAACATCGATTAAATCATTCGGTAAAAATTGAAAAAGATGCTTACTTGGTTGCATATTTAAAATTATTCTACTTCATTAAAATAAATTATACATATAAAATTATATGTAAGTTTTATCAGGTAATATTATATGTTTTAATATATATATATATATATATATATATATATATGATTACAATGTTTTAACTTTAAAAAAAATTATTTTTTGTAATTTTAACAAATGGAAAGATACTTAAAAAGTATTGAAGCAACTAAATTTACTTAAAAAAAACCTACTCATCTTTACAATACTCAACAATATTGGAAGTAAAATCATATTAAAATTAATTTAAAAAATCTACTCATGATCCTAGATTTCGTACTAAAATTTTGAATTATATTAATAATTTATTATCTCCACTTAATAAAATTCTTAACTCCAACACAGCTATTGGAATGTTTTTCTCATGGGAGGTTCAATATTTCTCGAGATGATTTCATTAATTATCAATATTGAGTTATTCTTTTAATTTAATCCATGTATTAGTTTATACTAAAAAAATCCATTACGAATTCATGTATATATATATATATATATATATATATATATTCATTCTCTTCTTTCCTTTAATTATTTTATATAATCCACTAATTTTTCTTAGGATATCTAATGGATAGAATTTGAATATTTAATTTTATTTTTATGAAAATTCTTTTCCTAGAATGCTTCATCTTGTATCTCCCATTATATAAATTTAAGTTATATATATGAAAAAAAAAGTACAAGTAATCAAAATTTTAGAAGATGAAAAGTGATGTGAAAGAAGTGGTTGGTAGGTAAACATCTTCACGTAAAATTTATATATTTGAGATAACCTCAAATTGAATTTGATATCATTAATAGAATATATCTATTTTTAATAAACTTAATTAAAGCATGTATAATAATATGTTTATTCAATTGTCCGAATTTTGTATATTTATATGTTTGAATAGGATGATCAATATATATATTTGCCACCATACATATTTGAAACCTTAGGTCTCAGTCAACTTTGCTGATTCATAATTTTGGCTTAAAAATTATAGATGGTCCAAAAGTTTGACAAGGTTTCAATTTTATTTGCTTACATATTTATTATTTTATAAAATATGTTGCAATTTAAAAATGAATGAAAATATTGTAATTGTTAAGATTTAAATCGTAGATCTAATAGATGTTATGTCTTAAAAGTAATTATATGAACTAACTGAATTAAACTTCAAATTTATTATAAAATTAACTTATATATTTAGTTTACTAATATATATATATATGTATATAATTAACTTGAACCCCATCATTCCATTTTTTATATTTGACATTTTATTTATTTATTTGATAATATTATCACTTTTTCTTTTGATTTAGTCTAAACCCTAATCCACCTTTTATAAAATAAAACATAAAATAGCAAATGAATCAAGTTGGTAATCAATACTACCTATATAAAAAGGATCCTTTAAAGGATCTGACCTTGACATTTGTCTTTTTTCTTTTTCACTCACTGTTTACTTTGCTTAATCTAGATAACTAAACTTAACATGTGTTGACCATCTCGACTTTTTTCTTTCATCTTCCTTTTTACTTCTTTCAAATGTACCATCTCATTAACTCTCTTCTTTCCCTTGCCGATTACTTTCCCTCTATTTCCCTTGATCTTTCTTTCAATCACCTCTTTGACTCTTCCTTTTCCAATGCCAATCAGTCTCTTCTCATCGATTGCGCTTATGAGCTCGATTCCCTCTTTTTTCATGCTATCAATTGCTGTGCTCAAAAACATGCTTTATATGATGACTGCATTGCCTGGGTCCTTTCACCTAATCTCACCATCAAGGTAAAACCTCAATTATCTTATGTTCTACTTTTTATCGGTTAGTAACTTTCGGATTGTTTGTTTTCAGCCATTTTGTGTCAAATTAATTGTCAACATTTTAATATCGTTATCATTTTGTATATTTTTTGGTGCTGGCTTGATTGATTTATTTTTTTTTTTACTAATAATGGAAAATGGTTTGTATGAATTTTTTTTTTTTTTGGTTTTGCATGTTGTTCAAAAAGGGTTTTTTTTTAATTATATATATATATATTTCAGGTTTTATTGGAGGCTCTTGGTTGGTTAAACTTGAGGTGAGTGTTCTTTTAGTATTATTGATTTTTTTTTGTCTATGTTATTTTTTGTAGTCACTACATAAAGGGGACATTGTTAAAAAACTTAAATGTTATAAGAGTAATTGTTGTGTTACTTTCAATCTATTATTAATTATCTTGAATTAATTGTTGTTTTTGTACTTGTGTCACTTTTTTTTTTAACTTTTTTAGGTTGTTGATCTATTGTTTTTTGTTTTCAAGTTGTTATACTATTTTTTTCCATTTTGGCTCTTTATATATATTTATTGGTTGTTTCATCTATTTGGTATGAGCTTTTGGCCATGGATTGTGTTGGTCAAGCAAAAGAAAATAGGATTAGGAGATTAAAAAGATTAAGGTGTAATACGATGACAAGCTAGGATAAGATTACTTTAGATGCATTTCCTCAGTCTGTTATTAACCAACATGGGATTGATAGGCATTTTGGTCAAGCCAAAAGTAAGAGTGTTATAAGATCGAATAATGTAAAAGTTAGTAGAAGAACAATTTTAGCTTAGGATGATAGTTTAATAGGGTTAACCAGCGATGTCTTAGGGGATGTCAACAAAAAATGATAGATCATATAATGAATTTATGGAAATAGAGGATATTATTTGAAAATAATTCTTTATAATGCATTTGCCATCAAAGAAAAAATCTTTGTGAAAAAAAATAAAAAATTGTTTGCTCATCTCAATTGAAATAATTGTAAAAAATACATGATTTTTTTTTGCATAGCTTTTTTATCTTTTTTTTTGGGCAACTTTATAAGAAGGGTGTGCTTTTTTGGACACTTTTGATTCCTATTTTCATTTTGCTTATATAGGAAAAATCTATTTGGTGTTAAATTTAGCGATCAAATTTTATGTTGATCTTGATATTCCAAAAACGAGTGAGCTAAAAGAATGGTAATATGAAATTTATGATCATGCATTTCATTTTTATTTTGAAAAAATATGTATCAATTTATTTTCCACATTGCTTCTTTGCTGACACATGTTTGGTTAGTTATAAAATTGATCCAATACAAATTCATTTAAGTAGGAATTCAAGAATTTTCATGTTTGATACATGGTTACTTGGTAATGTAAATTTCCTACCATTGTGGTTCCACCTAAAAATGGCTACTGCTGACTAAACAGGGAACCATCCCAACACAAATATATGCTAGTTACTTGTGGACTCTCAAGTACTATATAGATAATCTAAAAAAAATGTAATTCTCATGAACAATGGGTGGGCACTTTTTGTTGAATGTAAACTCCAAAAGAAAATTTGGATAGCAAACAAATAGTAAAAAGTAATGACTTGCAAATTACAAGGATCGCCATTGTTCAATATGTTGGCTGAATTCTAGCTCATTAAAGTTATTGTATTTGATTATATTTTAAATGTTGCTGACTATTTGAGAATAGATTATAGATAATTGTATTGATTGGGAAGGACAAAGGAATTAAAAGGTACTATAAAGGCAATCTTCTTCAGTTTCATTGCAATTTTACTTCCAAACATTAATTTATAATATAATTAGATTATGTAATTGTGATGATTTTTTCAGCTACCTTTGATATTTATTTAATATTAAATGGTTCAGGTGATAAGCATCATACCTTAAAGTGCTGTCTAACTCTTTGCTTATGAAACTTATAAGGTAATAAAAAAATATGCATAACCTAATCTTAGCATGGTACTTATATTGTATTCCTAGATGGAATTAGTCATTTGATTTTCATTTCTTATTAGTCTGAATATTATGGTAAAGTCATATAGAGGAAAATTTGCAATCACTGCTGGATTAATAATTTAACATATTTTTTGTTATAAATGTTGATTCTCAATTGGTAAGATAGTTTCAACAAATTTCTTATATAAGCTTTTGGGATGTTTAAGATTGTTGCCAATTTTTCTCGGTAGGTAATAATTTTGTAGCATTGCTCCCCCACCCACAATATATATATATATATATATATATATATATATATAGAAAGAAGAAAAGTAAGAGAAAATAAAAGAAAGAAAAAAGGAATAAAACATTTGTTTAAGAAATCTCTTTTCTGAAAAACTATTTTAAATGCAGGCAAATAAGGATTGCAACTATTACAGTTATGATACTAGAAAAATTAACGAGGTGAAATGTGTGCACTAAGATCAAATTTCTACAGTGTATGGCCTATTTTTAGGATTATTATGGTTAAGTAATCTATTTTTACAAAAATATTAATTCCTCACCTTTCCCAATGGGTATTGATTTTTCACCATTTGGTTGGGAATTTTGTAACTAGATTTTATGATAGAATAGTGAGTTGTCTTTTTTTCTTTTTTCTTTCAATTCTATGAAAATTGTTTCTATTCACCAATGATGTTATTGGTGTCTTCTATCTACAATTAGAATTTTCTAGAATAATGGTGGTCACAATTGAAAATTCTACCATACAAAGAGAATGCAAAGGTTCAGTTTCCAATTATTTAGATAATAAGGATCTTTCAGCTTATTAAGTATGTTTTCTTTGTTTTTAATTGTTTTTCCTCTCCTTTTAGGGTATTTTATGTGAATATAGCTGTGATGCCGGTTATATCATTTCGGGTAGTGATGACATTAACCTTAGGCTCTAAAAAGCTAAAGCATTAGAACAATTAGGAGTAGTAAGAATCTCTTGATTTGACATGATTCATTAGATTTTGTATATTTAAATCATATTTCCTAATGCAAGCTAACTGAGAATTTGTTGAAACTGTCCTACCAATTAAGAGTTAACATTTATAACAGAGAGTATGTTAAATTGTTAAATCCCCAATGTTTTTGACTTGGCAATGAATTTTGAATTAAATGCCTGAATTGGTGTTATTGTAAGATTTTCTTTCAATTTGGTTGCTACAATTTTCTTGGGGACTTCTTTTCAAGGATGTTTTACGACTAGACAATAATGGTCTAGATAAATCAAGCGTGTTCAGAAATTTTTTCTGTGCAAGAATCAAATGTTTGTACTTAAATATATATGTTATATGATAAAATCCCATTTGGAAAATCAATTTGTAACAACTCATGAACTTAAGTTGTTAGTTCTTGATTATTGCAAGAAAGAGAAGCTGAACTGAAACTGGCAAAAGCTTAGAAGTTAGGAAAAGTAGAAATGGTTGTAGTGATTGCAAATGAGAAAGCAACACAGATTGAAAAAATGATTGAAGCAAATCTTCATGTAAGCTGTCTCCTATTGAAAATTTTTTTAGTGCAAAACTGAAAAAAAAAATTGTTAACTTTTAGGATGAAAAAATAAACTAAAAAAATGCTTTTCATTGATATTTGATAAAATATGGAACAAGGAAATTTAAAAGTTATCCTACTAGATTTTTCTCATATGATGGGTTGGAATATAAAATCGTATGGCTCTTACTTAAAGACATTATAGAAGTTTAATTGGTACCACGTATTTTTGGAGAAAAAAATGAAAGCCAGAAAAGTTTAAGACATATTGTTTGATTTGTAATGTACCAAATCAAACATGAACAATTACTTGAGGACGAATGAGTGTGACTTCAATTAAAAAAGAGTCTTTTAAATTGGAAACTATTTATATTTATGAGTTACAAACAATAATTGTGAATGCATTATCGATTTATTGTTTGTTAGTTGTTCAAATGAATTTGATATTGGAGTAATCAACATGTATTATTATGCTTCATATATGCTTAAGTGCAACTCAAAGATGGTGAATATCCTTAAGCAATAAATACTTGGATTCAACTTGACTTAGTAATTGACGCCTACAACAACTCAATGGTGTGGCATTAAATTGTCCTTATTTACTTAACAGTAAGTACATTATGACTTTGAAATCAAGTTTTAAGACATCATTATTTCTTCAAACATTAGAAGGATATCTTGGCAATTATAGAAGTTACTTCAAATGAAATTATAGAGTTGTAAATGTATGATTGTAAAATTGTCTCCTAATTTCTTTTTCGGTTGGTGTCTGCATAATTTATATGGTTATTGAAGGACAATCATCGAAGAAGTTCCATGACACTATCTCCAACAGCAATTGCAAATAGATAAAACAAACATATTTCATTATAATTTTTTGCATTTGTTCACTTTGTGCTATGTCACCTTCCCAACTTCAATTCCATTGCTGGTGTCTCTTTGACGGCTACAGTGATGTTCTTAAGGTATTAAATCCTTTCATATGCTATTTAAGATAAATTAAACAGAACAAAGGGTAGGAATGGCATTAGCAATGCTTATAGTTAATTACATATATTACGTTAACTTTTACCTTAATCAAATATTAATTTAATAAAATACTATAAATTAACATAATAAATCAGACGAAGTCGGACTTCAATTCCTAGTAAGAAAAGAAAATATTTGTGGTGGTCCAAAAGTAGTCTTGTTATGATCAATGGCATTTTAGAAATGAGGATTGAGAAAATCTTGAGATTACAATTTTGATGACATCAGCATAAAGTTTCCATATCCAAAGCAAACAATTTAAAATCTGTCTGTTTGTGGATAAAGTATTAACTATAAAAACGAAATCTGTAATTGAAAATAGAAAAAAAAAAAAGACATTAAATTAATTAAATAAAGATTTTTTTACGTGTTCACGTAAATTTATTTTTTTTAAAATGTAAAACTTATTCCAGAGGTTTCCAATTTGGAATGAAAATTTTGGAATGAAATTGCAACCAAATGATAAAATTTTGATTTTTTCTTGTTATTTGAAATTGTTAAGAATTAATCTTAATTATTTGAATTAAAGATTTTAGTATTCTCTAGATTAGATAATTTATATATTTATATCATATTTTTATTTTCTCAAACACTTATAAAATATGAAAAATTACTAAATCAAATTTATGTCAATTTGTTAAATATAAAATATATATTTTTATTTTTATCAAATCTATATACAAATTTTGTAAAAATTTTAAACAATATAAATTAGGTATAAATTGTATTATTGAAACATTTTTTTTGGTTCACGTCATTATGATTATGTTGGTCACCATACCTTGTTTAGAATGATCAGATCTAATACTAGTAGACCTCGCACGCATTGTTGATTAAAAGCTTAATTTTTTTTTTCTAATCTTATGTTCAAAAAAAGAAAACTACATTTTAACAAGTGGACCATTGATAACACAGTTAAGTCTCCTAGAATTGTTCCAAATATGTATACATACATCAGTTAACTAGAAGAAAATTATTAGTTGAATCACATGGAACGTCTCCTTTCCTTCTGATTTCTCGAATCCAAATTGGGGAGCTGCCATATACGTCCCTGTCCCCATATATACCCGAATAAACAATGCCCAGAAACCATAAGCGTGTTTATGTATCTATGTGATGCGAGACATTTTTTTATGGGGTGAAAGAACATTCGAGCTCCATTTTTTTTTAATATGTTGAGACTGTGGAATTTAATTCATATTTTTTTAAAAAAATGTATCAATTATTAAATCAAATATTTTAATGTAATGTTTGAATTCAATCTAAAGGGCAGAAATCAAGAGTCTATCATCATATTTACAGAGTAAAAGTTTTTTAAAAAAATGATGTTGATTGATGAGTCTAACGGTGAAGAATATTAGGTCATCAAATTTTTAAAATTTATTAATACCTTTGAACTTTTCTAGTCTTTTTGAAGGGCATATGTTTATTTAATTTCTGTTTTATGCATGGATGGTTGAACAAAAAACTCAAGTGAATTTCCATTTTTAGTGTGGCTAGATCAAGGGGATATTAAAAAATAAAATTTAAATGAAATATTTTGACAAATCAATTAATTAAATATCTTTTTATTGCATTTCAACATATAATAATATTTTATCATGTAAAACATAAAATTTTAAAAAATAAATGGGTATTATTATTTTTTTAATAAATATAATTTTTGAAGTAAAATGTTTAAAGTTAAACTTGCCATTGAAATTCTTGAAACAACAGGCATTGTTACTCGTATACCCTATATCTATTATAAAGTGAAAGATTAATTGGATCGTCCTCATCTCAATACCCCTTCTTTCGTTTTGGGCATTTTGATGCTTACATGTTATTACTTTATTTGGGTTTGGCAGTTGGTTCAAACTACTTTCTTCTTCACACGCTTTTCCCTTTTTTAATATTTAGTAGTCTTTCTCATTTTAAAATTTCACAAATAAATCAAGCATATGTACATTTAATTATTATATTAATCTATTAATTTTTTAATTTATAATTTACTAAAACATTTATTAATATTTTAATATCATTTGTAAAATTAAAATTTTAGAATCCTAAAATTTTAAGTTTAAATTTCATTATGTATAATTTTAATTATCTAATTATATTCTAAGTTGCTAATTGATTATTCAGTACTTATAATTTGATTATCATATAATAACTGATTATTCAATTAATTATTATGTAATATTATATTATAATTGTAAATTTTTATGTATTTGTAATTTTTTTAAAAAAATAATAAATGAATAGGATGATAATTTTTTTGGATTATTATTTTATAAATTATGTGTCAATTATCCTGCGTTCGAAGTTTAAAAATTAAATATTTTCATAATTTTTAAATATAGATAAAATTATATATATGTACATTTTCAAATATATATATATATATATGTAGAATTTATTAGTAGCATTTAGTTAGGTGAGACGCACATGAAATCACTACCATCCACAAGGCAACGTGAGTAGTTGGTATCTTGGTATTTGTTTGTTTTCAGAAATGCTCCATTCACAAGCCAACAGAAAAAATAGAATAAAGGGCAAAAAAAAGCCAAAGCGGAGAGCCTTGAGTCTAATTCTGAGGCTCTTCCACGCCAAAACTGAGAGAAGAAACACTAAAGATGGGAGTGATAAAGACTTCCATAGGAGATGCCCTGTTAACATCGATGTGGGTGTTTAGCATGCCACTGCTAAGGATTTTCACAGGCAAAATAGCCACTTTCCTCGGTGTTCAAGCCCTGCCTTTGGCTGCTCTCTTCATCACCACAAGTTTGATCAGTGCTCTGGTGTCTATCTTCACCTTGATTGGAGACGCTTTTGGTGGTGCCAGCTTCAACCCCACAGCTTCTCTCACTTTCTACGCTGCCGGTCTCAGTAAAGACTCCTCCCTCCTTTCCATGGCCGTACGTTTCCCTGCTCAGGCTGCTGGTGGAGTTGCAGGTGTCAAGGCCATTTTGGGAGTGATTCCAGGGGAATATAGGAAAATCATGAAAGGACCTTCCCTGAAAGTGGATTTACATACTGGGGCTATAGCTGAAGGGCTGTTGACTTTTGGGCTTAGCCTTGCTCTCCTTATGATTCTGTTTAGGGGTCCTAAAAACCCATTGCTTAAGCTTTGGTTAATGGCTTTATCAACTGTGGGATTGGTCAGTGCAGGTTCCAAATACACTGGACCTTCCATCAATCCTGCCAATGCTTTTGGATGGGCGTATGTTAACAATTGGCATAATTCTTGGGAACTTTATTATGTTTATTGGATTGGCCCTTTGATTGGGGCAACTTTGGCTGCTTGGGTTTTCAGATTCCTGCTTTCTCCACCACCAACGAAGGAGAAAAAAGCTTAATTTAGCTCAATTGTTTCCAATTTCTAATAAAATTGTTTAGCTTATTGGTGATGTTGTGATGATCTTATTGTTGATCTAATCATATATCCAATTAAAAGAAAAAAAGTTTTTTCCATAATTTTTTTCCCATAGAGGTTTGATTTGGATTATTAATTTGATAAATTGATTGAGTGAGATTGTTTTTTTTTAGAAGAATTTGAACTTTTTATATATAAAATACGTACATAAATCATTGAATCAAAATGCTTGATTGATTGAATGATGAAATTGGTTTTGAACTTAAAAACAGTTTATATGAAATAGCAGTCCATGAAATGCCTATCAATTTCATGAGAAAGGCTAAAAAAAAAAGCATCAATTATAAGTGTAGTGGAAATGGATTATTCTTCAATCTCATATAGAGTAAAACTCCATTAATTTTTAGATGAGATTCCCTGAAAATAAAGAGACTCATTGCAAATTAATTTGATGTAAATGCATGCATCTATTCTATAAAAAAGTGGGTTTTTAATTTCCACCGATACTCATAAAACCTCCTATAAAAATCTCCCTTCATTCGAGAAAAGAAATATTCCATCATTGGAAATGGCCCGCTCAGCTACCAAAGTGAGTATGATCGTTATTTCTCTTACCAAAGATGAAACTCCTGTTCTTTCGAGACTGCAAGCTCCAAATGGGATATAACTAAAGAAATAATATAAAATCCTCATATACATACATAAAAAGTTAAATAAGAATATTTATTTAAATATTAAAGTATGGAAACTTGTTTAAATTATTTAAAATTTAAATGATTTATTTAATAAGCTCGACCTTAGTTTATCTAAAAATATTAATGAAATAAATACTAATTAAATAAACTAATAAAAAAATTATTTCAACAAAATTTGGATTATTTTATATTTAAAGTGTTTGAGATTCGAGTTATTTCAACCACCACTTTTTTAAAATTTTGATCAATTCAAGTTTGGTGGTTTGAGTTTGAGCTTCTTTGAATGAGTTTTTGAGTTTGGATTGTTTTGGTTACATCTAAAAAGAGTAAATCACCCTAGTAATTAAATTATTGCATATATTTTTACCTACTTTTTTTGTAATGTATATGTGTGTGTGTCGTTTTTTTTTTTTTTTCCAATATTGTATGAAACAAGTGTTATGATTTCCTATAGGACTAGCAATTTGTGTTAACAGGTCTTAATCATGTAGTTTGTAAAAGCAAGGGTATAATATATAAATACAAACATGAGCACAACAAGTTTATCACACAACAAAATACACTTAAATAAGGTTAATACACGATTAATCTATTCAAACATGATTAATATACTTAAACAAAAATAAAAATTATTTTAAATATTAAATATATTCAAACTCATTTAATCAATAAATTTAAATGGATTACATTTGTTGAGTAATAAAAAAAATATGTTCATACGATTACTTAAATGTGTATAAATGTGTCATACTCGAAACAATTTTACAAAATCCTAACCAGATTAAGTCAATATCATGGTAGCTAGAGGTGTCCATACTACCGGCGTGACACCTTAAATTTTTTGAACAAAGTCCGTCCATTGTACATCATTTAGGCAAATTTAGTTTAAATTTATTAAGGTATTAAAAATTAATTTTATATTAATATTTTAATATTTTTATTAAAAATATATATATTTAAATTAAAATTAAATAAAAATTATTTATTTGATAATAGAATACTTTCACAAATTGAGTCAGCTTGAAAGTTCTTATCCAAAGCTCGAGTTAGATCGAACCAGACTTACAAGCATGACAGATAGCTTAGCTCATAGATAGATTTAGAGGTAGCGAATTGTGTTCAAAATTATTTGATTTAATTTTAAATTTGATGATTATGTTATTTTTTTAAAAAATACCAGATAAATTTAAATAAAAATTTTGTGAGAAAGTTTCCAAAAAGAATAACATCGAATTAAGGGTAAATGCTGAAATGAGAAAAAAAAAAAAAAAGAAAGTTATTACTAAAAGGACTGAGTAAAATCGTAAAAATCTAATTATAAAAAGAAAATTTCTAAATTTAAATGATTTTTTAGATTATGTTCATAAAATTCTTTATTAAAAATAATTAAATCAAAATTAAAATATAAAAATATGGAAATATGGAAAGATTGAAATAACGATAAATGTAGCATAAAAAATTTAAAGAAAAATTAAATGTTTTGATACTTTTAAATTTAAGAAACGAAGCAATCTGGTCACGAGCTGCTTGTGTAGTGTTTTTTTATGATACATAAGAGGTAGTAGCTTGACAATAACATAAAAAGTTACAAATGTCTCTTTATAGCAATTTAGGACGTCTAACTACGTTTCACTTTCCTTCAAAATATTATTCTTTTCTTTTAAATTTCACTTTGAACGGTAACAAATTTAGTACAAATTATCACCAAAAGTAGCAAGAATTCCTTAGGCACTTGAAATGGTTAGCTTCGGCTAAATAGTTTTTCCAACAAAAGAAAGATTAAAATTAAAAATGGTAATGAAGCGAATATTCATTATTTTAAAGATATTTATATCCCATTTTTTTAATTTACTTTTAATTAATAATAAATAAAGATTATTTTTTAAGATTTGAAACTTTTTACAAACGTAAAATTTATATATTTTGCATATGTAAATAAATAATAATTTTTTATGTGAATTTAGATATATAATATTATTTATTAAAATTTAAACAAATTTAGATATTGAATATCAAAAAAGTATTATATGAATTATATCTAAATTCGTTACAGATAATAAATATAATTTTTAAATTCATTAGTTATTAATTTATAAATATCTCAATCCAATATAAATATATCAAATAATATAAAATATTTGATTATTAACTATCCATTATCATCCCTAACTAAATTCTTACTTTGGCACCTTTAAAATTTCATTCATTATGTGGCCCTTCTTTGGCAAAATTGTAACCTATCAAATTTGCAATGATTTGTTAGTCGGATATAATTTAGATTGGTTTCTTGCTTGGTACTGTAAATTTAAAAAAATCTGGATATATATATATATATATATATGTATTTGTGTGTGTGAAAAATATGAATTAGTGTGCGCCCACACATATTTAGGTAGATAAAACTAAATTTGCACGGATAAATAACTAGTCTATACTCTATAATCTATGATTTATTTATAATCTATTATATATAGTCTATACCATAGCATAAAAAAAGTCTCCTAAAGAATCTTCTCTCGGTAGGTGTCTAATTTATAAAATTACTATGTTGCCATCGTTAATTAATAAAAAATTAATGAAGCTTAAGTTACTAGACCTAAAAAATAAATTAGACTGTTTCAGTTTATTTGATTTACTCATCATTCTGCTGTTTCCTTATTAAAATAAAAAACAGTCGAAATATCTAGACATGGGCAGAAGTGGAGAAGTTAGTAGGGAGAAGTAAAAAAGTAATAATAATAAAGGAAAGAAAAAAAAAAACAAAGAACATCCAGAGAAATTTAGTCCATGAATCAATTGCATCAGCCTTGCATATTAATTATTCTCAACCCTCAACTTATCCTTAATATAGGGAAAGGAAGAAGTGCCAGGGTAGGTATCTTGAGTTATCACCGTCCATACAATAGCCGTGCAGCAACAACAGGTAGTCGTTCCACCACCAGCTTCTGCGACGAACATTTTGCAAGCCAAACTTGTTATTTTCATGCATTTTCAAGTAATTGGTATTAATGCCTTTGTTTTATTTTTTAGGAAATTGAAGTTTGTTGTTGTTTTGATTGTTTTGATTCTAGTAAGTTACCAAAATTTTGCTTTTATATCACTGTATATTTACTTATTTATTATTTTTAAAAATCAATTTTATTTTCTTAATCTAATAGTTACCACTTCAACAAAAATCACTTATATTTTTTGCTGATGCAATTTCTATTTTAGACAGCTCATTCATTGTGAGAAAGTTGAATTTGAGAATAAAGGTCTCTCAATAGTTTAGCCATTTTCAATCAACTGATGATAATTTCTTAAATTTTTTGATTCATTTTATTGTTTTTATATTAATATTTTATCTTATAAATATTTTTGGTTACATATGTATCGTTATTTGCATTTGATACTCTATCTTAAATGTGAATCAATATGATTAATGTTTTTTCACTACGGTTTTTGTTGATATTTACAATCTTCTTTGGTTTTCTTTGCTCTAGGAGGATTAATAATTTTATATATAAAGTTGTGTTGTCTCTTTTGTTTAGATTTTAGTTTTGCATTTGTATACTATGGTTTATAATGAATAATAAGTCAAAATAGGATTAGAAGATTAGAAAAATTAAGATTGAATAGATTAAGGCAATATTTAGTCCCTATTCAGCATATCAAAAGTAACGAGAAAAAAAATCAAAATGTTTATTTTAATCAAGCTAGGAACAACCGGATTGCTAGATTAAATATAATTATATCTGATAGATTAAGATGTCATGGAATTTCTCTGCCT
This sequence comes from Durio zibethinus, assembly GCF_002303985.1. The sequence continues at coordinate 10,301,654 of NW_019168481.1, read as the reverse complement.
AAATTCTTCAAATTCTATTAATTCACCTACCATTACTTCACCAAGACGATGAGTTCTGTTAGTTTCTAATTTATACAAAAGTGATTGTGTAGGTCTATCCTAGCTTAATCTTTTCCTATTTTTGTTGGATTAGTTCTATTACTTTTTTATTGACTTTAATTACTCATTACTGGTCATTGATGCCTTTGATTACGCATTACCAATATTTCTATCTTTGTTGGATTAATTCTCCTATTATAGATAAAAATACTATATTTCTATCATAATTGTTTTTCGATTAATCCAACTAAAATTTATTGTATTTCTATATATAAGTTCAAAATATGTGATAAACAAAATAAACATATGTGAAACACATAATTTAGTATTTTGAGATTTTTAATGTCTTTTTTATTTTTTTTTCAGAGTTAGTGCTATAGAAGTTTTAAAAATATTGATTTTTAGATTTAATCATGGCAAGTACATAACTCCTAAATATTTTGGATATTTGGGAAGTCATTTTGTGATTTATAGTGCTTAATTAATCTCTAATTTGATTGCTTATCCCTAATATAATATGTTGCTTTTGCTTTACCATTAATCGTTCGCAAGTAGGATGATTCTCATGTAGAGGATGAAAGGCGTACTCTAGTTACATTTCTATTCGCAAGTTTTTTTCATTTTTTTTTTTTGCCAGTTAATGAATTCAAAGTGTGTTTTCTCTTTTTGGATGCTTAATAATGAATGGAATCTATTTGTGCTCCAAAGTAGAGTTGATTATTGTATACCTTTTTGTTCTAAGTGTCATTGTTAGCAAAACCTTTTTCATATAATTGTGTTATGTGGATTGCTCTAAATCCTATCCATTTGCTTTTGCTACATGCATAAATTATGCATTAGTATGAAAATTAGTGAGCAAAAGGGTTGTACTTGGAATAAAGACTTTTTTATTTACATATTGTATTTTTTTTGTAAATCTAAATAGTTTAATTAGTCATTTTTAAGATGAAATACTTATATATGAGTTTAAAAGCTTACACTTGATTGGAGAACATGAATAGAGCATACCTAATTGTCAACTTGGTTGATTTTTGTAAAAAAATAAGGAAAATTATTATTTTCCATGCTAATGTTGATATTCTGAGTGTAATTGCCATTTCTAACTTAGTTGTCTCTGTTTTATTATAAATCAAATCTTGAGGGAAGCTTTTTTGGAATTGGATATGCAGAAAAGATCATGTTAATCCTATGTAGCTATATTAAGTCTCTTTTCGTTTTTCTTTTTCATTTTGTTTATATCTTTCTATTAGTTAGTACTTTTCTCCTTTTAGTATGAAACTAGAACTTCATGTTTCAACCAATGCATAAGAAACATTAGCTTTTAATCTCTCTCTAAATTGTAATTTTTCTTTTGTATTAATGCTTATAATTTTTTAGTACATATATGCGAATATAATATATTTAAATATTTTAATTTTATCTTTATAATATATGATAGAAAAAATATTAATCTCGAGCAACCCCAAGCGAAGCGAGGGGCACAACACTAGTCTATACTATATATTGAAAAGAATTCTTTAAGGATTGTTTATTTAACATTTGCCAGCAATTACGTAGTTGCTTTTGATAATTATTATTATTATAGTCTTATTAATTAAATGAATAAGCAGTTTTAATGCTTAATTGGGTTTTCAAGTCTTCATTTTATTTTAGATTGGCTTTAATAAATGGGCTATGGGAATTGAATATGGATTTTTGGATTTTATTTTGTTATTTAATTAAATGTTAAAAAACCAAATAATTTTGCCTAAAATTTTCTCAAAAACTTTAGGAAAAGGAAAAGAATAGATATTTGCTTAGAAGCTTCGAGAGAGAAAAAAAATAGATAGAGATAAATGAAAAGAGAAATAGGAGAAAAGCCTAATATTTGTTCACCTTTTCATTTTTTCATAAAACTTAGACGTAACTTTCATTTCTAGGTCACAGTTGTTGGTGGTTATAGATAATCCTTCCATCTTTTTTCTTTTCCTTTAATTCTTCTCTCTCTTACACCATTGGATCTCTTTCCTCTTATAAAACCCTTAACCATTTTCTCAAGCCTTTAGAAATTTGTTTATTTCAATTATTTTTTTATTAGTTTTATTTGTAATTGGTGTTTTCTAATAGAAAATTTATTGTCTATCAAGAACTTGGAATTTTGTTGGTAATATTGTATGCATTCTTTTAAGGATAAATTTTTTTTTTTCTTTATCATAAGATAATTTCTTTTTCTTTTTTGATTTTGTGAAGGATATTTGTTTTTGCTTTTGGTTTTTAGTGAAGGTTTTTAAAGGTTTGATCTTTTAAAAAACTCATAATTTGTGAGATGAAATTGCTTTAAAATTTCAATTATTTCTTGATTTTTTTAAATTTTGGGTGTTATTGTTATTTAGAGTTATTGAGTATTTTGGACATTAGTAAATATGTTTTTTTTATTTATAATTTTTTATCAATTAAATTCTTCTTTTTTTATAAAAATACGTGGAATTCTTTTTTTTTTCTTTTTTTACATGTTTTAAGTTTTGTTCTGTTATGTTAATGGTTTCATTTTTTAATAAGATTTTCATTTAGTTTTGCTCATGACTTTTTTTGGATGATTAGATTCACATCTTTTTTTGCTCTTCAAGCTGCAGGTACTTTTTTTTTTGTCAGTTATTTTGTAGTAAAGATAAATGTTTACATGGAGTGAATGATGTGAGGAATTAAGAATAAACAAATGGGTATGCAAATATCCATTTTTTAGTAAATTGTAAACATATTGAGTCCAAAAGGAAACTTGGACCTTTATTAAAGATGTTAAGTATATGAGAGTTCCATGTTCATATTTGAAAATTTTATTTTTTATTTCTTATAAAAATAAAAACATTGGATTCTTCTGATTTCAGACATCGATACAAAAATTAGGTTGTGCTGTAAGAAATAGGTAATATTTGACACCAATATGTAATTAAAGTTATAGTTGTTATTATAAAGTAAATATGAGAATTTATGTTATTATAACACTATTATAATATAAATACAAGAATATATGTTCTTTTATAGCTATAATTTATCAATTATGTATTTTATGTAAATTTGATGGTTATTAGGAATCTCTTAATTTTGTTTGGATTGGTTAGTTTGTGATTTAGTTTTTAGCTTGCATTCTTAGAATTATTAAGAAGAAATATAAAGTTAAATGTTAAAATTAAAGTGAGTAATAGTAATTTTTTGTTCATTTTATAGTGGGATTAGGTGTTTTTAGTTGTTAATGAGACCTAATTCTTACCTTTCAATCTCAAGCCAAAGAAGAAATTTTATTGAAATTGACATTAATAAATCCTTTTAAGACCGTAGCTGGTGTGTTACACATTTAGGTAATTGTAGTGATTAATACAATAATTTGTTGTTAGGAAACATTTATTAAATGTAGTGAGAAAAATCTTTGGGACAACTTGGTATTACATTCTATTTAGCCATGATTAAGACTTATGCCATCACATGCATTAGTATAAATGCATTCACTAAATATGATATTATCATTTAAATATTTTTATATTTTAAGAACTCTTAAGTAAAACTATTTTTTGTCATCAAGGTGTTGTTGGTTTTTTTAGGCTTTAACGTCTTACTATCCTTTAAAGTTTCAAATTTTAAGAATGTAATTTTTTTACTTGTTTCTTTGTGGTTTAGTAAATTTTGTAACCTTTATTGCATAGCTCTTTTTGTTGCAATTAATTCAAATTATTTAGATTTATATGTTAATTATCCCATTTTTTGTTTGGATTTATTTGAATTTAATTTTGATATGTAGACAAAAATTTATTTACAATACGGCATGTAAAACTAGTAACAAAAGAAACCTATCAAATAAATGAAGAACTAGGAACCTGAACTTGAACTCGATCATTTGGATACCCCAAATGAAGAACTAGGAAAACCAATAACAAAAGAAACTTATCATAACGTATAGATCCATGAACTTATTGTTAGAAAAAGAATCGTCACTAATCTTTTTTATTTAGGTGTGATTGACCACTTAATTGAATTTGTCTCATTTTAAAAAGATATTACAACCTTGACTTAGGTATATTTAAATGGTAGATTCTAATCCATGAAATCAAATCTAAGTTTGAGAGTACGATTACATGTGAAGAAGGTTATAGCAACCTCATAATGTCCATCGAATGAAGGTATCAGTTTGATTTTATATTATTCAAGCCTTAAAATGTGTTTGTAATTTACCTAGTTAATTTAATATTGAAAATTATTCTTAAAATTACTCCAATCTATTGGTAGTAATTTAAGATAATTTTCTTACCTTAAGAGTATTCATAGAGACTTGTGTCCCACATTAAAGATGTTTCGTCATTGGATTCATTAACATATTTTTTAAGAAATTTTTTTAAATTAATAAATAAAATCCTTCAATCGTCTGGTAAGATTTTATATTGATGCATATCCCTTAATTGTTTGGTGAGATTTTTATTTGAAAACCTATTTACAAAATTTTTTTAAAAAATTTCATTAAATCTTTCAATAGTTTAGTAAGATTTGACTAAAAATTTAAATCTTTCTATTATTTGGTAGGATTTAAGAATTATTTTTTAAAAAGTTATTATGAAATTCTTCAATTGTTTGATAGAATTAATGATTCAAGATTTTAATCCTTTTATCATTTGATATGAATTATGAATTTATTATAAAAATTTATTTTAAATATGCATAAAAGAGAAAAAAGAAACAACTAAGTAACATAAATAGATATACAAAAAAAAAAAGAAAAAAAGAAATTACCAAATAAATTGAGCTATAATTGATTCCAAAGTACATGGGCTTTTGTAATTGGGTTTGCTCACTTTAATTTCTAATTGTTGGAACCAGTTATGATTTGATCTTGTTATTAGATTGGATTTTCAAATTGAGTTTGTCCCTTTTGACTTTTTATGCTTTTTCAACCCCTTGTCTTTTTTCTTGTTTCTTTACAAAAGAGCCTATGGCTTCGCTAGCACCCATCACTTATATTGATTGCCTTCTTTCTGGTTTAAACAAAAATCAAATAGAAACCTAAAACTTATATACCTAAAAACTTTATAAATTTTGCTACAAAAAATTTTGTTGAATGCCTTTCTTTTGTGTTTTTTCTTAACTTTTTTTTCCAACACGAGAAAATTCTAATTATTTAAACCTAAAACACTAGAAAGACTACAAAAAAAATTCTTAATTTTTTTGCTTTTTTTTTTTACTTTTTCTTTCTTATTTTTTTAATTGATTCTTAATTGTTTCTAATTGATCCTAATGGGATCTTTTTATAAGCTTTTAATCCCAATTACAATAAGAAAATGAGTTTTCTTAGTTCGAATCTCCTAATCAACGTCAACATTAAATTTTTAATCCAAATTTACCTTTCAAACCAATTCTCTTTTATAGTCCTTTTTTAATTCAACAATCCAATTAGAATTAAACCCTCTTTAAATTTCAACAAAATAATTTTTTCCCTTTTTTTTAAAATAATAATAATAATTCTAAACTAAATACAATAGCAAAAATAAATAAAAAAATTCAAAGCCTAATCTTAAAATATAAATTCACCTTGAACTAAATAAGGTGTCTACAAAACTTATAGTTCATTGATTTTTGTTTGCATGCTAAGTTTGATTTGAGTTTAATCCAAACAAAGGCCATGACTTGATGCCTTATCTTCAAGTTAAAGTATATTATACAATGTGTATTTAACTATCCTATGGTGTAGCGCAGGTTTATACCCTAGTCTATACATCTATACATATATATATATATATGAAAGAAGTCCTTTAATGATTTTATGCTTGACAAGTGTGTATTATGCAAATGACTATTTTGTCTTGAAAAAAATTGAGTAAAGAATAGTTAAGGATATAGCTAAAACTACTAAAAACCTCACTACTAAACAATTGTTATCAACCCACCATCAAAGCCCATCATCATATTGCTATCACACACCATGATAGCCTATTTTCACTACCAAAAAAACTTCAACAATTAACACACACCAAAAAACCTTCCATTATCACAGTTACTTAAAAAAGAGACAAAAAATACATTAAAAAAATTCACTCATCCCCAACAAGGGGAACAAAAAAAAATGTAAAAACAAATCTCAAAGAGTTTTAATTTAGGACATTTAAGATGTTTTAGAATTTTGTTTGGAGGAAAGGAAAATCTTAAGAAAGAAAACGATATAGTGAGAGATAAAAGCATTTGAGCGATGAAGGAATTTTTGAAGGTAACAATTGCAAGTCCAAACTTAGATTAAGGCTGATTTTTTAACTTTTGAAAAATTTTGATTTGAAAAAAGAATAAAAAGAGGTCAATAGGATTTTTTTGATGACTTTTGGAAAATTTTTTATGTCGGTGGGCAATGGTGCACGGCAACGATCGTTCAAACTCTAATAAAAGAATGTTGATCATTTGTTTGTTTTGTAAAAAAAAAAAATGGAGTGTGTTTGATAGAGAAAAGGGTTGGATGAGGAAAAAAATTATAATAGATTTTTTTATCGCACTAAAAAAATAATGTGAATCTATGTAGCGATTATCGGTTCTCCAAATCCAAATGCAAGTATCTTCTTTCTTTTTATTTTATTTTATTTATTTTTTAAATGATTTTATTTTGAGAAAAGTTACTCGAAGTGGATAAAACCTGCTAGTCTATACCTATATATTAAGATTATCTTTAAGGGATGGTTGTTTGACACTTGTTTATTTTATATAATTATTATTTTACCCTTTCAACATTACAAAATTAATATTTTATTTTTTAATTAAAATAAAAAATAAATTAAAATATAAATAATTAAAAATTTAAAATATACAAAATTAAAAAACAAATAAAAAATCATTTGAATAAAAAAATTATCTTAAAAAAAAAAAGAAAAAAGAACCAAAAACTCTAAAATGTCAAAATATAATTTTTTTGTCATAAAATCATGTGTCCGAAATAATAAAAAAAATGATCTAGATTTTTTACTCCAAAAAATAATTTTCGAAAACTTTAAGCAACACAAACCACTATCGACAAAATCAGTCAACACAACTAACAATAAAACAAAAACCATCTTAAAAAATTCTTAGATTTGAAATAATTTCAATTTTTTTAAATTTAAAAAATTTCACTGTCATAAGCACCAAGTCACCACCAACACAATCAACTAGTAAACACTAAAAATTAAAAAGAAAAAAATTAAAAAATTATATTTAAAGTTTTTAAACATATTTTTAGCTTTTGAAAAAAAGGAAAAAAAAACAAAGAACATGAAACCGAATAGAAAACATAAGACAATAATATAAAGATAAACCATCACCGGTTGTGACTTATGGAAGTAAGACTGTAGTAGAAGTCAAGGTTTATGTTTTTTTTTACAAAATGAGGAATTTTTAGTGAAAGGTAAGAAAACGAAGTAAGGAAAAGAAGATAACAAATAAAGAATGATAAAATATATGCCACCATCAGGGACTTATAATGGTAGTGGTGGTCGTCAAAGGTTAAGACGTTTATAGGTTTTAGAGGGGGGAATGATATGAGCATAGAGGAACTAGCTCAAAGGTCCAAAATATGATGTTTTTGCTTGACTAGAGGCAAAACAAGAATAAAAGAGGGGAGGGCTTTCGATGTTTCTTTTGTTTTTATTTCAACTAGGCTTGAAATATAGTTGGTTTTAAGGTTGATTTATTATCTGGCTCAAATAAAATTTTTATTACCTTTTGAGCCTTTTTTTAATTTTAGAAAGTTGGCCTGGGTTTTATTTTTAGTTTGACTTACTTGAATCTCAATTTTATAAAATTCATATTATTGAAAAGGTTTTTAATATTTTTATTGATTAATTGAACAAGAATGCTACATGTCACTTATTATTAGGAGACAATTTTATCTCTATAACCTCAAATCACTTAACTAAAATCCCCCAATTACATATTTTTAATCTTTTATCACTTGAAAGACACCTAAATTGAGGTAGTTTTGATGTAGGAAAACAAAATAAACAAAAAAAAGAGAAATGGATTAGGTTAAGTTTAAGCTCAATCAAGATTTTTCTCTCTATGCCTAATAGAAATGATCAAGCCTAATGGATTGTACCCATTTTTTTTAAAGGCCTAACAATTTTAAATATATAATATTTAGCCATTTAATTTAATTTGATTATTATTCATTATGTTTTATTGAGTCTTTTAATATAAATTAAATTTTTTTATTGAATTTACTAAATAAAAGTGAAAGTTAATAATAATAATAATAATAATAATAATAATAATAATATGATTTTTGAAAAATCCTTAATAATAGAAATTTAGGAAATTTGTAGCAATACTTTTCAAGGAAAAAAAATGAAATGAGGAATAATAAAATAAGAAGAGATTTAAGAATTATTCCAAAATTTGATTAATTTAAAAAATAACAAAGAAAAAGATAGAAAAATAAAAATAAAATAATTAAATAAAAAAATTACATGATATAATTTTAAAAAATTACAAATGACAAGAGATATTTTTAAAATTTCATTTATGTTTAGAGAATTTAAAAATATTTTACTTGCTATTAAATAAAAGAGACAAGTTGTCAACATAAAAAAGAATGGTAAAAAGAAAGTATAATAAATAAAAATTACAAGAATAATTATCTATATTTCAAATATTAATTACGATAATAATATTTTTTAATATTATATCTCTCTAATTAATTTATATATAAATATGGACAACATGGGCAAAACCGGGCATTAACACTAGTTATATATTAAAATTATTTTTGATAAGTTAGTTGCTTAACAACTGCAATGTTATAAAAAGACTATTTTACCACTAATCAATTATTACGATGAACTTACGAGGGTTTTAAAATGCCCTTGACTGGTGAATGGTGCCGAAGCATGAATATTTTATAATAAAAATTTACATAAAAATTAATTTACATGAAAAATCAAATAAAAACAAAAATAGATTCAATTTAAAAACAAAGAGACTTTGATAAAAATTATTTTAAAAAATACAAAAAAATAAAACTCAATAACATCGATAAAAAGGAAGTAAAGATTTGGATTTTTAAATTCATATTTGAAATTTCTAAAAAAAATTTTAAATTTTTTTCATAAAAGACTACTAAAATAATAAAAAAAAACATCAAAAATAAAAAACAAAGTCTGGAAATTTTTTAAAATTTCAAAAACTAAATTTAAAAAATTTAAACAACACAAACCACTAACAACAAAATCAATAAACACAACTAACAATAAAAGAAAATTCTTATAAAATTCTTAAATCTGAAAATTTTAAAATTTTATATTTATAAAAAATTTAAAAATTTTATCATCACTAGCAACAACTCACGACAAACACAATCAACTAATAAACACTAAAACCAAAAAAAAAAAAACTAAAGAACTTAGATTTGAAAATTTTTAGAATATATTTTTATTTTAAAAAGGAAAAACATGAGACAAAAAATATAAAATCATAGGACAACAATATAAAGAGAAACCTTCACTGGTCGTGATTGTTGGAGGCGGTGATGGTGATGAAAGTTGGGGTTTTTTGTTTTATAGAAAAAAGAATTTTTAGTAAAAGATATGATAACAGAATAAAAAAAAGAAAGAACAAAGAAATGAGGATAAGAAAAAGACAACCACCGATGACTTGTGGTGCAGCGATGGTGGTCGGAAGCGGTGTCTATAATAGATTCCAGAGAAAAGAGCTCTTAGAGAAAAGAAAATAAAAAAGACTAAAATTTAGCTAATTCAATATTTTCTTTTTTCTACATTGGAAAGGTTGAAAAGGTAAATAAGGCAAATAGAGTAGGGTTGTTTACGTAAGCTTATGTCATGAACTTCTCCAGATGATATTTTATAATTAAAATAATGAAATATTTTTAACATTCTCACATAGATTTGGAATTTCGCTTCAAAATTGGGGGATTCACAAACATTATTGTTAATTTTATTTCAGTATTGCTTGTATCTGTTAGTATATTTCAATTATATTAAAAAATGAAATAATTAAGAGTAAATTTTTTATCAAATTTGATAAAGAATAATATTAATTATTTTCATTGATTTCGATTGATATATAAATGTAAAATATATTTTATAATTTATAATTTATTTTTTATTATTTAATTATTTAATTTAATAAAAATAAAATTAATGAATAAAATAATTTAAAGTTGAGTTTTTTTATTTTTTTACTTTAATTTTTTTCACATTATTTTTTCATATCAAAATTAATAAGTATTTTAATTTCTTTCATGAAATCAATTACACTTTTTCTCTAAAGTTTAAGAATCTTAAAATCAAAATTAATTTTTTTCATCCATTTGTTTTTACCTTAATATATTTTCACAAAAAATATTTAAATATGATATGATCAAATTAAATATTTAAAAATATTATTATAAATTGATGATATTATTTATTTTACTTTTAAATTTATTTATTTAATTTTTAAAAATATTGTATTTTTAATTTTAATGTTATTAATAATATTATTATATATAAATTTATATATATATATATTTATAAATATATTTTTAGTAAATTAAAAAGTTCAAAATAATATATCGACATATCGGATATCAATATATATAATTTTTTTAAAAAATCAAAATATTATGGGATACAATATTAACAATCTTGCTTATGAATCAGACCAGTCGACTCAAAGTTATTATTACTTACTACCGTATCAAAATGGATTTATTAAAAAAGGTGTAAAATTTTTAAAATTGTTAAAAAGGAAATGAGAAAAAATCAATTTTATCCTTGACTTTCAGTTGAATTTTCAACTTCAACCAACATTCCAATGAGAGAAAAAGGTAGAGATGTCGACATTCCGACAACCCAACCAAGTAAAAGCCATATCGGGCTTTAAGATACGTTAAATCGAACATTTTAGCAAGATTTTGGAGCTTAAGACTTCGGAGATATTGGGTTCGACTTGGCCATGGTGGATTTTGGCTATGATGATGCTGGTTTTGGCTTGGCCGTAGTTCATTCCAGATGGCTGGTCATTTTGGGCGCCTCTTTCTCTCTCCTTTTCTTTCTTTTTTCTGCTGAGTTTGAAACTGGAAAATCAAACTTAAAATTAAGGGTAAAATTGGTAATTTTGCTCTTAACAATTTAAAAACTTTGTTTTTTTTTTTTATTTTTTTAAATAAATACTTCTTATCACCGTAATAAATAATAAAAATTATGTGTTCATTACCCTTACTTATAATTACCCCGTAATAATTTAATTCAAGATCAAAAAAGCATTTGTCTTGTATCATTGAAAAAAAAAAGAAAAAAAAAGGAAATGAATTTAAAAAAGTTCATGTCCTGCCAAGATATTTTATTTTTCATTAAAACTAATCACAGAATTGTTTTGGTAAAAGAAAAGCACAGGATTGTTCCATTCATTACAATTTTTGTCTATTCCATTCATTACAAGTTTTTGTCTATTTAAGTGAGGCATGTATTTGAAATATTTTTGGAATGGAGTTTTTGGCTTTTGGCTTTAAGAGAAAAAGATTAATTTGTTGATCTAATCTAATTATGAATCTTTTGACATGTGAAAAATAATTTATAATTTTTTGTATGAATTTTAAGTGTTTTTAAAAAATTTTGTTCTTAAATTTTTAATATTTTAATATATAAATTAAAATATTATCAAGTACTCTTATTAATTCTATCCATTTTAATTTTTAAAATACGGTGAAAAAGTTTTAAAAATTTTGATGAAAGAAAAATACAACTTTTAAGAAAAGAAAAAGATATAGAAAGAAAAAAATTAAAAAAGGTATTATATTTATAACAATATTTAATTTAAAATAATGATTTTAAAATTTTATTAAAATAAAAATATATTAATTTATACTTTTAAAGAAATATCAATAGTTATCGTAACCAAGCAAGAAGAATTTACTAGTTTGATTTATTTTACACATTACATAAGTTTTTGTTTTATATATATTACTTTGAAATACAATTCTGTGTCCCTCCTTTCCACAAACAAACCCATTTGTAGCCGTTCGAATTCTCGCAACATAAAAGCTTTCCCTTTGCCTTTGTCTTTGCCTTTGCCTCGGCCTAATGCCTATAAAGGTTAAGAAAAAAAAAGGGATAAAATTGAAATAATAATAAAATAAAAAGTCAAACACCAACCTTTAGTTTAGCTTTGCCGGGGCATGACTAATATTTTTTTTGCACGTAATTTATTCAGATTCTTATTAAATGTGCTTAAATTAATTAAAAATTTTGATTAATAAGTGACTTATTTATTAATTTAATTCAAATATTAGAGTAAATTTGGATTAATTACTGACCAATCATACCATAGAATAGGATTTAAGATCGGTGGTCGCTCTATTGAAAAATTAATCAAAATTAGACATTAGGAGGTATCTTCTCTCTTTCTATTTCTTATACCAAAAATTGAAATATATATACATATATATATTTATACACAAAGTGTTTAAAATCCACAAGCGATAAATATATATAAACACTTGTTTTGGAAACAAGATCGAAAATCATAAGTTTAAAAAAGAAAAGTGCTGATTTAAAGGAGACCTAACAGATAAAAACTCAACTATTTTTGCATAATGTCTATCATCATTTTTGGAGCAAGAAAAGGAAGTACAAGAAAGCTTTCTTATGGATAACCAATTTATTTTCAAATATAGTTGGGAGGCTTTACCCAAGATATGGGTAAAAAAAAAAAAATGGAAAATACTTCCTAAGTTGTATATCTAAGATGTAAATTAGGTATTTTTTACATCCAAAAATAGCCGCTAGGTTCATTTTTTCAACCTTTCCAGCTCTTTCCCCTCACTTGTTTCATCTAGATTTTCGATCTTTTTGTACACAAAACCATTAGCAATCCACATATAAACACACAAATTAACAGCACTCAACCCAGCCAATACCCAATAGAAGTAATTAAGATGTGCTCGATTGAGATTATCTCCCAACCACACATTCCCTCGCCTTGAAGTAATCATTTGGACAACAGAGATAATGGCAGTGTTGATAAAGCTCCCAACTCCCACTATACTTATGTAAGCAGCTGCTCCAATGCTTCTCATTTCTTCAGGCATTTGATCATAGAACAATTCTTGTAATCCAACAATGGTGAAAACATCTCCGATCCCGGTGAGCACATATTGTGGAAGTAACCACCAGATACGCATTGGGACTACGGCTTTCGGGGTGTTGATTAGGCCATGTTTTCGGGCAGTGTTAACCCTTGCAGTCTCTACTAGTCCTGCAACAGCCATGTTAAGTATAGACACAAACAAGCCAATACCAATTCTTTGTAGCATGGTTATTCCTGAGGGATGTCCAGTTATTTTTCGAGCTATAGGGACGAAAACCCGATCATAGATCGGGACGACGATGAGGATCGTGAGGCCTACGAGACTTTGAAGTGCTGCTGGAGGAACTTGGAAATTGGGTCCGATTGATCTCAACATTGTGCTGCCTTGCTTGGTGAAAAATGTATGTAATTGGGTTATCACAGCACAAAACATTAAGCAACCAAGCCAAATGGGGATTAGGCGAAGTACAAGCTTAACTTCTTCCACTTGGTACAATGAACAAAGCCTCCAAGGGTTCCTGGTATTGCTCAACGCATCTTCGTTGTCAATGATCATTGCCTTATCTAAAATTCTGCAATTCATTCCAAGTAATATTATAAATGTAAAAGATTCTGACCAAAAAAAATATGGAAAAGATTATTCGCACGTAGCAACGGCATAATTTTAAAATTTTGATAATATAAGAATTAAATTGGAAAAAAATAAAATTTAAAAGAAAAACTAATGCATAAGTGTACATGGATTTATGTGCACATAACATTGTCCAAGATATAGATGAATGCATGTTCTCTTGTTTTCTATTCCTACCAATGAAATTTTTAAATATATATATACAATGAAATAGTCCCAATTAAGACTGTCTCACGAATAAAATATTTTTCTGTTACACTTTTTTAATTCTTCACAATAAAATCTTAATGTGACATTCTGGGACTAATTTTTAATTAACTTTAAACTTAATTATTTTAAATATTTAGTTTAGAATATATATTTGAAAACAATTTGTTCATAGTATTTAAGGAGTTTTTTTTTTTTTCAAATTTTAACCAAAAATAATTTGAAAATAAAAATATTGAAATTAAAAAATAAACCCCAAACACTAATTATTAAAAAATGGAGAATATAGTTGGGCATCATGAGACAATAACTAATTTAATATAATTAAATGCACTGAACAAAAGGATCACATAAAATTAATTTTGCAAGAGAAAAGGATCTCATTTTATTTGTGTCAATATCAATCAAGATGTACAAACTGGCTAAAAATTATTAAAAAATATAATTAAAAAAAAATGCAAGCATAAACCATTCTATTTCATTTTATTTAAATGAAAGTGATGATTATGTCACATGTATATGTGAGAAATTATTAAATACATTGATAGTAGAGTTTTTTAATTTCATGAGTAAGATTAAAATAGTGATACATATCTTTTAGTATATATTTTAAAAAATAAAGATTTACTTTAAAAAAAAGTGAGACATATGTCACTATTTTAATTTTGTTTGTGAAATTAAAAATTTATATTATCAATGTATCAAATAATATATATATATATATATATATATGGAGTCCTGATCTGCTTTCATACAAATTAATTAAAATTTTGATAAACTGCTTTCTTCATTTGTTTTTGTTGTAAAATGCTAGCTGGCTTATTTGACAAGGCTGAAAACAAGAGATAATAAATAAAAGTAGAAATTCGAACCTTTGTTTATCATCGCCATTAATGGTGATGTGCGAGTTTTACCCTATATAGTTTAAGACTTGAAAATTAACAGTTTGTAATTGAACAAACTAAACCTTTGTTCATTATAACATTTTATTAACAAAAAGCTTGAGTGATTTAATTAAAGAACATGGTGCTTATAGATTTTTTTATTTAATCTATCCATTAATCATGAATGAGATAACATATTTAAAATATTTTAAACAATAAATTTATAGATACTAAAAGTATTTGTTTAAGCAAACCCAGTTTTTATAAGGTTTAAAGTTAATATAAAATGTACCATTAAATACAGTAAATTGCATTAAAGAAATTATCTAATTCATATTATCAGTGAAAATTTTAAATTTTAAAAATAAAATTATTACGATAACACATGCCTTCTTATTAAAAAATAAAAAAAATAATTAAAAAAGTAAAATATATAACAATTTTTTAATGTATTTGTAAAATTAAAAAATTACATTGTTAGTATATAAAAATCAAACTCATAAAATTATTGTATTCTTAATTTATTTTTTCCCTGTTAAAAGATTATAGTGATTTACAGTAATTTTTTCCTAAAAGAGTCCTAATTTCTATACCATCGTAATTATAAGGTAATATTTGATATGAGGCGATCATTTCAAAAATCATTATAATGTACATATAGTGATTAGATCACTATATTTTGTAAGCACTCGATGATCTTACGTAGTGGTGATCTTGGATTATCAAGAGTGATTAAATTATTATCTTAGAGGATGATGTAATTCTCATACACAAGAGTAGAAAACTTGTGAAGTGATATATAAAATTAATAATAGTTAATTTTATCAATTTAATATATGAATTAAATGTTTACTGCATGTGAAAATTGTAATTATTTTATATTATAAATTTTATATTTTGAAACTAATATCATTGTAACAAATTCAAAAATAATATATGTATTTTTTTTACTTTTTTAATATTTTATATATAATATATTTTTTAGTTTTTCTTTTATTATAAATTTAATAGATTAGTTTTATTTTCCAGTTGAATTTCTTTTTCATAATTTATGATGCAAAATCAAGTTACCTATCAATAAATATATTTATTAATTTAAAATTTTAATTATATTTTATTATAAAATAAATAAATATTACAAATATTTTATAAATTATTATCTTTAAATAATTTTAAAATTATTAATTTATGTAATTATTATAATATTCATGATTATTTTCATATTTTTAAGCAAAATAATATTTTATTTTTAATAATATTAAATACAGTAATTTTTAATTTCTAAAACTTAATAATTATTTATCAAATAAAATAATTTCAAATCATAAATATTAAAACTACTTTGATAATAAAATTATTTTGATAATAAAATTATTTTGATAATTACATTATTAG
The DNA here is from genome assembly GCF_002303985.1 of Durio zibethinus. The sequence continues at coordinate 10,285,439 of NW_019168481.1, read as the reverse complement.
AATAATCTTACAAAAGACCTCTAATACTACCCAATCGTGAAACCAACCAATAAAATTAGCTTAGACTAACTTACCAAAACGAATTACGTGATTAATATTTTATCTGACACTTACCTGAATTGCTTTGTGCGGACCAAGTTGCAGCCCCTAGTTTGACCGTGGACGTGGCTCCCACCTCTATCATCTTCGTAACAAATGCCCCGGCCACCGTGCGTCTCTCTCAAGCGCCACTTCTTTGCGGCTGCGACGAAGACCTGTGCCACTGTGGTGAAAGGGCTTCCCGTCGGGCGTTGCTTTCGATACCTCTTGATTCCAATAAAAAACAATGCCAATGCCACAGCCAATGACCCTGCTAACACCCCAAATCCTGCTGTCCAGCTAACATTATCCTACATAACATGGGAAAAAATAAGGTTACTTTACATTAAAAAAAGGAACTTTATGATAAGCAAGTAAAATGAAAGTAACGCTAGTTTGGCACAAATTTTTAAGTCAAGAGAGTAAAAGTTCTTTTATATTTTAATTATCAGATTTTGAACTTTAATTATTAAAATTAAAATTTTAATATTTTAATAACAGAAGATATAAAATATTTGTTAAGAGAAAAACTTTTTATTTTACCTGGAGATTTTAATAATTTAACAACAGAGGATACAAACTATTTGTTAAGAGAAAAACTTTTTATTTTACCTGGAGATAAATCAAAACAATAATTGCTACGGAGGCCCCAGTAACAATCCCTAAGTACCACCAGTTGAAAAAGGAGCTTTTGGCTGCCTTCTCTTCCAGGTTGTTTTCATCGAATTGATCAGCTGCAAAGGTCTGAACGCAGGGCTTGTGCCCTCCTTCGCCTACGGCTAATACGTAAAGCGCTGTGAAAAACACTGCTTTTCGAGAATGCATAGGAATTACTGAGACTGATAAACTCAATAACACCATCCCCTGGAACATGGAAACGTTATTTGTTTAAACGATGAAACATATTTCGACAGTAACGTACAAAGTGATCACATATACCAAGAAGTAGATGAGAGAAGATGCAAGGATGGTCTTGAAGCGGCCAAGGTATGAATCGGCAATGAAGGCTCCGAGTAAAGGAAAGATTGCCGAAACCCCAACCCAGGTATTGACGTTCTTGGCAGCTGTGGCTACTGGCTGACCAAGATTATTTGTGAGATATGTTATCAGATTTCCAGCTAAACCATAAAAAGCAAATCGCTCCGCCATCTCAACAACTGCATGAACAATTAAAAAAACATAAAAAATTTATTCAAGAAAAGAAAAAAGATCTTGGGAAAATGAAACCCAAGATTGAATCCAAAAAAAAAAAAAAGAATGGATTGCTTACAGATGACAAAAATGGCAGCGTTCCAACCTCCTTTGGAGGACATTTTTTGAGAAGAGATCTTGCTGGAATTTTGGTGGTCATGGTCTATGGTGACTAGAGCAACTGGCCTATCCATGGAGGAGTTGGGAGTATGAAATTGGGCAGATGGACTAAATGAAAATATCGTGATGGCCTAAGACGGTTGGTCCAATTTATATATGTGAAATGCTCCTTTGAATAACTTTGTTCATGTTTTTTCTCCTTAAGGTAGAGTCCTAACTATTTTAATATGCTTTACAATCCCAGTTTGTCACCAGCAAAACCAAAGTATTTACGGAAATCTCATCATTTTATTACCTTAAAAAAATATGTATATGGCGAGTAATCTGTATAAATTTTTAATATTAATAAAAATTTAAATTCTTATAAAATACATATATATATTTATATTTCATTATACAAAAGTTAAATTAAACTCTCTTTTTTTACTCCAAAGTAAAAAAAAAAAAAAATTTAATATACACTCTTGTTGATGGTGGTTTTAGGTATTGGTTAGAAGGGAAGTAGTTTGGTGACTATGCGAGGGATGATTGGAATCTGTGGTAAGAAAGTACGATTAAGAGACGTAAGAGTTGATTTTCTGGGATGTGCTTCAACACTCAAGTTTAATTGTCTAAGGGTTTGTAAAGAAAAAGGTATACTGTAAATAATTAGAAAGCTTTAAGAGGAAGGATTCTTTGTTCATACTATACTTGGGCCTCTTTTTTATTTATATCTGAGTGGAAGTGCGGTAACATGACTAGGACAGTTGATAGTTGATGGTAATTAGAAAGCTTTAAGAGGAAGGATGCTTTGTTCATACTATACTTGGGCCTCTTTTTTATTTATATCTGAGTGGAAGGGCGGTAACATGACTAGGACAGTTGATAGTTGATGGTGAGTTTATGTGGAGCTCGAGAAGGGGCCATATGGGTGATTGTGAGCATTTTATGATCCCAAACAAGTGTGTATTACATTTAATGATCTCAGGCAAGTTGAAAGCCAGTTGATTTATTCTGAAGTGATATCTTGTTGAGATGTTAGCAGAGGTATTTGGGCAAGTCACTCTTTGTCGAGCTTGATGGGTAACTAGCTGTGAATCAGTGTAGATGATTTAGGTAATTTACATTTAGATTAGCGGCTAGTTGTAGCCCTGCGGCTATTACTTTATACTTGGTTGCATTATTAGAGATAGAGAAACCAAAAGATAATCCATTCTGCTACTTTTGCCTGCGAGGGCTCAACAGTAGAATTCTTGCTCCAGAACCATCCTTTCCTGAAGAACTATCAACATGTAGCATTCATGTCTATTCTAACAAGGGAATTGACACCGGGGGACGTTTGTTGAATTGGAGCCGTGGCGCAATAGTATTGATTAACTTGCTTGTCTCATTCTTTGGTTGTTCTAGAGGTTGAGGTTAGGGCTCATCAACATGCAGTGGCAAGGTTTTAGTTTCAATGGTGAAAAAGCACTCCACAAGGAAATTTACAAGGGCTTAGGCTTTGATAGCTTTTCTACGCTTATACTCAATGTGAAAGTCACTCAGCTTAACACTCCATTTCGTCATTCTCCCTTAAGTGTCTATCTTGTGTAATACTTCCCTGAGGGGCTGGTTGGTCATCACAATAATGGTGTGTGCTTGAAAGTATTGCCTTGTCAACAGGTGGCCACTATCAAAGCAAATGCGATCTTTTCCAACCTTGTGTAATTAACTTTTCCGTTCTACAGTGCCCTGTTGGTATATTATACTGGAATCTAGTTTTTGTTCTCCTTTCGAACAGTACTATAGCAACGATTTCATTTGATACAGTGAAGTATATGAAAAAAGGCTTACCAGAAATAGGTTTGTTGAGTAAGAGGGCGACTAGAAATACTATTTTAGTTCCTCGAAGGCCTTCTAGGTCATCCCATTTGAATTTGGTGGCACTTCAAAAAACCTTGAAGATAGGTAAGCACTTATTAGCCAATTTAGACACGAATCTATTGAGGGCTGCCATTTGTCCTGTGAGTCTCTACATCTCTTTGGTTGTCCTGAGAGGTTCATATCAAGGATGGTTATGACCTTTACAGGATTTGCCTCAATACGCCTATTGGAGACCATAAATCCTAAGAACTTGCTTGCCTCCACACCAATGGTACACATGGCAAGGTTCAACTTTATGTTATAAAGATAGAGGATAGAGAAAGCTTCAGCCAAATATTGTATATATTGTTCCAAGGTAAGGCTTTTCACCAATATGTTAGCCACATAAACCTCCACGGAGCGCTTAATCTATTCTTTAAATATTCTATTTATGAGCCACTGATAAGTAACTTTTACATTTTTAAGTCCAAAAGGCATGATTGTATAGCAAAAAAAATCATCTTTAGTCGCAAAAGACATTTTCTCATGGTCCGATCTAGCCTGCTTGATCTAGTTATACTCTGAAAAGGTGTCAATGAAACTCAAATACTTATGACCCATAGAGGAGTCAGCCAACTTGTCAATAGAAGGTAAGGGAAAACCATTTTTTGGGCAGACTTTATTCCAATTTGTGAAATCTAAACACATACGCTTTTTGCCATTAGCCTTTTTTTATCATTACCATATTGGCGAGCCGTTGTAGATATTTTATTTTTTTGATATAGCATGCTGCCAACAAATAGTCCATTTCTTCACTAAATGCTTGGATATGTTTAGGAGCAAAACGCATTTTCTTTTGTCTTATCGGCTTCGCTGCTGGGTTCACATTTAGATGACAGGCAATAATAGGCTCAACAATGCCCACAATGTCTACGACAGACTAAGCAAAGACATTTGCATTCCGTTGCAAAAAGCATTGCAATGTATTTGTGGTTTTGGAGTCCAACAAAAATTCTTCCCAAGTTATCAGCTTTAAGTTAGGAGGTACAATTACACTGACACAGTTTGCTTGACAAGGTGAGCTTTACCTTGCCTCATCTCATTGCGGGTATCTAGGCTATCAATGCTAAAAGTTTGTCAAAGCGGGATTAATAACATGCACTGAAAGTGGGGGTGTATGTTGTTCTACGAGTTGTTCTTCAGGGCTTGCTGGTAGGGTTGGGGTTGTTTCAATTGCTAGCTTTACCTTCTGTGTTAACTGCAGGGAAAGTAGGTCGCATTGGCTGGCTGTAACTTGATTAGTTCGTATGAATCCTACCCTTGTAGTGTTTAAAAACTTGACTTTGAAATAGTAGACGGTGATGACCATCTTTGCCTTCTTCATCAATGGCTTGCCGAAAATGACAATATAGGCGAAAGGTTAGCTACAACAAGAAAGTTTGCCATTGCCGTCAGAGTATGTTCCCCATCTCCAATGGTGATTGGCAGAGTGATAAATACTTTGACCGCAATGAGTTGGTTGGTAAACCAAATATGGGCTTGATGGCCTTAAGTCTCCATCCAAATATTGCATCTATTTAAAAGCTTGATACTGGATGAGGTTCATTGCACTCCTATTGTCAACCAAGATCTTTTGCACCTAAAAGTTGATGATAGTTGTTGAGACCACTATGGGGTAATTGCCATTATCTACAAAGATTTCAGCATTGTCCTTAAAAAATTACCCATCAATCGTCCGTTTTCTATTTTTAAAGGGCCACATCGATAGCCATAACACTGTGCAGGTGAAACTTGTGCTTGGACTTAATATTTGTCAACCTTTTGTTGCACCCACAATGACGTGGATTATCCCTTGGACAGGTTGTTTGCTAGCCACTTTCACTTGGCGAGCCTCTTCTTCTTATTGGGAAAGACTTCTACCTTACTGACGGACGGGTTGACGGTTTGTTTTGATGCTTTTCATGGCAAGTGGGTTGCTATTTAATCTTTCGATCTCTTTTTGAAGGGCTATGCACTCCTTAGTGGAGTGCCTTCTATTAAATGATAGTTACTGTGTTAGTTTGCTGAGGGTTGATTGTTTGGTCTTTTAAGTGCTAGTCTCGACTAGTTAGGTCCTTGGTTAGTTTTATGGACGACTAGTTGGGTTATGGCATTCAAGGTTCTGTTTGTGGTTTGGTAGTGGTTTGTTTGTGGCTAAGAGCTCTGACTGATGCTGTGTTGCTAGTCTCTTCTTTTGGGTTGGTTATAGGATTGACAGTTATCGTGAAATCTTTGGCTGTGGGTTTCTGTCTACCTGCTATCACCTTGCAAACATTTAAGGCATTGATCACTCATATTAGCTCTATCTACAGCTCTAAGTTCCTCAGCCTCCGTGAATTTTTAGGCTCTTTCATAGAGTTGATATAGTTGTTTGGGTTTGTTTTCAATGAAAGAGTGTCTAAGGTGATCGTGTCTTACCCTAAAGATGAATGCTTAAATGATCTATTCTGTGTTTAAGTCTTAAATTTCCAAGGTTGTTACGTTAAATCTCTTCAAGAATTACTATAAAGTTTTATAAGGTTTTTGCTTTACAGCCAACAAGCTCACAAAGAAGCGTACCACGACTCTGCTGCTAAGGAAGTCGGCTAGGAATTGTTGATTAAGTGTATCAAGGCAATTAACTATCATAGGGGCCATTGTATAGAACAACGTGTAGGTGCTGCCCTATAACGTTGTAGGGAATACTCTTCACTTAATTGTGTTTGAGGCATTATGAAGTTCCATAAATTCCTCGAAATGGTCAAGGTGGTCTTTTGAGTTGGTGGCTCCATTATAGGTTTCCTTGGGAAGTTTAAGAGAGTTGGGGATGTAATCTTGTCTGATGAGGGTGGTTAAAGGGTTGTGGTTGTCTTCTAACCATTATAGGTCCCTTTTTTTTCCCCTTCTTGATATCTGCTAGCTCTTTTCGTAAGACAGCTATTTACGTTGCCAACCCATTTTTTGGGTTGAGATTAGTGGGGTTTTGGTTTTGTGTTGTGGGTTTAGTGGGATAAGTGTCGTCTTGAAGGGGTTAAGGGTAACTGTCATCACATTGAAAGGGACCTAGGGTGGTTTTCAAAAGAAAGAAATAGAGCTTTCTCTTGGGTGGGGTCTTTCTTGTAGGGGTTGCTGGGTGGCTTGTTGGTATTGTTGGAATAATCTTTGTTAGGTAGCTACTTGGGCATTTAAGGGCTGGGTTTGGGTCATCAATGCATTATAAAACTTTAGAGGAGGTTGTTACATGTTTGTTTGATATCAGTGGGGTTGGAAGTGTAACTTACACAATGGATGTGGCAGGTGGAATGTTTTGCCAATGGGTGGCATTAATTGGCTATGAAGATCGCCCTTCTAGAAAGGGTGGGTAAGAGGTTGGGTTCAAGGGTTTAGCAACAGTGGTGTGGACCAATGGAGGGGTTAAAGTCATATTTGGAGATAAAACTTTAATTAGGTTTTGGTAATAGCCCATTTGCTGTGTTGTTTAGGCATTTTAATGACATAGGGTTGCTAGGAAATGGAAAGATAGAGTCATACTGTGGTATCCATGAAGGGAGGTTTCGTGATTGGATCTATAGGGCGTTGGTAGCATGGCCACTGTTTGGGAGACGGCTGTAGGTTGGGTGGTTATGTTCATGACTAGTGTAGCCATTTTAGAAGAGTGAGGGTGAGACATGACTGTCATTCCCACAGACGGTGCCAATTGCTGATGGTGTTTTTGGGTGTTGGTTAGAATGGAAGTAGCTTAGTGGCTATGTGAGGGACAACTGGAACTTGCAGCAAGAAAGCACGGCCAAGAGGCGTTGGAGTTAGTTCTTAAGGAGGCACTCCAACGTTTATGTCAGTTAAGTGTCCAAGGGTTTGTAAGGAAAAAGGTATACAGCAAATACTTAGGAACCTTCAAGAGGAAAGATTCGTTATTCATACCGTACCTGAACCTCATTTTTACATTATATATGAGAGGAAAGGTAGTGACATAATTCTTTTCCTTTTTACATTTTAGTTTATACAATTATAAAGATCGTGGTATTCAGGCAAGTTTTTCCTTGATGAGGGTGAGCTTGCTCTGTGCGAGAAGTTTGAATGTCAACCCTTGTGTGTGGTGATATGACAGTCGGGTTAGTGTTGACTTGGCAATTGTGGGAGTTGGGTAAATAGTACTACAACTCTAGTGAAACTTAAACCATCAAAATAAAAACATCTAAATTGTGATATTTGAGATTGAAAAATCTAGATTATATCTAATTTACCTCCATAAAATAAAATGAACAATAGAAGAGACTATAACAAATCATAAATCACGTGGCTGATTATTCTTACATTTGAACCAACTTCTTTTTCAAGCTAGCCAGCCTTATCACAAATAAGGACAAGCTATTAACTTTCTTTGGCCAAATAATTGAAATAATTAACCAAAAAGACTACTTATTGAAAAAGGAATTGCTTAACAAATAGTTGGACGTGCTGAAGTAATATTTAAGGGTTTAAATTCTGGTTCAAGCAGCTGTCATGATAATCAAGTTTCCTAAAAGAGTAGGAATAGTTTCCTTTAATCCATGAATTATATTTTTAGTACATACGAAGGAAGAAAGAGGATTTGTACTTTATATATCTTTCGAGTAAGAGCCGTCGGATTAAGTCTTGATTCATAAAATCCTTATAGTTTTGATCATTTCAATTTCAACCAATTTTACCAATGTATATACCATTTGTTATTTGTTAATATCAATGGCTTTTCAACAAGAGAATTCCAAATGGATGCAAAGCCATCCGAAAATAATAACCACACTCTTTGACCAAACTCTAAACTTTCTTTGTAAGCATTTCCTCAATGCCCTAAAAACTCATCTCTCAAAGCAAAGCATCCCATGATGCCCAATTCGTGAAATTTACCTTTCTCGATGTCATGTATACTTGGACATCTGGACAACTTATAAGTCAATTTCGGTTTCAAAAGTTTGTCAATAAAATAAGCAAACTTATTGAAAGTTTAAATGTTTTCTTATTTTTAAAAGAGACAAAATTTGATCTAAAATCAAAAGACAGTGGCATTCTCACTCATTTTGTCATTTTAAAAAATATCCCATGAAGATTATCTAAATATGTATCTTCAAAAAAACCCAAAAAGCAAGTTGAGAACGAGAAGCCGTATATGATTTTCTCTTTCTTAATTCAATTATATTTCCACAAAATGACAAAAACCAAGGGAAAAATACTTCTTAGATTGGATTGTGTTCTAGAAAACACACTTTTTCTTATGACTTTTGAGAAGTTTCTCATAAATTCTGCAATTGAAATATTTGCTCTCTCCACCCTACAAGATTGCGTGACGAATCTTCTCTACAAATTCTTTTCATTCACATTATTTTCAATATCTTTGTTGTTTAATACGTGGTTTGTCTCAATTTGGAGGTCAAACAATTTCGCCCTTCTTTGTTTAATCTTTTTTTTTTTTGTTGTCTTTTATTCTTTAATTAGCTCTTTGATTTAAATTTAAAGTTTAATTTAATTAATTTATATAATTATTTTAAAAATGTGATATCCAATAAATCTAATATTCGAATACCAATACATGTAACTGTTTTACTTATTTTTAAGTTGTGGCCTCTTATGTATAAAAAAATAGCTCTTTAACTTTTCTGAATTATCCTTAATTTCAAGTGGAACCGATCATAGGAGGATCTGAATGGTGTAGTGGGGTGAAACTCCAAAAATTGAAAAATAAAAAAAAATTTAAAGAAAAAATTTTCCAGCAAAATTTTCCTTTGAACACATTAAAATTTAGAAAATAAGAGAATTAAAAAAAAATTTCCCGAACAATCTCAAAATTTTCTTTTGTATACCCTTTTCCATTAAAGTTGATATAAGATAATAAATTAAATGGCCTTAAATTATTGTACTTTTTTTAATGTGATATTTAAATTAAAAAATTTTTAAATTAGGTATATACCTAAACTTTTTTTTCCTATATAAATGTAATCCATGACTCAACGCCGTTAAAAAATTAGTAGTATGGCATTGCAACCAATGAAAATCTTACAAAAGAAGGAAAACTGACGTGTCATTTTTTCCTTGCAAATGTGGCTGCCACATGTCTTAGTTTTTACCATATCTATACAATACATGAAAATAATCTTTTAGAAAATTATCAAACCATCATTCCCATTATTTGATGAGAAAGTAACACATGATAAAATGGATTATTATATTCTTATATCATAATTACGAAAATATAATTTTTTTATAAATATATACTAAATAGTCTCTTAAAAAATTATCAAAATGACATTTTCATTATATGATAATAAATTGACATATGACCAAATGGATGATTATGACCTCATATCATAATTATGAAAATGTCATTTCTCTTATAATTGTTTATTAAAGATTTCCTAAAAAGTTACCACAATGTTCTTTCTATTAGATGATAAGAAATTATCATGTTATGAAATTGACTATTAAGCCTCATATCATAATTATGACAAATATCCCTTTTTTTTATAATTATTTATCATAATACCTTTCCTAAGAAATGACCAAAATATCATTTCCAACATTTGATAAGAAATTAACACATAACCAAATTGATTATTATACTATCATATCATAATTATGAAAATACCTCTTTTCTTATAATTATTTACTATAATACTCTCCTAAGAAATTATCAAAATACCCATTCATTATTTGATAAGAAATTGACACATGGTCGAATTGATTATTATACTTTCATATCATAATTACAAAAATACTTCTTTTCTTATAATTATTTACTATAATAACCTCATACCATAATTACCAAAATACCCTTAAGATATTACTATTATACCATTTTCATTGTTTGGTAAGAAATTGACACATGACCAAATTGATTATTATGCCTTCATATCACAATTACAAATTTTTTTTCTTATAATTATTTAGTATAATACATTTATACCATAATTACGAAAAATCTCTTTTCTTATAATTTATCAAAATTACTAAAATGCTATCCTACCATAATTATAGAAACACCTTCCTCCCATAATTGATTAAAATTACTATTATAACCCTTCTATCATAATTACAGAAATGGCCTTATGAATGTTTAATAAGAAATTGACATGTAACATTTTATTTCAAAATCAATAACATATATTAAAACAATCCCCTTGATAATTACTATAATAACACTTTTTTATTTGGTATGATGTCGATATGTGTCCGGATTTACTACAATACCTTTCTACCATAATTACTAAAATACATTTCTTTTTATAATTAGCAAAAATTACTATAATACCCTCTTATAATAATTATAAAATACCTTTTCTACTATAATTGGCTAAAATTACTACAATACCCCTTCTACCAAAAATATGAGAATATCCCTCAGATAATTAACCAAAATTGCTATAATGCCTCTTATATCATAATAACAAAAATGCTTTTATGAATACTTAATAAGAATTTGACATGTGGTATTTTTTTCAAAATTGCTATAATACTTCTATAAAATTATACATTAAATTTGAACATAATATAAAATTAATTACATATAAAATTATTAATATATCTTTACCATCGCTTCATAAAAAATTTGATAAGTGACATTTTATTTAAAAGTTACTATAATATCGCTATTAAATAACATATAAATTTTAACATAATATAAATTTAACTATGTATTAAATTACTAAAATACCCTTGCATTACTTTATAAATACTAGACATGTGATCTTTTATTTAAAATTTACTATAATACCCCTATTAAATTACTTATTAAATGTTAAATAACATATATTAAAATAATTCTTACAAAAATTACTATAATGCCTCTTTGTTTATTTAATATGATGTTAACACGTTTCTACATTTACTATAATGCCTTTTTATCATAATTACAAAAATTTCTCTTTTCAAAATTATCCAAAATTATTATAATGCCATCCTATCATAATTATAAAAATGCCCCTCCTACTATAATTGGCCAAAATTACAATAATGCTCTCTTATCATTATTATGAAAATACCTCTTCTACCATAATTGATCAAAATTACTATAATATCCTTTATATTATAATTACTAAATGCCCTTATGAATGTTTTATAAGAAGTTGACATGTGTCATTTTATTTCAAAATTACTATAATGCTTTTTACCATAATTATGATAATATCCCCTTTACCATATTTCGTCAAAATTACTATAATACCTCTCATATCATACTTAAAAAAAATGCCCATTTACCATAATTGATTAAAATTACTATAATGCCCCTTATACTATAATTATGTAAATGTCCTTATGAGTGCTTCATAAGAAGTTGACATGTGACATTTTGTTTTAAAATTACTATAATGCTCCTATTAAATTACATATTAAATTTTAACATAATGTAAAATTAATCACATATTAAATTACTAAAGTACCATTGCCATTAGTTTATAAAATCAGACATGTGACATTTTATTAATAATAATCAAAACTAAATTATCAAGTGAGTTAGATCATTATAATTTCTATTAAAATAAAAAAAATTAAATAATTTATATTTTAAAATAAAAAATATTTAATCTTTGATGCAGTGGGGACCATACACTAGTGTTAATTTAAAAAAAGTTTAAAAAATTAGAAATTAAAAAACTTAAAGTAAACAAGCTAATAAATGAGTTATCTTTCTAGCTTTACTAAACCATCTATGTGTTCTAGTTCTTTGAATCGATTTGGTTGATTGAAGACCATAACCCCAACAAATCTTAATGATCTTTTTTCTGCTAACAACTCATCTCTACAATCTTCTGATCAAGCTCAACTACATCCGTTGTTTCCCAAACCTATAAGTTTGCTATTCTTAATCAAATTACGGTAGCAGCAAAGCATGTTATCACCTATAAATACATCAACTATAAATACAAAATTTCCTCCTAAAAATATTGAGCATTCTCTATTACAGTTTTCTTTGTTAGGTAGGATGTCTCTTCGAAATGTAGAATCTCTCTCATTAATAAGTGTTCGGGCTTCGATTTTAGCTTAACACAAAAAGCAACAAAAATTTTATAGCCTAAGCTCTAAGAAGCTTAGCTTTGGCTTTGCTGCCATTCTCAGTTTTATTGGTTTCACAGTGAAAATAGTTCCAAGTCCATTACTTGTTCATGTAGATCCTTTGTACAGCAATTGAATATTGGCATTAAATGGAGAATCGAAAACTTCAAGAAAATGGCTTCAAGGCATTTTATGAAAACATTTTCCTTTAAATTTATTTGCCCCCACCATTTCTTATATGCAAATGGGGTTGTTCAAATAATCTATGAGACATAATAAAGTCATATTTGAATTCACATTGCATTATTGAGATTCAAAACATTGTTGAAGAAGTATGAAAATATCCAGTCTTAAACTAAATTTTCTACAACATAATAAAGTTTAAGAAACTTCTTTTGAGAGTAAAAGGGAAAAGAATTTGAGAAAGTGTTTGATTGAATTTTTAGATGTGTAAATGTACGGCCTGGCCATCTTTATTTATAAAGACTAAAGAGAAGGCTTGTAACCTTTATTTATGTCATTTCACTTAAAAGACACAACCTTAAATCAAATCACATTTTTATGAATAATTATGGACATAATTATTCACCTTTTTGCTAGTGAAATATCATTTATGAAAGAATATGTATCATTTCAAGAGAAATCATTTTTAAAAAATCACACTTTTTGGTCAAACAAAAGGGTGGCATTTGAATGCCCTTCATGATGTATTTGAATGCTCTAGTGATTTTCTATTAAATATCCTGAAACAGTAAGTGGGCATTCAAATGCCCTATTTAGGGTATTCGAATAACCTTATATAAAAAGCTGATATTTGAATGCCTTGTGAATGGTATCCGAATACTCTTAGCTAAACTTCACTTTTCTAGCTAATACATGTTTCTAAAATATATTTCATGCTTACTTAACTTTGATTTCTCATAATTCAATATTAAGTCTTCATGAACTTCTTTTTCACTATTTTGAAATATTTTTAATAGGTTTCTCATAAATTCTTTGTAAATTTTTTTCCCTTAATTTGATGATTTTAATGAAAGTCAATTAAGTTTTTTAATTTTGGTTAATTTTGGGATAAAGCTTTTCAAAAATTCTTTCTCATCTCTCATATCCTGTTAGAAGTAGGAAATTGGATTTTAATGTGAGGAGTTGACCTTAAAACTCCCGTGGTAGACTGGTTCAGCCAATCTAGTATCATGTTATAACCTGATGGGACATCTACCACCAAGAATTCAATGATTGAGGTGACTACCTGGGCTTGGTCTTCAAGGTGACAGGCAATTTAATAAACCTTTCATAAGTACTTGTTCATTTCTAAAACCAATTGAAGTGGTGGTGAATAGCCTCAGCATATTCTTGGTAATTTCTATCTTCATTATAATAGAATAATATAAAACGTTGGTCAAGTTCCCATTATCAAAAAGTACTTTTTTCACCACATGATTTTATATCATAACCCTTTATGACTATGACGTTATTATGGGGAAACTAAATGCGATCCATATTTTTTGAGCTGAATGAGATTGACTAGTCTTTCTAATATTTTTACTTCTTGGTTATAGATCCAATGGCAGGCACTGTTCACATATCAAACTTTTTCTTAGTTAATGTGCAGGTTTCATCAGTAATCACATTGATCATCTCCACAATAGGTCAATTTTTTACCTTGTTTCCCTATTTGTATCTCTGGTCGAGCCTATGATTGATATTACCTTGGTCATCACATGCCCTCATTTTTTTCGTTTCTTATTGATTGTTTTCTTATTCTTTTTTTCAAAATTCCTTTTGTGTTTTTGTGGTCTTATATTCTTCATAAACCTATTGGGTTGACATCTTTTGATTAAATTCTCATTTTCATTCATCAGGTTGATGCAGTTTTTGATACTGTGGCCTTATTCCCTATGAAAAATACATCTTTTGGTTGGATCTTTTCTACTTTCTACCTCAGTGGCTTAGGCCATATAAGTTGAATGTCCCTTTTTATTTGAATCAAAATCTTATTTCGGGAGGTATTCAGTTTAGTGTATTTGTCATATCTCCTGTTCAAACTCCTCGCCCTATGGTGCCCTTCAGTACATGTTTTCCTCTTGGAGGATTATCGATCTCTTTGCCTTTTTTCTACTAAGTTGAGGGGTGTCTCTCTTTTACCTTAGTTATTCCTTATTGTACCTTTAACATTGGTATTTTTTTTAATCTTAAGAGCAAATAGGCTAGAGTTTTTGGGGTTCTAAAGGGAGAAAGCTTGAAATGATATTCTTTATCATCGAGCCCATTTGTGATGGTGGTTACAACCATAACTTGTGCTAAGTTTTTGACTTGAAGAGTTTCACCGTTAAAACACATCACATATGTTTTCAAAGATTCTTTGGGTTTTGTTTAAATGACATTAAACTCAAGGTCATTTTCATTGTTTAGTGACTGTTTATAAAATGTGTTAGGAAAGAGTGACTGAGCTATTTAAAATAAGATATTGACCTATGCTCAAGTCTAAAAACCATGACCAAGCTGCCTCTTTTAAGCAATGTTGTGAAGCTTTTGCAAATCAATAGTTCGTCAGCCCCTTATATCAACATGTTCGTTCTGAAAAGTTCAAGGTGATCTAAAGATCAGTAGCGTAATCATAAATAGTAGGTATTTTAAAACCTTTTGGAGGGAGAGCTTGGTCTATGTTTTAGATAAAGGGTAAGGTCTTCAAGTATAGAAGTCTTGTTCTTGAATTTTTTTTTCATTACTTTCATGTGAGCTTTCAAGCCTTTATTAGTTAGGTCTTTTGAGGCGACTTGTTTAGATTTTTAGGTGGTCTGAGTTTTAAAGTTGGTTGGATAGTAATACCTTGGAGTTTCATTTTTATAATAAGTCTAAGAACTGGCCTTGGTAGCCTTATAGGTTGGCTTCTGGGTTTATGGGTTTTTTGGGTTTTGACTAGGGATTTAAATAGCGGTTGTGATCATGTTTTGGTTGCGTTGCGTTAATCATGTTTTCAAATATAGCAAAAATCATTGCAGTCATCGCGATCGTGAATTTTTTTTGCACAATTTATTATAAAATGTAATAATTATAGTTATAGTTATAAAAACTCTTATTTAATGATTTTAAAAATAGTTTGTGACACTTTATATTTTTTATTTTCTAAAAAAAATTTTCACAATTTTATTTAGATTATAAAAAGTATTCATATTTGGTTTATCCATATAATTTTTCTTGGCCAAGTTCATATTCAATATTAATTATAGACAAATCAAATATTAACAAAACATAATATGTTAAATACCAAGCATCTATATTTAATAAAATTACAAACTTAAAAATATAATAATTTCAAATTCCATCAAATAAAATTATAGATATATATTTCAAATTTTACAATATGGTAGAATGACGAGAAGGATCAAATTCTCTATCTTTACTTTGAGAGCCAAGTTGACTTTATTTCCATCCATGAGGCATTTGTTCTTAATACATTTGATGTGGAGGATATATTTGAGGATGATACATTTGTGGTAAATGATACATTTAAGGTGAATGATATATTTGAGGAGGTCAAGGATACATTTGAGGTAGATAATAACCATATGAAGGTGGATAACCATGAGAAGGTCAAAAATTAAGTTGTTCCGATGGATAATAATGTCCTTGAGTACTAGCAAATGATTCACTACACTCAAAGTTACTCGAATTTGGTCTCTCACCTAAAGATGAAGAACCTCTAGAAATATCATAATGGTGCTTCTTGGCTTTTCCTTTTGATCGAGCTGTACGTGCACTTTGACCATCACTAGATTTAGCAAATAGATTTACTCCGTATTCTGTCATATTAATGAAAAGTCCACTAGTAGAGCAAGCCTAAATTCTCTTCTAAGTGGGCTATAAGGTCGATTTGCATCTATATTATCACCAAAATCACACCATCACCATTGTAGACATCCTAATCGGTTCAAGCCCAAGCTCATTTAGGCCTGGTTCAATAAGGTTCGGGCCTAAGCTCAAATTAATGAGGCTTGACTCAATAGGATCTAGTTGGTAGGCCCAATTGGCCTTTTTTTTCATTTTTATTTTATTTTATGACTTTTTGGTTTTTTATCTATCTTTGATTTTTTTAGTTGATTTATCTTTTTTTTATTGGATTTATCATTACTTTTTAATAGATTTAATACTAAAAAAATAAAAAAATATCTTTGGCTGGTGGTTGTAGAGTTCCTATGGGTTTTAATTTGAAGTGGGATAAATCTTGAAGTTTTTGATAATATGAAAATCTAGTCGAAAAAGGACTTCTATCTGATCAGAAACTCTTCTGATTTAGTTTTATAAATCACCAAACACATGACGCAGAAAGATCACAAAGAACAAAAAAGACATAAAAAACAAAGAGAACGAAGGACAGAGAGCAAAGAAAAGTAAAAAAAAAGACGTTTAGAAGGTTCAGAAGCAACCTTAAGATTTTTAAAAATTTATTTGGTGATTTTTTTTTTGAGAAATTTTTTGAAATTTCAGATTTCGTTTGAATTTTTTGATGAAATTTGAATTTTTTGGTGACTTTTTCTGCATTGGTTGAATTTTTTCGCCAGTTATCTAGTTTTCGACATAACATTTCCAAAAATCGATTAACTTTCGGTGAACTTTCGACAACAACCCAAATTTCGATTATATTTTTCAAAATTCGACAAGCTTCAACGGGTGTTCTTAGGAAACTTAGAGAAAGAGGGAGAGAAAAGGGGAGTAGAGAAAAAGGGAAAAAGAGAACTCTACTAGAAAAAGTTGAAATTAGCCTTTTATAGTATCATAAAACGACGTCGTTTTGGGTATTAATAAACCTAGGATCCGCGCGTTTTACCAGTGGGTGACCTAGCCCGAGCGCCAACCCGAGTTCGCTGACCCCCGCCCCTGCCTTTGGTTCAGTCGAGTCGAGCCGTATATCAAGTCGTCTAGTTGCTTCTGTCTCTTAATCCGAGCCGAATCCACGCCGAGCTGAGCCATTCCAAGGTTTATTTATTTATTATTATTATTATTATTACTTCTAAATTATAATTATTTGGTATTTCTTAATTTTTTTTAATTTTAATTTAATTTAATTTAATTTAATTTTTCTTTTTTAATGATTTTCCTAAAATAAAATTCTAAAAAAATATATTTTTTAGGAAAAGTTGAAAGTATCAATTTTTTTTAAAATTAAAATTTCAGAAAAAAAAACATTTTGAGGAAAAGCTGGAAGTACAAATTTTTCTTAAAAATAAAAATTATCAAGAAAAACATTTTAGGAAAAAGTTGAAAGTATCAATTTTCCTTGTACAAAAGCAATGAGTTTTTTTTTTTAATGAAAAGAAAATGATTTATATCAAAAGTTGAATCATTATTATTCTTTTTTTATTTTATTTCTTTTTTTTTTGAAAATTTTTAATGTTAAATAATCTGACGATAGAGTCTCTGCAAGTGAAACAATAGTTTTCTTACATATTCTTAAGGTGAGGGGATTTTTCTTAATTTTTTGCCAAAAGTATTGGAGTTAATTAAGAATAATTTTCAATAATTAATTACTTGGTAAAAGTTTTAAAGCTTATTGGATAACACGAAATTGAGCTGGTACCATCTTTCGATGGGCGTTGTGAAGGTGCTATAACCTTATTCACTTATAACTGAACTCCTAAACCCTGTTTTGGTTAATAGACCCGAACCTATTCTTTTAGGAACCCTTGTCAAGCTTAGGTGTTCCTTGAAAGGATAGATTACTTACGTGGTGAATCGCACCTAAATAAAAAAGATTGGTGGTGACTCCTAAAGTTGATATCTAGCGATAGATCCCTAGATCTAAACGTTATGACAATTTGGCGACTCTGTTGGAGATAACCGAGAGTCAGGCCGTGTGTTATCTAAAAAAGCCTAATAAAATTGAATTCTTTGTAAGGATTTTTTCTTTTTTCTTTTTTTTTCCATTCATTTTATTTATTTATGTTGCAAACTATGTCATTCATATGCATATGCATAACATGAGCTCTATACCTGAGTTTCATCCCTTTAAGAGGGAGTAAAGTACCTGTGCTTTCATAAAGTTCTAATGTCTTCATAGTGGCTAGCGAAATACTCTCACTTAAATTGAATCCTTTCCGTTGGTAGCCTGTGATGGGTGAGATTTAGATTGCTTTACTAGTTTGTGATAGACGATGATGTAAGGAACAATTTGAGAACCTTTAGTGGTCAAAATCGCCTAACCTAACGTATAGTGTATACTTAAAAGGCCAACCCTAATATAGAGCCCTTCTTACCCAATGATAGATATACCTCGAAAGTAAGACACAAGAATGAACAAGTTGTGTTTATCTAACCATTTTGATTGTTTGACTTTGTGCATCATTTTCATTATCATATATAACATTGTGCATATGCATCATTTCATTTTATGCATCATTTTCATGATCATGTTTTAACATTATCATTTGCATCATTCTCATTTTATCCATGAACATCCACATCCTATTTATGGGCCAACATATTATACATAAAGCATAGCATAACATTTTTAATCATAATTGTGGTGCTAAAGGTTCAAGCATAGCTCTACCAAGCAACCTCACTCACCAATACAATACAAGAGCTCGAGTCAGACAAATGGAATAAGAAAATTTCAATCATCTCGAAAGGATAAAGAAAGCTGAAGCTAAAAGGGGAGTTGAATAAGATTTTGAAGCTTTGAACAAGTTAAATAAGGGAAAGAGTGTAGAGGAAAATACAAACCAACAAGACCATCTATCACAAAAGGAAGATAACCTACTGTACCCTCTTGGTTTTAGGCCACATCAAGCTTAACTTGTATAAGGTCCACCACCACAGCAGTTTACCTATCCTATAAGGTACACATATTCTGGAATGCTATCAACTTCAAATCTAAGGTAGTATCAAAATTATGTAAATCTTGTTTTTACTGAAAAGGTAATAAAACCAATACCAGTCCCTAATTTGGATGATCCAAAAGAAAAAGAGAAGCTGAGGCCCAAGGAGAAGGAGACTTTAAAAGCCTCAAAAGTTGAATAGAATATGAACATATTAGAGGAAAGGCTATGAGCAGTGGAAAGAGTTAATTTTTATGGTTCAGTAGATGCAGCTGGGCTCTATTTAATCTTGGATATTGTTATTCCTCCAAAGTTCAAAGTGCTAGAGTTTGAGAGATATGATGGTAAAAAATGTTCGAAGACCCACATTACCATATACTATTAAAAAATGGTTGCCCATGCTAATAATGAGAAGCTATTAATGCATGTGTTTCAAAACAGTCTCACGGGCTCTGCCACTAGATGGTATATCCAGTTGGATAGGACCCACATTCATTCTTGGAATGATATGGCCCATGCTTTCATTAGTTAGTATCGGTATATTATAGACTTGGCCCCTAATCACCTTTCTTTACAAAATATAGAGAAAAAAGTAACTGAATCATTCAAGAAATATGCCTAGAGATTGAGAGACATAGCCTTTCAAGTGTAACCTCCGTTAACTGAGAAAGAGACCACAGTATTGTTCGTTAGCACTTTGAAATCTCTCTATTATGAAAAGATGATAGGGAATGCCACGAAGAATTTTGTCAACATGATAATATCAAACAAAATTATTGAAAATGCCATTAAAAATGACAAGTTAAAATGAGAGGAAACCAAAAAACTGCTATAGAAGAAAGAGACTGAACTCAAGTCATGAGCCTTGATAGACAGTTTAAAGGATATCAACTTTATTCATAAGGTTATGTCTCATACTATCCTGCTGTAAACAATATTTCACCTTACCTTTACCAATCATATCCATAATCAGCTTACTAACCAACTTATCAATCAGCCTACTTACCAACTTATCAATCAACCTTTCAAGTACATGTATATGATTTTAGTCATATCATTACATCAATTTCAAAGCTTCACAACCAAGCAAGTGGTTCAAGGAGATCTTGGGATAACCAAGAAAGGGCATATATTGACCATGTCCCCATGACTTATATTGAGTTATTCTCAAAATTGATCAAGAATAATTTGGTATCTCCAGTTATGCTAGAACCATTGAAGCCACCTTATCAAAGTGATATGATGCTAATGCGATGTGCGATTATCATAATGGGAATGTGGGTTATTCTATTGAAACTCGCCTTACTTTTAAACATAAAGTGCAAAGTTTGATCCAGAAAGGCTTAGTGAGTTTCAATGAATCAGGGGGACAAGATGTCAATAAAAGTCCTTCACTTGATTACACAGAGGCGTGATTGTAGAGAAGGATGTCAAAGCTGGATGGAAGCTACGTGTCATTTTAGGATTTCTTTTAAAGCAATGTTAGGATTTCTTTTATGCAATAGGATTTCATTTGTTATCATTTTAATAAAAGGTAAGGATAATGCATTTCATTACATTTTCTCTTTCATTCAATCATTGTTCCATTCTTTGTCACCTTTCATAACTTTTCATTCCCATTTTTGAACTCTAAACGATGAATGTTTAAATAATGATGCTAACAATAATTTTGAGATTTAATTTTGAGAACTCATTAACATTGATTTGAGGTGATTATTTGAAAAAAAGTTGTTGACAGATATGAGATGGATATATCTTGAAGATGTAATCTTTTATGAAGATCCATGAGCTTGTTTTTATTTAATATATGATCTTCAAAAAAAACATTCACATTTGAGATGAAAAATGGCCATATTTCTTTTACCATTTAAAAAACCATTCATTACTACCCCTTTGAACCTATTATGATTTTTTTTTTTAAGAACCCTAACCAAAGATCACCCTTTACACTGGGGGGTCTTTTTTTTGAAAAAAAAAAGGTAAAAAAAAAGAATCATAAAAGGTTTCAAAATAGAAAGAAAAGAAAGAAATAAAAGCAAATCAAAGAAAAAAGAGAAAAAAAATGAGTGTCACACATGATTTGGGGCAAAATAAGGAGAATCTTTTTGTGAAGAATGAGATCGATGAAAAAGAAAAAAGTAGTAAAATAATGTGAAATAGGGCAAAATGCCAAGTTACATCAAATAATAAATGATCCTTTGGTTTCGAAACCTTTAAACACATATATTGAGCCTATTTTATCCATTTCTTTTATGATCCTTCACTATGGCCTATATTACAACCTTGAAAAGTCCATTTGGATCAAGTGTGAATGCTCGAATTGAATGATCATATGTTGGGTGAAGGCATGCTCATGATAGAATAATGGAATCACACTATATTACTCTAGAGATTAATGTGTAAGAGATATCAACAATAGATGAAAAAACGAAAGAGAAAAAAAGGGAAAATGGATGAAAAAAAATAGAAAAATGAAAAAATGAAAAAAAAAGAAAACTCAAATTGAAAACCCGAAATGGTGATTTGGATAGACAAATATCTGAGCTGAAAGTTGGATGAACAGTTCAAATATATAAATGATCAAGGCATCTAAAAAGCTGGGGTAAAGTTTGATGAGTTCAAAATGATTTCGATAGAATGAGTTCTCAAAAAAGAATCTTAGACTAATGTTCAAAATTGTCTGAATATTCATTATTCCCAATGACATACATCTAACTTATTTCTTTCTCCATTTGCTTTTGTACCAAGACTCACCATTGATTACTTTTTTCCTAGTGCACCTTATGCTCTTTTATTCTTACATCCCTAGAATGAATTGAGAAAATGTATGATTGCATTATGTTTGTCAAGAATTAAAATGATAATGAATGAATGAATATGTGCTTAAAGGGTTCTTACATTCTTTTGAGAAGAAATTCAAGATGATTGAAGGCAAAAATGATGAATAGAGAGTAAAAATCTAGAAAGATGATGTGATCAAGAAATGAATATGGTGATAGATTGGTCGATATAACTTGTGTATTGTGATCAAATAATGAGGATCAATTTATTCTAGAATGACTAGTGCTGAGAAACCTATGAATGGTGATCAAACAATGAAAATAATATAGATCAATAGACAAAATTTATTCTGAAATAGTTACTATTGAGAAGCCTGTGAATGGTGGTCAAGTGATGAAAATAATAGAGATCAGTGGATGAAACTCGTGACATGTGAGATGGTGGGGTCTTGAGAACCATATTAACACAATTTCATGACATTTATCTGCATTACATGTAATATGTTTGCTTCGTCATTTGAACAGTACATGTACATGATTCGATGAATATTTAAAGTTTTGTTTGGACATGCATCAGCTAGAAAACATGGAAATTATGATTTAGGATATGGTATCTACATTATTGTGTGAATCCAAATTGTTGCACTTGCATCCTTGATCATGATGTATAAAATTTTGAGTCACCTAAAAAAAAATTGTGAATCTTTTGATAAGAATCCTAATTTTTTTTTTAAATGAGAATCTTTAAGAAATTTTCAAATGAGAATTTTTTATTCTTAAATGAGAATTTTTAAGACATTTTCAAATGAGAATCTGAGTCTTTAAATGAGAATCTTTGAGTTTTAAATGAGAATCTTTAAAACATTTTCAAATGAGAATTTTCAAGTGAGAATCTTTGAATCTCAAGTGAGAATCTTTGAATCTCAAGTGAGAATCTTTGAGGTGTAAAACCCAAAATTTATCGAATTTGAATCTTCAATTTTTTAATTTCAAATGAGAATCTTTGAGGTGTGAAACCCAAAAATTGTCAAATGTGAACCTTCGATCTTTGAATTTCAAATGAGAATCTTTGAGGTGTGAAACCCAAAATTTATCAAATGTGAATCTTCGAATTCAAATAAGAATCTTTGAATTTCAAATGAGAATATTTGAATTTCAAATAAGAATCTTTAAGGTGTGAAACCCAAAATTTGTCGAATGTGAATCTTCGAATTCAAATGATAATCTTTGAATTTTAAATGAGAATATTTGAGATGTGAAACCCTAAGATTTCTTGGATGTGAATCTCTAAAATTCAAACGAAAAGCTTTGAACTCAACTTTTGGATGCGAATCTCTAAATTTTTGAGTGAGAACCTTTGAACTTAGATGTAAAACTCTAAGATTTCTTGAATGTGAACCTTTGAACTCGAACAAGATATTTTGATCTTTTGGATGTGAATCTCCAAAATTTGAATGAGAAATGTTAGATGCGAGTCTTACAATTTACAAATGCGAATCTTGCAAATATGAATTCTTGCATACCTAAAATCTTGCAAGTCTGAATTCTTGTGAAACTAAAGTTTTGAGAATCAAATTTTAGTGAATTATTGTGAAGTTGAAAGGTTCTTACGAATCTAAACCTTTGACTTTTGAACTCAGATTGTGAATCTTTGAGTTTTTATTACAAATTTTATCAGGTCTGATCTATGACTCCTCTAGACGTGATTGTCAAAGAGCCTTTTATTTTTTCAAAGTTGTGATGCCTCTATTTAGAGGAGCTTTTATTTTTCAAAGTTATTGTGCCTCTGTTTAGAGGAGCATTTATTTTTCTCAAAATCGTTAAGCCTCTGTTTAAAAGAGCGTTATTTTTTTTTAAAAGTTGTTGAGCCTTTGTTTAGAGAAGCTTTGTTTAATAAAAAGAAATGTCGAGTTGAGTTTTGCTTGGGTGTCTACGTCTTTGTAAAATTCTTGTTTCACAAAAAAATGTGCAAAAAAGGACAGCTATAGACACCCTAATCGATCCAGGCTCAAGTCCATTTAGGCTTGGTTCAACAGTGTCTAGGCCTAAGCCTAAATTAATGAGGCTTGACTCAATAGGATCCAGTTGGTAGGCCCAATTGGCCTTTTTTTTTCATTTTTATTTTATTTTATGATTTTTTGGTTTATATCTATCTTTGATTTTTTTAGTTCATTTATCTATTTTTTCATTGGATTTATCATTACTTTTTAATAGATTTAATAATAAAAAAATAAAAAAAATATCTTTGGCAGGTGGTTGTAGAGTTCCTGTGGTTTTTAATTTGAAGTGAAAGAAATTTTGAAGTTTTTGATAATATGAAAACCCAGTCGAAGGATGACTTCTATCTTATCAGAAGCTCTTCTGATTTGGTCGTATAAATCACTAAATGCACGAGGCAAAGAGATCACTGAGAACAAAAAAGACATGAAAAACAAAAAGAACGAAGGACACAAAGCAAAAAAAAAAGTAAAAAAAAGGGCGTTTAGAAGGTTCAGAAGCAATCTTAAGATTTTTAAGAATTTTTTGGTGATTTTTTTTTGGGAAATTTCAGATTTTGATTGACACTTTCGATGAAATTTGAATTTTTTGGTGACTTTTCTAGCGCTGGTTGAATTTTTTGGCCAGTTACCCAGTTTTCGGCATAACATTTCTAGAAAACCTACCAACTTTTCAGTGAACTTCTGGTGAACAACCCATATTCCAACCATATTTTCCAAATTTTGGTGAGCTTCAATCGATGTTTTTGGGAAACTTAGAGAGAGAGAGGGAGAGAAAAAAGGAGTAGAGAGAAAGGGAGGAAGAGAACTCTGCTGGAAAAGGCTAAAATTAACCTTTTATAGTACCATAAAACGACGTCATTTTGGGCATTAATAAACCCAGGATCCATGTGTTTTGTTAGTGGGTGACCTGACCCGAGCACCAACCCAAGTTTGCTGACCCGTGCCCCTGCCTTTGGTTCAATCGAGCCACATATCAAGCTGTCAAGCCGTTTCTATCTCTCAAGCTGAGCCGAATCCACGTCGAGCCGAGCCGTTCCAAAGTTTTTTTTCATTTATTTTATTATTAATATTATTATTATTATTATTATTATTATTATTATTATTATCATTATTATTATTTCTAAATTAGAATTATTTGGTATTCCTTAATTTTTTTAATTTTAATTTTAATTTATTTTTATTTTTTAATGATTTTCCTAAAATAAAATTTTAAAAAAATATATTTTTGAGGAAAAGTTGAAAGTATCAATTTTTCTTAAAATTAAAATTTTAGAAAAAAATATTTTGAGGAAAAGTTGGAAATACCAATTTTTCTTAAAAATAAAAATTATCAAGAAAAACATTTTAGGAAAAAGTTGAAAGTATCAATTTTTCTTGTACAAAAGCAATGAGTTTTTTTTTTTAATGAAAAGAAAAAGATTTATATCAAAAGTTGAATCATTATTCCTCTTTATGTTATTTTATTTTTTTCTTTTCTTGAATTTTTTTAATGTTAAATAATCTGACGACAGAGTCTCTGTAAATGACACAGTAATTTTCTTGCTTACTTTTAAGGTGAGAGGATTTTTCTTAATTTTTTGTCAAAAGTATTAGAGTTAATTAAGAATAATTTCCAATAATTAATTACTTGGTAAAAGTTTTAAGGCTTATTGGATAACACGAAATTGAGTTGGTACCATCTTTCGATGGGCATTGTGAGGGTGCTATAACCTTTCTCACTCGTAATCAAACTCTCGAAACCTATTCTGATTAATAGACCTGAACCTATTTTTTTAGGAACCCTTAGTTAAGCTTAGGTGTTCTTTGAAAGGATAGATTCCTTAAGTGGCCAATTGCACCTAAATAAAGAAGATTGGTGACGACTCCTAAAGTCAATATCTAGCGATAGATCTTCAGATCTAAACGTTAAGACAACCATCACCATCACCATCATTAGCATCATAATCTGGACTTAAGCCCCTACCATCATCACTTTGACTTGGTGTTGGATTTGAACTTGAATGAGACACATTCTTTTTTTTAGATTGGCATGATTGTTCAACATTCATTTCATTATCAGAATTATCTACAAGCAACCAATCAAAATTTTAACTATCTAACAAAGGATTTTCTTTGTCTTACAGCCATTCTGTTAGTGGATCATCATTTTAAAAAATATGGGCAAGGCTAATAGGATTAAAACTATTATTTATCTCATCAATGCTCTATCTTTTTTTATGTCTCATCCTCAACATCATGTTGTAATAGGTATATACAAGTTTTTGACATCTTTCAAACTTCAATCTGTTTCTTGCTTTAGTGTGAATATAGCTAAATGTGCTCTAATTACGTTCACAATTTGATGCAGATGTTGTTTGACTAAGCACTTTGATTGCTAGTTTTTGTAATTCAGGAACACAAGTGCTATATATCATTTACCACTCAATTGTATAAAATTATTTAAATTAAATTTGAATGTGCTATATAATTAAATAATATAAATAAATTATAATTATTTAATTTACTATTTCCCTGGATTCATTTGCTTCCAAGCTCTTTGTGTCTGTGGAGTACCAAATGTTTTATACTTGTCTCAAAATAATAACAACTATCAATTAAAAATACAATAATAAATGAATAAATACAAAATAATTTAATTTTTAATACATAAAATAAATGTTAAAGTTATAAAATAGTATTAAATACTAACCTAATTAATCATTCTGATTTGAATATATATCAAAGGTTATAATCCTTCAATAACTGCTTTTATACCTTATAATGTTTCTTTAAATACATTTTCAGAATGTTCCACTCTAAATTGAAATTGTGGATTTAAATAGTAACCTAAACATAATTCATAACAATATTATATTAAAGTAATAAAAATAAATATATAAATAATTTAAGTATAAAAAATAAACATATTTTTGAAATACCATATATATTCTTGATTTACTTACCAACTGAATGTAAGTCAGAGTGCATGAAACTCAATCTATTGTCAATAATCTTTTCATATTTAGTAGAATAATGATAATTTTGCTAAATTGCTTGTTTAGCTCTATCAACAACCTCGTAAATAAAGCCCATTGTTGATTTTTCATCACTATCCACAAGGTTTAACATTTTTAGCAAAGCTCATAAACTTATATTATATCGCTTGTTTTTTTCCAAAAATCTTTTTCCAAAATAATTTTTTTGGCTTCATAAGCAGGTTTTGATTTTTATTGTCCCCATTTTTATTCTTTAAATTCCTATATATTGATCAATAAATTTTTAGAGTAATATATTTTAAATTAATATTTTAAACAATGATATTATAAAATGATGCTAGATTTAAATAGTTGTACTAATTACTAAGTACTAACCTTGGAATTGAACATCTCTCTCATACTTTGTTTTTGCCTCCTTTTTTTTTCTAACTATATGAAATGAGTGGCAAATCGGATAAAAGCAGGACAAAGTATTTGCTTTCCTTGTGTGTATTCTTCATCAAATTAACAGTCCAAATGTGATTGTATGTAAAACAAGTCATTTTCTTTGCATCATCCAAAACTTTTGCCACATTGTTTTTCTTCCCAATATCTTCAAGGCACAAGTCCAAATAATGAGCTGAACATACTGTCCAATACAAATGTTTTCTCTTCTACATTAGTCTTTTTCCTGTGGCCTTAAGTGCTGCCTCGTTATTAGTGACTATTTGAAAAATGTATTTTTCTTTAATTTTTTCCACAACTTCATCTAATAATTTGTAGTAAAAGTTTGCATCTCTATTATGATCACTTGCGACATCTACAGATTTTCAAAAAATGGTCCCTTTACTACAGTAAACAAAAAAATTAATTATATGCATTTGATTCAAACTATTGGTCCAACCATCACACATCAAGTGACACCTAATTCATTCTAATGAGCTTTTAATCCATTAACCCATTCATGAACTTATTAATACTCAGACTCTAAATACACAGCTGAGACCTCATAATGTGTTGAAAGTTTTACATGTTGGCCAACTTCTATTGCCACAGAAATCAAATTATGTAACCATGGAGAATTTGCCAACTGAAAAGGAAGTCGATCATATATAAAAAATTTTGATACTGATTCACCCATCTTCTTTTTAATGTCTTTGTCGTAACAGTTTTGTGTTCCTCCGATGAATTTAGAAATGAAATAAAAACATAACGAAGTCGTCACCAATCTTTTTCGGCTAGGTGCGATTGGCCACCTATTAAAATTTATCCTTTTAATAAAATTAATTAAAATTTATTAAAAAAATAATTTTATTGTATGTGAAACAGTCTGGGTTTAGGAGTCGGTTACTCGTAAGGAAGGATTAACACCCCCATAGTCCCCATTTAAAAACGGTACCACTTAACTACATAAAAAAGTTATCCTTTGATTTTGATAAAAAATTAGCCTTATTTTCGGTGTTTAAAAAATAATTTTCTTGATTTTTTCATTTATTGGGAATTGGTTTTTATAGTGCTCGAATTTTATTTGAGAAAAAAAATTAGAACCCTTTTATGAAAATAATTCTTAAAATGTTTCAGTGCATTGGTAACATTAGAAGAATTCTTTCTCACCTAAAGATTTCTTAGGTATCACTTCTCAAAATACCTTAAAATCTCATCTTCGGAGGCTCAAATTTATTTTTCGTAAAAAAATTATATCATGCATGCAATACAGAATGTTACCACGCTGATGCACACATTTTATTATCTTTTTTGGAAATTTTTATTAATTATTTTATCAATCTTTTCATTTAAAACTTTGAAAAAAATGAAAATTTTATTATATTGAAGATTTTTCATAAATATTCCAATACACTGGTAATATTTAAAAAAGATCTTCTCACCTAGAGATTTCTTAAAGCATCTCTACTCGAAATACTTTTAGAATCCCATCATCGGATAAAATTTCTTTTTTTCTCATTTTTATTATTTATTTTTAATTTATTAATTAATTTTATTTTTTTATTATTAAAGAAAAAAAATTTTATTGTATTGAAAACTTTTTATAAATACTCCAATACACTTGTAGTATTTTAAAAAAATCTTATCACCTAGAGATTTCGTAGGTATCACTACTCAGAGTACCTTTGAATCTTATCGTCGGATAAAATTTTTTTTTTATTTTTTTTTATTTTTATTTAATTATACTTATAAAAAATTTTTATTATAAATTTTATTATTTATTATTATAAAACAATAAAAATTTATTTTGATAAATTTAAACATTTTTATATGCATAAATAGTAATAATAAAATTTAAAATAACAAAAAATAATATTTAAAAAAATTAAAAAAAATTTTTTTTACTTGAACCGGATCGGTCAATAGTCTGGTCAACATGAATCTAATCGATTCAATGGCTAGGTCCAGTCTGGTTGGTTCAGTGGTTTGGGGTCGATCCGACTCGATCTGGGTCGATTTAGTTAGAGTGATCAAAGGTTGAGGAAAAATGGGTTGTCAGATCGATTGTGCGGACTCTAGGTCTGGTTGGCTAGTTGACGCGCGGATCCTGGGTGCTTAAAACGACATTGTTTTAGGCCTTTATTGAAACGACATCGTTTTGACTTTGGCAGTTTCTATAAAGGTCCAAAATTATTTTTCAGCTCATTTTTCTTCTCTCCTAAAAAAAAAAACTCTCATTTTTTTTTAGGTTGATTTGGGTCGGTGGCCATCGGTCATGATGACCGTCGTGGTCCTTGCCGATGGCGAGGTCCGACCACCGTCGTTGGTTTCAAAAAATTTCAAAATACCTCAGAAAACTTCTTGCGACCTCCTGAGTCCAGATCTGAGCTCAGTTCTACGAAAAAGGGCTCCAAATTAAGTAGATTTGGCTTGAAAGATTTAGCCAAAAATTTTTTTTTCTCTAACCTTTTTTTTTTACTGACTTTGCTTTCCTTTTTTGCTGGTGATCTCGGCACTAGGTTTCTCGTTTTAGGGGACTAAGTTAATTTTTTTTTCATAGGAAGCTTTTTTTTTAACCTGGCAGTGTCTTTTTTTTTATCTATTTTTTATTTTTTTTTGCAGGGTTTCTGGGCTTCTCTTTTTTTTTTTTTTCTATCGATTTCATTGCTCTATTTATAGAGCAAAAAAAAGACCAAAATCCCAAAAAATATAGGATTTTGGTGGCCTAGTATTAGGGCGACCACTGACTGTCAGAACGGTTGCCGGTGGCTGTCAGGGCCTGGGTGACTTGCAAGCGGCTGGTAATGTGACTGCCGATGATCGACAGAAAAGTTGGTAAAAAGAAGAAAAAAGAAAAAAAAAGAAAAATAAATTAATAAATAAAATGATGTCAATAGATGCCCTTTTTTGCCTATTTTTGAGAATAAAAAATAGGGCAAAGACAAACAAACAACTATTTTATTAAAAAAAAGAGGAAACATTGGGCATAAAACCTTTTTTTTTTTTTAAATTTAGAAAACTCCTCTAATCAGAGGCTCAATAATTTTAAAAATTCTTGACAATGCTCATCTCAGTAGAGGCTCCACAACTTTAAAAATTTTTGAAAATGCTCATCTCAACAGAGGCTCAACAACTTTAGAAATTGATATTAAAAAAACTCCTCTAAGTAGAGGCTCAACAACTTTAAAAATTTATTTTAAAAAAGCTCTTCTAAGCAAAAACTCCACAACTTTAAAAATTCTTGAAAATGCTCATCTCAGCAGAAGTTCAACAACTTTAAAAATTCATCTTGGAAAAGCTCCTCTTAGCAGAGGCTCAACAACTTTAAAAATTCATCTTGGTAAAGCTCTTCTAAGCAGAGACTCTATAACTTTATAAATTCTTGAAAATGGTCCTCTCAACAGAGGCTCCACAACTTTAAAAATTCTTGAAAATGCTCATTTCAGCAAAGGCTCAACAACTTTAAATATTCATCTTGGAAAAGCTCCTCTAAGCAGTGGCTTAACAATTTTAAAAATTTATTTTGAAAAAGCTCCTCTAAGTAGAGGCTCTACAACTTTAAAAATTCTTGAAAATGCTCCTCTCAGCAGAGGCTCAATAACTTTAAAAATTCTTGAAAATGTTCCTTAGTAGAGGCTCAGTAACTTTAAAAATTCTTGAAAATACTCATATCAGCAAAAGCTCTACAATTTTAAAAATTCTTGAAAATGTTCCTCTCAACAGAGGCTTAACAACTTTAAAAATTCATCTTGAAAAAGCTCCTTTCAGCAGAGGCTCAACAACTTTAAAATTTCATCTTGAAAAAGCTTTTTAAGTAAAGGCTCAACAACTTTAAAATTCATCTTGAAAAAGCTCATCTCAGTAGAGGCTCAACAACTTTAAAATTCCATCTTGAAAAAACTCCTCTCAACAGAGGCTCAACAACTTTAAAAAAAATCATATGTTTTCAAAACTGAGTTTTCATATTTGAATAAGTAAATTTTCCTCTTTTAAAATCTTTTATTTGATCATTGTCTTCATCAGAATATCAAAATGTTATTTTTCATTAAGAAATGGAAAGTTTCTGTCTTTATTATAACTGCTTATGGATGGATGCATGTACTGAGTGCTCTAAATGTAATGCATGAAATGCAATCAAAATTATTCATCGTAGTAAAAAGGTTCTCGAAATCTCTCACTTTTTACCCCTTTTTTTATCAAACTTTTCAACAATTGCCTTATAACCAATCCATTCTTAATAGTTGTCCATTGTATTCTTTTCCAACAATATTTTTTTTTTCAAAAGTTTGCAACATCAATGCTTTTCTCATCTCCTTTCATCTGCCTTTGTCAACTTTTAAAAAGTAATATTGAGATCTTTCGTGTTTATTTTTTCTATCATTTTAAATTCAAGACAAACAAAATGCAATCACACATTTCTTTCATTCATTTGTAAAGTGAACAAAGATATAAAATGAGGTAATAGAATTGATAGGCATTATTTCCAAATGAAAGCTGGCATATTTCATTAGACTGATAATAAGTGTATGGAAACAAAAGTTTTCGAGTTGAAACAAAAGTGCCCCAGTAATGATCACAAGATAATCATGAACAAAATATTCCCAGATTTTTTTTTCTAAAACTAAATCAGATTACTTTCTTGATTCTTCAGAACTCTTCAAACTATACTTGCCCTTTTTGCAATGTCATCTCTCGATGATTCTTCCTCTTCACATCTAAGCCATCTTTTCAAGTTTTCAGCTTAGATAAGCCATCATTTTTTCATTTATTTTTTTCACTATTTTTTTTCCAGCAAAATATTTCTTTACAGCTTCTAAATTTATCAGAGTAGGTAAATCACTTTCGTCCATTTCTGCCAAAATCAATGCCCCACCAGAAAAGGCCATTTTCACCACGTACGGGCCCTCCCAATTTGGTGTCCATTTTTTTTTTTTATTGTAATGTTGATTTGGAGGGATCCTTTTGAACACAAAGTCTCATTCCTTAAAGCAATGATGGTGGATTTTCTTATCATGTGCTTTCATCATCTTCTTTTGATATAATTGACTATGAAAAAGTGCTGTAAGTCTTTTCTCTTCAATAAGGTTCAATTGTTCGTAGCGATTTCGAACCATTCTGCTTCTTTTAACTCTACCTTCATCATGACTCTCAATGAGGAAATTTTCACTTTAACCGATAGCACAGCTTCCATTCCATATACCAAAGAGAATGGGGTAGCCACAGTAGATGTTCGGATTGATGTTCTATAAGCATGCAAGGCAAAAGGAAACTTTTTAAGTATTAATCATTTTTTTCAAGATTCTTTTGATATTCTTGTTCGCAGCCTCCACAGCCCCATTCATTTTTAAATGATAGGGTGTAGAATTATGGTGACAGATCTTGAACTAAGTGCATATTTCATTCATCATTTTACTATTTAAAATTTTGACATTATCAGAATTAATTATCTTTGAAAGCCTATATCTGTATATTATCTTTTTTTTTAGGAATTTACATACTATAGATCGGGTCACACTAGCATACGATATGGCTTTTACCCACTTGGTGAAGTAATCAATCATTACAAAGATGAATCTATGTCCGTTCAAAGCTTTTGGGGTGATTGGACCATTGACATCCATGCCCCACATAGAGAATGGCCATGGAGGAGCCAGAACGTGCAATGTTGATGGTGGAGCATGAATCTTGTCAGCGTAAATTTGACACTTATGGCATCTCCTAGCATAATCAATACAGTCACCCTCCATTGTCAACCAATAATAGTCAACTTTCATGATTTGTCTAGCCATCATATGACCATTTGCATGTGCCCTACAGACTCTATCTGTACTTTTTTAATAATTCTCTTTGCTTCAACTGCATTTACACATCTTAAGAGTACTTAATCTGAGTACTTAATCTCGACCCCTTTTATAAAAACATCTCCATCCAAGAAAAAATTCATAGCCAACCTTCTAATAGTCCTTTTATCATTTTTTGTCGTATGCTTCGGGTATTGTTGACTTTTAATATATTACATAATATCATGATACCATGACCTCCCATCAACTTCTTCTTCGACACCTAAGTAATATGCTGATATATCCTTTACACCTAGCTTGATGGGTTGGATCTCAGTATTCGCATATATTTTGATCATTGCAGCTAGAGTAGCTAGTGCATCAGCAATTTGGTTTTTTTCTCTAGGCATATGCTCAAATTGAATTTCTTCAAATTGCTTGACCAATTTAAAGATGCATTTATAATATCAGATCAACTTGAATCTCTCGTTTTCTATTCACCTCGTAACTGATAAATGACTAAAATCGAATCTCC
This sequence comes from Durio zibethinus, assembly GCF_002303985.1. The sequence continues at coordinate 10,251,876 of NW_019168481.1, read as the reverse complement.
AAACACATCTAACACTTTAATCTTCTTTTCAATTGCTGCTTGCAAACCCATAACACAAGCCTCATATTTAGCCATATTATTTGTGTAACTGAAATTTAACCAGGCTGTGATGGGATAATAGTGCCCATTAAAAGATATCAAAATTACCCCAATACCATAGCTTAAAGCGTTAGCAGCTCAATCAAAATACATTCTCCAAGACTTTATAATAAGTTTGTTTTCTTTAATGGCCATCACATCTTCATCAAAAAAATCTAATTTCAATGGCTCATAATCTTCGACTGTACGATCAGCAAGGAATTTGACTATTGCACTCTCTTTAATAGCCTTTTAAGTCACATAAATAATATCATACTCTGAAAGCATAACTTGTCACCGTGCTAATTTCTCTGTCAATGAAGACTTCTCAAAGATATACTTAATAGGATCCAACTTTGCTATAAGACAAGTGGTATGATATAGCATGTATTGCCAAAGCCTTCGAGCTGTCCATGCCAATGCACAACACATCTTCTCTAATGGTGAATACTTGACTCATAATCAGTGAATTTTTTACTCAAGTAGTAGATTGCTTGTTCTTTCTTGTTGGTTTCATCTCTTTGCCCCAACACACATCCTATTGAATTTTCATGCACTATTAAGTATAAAATCAAAGGTTTCCTTAGAACGGGCGGTACCAACACGGATGGATTCGATAGTATTTTTTGATTTTGTCAAAAGCTTCTTGACATTCGTCATTCCATTCTCCTAGATCATGTTTTCTAAGAAGCTTGAAAATGGGATCGTACTTGTAAGTGAGTTGAGAGATGAAGCGAGTAATATAATTCAATCTTCTCATAAAAGCCTCGCACTTTTTTCGAGGTATGAAAAAAGGATAAATTCTAAATAGCCTGTATCTTATTTGGATCAATTTCGATTCCTCTTTCACTAACCATAAAGCCTAATAATTTTTTTAATTTAGCACCAAATGTAAATTTGGCAGGATCAATTTCAACTGAAATCCTCTCAAACTATCAAACAACTTTTTGAGATTGACTACATGATCATCTCTTTCATGAGATTTTACGATCATATCATCTATATACACTTCTATTTCTTTATGCATCATATTATGAAAGAGAGTCACCATTACTTTTTGATAAGTGGCACTAGCATTTTTCAACCCAAAAGGCATGACTTTGTAATAGAATGACCCCCACATAGTCACAAATGTGATTTTTTTCATATCATATTGAGTCATCTTGATCTGATTATAGCTTGAGAAGCCATCTATAAAGGAAAATATGGAGTGCCTAACAGTATTTTCCACTAGAGTATCGATATAAGACAGAGGAAAGTTATCCTCGGGACTTACCTTATTCAGGTCTAGATAATCGACACACATTCTCACTTTTTCATCTTTTTTGGGAACTGACACTATATTGGCTACCCATTCAGGATATTTTACCATCTTAAAAAATTCTGCATTAAATTTTTTTTTCACATTCTCTTTAATTTTTAGTAACATCTCTGGCTTTATGCGCATTAGATTTTGCTGCACTGGCTTAATTTCGATTTCAAAGGCAACTTATGCTCTACAATATTAGTGCTGAGTCCTGGTATATCCTGGTAAGACCACATGAACTCATCCATATATTCTCAAATTAACTCTTCTAACTTTTACCTTTCAGTTGGTAAAAGGGATGTACCAACTTTGACCTCTCTTCTATTTTCATCATCCCCCAAATTCACTAATTCGATAATTTTTTAGTAAGGTTCAATTGGCTTATCTTCATGTTCTATTAATTTTAATAAATCAGGACACAGTGTGTAATTATCTTAATCTTCTTCATTATCAAGTTCATCAACATGAATTAAGTTTTTAAAATTAAATCCAAGATTATTGTCATGATTATCCTCGTGTTCATTATTTGAGACCCTGCAAAGAGTAAAATGAAGAGAACATTGGCACATAAAAAAATGAAATAACAAGAAAATGATTAAGGCAAAAAAAAATGATTTAAATGAATAAAAGTAAAAGTGAATAAGAGAAATGTAGATGCATTTTCCAAGCCTTTTATTAAAATGACAAACATAAACACATTACAAAAGATCTCCTAATACTCATAGAAAGAAATTAGGGATTTAAAGTTCTACAGTACATTACTTTTTCAAAGTTTTAAAGACAACAGGCAATTCTATAACTTTTCAATTATCCAACTCAAAATTAGAAGGATAAGGGTACATTAACAGCTTTTCACTTTGACTTTTTTTTCTATCATCCACCATTTGAATGGCTAACTCTAAAAATTCTTCCACAAATCCTGCACTTAGGGCTTCAGGCAAATATGGGTAAATACATCCCTCCAAACGAAAAGAATTATAGAGGTATAGAATGATTATAGGCTTTGACTTCGACTCATATCCCCCAAGATTAGCTATCATTTTATCTTTTTTCTTGTTTATCATTTTCTTTCTGTCCCCTTTTATTGGCTTATATCCCAAGTCGAATCTATCTCTCTTTTCATATATGACCGATGGCTTAGTGATTTCTTGCAAATTCTTTCCAAGTCTGGCTTCAGGTCACCATCCCATCTTGGTAAACTATTTAACAACAATTTTAGTTATTGTAGATAAGTGTGACGAATACAATTTAGATCCTTCAATCACATATGTTGCATTGGTAATCTTAAAAAATCTATAAGAGTATTCTAATGCTTCATCTACTGATTTCACATAAGGAGTATTTATCAATCGAGTTACTAATAAATCTTCTTCTTCTGTCACATATGTTAGCTTTCCTTCAACAATGAATTTGACTTTCTAATGTAATGAAAATGGAACAGCACCTACCATATGGATCCACGGCCTACCCAATAAGCAACTGTATGAAGGAGAGATGTCCATGACTTGAAATTTCATGTTAAAAGTGCACAAACTAATCTACAACAACATTTTTATGTCTCCCAACACCTTTCTTCAGGTTTCATCAAAGGCTCTCACTATCATATGACTAGGCTTCATATAAGATTCATCAACAGAGAGTTTCACCATAGTAGTTATAGGTATAACATTGATGGATGAGCTATTATCAATCAAAACCTTAGCCATTATATGACTTTTACATTTGACAGTAATATAGAGAGCCTTGGTACTTTCACGACCTTCGAGAAGAATTTTTTCATCACTAAAAGAAATATAGTTTGAAATTATCAAATTACCAACAAGTTGTTCCACGTATTCAATAGAAGCATTATGAGACACATATGCTTGATTGAGTACTTTCAGTAGAGCATTACGGTGTGACTTTGAGCTTAGCAATAATGATAATAACGAAATTCTAGATGGCATCTTGTTAAGCTATTCTACCACGCTATACTTGTTATGTTTTATTAACTTTAAAAATTCACATCATTTACTCTCAGAGACTAGCTTCTGACATTTTTTTTCTAGGGCCTATGATAGAATTACTCTGATTTTTTTTATCCTACCTTATCTTTCTCTTTTCTAGCTTTTTCTAGAGCCTCTAGGGTATAACATCTTCTACTTCGAGTCATACCTCATACGCTCATTATATTCGCAGTATCTGGGTTGACTACGATATCACAATCATTCTTTCACAATACTGCTTTGTCATTCTAGTATGAAAAAAGGCCAAAAACTTTAATTGTCACTATTGGTAAAAAAATGGGTTTTTTTTAGCCTCGGTGTTGACTTTTCATCATAATAAATTGTTACTGGTCTTTGCACACGCTTATTTTTTGAATCAATAGTAGACACTTCAGCTTTCACCATCTTTTTTCTTTTTTGATAAAACTCTATCTAGCCTATATCCATCAACTTCTGCACCTCTTGGTGAAACTGGTGACAATTCTCGATAGAATGTCCCGAAGCACCTTTATGATGATTACAGCTCTCAGTTGAGTTAGTCACTTCAGAGCAATTCTAAAGTTCTATTGATTTCAATATGTCATTTTTAATCAAGACTTCAAACATCTTAGCCATTGAAGTATTAACTTCATCTATGTTTTCCTTCACGTGGCTTTTTTACCCATCAATTAAGGCATTTATTGATGGTTTGGTATGGTTCGGTAAAGGGTTCCTATTAACATTTAGAGTTCCTCGTTGGCTGGTCTCAAAATTTAACACCCTTCATTGATTAATCCTTACACTTTATGCTTCAAGGTAGTATAATTCTCAGTAGAGTGGCCTGGGTTTCCATAATGATAATTACAATGTGCATTAGGGGTCATACCATTTAAGAAACGGAGGTTTCAAAGGTTCAATAATAACGTGGGCTAGTAAATGTTTCTCGATAAGTTGGGGGTACAAATCAGTATATATCATAAGAATAGGGTCAAAAGTGGTTTTTTTTTTTATAGTTCTTGAGGCTCTCGAACCATTATTAAGATTAAGCCTCCATTCTGATCTAGTGGGTGCAGCAGGATGATTGTAGGTGGGTGTTCGAAAGGATGGCTAAAAATAGGATGGATAAGCTGATGGTTGTAGTGGTTGGTATGATTGATATGGATGAGAGATAGATGTAACATTATTTATGGGAGGGTAATGAGTTTGGTAGACTGGTGCAGGGTAGGACATGAAATCTCTAAACTGTTGCTCCATATAGTTTACCACTTGAACTTCGTTCTCTTTTTTTTTTAGAACTTCACCTTTCTTTACTCCACTTGTCTCTCATGCATCGAGCTTACCATTCTTTATGGCATTTTCGATAATTTCCCTTGATATTACCATATTTGTAAAGTTCTTAGTTACATTGCTTATCAATCTCTCATAGTATGGTACTTTCAGGGTATTTACAAATAAGACAGTTGTTTTTTTCTCAATGAGGGGATGTTATACTTATGCGATCATATCACTCCATCTTTATGCATATTCTTTGAAGCTCTCAGTTATTTTTTTCCATACTTTGTAAAAATAGATGATCTGGAGCTAGATCCCTGACATCTAATATTGTGTAAGGAATACCCTTGTGAGCTCTTGCCAGGAATGAAAATGAGTCCTGTCTAGTTGAACATGCCATATGGCTATAGATTTCGTAAGGTTATCATGAAATACATGTATTAACAACTTCTTATCGCGAGCATGTGCCGTCATCTTACGATAATACATGATGATGTGAGTCATTGGGCATTTCATGCCATCATATTTTTCAAATTTAAAGACCTTAAATTTAGACGAAATGACCACATCAGGGACTAAACAAAGCCTGGTTACATCTGTGGAACCATAAAAATTCATTTCTTCCACTACGCTAAGCTTTTCTTCCAATAGCTTCATCTTTTCCTAGGCACTAGTATTTTTCACTTTTTTAGGTATCTTTATCCCTAACTTTTCTCATTCTTTAAGATCATCCAAATCAGGAACCAAGATTGGTTCGGGTGGTTTTTTCATCATAACAGGATTAACAAAATTTTGAAATTATCCTAGAGTAGGTGTGGATGTCTTCTTGGATAAGGATTGGAATATCCACTGGGAGTAAGAATTTATACTCTGGTTTCTTAAAAAGGTTGGGTCGATCGTGGCTCAAACCTTGAAGGGTAAACAGTTCCACTATGTCTGACGATTGCTCTTGAGAGTTGAGATTTCCTTCCACTGTTTTTCCCTTGTTAAGTTTCTTGAGCATATCCAGTATTGTACTGAGATCCCTTTTTAGTTCTTCTTGAACTTTCTTAATTCTCTCAAATCGACTGACTTGTTCTTGTTCTATGATTCTTGTCTGAGTTTTGGTGTTGTATGAATGGCGAGTGGGTTGAGTTGAAATTTTTGAAGAATGAGCTATTCTTGAACCTTTATTTCCACAAAAAATTTTTAGAAAAATCAGAATGCTGTGTGTCCAAAATTTTATTTTTTGAAAGAGAATAAAAATGGTATAGATGTTGCATGAATGCAAATAGGAGATATTTACTTTTAGATAATTTCAACACTAAAAATTTTCATTGATTCCATACAACTTTGATTACATAGGATTTATCATCCTAGAATTATATCCATAGAAGCGTTTGACTTGCTCATAATGGTCCTTCGCCTCGTCTAGAAAGTTTTTTAGGCCCTGTCCATATTTTTATATAGGATTGACTTCTTATCTTAATGCTTTTACCTTTTTAACCATCTCTCATACCTTTTTTACTGTCTTACAAACTTGACTGATTATGTGTTCTATGTATTATTACCTTTCTAAACTTTTTGCTTTCCATATCATGTGAGCATCTTTTTTTAAATCACATGTGAAGATTCAATCTTTTTCTCTTCTCTGCCATTCTTCTATTATTTCTGAAATATGATTCTTGTGGTCTTATAGTTGTAGCTCTAACCCTTGGATCATCTGGTGAAGTGATTCTTTCTCATTCAATACTTCTAGGTGCTTTCTTTTCTCCTTCGTGATTATGGCCTTTAGCATTTCCTTTTCTTTCTAACATTCCACCAACTTTACTGAAGTCGTATTATACAACAATTTCTAATTCTGGTATTCTTGAGAGATTACGGTGGCCTCCTCTTACTTTTTTTGAGCTTTGCCCTTCCATTGGTTCATTTTTTCTCAGAGCTTATCCATTTCATGTTATCGATTAAGGTAAGACTTAGTAACCTTTCCAATCTTGAATTAGACTTGTAACCTTTTATTTTTCTAGTGTAGATCTTTCAAATCATTATTGGCCACATCCCGTTCTTTTATAGCTTTTTCCAATCTGCTCCCTTGTATTTCTACTTTATATTTTAATTATCCCATCTTCTTACGAAGTTTTAAATTTTTTTTTCTTATTTCTTCTTTGTCAGCTTCTAATTTTTTCTTCACAAGCTTAATTTTTGATAATTACACTTCTTCTAAAAGATTAGCTGATCGATGTGAGTTGTCATTAAGAGGAAGTATTATATCTTTAGGTCATTTTACTTTTTAAATTTGATAATTATGGGTGACTTTATCGATAAGAAGCCCTAATCTCATTCTTCATGTTTTCTTTCATGCTTGGATTAACTGCTCTGAGGTTTTTGGTGGACTCGGTTCTCCTTAAATGAATTCTACTTGGCCAGGCTATGAGTGGCAGGAACAAACTACCTTGTACCAAATTGCCTAAGCACCATTAACAAAGCGTAACTTACAATGCCCTATACCCCTAATAACGGCATCCACGGTTCGTTTCTTTTATGATACAATAAGGGCACAATGAGCATCCAAGGCACTGTCCATTCGATTTCATCCCCAATAAGCTTTCGCAAGAAAATGACCCACTTTTCCTTAGTCTTTAATGTCAACCATTGGCATTTACGAAACTCTTCGATTGGTGCCTTATTTCGAAGATACGATTTTGAAAACGCACTCTTCCTACACTTGAAATGACTTTTAACCCATACATATAATAGAGGCATACACCCTATGAATCGTCCCTTTTTATTTTGTTGACAGAAATTTAATGAGCTGATTGTTTCGACTAGAACTGCTGGTGTGAGATTAATCGCTTAGGTTTCAATTTGCTCAAAAAAATCTACCACAGTTATCTCAATGTAACCCAAAGTCTTCGAAAAGATTACCATACCATACAATGCTAGAGCAAACACAGCTAAGCCTTAATCATCATTCAAATGCCCTTGAATGAAATTTCAAAGAAAATTTCAACAGATGCCGAAATGTTCACCTTTAAGCTTCGTGAAAGAATTTATGCTTTCTACTTTTACTCCCATAAGCTTGATCAATTTTTTACGATAACCTGATTTCGGCTTTCAGATAAACACTTTATCCGAACACTGTAGTTCTATCCTAAGCAAAATCAAATACTCCTCAATAGTTGGCACCAAATCCTCTTGATTAAAAATGAAGCATCTATAAGATGGATCCAAAAACTATATAGTTGCCCTACCAACTATTCATTAATCACCACTGAAATGAGAGATGCAATCTGCCCCATACTTTTTTCAAAAGTTTTTTTCTTTTTTTCGCTTAACTAACCCCAGATAATGGCTAAGTCTTATAAATTATTTTGTGTAAGATCCAAGTGCACCTTTTCGGGTAACTCAGACACATAATCAGTAGGTAAGTAGTCTTCACTCTTTTGTTGGGCTTTTTTTTACCAAACATATACTTTATTATACGGTTTACATGAGACACTGACTGAGGATGAACAAATCTATAGTTTTATGGGATCCATGAAGACACTTTAGGAGAAAGCTGTCCTAGAGCAATATCTCGATACAGAACTGTATGATATGATTAATGTAAAAGAGAAAAATAAAAAAAAATTAAGTTAGTGTAAGGATATGGTTTAGAGAAAAAAATCTTTTTTTTTTTTTAGTTTAGTTTTGTTTTGTATTACACACAACTTTTATTCCTACATACTTTGGTAATTTCTAAAAAAGGTAGGCAAAACTCTACCTAAGGTTGGCTTCTTACAGCTTATTACATGCTGGGTTTGGGTTGACATATGTCTAAAGGTTCTCAAATTATTCCTTACTGTCGTCCATGTTAGACTAGTAAGGCACCCCGATCCTCACTCATTACAAGCTACGAACGAAAAGAGTTCAATTCGAGTGGAAGTATTTTGCTTGCCATTGCAGAGGTTATCACCTCATGAGGGCATAGATACTTTACTTCCCTTATAAGGGACGTAACCTGGGTATAGAGCTCATGCATGAGATACATCATATCATTGTGTGTAATATGTTTCCTAATTTGTCAAGAGTAATATATACAAGAAAAATAAAGCATAAAAGACATAGTAAAAGAAATGTGTGAAATGTGTGTGAATTTTTCATTTTCGATTTGTTTTTTTGGCTTTTTCTTATTGAAAGTGAAAAATAAAAATTTAAGAAAATAATTAGGACTGTTTAAATCAAAATTTATGGATAACACATAGTTAATTTTGGCCTGACTCTCAAAAACAAATGGTATCCCCAATAGAGTCGCCAAGCTGTTGTAACGATTTTGTGTTCATCTGACGAATTTGAAAATGAAATAAAAACATAACGGAGTAACCACCAATCTTTTTTGGCTAGGTGCGATTGGCCACCTAGTAAAATTTATCCTTTTAATAAAATTAATTAAAATTTATTAAAAAGATAATTTTATGGTTTGCGAAACAGTCTGGGTTCGGGAGTCGGTTACGCGTGGGAAAGGATTAGTACCCTCACAGTGCCCGTTTAAAAATAGTACCACTTAACTACGTGTTATCCTTTGATTTTGATAAAAAAAAATCTTATTTTCTATGTTTGAAAAATAATTTTCTTGATATTTTCATTTATTGGGAATTGGTTTTTATAGTGCTCGAATTTTATTTGAGAAAAATAAATTAAAACCCTTTTATCGAAATAATTCTTAAAATATTTCAGTACATTGGTAACGTTAAAAGAATTCTTTCTCACCTAGAGATTTCTTAGGCATCCTTAGAATCTCATCTTCGGAGGCTCAAATTTATTTTTCGTAAAAAAAATATGTTTTGCATGCAATGCAAAATTTATTATCTTTTTTAGAAATTTTTATTAATTGTTTTATTAATCTTTTCATTTAAAACTTTGAAGAAAATAGAATTTTTATTATATTGAAGATTTTCTATAAATATTCCAATACATTGATAATATTTAATAAAGATCTTCTCACATAGAGATTTCTTAAAACATCTCAACTCGAAATACTTTTAGAATATCATCATCGGATAAAATTTCTTTTTTTTATCACTTTTATTACTTATTCTTAATTTATTAATTAATTTTATTTTTTATTATTAAAGAAAAGAAAAATTTTATTATATTGAAAACTTTTTATAAATACTCTAATACACTGGTAGTATTTAAAACAAATCTTCTCATTTAGAGATTTCGTAGGTATCACTACTTGAAATACATTTGAATCTCATCTTCGGATAAATTTTTTTTATTAATTTTGTATTATTTTTATTTAATTTTACTTATAAAAAACTTTTATTATAAATTTTATTATTTATTATTATTATAAAACAATAAAAATTTATTTTGATAAATTTAAACATTTTTATATGCATAAATATTAATAATAAAATTTAAAATAACAAAAACTAATATTAAAAAAAATTTTAAAAAAAAAATTTTACCTGAACCAGATTGGTCAACGATCCGGTCAATGCGGGTCTGGTCGGTTCGGTGGCTAGGTCTGGCCTGGTTGGTTCGGCGATTCGGGGTCGGTCCAGCTCAGTTTGGGTCGATTCAGCTGGACAAGTCAAAAGCTGAGGGAAAATGGGTTTTTGGGTCGGTTACGTGGACCTTGGATCGGGTCAGCTGGTTGACGTGTGGATCCTGGGTGCTTAAAACAACGTCGTTTTGGGCATTTATTAAAACGATGTCGTTTTGGCTTTGACAGTTTCTATGAAGGTTTAAAAATTTTTTTCAGCTTATTTTTCTTTTTCCTTTAAAAAAAAACTTTTTTTTTTCAGGTCGATTGGGGTCAGTGGCCGTCGGTCGTGATGACTGTCATGGTTCTTACGAGCGACGAGCTTCGACCACTGTCATCGATGTTGAAAAATTTTAAAATCCCCCAAAAAAACTCTTTGTGACCTCCTGAGTCCAAATCTGAGCTCAGTTTTACAAAAAAAGACTCCAAATTACGTAGATCTGGCCTAAAATATTCGATCAAATATTTTTTAACCTTTTTTTTTACTGACTTTACTTCTCTTTTTTATAAGTGATCTCGGTGCTGAGATCTCCGTTCCAGGGGACTAGTTGATTTTTCTTTCGTATGAAGCTTTTTTTTTTTTAAACCTGGCAATGTCTTTTTTTTATATATTTTTTGTTTTTTTTTTTACAGGGTCTCTGGGCTTCTCTCCATTTTTTTTTCTACCAGTTTCATTGCTTTATTTATAGAGCAAAAAGAAGACCAAAATCCAAAAAATCTAAAATTTTGGTGGCCTAGTATTAAGGTCACTACCGGTTGTCAAAATGGTTGTCGGTGGCTCTCAGGGCCCGAATGGCTTGTAGGTGGCTGGCAGTACGACTGCCGACGACCGATAGAAAAACTGGCAGAAAGAAAAAAAAAGAAAAAAAAATAAAAGAAAAAAAAATAAAATGGTGTCAACAGTCATTAAAAATGAATCACTTACTTTTGATTGCCTTGAACTCTTACTTCTAACCAATTTAGGTATAGCTCTCCTTAATAAAAATTTAGACTTATTTGGAGTTGATTTTCTTTTTTTTTCTTCAAAATATTCAGCAACTGAGCCATGAGAGCTTTGTCCTTCTTCATATATGTTACTCCAACCACTAGTTCTTTATTTGAATTCTTATCTTCTGTGCCACTCATGTTGTGATTGGATACTATCTCGCACGGCTTTTTTAGTAGCTATGTCTTCATCAATAAATCCTTTATAATCATCTTTCCCTTTTAAATGTGATAAAAATTATTTTTTCTCCTTTTGTTGTCTGTTTTTTTTTTTATTTGCTTTCTTGAAGGAGTTTAATCATACTTCCTCTTACTATACCTATTAATAATATAGTTAAAAAGGGAGAAAATTAGTTGCACATACTTATGTAATTTTATAATTTTTATTGAGAAATTAACAATAATATTTTCAAGAGAATTATAAAAACATAACATATCAGTAACGTTATGGCATACTGCAATATTACCAGTTTTATGAGAAATGTGTTCCTTGAAACGTGTTATTCCTCATTTTACAACTTTACCACAAAATTTACATGAAACATTTTCTTTTGTATTTAGCACAAGTGTTCCAAAATGCCAACCTATACCATCACTCGATGTATCCTCTACTCCTTTACTCGAAAACTTTTCAAGTGGTGGCATACTTGCTATTTTGTATAAAAATAAAATAAACTTATATTTAAAAATATTAATATTACTTATTATATCATTAAAAATTTATTTTATGCTAAATTTTTTAATTTTTAGTTTTTAATCTTAAGAATATTATTAAATAACTTAATCTTTTTGATACATTAATTAATATAAATTTTTTTTATCACAAATAACTTTTAATAATTATATAATAAATACAATCTTCAATAATTACACAAAAATAACAAGAATTAATCTAATATCAAAAGAATTGACAACAATATAAATATCAAAACAACAAAAAAATTATTTAAATTTCATATACCAAATTATAAATTAATATATAACATAATCAAAATATAAAATTTAATTTTAATTAATTTTTGTCTAACTTATACAAAAAAATTTGTCAAAAATTTTCATCTAAAATCTCTATATATATCATATTAAATTATTAATCTCTTAATTTTTTTAATTATAAATCTTTAATCCTTCTAATTAGATTTTATCTAAAAAAATTTCAAAAATTAAAAATTTTCAAACTTTTATTTTAATAAAATTTTCAAACCTATATTTTTTATTTTCTAGTTTTTAATCTTAATAAGAATAATAGATTATAAAATGCTAAATTTATTAAGTAACTTAATCTTTTTGATACACTAATTGATATAAATTTTTTTATCACAAATAACTTTAAATAATTATATAATAAATACAATCTTCAATAATTACACAAAAATAATAAGAATTGATCTAATATCAAAAGAATTGACAACAATATAAATATCAAAACAACAAAAAAATTATCAAAAGTCAAATACAAAATTATAAATTAATATATAACACAATCAAAATATAATATTTAATTTTAATTATTTTTCATCTAACTTATACAAAAAAATTTATCAAAATTTTTCATCTAAAATCTTTATATATATTATATTAAATTATTAATCTTTTATTTTTTTAATTATAAATTTTCAAAACCTCTAATTAAATTTTATCTAAAAAAATTTCAAAAATTAATTATAAAATTAAATAAAAAATTCAACCCCCACACCCTCTCAAAGCCCTACCCCACCCAATCCCTTCCCACCCAATCTCCCATCCACCCACGTGCCCCAATATCCCCCAATTTGTTTAATTCTAGCAAACCCACCCATAACGCAGCTTGCTCTCTTTTGTTCATCTTTTTCGTGCTTCTAGAGCTTGGCTTTCCAGAATTTTATTCTTCTCTTTTTTTTTTTTTCATCTCTCATTTTCTCTCGCATCCCTTTATCAATATCACTTGCCTAATACCTATGGAATCCCTCGTTCATCTCTCTCAAACTCTCACAACAGACATCATTTTACAAAAATTTGCAAAAAAAAAAAATGGTAATTTAACTCTCTTTTCTTACTTTATTTGATTTTGAATGTTGATTGAGAACTTGAGGCTGATTTGAATTTGGGTGTCGAAGTACCCATTGAATGGTTGATAAATAATTTGACTGTTTTCTAGCTTGTTTTTAGATTGATTTTGATGCTAAAGATATGAGATTATGAGTTTTATTTTTTGTTTTTGCTTTTGCTTTTGCTTTTACTTTTACTTTTGCAGGCTTATTGCTTTATTCTACAGTGTTGAAATTTTTTTTCTTGAACTATTAGATTCGTGAGTAAGAAAATGAAATAGTGGCAATAACATATCGTTATTGCCGCTATTCCCCATTACACCATTATTTTGTGGCAGTTATATATCGTTTTGACTATGAATGAATTTTTCAATCGTATTTCGTTCAATAATGGTGGCGGGTGGTGACGCTACCATAATTTTGTGCTCGTTATTCCATTATTAAACCACTATTTGAATCCTAAGTTTTGACTATTGGTTCCTTCGAAGTTTGTAAAGGTGCTATGTTTTAGATGAGTTCCTTGAGAGATTTTAGATGGTGAGATCTCCAAGAATTTGAGCTCATCATCAAATATAAAAGTTTTATTCTTCAGCTATTTTTCCATTGCTTCCATGTGAGCTTTTAAGTCTTTTTTAGCTATGTGTTTCAAGGTGGCTTGTTCGGATTTTTTGGTGGTCTGACTTTTAGAGTTGGTTCGGTAGTAACTCCTTGAAGTTTCATCTTTATCTAAGGCTAAAGAGCTAACCTCGCTATCCTCATAGGTTCATTTATGGGTTTGTGGGTTTCTTTGTGTTGTAGCTGTTGGCTCCTTAGAAGTTTGTGAAGGTGTTATGTTTTGGATGAGTTTCTTGAGAAATTGTAACTGTTAGATTAGAGCTTCAAACTATTCTATTGTGGGCGCAACTTGCGTAGGTCGGTCTGGGTTAGGTTGTCTGAGCTGAGTATTAGCTTCAGCTACGTTGGGATAATCTTCTTCTTTAGTGGTCCTTCTCGAAAGTAGTATGAGATTGGCTAAATGAATGACCCTTACTTGTCGTGCAAAAATATTGGTGCCGAACTCGACTTGAAGGGTGCAAGCCTGAATTCACAAAAGATTGGAATTCGGTCAAGGACAAAAGTCAAAAGTGTCTCTGGCATTTGCATTCTGATGCTCAAATCAGTACTTAAAAGAGAGAGATAGAAGGAAATCTGGAGAGAGAATTAGTGAGTTTATTGCCATTTCTGAAATGAGAGAGAGTATTTATACTTTAAGGAGGCATCCAGATTTTTGTGATCAGAGCTTGAAATTGGATTTTTTATCAATAAGACGACTCGACCAGATATGATAGGAGAATGTCCGGAAAAAAAAATGATAAGCAACATATTCATTTATTGTCAAGTGGGATACATAACTGGTTAAACTGATGTAAACCCCAAAAAATGTCAGTTTGCCACGTCAGCTTAGACCTCATAACCAAAGTGGATTATAAATCACTTCCTTGTTTAAACAAATGAATGGCTGAGGGAGTAAGTTACTATAATTTAGTGGAAATTGATTTGAATATTATTAATTGATATTCGGATTTTCTTTTCATTCCGAATATATATATATTAGAAAACTCGATTGTGGATCACAGTTGATACTTTTTATATATGAGGGAGTTATTTTTTTAATTCATTGTTTTTCAGTTTTTTGGATTATGAAATGTAAGCAAGTGACTGCAAAGGAACTTGAGTTTAGTGTCAACTCCTTGTTTTTGCTCGCATAGGTGTTGGCCTGATCCATTGTAATGGTTAAAGTTACCAAATGTAATTTAATCTACTGTTATCTGAGTCCGATTCACTTATGAAAAATAATGTTGCTCCCATAGATGTATAAACTGAGATTTCATGTGTAAGTTTCATGTACAAGTTCAACTTCTGAATTATGAATTTCTGACACATTGTTGTATGAATAGGATCTCTTAGATTTGCGGTACGAACAAAATAAAGTGGACCTTTCAGTATCGAACTTTGCAGTTTGGAACGATGATGCTGTTCGGAGAGCACTTGACAGCGCCGATTTTTGGGTCAAAGTCTTTCCTTTTGTTAAGTCTTTGTCTGGTTATTGGAAATTTTTATTGGCTTCCAACCCTACTGCTTTTCCAAAGAATTTTTATGAAAGTGAATTTCAGGATTCTGATTGGGAAACTTTGCCAGGTAAGATATGTTTATGCGTATGTTACAAATTTTTCTTTTTCATTTTTTTCCATTGGGCATGCTAACTGGGACTTTGCTTGCATCACCTTTGCTTTTCAACTTTTCTTTATGTGCATCTAATCTGAATTTTCCTTGAATTAGCAGGATGGATGATTCTCTTTATAGCATTCATCTATATATGCCATGTAAACCAGAATGCACCCTTTTTCTACTGTCTAGTTATGGAAATTTTAAGTTTCTCTTGATAATTATTGACAATACATGTGTAAGTATTTGAATATTTCATTTCATAATTACATATAGCTTTTGGCAGTTTCTTGAATAATAAGTTATGCAACTTGGCCATTTGAAATCAAAGTGCTTAGACATAACTGTGACGTGAAACTTAAAATGGAAAGTGATTTTGGCTGGTTCTAAACCTCCGATCAATTCCCATTCACGGCCAGACAAAGCACTAGAACATGGGTGGTTTTGCTGGATGAGTGACAGAAAAGACATTTTGATTTTTTAAGGCTTTGCTTGCTAAGGTGGAAAGAAAATTGAAAAGATGAAAAGTTGAAAGAACAAAAAAAAGTGGAAAAATGGAAAATAATTTTTTTGTCATTGCTATGCTTGGTTTGAAAGATAAAAGAATTGACATTTTCTTTCCTTTCATTACTTGACAAAGTTGAAAAATGAAAGAAAAAAATAAAAATTACATGATTTTATCATTATAACCTTTTGTAAATTAAGATGAAAAGAAAATTTTAAATATGATAAGAGTTAATGAACATGAAAAATGATCATCTTTCTTATTTTCTTTACTTTCATTTTTCTTTCCTACCAAATAACCTAAAATCCATTTTCCTTCCACTTTTTCATCCACCTCTCTTTTTTTCAGTTGTACCAAGCACAACCTAAGTTAATTTTATGCACTGGTTCTAGTTTTGTTGCTGCTCATATTTATATATGTCGATACTTGGCAATGACAAAGAAGCCTTAAGGAAGACATGAAGGCTTGGCTTCGAACCAAGTCTCCCATTTTCCTTGTAACGGGGTTTTGCCCAACTATGAAAAGAAAAAAAAAAAAAGAAGTTGGGCGGATGTTGTTAAGTCTGATTGCTCCCATCCATAATCCCAAGTCCTTTATCTCTCTCTACTTTCACTTGGTCTTGATCCTACATTTTGTATTTTATATTTTTTTTCTTTTTGTTTGTTTTTTCTTTGGAGCAGGGGTGGTGGGTTGTATCTGTTTGTTGCATCGCATTCCATGCCCAAATCAAATCCTTGGCCCTCCCCTTCCCTTTATTATAAACTAAAAAGAGCATAAAAGATAATACATTTCACAGAAAAAAAGAGAATGAAATTAGCTTCTTAATAAATGCAAAGCTACATTTTAGCCTATTAAACATATATAGTATATTTCTTCCCAAGTAAAAACTTAAACACTAGATTAAATATTAAAATATAAAGGCTTTTACAAGCATGCTTTGATTAATTGATTTTACCCCTACCTCTTCTTAAAGGTTTTTTTTTTAAGTCTTAATCTTTATTTTTTAATAATTGTTAAAGAAGTAGTAAGTTAAAAGAAACGCACCTCAATTAGGTGAGGGTGGCATAAGCACTTGGGAACAGGTCAAAATTGCCAGCCCAATATGGAAAAACACAATCAGGGATGAACTAATAGGCAAATTATAGGTTGAATAAGCAGTTTCATGTTCATTGTTTGAAAAGCATTTCTTACTGGTATTTGTATACTTCTTTTATTTTGCGATCTTATTGTAATTATTCTTGAGCTTCACTGTTCTACTGGACCCTTATTGTTGTTTCTTCATTCCAAATTGTCTTTTCATTTTTAAATATCTTCAGTTCGACATCATATCCAAAAGCGACGTTCTTTAATAAAGTATATTTTTTTTGCAATTGGAGCAGTTCCTTCCATTTGGCAAATGCATGGATTTGATCGGCCTTGTTGTACAAATGTTGTGTATTCAATTCTGCTTGATCCTCCACATGTTCCTACAGACGTATCTCCAGGCTGCTACAGTACATAGTTTCATATTCCTAAACAATGGTGGGCTATGATCTATTTGAATCTGTTTGTAATTTAGAGGGTTTTTATTCTGCTAATATGTTACAGTTGTTACCTTCTTCTTTAATTATGTTTTCGCTTTTTGATTGGCATGCATTAAACAAAACTGTCGAAGTTTGTTACAGGTTGAATCAGTGTAATAGAAATGGGCCTAGATATTACTTGAATCCAGTTGTTTCCAGCCCAATAATGGGTGTTTATTCTAAATGTTTGTTAAGCTAGTTAATTTGTGTTAGTTGTTGGATTCATTATGCATGCTGAGTTTAGAGATGTTATAGAGGAAGGTATCGGCAATAAGGGGGGTATAATCAGAAATAAAATATTGAAGATTCCCTTACTCTGTTATTTCTCTCTATCTCTCTACTTTCATTCTTCTTCTCCTGAACACTGGTTAATTCTTCTTAATCTTTCTCTGTTTCTGTTATAAGTTGTTGCTTGAGTGGAATTCTTGCTTGCATTCATTTTAGATAGTATCAGTGTTTTCAGTCCCACATATCAGTTTTTTTATTAATTTTGTTTTTGCCTTTTTTCTCTTATAGACGTATGTTTTCTGCACCCCCAAAACATGTGTCTACCCTTACCAGGTCATTCCCAAGCTTTTGTTTTGTGCACGTTATTGAATTTTCAGTCATAAAAAATTCATGTGGGGGGTGGGGTCCCCTGTTGGATATAGGTATATGATGCAAACTAGCTATAAGCGTAGGGTTTTTTTTTTTTTTTCTCTTTTTTAACATTTATGTGGGTAAAGGTGAGAAAAAAAATCAAGAAATCTGAAAATTAATTTGAAACATATTCGGTTTGGTTCCAATCGATATTTTTTATTCGGTTTAAATTAAGTACAGATATTAAATATATATTAAATTTAGATTAAATTTTGAATTAAAAAATAAAAAAAAATTGAATCCAATTATATATTTTTTAAATTTTTATATATTTTTTAAATTTTTATAAAATAAAATAAATAATTTTATATCAAAATCTATTTAAATATATTAAAATTTTGTATTAAAATAATATATAAAAATTAAAAAAATTAAAAATTAAAACCAATAAATTGAAGGATTAAATAAAAATTTAGTTCGAATTCAGATCAAATTTTAAAATTTTATAATATTATATAATATTTAAAAAATCAAATCAAATCTGATCTTAACCGAATCGTTATGACGCTATATGTAAGAAAATTTTCTTATTTATCGAAATGATATCAGCTAAGTTCAAGCATTCCATACTACATTTGACCACCTACGGTATGAAAATTTTTAGAACCTCATGTGAAGTATTTTGAGTGTGATAGAGAAAAAGAAACATTAAGCCTGAATCTTGTAGATTTATTCTCAGTGTTCTTTTTTTTTTTTTTTTTGGTTCTTTTCTTTTTGATATTTAGTAACTTTCGGCCCATTTAATTTTATTCAAAACTAAAATAATTTTTACCCAAGTCTTCATTGCAGATTACATTTTCAAATCAAACCTGGCTAACAATTTTCCTTTGCAAATATACAGGTAAGATTTACTTAGTGCAAGAGTATTCCTCGTATTTTTCAGAGTATTAATTGCAAAAGTTATATGTGCCTTGAGTTCAAGCTTTTTTTTTTTTTTTTTCAGTTGGATAAAGAACTTGATCTAGTTATGTTCATCTGTGATTATATTTGTTATTATGTGCATCTCAAATTTAGAGTGTATCTCTTGTATGAATTTGCCTATTGATACAAGCTAGTTAATTTTTCCCTTTAGTAATTTTCCCTTTATCTAAGAAACTAAGGCTGCATTTGACATATAGGATTAATTGAAGGATAAGATATTAATTATCGTATCACATGTTTGTTATGCACTTAAATAAAAAGATTGAATTATTAAAAAGATTAAATATCCTATGCTAATAAGATAACTCTATCTTTTTGAAAAAGCAAGGGATTATTTTTAATCCATGTGATTAAGCATACATATTCTATTATACCCTTAAAAATTATATAAATAATTTAAATTGTGTAAACTTTGAGAAATAATAATTTTGACCAATAAATAAACTATCCTATTTTAATCCTTGCACACATCAAACATAAGATAGGATGGCATTATTTAATTTAATCATATTCATAATATCATTTTATTGTATCCTATCATAATCCTACACAAAATTATGATAGAATACAATAAAATGATATTATGAATAGGATTAGATTAAATAATGCCATCCTATCTTATGTTTGATATGTGCAAGGATTAAGATATGATAATTTATTTATTGGTTAAAATTATACTTCCTTAAAGTTTATACAAATTAAATTATTGATATAATTTTTAAAGATATAATTGAATAAGTTTAATTCCATGAATTAAAAATAATCATTTTCACTTGGAGAGGATTGAATAATCCTACACCAAGAGGATATTAATGATTTTTGCAATTCCTATTTCTATCGCTATCCCTATCCCTATCCACCGAATATCCTTTCTTTTTCCAAAAAATATTTTGAATACGCTTTTTTGATGTAGAAGTACATTTTTTTTGGAAATGCCATTTAAAAAAAAAGTTATTCAATGCTATAGTTGGATGTCAAAGATATCTATTTTTATAACAAAATGAACGGTATCTTTATGTCATTATTTATCTATTCCCATAAATTTTCTAGATTATAATTATCTATTTACTACTATACAAATTTCATAAAAAATAAATAAACAAAAAAATTATATAACCTTTTTTTATTTATATTCCATGCATTATCCAGAAAAAAAGAAGAATTTGTATTTAATTTATTGGTACCTTTCTTTTTTATATCTCCATTCAAATCTATAGGATAGATTAGGATCTATTATGATATATAAATTGAATTGATGAAATAAAAAAAACGTAAAAAAGAGTCTTTCCTTCTCTATCTCTGCCTTTTTTTTTTTTGTCCTACATTTATAATTTATACATCTCCATTTATACATAAAAAATACATTAAAACAAAAAAATTGCAAAAAAAAAAAAAAAACCATTTTATCTACCTAATAAGAAACAAACTTGAATTTTTTTCTATTAATTAGTAATTGGTCAAGCTCGAAGAGAGAGTATGCCAAATTTTCACTTTTAATCAAATTTGAATAAGACTCGTAGTTAATCTATTAATGATACATGATTTTGAAAATTTTTTTTTAAATTTTAGTAAGAGTTATTTTTCCTTTAATTATATGTAAATGGAAAGAAACTATCGGATAGTCTTTCCTACAAGAATAAATGAATTTATTGTAATGGAAGACAATCAATCAGTTCCGCAATGAAAATGAACTAGTTAATAAGTTCGAATAAACAAACTCAAATAATTCGTTTTTCTTTTATGTTGTCAAGTTCTAGGACATTCTATGATTCATATCAAAATCAAGTCCTTTTTGTGGTGGAATTCTTTGTATTCTTGATCGATGTATATAAATTATTGTAATACGTAATAATAAATAATATTTGGTATTTTCAGAAAAATCTTACTAAATTTTTTTTTCATTAGTAACTCGGTGATATCATTTGATTACTTCTAACTTCGAAATTTGATATTTTTGAAATATTTGAGAAAGATTAAAAGATTAATAATAGAAAATTCCAGTTAACTTTGTAATATCTTGATTGTATTATTGCTCCCTTTCCATAAAAAAAGATAAAAGTTGGTAAATCAGAAACAATTAATTAAGAAAGAATAAGAAAAAAGTTTTTATGGAGCATACATATCAATATTCATGGATCATACCTTTTGTGCCACTTCCAATTCCTATTTTAATAGGAATGGGACTCCTACTTTTTCCGACGGCAACAAAAAATCTTCGTCGTATGTGGGCTTTTCCCAATATTTTATTGTTAAGTATAGTTATGATTTTTTCGGTCGATCTGTCTATTCAGCAAATAAATAGAAGTTCTATCTATCAATATGGATGGTCTTGGACCATCAATAATGATTTTTCTTTCGAGTTTGGCTACTTTATTGATTCACTTACCTCTATTATGTCAATATTAATCACTACTGTTGGAATTTTTGTTCTTATTTATAGTGACAATTATATGTCTCATGATCAAGGATATTTGAGATTTTTTGCTTATATGAGTTTATTCAATACTTCAATGTTGGGATTAGTTACTAGTTCTAATTTGATACAAATTTATATTTTTTGGGAATTGGTTGGAATGTGTTCTTATCTATTAATAGGGTTTTCCTAATTCTCCCTTTAGGGCTTCTATTCTTGCATAAAGTTTTTGTCTCAATAATTCAAATGTAAGAGAAGGTTTTTTTTTAACTAATGAATTAATATTTAAAATCATTTCATTCTATATCCTTTTTTGATCAAAACATTAGATTTCTAAATTCTCATAGGGACCCCCAGAATTCCTTTCAAGGCCTGTTGAATTATTTATATGGATTCTATCATTTCACTAATTTGATAAGTAATGAGCTAATGAATCTCTTTCTTTTTGTCACTAGATTTCCTAATCAAATTTGTCGTAACATTCATAATGATCAACTTTACAAAAATCCTATTTAATTCCAGAAGCTTGTAGCATTAGGTCGGATAAACCCTAATTTATTGCTTCTTATCCACCAATAACCCCTACCCTTTCAACTTGTTCTAAAAAATAGGATTTTGTGTAATAAGTTTTTGATATTCAACAATTTCTATTAAAAAATAATCATAGAAATCCAAAAATTATCTATCCAGCCATATGGTAGATCGGCCGCCTACTCCTCTATTACAAAAATAATTATGCATCATTCCCATACTAGTGACAACTTTGAATAGATCATATACTAATTCTCTTTTTTTGAAAATATAGAAAAAGGGGGTTTGTGCACCAATATCGACAATAAAAGGTCCAAGCCATAATAGATGAGAAGTTATACGACTTAACTCCAGCATAATTACTCTGATATAGTTGGCTCTTTAAAGGACTTGAATATTGCCCAATTGTTATGGTCCATTTACAGTGCTCTGTTATTCCGACTTCCCCAAATCCTCCAGTAGCACAATCGAGACAACAAGGAGTTCTTTGTCCTCGTGGGGATCAAGTAGTAAGTTTTGAGAATTTAAGAGATGGTTACGGCGAGACGAGCATTTATCATTACGATAGGTGTGAAATGGAAGTGTAGTGATGTATGCAACTAAGGCATCCCAATAGGCCAGTAGACTTGAACCTTGTTCCTACATAACCCGATCAATTCGATCAGGCACTTGCCATCTATTTTCATTGTTCAACTCATTGCCAACATGAAAAACCCATTGTTCAACTCTTTGACAACATGAAAAAACCAAAAGCTCTAGCCTCCCTCCTTATCTATCCACAGGATGGAAGGGCAAGGGCCTTTAGTGTCCCCTTCAGTAAAGAAATAGGGCCTCATAATCACTAGCCATTATGCTTTTCCTTTTCTCGCATGTCTTTCTTTGTTTATGGTTCGATATTTGGTGTCCTAGGCGTAAAGTAACAACACCAATCCATCCCGAAATTGGTGGTTAAACTCTATTACAGTGACAATATTTTAAAGGAGGTCTTGCAGAAAAATAGCTCAATGCCAGGATAATAAAAAGCTTAACGCCTCTCATTCTTATTACTTTTTCATATGAAAAAGAAAAAAAAATTGAAAAAGTCATCTTATTCAAAACCCCAATTATGAAATCCCCTCTCTCTCACTTCACACCTCAAATCAAACATGATATAGGATGATTATCATCCTATCTTAATCAATAATCTTATGCATCAAATATGACCTAACTAATGGATGAACATATCGGTCACTTCTTGTTCATAAATCTTTCAACTTATTACCATGAGACACATGGTATAATAAGCTGAAAGTGTAGCCATGAGTTGTAAATCTGAGTGACAGTTTCTAGATAATATCCTCGAATGGAACTGTCACATATTTGATGCTGAAAGGCCTAGTTCTTTTAAGGCATTTCAAAAATACTTCATTGCAACTTAATGTTTGAATTACGGTGCCTAATAGCCTATGATATGAAGATTTTGTTAAGGCTTCAGTTCAAGTTCTTGGATTTGTTTGCTCATTCGAATGTGCATAGTTTATTAACAAATTTTCATATTATTTGCTTAATGATCTGGATAGCACTCAGTAATCCATCATTTAAATATGCATACATTTAACTTTTGGTAATTAATCTTTTTTTCAGTAAATTTAAAGTGATAGCATTTTATTGGAATATGATCAGAGATATTACTTGGGAATTTATTCTACATATCAATACTGTCTTTCATTTCTTGCAAATCCTTTTCTTCTTTCAGAAATAATTTGGTAATCCCTTCACTGGACAATCAATCTTGGAGAAACACGGACCTTCAATGAATTTTTCATTACTGTAGTAAATTCATGCTTCTCAGTCAAATCCACATCTTCAGATCCTTTCAAACCAAACCACTTGAAATGCCAAACCAAGTTTGCCACAAAGAACTCCAAATGAAGCATTGCCAAACTATATGCTGGGCACATCCTTCTCCCTAAACCAAATGGCATCATCTTAATTTCTTTACTTCCAGTTATATCAACAACTTTTCCATCATCACCATTTAAGAACCTGTCAGGCTTGAACGCCATTGGATTTTCCCAAACTTTTGAATCCCATCCCATTTCTGCCACTGTAAAGGTTAATATACTGTTCTTTGGCACCAAAAATCCATCCAAGACAAAGTCTTTTGTCACAGCATGTGGGATCAGAAAATGGCTTGGAGGATGACGCCTTAGCCCTTCCAAAATCACAGCTTTTAAATATGACATTTTCTCCAAATCATCTTCCTTTATGATCTCTACCTCTGCATCTGATCCTATAACCTCTTGAATTTCAGTGAATAACTTCTCTTGGATTTCTGGGTACTTCACTAAATTTGCCAAGATCCATTCCAAAGCTGTGGACGTGGTGTCAGTGCCTGCAGTGAAGAACTCTGAGCACAACGCAACTATTTCCCTTTCTTCAAGCTTTCTATTCTCCTTTGGAAGTTGCAAATCTAGCAATGTGTCAATGTAGGAAATTAAAGGATCAGGGAAACTACATTCATCATATTTAAGTTTCTCTGGCTTCCTCGCCTTTCGTCCTCTTATCAAGGGTACAAATACATTTTCCTGGTCGCTTCGAAGCTGACGAAGTTTCTCCCAACGTTTATTAGAGAAAAACTTCCCCCAAGTTGGAAGCAGGTTGAGCATTTTAAATTCGTCAAAACTCACTTGTAACCGACGTTGAGCATCCTTTATGTCATGAATCTGTTTTTCCTCAAGCTTTTCAGCAAAACACATGAAAGAGAACAAACAAAAGATGGCATGTTGGATATGCTCCTTTAATTCAATGCCATCTTTAGAACATGGATGAGATTTCAAGCTGTTAATGAGGATTTCCAGGACCCATTTACGAGCAAATCCGAATGATTTAATCTTTGAAGGGTGGAGGATATTAGAGGCAAGATTACGACGAAGGACGAGCCGAGTTGGGCCCTAAAATGCTGAGGAAATGGTGTGCTGATTGCAGCTAAGGAATTCTTCTGCGGCAAATGCAGAGGGTCGATCAGCAAAGGTAGCACTATTAACAATTAATGCTTGATGAGCAAGGAAGTGGCTTGCAATGAAGATAAGTGGTTTGGAGCCAATAAAAAGAGTATAAATTGGACCATATTTTTCTCGTTGGTTTAGGGAAAAAGCCTTGACCTTTGACAAAGGCATGAGAAGCCATAGAAGGTTGGCAATGAAGGGAATTGTAAAAGGCCCTGGTGGGAGCTGGTGCCTTTTTATTTTAGTGAAATGGTTGAAGAGAGATTTAAGCAGGGTGGAGATAATGATCAAGATGATGAAAAAGATTAAACATGTTCCCATTTCTAAAGAGGATTTCACAAAAAGTAAAACAAAATTGTTGTGAGTTAGGAGTAGCGGAGCTGCAGGATGCATATTTATATGTAAAGAAGGGACTCTGATGTAATTGAGATAATTAATTATGCTAAAATCAAGTTCCAATGAGGTTTTAATTTTATTATCTTAATGTCAAAGATGTCTTAAAATTCATTATATTACTAGGAAATAGGTTTTCAGCAGCTTTTTTTTTATATATATATATTTAGCAGCATTTATAAACACTGTTAAAATATTAATGGCATTTGTCAAAAATGCCGTTACGAGTGTCAATTATACTTACGTAAGAAAAAATAATGGTGTTTTTGTTAGTGTAAATACTGAATAATCTAGAACTATTGCTTTTGGTAAATCTGGAATTTTTAGAAAAAGCTCCAAGGCACAATAATGCCACTTTCTTTAAGGTTTTATTTGGCCCCACCGTGTTAGTTACTTTGTAGGTGTTTAAAAGGGTTGCAAGTAATAAATCTTGATGATACAGTGAAGCTTAGTGATTGACTATGTTTTGCATTAACGAAAACAGGCCACCGAGCAATCACTGGTGTATCACAAGATCATAGAACTTCTATAAAGGTTTTATGCAACAAAACTTTTATAAAAGAAATCTGGAGTTCGAAGAAAGAGAGAGAGTTCCAAGAATTAATTCTGTATGTTTTCAAAAAACCAGAGGAACCTTTTCTAAATAAATAAATGCCCTTTCCTATAAATATAACTATCTATTTTGAATAGACAAAAATTGTTTATTTTTTAATAGTTAAAACTATTCATTTTGAATAAACTTATCTGTCTATTTTGAACAAACTTAACTATCTTTCTTTATTTTTTTTTTCCAATGTGAGATTATTTCCCATATTTTCATTTTGAAAATCTCTAACAATCCCCCACCATTTTCAAAATAATCCAAATTTATGATGAACTTGGAAATTAATTGCATAAATGAAGGTATCTTCTGATTTGAACCTTCACTTAGTGAAAACAGTTAAAATTAACCAAAATCGCATGGTAAACTATGTTTTGAACCAGCTATTCCATTTAGTTAATCAAACTTGTCTCACACAATGATTTGAACACCTAATGAATGCTTCATATTCGATGACACATTTATTGTCATGTGTCTGCATCTTTTTTTCATGAATGCTATTAGAGCCGAGCTCTTAAGCTCCTAGAAAGGGCCACGCTTCACACTCACATAGGTAGCTCTCATCAAGAGTGTTCTCATAACTATAACACTCAAACATGTTTATGTTATGGGTCTATTAAGAGTATATTATTCATTCTTTGTTTATCATTATGGGTACCTAACACTTCACCTAGGATGTCATTAAACATTACAATAGTGGTAGTAGTTACATATAGATTATGTACTTTGTCTCATTGAACTTAAGACTTAACATTATACCAAGTGTTGAGTCGAGTTTCCATCATGGGTGACTTTACTTCATGAGGTTGAGTGCCATCCTTATTAAGGTTTTTTTACCAACTCTCTAACAGGACTTTTGATTAAAAGATCCACCAAGTTTTCACTTGACCTTACATAATTTATGGTGATCACTCCATCTGAAATTAATTCTCGAACATAACTATGCCTTAATTCAATATGTCTAGACTTTCCATTATATACTTGGCTATATGCCCTTGCTAGAGTTCTTTCACTATCATATTGAATAGAAATTAGAGAAATTTGTTTAGGTCGTAAAAGTATTTCATATAATAAATTTCTTAGCCATTTAGCTTCTTTAGCTATTGCAGTTAATGTAATAAACTTGGTTGTCATCGTGGAATCCATTATGCATGTTTGTTTCTTGGAACAGTAAAAAATGGCACCTCTACCGAGTACAAAGATCCACTTGCTTGTAGAAGTATGATATTTCATATTAGTAATCCAACTAGTATCAAAATATCCTTCTATATCTGAAGGATATCCATTATAACATAATCTATAATTGATTATTTTCTTCAAATATCAAAGTACTCTTTTAACTCCTTGCCAATACAAGTTACTTAGATTATTTATATACTTACTCAACTTTCCAATAGCAAATGCTATGTCTGGTCTTGTACAAGTCATTGCATACATCAGACAACCAATTATTCTTGCATATTGTAATTAATCAATTATTCTACTCGTATTAGATATTAATTTCAGTTGAGAATCCATAGGTGTAGATACCGGAATACACTAAAAAAGATCAAACTTTTTAAGTACTTTTTTAATATAATACGATATGATAAGGTTATGCTACTATCATTCTGAATTATTCTAATTCCAAGAATAACATACACGACACCCATATTTTTCATTGAAAAGTTATTTGATAAAATTTTTTTGTTTTCTTAACTTGTTCTGAATTAATGCTAAATATTAGCATATCATCCACATATAAGCAAATTATGACTCGTTTGCCATTTTTAAATTTGCTATATATACACTTATATGAATCATTAATTCTAAAACCATTAGCAAGAATGATTTCATCAAACTTTTGGTGCCATTGTTTTGTTGCTTGTTTAAGTTCATACAAGGACTTTTCTAGCTTACAAACCTTCTGCTCTTGACCTGGAATGATAAATCATTCCAGTTATTTCATATATACTTTTTTTTTCTAATTCACCATTTAAAAATGTTGTCTTTATATTCATTTGATGTGTAATCAAATTATAAATCGAGCCAAGTGAAGTTAGGAGCCTAATTGTAGCAATTTTAGCTACTGGAGCATAAGTATTAAAGTAGTCTATCCGTTGCTTTTGTGTAAAGCCCTTGGCTACCAACCTTGCTTTAAATTTATCCATGGTTCCATCCACTTTCATTTTCTTTTTGAAAATCCATTTACAGCTTATTGGATTAGAACCTGGTAGAAGGTCAACCAAAACCCAAGTGTTAGTTCCCATTATTGAGTCCATTTCATCATTTATTGCTTCTCTCCAAAAAGCAAAATCTTAAGACTTTATTGCCTCTTTATATAGTAGGATCAGACTCCACATTAAGATAATAAGGAATTTTATTGTTTATGCTTTCCTCAATCCCTTCCATAAGGAATATAAAGAAATTTGGTCTAAAATCTTTTCCTTTCTAACCTTTTTACTTATCCTTATTTCTTGACAAGATTCATTACTAATTTCAGTTTGTTCCAACAAATTTGGAATTTTTTTTCCACTTATAGGATGAATTGCTTATAGTTGTCTCGAAATATATTTAAATCTATTTTCATAACAAATTGCATCTCTTGATTTAATAACATCGTTAACTGAAATTGAATAATTTGGTTTAATAACCATAAACCTATATGCTTTACTATTTTGTTCATATCCTATAAATATGCATTATATTCCTCTTTCACCCAATTTTTTCCTTTTGGGTTCTAGAATTTTAACTACAACTCTACATCCCCAAACCTTTAAATACTTAAAGATTTGGTTTTCTTTTCTTTCACTGCTCGTATGGGGTTATTTTTGTTTCTTTGTTAGGAGTTCTATTTAGTAAATAACAAGCTGTTAATAAAGCTTTATCCCAAAATCCTTATCCAAAACTAGAATATGATAACATTGCACTTACCATTTCTATTAAGACCCTATTTTTCCTTTCAACTATACTATTCTGTTGTGGTGTATAAGGAGTAATAACTTGGTGGATTATTTTGATAGATTCAAAGTAACTTGGACTATAATATTTTTAACCCCTATCTAACCTCAAGCTCTTGATAAGAGATTCACACTGGAGTTCAACTTCAGATTTATATATTTTAAACTTATCAAGTACTTCATTTTTTAAATATAGCAAATAAACATAACAATATCTAGTACAATCTTTTATAAACATGACAAAATATTTCTTTCTAGATAATGTAGGAGAGCTATGCAAATCACAAACATCACTATGAATTAATTTAAGAAATTTGTATTTCTTTTAACGTTAGGAAAATGATTTCTGGTAATCTTAGTCAACATGCATGTATTACATTTATTAATGTCTTGACTAAATTCAGGAATTAATAGAAGCTTACTTATATCATGCAATTTTTATAATTTAAATGACGAAATCTATAATGCTATAAATATTAAGATTCAACCATATAAGCAGAAACAACATTCTTATTTTTATTAGTAATATTCAGTTTGAACATTTCCTCATATATATACCCTTTTTCAACAATAATTCCTCCTTAGACAAAATAAATTTATCTGCCTTAAATACAAGTTTAAAACCAAACTTGTTCAATAGACTTCCAAACACTAAATTCTTTATAACTTCTAATACATAATAAACATCATTCAAAGTTAGAGTTTTTCTAGAAGTGAATTCAAGGTCAACAGTCCATTTGCCTTTGATTGTTGCTGTAAAAGAATTTCTCATGTAGAGGATACTACCATATTCACTTAGTCTGAATGTTGTGAACATGTTTTTGTCCTTGCACACATATTTTGTTGCCCTAGAATCAACCAATGAAGATTTATCATTTTTAAGCATGTTAACTTGCATTTTTCTTTCAAAAGTTTTGGAATATCATATGAGGTGATGTGGTTGAATATTGTTTATCTTTTTTAAATGAGAATACTAGCTTAATGGATGTAAATAACACCAATATTGTCCTTATACCTAAAGTGAAGAATCCTAAAAAGGTTCAAGCCAAAAGGTTAATATGGAAAAATCTTTGTTAGTTTTTAGTAGAAATGTCTATGAGGATGGTTGAGAAGGTGTTAGACAAATATTAGGGGTGCAAAAATCTCTGGATCCTGATAAGTACCTACAGTTGCCAATTATAATAAGGAGAAATAAGAAGAGAGTATCCAGGAACATTAAAGATAGAATCTGATCAAAGATTGGGATGTAGAGTAACAAAACATTGTCAATAAGAGGTACAGATCTTCATCAAAGTAGTTCTATAAGCAATACTAGCCTACAGTATAAGCTGTTTCTTGTTTTCAAAGAGTTTCTACCAAGAATTAAATAGTTTAATTAATGCATATTGGTAGAGCTCAAAACATGATAAGAAAGGTATACATTGGATGCGATGGGATAGGATGTGTAGGAGCAAAATGGATGAAAGAAAATGATTTAGGCATTTTAAGTTTTTCAATTGAGCACTTTTAGCTAAACAAGGTTAGCATTTGGTCCAAATCAGATATTTTTTATTTATAAGGTGCTTTTCGACAAATATTTTCTAATGAGAATTTTATGGAAGCACAACTGGGTTAAAATGCCTCAATGACTTGGAAGAGCATATGGATGGCTAGAGGAGACTTACAAGTCAGGCTACGATGGCATGTAGGCATTGGGAGACATATTAGCATTTGGGGTGTGAAATGATGGATGAGCAATAGAACTCTAACACCATATAAATTTACAAAGGCTCATGGGTATGGATGTAAAAATTGCTAAGCTGATTGATACCTAGATGAAGGAGTGGAAAGTTGACCTAATATACACATTATTCCTTACTGAGGATGCAAAAGTGATTTGCTCAATACCATTAAGTAAAAGAGACCATACAAATGTCTTAACATGAGAGGTGGAGAATGATAGTAAGTTTTCACTGTGAAGCACATACCACATGATGGTGTCTGGTAATGATAAAGCTAGTAAGACATTAGACTAGGAAAAGGAAAACCAATTGGAATAGGCAATAAGGTTTTGGAGAAAACTGTGGGTAGCTCAAATCCTAAGCAAGATCAAAATCTTCGATATAAACTTAATAATGAATTTCTGCCAGTGTATAATAACTTGAAAAAGAGAGGAATGGACATCTAATCAACTTGTACATGTAGCCTACATGGAGAGAAAGTTACTCATACGATATGGAGCTGCGATAGTGTAAAGGATATATGGGGGAAAGCTGACATTTTAGCTAAATGAAGGGAGGTAGGACACATAAAAGACAAAGGATGGTTGGATGAAATTGTAAAAAATCTGGACACAAACAATTAAGAGTTTGAATTGATTTTCAACTGGGTAGTGTGGCACAACAGGAACATAATTATTAAAGAGGAAGTAAGCAAAACATCAAACATGGTGGTGCAATTTACAAAAAACTATCTAAATGAATTTAAGCATGTAAATGAGGCACAAGCACTAAGAAACAGTAACACCTCAACAATATAGGAACCACCGCCTCAGGGATTTGTTAAAATCAACTTTAATGAGGCATTGAATGAGAGAAATGGTGTAGGAGTAATTGAAGTCATTGTAAGAAACGAGAAAGGAATTTTTCTAAGTGCTGCTATATTAAGGATGAGTCATGCAAATAACCTAAAGGTAATGGAGACTTTTGCTACAAAAAAGGTGGTAGACATGGCTATTACTATGAAATTGGATTCTATCATAATAGAAAGATATGCAATACAAGTCATAAAAGGCATCCAAACTATAGCTAAAGACATTTCTGTCATGGAGAACGTAATGGTAGATATTAAAAGTAAATGTTTGAGATTTAGATTTCTACGAGTCGAACATGTAAAAAGAGAAAGAAATAAAGCTACCCATAAGTTAGCTAAATATGCACAAGAAGCCAATTCATCTGATATGTGTATTAGGGACTATCCATTATGTTCGGAAATTAACACGTACATACAGTACTCACACATAAAATAGTTAGCTTAACTTAAGAATAAAAATACATAAATATATTTGTTTTAGTCCAACTTAAAATGGCCTACTCCAAATGCAATCCACTAACAAATAAATCTTTACAATTGTGAGACTTTTGGAATAAAAAAATCATCAAAAACTCATTACTCAAAACTTAACCCAAAACCCAATTACATTTTTTTAATAGCTTACTCATTTAGCTATTTTCTGAATGTCTAACTATTTAGGATCACCAAACTAAAACCAAAACATTTTATTTATAAGGGTGAAACCTTTATAACTTTACTAAACTCACTATGTGGGATATAAGACAAACTCAAACTTTTATAATTTCACTTAACTTTGGATGTGGGATTATGAAATTCAAGACAAACCCCAACTAATCTTCCCTTGACTTATAATTCTAAACACTTCAGTAATATCTACAAAGTTAAGATGCTTGCCCTTCTTCTTTTTTTCATCATAGGAATCTAAGCAATTGAGCCTCCATCAAGTATGTACAAGTGATTTTTTTATCCTATTTTCTTATAGAATCACACTTTTATTCTTGTAAACTTTTAACCAATTATTACTAACATAGTATGTGTGCCCTAAAAAGCTAACTCACCCAAAGTAATTAAATTATAGCTACAACTTAATACACACATTACATGACGAAGTGTTCTAACAACACCATTGTGAGATCTAAGGCGAGCACTCATAATGCTTTGAATCTATACATTTTCATTATTGGCAACTATAATATCCCCATATTTCTTATTCTCTTTTAACTCCATAAAACAACTCCTATTATTATAGATATGGACTGTAGCAGTTGAATATAATACCCAAGCTTTATTACTTTTCAAAATTTGAGTCTCATAAACACAAGTCGTTAAAATGGCATCATCATCATCGAACACAACAATAGTAGTATCACTCTTTCTTTCATCTAATTTTTTTTCAGCCCTTTTGAAAGTAATTATATCCTTTCTCAACTTCTTGCAGTGTACTTGGATATGTCCATTTTCATCACAATAATAACATTCAATATCACTATAATATCTGTCTCTTGACTTAGATCTACCTCTTGATCCATCAACCCTCTTTTAAGTCCTTTTCGATCAAAATCCTCTATAATTAGTGTACTTCTTCCAAGTGATGAGTTATGTGTTCCTATAAACCTTTCATTTTTATGCAACAAGGTAGTCACATCATCCAACTTCAAAGTAGACCTATCCACCAACAAAGTCTGAACTAAAGGCCTATAAAACTTAGGCAAATATGACAACAAAATTAAAGCTTTATCTTCATCTTTTAACTTATCAATAGAAATCGCCAACAATTGAGAAACCAATCTATTAAACTCATTCAGGTGATTATGAAGATTTGTAACTTCTTTCATCTTTAGAGAATATAGATCTATCTTTAAATATAATATATTAGTCGATGACTTTTAAGCATAAATACACTTAAACTTATCTCACAAACTCTTCAGAGTACTCTTAGTAAATACATTGTACTTTACCTTTAGGGCTATGGCCAATCTATTAATACTAATAGCTTTCTTCTAAATTCTATTTCAATTACTGTTACACATTCTCTCATGCTTATTACGCTCTAATGTCTAATCCAACCCTTATTGTACTAATAAATCTTGAATCGTAGTTTACCATAACATGAGATTACTCTTTCCATCAAATAATGGAATCTCAAACTTGGGTATAGGCATACTAGACATAACTTCTTCAGATATCTTAAAATACTTGCTTACATCTTGAAATACTTGTTTTACGATCTTTTGGGCCTGCCTCTTCTTCTCACTAACCTCAAACCTCGAATCTCGTTATGATACTACTTGTTGGGAAATCAACATGCACACTTAGCACCACATACAAAATAATAAGCTCAAATCAAGAATAAGAACATACAAATATATTTGTTTTAATCCAACTTAAAATAGCCTACTTCAAACCCAATCCACTAGCAAATAAATTTTTATAACTATAAACCTTTGAAATGAGAAAAGTCACCAACAACTCCTTACTTAAAACTTAACCCACAACCCAATTATACCATTTTAATAGCCTACTCACTTAGCTATTCTCTTGGTATCTAAGTATCTGAGATTACCAAACTAAAACCAAAGCATCTTATTTGTAAAGGTGAAACCTTTATAACTTTACTAAACTCCTAATGTGGGATACAAGACAAACTCAAACTCTTATAATTTTACTTAACTTTGGATGTGGGATTATGAGATTCAAGGCAAACCCCAATACATTCATCATCCAAGGTATTGTTATCTCTAACATTCAAGTTTTATAGTAATACAATCCTTTCGATTCAAAAATAAAAATAAAAAAAAGATAAACGTACATACCATTAACCAAAATTCATGGGTACATTAGTCAAAAATTGTTACACAATTGTATGTAAATTGAAAATTATGTAATGTCATTTTAGGTAGGGTGTAAACGAATCAAACATTAATGAATATTGCTATGTTTGTGGTTCATTCATTTATTTTTAAGGTAGTTCAGGATCGATTCATGTTTGATACAAAAATTTTACACTATGTTCAAGCTCGATTCATTTAGATATTAAAATGTTAACATATAAAACAAACATAAACTAATAACTAAATAATTGATCTTGCAAACCAATTTAAAAGTTAAAACCTATAATAATAGGTCACATTATCATAGCTCAATAGTTAATGACTTGACTTTAAAAGTGAACAAGATATGCCTGGTCTTGCAAATCAATTTACGAGTTAAAACCTATAATAAGATGTCACGTCATCATAGTTCAATGGCTAATATTTTTAAAATATTTAAAAGATTTTTAATATATGTTATGAGTACTTTTTAATGTATTAATGTTAAATGGTGATTAAAATCTTTTTAAAATATATTTAATCATAAAGTAGTTATTTTTGAAAGAATAAAAACAATAAGGTTCTAGAAGCCAAAAAGGCATTGGCTTAGTGGTAAGATATCCTAAAATTATGAGGTTTTATGTTCAAGTGTCATTATATATGAGTTTGGTTATCTAGTTAACTTATAATTTATTAGTTGATTATTTAGTGATATATTATATATGGATGTAATAGTTGATTACGATTATAACTTTTCTTGTATTTGTAATTTAAAAATATATATAAATTTACATAAAAAATATAATTAAAATTTTTTTTTAACTTTAAACGAGTTTATTTGTAAACATAAATGAACAAAATAGACATTTGTTCATGTTCAGTTTGTTTATTAAATAAATGTTAAAATGTTATTGAAAATTGTTTGTTAAGATTATTACATATATTACCAAAGAATAATGTTTTTAAAGTAAGAACATTGTTTATAAAGCATATAGATAGAATATGTATTGTAGACACTGGTTTTGTCTGGTATATTTTTTCATATATAACAGTAATGATTTTAATAACAACAATAAAATTGGTTTAATTAAAATTAAAAATCAATTAATTATAAAAAATAGTACAAAATAGCAAAAAGAAAATTTGAGGATGGCAGTGGTGCCGAGGACACCAGACCCTACACCTCACCCTTTTGATCACCATACCCTACCATCCACCTCTTTAATCACTCATCCCGTTGACAAACTGTCAAATAAGACAGAAATAAATAATAGGGCATGGGGCTCATGCTTACACCCCATGCCGAGCCCTGTGCCCTTCCTTTAAGCACACGCACGGCCAGAGCTCTATAAAAAGAGCTTCTAGACAAACCAAAAAATAGACAGAAAGAAAGAGGGGAGACGTTACAAAAAGAACAAAAAAACATTGTAAAAAAAATTTAAAAAATAGTCATCCTCGTAGGGAGGAACCCAGTGCCGAGCTTCCTGCACAAAGAAGAAAAAAAGTCAATTTAAAAAAAAAAAGTTAGAATACAAAAAAAAATAGTTTCACCGAAACTTTGAAAACAGATCTAGGGAAGTGGGGACTCTTTTTAGTGAAAAGGAGATCGGATCTGTGTTCAGGAGATCGAAAGGAGTTTGTGGGTATTTTTTAAAATTTTTCAACGTCGGCGACAGCAGCTGGAGCTCACCGCCAGCAAGGACTACTGCGGTCGTCGTGACAGACGGCCACCGGCCCAAGGTCGATTGAAAAAAAAAAAGAACGAAAAAAGCATTTTTTTTGAAGAATGAAGGAAATGAATGAAAAAAATAATTTTTAACTTTTATATAAGCTGTCAATAGCCAAAACGATGTTCTTTCAATAAACGTTCAAAACAACATCGTTTTAAGCACCCAAGATCCGCGCGTCAAACCGTGACCCGACCCGAGGTCAACGCACGCGACCCGTGACCTGCTTCTCCATCAGCCTCTAACCGGTCTGAGTGAACCAGAACTACATCGCCGAACCAGTACCGAACCACTAAACCAACTAGACCACGTCCAGACCAAGCCGAACCACACCCAAACCGCTAGATCGAACTGCCGTTAATCGATTCGGTTCAGGTAAAAAAAATTTTTTTTTTAAATTTTCTAATTTATATATATTATTATTTTTGTTATTTTAAGTTTTTTTTTATGTTTATGCATGATAAGTTTTTAAATTTGTTAGGATAAGTTTTTTAATTGTTTTAATAATAATAAAATGAAAACAAAGTAAGATAATAATTAAAATATATATATTAAAAATGCTTAAATAATAATAATAATAATAATAGAATTTTTTTTCCTTACCTTGATGTTGGAGGGAATTAAATCATATTTCAAAAATAATAATTTCGCTTAGATGTTGGAGAATTATTATTATAAAAAATACTAAATAAGTTAATAATATTTTTTATAATAAGTTTTCATAAAAAAGGAACCTTTTAAAAAAAACATTTTTATAAAAAAAATTATGTCTCTTAAATTAATTTTTAAAAAAAGGATTGTAAAAATTAAAAATTTTTAGAGATGTTCGTGTTTTCTAAAACCCTTAAAATCTGAAATCCTTTAAATCCAAACCCCAAAATCCAAGATCCCTAAAATCCAAACCCTTATATCAAAATGCTAAAGCTCAAAACCCAAACCTTAAAATCTCTAAACTCTAAAATTAAAACCCTAAACCTTTCATATCCTAAAATTCAAGCCTTAAAACCTTCTAAACCTTAAAACCAAACCTTCAAAACCTCTACTCAAACCCTTACTCAAAACCTTCTGAAAATCCTAAGGACATGTGTGAGAATCCCATTTGAAATTATTTGTTCCTGAATGCTGCCTAAATGATGGGTATTTAGGAAATTTTATTTCATTAAGTTTTTCATACGAGTTCTTAATTTGCTTTAATAATAACATTAACTGCAAAAGTATAATAATGAAATGGGATCTTAAATATAAAACAGTCGCACCTAAGCTCTGCCTAGATGTTGGAGAGTCGAGGTGGTCTTATTATATTCAAGAATCCTACTCTAAATTTATATTTCATCACTTTGTATACATACATTATCATGTTCTTTGTATTGTATTTCTCTGTCTTTAATTTTCATTTGTTGCCTACAATACCATCATTTATTTTCTCATATAAAATTTTTCAAAATATATATTTTTGATATTATAAAATAAAATAAAAATAACATTCTGAAAGAAATAATCTTGGTACTCTGCCTAGATGTTGGAGAGTCACTAACAATTATTTTCTATGAAGATTGTTATTTCATTTTAAGGATTATTACTTTAAATCTTAAGTGAAAAGAGTTATTTTAAATTCTGCCTAAATGTTGAAGAATTTTAAGATAATTCTTTAACTTAAAGATTTTTTCAATATTTTTAAATAAAAATTTTAGCAAAATTTTGTTTTTCCAAATGAAAGGGATTAGTATTAAATTTCAAATTGAAATCATTTTTATCCAACACCAAAATAGCGAGTAATTAAGTGGTACCAATTTATGGGCGTTGTGAGGGTGCTAATCCTTCCCCACACATAACCGACTCTCAGACCCAACCTAGTTTTTCGTAGACTGAAATTTATCTTTTTGATAAACTTTATACTCGTTTCTATAGTTTTGTTAAAAAGATAAACTTTTGGGTGGCCAATCACATCCTAAAAAGGATTGGTGGTGACTCCCCCATTTACTTCGATTTTAAAACTCTTTTACGTCTGGCAGTATCAAAACCGTTACGACAGCTTGGCAACTCCACTGGGGACTTTAATTTAAGAATCAAGCCAAAACTTTTAATTACATGCTATTAAGAATTGTTGGAGTTAATTGGTTTTATTTGACATTTCATTTAATCTCCTTTATTTTGTTTTTTCAAAAAATATGCGTTAATGAATAAGATAAATTTTATGTTAGTTGTTATTTTATTTTAATTTTGTGTTTATGGTATTTTGATTAATACATTATTTTGCACACATTTTGCATATTCATGCATGAGCTCTAGACCCGGGCTCTATCCCTTTTAGGAGGAAGCGAAGTAGCTACGCTCTCGTGAAGTGATAACCTTCGCATTTGCTAGCGAAACACTTTCATTCATATTGAACCTATTCCGTTAGTAGCCTGTAATGGGTGAGGAACAGGGAGCCTTACTAATCTATAACGGACGATGATGTGAGGAATAGTCTGGGAACCTATAGACATATAAATCTTAACCCGGCATATAGTGAGCCATAAGGTCCAACTTTAGGATAGAACCACGTTGTCCCTTTTACAAGAAAATTAACTAAATTAGGACTCTATGTATATTCTGTTATGACATATGTTATACTTGTTCATTCATTTACTCATTTTTATTTATTTGTTTTATTTACATTATTGATTTGTTTAATTCTTTTGTTGTCTTCAATTTTGTTGCATGCATCATATAGGTATCATATTTCTAGAGGGTATTGTTTTGGACCAATCTTTGGCAAGAAAAACTTTCAGAAAACCTAAAGGATGTCATCCATGTGTAAGAGCTACTTAGAGGTCAAGAGCCATTCAGAAAGTACTCAGGGGAAAGAAAAAGATTGCTCAGTAGATGGTCACATATCGATGCTACCACAGTCAGTACATATGGATCTCAGTTAGAATAATATATCAGAATTGAAAGCTATTTGGAAACAGTGAAGAACAAAAGAAAAGAATCTTTTTTTAAAAAATACGGGGATGTGACATTGCTTATGTCAGTGAAGGTTGATGAATAGCTAATGAGAGCCGTAATACAATTCTGGGATCTATCTTATCGATGCTTTGTATTCAACCAAGAAGACTTGGCCCCCACAATCGAAGAATATTCTTTTTTACTTCGGATAGAGTCTACTAATCAAGATAAGATCTATTGGAAGAGCATAAGACTATCGGATATAGAAAGAAGTTAGCCAAGATCATGTAAGTAGAGGTTGAAGAGATAGATAAGCACAATAAGGAAAAAATGGGGTTGAAACCATTCCATTAGCTTTTCTGCTCGAATACATAAAGAAGTATATTGAAACTGATCAAAGATTGGATGTGTTTGCTTTGACTGTGTATGGATTGATGATATTTTCTAAGGTGTTAGGACATATAGAAACATCAGTGATTGACTTTTTTGAGCAATTAGATAAAAGAATAAATCATTCACTAACTATTTTGGCAGAGACTATTAGATCACTTAATTTTTGTCGAAGAAAGGGTAAAGGATGATTTATAGGGTGTGCTCAATTACTTTTTATCTGGCTTAGAAGCCATTTTTTGAGGAAAAAAAGACATCATTTCAGTCATTCTCCATTCATTTCAATCTTATCAAGGAGTTTGTGGCTAAGAATGGAGAAAAGATTGGACAAAAGGTCAATGGTTGGCATTCTTTTTGAAGCTCACTAGTGAGGATGTAACATGGAGGGCACCATGGATGCTTTCGATGGCCATCTTGTATAGTTGTGGAGATGAGTCATGGGTACCCTTGTTAGAAATATGGGGGGCAATAAGTTATGTACCTCTTATGGTTCAAAGACAATATGACTCACGATAGTTTACCCCTATGACTCATGGACTCAGTTCACTCGAGTTCGATTATGAAGCACCTGGTTATGTGAAAAAGGTTCGTGAACTCATCAAAGCATGGAAGTAGGTCAACCGAATGAGCCCAGCTAGATTCACAGATAATGTTACGAAAGGTTCCCTTGTGTGGAGGATGAAAAGGGTTAACGAAATTAAGCCTATACTAGTTGATGTTTCAGAGAAGTTGCCAGCTACTATTTTAGTATCGGTATTGTCAATTTTTGAGATCGCTCAACGAGAGTTTGAGATTAAAAAAAAAAGGTTAAAGAAAAAAAAGATGCTATGATGGATCGGTTAACCAATTGAGATATGATTTGATGATGAAAAATGATACAATATAGAAGTTGACTAAATAACGAAAAGTATTGAAAGAGGATCTATAAAATCTGTATCAAAAAATAAGAAATTGAAGTTGGATAGTAGCTTTAAAGAGATCCAAGAAGGATATGGAAAAACTATGAGATATAATGGAATATTGGAAGAATAGAGCTCGAGAGAACAAAGAAATGATCTTTACACTCACCAAAGAATAGCATGAATGGAAAGAAAAACTTTTAAGAGCTTTTGAAAATGTAGCAAGGCACAAAAGAGAAAGTGAAAAGCTAAAAGCTAAACCAAGGAGAGAACAAAACAAGAA
This sequence comes from Durio zibethinus, assembly GCF_002303985.1. The sequence continues at coordinate 10,211,450 of NW_019168481.1, read as the reverse complement.
CTCTGATTTGCAAAGTGAGAAAAAAGCCTTAGAGCATGAATTAATGAGCTTGGAGCTTCAATTGACAAGCAATCAGAGTCACATAGATAAGATTTTGATTGAGTGGCAAGAGAAAGATGATTTTTGGGCTCGTACTTACAATATGGATGTAGATGCTCGAGAGATGTGAAGAGCGAAAAGTTTAGGGAAGCAGCAATACATCGAACATCTGACTGCTCAAATCTACAAGGTTGTTCGAAAAGCAAGCAACATGATTGAAAAGGTGGAAGCACTAGAACGGGAAATTGTACCAACCCAAAACCACAGTTAAAGATTATTGCACTTTTTGTATAAAGTTAGGGAGCAATATGCTCAAATCAAATATTTTTATGGCTTTAATGCAAGAATGATCGGATGATGTATAAAGACTCCCATGGTTAATGAAAGTTTCTTTTTGTTTCGATCAATCCAAGACAGTACCCTAATTTGCATTTCATTCATTTCATGCATGCATTTTAATAAATGTAAATACTAACAACAATATCAACAACATTATATCATGCGATCTAATTCATGGTTAATAAACTAAGGTTCAAGGATAGCAAAGTCGAGGAATCAAAATCCGTCAATTTTACATAGATATAATACTCATTGTCAAACTCGAGCCATGAAAAAAGAGAATACATCTAGATTTGAAAGGGTCGAAAGGGCATAAAAAGAAATTCGAGAAAGAGTGATGAAAATACAACAAAGCATCGAAGCACAAATGACTGAATTAAGACAACTATTACTTGGTTCAATGAAAAAAAAAAGAGCCACTAGCATGTCAAGGACAGGAGATGAGGTTATTATGGAAAAGCCATTATACCCTCCGGGATTCACTCCGCCTCAGGCTCAGGTACAAGTCTCTTGGGGTATACACATACAGCCACCAAGTGCATAGCCATACCCCTATGCCAACCATTCTACAAGTCAACAATCAACCCACTTGAATGTTAACTCAGAACCTATCCAGTTGATCCTATCATGGTGCCAAATCTTGATGACCCTGTTGAATAAGAAAAGTCTCACAAAATGTCAAAACCTATTATAAATTCAAAATTTTGAAACAAGTATGACCAACTTGAAGAGAGGCTCAAAGCGGTTGAAGGTAGTGACATTTATGGGGTTATTAACGCCAATGAGCTGAGCTTAGTGCCTGACTTGGTTATCACACCAAAATTCAAGACCCTAGATTTCGAGAAATACGATGAAACAAAGTGTCTTGCTGCTCATAATACCTTGTTTTGTAGAAAGATGACTGGTCATACCCATAATGACAAATTATTGATACACTGTTTCCAAGATAGTTTGACTGATTCAACAGTTAAATGGTACATGTAGTTAGATCGAAGCAAGATTCGTTCGTGGAAAGACTTGACAAAAATTTTTCTTGCTTCGTATAAGTATGTCTTGGATACAGCCCCTGATAGGCTATCATTACAAAATATGGAGAAGAAATTAACGAAAACCTTCAAGGAATACGCTCATTGATAGAGAGATGCAGCGGTCCAAGTCTAACCGCCACTGATTGAAAAAGAGATAACTGTGCTATTTTTCAATACACTGAAAGCCTTATATTATGATAGCTTGGTAGAGAATGTCATGAAAACCTTCTTTGACATGGTAATCTCAGAAAAGATGATAGAGAACGCTATCAAAATGGTAAAATTGAAGGGCCCAAAAAAAAATAGTAACTTTAAAGAAGAAAAAGTAGGAGACACATGCTGTGACTCATAAAAATCCCTTGTACCATCATTTATCCCATATAATCCATACCCCCTTACTACCCTACTACCAACCAAATCTCTCAACAACCATATCATTACCAAGCACCCCAACAACCACTGTCTAGACCAAACTTTAGCCCTCGACCGTCCAACTACACCTCTGCACCTCCAACTCGACCATTTACCCAACCAACCTACCCAAACAGCAATAAAAGGAACTCACAGAATAATAACAATCGAGAAAAACCTCATTTTGACTTGATTCTCATGTCTTATACCAATTTGTACCTTCAGTAAGTGAGAGGGCATTTTATTGCTTCTTCATACGTAAAACCATTAAAACCACCTTACTCAGGTTGGTATAACCCTAATGCCAAGTACGATTATCATTACGGGATTACAAGACACTCTACTAAAAATTACACAGCACTTAAATACAAGGTGCAAGATTTGATAAATGACGGGCTTTTGTCTTTTGATACCCAATTCAAGCCAAGTGTCAGTGGAAACCCTTTGTCGGATCACACCAAAGGGAAAATCAATATAGTGGGTAAGAAAAAATATGTGAGATCAAAAGATGCATGGATGAAGTGAGGACCCCTTTTGAACGGGTGTATGACTGTTTGTATGAGATGGGCATGATTCAACCATTATTTTTGGATGACAAAAAAAGTCATAAAGACCTTGACCATTTTTATAAATACCATGGGAAAATAATTAGACACTCTATCCAAGGTTGTAAGGACTTTAAATGAATATTATAGAGCTTGATGGATGAGGCCATGTTAAGTTTTATGATGAATGTGATGGAAATAGTGTGAATACAGTAGGTGATGATCGTCCTAGCAAATCTTTTATCGCCAAACCAATCACTATCTACTATGATGAGAAACCAAAACCTCTAACTGAGAAAATCATCTCCTCTTCTAGGACACCAATAACCATTTATGTCCCTAATCCATTTCCTTATCAAAACAACAAAGTAGTCCCATAGAGATGCGATTATGATGTGGTGATGCGAGGGCCTAATATGACCTCGAATAATTCAAGTATGGAAAATACTGCCAATATAGCAGGAGTAGGAGGAATAACCCGAAGTGGTCGAATTTACACTCTTAAAATGTCAGAAAGGGCTAAGAAAGGGAAAGACAAGATATGAGAAGAAGACATAAGGGAAAGTCAAGATTCTCAACCGGTGGTAAGCTCGAAAGTGCAAGTTAACAAATCAGTGTAAAAAAAAAAAAGCTTGTGAGTTTCTAAAGATCATTAAACATAGTGAGTACAGTGTGGTTGACCAGCTAAATAAACTACCAGCTCATATTTCTTTACTGTTGTTACTATTGAATTTTGAGTCGCATAGGAATACTTTGCTGAAAGTGCTCAACCAAGCTTATATCGAGCATAACATTTCTATTGATAAGGTAGATCACATGGTTGAGAATATTATAGCCTCAAATTTCATCACCTTCAATGATGATGAAATACCTTTAGAAGGATGTGGTAGTGTTAAGGCTTTACATGTTACTGTCAAGTGCAAGTCTCACACTATAGCCAAAGTGCTGATTGACAATGGATCATCTATTAATGTTATGCCTCTGATGACATTATCAAAGCTTCCAGTGGATCCCTCTCACATACAGAATAGCTATATGATTGTAAGAGCGTTTGATGAGATGTGAAGAGAGGTAATTGGTATATAAAAATCTTATTACAGATCTGTTTTTATACCTTTAATGTCATATTTCAAGTAATGGACATAATTCTTACATATAGTTGTCTACTTAGAAGACCTTGGATTCACATGATTAGAGTTGTACCTTCATCTCTACATCATAAGGTAAAATTTCTCATGGAAAAAAAACAAGTCTGTGTGGATGATGAAGAGGATTTATTGGTAACAAAGACCTTAACAACTCCCTACGTTAAGGCAACAAAAGAAGCGATTGAATGTTGTTTTAGAGCTTTTGAAATAGCAAATGCTACTTACGTAAAAGAAGGGTCAAGGATACTGATCCCTCAATTGTCAAAAGTTATGAATATGGTGATCAAACAGACTGCTAGAAAGGGTTAGTGAGCTTGGCAAAGCTTAGGGAAAGCTCTACAAGGAATCACAAGAGCACCATGCTCGGTTGAAAATAAAGAAAGATGGGGGTTAGGCTATAAGCCTACGGTTGCTGATAAAAAGAATGTAATGCTAGAGAAAAAAGAAAAGAAAATGGCACGCCTCAAAGGGTAAAATTTGATTGATGGGAAAATGATGTTCCCTTATTTGTATTTAACCTTTCGTTCAGTCAGGCATATCTATCCTGGGTCGACAGGAGTTGAACAAAAAAAATAGATAGTGGGATTGGAGGAAGCCTTTTCTTGATTTTAAATTGGAGTAGATGAAGGATTCATGCATAATGAGAAGATCTTTTTAGGTTAAGAGACCCAAGAATGGTGTACCATTTTGTTATCTTTGAACCTTTTAACTCGAAAATTCCAATTGCTTCTACCCAATAGCATGCGGAGGAAATGTATAGGCTTATTTTCATTGTTTTAATAAAATGATGAATGCAATGCATTTCACTTATACCATGTTTTCTATTTTTCATTTTTCTTTTCTATCATTACCATTCTCTTTACCCTTGCTAAGATCAATAAATATTTTTTTGTGATTACACCAATTTTCAAGTTTTCTAATAATAAACATTATGGATGACCAAGGCAATAACATCGGGTTTGATTTTAAAAATTTAACTTACATTAGAGCTTGATGTTGATTCAGAAGACTATGATTTACCTCATGATCTGTTGAAATGGATAGAACAAGAGAAAAAAATTATAAAATCTCACTAGGAATCAACTGACCCATTAAATTTGAGAGATGGTGACAATAAGAAAGAAGTTAAGATTGGTACTTCACTTCACTATCACCGATTGAGAAGTAAAAGTTGATGAATCTGTTGCGATAATACATGGATGTATTTGCATGATCTTACCAAGATATGTCAGTACTTAACACAGAGGTGGTTGAGCATAGGTTACCTTTAAAATCAGAATACTGATCAGTATAATAAAAATTGAGACGTATGAAGCCAGAAATATTACTGAAGATAAAAGAAGAAGTAAAAAAGAAATTCGATGCTAGTTTTTTAGAAGTAGCCAAGTACCCTGAATGGGTAGCCAATATAGTCTCAGTTCTCAAGAAAGATGAAAAAGTTAGAATGTGTGTGGATTGTCGAGATTTAAATAAGGCTAACCCAAAAGATAATTTTTTATTACCATATATTGATACCCTTATGGATAACATTGCTAAACACTTCAGTTTTCATTCATGGACGGGTTCTCTGGCTACAATCAGATAAAAATGGCTCATGAAGATATGGAAAAAACTACATTTGTGATAATATAGGGCACATTTTGCTATAAAGTTATACCTTTTGGGCTAAAGAATGCTGGTGTCACATATCAAAGGGTGACGGTCACTCTCTTTCATGATATAATGCATAAGGAGATAGAAGTATATATTGATAATATGATAGCTAAGTCTCAGGAAAAAGAAGATCATGTTGTTAATCTCATAAAGCTTTTTGAAAGATTATGGAGATACCAGCTCAAGCTAAATCCAGCCAAATGCACCTTTAGTGTTACATCCAAAAAATTGTTAGGGTTTATAGTCAGTGAAAGAGGTATAGAAGTATACCCTGATAAAATTTGAGCCATTTAAAAATTGTCAGCACCACGCATACAAAGGGAGGTGAAAGGTTTTTTGGGGCGATTGAATTATATTTCTCACTTCATATCCTAACTTACCTCGAAATGTGATCCAATCTTCAGGTTGCTTTGTAAAAATAATCCTGGTGAATGGGATAAAGAATGCCGAAATGCATTTGAAAAGATTAAAGAGTATTTGATAAACCCACAGGTGTTGGTTTCACCAGTTGTAGAAAGACCGTTGATTTTATATCTAACGGTTCAAGAAAAATTGATGGGATATGTATTGGGGCAAAGAGATGAAACTAGTAAGAAAGAGCATGCTATATACTATTTAAGTAAAACGTTTATAGAGTATGAGGCCAAGTACCCCTAAATAGAAAAAATATGTTGTGCCATAGTTTGGACTATGAGAAAAGTTTCTTAAAAAAAAACTTGAGAAAAATTTGCACAACTTAAAAGGCTAACATTTGAATTACTTGTAAGAGCCATACCCTAAATTAATTGCTACAAGAATTAGGACCCCGTTATATTGGGGTGGACTGTTCTTCTTCAAAACTTTTCATTGCTTTTTAATATATTTATGATTATTTAATATAAAATTAATAAAAAATTAATTCATACAAATATTATAAAAATGTTAAAATTAAGAAATATGTAAATCTAATATTTAATATATTGAAATAATATTTTCATTGTTATTTTTATGTTATGTTTTGAGTGCGTGTGTGTTTTTTTTTATTAATCATTTGATGAAATGTATGATTTTTTAATTTAAGGTAAATTATTTTTTTTTGTAAAAATATGTAAAACAAAAAATAAAAAAGTGATAAATTTTGATTAAATGTTTTAAAATTAATTTTTATTTTTAATATCATTTTTATAATTCTATTTATCATTATTATTGTATTTTTAAGAATTTAAGAATTTATTTTATTATAAATAATAAAATTAAAATCTTTATATTCTAATCATTTTTTTCTTTTTTATCTATAGTTATCAATAATACTATTATCTATAGCAATTGGTGATATGAGAAAGTGTGAAAATTTTGCCAATATTAAGCAAAGAGAAAGTAGGAAATTTCCAAAAGATTTAAAAGGAAAAAAGGGAAATGAGTTAAAGGCTTTTATTTCCAGATCTCAAAAGAGGAAATTAATGAGATTTTCGGTGCCATCAAATTTTAGTATTTTGTCCCCCAAGCCCTTGACACAGTGGTTAAGGTGTTTAATGGCAACATATAGGGTTGATTTCAAATCAAGCTCTTCTCCATCCTCTAATATATCTTGTGGATAAAAGGAATTTTAGTTTGTAGATAATTTGCAAGTGGTTGAAAGCAAATTTGATAATTTGTGTTTTCGTGTCGCATCTCATGTTATGTTTGATATGTGCAATAATATGAATTATTGAAACATGAATATGATAAGAATTATAAAATGTATTTAAATCTTAAGTACAACAGAACACATATATTATACGTGTTATTTGTGACAAGACACGATTAATATATATATATAATTAATTTGTTTAAACAAGACATAAATAAATATGAATAACACAGATATATATGAATAATACAAGTATAAACGAATTGACATGACTAATACGAATATATACAAGAATACGATTAAAATAATAAATAGCTACAAATTACTTATCATTTACAATTTGATAAACTTGTCATATTAAAAATATAAATAGTACTTACATATTAAAAAAATAAAAAATAATTTTAATACCCATTAAAATATATATTTCATATATATTTAAATTTTAATATATTTTCTGTAACTATATTAATTTTTAATATCAAATTCAAAATGATAAATTATTACAGATTAAAAAATAAAATAATAATGTATAGGACTAATATTAATATTTATATTGCATTTATATTATTAATATAAAAAATTATTTTATAATAATTATTAAATGAGTATCATAATTAAATGTTTAAAATAATTTTTATATGATTTTAAATAGCTAATTAAGTATCATAATTAAAATATTAAAAATTAAAATAATCTTTATATGTTTATTTAAATTAAAATAAATATAAAAAATGTATTAAACATGTTAAATATGTTAAACATGTGTTTATATGAAAAGATTAAATTAAATGTGTTATTCATATTGTTTCATGTGTTTAGACATGTCAATATGTATAAGACATGAATTATGTCATGTCAAAATTCCTATCGACATGAATAAATACAAAATATTTTTAAAAATATATATACAAATTTTTTCGTATCATTTTTATGTCGTATTGTTGTGTCATATTTGAAATTGTCAGATCTAGCTAAAAGCCATAAAGAGACATTAAAGGGTAATTGTTAGTTGTAACATTTAACGCCCTGAATCCAAATTTGGATGGGGAAAATTATTAAAGTTCAATGTTAATAAAGGCTTTTTAATATAGAGATATATTAAAAGGTAGTTGTTAGTTGTAACATTTAAGGGCATGAGTCTAAATGAAGAGAGGTAAAATGATTAAAGTTCAATATTAATAAAGGCTCTTAATAAAGAAAGAGACTTTACTTTGGTATGAAAAATACTATTCAATGACATTTATCTATCAAATCAATTTTAATTCTCCATCTTATTTTTTTGAAAAATAATATTCAACAACTTTATTGAATGAGGTGTCAATACTTTTTTTATTTAAGGATCTATATTTTTGTTAGCTTTGAATTGATCCTTATTTTGAAATGACAAAACATTAAAGACAAATAAACTTGATCAAAATTTTGAAAAAAATTTATTTAGTACATGTTCTTAAGTTTTATATTTTGGTACTAAATAAATAATATGATTTTCAAAGTTTAAACAAACCTTTCTTGGTTTCATATTTCTCAAACAAATTTATCTTTAAAGATTCTTTATTTGAGCGTAAATGAAAGTCCAATTGTTGTTTTTAAAGTAAATTTATTTATTTTAGACTTAATACAATTTTGATAATATTGGTTTTGAGAAATAGATTAACTTAAGAAAGCTATTTTACAAGAACAAAGTTTTCCAACATTGAATTTATTTTGTTTTTCTGTATTAATTCACAAAGTCTTAATAGTTAAATTTTATATGGTTGGAAAGCTCTTTGAGTCTACTTTCTAATGGATCAAACAAAATCAAAATCCAAATTTTCTAAGAAAAGATTTTGAATTTTTACGAGATACACTGCAGTTGTCTAAAAATTGCACAAAGGGTAGATTTGAAAATTCACTATAATTTGTACACAGTGAATTACATGATAAACCTTTATATGGATAGCAATCCCTTTAAGTCTAGTTTCTAAATCTTCAAACGGTTTGTAATTTGGATTTGTATAACTTAATATATGATCAAATTAGTAAGTAGAGTGCAAAATAGGAGACTACCACCCAACATAGATAAGATCGATCCCCTCTAGAAGGGATTGATTACTTTTTCAAACAGATTGTTCCCATGACTGAAAATCCAGAAAAAGATCGATCCCCCACATAGGGGATCGATCATCCCATTAACCAATTGATCTCCTACAAAAAGGGATCGATTGATTAGGATGTTTTCAAGTGAAAAATGGTTCAAAACATGAACCAATAGATCCCTCAAGCAAGGGATCGATCAATTCTAGGCGCAAGCACACCAACGGCTACTTTTTCATGATTCAATGGGCATTTCTTCACTCCTAAGCTTCCCTAACGGCTACTTCTTCAATTTCTCTATAAATTGGGCACCCCAACACACTAAGAGGATTAATGAATCAAGAGAGCAAAGCCAATAAGCCATATTTTCATTCTCTCAAAGAATCAAAAGTTTTTTAGAGCTTCAAAGTCCATATCTTTGTATTTATTGCATCCAAATTATATTTGTTGTTCATTCATCATTTTCTTGTATTTAAACTTAGCAAACACTTAGCCTTAGAGAGGTTGTTCAATTGTTTGCAAAATTACCTTTAAGATACAAGGGTGGAAGAGAATAAGAGGTGAAGTATCCTCTTGATATTGTAAGGGTAGAGATTGCTATCTAAGCCTTGAGAAAAAGATAGAGATTTAGTATAAAATGGGCTTGTATCTTGTAATAATTTTTTTTCAATTAATGGATTGAAGCCTTGGTATAGACAACCAAAAGAGAGGACATAGGTGCCTTGTGGAGAATGATCGAACCTTTATAAATCATTATGTTTAATTTCTCTATCCTATCTCCTTACAATTTATTGTTGTTTATATTTGATTTTAGGTTCATTAATTGTTGTTGTTAGCATTATATTTTCATCAAAAGTGCTTATTATTTTAATTTCCGTTCAATTATATTAAAATCATTTATTTGGAAAGAATTTGGAGAAATCCAATTCACCCCCCTCTTGGATCACCATCTCACCTATAAAGCTAACAATTTTAATTGATTTAAAGTTTAGATGTCCAATTTTTATTTTATTTTATTTTGTTAACTTCCATTATTTGTGTTTTTCTTTTATTTTTATTTTTATATTGTATTTATCTTTATTCTTTATTTTATAATTTTATGCTAATTTATCTTTATTTAATTTTTATGTTTATTTATCTTTATTTTTAGTTTTGTATTTTAGTTAGCTTGATTTTATTTTGCTTATTATTTATTATTTATTTTATTTTGTTTTTAGTATCTTTATTGTTATTTTTTGTAAAATAAAAAATCAAAAGTTAAAAATGAAAAAGGTTCAGTGATGGAGTTTGAGAAATAAAAAAAATATTTTTTTCGTGATAATTCATACTTTATCAAACGTTGGATTTGAGTTGAGACTTTTGAGATAAATTTTAATTTTTTTTTAAGAAAATACAAAGTTTTAGAAATGGACTCCTAGATTATTTAAAGTTCTACTCTCTTCCTCTATAAATACTTAGTAAATCACTTAGTACACGACACAACAACATAATAGAAATCAAAAACAAATTTTAGCCAATCTAGAGATTTTTTTTTAATTAAAAATTTTGAGGTGTGTTTGGCAATTCAGAGTTTGCTTTACTTTATTTCAAAGGAAATAGGGTGATAAATAGGTTTGGAAGATTAAAATTTTGTCAAAAAGGAAGTTTTATGTAATTTTTTGAAAAATGTTCTAAAAAAAGTTAAATTTTTTGTTAGTTTGGCGTTATCCCACATCTAATAAATATATAATTTTTTGTAGTTTTATATTCAAGTTAGGCTCTTCCACTTGTTGTCAGTTGGTTTTAAGTTAGATGTTTAATATGACATCAAAGTCAAGATTTTCTTTCTATTACTCTTTCCAAATCTGTCACGTTATAGGTTTCATCCATCTCTACCCATACGTTATGGGGGCCTATTAAAATAATATTATCCCACATCTAATAAATATCCAATTTGTTGTAATCTTATACTCAAGTTGGGCCCCCTCCAATTACTGCTAATTGGTTTTAAGTTGGATGCTTAACATGATATCAGAGTCAGAATTTTTTTCTATTACTCTTTCCAAATCTATCACGTAATAGGCTTTTTCCATATCTGCATACACGTGATGGGGCCTATCAGTGCTTAACATGATATTAGAACCAAGATTTCTTTTTGTTGCTTTTTTCAAATCTATCACGTAGTAGACTTCTTCCATCACCACCTACATGTGATGAAGGCCTGTTATTGTGGTGTTGTCCCACATCCAATAAATATCTAATTTCTTGTAGTCTTATATTTAAGTTGGGCCACTCCACTTACTGTCAATTAGTTTTAAGTTAGATGCTTAACATTTTTTATGAGATTCCAACAAAAATTAAAGATTTTGACAATAAACTCTAGTTTTCAGTGAGGTTTTTCAATTTTAGGTGAGATTTGCAGTTTTTGTTGAAAACTCTGATGATTGTTTGAAAATTTTGATATTGTTTCCTAGCTTAAGTCAATTTTCCAATTGATGTTTTACTTTTTTAACCAAACTTTGAAGTTTTCAATCGTCAAAAATCATTTTTCAGAGAGAGAAAAAAATTCAGGGAAAAAAAAAGAAAGAAAATTAAATTTTTTTAACCTTTTACAATTACCCAAAATGGCGTCGTTTTAAGGAACATAAACCACCCATAATTCACGTGTTACTTTGAGACCCAACCTAACCTGTAACATCTCGAAATGTTATCTAATTCCTAAGCTACTTTTTATTAATCATTTGATGAAATGTATGATTTTTTAATTTATTTTAAATTAAAAATTTTTTGTAAAAATATGTAAAACAAAAAATAAAAATGGTAAATTTTGATTAAATGTTTTAAATGTAATTTTTATTTTTAATATCATTTTTATAATTCTATTTATCATTATTATTTTATTTTTAAGATTTTAAGATTTTATTTTATTATAAATAATAAAATTAAAATTTTATATTCTTTTTTTTTCATTTTTATCTATAGTTATCAATAATACTATTATCTATAGTAATTGATGATATGAGAAATTGAGAAAATTTTACCAATATTAAGCAAAGAGAAAGTAGGAAATTTCCAAAAGACTTAAAAGAAAAAAAAAGGAAATGAGTTAAAAGCTTTTGTTTTTAGATCTCAAAGGAGTAAATTAATGAGATTTTCAATGTCGTCACATTCTAGTTTTTTGTCCCCCAAGCCTTGACATAGTGGTTATGGTGTTTAATGGCAACATATAAGGTTTGGTTTCAAATCAAACGCTTCTCCATCTTCCAATATATTTTACGGATAAAAAGAATTCTAGTTTGCATATAATTTGTAGGTGGTTGAAAGTAGATTTGATAATTTGTGTTTTTGTATCACATCTCATGTTATGTTTGATAAATGTAATAATATGAATTACTGAAACACAAATATGATACGAATTATAAAACATATTTAAATCTTAAGTACGAACATGACACATTTATTATATGCATTACATGTGACACGACACGATTAATATGTGGATAATTAAATCACTTAAACACGATATAAATAAATATAAAAAACATAGATATACACGAATAATACGGATATATACGAATTGACATCACTAACACAAATATATGCAAGAATATGATTAAAATAACAAATAACTATAAATTATCTATCATTTACCATTTGATAAACTTGACATTTTAATAATATAAAATAGTACTAACATATTAAAAATAAAAAATTTAATACCCATTTAATATATATTTCATATATATTTAAATTTTAATAAATATTACATAACTATATTAATTTGTAATATCAAATCCAAAATGATAAATTATTACAGATTAAAAAATAAAATAATAATGTATAGGACTAATATTAATATTTATATTGCATTTATATTATTCAAATAAAAAATTATTTTATAATAATTATTAAATGAGTATCATAATTAAATGTTTAAAATAATTTTTATATGATTTTAAATAGCTAATTAAATATCATAATTAAAAGATTGAAAATTAAAATAATCGTTATATGTTTATGTTAAATTAAAAGAAATATAAAAAATGTATTAAATGAGTTAAATTTGTTAAACATATTAAATATGTTAAACATGTATTTATATGAAAATTAAATTAAACATGTTATTCATGTTATATCATGTGTTTAGACATGTCAATATGTATAAGACACGAATTGCTTCGTGTCAAAATTTGTATCGATATGAATAAATACAAAATATTTTTTAAAATATTTACACGATTTTTTTCATATCGTTGTTGTATTGTATAGTTCTGTCATATTTGAAATTGTCAGATCTAGCTAAAAGCCATAAAGAGAAATTAAAGGGTAGTTATTAGTTGTAACATTTAAGGCTTAATCAAATTTGGCGTGGGAAAATTATTAAAGTCCAATGTTAATAAAGGCTCTGTAATATAGAGATATATTAAAAGGTAGCTATTAGTTGTAACATGTAAAGGCCTGAGTCTAAATGAGGAGAGGTAAAATGATTAAAGTCAAATATTAACAAAGGCTCTTAATAAATAAAGAGACTTTGTGTTGGTCTGAAAAATACTATTTAATGACATTTTTCTATAAAATCAATTTTAATTCTTCGTCTTATTTTTTTGAAAAATAATATTCAACAACTTCATTGAATGGGGTGTCAATACCCTATTTATTTTAGGGTCTACATTTTAATTGATTTAAAGTTTAGATGTCCAATTTTTATTTTATTTTATTTATTTTGTTAACTTCCATTATTTGTGTTTTTCTTTTATTTTTATTTTTATCTTGTATTTCTCTTTATTCTTTATTTATAATTTTAAGCTATATTTATCTTTATTTTATTTTTATTTTTACATTTTAGTTAGCTTTATTTTATTTTGCTTCTTATTTATTATTTATTATATTTTGTTTTTAGTATTTTTATTGTTATTTTTTGAAAAATTAAAAATTAAAAATTAAAAAAAACTAAAATTAAAAAATGAAGAAGGTTTAGTGATGGAGTTTTAGAAATAAAAGGAATTTTTTTTTTCATGATAATTCATACTTTATCAAAGTTGGATTTGAGTTGAGACTTTTGAGATAAATTTTTTTTTTATGATAATACAAAGCTTTAGAAATTGACTCCTAGATTATTTAAAGTTCTACTCTCTTCCTCTATAAATACTTAGTAAATCACTTAGTATAAGGCACAACAACATAATAGAAATAGAAAACAAATTTTATCCAATCTAGAGGGTTTTTTTTTTTAATTCAAAATTTTGAGGTGTGTTTGGCAATTTAGAGTTTGCTTTACTTTATTTCAAAGGAAATAGGGTGACAAATAGGTTTGGAAGATTAAAATTTTGTCAAAAAAAAATTTTTTATGTAATTTTTTGAAAAGTGTTCTAAAAAAAGTTAAATTTTTTGTTAGTGTGGTGTTATCCCACATCCAATAAATATCTAATTTTTTGTAGTTTTATATTTAAGTTGGGCCCTTCTACTTGTTTTCAGTTGGTTTTAAATTGGATGCTTAATATAACATCAAAGTTAAGATTTTTTCTATTACTCTTTTCAAATCTATCATGTGATAAGCTTCTTCCATCTTTGCCCACATGTTATGGGGGCCAATTAAAGTGGTGTTATCCCACATCTAATAAATATCCAATTTTTTATAATCTTATATTCAAGTTGGGCCCCATCCATTTACTACTAATTGATTTTAAGTTGGATGCTTAACATGGTATCAAACTCAAGATTTTTTTCTATTGCCCTTTCCAAATCTATCACATAATAGGCTTTTTCCATCTTTGCATACACATGATGGGGCCTATCAGTGTTTAACATGATATTAGAGCCAAGATTTCTTTCTGTTGCCTTTTCAAAATCTATTACATAGTAAGCTTTTTCTATCTCTACCTATATGTGATGGAGGCCTATTAGTGTGGTGTTATCTCACATCTCATAAATATCTAATTTGCTGTAGTTTTATATTTAAGTTGGACCCCTCCACTTACTGCCAATTGGTTTTAAGTTGAATGCTTAATATTTTTTATGAGATTCCAACAAAAATTAAAGATTTTAACAATAGATTCTAGTTTTCGAAGAGGTTTTTCAATTTTAGGTAATATTTGCAGTTTCTGTTAAAGTCTCCGATGATTGTTTGAAGATTTTGATATTGCTTTCTAGACCTAAGTCAAATTTCCAACTGATGTTTTACTTTTTGACCCAACTTCGAAGTTTTCAATCACCAAAAATCATTTTTCAGATAGAGAAATAGGATTCAGGGAAAATAGAGAAAGAAAGAAAATTTAATTTTTTTAAGCTTTTACAATTACCTAAAATGACATCATTTTGAGGAACTTAACCACCCATGATCCATGTGTTGCTTCAAGACCCAACCTAACCTGTATCACCTCAAAATGTTATCTAATTCCTGAGCTACTTTTATTAATCATTTGATGAATTGTATGATTTTTTAATTTATTGTAAATTAAAACTTTTTTCATAAAAATATATAAAACAAAAAATAAAAAAATGCTAAATTTTGATTAAATGTTTTAAATTTAAATTTTATTTTTAATATCTTTTTTATAATTCTATTTATCACTATTATTGTATTTTTAAGATTTTAAGATTTTATTTTATTATAAATAATAAAATTAAAATTTTTATATTATAATCTTTTTCTTTCTTTTTTATCTATAGTTATCAATAATACTATTATCTATAGTAATTGATGATATGAGAAATTGAGAAAATTTTACCAATATTAAGCAAAGAAAAAGTAGGAAATTTCCAAAAGACTTAAAAGAAAAAAAAGGAAATGAATTAAAGGCTTCTATTTCCAAATCTCAAATGAGGAAATTAATGAGATTTTCGATGTCGTCAAATTCTAGTTTTTGTCCCCCAAGCCCTTGACACAGTGGTTAAGGTGTTTAATGGCAACATATATGGTTTGGTTTTGAATCAAACGCTTCCCCATCCTCCAATATATCTTGCAGATAAAAAGAATTCTAGTTTGCAAATAATTTTTAGGTGGTTGAAAGTAGATTTGATAATTCATGTTTTCGTATCGCATCTCATGTTATGTTTGATATATGTAATAATATGAATTATTGGAACACGAATATGATACGAATTATAAAATGTATTTAAATCTTAAGTATGAACAGGACACGTTTATTAGACATGTTATATGTGACACAATACGATTAACATGTGTATAATTAATTCATTTAAACATAGCACAAATAAATATGAATAACACAGATATACATGAATAATAGGGATATATACGAATTGACATGACTAACACGAATATATACAAGAATATAATTAAAATAATAAATAAATATAAATTACCTATCATTTATAATTTAATAAACTTGGCATATTAATAATATATATAGTACTAATATATTAAGAAAATAAAAAATTTAATACCCATTTAATATATATTTCATATATATTTAAAATTTAATATATATTACGTAACTATATTAATTTTTAATATCAAAATCAAAATGATAAATTATTACATATTAAAAAATAAAATAATAATGTATAGGACTAATACTAATATTTATATTGCATTTATTATTAAAATAAAAAATTAATTTTATAATAATTATTAAATGAGTATCATAATTAAATGTTTAAATAATTTTTATATGATTTTAAATAGCTAATTAAGTATTATAATTAAAAGATTGAAACTTAAAATAATCTTTATATGTTTATATTAAATTAAAATAAATATAAAAAATGTATTATACATGTTAAATATGTTAAACATATTAAATATGTTAAATGTGTATTCAAATGAAAAGATTAAATTAAATATGTTATTCATGTTGTATCACGTGTTTAGATATGTCAATATGTATAAGACACAAATTGTGTCGTGTTGAAATTTGTGTCGACATGAATAAATATAATATATTTTTTAAAATATATATACGATATTTTTGCAAATCGTTTTTGTATCATATTGTTGTGTCATATTTGAAATTGTCAAATTTAGGTAAAAGCCATAAAGAGACATTAAATGGTAGTTGTTAGTTGTAACATTTAAAGCCCTGAATCCAAATTTGGAGTGGGAAAATTATTAAAGTCCAATGTTAATAGAGGCTTTTTAATATAGAGATATATTAAAGGGTAGCTGTTAGTTGTAACATTTAAGGGCCTGAGTCTGAATGAGGAGAGGTAAAATGATTAAAGTCAAATATTAATAAAGGCTTTTAATAAAGAAAGAGACTTTGCTTTGGTATGAAAAATACTATTCAATGACATATATCTGTTAAATCAATTTTCATTCTTCGCCTTATTTTTTTGAAAAATAATATTCAACAACTTCATTGAATGGGGTGTCAATACCTTATTTATTTCAAGGTCTACATTTTAATTGATTTAAAGTTTAAATGTCCAATTTTTATTTTATATTATTTTGTTAACTTCCATTATTTGTGTTTTTCTTTTATTTTTATTTTTATCTGGTATTTATCTTTATTCATTTTTTTATAATTTTATGCTATATTTATCTTTATTTAATTTTTATTTTTTATCTTGATTTAATCTTTATTTTTATTTTTGCATTTTAGTTAGCTTTATTTTATTTTGCTTCTTATTTGTTATTTATTTTATTATGTTTTTAGTATCTTTATTGTTATTTTTTGAAAAATAAAATAAAAAAATCGAAAGTAAAAAATGAAAAAGGTTCAATGATGGAGTTTGAGAAATAAAATGAAATTATTTTTCGTGATAATTCATACTTATCTAAAGTTGGATTTGAGTTGAGACTTTTGAGATAAATTTTATTTTTTTTATGATAATACAAAGTTTTAGAAATTGACTCTTAGATTATTTAAACTTTTACTCTCTTCCTCTATAAATAATTAGTAAATCATTTAGTACAAGGCATAACAACATAACAGAAATCGAAACAAATTTTAGCCAATCTAGAGTTTTTTTTTTTTTTATTGTCTATTCAAAATTTTAAGGTATGTTTGGCAATTTAGAGTTTGCTTTACTTTATTTCAAAGGAAATAGGGTGATAAATAGGCTTGGAAGATTAAAATTTTGTCAAAAAGGAAGTTTTCTATAATTTTTTGAAAATGTTCTAAAAAAAGTTAATTTTTTTGTTAGTTTGGTGTTATCCCACATCAAATAAATATCTAATTTCTTGTAGTTTTATATTCAAGTTGGGCCCTTCCACTTGTTGTTAGTTGGTTTTAAGTTGGATGCTTAATATGATATCAAAGTCAGAATTTCTTTTTGTTGCCCTTTCCAAATCTATCACGTGATAGGCTTCTTCCATTTCCGCCAACACATTATGGGGGGCCTATTAAAGTGATGTTATCCCATATCTAATAAATATCTAATTTTTTGTATTCTTATATTCAAGTTAGGACCCTCCTCTTACTGCTAATTGATTTTAAGTTGGATGCTTAACATGATATCAGAGTCAAGATTTTTTTCAATTGCCCTTTCTAAATCTTCGCATACACGTGATGGGGGCTTGTTAGTGCTTAACATGATATTGGAGTCAAGATTTCTTTCTATTGCCTTTTCCACGTAGTAGACTTTTTTCATCTCTACCTACACGTGATGGATGCTTATTAGTGTGGTGTTATCCCACATCTAATAAATATCTAATTTCCTACAATCTTATATTCAAGTTGGGCTCCTCCACTTATTGCCAATTAGTTTTAAGTTGGATGCTTAACATTTTTATGAGATTCCGATAAAAATTAAAGATTTTGACAACAAACTCTTGTTTTCAGTGAGGTTTTTCAATTTTAGGTGAGTTTTACAGTTTCTATTGAAGTCTTCGATGATTGTTTGAAGATTCTGATATTACTTCCCAAACCTAAGTCAATTTTCCAACTAATGTTTTAATTTTTTGACCTAACTTTGAAGTTTTCGATCATCAGAAATCATTTTGCAGAGAGAGAAAAAGGATTCAGAGAAAAAAGAGAGAGAAAGAAAATTGAATCTTTTTAACCTTTTATAATTACCCAAAATGATGTCATTTTGAAGAACATAAACCACCCAACATCCATGTATTGCTTCAAGACCCAACCTAACCTATATCACCTTAAAATACCATCTAATTCCTGAGCTACTTTTATTAATCATTTGAGGAAATGCATGATTTTTTTAATTTATTGTAGATTAAAATTTTTTTCCTAAAAATATGTAAAACAAAAAATAAAAAAATGATAAATTTTTATTAAATGTTTTAAATTTAATTTTTATTTTTAATATCATTTTTATAATTTCATTTGTTATTATTATTGCATTTTTAAGATTTTATTTTATTATAAATAATAAAATTAAAATTTTTATATTCTAATCTTTCTTTTCTTTTTTATCTGTAGCTATCAATAATACTATTATCTATACTAATTGATGATATGAGAAATTGAGAAAATTTTACCAATATTAAGTAAAGAGAAAGTAGGAAATTTCCAAAAGATTTAAAAGAAAAAAAAAAGGAAATGAGTTAAAGGCTTCTGTTTCCAAATCTCTAAAGAGGGAATTAATTAGATTTTTGGTGTTGTCAAATTCTAGTTTTTTGTCTCCAAAGCCCTTAACATAGTGTTTAAGGTGTTTAATGGCAACATATAGGATTTGGTTTCGAATCAAGCTCTTCTCCATCCTCCAATATATCTTGCGGATAAAAAGAATTTTAGTTTGCAGATAATTTGTAGGTGGTTGAATGCAGAATTGATAATTCATGTTTTCGTATTGCATCTCATGTTATGTTTGATATGTGCAATAATATGAATTATTGAAACACGAATATGATTCGAATTATAAAATGTATTTAAATCTTAAGTACAAACAAGACCTGTTTATTATAGGTGTTATATGTGACACGATACAATTAACATGTGTATAATTAATTCGTTTAAACATGACATGAATAAATATAAGTAACACAGATATACACAAATAATACAGATATATATGAATTGACATGACTAATACGAATATATACAAGAATATGATTAAAATAATAAATAACTATAAATTATCTATCATTTACAATTTGATAAACTTGGCATATTAATAATAAAAATAGCAATTACATATTAAAAAATAAAAAAATTTAATACCCATTTAATATATATTACATAACTATATTAATTTTTAATATCAAATTCAAAATGATAAATTATTACATATTAAAAAATAAAATAATAATGTATAGGACTAATATTAATATTTATATCGCATTTATATTATTGATATAAAAAATTAATTTTATAATAATTATTAAATGAGTATCATAAATAAATGTTTAAAATAATTTTTATATGATTTTAAATAGCTAATTAAGTATCATAATTAAAAGATTGAAAATTAAAATAATCTTTATATGTTTATATTAAATTAAAATAAATATAAAAATATACTAAACGTATTAAATATGTTAAACATGTATTCATTTAAAAAGATTAAATTAAATATGTTATTCGTATTGTGTCATGTGTTTAGATATGTCAATATGTATAAGACATGAATTGTATTGTATTAAAATTCATATCAATATGAATAAAGACAAAATATTTTTTAAAATATATATACAATTTTTTTTGTATCATTTTTATGTCTTATTATTGTATATATTTCAAATTGTCAGATCTAACTAAAAGCCATAAAGGGATATTAAAGTGTATTTGTTAGTTGTAACATTTAAGGTCGTGAATCCAAATTTGTGCGAAAATTGTTAAAGTCCAATGTTAATAAAGGCTCCTTAATATAGAGATATATAAAGAGTAGCTCTTAGTTGTAACATTTAAGGGCGTGAGTATGAATGAGAAGAGGTGAAATGATTAAAGTCAAACATTAACAAAGTCTCTTAATAAAAATAAAAAAAAGAGACTTTGCTTTGGTATGAAAAATACTATTCAATGACATCTCCATCTTATTTTTTTGAAAAGTAATATTCAACAACTTCATTGAATGAGGTGTCAATATCCTATTTATTCTACATTTTAATTGATTTAAAGTTTAGATGTCCGATTTTTATTTTATTTTATTTTGTTAACTTCCATTGTTTGTGTTTTCTTTTATTTTTATTTTTATCTTGTATTTATCTTTATTCTTTATTTATAATTTTAAGTTATATTTATCTTTATTTAATTTTTATTTTTATTTATCTTTATTTAATCTTTATTTTTAGGTCCTGTGGGGCACGCCTAGGTTCTGTTATTTTCCTCACCTGGTGCTTAGCTTATTCAACTGAATATGAGCTTCCTCCTAGACAACTCTTCAGCCAATCAACTGCCTCCAATACGCCACATCAGCTCCCTTTATGTTTTTTCAACTTAGGCAGCTTTTGTAGTAGCTTAATCCCCATGCATCACGTGTTTTGCCTTAAATTATTTTCTATAAAAAAAATTCCAGCACTTAATGAGTAAGTTTTACTAAAAGCAATGTATAAAAATAAGACTAAGAAAATTCAAGTAAGAAAAGTTTTTAAAAAAAATTCTCTAAGTGTCAATGCGACCAATTGACACTAATTAAGGTTATTTATACTAAAATCCTCAACATTGTGTCCTAATTAACCAAAATTTTTCTTTTTTTTTTTTTTGTTATACCTATGCATAAGATAATTGTGATATTTAGGAGTATGTTTACCAAAAAAATAAATTAAAATATAAATCAAATTACACTAAAATTAAGCATGAAAAGCAAAAATTTAAGTGCAATCAAAGTGGAAGCATAAAATTGCTATCTTAATAATGAGATGAATGAGGACATAAATTCATTAAGTGGAAAGGAATGTGCTCCTGATAAGAAGACAAGGTAAGACTTATAAAGGGCTAAAATCAAAGTCTTTTATTGTGAGGTTTGTTAATTTAAGAAGATAAATTACAAATCATCGTTGTGCAACTAAGTTGGAATTTGGAAGCATTGAGTTCCAAATCAATAAGTGATTGATTATTTATTCATAGTGATGAAATCACTTTAGATGGTGGAGATCAAAGTTGTGATTCACAACTAACAAAAGGTTGTTATGAAAAACAATCTTATGAGACATTATCATATATAAAGTCCGAGCTTAGTGATATATTTAATGCCACCAAGAACATACTTTGGTTTAAAAGATTTCATGAGAAGTATACTTTTATTGAAAGAACCAAGGAATCAATCACTTGTATAAATAGCAAACACATTATTATGAGAGAAACAATAGTGCGTTGTAAAAAAGGAAAGAAACTATATTATAACAAATTAAACATTCTTTGATATCATTTGAATAGAATGAAGATGTAAAACTTATTTTTTACTTCCGGTTTATACCAAGTAATCTTGATTGTTTCCTACTCTATCATATTGTTGCCACTTAGGAAATTAATCCTTGTAAAAAAAAGAATAATCTCCTCATAGAGAAAGCGTTATGTATGAGAGTTAAGGGTTTTCAATCTTGAGAAGCCATTTTTTATGGATTTCTAGTTTAATCCTAAAGTACATGCTTCCACAGGATAAAACGAAGGCCTATAATTGTGCTGCCATTTTTATGGAACTCATGAACTAGTATATGGAGTGAGTATGTTTGATTATGTCTCATATTCAATCTAAAGGTTCAAGCCTTGGACCACCTTTAGACATACACTTTACATAAGAACCCAAATGCATTTTTTTTGGATTTCATAACCATTTACATTCTTTGGTAATAAGCGAGGGATTGTTGTATATATTACTAAATAAATATTTTCTAAAGATTATTAAAGTGAAAACATTGTTTTACAATCATTTAGTATGCATGTGTATTGAAAAAAAAAATGATGTTTTGGAAGAATGGATAAATCATTGGAATGAAGCAAAGAGGGAGAAGTTGATTGCCTTATCAACTACTAAGCAAAAGCAGCTGAGTGCCCTAGCATTACTCTTAAGCAGCTAACTATCCTAGCAATTGCCTGTGAACAAATTTGTAACATGACAAAAAAATAGGCATGGGCAATCGACTACCCTTAAGGAGCAGTCGACTACTCTACCTACAAAAGTGAGAAATCAACTTCTAAGAAGAAGGCATCCGAATGCTTCCATTTTGTTTGAGCAAAGCAATCAACTACCTTATTCCAAAATGATAAAATTTGAAAGTCCGAAAGCAAGCATTTGAATGTTATATGTCGGGCATCCAAATGCCTACATTCTAGATGAAGAAAAAGTCCAAGGCAGTCCACTGCCCCTATAGAGTAATCGACTAACCATCCTGGAAAGTCAAAAAAAATAAGTCCGTTGGACAAATTCTTTCATTCCTATTCAAATGATGTCCATTAAAGGACGTTTAAAGACATCTTTTGAAACTTATATAACTTCCCAAACACTAATTTTTCAAACAACCTTACATTTTTTTCATTATTTAAAGATCAAATTTCTCTTTACGTTCTTTTTCTGTTTCATTGTTAATGTGAGTCCAGGAAGAAATTGAAGTGCAATATTTGTCTTCTTCAAGTTAGGCATTGTATTTTAGGGATAACATTTCCAAAAAAGCATTTACACCGTAGCGAAAAAACTGTTACACTTAAAAATGCTTCTTGAAAGTGCCTTGCTTAAAAGCTTATTTCTTCTTCTCCATTTCTACGTTTTTGTATATGACATAATGTCTTGGATCTTAATTTATTCTCATCATTCAACAGAAAAATGTTAGACGAAATCTAATTAAAGTTTTTTTAAAATAAATTTTATATTAAATAGAGTGATTTGGGTAGTGCTTCTTGGTAAAAGCAATAAATTAACGGAGCTTGGACTTTGGTTTTTATCATAAGACAACAGCATCTTCATTTTTAAATATTAAAGTGACCAAATGGAATTATATTTTTTAATATATCTTAGTGATACAATACAGTATGCGTTTATATACTTCAATGCAACAAAGTCAATTGGAAAATCGACCAAACAGTAACATAATACCCCTCTTTATGTGCTTTGGATTTTAGGATTTAGGACATATGTTGTTATTATCTTCTTAAGTTACTAATAGACCAATAGTTTATGTTATATTTATTTTTTATTAATTCATTATTTAAAAATTAAATAAAAAATAATTTATATTTTTAATTATTTTTTAAAATTACTAACTGATAAAAGTATATCTTTGTTCAAATCATTTTGGGTAAGATTAATTTGAATGTTAATTGATCTGAATTCTCATTAAAGCACTTCAGATTCGAATCGATCAAGTAAAGCTTTTGAATTTGGATAATTTCATCGATTCTCTTTGTTCATAATGCTAACGTCAAAAGATTATAAAATTAAGATTTTTTTTTTTAATTGTTTTAAAAGATATTTCGTGCAACTTCGTTTCTAACTATGTATACAGTGGATGTTCTATGTTCATACAAAAATTTCAAAGACAACTTTATTCAATCTTTCTCACATTGGCCTACCTCTTTAATGACTGGTGTATCGAAAGTTTAATGATTGAAATGAGATTTTCCAAAATACTAGAAGTTTCCAACTCATCGAGAGAGCTGCACAGAATTTTTGTATTTTGCTTTATAAGAAATTACAAAAGATTAATATTTCGAAAATTTTAAATTATAATAAAATATTTAATATAATAATTAAATTTAAAAAATTTTAATATAACATTTAAATTATAAATTTATTAATTAATAAAATATTTACTTTTAACATAATTAACTTTAAATAATGACATATAATGAATAAATAATTTTTTTAATATTATATTAATTAACATTAGTTAATAAATTTATAATTCAAATATTATATTAAAAATTTTTAAAATTCAAATATCATATTAAATATTTAAATATAATTATAAGTTCATTTGGCAATATTAACCCAATCATAAATCACAATGTTTAGTAATTCACTGTTTAGTATTTTCAAATCCTCGCTTCGCTCCACAGGTTCTTCCTCCTAACTCGATATCTGTGCGGATGAAGGCTAGGGGTTGAGAAGCAACAAAGTTTTAAAACCAACAACAAAAGCAAATACTAGAATGGGGGACCTAATAAGACATAAAATACAGAACCCTAAAGTCAAAAATAAGAAGCAAAAAAATATCGAATTATTACAATACAAGGATGTGAATAAGCAGTGTTTATTCCAGAGTGAGAGATGATGAAAAAAAGATTCAGTTTTCTTTATAAGTATTCAGGTTTATGTTAAATAGCACAAAGGACAACTGGGAAAAGTGCAGAATGAAGGATCCAAATACAGTGATTTTCAACTACAGATAAGAGTTCTTGCTCAATTGCTACACGCGCGCACTTGAGAAGGCCTCAGCAAGTATCTCAGAGAATCACACCTGCTAGGTAGGTCTTAATTAAAGCTTCATGAAAGACCAATAACCTTTCCAGTGGCAGTGTCAAGATCAATTTCATAGAAACAAGGCCTTGTTGGTAGCCCTGGCATTGTGCTCATTGTACCAACTAAGGGATAAATAAAACCAGCTCCTATGCTGGCTCTCACATCCCTTATTGGTAAGATAAATCCACTTGGTGCTCCCTTCTCGGAGGCATTGTGTGAAAATGAGTACTGGGTTTTTGCCATGCAGATTGGTAGACCAGAAAACCCTTGCCTGCTGTACATCTCAATCTGTTTCTCAGCCTGATTTGACGAAAAGAAAACACTTATGTCAACAAGAAAACTCCTGACTGATTTTGTTAGTTAGAGAGTCGAAACTTAGGCGTCTAATATTTAAAGAAAAGTCAAGCCACTTAATGCATGCATCACAACAAGACTTGCGCTTTGTTTACAACAATCTTGTGATCTTTAATAGCACAGGAAGCTCCTTCATTATCTTTTTCTTGTTAGTTAAAGGTCAAAATTCACTGTCAAGAGCATTTAAAGGTTTCCGACACTTATTCCAATCCCACCAGAATGGGAAAGAAATAGTGTTTGCACAAAATTTTTCGTTTGAAGAATTTTCCACAGGTATAATGTAAAGTAGTTACACAAGTTTTTCATTTTAAGAACTTTCCATACACATAATTTGTCATCACAAGGAGATAATTAAAAGGACAAGAACTCTGAAATATGGGAATCCAAAAATTTTAATCATGTTAAGTTAAAAGAATTAATTGAATATATAATGGAAGGAATTGATGAAAGATTTACAAAAAGTTTACCTGTTCGGTGTATTCAACACCACTGGCACCATATGACCTTGCTATTACCTCTATTTTCTCTTTAATACTAATATCCAAAGGATATAGGAACTTTAATGGCTGTGTCACATTCTCACAGGCCCTTTGAACTGCAACTCCAAGGTCCACCTGACAACAATAACAGTGATCTGTTATCATTCAAAACTTAGAAACAACTTTAGAAGACTTAGGTTTTTACAGCATTTGATACAAATTCACAATTAGAAAACTCAGAATAAGATTAGAGATGCCAAGAGCAATATGTTCTAATAGACAGATATGTTCAAACTTCAAGAAATGCAACTAGACAATACAGCATTGAGCATTTTCTCCAAAGTAAAGGTTGAAAATGCATTACTTAGTTTAGTAGCACATATGTCAAATGGTCCAAGGTGCTTTTCCATTTAATAAAATGATTATCGGCAAAGATGCCTCAGAAAGAAGAAGGATTTCATGAAGAAATCTGAAGACTCAGAGGCAAACGATGAAGCCAGATCTGGAACAAGTGCCTAGTGTAGATGGTACAATCAGAAAGTACAGATTTAAACGAGAGAAACCACAGCAGTAGTTCTTTGCAAAACAAGTTATATGTCAATTATAATGTTTGACATGCAATGAGTGCAAGATAGACAGACAGGCTGAGTGCCAAATTTGTTAAATTAGATGAACCTAGCTACTTTAATAGTATATGAGATGCCATGTGTATAAAACAAAGTGACTAATTCTAAACAATGCACCTTTGGCTGCATCATTACGCTGTTTATGAAACTAACAGATTGGAAAAAGACACTAACCGCTCCCTTACCACCATGCGCATGGTGGGTACAGATTATAGCATCAAATGCTCCAGCAGCCAAAGCTGCATTTCTAACAGCATTCATTTCTGCTTCAGTATCAGTTGAGAATTTGTTCACAGCAACAACAACATTTACACCATAAGCCTTTGTGTTTGCTATATGCCTGGCCAAATTCACACAACCAGCTTCAACCAGAGAAACATTCTCATTTAAGTAGTCATGGTCAAGAGGCTTCCCAGCAACAACTTCAGGGCCACCACCATGCATTTTCAAGGCCCTTATTGTTGCCACAATAACAGCACACTGAGG
Organism: Durio zibethinus; assembly: GCF_002303985.1. The sequence continues at coordinate 10,184,421 of NW_019168481.1, read as the reverse complement.
TATCAGACCACTGTATCTACACTTGATATTCATGAACTTTTCTGTTCCAATGTCAGCACCAAAACCTGCTTCAGTGACCACAAACCCACCTCGTCCCACCAGCTTCAGTGCAATCTTATCAGCCACGATAGAAGAATTACCATGGGCAATGTTTGCAAATGGACCAGCATGAACAAGTACAGGGGTTCCCTCAAGGGTCTGCATCAGAGTAGGGTTAATGGCATCCTTCATTAGCACTGTTAAAGCACCTCCAACACCAAGATCATCAGCAGTTATAGGATCACCAGCCTTGCTATTTCCTATCACCATTTTTCCAAGCCGCTCTCTCATATCAGCAAGAGACGTTGTCAGGGCTAAAACTGCCATTATCTCACTAGCAACTGAAATATCAAATCCTGTTTCCCTTACCATACCTTTTTCTTCTGGACCCTGGCCAACAGTGATCTTCCTTAAGAACCTATCATTTACATCCATCACTCTTCTCCAAGTGATTGAATTTGGGTCAATATCTAGCCTAGCAAATTTTTTAACTTCTTCGGGTGTTAGGTCCTCAGGTTGGGTTTTGGAGATACCAAGCTTCTTAAGCCGTCTAAACATGATGTCACTAAACTTCCTTTTTCCTTCTTTATTTGGTGGGCATAATCGATTAAAGAGAGCCTTATCGGATTGGGATGACTCGTGAAAAATCCGAGTATCAATGGCAGCGGCAAGTAAATTGTTTGCAGCTGTTATTGCATGAATATCACCGGTTAGATGCAAATTGAACTCATCCATTGGGATCACCTGACTGTAGCCACCGCCAGCCGCACCCCCTTTTATTCCAAAAGTTGGTCCTTGTGATGGTTGGCGAAGACAAGTAACTACCTAGAATTACAGATCTAAATATAGTATCAAGACTATTAAAGTAGTTAAAACATTAGATTATCAAATTTGAGACCTCTGCATCCATGTCAATTAATGAAGAATTGTAATCCCTCAAGAAAAAACTTGCATAAGGAGAACAGACAAACATAAAGAGAGACAGCTTCATCAAGTAAGTTTGCTAAGTAGGTTCATATCTCTAATATTTCAGGATATACATAGATCAGGAATAGTAAAAAGTTGAAATAATATTGGTAATTCTCAGATATGAAATTCTTTCAAACTAAATTTGCACTTGAAGAGATGGAAAAGGCCATTGCCTTTCACAAGGATAACTTCAACCATTGAGATTGCTTAACAGGCTCATATATAAATACAACAACAACAAACTAAGCCCTATACCCCATAACTCTGGTATCGGCTTAACAGGCTCATATATAAATAAGCAATTTAAATCATGAACTATGGCACTTATGTTCTCTGCCATTTATGAAGCTAGCCTGAAATATATTACCATGAGGAAACTTGTTCCATCTACCAAGATTCCAATGTCAATGCTGCTCATTTAACAAAATAAGAGTACTTTTAGAGCATTCAATGTTAATGCTGCAAAAAATAGAAACAACAACAACAACAATAAAGGATCTAGAACAAAAAAGAAAACCATCCAAAAGCTAAATGAATTGATCTTGTATCCCAACAAGAGCCAAAGCAACACCTATAAATTGGTAATTTTCTATCTTCAAATAACATCAGGGCCAAAGTATGAAATGACTACCTTTTTATCAAGAAAAGCACCCAAGGCTTGACACAAGCCAACTGTAGTAGTGGACTTGCCTTCTCCAAGAGGAGTTGGAGTAATCCCTCCGACCACCACGTAATACCCATCTCCGGATCCTTGAAGCTCATCAAGCACAGATAATAACACCTATAAAGAGAATTAACCAAGTAATTCAAATTCAAATCCCAGCATTTAGTTGCTAACGTAAATAAGAAAAATTAAAGGAAAGCACCACATGAAAAAACGGTTTTCTCATGCAGTCTTAAATTGTTTCACACTTGAGCAACCATAATTCCATCTCAAATACGAAAAAATAAAAAGAAAATAAGAATTAAAAACAAAAATTTAACCTTGTTCTCTTTCTTTCATGTCCTGCTATATATCTCTGAAACAAAACAGCATGTATCAAAAAAGATAAAAATTTTAATTCATATTGTTGACCTTATTATTCAATTTTCTACTTTTAACATTTTTGTCAGTATCGAAATCACCACCAACCAACAAATCAATCAAGTAAGAACCCAAAATTTCACATCTTGACCATATCTAAACAAAAAAAAAAAAAATCAACCAAAATAAATAACTAAAAACATAGAAAAACAAATATCAAATCCAATGAAATGGGCATACAAGAAATATCATAATAACAAAAAAGAAACAAAGGAAGGAAGGAAAAAGAAAAGACCTTGGCTTTGTATTTGCCATAAAGATCATAATGGTTGGAACTGAGCTTAAGGTCCTTAGCAATCTCAGATATATGAAATGGTTCAACTGAGTTTGCAACATCAATGTCCGCTGGCACTGCTGACAGCACTTCCAACTTCCTTAAACTTCTTGATGAACTCATTTTTTGGCCTTTTGGGTCTAAATTTTTGCTATTCTTTTGGCTGGTCTAATCTGGGTTTTCTTCAAAATCCACCAATATGCATTCTACAAAATAAAATCACCACAAAAATATTTGGATTTTAGAAAGAAGACAAAAAAAAGTCTAGGAGAGCGTGTTTTTTCTTATCTGAGTGAGGTGGCAAATGGGGCTGAAGAATGGGGAGGTGTTAGTGTTACAGCAAATGGGTTGGCTGTGACGGATTGGCGAAGCTTGATTGGCTCTTGAGGTTTTGGGTGGAGCCTACATGGGGATATGGCAGTGCATGGAAGTTTGAGTGTGACAGATCAAGGTGTGAAAGTTGAAATACCGAAAATCCATGTTTGGACGGGATACGCTGAAGAATCCTGTGAAAAATATGGCATTCGACAAATTTTTTTTGGTTGTTCAAAACTTAAAGTTAAATCGTTACCATTGATCTGTTCTATAAAATTTTATTTAGTTTTTATTTTTATTATAGTTAATATTTTAATTAAGTATATTTTATAGAATATATATTTAAGAATCCTTTCATTTAAAATTTTTAATTAATATTTTTTATGTTTTATCAATGATATATATATATATAAATAAAATAATAACATATCATGTTAAAATAGAATTTGATGATAAGATAATAAAATGCGATAAGTTTTATTAGAGGCAATGAGCATTCCTTTTATAATATCTTTTTAAGTTTTTTTTTAGTTCTACCTTTTTTTTTCAAACCATTTTAAAGATATTTTTTTCAAATCAACTTGGCGCATTCAATAATTTTAATCAAGCAATTCTCATGAGTATCAAATTTGATTGACAAGAAAATGTTAATTAATTTTTATTTATAAAAACATATTAAAGTGATAAATACAGAAAGAAATTTGCGATCAATGAACTATTTTTGAAATTTTATTTAGTGAAGAAATTATTTTCCAAAACAATAAGTTAACTATGAATAATGCAATTTAGCCATACACTTTTGTCCGTTCTATTTGCTTTTCTTGTGTGTCAATTATTTTTGGATTATCTAAGATTGAGATCTATCAATTTATGACAAATAAATTTATTCATAAATACAAAGTTTAAAATTAAAATCTAATTTTTACTACATAAAAAAAAAAACAATAACAAGAATAAAAGTGACTGGTCAAAAAATATCTGGCTCCTCTGTACTCTCTAGTCCAATGTTTTCCTCTAAAAGTTTTCAAATGTTTTCCTTTAATTAACATATCCATAAATTAACGCCAAACATTTTCAAACTTTATAATTATCCTAACTTATATATTTTCTTGGCCCAAAAAAAAATCCTATAAGTAAATAATTATAAGAAATAATAAATATCTTGAACTCAGACATAAACAAGAAACAAATATAATAACAATATGTATAAATACTACTTCCGCACTTTATTGTAGTCTTTCTATTACGTTTTACAATATAAAGTGATAATTACTTGAAAGTTTATGATAGTAAATTTATTATAGCTAATTTGGGTTTTTTTTTTCAAAACTTACTCTAAGTTTGCTCAAGAAAGCAATAAAATAAATTTCAAAGATGAGAGAAAATTGTAAATTATTGAAATCAAAGCTCTTTATGTTCTTAACAATGAACCTAAAAAAAACAAAAAAAAAAATTGAAACCTATTAATCAATAAACTTAAGTACAAAAAAAAAAAAAAAACATTGCTTTCATCATTAGGAACTAATTTCTCAATTATAAGGAATATGGATGAAAAAACTAAAGCTAAAACTATTTACAAAAGAGTAACTCCAATATTAGTTAATAGAATGTGTTAAGCATCTCACTTAAAATCAATTGACAATAAATAGAGGGATCCAACTTGACTTGAATATAAGACTACAGGAAATTTAATATTTATTAAATGTGAGATAATACTATTTTAACAGACCTCCATCACGTATAGACAGAGATGAAAAAAGCCTATCACGTAATAAATTTGAAAAGGGTAACAAAAAAAAATCCTGACTTTGATCTCATGTCAAGCATCCGATTTAAAACCAATTAGTTATAAGTGGAGGGGCCAATCTAAATATAAAACTATAGAAAATTTGATATTTATTAGATGTAAGATAAAACTACTTTAATATAATGCATGCTTAGCATTTGATAGATAGCACATGTGCTGCTGTAAATATTTTGTTTTCGCAAATACTATTTGTAGAAATGGAAAGGTAATAAGTTAAAGTTGAAAGAATGATGTGAAACTATTTTTGGCTAAACATCTTTATCTTTGAGAATGGGATATTGTTTCAACAAACCCTAATAATCTTGACACAGTATATAAGTTTTTCCAATAAAGGGAAACCCTATTTCATTGTGAAATGCTAACAAGTAATGTTTAATATCTAAGGAAAATTTTAAAAAATTTATAAAAATAATATGTAGTCAATAAAATCCTTAACATCTTTATAATGTAATTTTAAGTTGTAATCAATCAACTATGAAAAAAATAACAACAATAATTATGAACAGTTTCCTTCTAGAAATGTACTGTAAGGTTGTGTCTAGCATAGTCAATTGAAAACAAAGTCGAAGTTAATCTTTTTGCATTTCTGCCTTTGAGATTAACCTTCTTCTTTTCACAATTCTAAGTAAATAAAAAAATTAATTTGTAATTATTTTCAAAATTAAAAATCTTTTATATTACTTATTTTAAAAGTATAAAATCAAAAAGAATTAATTAATAGTAGTAAAAGAAATAAGTGGGGCCATTATTAGAAAGGAAAAAATATGCATTAACATTTAAAATATTGCTAGCATCAAAATTAATGTCAAAGGAAAAAAGTAACTTGGTCCATTAAAATGCCTAAACCTAGGGTCTAAAGAAGGTATAAGGGCATAGGAATGTAGGCTTCAAGTGTACCAAAGCATGCACATCGATTTTATTTAGAATGATTAGCATAAATGTGAACAATCTACTAACTGTTGTACTCTTTTTTTTTTGGTATGTAAATGGAGGAAAAAATTGTGTCACCATTCCAGGGAATGGTGCATCAATGATATATGAACAATTATCACCTAGATTACCTTCCCCCCCCCCAACGAGGGCCTTCTCCAAGTTTTGAACCTCTACCTTTGGCAAGTAAAGTGTGTTTGGGGCCAGATTACTTACCACTAAACCAACACCTCGTTGGTTTTTTCTATTCATTAATACATTAATTATTGGGAACAATGTATTTCATTACAAGGCATTGCCTGCTGTATTACAATCTGTCTTTTGCTTCTTGTTATTACCCTATTTCCAATTTGCTACATGATGATTTCACTGTTGAAAAAAGTGCAATATAGCTCTTTTTTATACCTACACAAATAATTGAATTTCCTAATTCCATCTTGAATCTTTTAACATGATTTAAGGAAGTTAACTTAAAAATCATAATATTTCATATAAATAGAACCATTATGTGTTAATTAGTGTTACTTTTGCGTACAAAAGATGATTTTACTTTTTATCATTTGTTTTTATTTGCAGTGAAATACAAACACAAAAATCAACTAGCAAAAGCAACAACCAAAGAAAGCTTAATATTATTTTCTTATATTGATAAAATGCAAGGAATGATATGGCTTAGTAACTGATTGTTTAATATCTTCATTCCTATTTCAAATCTACCTATCCTTTGTGTTTGCACGTCTCTATTTTTTTGCAAGTTTTGTAAATTTGCATATCTAGGTTCATGGATTTTAATTGTATGGAGTACAAAACTTGCAAATTTCTCACCTAATTATTTTTTGTGACATTACTTTGAATCAAATAACCAGTGTGAAATTCTTTTACCTCTTTTTGTAAGTTGATTGCTATATGAGCTAATATACTAGCAAGACAAGTTAAAAATACTGTAAATGATTTGCATAATCACTTTATCTAAATTGTAAAAAACTTAAGAATGTGAATCTTAATTTTAGCAAACAAATACACTGATTTTTAGAATTTTTAAAAAAATGGAATATTATTAAAATGGTGATTTTAATAAGCTAATAAATTTAGTCTTAATACGAGACAAGCATAAGAGCTTAAATAATTTAATGTGACCATCTAAGTGTGGGTTTTGCATATCTTATTGGATAAATGTAGTTTGACGATTATGTAGCGCTTTTAACCCATTAAACCTTTGATGGAGAGGTTTTTATGGTTTTAATATAAATTGGTTAACATCTCTTTTTCGCTTTTAAGTAACGGTATCTACCCATTAAAGGCCACTAGTAAGAGAAGAGCAATGAGGGAAATCTAGTCTTTTAAAAAATTAGTGTTACTTTCGCTTATCATCTGTAACTGCCAAAACAAGTATGCAATATGATTAAATTTGTGTTCTAATATTTACATACGATTTTTGAGATTTAGAATTATGCTTATATGTAATATCAGAGCCTAATTATGTACCATTAGGACCCAAAATTATGATTTTAGATTTTAATTTCACATGAAATTAAGTTTTAGGTGAAATCTTATAATTGCCGCGATCTAATTTTTTGAACTTGTTCCCCAAAATTGATTTGGAACTTTTATTCTTCTCTACGAAAAGATAAAAATTATGTATGGAATGTTTTCTAATTCATCTTACAGAGAGAGAAATCAGGTTTTAAAGGATTTAGGTTCAAGATTTAAACTAAATTCAAGATTTAATTAAAACATTAATATTTTATGAGTTTTAATACAAATTGGTTCTTGAATATTATTACCCATATGCTATAAAGATGAAACAAAGTGTTTAGTTTCATAAATTTTTGGATTATATGCCCAAACTTCAAAAAAACCAAATTGGATTATGTATGAGTTTTTAATTTGAAAATTTTGGCTCAAAATAATGTTTGTTAGTTGTTAGTCTATGTTGATTGCATCTCAAAATTATGCTAAACAAGAGGCCTCAGATGTCACTTTTTAGGTTCTGGCTTGAACTTCTCTTTCTCTCTAATTGTTAGGTAAAGTCCTTAAGTTTAATTATAAAGACATTTGAGATCTGGCTACATTAAGATTTGATTTTTTACTTGCCTTTGCACTTGTTATGTTATGAGATTTTTTCTCAACTTTTTACAAAATTGTGTATGTATGATAGATGATGAATAGGATTCAACCATGCCAATTTTGATTGAATGCACATATATTAGACCATGTACAAAGCATATGATTTCCTTTACAACCCTGTGAAGAAGTAGATGCCATTCTTTGCTCCATGGACCTTGAAATCACAACTAGTATTTCATTAACTTATTTTTGCTATTAAAAACAATGCAAATTGCTTTTTACTATTCTTAAAACTAGGTTCAGTTGCTTTCTACCTTCAGCAACGAAGAGTTTTTATAAAAGAATTAAGCTATCAATCTATATAGAACATTTCATTTTTGTCCAAATTTGAAACATTTATTTGAATGAAATATTAGTATAAGTGTCTTGAAGCATTGGAAGGTTAATTCCAATCTAGTATTCAATGAAAACATTTTAAAAAAGTGTATGCTTTATGCTTGTTTCTAGTATGTACTAATGTTGTGGGCATGTAGAATTGTTGCATTTATGGAATATACGAAAAACTAGTGCTACTAAACATTTCAAAAAATCCAAATGATACTTTTACGATTGAATGATTAATCTAAGAAGTGGTGAGGAGCTATATGAATTATGGAAACTTATATTATTAGTAAAACTTTCATTCAAGTAGATTTACAATTTAAAACATAAAGCAAAAATATAAAAAAATGTGAATAATAAAACTCATATAAATTTTAAAAAATAAAAAAGTATATTTTATATTTTTCGTGTCCATACAAATTATGACATGTAATTTTTTATAAAATATGACACAAATACACTATTACTAACATTTTACACAATACAAATATAGAAATTGTCATATCTACTTTTTAAGTATTAGTAAGCTTTTAACCTTTTCAATTATCACCCTACATTCAACCTAAAATTATAAAAAATAAAATTACATTTTCGAATAGCAAACTCTTATCCATCACAGCAACAATTGAACAATTGACAAAAGCTTGAGTGACTCACTTACTCAACACTTACAATTTGGGAAAAAAACTAAAAAAGAAAAAAAAAAAATATCAGAATGCAATGGTCCATCAGTGGTAAAAGAAAGCAACATACTAGCAAGTATAAAACCAGCAATGGAAGGCTACATTGTGAAGCCATAAGGAGGAGAACAAAAAATGAATATGAAACACATTAGGAGAAGAAAATGAGATCGAAGAAACAAAGGAAAAGAAAAAAAATGATAACATCGTCTAAGTTGGATGAAACATGCACTTTTTTAGCCATTGGCAAGATTTAACCAACCTAATGGTTTTTGTTATCAATTTTTCTCTATTAAATTAAATCAAATAAGTAAAATCCTATGAACAATAACAATAAAAAAAAAAAAAACTAAGTTCAATTTTTCATCCTCAGTCCAAATTTTAGTGTAAGTTTATCCATAATCAAAGTTGTTAAAACTCCAAAGCGTAATTAACAAGGTACTCAAAACTAAACTAACAAAATTTTTTTTAGTCAAATTATTTTCAATATACATATGCACACGAGTATTTCATCTTTATAAATTTTTTAAGATTCAAATAACGAAAACTAAAATTATACAAATCTATTTTCAAAACCTGAAATTACTTGGTTTAATCCATTAATCTAATTTTCTCTCAATCATGCACTCTTTTAATATGAGGCAACTACGAATTATATCATATGTATTAAAAATTTTGATAGTACTTTAGCTTTAAATCCCACTCATACAAAACATAAGTAGTAATTTAGCCACGAATACACATATATATATGAGAAAAAAAAATCTAAAATGGCTTTCCTTTGTCACAATTTTATACTAACATTTCTATTTTTTCTTTGTTAATTAAAAGCATATTAAATAATGACATTCTATAATTTAATTGCTATTACTATTTTTATTTTCATTAAATCAAACATAGTTCTATACCAAAACAAAGAAAAATTCACTCAAAATCCAGTCAATTCAATCAAAATTGAACAGATTTAAGTCTTTATGAAAATCAAAAGATAGAATTAATTCATGAAAATAAAAAAATATTCACTGAAAATTGTCTTTTTCTTCATATTTTTAACATTTAAGTTGTGGATGGTAGTAAGAAATAACTCTTTTATGGCTTCATTTGATTGTGTTGCTATTTACAATTTTTACTTTTAAGAGAGATAGATAGACTAGATTTTATAATTGAAAATCATGAGAGATTGTGAGGATCTGAAAGAAGCATGAAAGTAGTTTGGTTGGATTGGGTCATGATAGCTCTGTTGTGAGATAGGGAAGAAAAATGAAAATAACCTGTTGGTTTTTATCACCAAATTTAAAAATGGTTTTTGTCTTTATTGTTTAATTAAAAATTTAAAAAGCAAAAGACAAGTGATTATTTTAACAATTTTTTTGATAATTTAAATGAAAATTTAAGAGGCAATTGAGTTGTTAATTAAGAGTTTAAGATAGAAAAATTGATAAGAATAGGGAAATTTGGGAGGTTGTGTCACTTGTAAGTCTTTATAAAAGTTAAAATTAAATTTTCATTTTCTCTTCTTTAGATGAAAATTTTGAGAAGGAAAGAAAAATGATTTATGGTAAATAGATACTTGAGAAATGTTGTTGATAATTAGAGAGAAAACTAGATGTGATAAATAGTGAATTTTATTTTCATAAGTGTTTATTATATGTATTAGTATCATTTAAAAAAATTAATCTTAAATGAATATAATTTGATATAACTTATGTTATTTTAATTATTTTTGTTAGACTATGAAGAGCACAAAACAAATTTGCATAATTACTTGTTATTATTGCCTTATATTCATATTGAAAAATCCTGATAATTAGCTAAATCTCAGATATTTAGGTCGAAAGTAATTACATATTTGTAAATACATTTACTACTTCTTCAATGAAATATATGTCTTTCTAATAATAAAACTAATATGGTATCAAAGCAAATTTTCTCTTGTGTTTCTTTATGTGAAAAGCTAAACTAATATACTATCAGAATAAGTTTTCTCCTGTGTTTTTTTTTTTTAATGTGAAAAGCTCATCTCTTTTATTTCACTATAAGTAGTTTGTTTATTTCTATTTTTTACAATGTCCATAGATTCACCTAAAAAATTTTTGACATATCCAAAAATGTCTTAAATCTTCTTACTCAAATAGAATCTTTCTTTAATTCACCAATTTTAGATCTATCTAGTCCATACTTTCTTCACCACTCAAACAACCTAGGGACACCATTAGTCTCTATTTTGTTAATAGGTGAAAATTATTTTTCTTGGAATTAGGCTATGATAACAGTTTTGAGTGCCAAAAACAAATTGAGCTTTATGAATGGAACTCTAACAAAACCATATTCCTCTTTTTTATTTTACTTGCTTTGGAAACATTGCAATTATATGGTCAAGTCTTGGATTCTTAATGCTATCTTAAAGGAAATTGCTTATTGTATCATGTTTGAGTCTTTAGCATTTTATATGTGGGCTGATTTGTGTGAACGTATGCACAATCAAATGCTCCATAAGTTTATGTACTTTATCGTGATATTGCTATTATAGTACAGAACAATGATATTGTTAGTGCTTATTATACTAAATTAAAGTCATTATGGGATGAACTCAATGTGTATCAAATTTTACCAACTTGTAGTTATGGCTCTTCCAAGGCACTCAATGATTATCAATAAGAAAAAAATTGACAAAATTTCTTATGGCTCTTAATGAGTCTTATAGTAACTTTTAAGGGCAAATTCTAGTTGTGGATCATCTTTCCATGATTAAATCTTATTCTTTACTTCTTTTCTTCTTCTTCTTCCTAAAAAAAAAAAGAAACAATGTCAAGTCACTACCATTTCCAGTATCAATTCTAAAAGTGCTACTTTTACTATTTCTCATAAAAACTTCAATAGAGATCCATCATATTTTCAAAACAGTTCCAAGTCTCTTCAAAGATTAAGGTCAACTTGTGATTGTTATAAATTGACAAGACATATAAAGAGTATATGTTTCAAGTTGATCTAGTCATGCTAAGGTGGTTCATTCATCCAATATGGCATATTTAACATTGATCAAATTCAACAACTCCTTAATCTTTTGCTTAATTCCCAATCACCTCAAGCTAATTTTGCATGCATAGTTTCTAGTTATAGTCTTCATGTTTGGATAGTAGACATAGGTGCATCAAATCACATTATCTTTGACATTTTTTTATTTAATTCTTATACTGATGCATCTTATATTTCACCTTTATAATTGCCAAATGGTTATTTTGTCAAAGTTTTTCATATTGGATCAATTTATTTAACTCCCACCTTGTTATTAAAAGTTATTTTATTAATTCATGCTTTGGTTATAACTTTTTTTCTGTTAGCATGTTAACTTCACAAATTTTCATTTTTGTTGTCTTGTACATGGATCTATGTCTATTCCAAGACTTGTTTGTGATGAAAACTATTGGAGTAGCTAAAAAGGTTAATGGACTCTATCATTTTTACTCTAGAGAGGCTATGACACGTGCTTGTTCAATTTTTTTACCTTCTAATAATCTGTGACATCTTTGTTAAAGGCACCTTTCATTTTTTAGAATATTAATATTGACAAAATTGAATAATAACATTAATGTTCCATGTTCTTTCTAATATTGTCACACTTGTCACATTGCTAAGCAAAAACATTTACCTTTTTCTTTAAACTCTTTTTTTACTTATACACCTTTTGATATTATTCATTGTGACATTTGGGGAGTTTACTCTACACCTACTCATTCAGGTGTTCAATTTTTCTTAACCATTGTTAATGATTTTTCAAAAAACACTTAGGTTTTTCTTATTGATTATAAATCAAGGGTTTTTTCCCTCCTTAAAAAATATTTTGCGTATATTAAAACCCAAATCAATTACACCATCAAAGCACTTCGCATTGATGATGGGCTTGAATTTTTTTTAAAGAACTTACTCTTTTTCTTACAAAATGACATGATCCATCAATAAAACTGTGTTGAAACTCTATAATAAAATGGGGTCATTGAGCAAAAGTAAAAACATATTTTAAAAGTTGCTAGAGCCTTAAGATTTCAAGCAAACTTACCTTTGTCTTTTTGGAGAATTTTTGTTCTTGTTGCTACATATCTCATTAATTAACTTCCTACACATCTACTTCATAATAAAACCCCACATGAAATTCTTTTTCAAAACCAACTTTATACAATCATCTTAAAGTTTTTTGTTGTTTTAGTTATGCCATTACTTTATCTTTAATCGAGACAAATTTGGTGCATATGCTAAATAATGCATTTTTGTTAGTTATTCTTTATGTCAAAAGGGGTATAGATTATATGATTTACAAATGCAAAAATACTTTGTTAGTAGGGATGTTATTATTTATAAAACATTTTTTCGTTTTTAAAAAAAAATAATATCACTCCCATTAACAAAGACATTGTTTTACCCATACTTGTTGCAGACACCAATCATTTTGATTCCTATTTACAAGACACATATCCTATGAACACTTTTACCTCCTTATGTGTTACATTGCATGATTCATTAAATTCTTTACATACTCCTTCATCTGTTTTTTTGCCAACAAATTCTAATTCATCATTAATCAATCCTTCCACAACCTTTGATCCACCAAATCAACCACAACAAACTCGTCATTTACCAGCCTATCTCTAATATTATGAATGCAACAACATTCATACTTAGTCATTTCCATCATCTTCTTCAAACTTAGATACACATTTTATTTCTAAATTTTTGTCCTATCAAAAATTATCTTCATCTCACAATTCTTTTATATCAAGCAGTACTTCCATCATTAAGTCTAAAAATATCATGGGATTATTAAAAATCTTAAATGGAAAGATGCTATTAATGTTGAACTATAAGCTTTGGAAAATAATAATACTTGGAGCATTATTGATTTGGCTTGTGATAAAACTTCTATTTGATCTAAATGGGTTTTTAAAGTAATGTATAAATAAGATAGTTCAGTAAAAAGATACAAAGCTAAACTTGTAGCCAAAGGCTACACTCAACAAATAAGAATTGATTTTCATGAGACTTTTGAACCGGTTGCCAAAATGACTACTATTTGATGCCTTTTAGCTATTGCTTTTACCAAAAATTAGCCTTTGCATTAATTAGATGTTCAAAATGCTTTTCTTCATAGTGATCTTGATGAAAAAGTCTATATGTCACTTCCACATAGGCTTTCTTGTGAAAGAGAGCATTCTATTTGCAAGTTACATAAATTTTTATAAAGTTTAAAGTAAGCATCATAGCAACGGTTTGCGAAATTTTCTTCAAAATTTCTTATTGGATGATTTTGTTCAATCCCGAGCTAATTATTCCTTTTTTACTAAATATTCCTCTAATGTTTCTTAACAATCTTGATTTATGTCAATGATATTGTTATTACTTAAATTAATCATTGTCTTATTGAGTATTTCAAGAAAACACTTCACTAGTAATTCCATTTGAAAGATTTAAACACTTTAAAGTATTTTTTTGGCTTGAAAGTTGCTTGCTCCAAACAGGAAATTCATTTGTCTAAGAGAAAATACATCCTTAAACTTCTTTCTGACATGAGCTTGCTAGGAGCTTGGCCTTTATATATTCCTATAGAGTAATATACTAAATTCTTTGTTTTGGAAGGAGAATTGCTGTCTATTCCATCTCTATACAGATATTTGATTGATAGACTTATTTACTTGACCATTAAAAGACCAGACATCACTTATTCTATCCACGTTATTAGTCAATTTATGAGCCAACCACAAAAGCCACATATGGAAGTTGTCTTTTGCCTTATTCGATATCTCAAATCATATCGAGGACAAGAAATTCTTCTTTCATCAACTTCTGATTTTTAACTTCAAGTATTTAATGATTTAGATTGGGCTAGTTGTTTAGATACTCGTCGTTCCATCACTGGTTTTTGTGCTCTACATAGTTCTTCACCAATTTCTTCGAAAACCAAGATACAATATACTGTTACATATTCTTCTACTGAATCTAAATATCATGCTATGGTTGTAATAGGTCGTGAGACACTTTGGCTTCAGTATTTGCATTGTGATTTAGGTACTCAACAAATTTACATCGACTTTTCTTCTTGTGATAATAAGGCTACTTTTTATATAACTGCAAATCCTATCTATCATGAGTGAGCTAAACACATAAAAGTTTATTATCATTTTATCCATAGATGAATACATCAGCAACTTATTCAGCCTACTCATGTTTCCACCTCACTTCAACTTGCGAACCTCTACACTATAGGACTTGGAAAGCATCAATTTTAGTATATTCTTAGCAAGTTAGATGCTCATGACATTCACACTCTCACTTGAAATGGAGTGTTAGACTATGAAAAGCACGTCATGGCAACAAATCAAATTTGCATAATTACTTGTTATTTATTTCCTTATATTCATATTGTAAAATCCTTGATAGTTAGTTAAATCCTATATATTTAGGTTTAAAGTAATTACATACTTGTATATATATTCATTATTTCTTAAATGAAATATATGTTTTTTTATAATAAAACTAACAATTTTTATATATTAATGTTTGATTAAAGTTAAATTGCAAAATATTTTGTTAATTAATATATTAAAACTCTTCACTAATATTGTTTTAATCAAGTTAAAATTAATGAACTTAATTTGATACTTAAAAATTAATTTCACATAAGATATTATTTTGTTAATTTTATGTAACTCTATGTACTTAGCAGTAATCATTTTCATAAAATTCATAAATATATATATTGAATACTTTTAAATATGTATATTGTCGATTCAGTTATATTATGTAAAAATATTAATAATTTATTTTATTAAATGATAAAAAATAGATTTGATAATTTAAAATATAATAATATAATATAATATTAAATTAAATTAAAAAAACCAAATGAGATAAGCTGCAAATGTTTGACGAGTTTGGGTTAGTTGGTGGTGAGATTTTGACCGCCCGATTTGAATAATTGGGGGCGTTATGGTCAAATTCGACCACTGAAATATACTAATCTAAGAACTTTTTTTTGGTGCCCGATTATGCGCTACCCGTTCTAGTCGTTGGATATTACTACACCGAGGGGAAAATTATAAATTATAAATGATAATAACTATCCAAATAACATTTTAAATTATCAACAGATGTATTTTTTTTTTTTGGTCAAAAGAACACATCAATAGAATTTTTTATAAAAACATACTAATAATTAAAAACTAGCTTATAATGTCAGAAATGTGTAATTGTTACTTGAGTTGTCATGTTCATGCCAGACAATTTTTTCATCCATGACTAATATTTCAAAGCCGCTGCATCTAACGGTATCGCGTACCAATGGCATGTCTAACCATTCGCTGGCCATAGCCCTTATTACTTTTTTTATAGTAAGGATTTTTTTCTTTGAGAATTTATACGGAAGAACTAGTTTACTGTTCATTTGGATATGGAAAGACAATCAATTACGGTAGTGAAATTAATTATTATAATAATAAATTAAATATTATAATAGTTAAATTAAAATTAATAATGCAAACATATTTGGTTGAAAATTCAATAATGATGGTAAAACAAAATGTAGCGAAAACTTATTATTATTAAATTTAATTATATTAAAATTTTTATATAATAAAAATTTTAGTATATTTTTTATATTTATAAGTTAATAATTTATTATAATTATTTTTTTATTAAACAATAATTTTATTAAAAATTAATAAAAGATATTATTTTTTACTATGTAATTATATTATATAAATTTATTTATCACTGTAAATAAATAATTAATTAAAATTCCTTAAACCAATTTATGTAGTATTTTCATTTATGTAAAATTTCTATTTATTAAATAAATTGATTATACATTAAAATTCCTTAACTTTTATGTTTTATTTATATGATTATTTTTATTTTCAAAGAATCATTATTTTTTAAAATAATGATATATTTACAAATCTTAAAATAAAAATAACCAGTACTTATTTAATTTATTATTTACATAATTATCTATTTTAATTAATTACTTAACTATTCATTTACTAGTAATTTATTTTATTATAAAATTGATTATTTATTTATTGTTTTAGGGTATTTATTTATTAGTTTATTAAATATTTATATAAATGGTTTGTTAAATAATTATAAAGAAAATTTTTGAAACACATTAAATAAAAAAACTAAAATAACAAAAAAAGAAAATAAATAAATAATAGAAAATACAAAACAAAAGGTTACAAGTGAAAGGGATATTTTTATTCTTTCGGTGCAATCATAAAAATTAAAAAAAAAAATTTTTTTCCCCTATAATCATTTTATAATGTAATTAATCAATAATAATTTAAAATTATGAAATTCATCAAAATTTTATGTAGAACTCATATTTATAAATAGTAATTTTTTATATCACTTTTAATTTTGATTAAATAATTATATGATTATGGCAAAAACATTGTAAATGAAATCTTTATAAAAAAAAGTGAGGCAACATAAAAGAGAAAAGAAAACTACCGTGAAAGTGGAATATTTAAAAGACAAGTGATAATTTCAGCATAATCTTTCAAAAAAAACTAGGTTCCATCACCTTTTCTGGAAATAAAAATAAAATAAAATAAAATAATTGCAATTAAATGCAATTTGGTGCTTGGATTTATCAAAGTGAGTATTTCGTACTATAGTTTTTTTTGGCCATCAATAGTATTTCTTACATAATATATTAATTTTCAATTAATAAAAAAAAGAGAGTGAACCTCAAAGCATTTGGGTTGTCAGTATTTTTTTTGAGTACTACAACATGAAGGCAAACTGTTTTTACGTATTTTATTAAATTATTATTCTTGCTATTCCAAATATGACTAATGGCATGATTTGTTTTAAAATTTAACTTGTCTCTAGATTGCCTAAACTTTATTTATTGTTCATTTAACATTCAGGGTTTAGGGTAATGATTTTGTGCAATCAGAAATTGGTAGACAATAAAAAAGAAACGATTCAGAAGGATATATAAGTTGAGGAGGAATGATCAGAAATTGAATTTTCCTATTTATAGATTAGAATTAGAAAGATAATACATTATTTGTTACTGATCAAAGAGGTCTGTTAGCTCTCACAATAAAGCTTTCGAAACTGGAGTTTCGAATTGTGAAACATAAATCGTTTAATTTTGCTGCAAGTGCATTGACGAGAACCTTAGATGTATTTTACATGCTCATAAAGGTAATATATGTCTCAGACTAAACATAAATTCTACATGCTCCAATAGGTTTAATTGAGGATGTTGCCTATCCAATAGCGACGGGAACCCATATTTGCATTTTACGGTAAACTATAGTCCGTTGCTATCCTTCTGTACTGTGCTTTGTTAGCATGTATTGCATTTTTTTTTTTTTGTTTAGTCTGAGACAGTCTTTGTTTGATGAACTTGTACTTGATAACTAAAGAAAAACAACTAGATATCTCAGGTTTGGGTTGAGGTTGGCCTTGAATATGCTATCGAAGGATTCTAGTTCTTGAAGCATATTGTCAGTCAGGCATAGCTTCATCTCCCTACCCCATTTTCTACCCTTTTTAAAGAGGAATTCTAGTAAAACATTTTAAAGCCAAAATGATCGCAAATTGCTTTTGAAGGCAGATCCCAAGTCGAGTCTTTTATACATCTCTTTATCTAAATCCGATTGACAACTATTTTTTGACTTTTCTACCCCGGAATGGAATTCATGCATTCATTGTTCAATGTTATGACCCCGGTTTCCAAAATAATTGTGTGCTGGTATTACTGTTTCTGCAGGTTACTCTTGTCAGGATGGTGAACGAAGCAACGGCTAACATTCCCAATTGGGACGAAGAATAAACGTCCAATATGATAAAGGCGAAATAGCGAAAATCTAATACCAAAAAAATAATTATCACCTTCGAGATTTTAATTAAAATACATTTACTCGAATTAGTTTGTTTCCTTTGAGCTTTTATTTTCGTTGTGTTTCTCTGAAGCGTTGAAGTGCCTGCAGTGTTTGTTTACTCATAGGCTATTTGAGTTCCATTCCAAAATTACTCAAATTTAACTTATTTATTATTGAATTGAATTCAAATTTAAGTTTTAGTAAATAGAGCTATCAAACGAGCTAAGGTCGTATATTTTAATATTCTATTGAAGTAATTTACAAGTGTATTCAAAATTTTTAATATTATATTAATATTATATATAAATACTATTTTTGTTTTTTTATAGTTTCACCTTTACTATAATTATAAAAAAATTTAATTTTCTCTTAATTTAAGCTTAAGCTTAAGTATCAAACTTGAAATCGTCTATAATAATCAAATGAATTTAATCAAATGAGTTTAAAATTTTCAAATTTTATCTCAAATTAAGTATAAAATCAAAAATAAAATTAGATTGAACTTTAATTTTGCATTATTTCAATTAAGCTCGATTACATCCTTTTCTTTATTTGTCATCCTCTCCTACACTCCACCATGAATTATTATTTATGTGATTAATTAATTTTTGTTTTTCAAACTTTTCAATGACCACTGAAAATGAGTAAAATCATGTTTTATCAACAATTATATTAACTAGAAAAATACTTGTGCATTATTCGGGTCAAAATTTTTTTGTTTTATTATTTTTATTTATTATATATATTTTAAAATTTATCTAATTAAAAAAATGAAAGATAAAAAAAAAAAACGTGAAGAAGAAGTGAATACCTTAATTGGTCTTTTTTTCATAAAATTTATCTAATAAAAAATTAAATACCCAAAAGAAAAAAAATTAAAAAGAGAGAAAAAGGAAAAAAAAAGAAAAAATTCACAAAGAATGCCACATTAATATCTCATATTAAGTTTAAAAAATTAATTTTTTAAATTAAGATAAAAATAACTTTAGTAATATAATACACTAGGGTATTTTTGATACACAAGATTATGTTAGGATAAAATAAAATGATATTATAAATAAGATTAGATTAAATAATATTTATTTTATCTGATGTGTGCACAGATTAAGATAAGATAATTTATTTATTGATCAAAATTATCCTTCCTCAAAATTTATACAATTTAAATTATTAATGTAATTTTTATGGGTACAATAAGATATATAAGTTTAATCTCATAGATTAAAAATAATCATCTTCACTTTGAGAGGATTAAATCATTTTATACTAAAAGTATGATAATTCTCTTTATAATCATATCCCTTTCTTTAGATATAAATCAACATAATATAGAATTATTATTAGGTCATGTTTGATACATAGGATGATGAATATGATAGGATAATAATAATTCTATATTATGTTGATTTATATATACATAAAGGGATAAGATTATAAGAATGATTAATCATCCGCTTAGTATAAGATGATTCAATCTTTCAAAAATGAAGAGGATTATTTTTATAGATAATTTTAAAAATTAAATAAATTATCATATCTTAATCTTTACACATATCAAATATAAGATATGATAACATTATTTAATTTAATCTTATTTATAATATCATTTTATCCTATTCTATCATAATCTTGTGCACCAAACACATCTTAGGTCATGTTTAGTGCATAGGATGATGGTTATCCTATATTATGTTTGGTTTGTATATAAAGATAAAGATATGATTACAAGAAAAATTAATCATCCTCTTGGTATAAAATGATTTAATTCTCTCAAAATGAAGAGGATTATTTTTAATAAATACGATTGAACTTACAAGTTCTATTATACTTATAAAAATTATATCAATAATTTAAATTGTATAATTTTGATCAATAAATAAATCATCTTATTCTAAAGATAATTTTGACGAATAAATAAATTATATTATCATAATCCTTACACATATTAAAAATAAGATATAATAACATTATTTAATATAATTCTATTCATAATATTATCTTATCATATTATATCATAATCTTATATATCAAACACATCCTTATATATATATATATATAATTAAATAGACAATAAAATATATACATTTTATATACACTTTTGTATATATCTCGAAATTAGTTAGGATAAAGCATAATAAATATGTTTCTAACTAGAGTTCATTTCTTTTTAAAAAACTTGACTCATCTCAATATGGACCAAACTTCGTCAGATAAGGATTATGTTGGCATCTTTATCAATTGACACATTTTATTATAAAATTTTTCTAATTAAAAAATACAAAAAAGTGAAAGGGAAAGAAGTCAAATAAGATCTCATGTCCACACTTTAATTGGGATTTTTCACAAAATTATTTTAATAAAAAGATAAAAATGACAAATGAAAAATGAAAAACTAAAAAAATGAAAAAAATATAAAAAAAGAGGAATGATCATTGGGGTACTATGTTAACATCCTAATTGAATAAAAAACCCATCTAATATGAATTATTTTGCCATTTCTATCAATCGACTTATTTTGTTGCAAAATTTATTTAATTAAAAAAACTAAAGGAAAAAAAATTGAGATGTCACATAAACACCCTTATAATTTTTTTCCACAAAATTTATCTAAATTTAAAAAATTTTTAAAAAGAGTTGAAAAAGGCAAAAAAGAGAAAAAATTAAACAAAAAAACATAAAATAGCACATCGAGAGCTTTAATAAGAGTCAAACAAAAGTCAAAATAAGTTAAATTTATATAATTAATAAATGAATAAATTACATTTTAATTATATATAAACATAGCATTTATATTAAATTAAGATATTAAATAATATATTTACTAATATGATACATATATATAATTAAATATTAATTAAAAATATAATTTAATATATACAGTTAAAGCAAGATGAAACGTCTTAAATTCACATCTGACTCGATTTGGATCCCGATTAATCGAAACCCATTGAATATAGATTATTTTGTTATCTATACTTCAATTGACATTTTTATTAAAAATTTATTTACTGATTTTTTTGTTTTAAATTATCTGATTAAAACAATTGAAAACAAAAAAAAAATTGAGAAGGCAAAAGAGCGAAATTAAATGCCATGTGTACACATTCATTGGGCTTTTTTCAATAAGGTTATCTAATTAAAAAATAAAAGAAGAAAAAAATTAAAAAGAAAAGGTAAAAAAGGCAACTCAACATTAACAATGATGAGCTTTAAGCTTTCACTAATATCCTTTTCTTAAAAACTATCAAATTAAAAATAAAAAAAAAAAATTTTTTAATCAATATTATCAAATGACCTTCATATAAAAAAGTAAAAAAATTAAAATATTTAAAAAAAAAGAAAAATGAAGAAAAAGTAAATAGAAAAAATGATAAAAAAAATTAAATAACTTGACACATGACATACCCTTAGTACCAAGTTGGCAAGATAAAAAAATTTATAATCTAAACAAATATTTATTAAATATATAAAAATTAATAATAAAAAGTAAATACATGACATATCTTTAATATAAGTAGGTCTCATAAAAAATAAATTTAAAATTAAAAAAATAAAAAAAAGAACAAACAGCAAAAAAAAATGCTTGGTATAATAGGGTATCACCTTTAAAAGTAAAAATTTTTAAAAAGGATTTATTAAAAATGAAAAAGATTTTGACAAAAAATAGAAAAAAAGTAAAAAAAAAAAAAAAAACAAAGAAAAAAAACATAAGCGAGCACTACGTGACATCCCTATGGCCAACAATGGTAGAAAGGACATTATCAAAATTAATGCTACGGACTTAAATACCAAAGGAAAGTATCAATAGTAGTTCTTAAACTTTAAGTCAAATGTCATTTTAATCTTTACATTATTAAAAGTCACTTTTTAACCTTTTTGGTTTAAAAAAATTATTTGATAAGTTGATAATTGAATTTTTTTTAATCCCACAAATAAAGTTATCGTGAGGACCTTTGTTAAAAGTCATAGTATTTTGATCATTTCATTAATATTAACATCAATTTAGATATGAAGTATCAATTAGCATCACGTTGCATGCATGATGCCAATTGATATGCACGAAATAAATAATATTAATTTTATAATTAAAAAGAATTTTTAAAATAATAAAAACATTAAAAAATTTAAAAAAAATAATATTTTTCTTTTTTTCTTATTTTTTTCTCTCTTTAATTTTATTTGTACTCAAAACTAGCTGATTCGATTAAGTTATATAAGGTATTTTTTAATAAGATTCGGATAGTAAAATTGCTGATCACGATTTTGGATTGTGACATTGGGTTCAGATAGTGATCTTAGAGTATTCAATATCCGAGTCCAATTATAAATAATATATTTATTAATATTATATATTTATTATTAATATGATATTTAACTAAATTAATTCATTAAATAACTTAATTATTATTTTTAACTTTAATTTATTTTTTATAAAGTAATTTGAATTTGTTAAATTTTTTTTAATTGGTACTAAAATTTATTTCAAATTTAAGTTTAAAAGTCAAATTCTAACTTAATAAACGAAGATTTACTAAGTTTGGATAATTAATGGATATTTCTTATATTAGATTGGTAGGGTTTGGATTGTAAAATTAAAAATATTCGGATGATTATTTGATTTGAGTGTATTTATAAATAATAAGATTTGGGTACAAATACTTATAAAATAGCGAATATTTTATACATTGATATCCTTAATAAAAAAATTTAAAAAACAAAAAAGGACATGTGACATACAATAAAAAAAGAAAAAAAGTAAAAATAAAAAAAATAGTGCAACATGTGGCAAATCGATAATAACCTTACACATTCAAGATTTATATATTAAATTAACTTGCTATTTGTGCGATGCACGAATTATTTTTATTTTATTTAAATTTAAATAAAAATAAAAAATAAAAATAATATTATTAAGTTATTAGCATGTTCAAAATATATATAATATAAATATTATAATTAAAATATCAAATCATAATAAAAATAAAAATTGTAATTAACAAATTAATAAAATTTAAAATATATGATAAATAATATTGGAGGAAGAAAAATATTATTAATTATGCCAACAAAATATTAAAATAAAAACTAAAAGTCTTATTACTTCAAATGAACTTTATTCAATTTGCATGGTTTGTAACTTTTTTTATCATTTTTGTACATTTGTAAATTTATGTAATTTTAAAATAAGTTTTATTTGGCTTTCCTGCAACTTCTATAGTTGTTGTCTCAAAATTACAGCCTTTTTTTGTCAAAACTGTCAAGTAAACAGTAAATGTTAATTTATTTAGAACATAAGAAAATTTATAATCTTCATTCCCATGGAAAGAAAGCAATCTGCATTTTAATAACATAATGTGAAAATGATAATATAACAATAATACGAAAGCTTATGAAAAGAAAAAATAAATTCACCTAAAATGGAAGAGCAATAAAAGAACAATGTTAAAATTTGTGAGAAGATAGAGTATTGCTTGAAAAATAAATTGAATGGAAAGACGATAAAGAATCAAGTTATATAATAAATATATTTTATTTAAATAATAAATTTATTTATAAATAATATTTAATCAGATAATAATATTTAAATTTTAATATTTTATATCTTTATCTGATAATTTTTTTGATGTTTTATATGTTGATACTTTTATCTGATATTACATTAGTAATTATCACATATAACCATTTAAAAATAATAAGTTAGAATACTCACTATTATCTTCTTTTCTTTAAGCATTTTTTATGATAAAAAAATTTTGTCTTTCGTAATTATGATAACTTTAAGAATTAATACACTTACTTTTCTATTGGCAAAGTGACTATGCCTCGACACAAGTTCATACTTTGCCCACTATTATCATTTTTTTTTAGAAGTAAGTGTATTATTTCTAAAAGTTATCACAATAATATATATTTATTTATTTAAGCAGCTCATGACTAACATGATTAAAGATTTATTACTTGTTTAACATAAAAAACATAAATTTTATTTTATTTTTTGACATAATGAAATATATAAAATATCTTTTTATGGGTACATGCAAGATAAAAACATATATAATATATATTTAGATTAATTGTCCCTAAATTTACATGCATTAATATTTCACAATTTAATTTAAGTTTGTTATAGTAATTAAATACTCATGTTAATTGTAAATAAATTAGAAAAGATAAATTATTTTAAAATTGATTTTAAATTAAGACAAAGTGATTTACAGAATAAAAAAATTTCATTAGAATTTAAATTAATTTTTTATTAAAATTTAAAATTTTAGATAATTTAATAATTTTAAAATAAATTTTTTATAAATAATTTAAAATTAATAAATATCTTATATGTCATCATAATAAGAAGTTTTAAGATTTATCTTACGTGTTGAAAACAAAAACTGTTCACATAAGTGTTTATGTTAGCAATTATTATCTGATAATTATGTATGTTGTAATATAATATATATATGATGATATTGTTCATTTAAAAGAAGTCTAAACTTTCGTAAATTTTCAAGAATTATAAAATTTTTTTTCATTAAAAAATATTTTTTTTTAATTTATTTGCTAAATACTAAAAATTTTGCTACTATATTTTTCTTATTTGATAAAAAAATCAAGAATCAATATTTAAATAGTTAAAATTAATAATTATTTTTATCATATGTGGTTTTTGTATAATATTTCATTTTAATTCATAGAACTCGATATTTGAAGTTACCTTTTAAAGTTTATGGATGAAATGAAATATTGAACAAAGATCATACTATGGTGCAATTTACTCGAACAATTTGCAATCTGTAGTTCAGTATTTAGCATAAAATAAAGGAAATTCAAACCTTCTACTTATGCCTTCAATTTAAGCAGCTCTGAGATAATCTCGAGGGATTGAACTACCATTGTCCCAAGCATCAATTCGTTCTGTATTGTTGCCAAAAAGAACCAACTTCTCCGACAGCCTAACTTCACTGTCTCCCAGTTTTATAACCTCGATCTGTTCCTTCAGGACCATTATAGGATTAAAGAACCAATCTAACAGTTTGTCTTTTGGCCTATTTAGATGATTTATTTCAACACCATCGGGCAATAACAAACCATTAGAACCTGATCTGATAGAGTTGAGGAGACTCAAGAAACAATAACATGGCAGGCCAACACCAATAATGGCTGCTTCATTACCACTCTTTGCCTTCAACCATTCATAGAGGTCCACTGGAGTTATTACATCAGCATCCAATAGTTCTTTGCCACTTATTTCACAAGATTTCATCATATTCGTCCAAATCTGTTACATTTCAGGCCAATTACCAGTAACCATTAAAAGATCAGAAAGATGTCTTTGTCAATGTTCATTTCCTTACAACTCTTTTAGTGTATGGTCTGTTTCATGGTAGGAACTCTTTTGGTTAATACTACCGATCAAACTATATTCCAGTATTAATAAAACCAAAAAAGCAATCAGTTGCAGAGACCAAAAACTGTTGCATAATTGAAACCAACCTGAACCATTTTCACTTCATTTATTGCCTCTCTAACTGATACCGAATGAACCAAGCTTGGCACAAGCATTGCAGGTACTTCACCAGAAGTAGAATTGAATTTGCCACCAAGTCCTCCAACATATTACTCTGGTTCAGAACCACTTTTCTTGCGATAAGAAGGTCTGCCTGTGAAAAAAAAAAAAGAAAATTTCAAACTATAAAAATATGCTAACATAATGCTCCGCCAGAGCCAGAAGTTCAAAAGATCAGAAAGCTGATTACCTTGGGAAGATTGTCCCCCTCTCTAAGATAGAGCCAATCATTTGTGTACTCGTCAAATTCAGCAATCATTGCAATCACATAAGCAACGCCTCTCCGAAAAGATCTTTCCTGCATCGACGAAATTCCTTATCATCTATGAAAAATAGGCGAAATTATCAAAATAGAGACAGATCATGAAATAGATCAATTATGATAAAAATAAAGGCAAACACGAAAGTCGCAAGAGAAAAAGTTGCAGTTACATTTTCGATTCACAAAATCAGGAGATGATAAGACCTCATTCAATAAAGAAAATCAGAAAAACAATAGATTGTATCATGCACCAAACCTATTATTTTATATCAGTATCATGCATCGATAAATTATTTTAAAATTAATTTTAAATTAAAATAAAGTGATATACAGATAAAAAATTTTATTAGAATTTAAATTAATTTTTGATTAAATTTTAAAATTTTAGATAATTTAATAATTTTTAAAATATATTTTTATAAATAATTTAAAATTGATAAATATCTTATGTGTCATCATAATGAAAAATTTAAGATTTACTTTATATGTCAAAAAAAAAATTATCCACATAAGTGTTCATATCAACAATTATTATTTAATAATTATGTATGTTATAATATAATGTATATACATATATATATATGATTTTTTTAGTTTTTATTGCTGGGGATTCTTAAAAAAAATTCAAATTTAAAATATTATTTATTAAATTTATAGAAAAACATAAGAAATGAAAAAGTAAAAAAAAGAAAAAAGAAATATATGACATACCATAGTATCAAATGTGTCTCACAAAAAAAAAATCTTTAAAAAAAACATTAAATATTTAAATAAAAATAAAAAAAGGTTTTACAAAAGAAAGATCAATATAAATAAGTCTCACACATAAAAAATAAAATTTTAACAATATATATTTTTTATAATTTATAAAATATTTATTAAATATTAAAAAAAGCAAAAAAAAAGAGCTCAACACGTGGATATAGTACATCTGCACTATTTATTTAATTTGAAAAATCACAAATGAAAAAGAACTAGTTTGCCACGTAGGATTCGACTATTATTGGCGAGCCCAAGCCACTAGAACATGTTTCTAACGTTAGGCCCAGGTAAGCCCTATTATTCCATGGTCGATGGTCCCAATGATTTTTCTATTTTGATTTTTCTATGTTTGTGGTTTAGGGGGCCAAGTTTTGGTACCCTTATTCATCACTTTTCTCTTCCATATCTCTTTAAACAAATAAAAAAATTCTATACATTTTTATATTCGAATGAACGCAGATTAGTTTAGTTGGTAATTAAGTCATTGCTTACATGTGTCTACTGAAGCGAATCTTAAGATTTGGTTTTTGGATTAATTAATATTATATATTTTTTATTTGTTAATGTTACTGGAACCTGAGAGTGCATATCAAATATTTATATATTTAACAAAAATATGCTTTTGTTTCCATTTTTTTTTTGTATATTTAAATTGTCTGACTTCTATACTCATATTTATTGTATATGTGTCAACTATATATATTTTAAAAAAATAAAAAATTCAAACAATTAATATAATTCATTCGGGAATTTATCAAACATAAAAAGAATTAAAAATAATACAAAAATATGACAAAAATAAATGTAGCAGGCAAAAAGACAAACAATACTCATTTAGTTCTTAATTGAAAATTTAGAATTTTGTTAAAATAACTAGAAAGTTTAATTGTTCTTTTTTTTAAATTTACATGATTGTAATTTAATATTTGTGATAAATCTATTAATTTTAAAAATTTGTGAATAATGAGTGTAGGTATAATATATAGACAAATAATAATAAAATTAATTCTATTAAATTACAATCCATAAAATTAAGTCAAAGTAAAAATAAAAAAAAAATAAAAATTTAATTTAATTTATATACATAAAAATTATTATAGTGTATAAAATATCTTAAAAGGTTTTCAAAAGTTCGACGGTCAAGGTCCCCTCTCGCTATGATGATACCACAAGTAACTTCAAAATATTTTGTTAATTGTTTTTAAATTTAATAATTTATATTGTATTTATTTTGTGTTAAATATAAAAATTATTATATTATATTTCATGTTACATGTTAAATAAAAAAAATTACATATTTCAATTTTTATTAAATTTATATATAATTTTTTATTAAAATTTTAAATTTTATACTTTTTATATTTCTTTCGTATCATTCTCTCAAAAATTTTTTGTACATTTTGTTTCTTGTGCACATCTTTAGTTGCTATGGATAATTTTATCCAATTTTTTCCTTTCTTAAGAGGAAGCAAGTGAAAAAAAAAATAGAATTAAAGAAATCTAATTTTTGTATAAAACACTTTAAATTGCAGTTTGTTGTTAAGTACTAAGAATTTGAATACTAATAAAATTATATTAACTACTAGTTTAGTATTATTGTTATGATTAAAAAAGTTTGGATTGAAAAATGCATGTTTAAGAGTGTAATAAGAAAATTGTTGTTAACATTTTTTTAGATAATTAATATGACCATAAAAAAAGTGTTGTGAGTAACTCAAACGTTTAAAAAATTAAACATAAAATAATAAAATATTAAAAATATGAAGTAGTATAATGCTATAAGTAAATTTGATAATTTAAAAACGATATAATTATATAATAAATACGATACAAATAAAAGATATAAACATAATAAAATTTAAAATTTTAATAATAATTATATATAATTTAATAAAAAAATATATTTTATATTTTCGTATTAATATAAATTATGATACATAATTTTCATATAAAATATAATATTAATATATAAATTTTAATATTTTATATGATATAAATACATAAATTTAACTGTAAGTATGTTATCCCAACGAAGATAAAGAAAGCAGTGGATACTGTAGGGAGAAGCAACGGTAGGATCGTACCCTAAAAGTAAGTTGAGTAGCTGTAATTGGTTAAGCAAAATTATTATTATATATACCAATTTGCGTGCTAACCACTTTTATTCATCTTTTTCTCCTAACCTGTGCTCTGATTGTGTTAAATCTGTTAGGCTAAAATAATAAAAAAAACTCTAAACTTTATTATTTAAAATTTTATATATTTTATATATATTGATAGTGAAAATTTTTAATTTTATAAATAAAATTAAAATATTATCACATGTCTTTTTTCTTTTATTTTTTGTACTATATCTTAAAAATATGTTACTTTATTAATAGATATGATTATTTCTCATGAAATGAAGTGACATTCTGTGATATACTGACATATATAATAGTTAAACACTTCAAATTACATAAACCCTAATAATAATATCAAATGCATATCAAATCTTATCGATGAAGTAAGACAATTATAGCGTTGAATCAGGGTTACATTGATGCAATATTAATTACAATCTAAATAATCTAATAGACAAAAGAGCCCGCAATTGTTAGACTTTTCTAGAGCTTAGCTTAGCTTGATTGCACTATTTTATATTTTGTTTTCTTTCTTTTATTTTTTATTGAATAGTGTATAATTTTGTTTTCATATTATGAGTTGTCAAAATTGCAAATTTTTTTTTTAAAATATAAATTCATTGATTTAAAGAAGTGACAAACACTACATCAGAAATAATGTTAGGGCATTCATTAATCCATTGGAACTCCTCTACTGGTGATGTAATTGCATACTTTGCAAGTCTGTGTGTGGCCCAATTTGCCTTCCTTTTTGTATGAAGAGCTGAAAAGTGACTAAAGTTTAGCCTCAATGTCTTTGCATCTTATTATCAGTTCACCGATCATCAACATGTTCTCCTCCTCAGACTTTAGCTGGTTCCTTACTTAAAGTGTATCCCTTTCCACCATAACCAATTGTAATCCCAATTGTTTGGAAAATTCAATCATTGTATTCAGGGCTATTGCCTCTGTAACAACTGGATCACTAACATGCTTTACTCTATTTGAGCATGCCCTTAACACCTTGCTCATTCCATCTTTAACAACAACCCCTATCCCATACACACCGGCATTCACACCTTGAGTGCACCGTCAAAGTTTGCCTTAGCATAGCCATTTTATCGGGCTTTCAATTAATTCTGCCACTAAACTGTAGTTTGCTGCCCTTGTACTATCCCCATATGGTTTTGCCTTTGTACCAGGTTTTATCCATGCATTGTTCCAAGTTCTAATTGAGTTTCCATTTCTTACTTTCTATTGTAGTCCCATCTCTAATACCTTCTTCGTTGCCCACATATTACGCCATGTAAGAGAAAGGTTTATGCCCAAATCAGCCTCCATGGAGTTGGATCTTGGGAAATACTTCGCCTTGAGTACTTTGTGAACCAATGACCCTGGCCTTTTTAATACTCTCTAGCCTTGTTTTCCCAACAACGCCACATTAAACTTTGATGCATCCCGAAAGCCCATTCTCCCCATAGCTCTGCTTTGACACAACTTCTCCCATTTAAGCCAATGAATCTCTCTGTCGTTTGACTTTGATCTCCACTAAAACTTGCTGATAATGTTATTAATTTCATCACATAACCCTTTCAGTAAGAGGAAGCAACTCATGGCATATGTCAGTACTGCTTGGAGAATTGCTTTTATGTATACTTCTTTCCTGACTTTCGATAGCGTTCTTCCACTCCAACTTTGTGTTTAGTTGATTTGCTATTTCTCTTAATGCTCTTTTCTTTCCTTTAGCACCATAGTAGGAACACCTAAATACTTCTCAAGATTAGCAGGCACTTAGAATCACAAAGATATGTTTCACCCCTTCCATGCAATTTACTGATGTGTTTTGTTGAAGAATAAGTAGGACTTATCGTAATTTATTTGTTGCACCAAACTTTTTTCATATCTCTGTAACACGTACCTCGTACTCATTGTTGTGACAGTTTTGGAACCGTTAGACAAATTTTAAAATTAAGAAAAATGAAAGAGCTACCATCAATTTTTTTATTAGGTGTGATTAATCACCTAAAAAATTTATCATTTTAATAAAATAATAAAATAAGTTTAAAGTTTATCAAAAAGACGATTTTGATATACGAAAATAAGATTGGATTCAAGAGTCGATTATGCGTGGAGAAGGATTAGCACTCTCATAGTGCCTATGAAAATTGGTACCTATTAATTATGCCTTATCTTTGGGATTGGATAAAATGGTTTCAATTTAAAAATTTAATAATAATTTCTTTCATTTTTGTTTGAAAAAAAGAAAATTAATGTTACCAATTCTTTATTTAGGAATATTGTAAAAAATCTTTAAGTTAAAGAATTACCTTCAAATCCTCCCATATCTAGGCATAATTTAAAGATAGTTCTTTTTGCCTAAGATTTATTATAGCAATCCTTGAAAATGAAAATAATACTTTTTGTAGAAGATAATTATTGGTGACTTTCCAATATCTAGGCAAAGTACAGAGAATTATTTCCTTCTGAATATTATTTTTATCTTATTTTATAATTCTACATTTTTAAACTAATTTTTTTAAAAATATTTTTATGTGAAAAAAACTAATGATGGTACAATTAGCTAGCCAACAATAATTAAAGGTGTAGACATATGAAACGAGTACAAACAATAATGAATGTATGCATGTATGCTAATGGATGTTATGCATGATGATGAAATACAATTTTGAAATCGGATTCCTAAATATAATGAGACCACTCAAGCTCTTTAGCCTTTAGGCAGAGTTTGAGTGTGACTATTTATATTTAAGATCTCATTTTTTTTCTTTTATTTAATCTTATTATTATTTCCTAAATGCCTTATCTTCTAGGTGGCATTTGGGGATAAATTACTTTACGTGAAAATTTCACACATATTCTTAGAATATTGGTATAGTTTTAGGTATGGATTTAGGTTGAGGCTTTAAGGTTTGTATGATTTTCGGATGACAATTTGGGGTTGCGAGTTGACCTTAGGGTTTTAGTTAAATTTAGGATCTTGGTGGATTTTAGGATTTAGGGTCTTATTTTTAAGGTTGCAAAGTTTAGTTTTTAGGTTTTCAGGATTTAGAGTTTAGAGTTTTGAAGGTTTATAGTTTATAATACTTAGGGTTTTGAAGGTTTAGGTTTTATAGTATTTAAGGTTTTGAGGGTTTTAGGGTTTTAAATTTTAGAGTTTTAAAATTTTGGAATGTCAAAATTTTAGGGTTTTGAGGTTTTAAGATTTTAAGGTTTTTAGGTTTTAGGGCTTTGAAGTTTTAGAGATTTTAAGGTATTACGTTTTTAGGGTTTTGGATTTTAGGATTTTAGGATTTTGAGTTTTAAGGGTTTTGGGTTTTTAGGTTTTTAGATTTTAAGATTTCGAGTTTTTAGGGTTTTAGGATTTCAAAATTTTAAGGTTTATGGTTTCGATTTTAGAACTTCTCAATTTCAAAATTTTTGAGAGTTTGGATTTTAAGGTTTAGAAATTTTGGGGTTTCAAAATTTGGATTTTTAAGGTTTTAGATTTTTAAAAAAATATAAACATCTCAAAAAATCCATAATATTTAAGCAGACTTTCGGAGTAAACTCACTTTTTATGATTTTTGAAAATTAGTAAAAAAAATTTTATATGTTTTTTTTTCATAAAAATTTATTATTATTATTATTATTCATTACTTATTTGTTTTTATTCTTATTATTTAATAATTCTCCAATATTTAGGTAAAATTATTTATTATTATTAAAAAAATGATTTTATCCCTCCATCATCTAAGCAGGAAAAAAACTCTTTTTTATTATTCTATTTTCGTTATTACTTTTATTATTTATTTTCACCATCTTTATTTTTTAAAAAAAGTGAAAGAAATTTTACTATTATCTTTATTTTTGTTTTAATTTATTATTTATTATTATTTTTAACTTTTCATTTTTTCATTATTCTTATTTTTGAGAATATTTTAGAGGATGGCAACACAACCTTTGCCTAAATTTATCTTCTATGATTTATTTAAAAAATAGTAATAATAATAATAATAGTTAATCTAAAACTTTTATTTTTTAAAGCAAATTTATTTTATTTTATTTCTTTATAAAAAATTCACACACAAAAAATATAAAATATAGTATACAAAATAAAAAATGAAATAATAGAAATATATAAAAAAAATGAGCAAAAAAATGTGAAAAAACTAAAAAGATCAAAAGAAATACCAAAAATGCCTATTGGTTAAAGCAATCAGCAATCCAGTGATTAGTTTAGCACTCTCTAGCAAGTTTGGAATGGTTCAATCGGTTTTTGGCAGTCCAATGTGGTTTGTGGTGGTTTAGATCGGTTAGAGTCGGTTTGACTCAAAGAGGAAGGATCAGTAGGCCGATTGTGTGGATCTCGAGTCGGGTTAACCTGTGGACCTATAACCTTTAAAACAACATCATTGAGATTTTTGGCTTTTTTTAAAGCACTATAAATATACATATATATTTTTCAATTCATTTTACACCATTTCAAAAAAAAAAATTTCTTTTCTAAAAAACCCGAGGCTATCCAAATTCTGGCCACCACTGTCTTGTTGTCACTAGTGTTGCCATCGATCAGTGGTCTTTCGACTTTTGAAAAAAGCCCATATACTTTTTTTTCCCTTCTTCATAAATCCAACATCAGTTTTCTACAAATCAACTCCCAAATCCCTAGATCTATATTTGAAACTTGAGGCTTTAAATAGCTAAAAATTAAAATCCCGTTGTTCGATCCCTTTAATCTTTTTATATGTTGTTCATCCCTCATCCACCTTCATTTTCACTATCCCTAATCATCCAAAAGAAGTTGTTATCGTTGGTCAAACTCTGGTATCATCGATTGTACCTAACTATTATACCAATGCTTCCACATTGCCACTAATAGTGGTGCCTTTTTCTTTCCCTTTTTTTCGTGTTTTATTTTAGGACAAACAAATCTAACCTTCATTTTTTTGCTAGGTTGTGCTTGGTATTGGGATTCTCACCGGATCAGTGAGGACTGTAATTTTTTTTTTGTTTGAACCTTAGGTCTTTTTTAGGTGGTGGAATCTAGGGTGGTAGTGGGATTTGGCTTCTATCACTGGTGTAAGGGCGCACAAAGGTAAGTTAGGGTGTTGGTGTGGGTGTACACAATGACTGGGTGAAGGTAGGTTGACTAGGGTTAAAGTTGGGATTTTTTTTGTTGGGCCTGTAGGGCTAGGGTACTGTAATGGGTGTGGGGACTGTGATGGTGCCTGGAAGTAAGATAGGTGTGGTGCTGGTATGAAGATTGAATGGTGCTTAAAATTGGCTATTTGAGTTGTTGTCATTAGTGGTATTGGGGGTTGGGTGTGTGCTTGAGTGCTTGGCATTAGTGGTGTTGGGGTATGAGGTTGGTTCTGGCATGTGCGGTGGGGTGGTAGTGGTTGAAAGTGTAAAAGTTTAGGGCTTGGGTAGTGTCTATGTACAAGGTTGAATGAAAAATGGTCAAAAGAAAAGAAAAACGGGTGTTCATTATGGTTGTTGTGAAAGTCATCATTTCTCTTTAAAAAAAATAGAGGTTTGGGGTCTTTTTTGTTAAGACCTGAGTGTCCACAGAGGTATATGGGAATTAAATCCCTCTGGGACTGTGGCCAGTTGTAGCAATAGGATTACAACATTTTACGGTGGTGTAGCCAGCTACAATTGGGGCTGAGTGCCTTTTTCCTAGTTCATGTTGAAAGTGAATAAGGGTAAAATATAAAGGGAAACACAGAGGATAGCTGGAGAGAGAATTTAGTAGTGCTGATTTTGAAGTATTAGGAAAGTGATGAAAATCAGACGAAATTAGGTAGAAGGTGAATTTGGGCAAAATAAAAGGAGAAAAAAAAGAAAGCTGAAAAAGCCAAATTCTATATATATGTATATATATTATGGTATTTGATTAATTGATTTTTGTTGTTTTTAATTAATTATGATAATCAGACTAATCATAAAAATAAATAATTTGGGATCCACAGTCAAATATCAAAATTTGGGCTTTTTGGCCTTTAAGCCCTAATGACTTGAATCGGGCTTTGGGCCTTCAAATTGGGCTCTCTAATATGAATTCAATATTGACTCGATAATTGAATTGGACCTAAGCTCACACAAAAATATTCCCAAATTGGCTAACCCAAATCAAAATCTGAATAGGTCAAATCAAATTAAACATAAAAGTCTAATAAATTCGAATTGACTCAGACAAAATTAGATATCTACAGCTATCATTTTTTGTATATTACTAAAAATCAGAAATAGAGCAAAAACATAGATAATAATTTTGTGCAAAGTTAACAATTTAGGCTTTTTTCAAAATTTTTTCTTGTTTTTTTTTTAAAAAATGATGTTAGAGATTATATGAATTGAATGTGGGTTGAAAAATAGAATGAACATGATTGGACCATGAGTCAGAAAATAAAGATGATATGGACTAAGTTGCAAGTCGAAAAATGAAAATAACTTAAATTGAACCCCAAGTCAAAGAATATAGATGATAGAATTGGGCCGTAAGTCAAAAAAATGAAAATGATCAGGATTAAGCCACAAGTTAAGAAATAAAAATAACTGAGATTAAACTGCAAGTTGAAGAATAAAAATGACTAGGACTGAACTACAAGTCAAAGAAAAAAATGAAGATATTGAACCGCAAGTCGAATAATAAAAATGACTGACACTGAGTCACCAGTTAAAGAATAAAGATGACCAAAATTGAGTCGCATGTCGTGAAATGAAAATGATCGAGAATGAACTGCAAGTCAAGAATAAAAATGATCGGGATTGAGTCACAAGTCAAAGAATAAAAATGACTGAAACTGAGCCATAAGTCGAGAAATACATATGACTAAGACTAAATTGCAAGTCGAAGAATAAAAATGATCAAGATTGAGCTACAAGTTAAAAAAAAAAAAAAGATGATTGGGACTGAGCCACAAGTTGTGAAATGAAAATGATCAGGATTGAGTCACAAGTTATAAAATAAAAATAACCAAGATTGAACCACAAGTAAAAGAATAAAAATAATCAGGACTGAGTTGTAAGTCAAAAAGTGATTCGAGTGCTCCATAAATCGATAGTCAAGGTTTTGAAAATCGTGCTAGGGGTAACTTTTCATCTTTAGGGCCAATTCTCTTAATCAAACCATCATCCTTATTTTGAAAAGAAACATATCTTAATTCCTCTTGACGTCTCATAAAAAGACCATTAATACAACTTATCATAAAAGTGTATGCAATGTATACGATAATTGTGATCAATTAGAAAGATGAAGATGCAATTAATAATTTATATCATGTGTTTTTATTTATATTGATTCGATTTTTAGGATTTGTTTGGTTCTTTCAAACTTTAGAACCTGCTTCCAATATTCTAGTCCTTCTGAATTTTTTGCTTTTCATCCATTTGTTTCTCTTTCCCTTTATTTTAGGATCTCAAACTTTTAATGAACCCATTTGCCTCTTCTGAGTCCTTTATTTATCTTTTTTTCCTTTTTTTTTTTTTATGATCAATCAATTTTTTAAAATTTTTTAATGTTTTTTGCCCCTGTATTGTTATTTTTCGTCATCTTTACACCCTCATATTCGAGTGACACATTAGTCTATTATGAAAATTGTCAATCATTATCTTAATTTCAAATGACAATTGCAATAATTCTATATTTAAGGTTTAATATGAGATTTAATTAACAATGGGGTATTCGTTTTGGTTCAGAAAAAGAAAGATGAGCTTTTCAAAACACAAAGTACAAGTAATTAAAAACAGATTGAAAATCAAATATCAGTTCTTTAAATAATGAACATTTGAATGACTCTGACCTACTTGGACTAGATCTTTTCACAAAAACTTGTTACATTTGCATTCTTGCTATGTTTGATCTCATATAACTAATCCTTGCTCCGCATTTGCAACCAATGAAAACTTGCGCCAAAAGTAATTTCCTTTAATTCTAACGTAGATTTGTCTAGCTGTGTACCATCCTTTCATTTTTTGAAGCTTCTATTTCCACATTCATTTAAGTCACATTTTCAAGTTTTCAGCTTAAACAATCCTATTTTTTATTCAGATTGCCCTTTCTGAGTTTTTAGTTTGAATCATCTTTTTTTTTTCTTTTGTTTTGTTTCTTTTTCTTTTTCTTTCATTTTTTTTAAGCAAAATATTTCTTAATAGTGTCAAAATTCACAAAATTTGGCAATTCATCACCATCCATTTTTGTAAGGATTAGAGTTCCGTTAGAGAATGTCTTTTTTACCATGTGTGAACCTTTCTAATTAGGTGTCCATTTTCTTTCTTTATCATGTTGATTTGACAAGATCTTTTCCAAAACTAATTCACATTCACGAAAGCACCAAGGTTGTATCTTATTGTCATGTGCTTACATGATCATTCTTTGGTAAATTTACCCGTGGCTTAGTATTGATAGCCTTTTTTCTTTAATGAGATTTAGTTGTTTGAAATATTCTCGAACCTAGTTTTTCTCATCTAATTTTACCTTCATCAAAACTCTTTAGGATAGAATTTTCACTTTAATCGATACTATAGCCTCTATCCTATACACTAATGAAAATGGGGTGGCCTCTATGGAAGTTCGAATTGATGTTCTATAAGCAAGTAAGGCAAAGGGTAACTTTTTGTGCCAGTTTCTATATATATTGATTATCTTCCCCAATATTCTTTTGATATTCTTGTTCACAGCTTTTACTGCTCAATTTATTTTTGAACGATAAAGTGCTAAATGATGATGCTTTATCTTGAACTATGTATATACCTCTTTCATCATTTTATTATTCAAGTTGCTAGCATTATCAGAGATGATCTTTTTTGAGAGCCTATATTGATATATTATCTCTCTTTTTATGAATCTACACACTATTGATTGTGTAATACTAGTATACGAAGCTACTTCCATCCATTTAGTGAAGTAATCAATTATTATAAAGATAAAATGATTCCCATTCGATGTTTTTGGGGTTATTGGTCTAATCACATCTATCTTTCACATAGAAAAAAGCCATGGTGGTGCCAAAACATGTAGTGGGATTAGAGGGGAATGAATCTTATTTACGTAAATTTGGCACTTATGGCACTTTTTGACGTAACTGATGTAATCATTTTCTAATATAGACCAATAGTAACTTGCTCTCATAATCCATCAGGCCATCATATGTCTATTGGCATGTGTTTCATAAATTTTCTTGTGCACTTCTTCAAGTATCTTTTTTGCTTCAACAGCATCTACACACCTTAGCAATATTTGGTCTCGACTATTCTTATACAAGATTTCTCCATCAAGCATAAACCTTATTGCTAATATTTGAATAATCCTTTTATCATTCTTTAAGGCCTGCTCAGGGTAGTTTTGGCACTTGATATACTATACAATGTCATAATATCATGGTCGCTGATCTATCTCTTTTTTCACATTCAAATAGTGGATTGGTGAATCTCTTATTTGTACTCTGATGGGTTGGATTCCCGTATTGTCATTTAACTTGAACATTGTTGCCAAAGTAGCCAAAATATCAACAATCTGATTTTTTTTCAAAGAACATGCTAAAATTGAAACTCTTTGAACTATTTTATCAAGTTAGTTTTGTGCCTTTGACATAACACCAATTTCGGATCCCTATTCTCTTATTCACCTTTCAATTGATAAATTACTAAGGTTGAATCCCTATATATTTTTAACACATCAATCATTTTTTCAATAACCATCTACAAACCTATGACACATGCTTTATATTCAGTTACTTTATTTGTGCAATTGAATCCAACCTTGCGATGTAGGGGCAATAATTTCCTTCTAGGGATATTAACACTGCTCCAATGCCATTCCCCATTATATTGGATACCTTGTTGAAAAACATTTTTCACTATTTTCTTGTAGGCTTTTTGTTTTCATTCTGCAAGATTACCATGAAGTCTTTATATCAGAATTCAAACTTCATAAGTTCATAATCTTTTGTAGTTCTATCAATAAGAAAATCAACTATCGCACTTTATTTTATGGATTTTTATGCTACATACACAATATCATATTCCAAAAGCATGGCTTGCCATCTCACTATTTGCCTAACAAAGATGGTTTTTAAAAAATGTACTTGAAAGTATTCAATTTTGATATCAGTCAAGTTGTATGATAAAGTATGTACTATTTACGCCTATGGGTAGTCCATGCCAAGGCATAACATATTTTTTCTATTTGGGAGTACTTAGCCTTATACTCTGTAAACTTTTTACTTAAATAGTAAATAGCATGTTTTTTCTTACTAGTTTCATCCTTTTGCCTACTACACATTCAATCGATTTCCCCTGCACTGTTAGACACAAAATCAATGGCCTTCCCACAATTGGTGGCACCAATACTGGTGCGAATGTCAAATATTCTTTAATTTTTTTAAGGCATTTGGCATCTTTCGTCTTATTTACTTAGATTATTTTTATGAAGCAACCTAAAGATTGGATCACATTTAGAGGTGAGTTGAGATATGAAGTGAAAAATGTAATTTAATCGTCCCAAAAAGCCTTTTACTTTCTTTTGTGTGTGTAACATTGATAACTCTTTAATGGCTCAAATCTTATCAGGGTTAACTTCTATACCACTTTCACTAGCTATAAACCTTAGCAATTTTTCAGATTTGACATCGAATGTTGTATTTAGCTGGATTCAACTTGAGCTAGTATCTTTGTAACATTTCAAAGAGCTTTATGGGATTACCAACATGATCTTCACCTTCATAAGACTTAGCTATCATATCATCAACTTACACCTTTATCTCCTTGCCCATTATATCATGAAAAAAAAGTAACCATCGCTATTTGATATGAGGCACTAACATTTTTTAGCCCATAAGGTATGACTTTATAGCAAAATATATCCCATATTATCATGAATGTAGTTTTCTTTATATCTTCTCGAGTTATTTTGATCTAGTTATAGTTGAAAAACCCATCCATTAACGAAAATGTAGAGTACCTAGTAGTTTTATTGACAAGGGTATCGAAATGAGGCAATGAAAAATTATTTTTTTGGCTGGCCCTATTTAAGTCCTTATAATCTACACATATCCTAACCTTTCCATCTTTTCTAAAAACTGAGAATATATTGGCTACCTATTTAGGATACTTAGCTACTTCTAAAAAATTTACATCAAACTACTTTTTCACTTTCTCCTTTATCTTTAGCAACATTTCTAGTTTAATGTGTCTAAATTTTTGTTATATTGGTCGGTACTTTGGTTTTAAAGGTAATTCATGTTCAACAATATCTATACGAAGCCCAGGCATATTCTTGTAACAAATCCATCAATTTTTGTTTCTCAATCGACAATAATGAAGTATCAATCCTAACTTCTTTCTTATCCTCACCCTCTCCCAAATTTAACAAATCGACAGATTTCTAATGGGGTTTTAGAATTTTCTTCTCTTGTCCCATTCATTTTAACAAATCATTAAGCAAATAATAGTCTTTTGAATCAAAATCATTATTTAGCTCTCTAATGTGAATTGAATTTTTGAAATCAAATCCGACGTTATTGTCTTAGTCATTCATAATGTTCATTATTAAAAAACCTAAAAATGGGTACAATCACAAGGAAATATAGACTGATTTTGACAAAGGCAAAAAAAATATAAGTAATAATGAAAAGGAAAAAATAAAGAATATAGTATATGTGAAATGCATTGTATTCATCATTTTATTAGAATAATGAGAGTAAGCCCATACATTTAACCTCCACATGTTCTTAGGCAAAAACAATTGAAAATTTCAAGTTTGAATAGTTCAAGGATAACAAAAATAGTACATCATTCTTGGATCTCCTAACCTAGAAAAAGAAAAGAGAAAATCTTTTCATTTTGCATAACTTTCTCATATGCATTGATATGAACTTTAGAGAAAGCTGGTTCACCCCTTTTAACCTCTAACGATCTAAGGTGGACATATTCACCAAAGCAAAATGTTTCATACAAATAAGGGAACACTATTTTTCCATCAACTGACTCATGCCCTTTGAGGCATACCAATTTTCCTTCTATCAATGGCAGTATGCTTGTAGCCTAAGCCCAATCTCTATTTATGCTTAGTCATGCTTGACACCTTTTTGATTTCTTGTAAAGCTTTTTTCAAGGAATTTTCGTAAGTGATTGTGTGTGTCTCATACTCATTCTTTTTTGGATTTGCCATCTTTTTTTTAAGCTCTTCAATTTTGCCACTATTGATGACATTCTCTATCATTTCTTTGAATCACAATGTTAGAGAAATTCTTTGTTGCATTTTCAACCAACTTGTCATAGTATAGGGCTTTTAGTGTGTTGACAAATAATAAAGTAATCTCTTTTTTTAGTTAGCGATGGTTAGACCAAAGCCACTGTATTTCTCCACTGATACACCTATTTCTTAAAAGTTTTTGTTACTTTTTCTTCATATTTTATAATGACAACCTATCAGAGGTCGTATTAAAGGCATGTTTATAATGAGCGATGAAGGTTGTGGCCAAATCCTTTCATGAATGGATTCAACTTTGATCTAGCTATACGTACCATTTTACCATTGATCTAGTTAAACTATTTTGGAAATAATGTATCAGAAGCTTGTTTTTAGGTATGACTTATCAATTTTTGACAAAACATGGTGATGTGAGCAAATGGACATTTTTCAAAATTTAAGGTTTTAAATTTTGTTGGGATAACTAAGTCAGGCACCAAACTAAGCTCATTAGTATCAATAATCCCATAGATATCGCTAGCTTTTATTGCTCTGAGCCTTACTTCAAGTTGGTCATACTTGTTTCATATTTTTGAGTTCACAACTAGCTCCGAAATGTTACATGACTTCTTTTATTTGATAGGGTCATCAGGATTAGGTACCAAGATGGGGTCAATAAAGATAGATTCTGGGTTAGCATTTAAGTGAATCTATGGTTGATTAGTAAAAGAACTAATATAAGGATAAGGTTATACATTTGATAGTTGCACATATATGCCATGAGGAGCCTGAGCTTAATGTGAAGTGAACACTGAAGAGTATAATGGTTTTTTCGTATTAATCTTTTCCTCTACTCTTGATGTACTAGCAACTCTTTGACCCTTTAATGAATTGTATAACAACTGCCTTAGTTCAGCCATTTATGTTTTAATACTTTGTTGAATTTTCATTACTCTTTCCCTTATTTCTTTTTATGCCCTTTTGACCTTCTAAAACCTAGCTATGTTCTATTTTTTCATGACTCGAGCTAGAGAATGAGTGTTATATTTATGCAGGATTGATTGACTTGGGTTTTTTCGCTTCGTTATCCTTAAACCTAACTTTATTAACTATGAATTAGAATACATGATACTATATTATTCTTATTATTATTAATCTTTGCTTTTATTAAATTGCATGCATGGAATGAATGTAATGCAAATTGGAACATTGTTTTGGATCAATTTGATCAAAAGAAACTTTCATTAACCTTAGGAATTCTTGTACATCATCTAATCATTCTTGCATTAAAACCATAAAAACATTTAACCTGAGTATATTACTCTCTAGCTTCACATAGAAAGTTTAACAACCATTGACTGTAGTCTTAAATAGGTATAATCTCCTATTCAAATGCTTCCACTTTTTTAACCATTTCACCAGCCTTTTGAATAGCTTTGTAATTTGAGAAGCCAATGTTCTATGTATTGTTACCTCCCTAAGCTTTTCGCTCTCCACATCTCTTTAGCTTTTACTTTTATGTTGCAAATAGGGCCTATTCATCATTCCTTTGTTGCCACTTCATTAAAATCTTGTCCTTATGATTTTGGTTCTAGACCAATTGGTGTTCTAGCCTTATCAACTTTTATTCCAATATTTTTTACATGGTCGAATTCTTGCTTTTTATTTCTCTTAATCTAACCTTTAATTGCTTATTTTCTTTGGTAACTCTGAAAAACTTATCCTTTCATGTTTTTTGGTCTTGAGTGAAAGCGACAATAGCTTTCTTGTTCTTTTTGGCTTTACCTTTTCAGTACTCTATCATTTTTCTTAAATCCTTGATTTCCTTATTAGATCTTCTTGAAAGTCCAACATCCATTCTTAATTTTTTATTTTCTTGATGAAGATATTTCAAATCTCCTTTCAACACTTTTGATTTTTTGGTTAGCTTTTGTAATGCATCATCTTTTATCATCAAATCATATCTCAATTGATTAACTTGTTCTAATATTGCCATCTTTTCTTTCTTTATTTCATCATTTCTACCTCAAACTCTTGTTGGGTAATCTCGAGGGCTATTAACACTGGCTTTAATGTGAGGATTGGTAGTTATTTTGAAACATCTTTCAACAATTGCCTAATTTCATTGATTTTTTTCGCTCTCTATAAAAGATATCCTTTCGTCACATTGTCCACATACCTAGTTAGATTCATTTGATTGATCTATTTTTAAGCTTTGATGACTTTCTTAACTTTTTTCATGTAATTAGGTGCACTATACTCGAATTTGAGTAGATTAAGTCCATGAGTCATAGGAATAAATTATCAGGAATCATATTGTCTTTGGACTATAAGAGGTGTATAGCTAACTACCCCCTATATCCCTAGCAATAGGACCTATAGTTTGTTTCCACAACTATTTAATATGGCTGAAAAAAGCATCCATGGTGTTTTCATGTTATGACTTCATTCATGAGAGTCAGAAAAAAT
Organism: Durio zibethinus; assembly: GCF_002303985.1. The sequence continues at coordinate 10,140,636 of NW_019168481.1, read as the reverse complement.
GAAATCTAATGTTTTTTTTGTCTAATATCTCTACCATTTTTTGTAACAAACTCTTTGATTGGGACAGACTGAGTAAAAAAGGTCGAAATAACATTTTTTTCCCAAAAATGATTATAAGTTCAAATGTAGAGTAGTTAAACACATCTTATGAATTAGCTTTCACCTTTCTTTCAACAGTAATTTAATAATCTAATGGTTTTAGCTAGGATGTTTGGAAATGGATTTATGCCCTTACTCAATTGCTTGAAAAAATCAACCACCGACACTTCTACATGCCCTAGTACCTTAGGAAACATTACCAACTCAAAAATCACCTAAGCAAAATGTTTTGCCTGCAATCATCATTCAATATTTCTTTATGTGCTCTAATAGAAATGTTGAAGGAATCGACTCGATTCCATTCTTTTCTTTCTTATGTTTGTTTCTCGATCCCAACTTTCATGATCTTAGCCAACTTTTTCCTAAACTCGATTGTTTTATGTTTTTTCTAGTAGATTATATCCTGATTGACAGATTTTTTTCGAAGATGGATGAGTACTCCTAAATCGTAGTCATTTTAGTTAAACATAAAACATCGATAGAATGAAACTCAAAACTACACTACGACTCTAATAAACTGTTCATCAATTTTTAATTTCATAAGTAGTGACACATCTCACATTTCTTAGAAAAGAATTCTTTTTTCTCTATTTCGCAATGTTTTCAGATAGCTTCTAATTCTGATATGTCACTCTGACTTAGATCTACATACACTTACTATAGAAGAGTCGAGATATGACCATCTCTTAAACAATCTTCTTTTTTTTTTTAGCACTTTCTAACTGGCTCTTAACCTCTAAATAACTCTTACACATGAATGATAATGTTGTAGGCTTTATAAGAGTTTCTTTTGTTGTTAATTGACCTAAAATAATATCTTCATAAGAAATATGATGCCTATATAATGCATGCAGTAAAATTAAGGGCAACAAAAGAATTAAATAAACAATAATATTAATAAAACAAATACATAAATAAATAAATAATCAAGCATAGCATATAACATAATAGAATATATATAGTGTCTTAGCTTTAGGTAATTTTCTTAAGAATGATGGCAGGGCTCTATCTTAGGCTAGCTTTTTATGGCTTGCAACATGTTGGGTTAGGATTTATACGTCTAAAGGTTCCTAGATTATTCCCCACATCAATGTTAATTATAGACTAGTAAGGCTCCCCAATTCTCACATATTACAGGCTACTAACGAAAAAGGTTTAATTTGAGTGAAAGTATTTTACTAGCAAATGTGGAGGTTATTATCTCATGAGAGCGTAACTATTTTACTTCCTCTTAAAAGGAATAGAACCCAAGTATATAGCTCATGCATGCGAGTGAATAAGCAGAGTGTGTGCAAAAAGATATATCAATCAAATAACATAAGAGAAAAACGAATGACAAAACCAAGGTAGAAGCTAGCATGAAATATTTTTTGAAAAAAAAATTACAATGGAGGGAATTAAAATTAAATATCAACAAAAATCGTAAAATCCAACAATTCGAATAACGAATAATTAATTTTTAGCTTGACTCTAAAAAATGTTTCTGGTGGAGTTGCCAAGCTATTATAATAGTTTTGGGATTGTTACACGTAAAATTTTAAATTAAGAAAAACAGAAGAACCGCCACCAATCTTTTTTGTTAGGTGTGATTGACCACCTAAAAAGTTTATCTTTCTAATAAAATAATAAAATCGGGTTTTATAGTTTATTAAACAAATAATTTTGGTTTATGAAAATAGGATTAGGTTTAAGAGTCGGTTACGCGTGAAGAAGGATTAAAACCCCTACAATGCCCATGAAAATTGGTACCTATTAATCATGTCTTATCTTCGGGGTTGGATAAAATGGTTTTGATTTGAAATTTAATAATAATTCCCTTATTTTTTTAAAAAAAAAATTAATGTTACTAGTATTTTATTTAGGACTATTACGAAAAATCTTTAAGTTAAAGAATTACCTTCAAATCCTTCAACATCTAGGCAAAATTTTAAACATAGTTTTTTTCGTCTAAGATTTATTATAACATTTCTTGAAAATAAAAATAACATTCTTTGTAAAAGATAATTGTCGGTGACACTTCAACATCTAAACATAGTATTGAAAATTAGTTGCTTCAAAATGTTATTTTTGTCTTAATTTATAATTTCACATTTTTAGACTACATTTAAAAAAAAGAAAAAATATTTTTATGCAAAAAAAAAAAAAACTAATGATGATACAATTAGGTAGCAAATAATAATTAATGGTGTAAACATGCGAAACAAGTGCAAATAATAATGATTAAATGCATGTATGCCAATGGATGTTATGCAAGAAGATGAAATGCAATTTTGAAATCGGATTCTTAAATATAATGAAACCACTCAGGCTCTCCAGCCTTTAGGTTGAGTTTGGGTGAGACTATTTATATTTAAGATCCCATTTTATTTTTTCTTTTATTTAATTTCATTTATTATTGCAGGTTAAAGACTCGTATGAAAAACTTAATAAAATAAAAATTTTAAATATCATATTTTTAGGGTGCATTTAGGAATAAATTACTCCACGTGAGATTTTCATACATATCCTTAGAATATTAAGATAGTTTTGGGTATTGGTTTAGGTCGAGGCTTTAAGATTTGAATGATTTTCGGGTGACGATTTGGGGTTGCAAGTCAAATTTAGGGTTTGGGTATTTAAAGTCTTGATGGATTGTAGGATTTAGGGTCTCATTTTTAAGGTTTCAAGGTTTTAGGATTTTGAGTTTTAAGGTTTTGGTTTTTAGGATTTCAAGATTTAGGGTTTAGGGTTTTGAAGATTTAGGATTTATAGTATTTAAGGTTTCGAGGGTTTTAGGGTTTGAAATTTTAGGGTTTCAAAATTTTAAGGTTTTAAGGCTTTAAGGTTTTATGGTTTTAGGGATTTTAGGGTATTATGCTTTTAGAGTTCTAAATTTTAGGGTTTAAGGTTTTGAGGGTTTTGGGTTTTGAGGTTTTAGGATTTTGAAATTTTAAGGTTTAAGGTTTCGAAGTTTTAGGGTTTTGATTTTAAGGTTTCAAAATTTTATGGTTCAAGTTTTAAGGTTTCAAAGGTTTAGGGTTTTGATTTTAGAGCTTCTCAATTTTGAGGTTTCAAAATTTTTGAGAGTTTGAATTTTAGGGTTATGAAATTTTTTGGTTACGAAATTTTGATTTTTAAGGTTTTGGATTTAAAAAAAATATGAACATCTTTAAAAATCTTCAAAATTTAGGTAGACTTTCGAAGCAAGCTTGTTTTTTATGATTACCAAAAATTAGATAAAATTTTTTTTTATTGTTTCTTTTTCATAAACATTTATTATTATTATTATTATTATTATTATTATTATTATTATTATTATTATGTATTTGTTTTTATTCTTATTATTTAATAATTATTCCAGCATTTAGGCGGAATTACTTATTATTATCATTTTTAAAAATGATTTTTATTCCCTCTATCATCTAGGCTGGGAAAAAAAATCTTTTTTATTATTCTATTTTCATTATCATTTTTATTATGTATTTATTTATTTATTTATTTTCACCATCCTTATTTAAAAAAAAAACGTGAAAGAAATTTTACTATTATCTTTAATTTCATTTTTATTTATTATCTATTATTATTTTTAGCTTTTCATTTTTTTTCATGATTCTTATTTTTAGGAATATTTTAGAGGATGGTGACACAACCTTTGTCTAAATTATCTTTTATGATTAATTTAAAAAATAGTAATAACAATAATAATTAATCTAAAACTTTTATTTTTCTTAAGCATTTTTAATTTATTTTATTTCTTTATAAAAAAAATCACACACAAAAATATATAAAATATAGTATAAAAAATCAGAAACAAAAATAATAGAAATATCTAAAAAATGAGCAAGACAATGCCGAAAAATAAAAAAATACAAAAAAAACTGAAAATGCCCATTGGTCAAAGTTGTCAGTGGACTAGTGACTAATTCAACACTTTCAGTCAGTTTGGAGCAATTTTGTCGATTTTAAGTGGTCCAACGTGGTTTGCAGTGGATTAGACTGGTTAGAGCCGGTTCAAGCCAATTTAGCTTAAAAAAGAGGGATCAATGGGTTGATTAACCATATCTTGAGTTGACATGTAGATCTGCAACCCTTGAAATGATGTCGTTTTTATTTTTATCTTTTTTTTAAGCAATCTAAATATCAAGATTTTATTTTTCAATTCATTTTACACCATTTCAGAAAAAAAGTTTTTTCTTTTTTCTTTTAAAAACCCATATGCTATCTAGATTTTGGCCAAGGAAATCATCGCCACCACATCATCGTCATCAATGCTATCACTAGTTGGTGGTCTTTCGACTTCCAAAAAAGGCCCACAAACTCTTTTTCTTCCTTTCTTCACAGATCCAACATCAGTTTTTCACAAATCAGCTCCCAATCCCTTAGATTTGCAATTGAAGCTTGAGACTTTAAATACCCCAAAATCAAAATCTCACTATCCAATCCCTTTGATCTTTTAATATGTTGTTCATCCCTCATTCACTTTCGCTTACACTATCCCTGATCTTCCAATAGAAGTCACCTCCGTTGTTTAGCCTTTGGTATCTCCAACCATACCTTGCTGCTGTGACGTCGCTCCCATACCTCCATGAATAATGGCACCTCTTTCTCTCCCTTTTTTTATGTTTTATTTCAAGAAAAAAAAATTTAACCTTTTTTTTTTTACTAGATTATGCTTGGCATTGGGTTACTCACCAGATCAGTGGGGACTATGGTTCTTTATTTTTTTTTGTTTGAAGCTTAGGTCTCTTTTGGGTGGTTAAGTCTAGGGTGGTAGTGGGATTTGACAATGGGAGGCTGGGGTGCTAGTGTGGGCGTATGCAAAGATTGGGTGAAGGTGGCTGGGCTAGGGTTAAAGTTAATATTTTTTTTATGAGGTTTGTAGGGCTAGGGTGCTGTGATGTGTGTAAGGACTGTGATGGTGCCTGGTAATAAGGTGGGTATAGTGCTGGTATGAAGGCCGATGGTGCTTAAAGTTGGCTATTTGAGTTGTTGGCATTGGTGGTATTAGGGATTGGGTGCTGGATGCATGCCTGAGTGCTTGGCACTAGTGGTGTTGGGGTATGGTGGTTCTGGCATACAAGGTGGGATGGGTAGTGGCTAAAAGTGCAAAGGTCTAAGGCTTAGGTAATGTCTGTGTTTAGGGTTGAATGAAAAATGGTCAAAAGAAAAGACAATGGGTGGTCATTGTGGTTGTTATGAAAGCCATCTTTTCTCTTTAAAAAAAAAAAAAGTTTGGGGTTTTTTTTTTTTTAAGATCTAAGTGCTCATGGAGGCATAAAGGAATTAAATCCCTATGGGACTAATGCCGGTTGAAGCAATGGGATTACTACATTTTGGGGTGGTGTAGCCTACTACAATTGGGAATAAATGCCTTTTCCCCAGTTCATGTTGAAAGTGAAAAGAGGTAAAATATGGGGGGAAATATAAAGGATAGCTGGAGAGAGAATTTAGCAATGTTGATTTTGGGATGTTGGGAAAATGGAGAAAATTGGACGAAATTGGATAAAAGGGGAATTAGGGCAAAATGAAAGGGGAAAAAAAAGAAAACTTGAAAAGTCAAATTATATATATATATATATATTATGGTATTTGATTAATTGATTTTTGTTATTTTTAATTAATTAAGAAATCAAATTACTCATAAAAGTAAATAATTTGGGATCCATAATCAAAGATCAAAATTTGGACTTATGGGCCTTCAAACTCTAATGACTTTAGCAGGGCTTTGGACCTTCAAATTAGGCTCTCCAATCTGAATTCAATATTGACCTGATAACCGAATTAGACTTAAGCTCACACAAAAAAATTCTTAAATTGGCCAACCCGAATCAAAATTCGAATAGGTCAAATCAATTTAAATATAAAAATTGAACAAATTCGAATTGATTCGAACAAAATTAAGTATTCACACTCATGCATTTCATCAGACTTACTTTCATGAATAATGAACTATGATTTGTAAAAAGCATTTGAGTAATTTGGGGATCATTTAGGCTATGTAAAAAAGAAAAAATCAATGTGAATAAAAGATGAATGGACATAAAAATTTAAATTTTAATTCAATTGATTTATATAATTATTTTAAAAATTAATACCTAATAATTTTAAATTTTAAATTTTAAAATCTGCATTCTTTTTACTTTTAAATTATAACTTCTTATATTAAAAAAAAAGACGGATATATACGTTCCCCATGATACTAACAGCCCACAAAAGCAAATCAGCTTTTTCTCCCTCCACTATGTATCTTTCCAATATAATTGCTTCAATTTCCACTTTTTAAAATCAAGATCTTGCTTTAAATTTAAAAAAAATTATCACATTAAAGCAAATAAATTATAAAATAGACATCTAAGTGCCCCCGCCCCCTTGGTTTCCATTATAAAATAATGTAAATCCTTGTCGGTCATCGGTATGATCATGATTGCTTAATACATCTAATTTATCATATAGCACTATTTAATTAATTACTAATATACTCAAAGGGTGCTCATCTTCAACAGAATATTTCAATTGTGCAATTTTGACTGAATGTGAGTGAGACAGACATTGTTTTTACTTAGGTCCAAAATCTATGTAAAAAAAAACAAAAATCATTGTTATTATTAGTTATGCTCTTTGTACTGTTTTAATGTTTTGTTTCCAAAACTCGTTCTAAATTCTACGCTGATAGATAATTTCTGTCTCATTTTATTAAAAAAATCTCGTCCCGTTCTTGAACATACTAAAATTGTCAATAGAAAGAGGTATGTTTTGACCAAATTAACCTAGGTTTAGGTTCAAAGGTATCAATAGCAAGTAGCAAGGCCTTTGCTCCCAAAGGAAATGGGAGTTCATGTTCAGCTCTCCACCAAAATGCCTACCATGCCAGGGCATTGGGTAGGGTAATGAAATGACTCTTTCACCATCATGATGTGAAATAGTTAGGCTGAAAACATGATATAGAAAACTCAGCAGCCTGAGCACCAAGGCAAAACTTTGACAACTACATATCCATTTTGCTTTAACTGCGCATCTTTTTTTTTTATATAAGTTATCTACGTATCTATTTTCCGAGTTCGGTTTTTGATTCATTGATTTCACAAGTAAAATTACGAAGCTGCCACATAACTCATTTTTTAATTATTTTTTAAATTTATTTACTACAGTATAAGGATATGAAGGAATAGCATAAATTAAAGTTAAACCAGAGTTCCAGTTTCACAATCTTGATCTACAATTTATCTGCATCTATTTACTGAGTTTTGTTGTTTGCATCCCCTCAATTGCGCCCCAAGTTTCCTCCCTTATGTTAGCTAGATATAAGAAAAGGATACTACGTACCAAATCATTCTCAAGGAACTCAATTATTGTTTTATCAACATTAAAATAGTTATGATATTACAAAAGCCACTTTTTGCTGCTTTTAAAGTGGCAATCAGATCCCTTAATTTTTCTATTAAATTGGCATGCAATAATTGATTAGCAGACAGACAGAAGAGAAAAAAAGAAAAACCCAAAGTTTACTTTGCACTGTTCAAAGAGCATATCTTGAGATTTGTTCAATCCCCCATGAACTATATACTTCATCCCATAATGTACAATTTTTTGTATAGATTTTCCAGTAGAGCTTCTCCTAAATCATGCTTTAAATCGCTCTTTCTCTCGGTGACTTTTTTTAAATGTTTTCTTGTGGATTCGGTTGGATGTGATTACTTTGAATTAATTAAGTTAAAATGTAGATTTTTTATTTTTTAAATTTTGTTTGTACCTAATTTTTTTTTTTGCCGATATATAAAAAAAAAATGAAAATATGAAAATGGAAACAGTACCAGTAGATTAGATACTATTTCTAGGTAGAATTGGACAAAGAATGATGAGAGGTCCAGCCTTCAAAAGCATATGGAATACAGCCTGTTAGCAAAAACAACCCACCAAACATGTCACTCCACTGCACTCCACTCAACAGACTTCCCCACTTGTGTATATATACGCTCACTCCCCACACAATCACTCAGTTCCTAAACCATTAAAGAAAACTATAATTTTCCTACAAAACAATGAAAACCCATATATTTTCTTTAGTTTTCCTCTTCTTTTCCCTAGCCCAAGGTCTGAACCCCAAGTGTGACATCCAAGACCATGGCTCAAACCTCCGAGTGTTCCACATTTACGGTCCATGCTCACCCTTCAAACCCTCAAAGCCACTTTCATGGGAAGAGGATGTACTACAAATGCAAGCCAAGGACCAGGCCAGGCTGCAATACTTGTCGAGTCTGGTGGCTAAGAAATCTGTGGTGCCAATAGCTTCGGGCAGGCAGATTATACAAAGTCCAACTTACATTGTCAGGGCCAAAATTGGAACTCCACCTCAGACTATGCTTATGGCCATGGATAATAGCAATGATGCTGCTTGGATACCTTGCTCAGGCTGCCTCGGCTGCTCTTCTACTGTTTTTGACAACGCTAAATCCACCACATTCAAGACCCTTGACTGCCAAGCAGCTCAGTGCCAGCAGGTAACAATGATAATGCTTCATTTCTTAACAATTCACAATTTTCACTACTTAATGCTTGCCACTCGCTTGGCAGGCGCGTGAGAAAGACTGCTAACTAAACTAAACCTGTGATAACATATATTTTGTGAAAATATGGATAAGCATTTTGTCATTTCTTGGCTAAATTTATGAGCTAATAGTATAAAATATAGTATATTTGAACACCCGCTTCATGCGATCATTTCAGGTACCAAACCCCACCTGCGATGGCAGCGCGTGTATTTTCAACATGACCTACGGCGGTTCAACCATAGCAGCAAACCTTTCACAAGATACACTCACCTTAGCCATTGACCTTGTACCAAGCTACACTTTTGGTTGTCTCCAAAAGACAACAGGCAACTCAGTTCCACCACAGGGCTTGTTGGGCTTAGGCCGAGGCCCATTATCATTCCTCTCACAAACCCAAGATTTGTACCAATCAACATTTTCATACTGCTTGCCTAGCTTTAAGTCACTTAATTTTTCTGGGTCTTTGAGACTTGGGCCAGTTGGGCAGCCATTGAGGATCAAGTTCACCCCATTGCTTAGAAATCCTAGAAGACCATCACTTTACTTTGTGAATCTGATTGGGATTAGAGTTGGAAGGAAAATTGTTGATCTCCCACCAAGTGCAATTGCTTTCGATCCTACCACTGGTGCTGGTACCATTATTGATTCTGGTAATTAACGTTTCCTTAACCTCCATTTGATAGCAAATTAATTAATCTAATGATTGAGATACAAAATAACAAATGTTATTGCGAATTTCAACCATACAAATGTTAACTTCAGACTAAAAAAATTTTATGCTTCACTTTTCATTTTTTTTTAAACCAAATATACTTCTTTGAAATATTTGTTGTTTTTAAGGTTACTCTTTTGGTCCATTGTTTTGTTTTGGAAAATTAAATAGTTAGGAGACCCAAAAATAAAGTAAATGCTATCTCAAAAAACAAAAAAAAAGTAAAGTAAATGCATCATAGTTTAAAACACGAAGAACATTTTGATGTCACATAATTAAGATATGGGCATGAGCCAATCTTTATTTTGGAGTTTTTTTTTTTTTTTATAAACTTTTTGCGGCATACCAAGGTGTCTCTAATGTTGAAGACATAGTAATGACAACAAATGCATTAGTGTGTTTTAATTGCAAATACTATTCAATAGGCAATATCTAGATAGGTTTTTTGTTGCAAATTTTAAGCAACTGCAGGATGTAATTTTAGATTTATTAAATATTATTTTTTTAAAAATATTATATAAATTAATCGATTTAAATTCATTATTAGTAATATTTTATTTTATATATGATTTATTTAGGGTTTAGAAGAAGCTTTTGTAATTTAATTATTTTGATCCTTTAAATAAAATTTCAAGAATATTAACTAAAACTTCATTTAAAATAAACCCAATTGTTAATTACATGTACATGTACTTATTTGCCGTCTAAGAATCACTAAACTTGAGTATTAAACGTAGGAACGGTCTTCACGCGACTAGTAGCACCAGTATACGTAGCCATCCGAGACGAGTTCCGGAGACGAGTTAATGTAGCCAACGTGACATCTCTTGGCGGTTTCGATACATGCTATACGGTCCCGATCGTGGCGCCGACAATGACGTTCATGTTCGCTGGAATGAACGTGACACTGCCAGAAGAAAACCTACTAATCCACAGCACAGCAGGCAGCATCACATGTTTAGCAATGGCATCAGCACCAGACAATGTCAACTCAGTGCTGAATGTGATAGCCAATATGCAGCAACAGAACCATAGGGTACTTTTCGATGTGCCCAATTCGAGGTTGGGCGTGGCACGTGAGCTCTGTACCTAAACTCTTGGGAAAAGAATATATGAGACCAAAAAATATTCTAAAGTAAAATTTTTTGTAGCTTTTGAATTTGTAAGTCTTAGTCACGGGCTTTCTTCTGTTATCTCATTTTATTTTGTCTTTTATCATATTGGGTTGATGACAGTTTAACAGCTAGGCCGTACCATGTCACGGGTCAGTCGGCAACAAAACTAAGACCATTTCACGCTGAGTTGTCAAGAAATTTCAGTTTAATAAAGTAGTAATTTTTATGTACCTTTTCCTTGGCTTATGTTGAACCTTGATTTTGTCTAGTCTGGTATTTGATAAATTATCACGTCTATCGGTAGAGTTTTCAATTTTATTGTCAAAATCAATAAGGTGATAGATATTTTTAAAATATAATAAAAATAATAATTAAAAAAATAAAATATATGATAATTTTTTAAACTCCTTTTATAAAATTAAAAAAATTAAACTATCAATATATCAAAAACAAACCCCTCATATTTTTTTGTCATTACCTTTGCTTACACATATACAAAAAAATTTAGGCTTGTTTCGTCTTTATTATTTGAATTAAAGAGTTCAGGTTCGAATCTTCACTTTTTTGTTCCCCTTTTACCAATATTTTTTAAACTCGTTTCAAGGTTTAACATATTATTATTTTTTAAAACCAGGATGTAAAATTTTCGATTTTGTCCATTTGAGAAAATTTGTGGACAAAAGTTATTGATTACAGTTAATGGGATGGAGGTAAGCATTAATAATAAAGATTTACACAACTAAAATAAATGTTCTCAGAAGTCCTGGCATTCTATGCTCCTGAAAGTTTTCTAGCCCTTAATAAAATCATAAAAATTGAGCTCTCAAAATGCCATCTGTAGCAGCGAAGATTCATCCATGTTTAAAAATAGAGAATTAACGATGTCATTAGCTCCGTTTTTTTTTGAACCCATGACAATTCTTGGCTATTATTTCACTTTTTGATAGAGAATTAAATTCCAAATCATAAAGATTTAGCAGTGAAAACTGATGGCACTTGCCAATAAGGCATGCCTCTCAAATTTTGCGCAAATAAAGGCAATGGCACAATGGATACCTATTTTTCGAGATGCCAAATACAAGTCATGACACGATGATACAGAACCTTCTTCATCTCCAGACTTTTGAATGAAGAAAATGCCAGAGGCAGATGATGTGAAGTGACCAGTCATGAATGTATTGCAAGAACACATTCAGTGACCAAATAACTCCCGATACCATAAAAAGTCAGCACTATGATTTTAAGCATTGCAGTTCCTTATCAAACCAATTAGTAAGGGATTCGGGAAAGCAATGTTAGCCTTCAATATCATGTCCTTTATGCACAAATGATTATGGTTCTTTGGTATCATTAGAGTTCCCTTTTATGAAAGGAGATGCTGCCTGAAGAACTTCCTGGTTCATATGTGGTTTTGTCCTGTAAGGCAAAGTCAAAGTATCAGGTTGAAGTTTCAGTAGGAAAACAAATTCATAGTAATTCAAATTGTCGATGCTTTTTGTGCAAAGGCAGAGTGAAAAAGTAGCAATAAACAACGGTAAAAATCTTGTTTGCGATTACTGGAGCTGCAGAACTCCATTAAGTCCAATTACTGATGATTCATATAGGTATCTTGTGGACAGCCGAAAATATACCGTAATGAAATGAAATGAATGCATTGACTATGAACATAAATGAGATGCAAATCATAACTTGAAAAGACTAAAAGCCTATGAAGCTCTGGAATATCTAGTGGTCATTTTTACATGCAAAAGTTTGAGCGATGAGCAAGCTGCAATGATATAATGTTTTTAATCACATTTTAAAGCCTGCTCATGATGCAATGCCCAGAGACTATGTCTTTGACCTCCACTAAACCGCAATTTCAGATTTAAGATATCAGGCTCCTTGCCCCAGAAAGTACAGGAAGAAAGAAGTAGATGACAGTAGAAAATAATTCCCACCTTAAAACATTATAAATTCAATTTTGTTTGAACTAGAAGGCACATTTCCAAGCATTTCCTAAGTCATGTACACCGTCGACAAGAAACTGATAGAGGGAAAGATTGTCATTAGCCAAGAAAGACTTTAGGAGTTTTTTTGTTACTATATGTTCTTAATGTCTAATTCTTTTTATTACTGTGGTCATCATGAACAGGGAATATCTATTCTCAAAGATAATTATATTCAAATTCCGCCAGGTTGATTCAAATAATATTGAATATGATTCTAGGCATTCATTGCACTTCTGCAAAAATCATCTTACTCAAATTAGAAGAGGCAAATGTATTGCCATAAAAAAATAATAATAATAAAGTGCATGGAAATTTAGAAGCAATATTTCAATCATTCATCTTATAATTCTTTGAGCTACACCTATGCAGGACAAACAGAAATCATGTGTTGGAAGAGCTGAACTTATCAACACCTTCAATTTTTCAGTTAAATTTACTGATTGAACAACAAACACACCGGACAAGCCTGATATGAGTTGAAGAATACTTCAAACTTTGATTTCAGGAAGGTTGAAATAGTACAAGGTTATATCAAAAACATAATTTAGCGCTTCAGACAGAAACCTGGAAAGGAAACATCATAATTACCATGTGTTGCAGATAGCAGTATTACTAATATTGCTGTTAATAGAACCTTTTAAAACAATCACTTTTCAGGATTTGAAGACTCCTGAGGTTGATAAAAGCACTAATAGTGGCGATGACAAACTCAGTACTGCAGAACTGAATTACAAAACCTCTGATCAGAAATAATATTCCGGCATTGTGCAAATTCTTGCTGTCTGCCCCTCCATACTTTCCTCCATTGCAGCAGCAGAAGCACAAGCCTGTATCACTTGGAAATGAAACCAACATTAAGTACCATTCTATGTAATAATATATTGCTAAATGTCACTAACTGAAAACAGACCTGAATAATTCTACAAGGTTGTTAATATCCATTAGTTACCACAATGAGGAACTAACAAGAGTTTATAATTATATAGCTAATTTTTAGTACTATAGTTGCATAAGATCTAACTTTAGTTCCTTTTCTTCTGCCTTATTGTGAGGACTACTAATCTTTCCCACAGGTTGGCAAAAAGTGAGGCTAGAAACCAATCAAATTGTGATACATACAATCTGCAAGTGCCAATAACTAGACATTAAACCAAATATGCTCCATGACAGAAAGAATACATCTTTCCGCAATCAAGATGACAGCAAAACTTTTGGACAATTAGCCAAACTCTCCATTCCTTAATTATTTTATCCCTTTCATTTGTCTGAAGGAAAGACCAATGTGGGAGGTCCAAGAATATTAATTTAGTACCATGATTTTTGGCAAAACGAACCTTGAAAATTCCTGTAGTTTTTATGCATAAGAAACATTTAATAGTTAGACTTTCTGTTGTTTTTGCTAAATACCTCAATTTATAGAGTACAAGAATAAGATTCTTTTAACTACCTGATCTAGACTTGAGTTAGTACACTTACAATGCATGACATAATAGAGTAATAGACTGCAGATAACATGAATGAACACTAGTAAACTAAAATTTGAGATGCTGATCATTATTATTACCATTTCTTTCATATTAACAAAAGTTAAATAAACAATCATATCAGTATTTAATTACCACTTACCAGGCCATATTCTGCATGGTTTAATAATTTTGCAATGATGGATCAGATATAAGCATCCAAACAGTACTGATCCAATTTTAAACCATCTGAAAATCTACAATGAGACAAAGTTACTTTAACCTTAACTTGACATACCTGATTTATGTACAATTGGAATGTAGATTTTCTGATTTTGCCCCTCCTTCATTAATGATAGGTCAATCAACTTTCAGCATTCCTCCTCTGGATCATAAGGAAATTTTTAGCAACCTTAACAAAAAGAATGTAGGCTATGTTAAACACTGTCAATCTTTATCATCTTCATACCAGTGTTTTAGAAGAGTAACCTTGGCTTTGCTGATATCGTGTTCCTGAACAACACAAAGTATAGGAAAATTTCATTTTAAATAAAATAGTTAAAATCGTTTTGCAATATTAGTAGAAGCAAACGGAGATACAATATACCTAAAGGCATGTATCCTTCCACTCTGCAGGACAGCAAATGGTGGTGATTCATTAGGCAGCAGCATGTTGTCACTGATGTTTGAATCACTGCTGCTGTTGGTGATATGTTTGAGTCTGCTGAAGCCTGAAAAGTTAACTTTATTGCTTATGATAAATTGGTATACCTCCACTTTAATATAAGAAAGTGGGGTTATACAATTTCACAAATTGCATGCAAAAAGAATTGAAAGTAAATATTTTTCTTATAACTCAAATTTCATGGAAATTGATATAATATAATTGAATAAATCATGACATAGGAAATATGGATTCTGTCATTAGTTGCAATGCTGGAAAACATTCTTTTTGCTTTTGTGGATGTAAGAAACTAAATTTCATTAAAGGCAAGAGAAACAAATACAAATGACGAAAAACTTCTATAAATGCCAGAATCAAAATAAAGCACACAACATTTATCAACAGAAGGTTGGAAAACCCAAAACTTATTGTATATATTTCTACATTGCAAATGTAAGTAAGTCTGTATTTGAAATTAGAAATTAGTTGTAGTAAATGACATTCCATAAAATTGGCTGTACCTGAGACTTGCATTCTTTGATTTTCTCCCTTCAGTTTTACTCATCTGAATCATTTTCCTCTTTCTCTTCCTCTGAATCATAGACGAATTTATTATCAATCTGAACATAAGGTATGTGAGCAATGTTAGACCAGTCTCGTCCTTCATCCCTTTGGCACCTTTGTTTTAGCAATGGGCAGTTATGAATATATAACTCCAAAAGTGAGAGAAGCATGTCCTTTCTGGGAAAAGATTTGAGCTTTGGAAAGTTAACAATGCACAAACATTCAAGAGAATGAAGGTTTTGAAAGCCCTTTGATGACAGGATTTCCACATTTGGGAAATCACTGATGGCAAGTTTGCTTAGAGAAGAAGGCAACATCATTCCTTTCTCTTCATGCGGAAACGACACCCCATCTAAGTACCCTCCTCTAATGGTGAGTCTTTTAAGAGAAGTGAGTTTATGCAATCCCCAAGTAATTAGTCCTTCGAGAATTTCAGGTTTTGAGATTGTAAGCGAAGTTAAGTTGGTTGGAAAACCTTCTTCTGGAAAGGATAACAACAAGGACAATTTGATATCTCCAATTCCTGAAGAGAAGTAAGGATGTGCATGCCATTGGGCAGAGCTAGGAGTTTCCTACACCAACTTAGGCGCAATACTCTCAAGCTGGTGGAGGGCAACCTGGGAATCGAAGCCAGATTCCGAGAACATTCTATTTGAATCTGCTGAAGATGGGTGAGCTTGTCCAGTCCATCAGGTAAATACTGAATCTTTTCACACCTGCCAATGAAAATGAATTCAAGGCAAGTGTTATTGTGAACTGAATGTGCAATGGAATCCAGCATCTGGCAAAGGTCAATCCTCAGGTGTTTAAGCCCCACAGGTAGCCGGCCACTTGATGATAAATTGACCAACTTTGAGCAACTCCAAATCTTGAGACGTTGAAGCCTAACAGGTAACTCACCTCTTGATGATAAAGATATTAGAGACGGACATCGTTCAATTATCAGATGGTTAAGTAGAGATGTGCTGCTGATCTGAATACTCTCTTCCTCCAATAAACAAAGTAAATTCTTACAATTTTTTACCACCAACCCTGTTAGAGTAGGAGGCAAGTTATTATGCGAAAATGACACCAATTTTGGACATTTTACGATCTCCAGCTCCCTAAGGGATGTAAGGTTGTACACAGTTGTTGATAACTTCTCTAGTCTTTCACAATGCTTTATTCTTAGGTATTCAAGATTGCTAAGGGTTTCTATTTGCACCAACTCTTCTTTTTCCTCTCCAATCTCCATTGAAACAAGTTGAGGACAGCTCAAAATTTCCAAGTTACGGAGGCACTTTGACTGTGCTAACCATCCTCCTGTGTTCTGCCACAAAGAAGTAAGCTCTCCACAACCTCCAATTCGAAGAAGTTCAGCTTTTGTTAAGCCTAACAACAATTCCCTTGTTAAATTTGTGATGTTTAAGAGAGAGACTTTTTTTAATGAGAAAAAATCAAGAGAACTCTGATGAATCACTTCTTTGCACCCAACAATTTCTAGTTCACACAACCTGGAAGAGTTTGGAACTGAAACAAGCAATAGTTGACAGTCATGAATCACTAGTTTTTCCAAGCAAGGCAGATTACTTGGTAAGCTTCCCAACAGTTTGGGGCATTTCTTGACAGAAAGTTCACGGAGGCAATTGAAGTTTCTGGTTTTCTCATCAACATGGCAAGGATTCCACTCCTTCAACTCAGGCATTTCTTCAAAATGAAGAATCTCTAATGATGGAAATGCATTCAAGCAATTCTCTCCATAGAACTCAACACCCACCCTATTGACATAACTCATTCCTTTGATATAGAGGGCCTTCAGAAATGGTAGTTTTCCAATTGATGGGAGTGAATTACACTTTTGGCAATATTCAAAATTTAAGAATATTAAATTTTTGAATGAAGGATCTCCTACCCAAGATGGGAATGTCAAACCACCATAACTCTTGATGGAGAGTTTCCTAAGTTTCTTATGAGGTTGAAGCAAGCTCAAAACCTCCAGTTCTACTCCTGCCTTTCCTAAACTATCTTTCAAGTCTGCACTCCACTTCATTTCTAGATCATCAAGGCTAGACTTATCAAACAAGCTAGCCTCCAAGGCATCTTGAGCATTGACAAGATTTTCCAATCCTGAAATAGAAAGTTGACCTTTGAGATCAGATAAATTCTTCAGCTCTCTTATTTGATATCCAACACCTTGGGCTACAACAAAATTGGATAGTGCCTGGAGATCAATTAATTCACCAATTCCAAAAGGCATCCTTTGATTGAATTTGCATCAGCAATATCAAGATGTCGTAGGTTGGTTAAAAATCTCAAATTCAAAGGTAACTGTTTAAGACGATCACAGCCTCTCAACAACAAGGTTTGTAAGTTGAAGAGAGTACATATAGAATCAGGCAGGCTTTTGATTTTAGTATAAGAAAAGTTAAGGTAGCGGATATGTCTCAAATCTCCAATAGAATTTGGTAGCTCAGAAATGTGGAACCCTTCCAAAGAAAGCGCTCTTAAGCATCTCAACTTCGGCAACAAATCAATAAGAACATTGTTTGTTAGAAAGCAGTCTCCATCTTTTAGCAACATAAACGGCAGGAATGTTCGTAAATGCTTTGCTTCATAAAACATATCAAACATTTTAAGTCCATTATACCTATTACCAATGTAGGATGAGTAGCGAGCACGGCTTGAAATTTTCAGTTGCTTATCATCCTCTGCTCTAAAGCATATTTCTCCTGCAGCTAATCGAGCTAGATCATTGATGAGGTCATGCATTACAAATCGAGATTTATTTCTGCTAGATATTTGAAAAAATGACCTTGACACAAGATCTTGAAAGTACATGCTACCTAATTTTTCAATTTGCCTTTTAGTACCATTTGCTTGTTGCAACAAGCCATCCGCCATCCATAACAACACTACTTCCTCCTCCCCAAATTCATAGTCTTTAGGTAGTATGGAACAATACCAAAAACATTGCTTTAGATGTGGTGGAAGATGATAGTAGCTCAACCATAGAGCTGGAATTATGCCACTTTTCTCTTCCGGTGAATTCCATATCTCATTCTCCAATACATCTTTCCATGCATCAGGATTTACTCTAGTGCGTAGCAAGCCTCCAATGGTTTTAGCTGCTAAGGGCAGGCCATTACACTTTTTCACAATCTGTTCTCCAATTTCTTTTAAATCTGAATGGCCACTGAAATCTTTTGCTCTTAAGGAATGTTGAGTTAAAATGAAGAGACAATCATCATTTGACAATTTCTTTAAAGAGTAATCTGGAACAGTTCTCATAACTGATGAAACATTTTGATTGCGTGTTGTCACAATTATTTTGCTTCTTGGAGCCCCTACTTCAAAAGGAGACTGAAGAATGGTCCAATCATTGTAGCTGACATTCCAAATATCATCCAAAACAAGCAGAAAATTCTTTTTAGACAGCTTCTCCTTCAATTTGACTTGGAGCAAATTCAGATCATTTACTTCATTGCATGCCTCAGAAGTGACGGACTGCAAAATTGTTTTTGTTATTCTAATGATATCAAAATCTTCTGAAACACACACCCATGCTTTGATATCAAAATGATCCTTTATGCTATCATCATTGTAAACTAGTTGAGCAAGAGTTGTCTTACCAATCCCTCCAATTCCAACAATAGGGATCACAGAAACTTCACCATCAATACTATCATTCGGTAAAAGCAAATCAATTATTGCCTTTTTGTCGTCTTCTCTCCCATAGACCAGAGCTTCATTCACCAAAGAAGTAGTTGGTGGCCTTTCTATTATTATCTTAGGCCTACCAACATCATTCTCTCTTAATTGCAAGTAACTTTTTTCTGCAACTAACTCTTGCAGTCTAACAGTAATAGCTTTCATCTTCGACATCATCTTATAACTAAACAAGAAAGCATTTGGACTGAAATTGGTAGTAAAGGTATGAATGATCTTCCGTACCTTACTTCTGTTTGCTTGACGATCTTGCGTTGACTTTTTTCCCAAGGCCTCAGTCGCGAACTCATCTAAGATGTCATCCGCATCATAACCCAAGTCTTGGAGCTCCCCCAACCATATCTTCACCTGCTTATCCTTCATTTGCTTCTCCTCTGCATCATCAAGCACAGCCTGGATATTTCTCAGTATCATTTCCCACTTCTTGAGCTCCTTATGGACCTGCTTTTCAGTACCAAAAAGGAGGGAATCAGAAGGGGCCAACTTGGCAAACAAGACATCAAAGAAAGCAGATAAGGCACTCTCTCCGACTAAAGACATAGCTCAATTTTTGGCAGCAATGAAGTAGAGATGAATAATTTTGTAGGAAGCATTAAGTTAGAAGTGTGAAATGATCTGTCACTTTCAATTTGAATTTTTTATATCTTCCATCAATTACGAAGATCTTTCAATTATGAGGTAGGTAAGAAGATCAATCAATTGAATCCCATATCACTCAAAAGTCAAAACTCCATTATTTTAGTTAATTATAGTTTTGGTATCGGAGTTTAAAAAATTGTACAATTTAATATTTAAAAAATAAAATATATAAATCACTCATTGAATTTTCGAAGGACGTAAACTTTTAATCCATACATTAATACGGTTCATTAAATCTATCTATATAACATAACCAATAATTTCACACTCACATATTTACTATATGTTACTTAAAAAATTATTTATTATCACATAAAAATTTCATATAAATACCACTTGATATTTATATGTTTGAACAAGAATTTTATTGCTATGAAGTTTTTATAGCTACATTTTTCTTTCTTATTTTATTATTTTGTTAGGAAATAATGTCTCAAAATATAAACTTTCTAAAAAATCACAATTGACATCTTAAAAAAAAAAAAAAAACTAAAGAAATCCCCAATGAAATGCCCAATTTCAAACAAGATAAACCCTTGATTGAAATCCCCAGTATCAATAAAAAAATTGCTCGATAAAAATTTCCAATTCAAAATATATAGAAACATTAGTATTTTGAAGCATCAAATAAGAGATTTGAATAATAATAAAGTTTGAATGGTAAAACATTTGTATTTTTTTATTCTTACATTCTTCTAGAGTCTTTTTTTTTTTTTAATTTCAGCTTTGGATGTAATTTATTTTCTTTGATTTGACAAGAAATATGATTTTTTCAATCAAGAAGGTTAACAGATTTTAAAGAATCTGATCCAGAAAATGTAGGGTGCTTAAGTGTAAAAATAGTAACAGTTTTGTGATTAAGAACTACGATGAGTTTGGTAAGGAAAGCCACTCCATGACATGTAAAGATACCTTGTCTAGAAATGTAAGTTGTTTTTAGTAATGTTAACTTGATAGAATTCGTAATGAAAGCAAAGCCACTTATGAAATTTTGAAAGCACAGCCACATGATAAAGTTTCTAGTACGAATACTAGCGAATTTGAGGATTGTCTTGAAAATTTCTGAAAGTATTCATTTAAAGATTAAGAAAGAACGAGTTTTTTCGTTTTGATTTTTTACAATTAATGTTTGGAAGGATGCATTTTTTATTTTTTTTATGAGAAAATATTAAATTAATGACGTTAGTACGAGTGTTATTATGAAGATTTACACACAATTTATAAAGTATTATTTATTTTAAATTTAAAAATCTAATAATTTTATTTTGTAATTTTATTTTATAACAAACGTCTCATAAATTTTAATTTTTATTTATATTATAATAAATTTTTAAAATTTTTCGATATAATATTAAAATGTCACAATTATGGGAGTTGAAACTTTAGGGAGAAATTATTTGAAATTTGGTAGTTTAAAAAATTGTCAGAATTGTGGCTTTTGTGTGTTGTATTCTTGGTCAAATTTTGGTTTCTTTTTAATATTAGATGTGATTGTTTGATTATAACACTGTAGATTTTCTACAAACAACCATTCTCAAGCTGCACACCATCAACTGAACGAAAGGACTAATGCACCATTTATGGGATCATTGTCAGATTCCGAGGTGGTTGAACCCTTAAAATGTGAAGGCACTACTAGATGTTATTGGATAACATGTTCCCTCTTTATTAATCCCTATCTGTAGATATGTCTTCCCTGCATTAAAAGGGAAAAATATCAGTTGCCACAACTTTTACATTTCAATAGCTATAAGATAAGTGTATGGAATTACAGAGTTTTTGCTTGCATGCTCCTGTCTCCAATAGGTAGTTTTTTAGTCATAAAAAAATCTGGAGAAAGAGCTACTGGTTGGGAGACCTTAAATGTGTAGTATTTTTGCAAAGCCGAAATATTAACATTCTGTAGGTATTTGAAAGCAAGTTAATGTACTTGTTACATTGTAACTTTAATAAACATGAATCATGTTTTACTCTTAAAAGAAAATTAGAAATTTTGAAAAGTAAACATTGAAAGACATAGATCATGTTTAAATATATATATATATATATATTTTATAAGTACGAAGATGTTTATTATAGGAAAAGTATTTATACATTAGATTAATAAAAGTAAAATTTTCACAAATTATATCCATCCATTCGGCAAATACCGATAAATTCACAGTCAACAAAAACCAAGTCACCAAATACCAAACAAGCCAACCAATCATTAATTGTCAACAAAAAAGAATCACAAAACTTAAGGTTTGAGAATAAGTTTTGAAGCCAATGCATTAAACATAAAATCACATCACTTTCTTAAAGCTGCACCATTTCTTCTGTTTGGAGTATTGTTCTTGCAATTTTTGCTCTATTTAGTGCTTTCGGTACCTTTTTTCTTTCCACTTCTGTCCTCCCAAGTGTATAAAAAATCAGATAAAGTGTCTAAATGTTAGTTCCTCTTTGTCCTTCAATCCTTTGTCACTTCCTTCTCAATAATTCATCTCTAAGATCTTATAAATTGTTCAAGTATAAAACAGCAAAAATATATGAATACACATTGCACATTTCAAAACATATCTACTAGTAGCCCAAATGTACCTTCAAAAAGCTAGGAGTTTCCTCTAGTTCATCATCTTTCAATTGTTTTTAAGGAGATGCACCACATAACTTTTCCTTTCCTTTTGTATATGATTTTTGAACCCCTTTTGATCTAATTGTTTTGTTCTTTTTTTCTGTCTTCTATCTCCTTCAATAGATCATCAAAATTAAGTTCATCAAGTACATCATTAAGCCCCACAACCTTACCTTGCTTCATTTCATTGAGATATTTTAGTTTTCTCCCAATTTCTTGTATTTCTTCATTTTCATTGTTTGTTAACTATGGCACTTTAACAAACTCATAATCAGTATCACAAAATCCTTTTTCATCATCACTCACCTCAGTCTTTACCTATGCACTTCTTATCAGACTCTCTTCCACCGTTGCATTTTCAAATTAAATTTCACTATCTTTATTTAAGTCATGAGACCCACAAAGATTATCCTAATTTGCTAGATTCTCACCAAAGTTATAAATTACCTTCATTTAATGGTCCACCAACCTCATTATCATTATTTAGACCATCTACCTTAGTTGCATTGATTGGTTTCACCATTTTCTATATTTGAGTTTACCACATTATAAGTATTCACCATTAAGTCATCATCATGGTTTTGAACTTCAATAACATTAGGCAAAACTCCATAGGATCTTCAATATTAGCTATGTCAACACCATGGAGTACATACACATAAATCTCTCGTACCTACCTCATCTGTTCTATCATCAATAAATATGACATATTATCATAGCTTTCCCTTGGTTCATGATCCAACCTACCCTATTATAAGGTAGTATAACTTTCTAACATTGGCATAACCAACATCTTTAATCAACCTAAATAATATATTACATGACAACACATCAGGATTAATTTCCCACATAAGCTAATTCACGATTATGAACAAAATTGCCTCCCACATGCAAATGCAAACTACAGTCTATCGAAGCCATTTTCTTAAATTACAACATGTCCCATAAATACAAGAAATAAAATAAAAATAATTAGTGCCAACCAAAGCAACATATTACAAAGTAAAACATAAACTATGTTTCAATAATGCAAACAAAAGTTGTGGAGATAGGTTCGTCAAAAACTAAATTTACACACCACGTACAATTTTTGATTACCCAGCCTTAATCCCATTAATAATGTAATCTCAAATCACATAACAATATATTAGTTGAAAATCGAGTCATAGAACCCCAAAAAAGACAAGATAGAAGAAAAAGCATGAAAATTCTACTAGAATAAGAGTAAATTGATTTACATGACCCATTAAAAAAAGATAAATAAAAAACATAAAAAAATTCTAATTTAGTGAGTGTTGCGTGACATGTAAACATTCAATTTTGTCTGGATCAATTTGAATTTGTTTAATTTTTGTACTTGATTTAAATGTTTCAATTTGAGTTAAATTTATCGAATTGAGCTTGATTAGGCTTTGTTTCAAATTAGTGATTTTTGAATCATTTTTGCATGAACTCAAATTTAATTTCATTTAATTATTGAATCAATTTTGAGTTTAAGTTTAAAGGCCTAATTAAGGACTTGCAACCTAAAAAAAAAAAGCCCAATAGATACCCATTTTAAATGCCCAAATTGGCTCATCTCTAGCCCAAAAGGAATGCCTAAATACAGCTCATTACATGGTCCATTTGTAACCCAAAGGAAGGCCCAAATACAACCCATTACATGGCCCAATTGTAGCCCATTTATAGATCAAAGCTTTTTCAACCTAAATATGGCCCTTATATGAGGAGCCCAAGCAAAAGTCCATTGATTTTGGAGAAAGCCCCAAACCAAACAAGGAAAAAAACCCGTAAAAATCCATTTGACAACTTTTTATGAGGGAATTTACATGAAAGATGAAAGGAGACCATTTTACTACCTTCACGTGAATGTATAGGCATGCATGTACTAGTGAGACATCCAGCTAAAAATAAGTTGGTTTGCTACAAAAGAGAATGAGTGGGAAACATGAAATGAAAAATAATGAGGTTAGTGGCAAACAACAAAATCAATGGTTGGTTACAGGTGAGGAAAAAAACAAAGTAAAGAGCTTGGAGAGAAAGAAATATAAGGCATTATAAAAGGAAAGTTGAAAACAAGAATGAGGGACTTCTTGATTCTAGAGAGGAATGCAAAAAAAAAAAAAAAGATTCAATAAAAAAGAATAATTTGGGAGCTAGTTGAAGAATAAGAGGAAACTAAAATAATAAAAAAAAAAGGTTTTTGGCAAGCAAAAACAGTAGGAAAAAAGGAGCTGTTCAAAAGAAAACCAATAAAAAAAAAGGAAAAGAAAGAGTTTTTGAAAAAATTATCACAACATATAAATCTGTGAGCTTATTGCTAGACATAAACTTTAAGAGTTGTCACCAATTTTTTTATTTAGGTATGATTAGTCACCTAACTGAATCTGTCTTATTTTAAAGAGAAATCTTAAACTTGATTCGGATATCTTTAAAAAATAGATTCAATTCTACGAAACTAGATTTTAGGTTTAAGAGTACAATTACGAGTGAGGAAGGTTATCACATCCTCAAAGCGCTTATCAAATGATGGTACCTGTTTGATTTCAAGTTATCAAAGCCATAAAGTTTCTTTATACTTTTATCAAATAATTTAATTATTGAAAATTGGTCTTAAAATTACTCTAATAGTTTAGTAATAATTTAAGATAATTTTTTCACCTCAAGAGTATTCATGGAGATTAGAGTTTTACTCAAAAGAGGCTTTATCATCGGATTCATTTGATTTTTTTGTAAAAAAAAAAATTCTATTAATGAAAACGAGGTTTAGAACCTTGGTATCAAAAAATTCTCATCCAAAATCTTCAATATGTTGGTAAAATTTAGAAAAGAACTTATCACCTAAGAATTTATAGAAAGATTGCTATTTGCAACATTTTTAATAATTCTAGCATTGGAGATTCAAAACCTAATAACTTATTTTTAGAAATATCCTTTAATATATTGGTAAAATTTTCTGTCAATAAATTTTTTTCCAATATGTTGGAAGGATTGAAAAATTATTTGTTCAAAAAAATTCATTAAGCCCTCCAATAGTTTAGTAAGACTTAATTCAAGATTTAAATTCTTCAATAATTTGGTAGGCTTGAAAAACATTTTTTGAAAACCCTTTTTTTTTTAATTTGAAAGAAAAGAAAATCAATTAAAATAAACAAAAAAAGTTGTCATGTAATAATATAATGTATCATGCAGTAATAACATAATATTACAATAATATAATTTACAAATTATCATACAATTAATTAATAATCATGTAAAAAAAAAATAATAACAATAATAAATAAATAAAATGTCATAAATAATCTTGCCAATTTTTTTCTTTTCTTCATTATTTAATTAGCAGCAATAATAATAATAATAACAATAATAATAATAACAATAAAACACATAGTAAAAAAAATAGAAAATCAAAATAAAAATCAAAAACAAAAAATGAAAAACGAAAACAAAAAACAAAAAATAAAAAATAAAAAAAATAGAAAAAGGAAAACCTGCAACTGGATTAGGTTACCAATGGGTCACGCGTGAATCTCCATTGGTTCACATGGGCCAGAGCATCTTCTCCAAAATGATGCCGTATTGCTATGCTATAAAAGTAAAAAAGTTTACAAATTCTTTAGATGGATTTAGTTTTCTCTCTCTAGCTAGACTTTTCTTTAGGTTCTCTTTAGAAATTTAATTGGAAAATTCATCAACACTAGATTTCGGCCACCAAATCCAGATGCTGACTCCAGAATCTTCAAACGGTTGTTGAAATATTCAAATGAACTTAGAAACCATTGCCTAAAATTTTTCGACCACCATGAACTCACTACAAATTTCTAATAAACTACAAATTTCAACCATTTTCTAGAAAAATCCAAAAAATTTCCAAAATCTTGAATCTAACAAAAAAAAAATCCCATTATTCCCAGATAACCAAGCAAAACTCCCAATCAAACTAAAAAAAAGGATTAAACGAATCAAACCCCAAAAATCACAAAACCAAATTGAAACACCAAAACCCCCGGATTGCTTAAGCAACTTTTCTATCTTTTATGTATATTTTCTGTGCAATCATTGTCCATGTCTTTATGGGTTTGAGCATGATTTTCAAGAATTTTTTTATAAAAATTTTAGGGATTTGTCCTTGAATGTCGTGAATTGTCAATGGGTTGATTTTAGAGCCTTGCTTTGATGTAGGGTTTCAACTTAATTCCAGTCAATATTTTCTTTTGATTTTGTTTACAATTCCATACGAACATGATTTCAAGATTGATCTTCCCAAAAAAAAAATCCCAATTTTGTTTCCATCTTCTTTTTTTTTTAATAATAATAAATTTTTTATTGAAAATAGAAATGTAATTAAAAAATGGGCTCAAAGCCTAAATATCATAAGGTATCCCATACTAGGCTTAAAACCCATAATTAATTTAAAGCCTCATACCAATTTGAAGGCCTAATAAACACCTTGAAAGCTCGAAAAACCCAAACTGAAGTTTAATTACTAGCTCTGAATAAAACAAGGTGTCTATAATTATCCCTCTTTGTGTACTTGTATGAAATAGGAATGATGCAAAAACATAGACAACCATTGAGTCTGGTTCAACTTTAAGCAATTTTAAAAGAATCCTTTAAATCAAGGCATGCAAATTTTTAAAAAATTTTAAAAATCGCCTTTAAACAAAGGCATAAAGCTTAAAAACTCCAAATAACTCATCTAAACAAAGATTCAACAAAATAAATTCCTCTATATAGAGGTAAACAACTTTAAATTAAGAAATGGGCTCCTCTATACAGAGGCTAAATAACTTTAAAATACTTTAAATAGGAAATGTCCAAAGGCATCCATTTTGCTCAGGTCTAGAAAAATTCAAAATTTTTTAGCTTGAAATCCAAAGATTCACAATTTAAAAATTCAAGGGTTTACAAAACTATAAAGATTTACAAGGTTTCATAAAAAATTAAAAGATTCCAAGACTCTAAGATTCACAAAAAAAAAAAAAAAAAACAATTGCATTGATTTCAAATTTTGCAAAAATTCAAGATTCGCAAAGGTTTTTAGATTCGTGAGAATTTCGTGTTTTGCAGAGGTTTCATATTCATAAGGTTTCAAGTTTCGTAGAGGTTCTAAATTTGCAAAGGTTTCAAATTTGCAAAGATTTTCAGATTTGCAAGAATTTTTAGATTCACAAGAATTTAAATTTGTAAGAACTTCAAATTCTCAAAAATTTCAAGTTCGTAAGAACTTCAGAAGTTTGTAAATGATTCAAGATTATCAGAGATTCCAAATTCACAAAATTTTAAGTTTCACAGAGGTTCTAGATTCGTAAAGGTTTTTAGATTCATAAAATCTTCAGATTCATAAGAATTTCATGTTCTTAGGAATTTCAAGTTCACAAGAATTCTAAGATTTGCAAGATTTTAGATTCACAAGATTTTAAAGTTTCACAAAACTTTTTGGATGCGTAAGAAATTCAGTTCACAATAATTTTCAAATTCATAAGAACTTAGATTTGCAAGAAATTTCAAACTATAATTCACATACAAGATTCAAATATTCATATTCAAAATATTTTTGTTAGTGATTGACATCTAAAATTTAAAATTTCATATTTGAAAAATTCATGGATTCACATAAAAGATTTCAAGGCTCACCTTCAAAATTCAAAGATTGTCATTCAAAAATTTAGAGATCCATACCCAAGTGTTAAAGATTTTCATTTAGAAAATTTAAGCATTCACATCCAAAATTTCAAAGATTCACATTAGAAAATTTTTTAAGTTTCACATTGGAAACTTTTCAGGGTTTCACAGCCAAAATTTTAAAGATTTTCATTCGTAAAAAAATTTTAGAGATTCACATCTAAAGTTTCAAAGATTCACATTGAAAAAATTTAAAGGTTTCATATCCAAAATTTTAAATATTTTCATTCGAAAAACTCCTTTAAACAAAGACTCTATAACTATAAAATTTTGGAAAGTTTTCCTTATCCAAAAAAATCTCATCATGAAAGATCTTTCTTATTTGAGAATTCAAAAGTCCAATACTTTCTCCAATCACAGTCAAATTTTGTATGCAATAAATGTCAATGCAAATTTCTTCTAAATGATGCAAATGCAACAATCTAGATTTTCACTAGATGATACATATGCAAACGTCATACTATGATTCAAATATTCTCTACATGATGCAAATGCATGCAAATACAATTATTAAGGACTTAAATACAATGTAAACATGATGTATGTAATACAGATGTCACTAAATTACTGTTATAAAATTTCAATTGTGGTAACAAGATTTTCAAGACTCCACCACATCATATGTTCCTTATTAGCTTCTCAATAGTAACAATCTTCGAACAAATTTTGACAACTGATCCATGTTATCTTTCTCTTCTAGTCCCAACTCATAAGTTCTATCAATCACTATATAACTATGTTCATCACTAGGTCACCTCATTTGTCCTTTTCATTTCATCTTCTTAGGCTTCTTTCACTTTTGTTATCTTGGATTTCTTTCAAAATAATGAAAAAATCTTTTGCGGACATTGTCATTCATTTATTTATCACCATTCTAACACATGATAAATATGATACATTTTTTCAACTCATTCATAGAATGCAAACTTGGTACAAAAAATGAGTATTCATTATCGAAAGGAAATTTGGTCAAGGACAAATCAAGGATGAATAAAAGTAAAATACTGTGACTATTTAAATAGGATATCAACGTCCAAAATAATGACTATTCAAATAATTTTAAACTCTAACTCAGAATTCTTTCTAAAAAACACATTCTATCGATATTCTAGATCTTTGAACCAATCATCGTCCATATCTTGGGATCCTTAAATGAAGCATTTTCTTGAGTCTTTATTTTTATTTGAATCATCTTTTTGGATTTTCAGTTTAAGTCTTTATTTTTTCTTATTTTTCATTTTTTTATTTTTTTACATATCTTTTTCTCATCTTTTCTTCTCATTTGTCTTTCCTTTAATCCATCAATGACACTTTGATCAAAATCTTAAATAATCCAATGGTAAATCTATCTTAATTCAATTCATAATTCTCTAATTTGAGCATTCACATTCAATCAAAATGGACGTTTAAGAGGCGTAACATAGACTAGGGTGAGGGGTTATGAAATAAATGGATGAAATAAGTCTAAAATGTATTTGAAAGGTAATTAAACCAAGGCTTATTTCTTCTCATGTAGAGCACCTTGACATTTTATCTCATTAATTTTTTATTATTTTTTCTTTCTTTCTCTCTTTTTTTTTCATTTTTTTTACACATTTCATCAACTTTTTGGAAAAATTTGAGCATAAAAGGAATTTGCCCCTGAAATCATTAAGGATCTTCACTCTTCAAGCTTTTTAAACCTGGCCTCATAATATAAAAGATTATCTTTGGTTAGAGTTCCTTGAAAGAAAATTTTAATAGGCTCAAATAAGGTAGCAAAGGATAATTTGACTATTTGTGTGAAAAGTAGAAGAAATATGGTCATTTCTCATCTCAAACATTAATACTCTCAATGAAAATTATTTATTAATGAAGAACAGACTTGTAAATAACCTATTGCAAAGATTATGTATTACTTCACTTTCACCTTTCAATAAGTAAAATTCTTCACAAGATTTATCTTCTGTTATTCGACAACCATAATGAATCAACAATATCAATTTATCAATCATATCATCATGAATGATGTTTTCAAAGTTGAATCTTGAATTATTGTCATGACCGTTTGAACATTCATTATTTAGAATCAAAGAATGGATATGAGAAAAGATATGAGAAAGTAAAAGTATATAAGGTAATTCACATGAAAGAGAAAATATCATAAAAATGTATCATATCCACCACTTTTATTAAAATAATAAAATATAAGATGAATTTTAAGTAAATAAAAAAAATTTATATTCTAAAAAAAATCCTAAGATGATAAGAAATTCTAATCAATCTTTCCAAAATTATGCCCTTGGGTGATTGGAAAAAAAGTCTTTATTGACATTTAACTCTCCTGATTCATTGAAGTTCACCGAACCTGCTCGAATCAAACTTTACACTTTGTACTTAAAAATAAGGTAAGTTTCTATAAAGTGACCCATATTCTTATTATGATAAACACATGTGGCATTAACATTGTATCATTTGAGATAGAGTGGCTTCAATGGTTTGAAAAGAATTAGAGATACCAAGTTATTCTTAACCAATTTTAAGAATAACTTAGTTATGTTATAGGGATAGGATCAATGTGAGCTCCTTTTTGGTTACCCCTGGTGTAGTGATAAGATTGGTCTATATATAGGTGCTTGAAAGGTTGGTTGATAAAGGCTTGGATATATGTTATTCATAGTTGGGTAATAAGGCTGATAAGGGTTTTGTGGAATGTTATTAATTGTAGAGTAATAAACAAGATGAACAGAAGGTGAATACAGAGCATAACCTTTGAATTCTTGTCCCTTAAAACTCAGAGCTTGGTTTGATTTATTTCTTCTTAGGTATCTTACCTTTCTTAGTACTACTAGCTTTTCTTTCCTTAAGCTTACCACTCTTAATGGTATTTTCAATAATCTCTCTTGAGATCACTATATCAGTAAAGTTTTTTATTACGTTCCCTATCATCTTCTTATAATAAGGTGTTATTAAGGTGTTAACGAATAGGATAGTTATTTTCTTTTCTATCAGAAGAGGTTGAACTTGAGCAGTAATATCCTTCCATCATTGGGCATATCTTTTGAAAGATTCCATTGCCTTTTCGTTATGCTTTGTAAAGAAAAATTATCAAAGGCCAAGTCATAAATGTGACGATATAGATTAATAAATGCCCAACCAAGCTCATTCTAAAAATGGATATGGGTTTGATTCAGCTGAATATACCACCTTGCAACTGAAACAATAAGGTTTTTTTAGACCACATGTATTAATAGCTTTTCATTACTAGTGTAGGTAATTATTTTTTGATAGTATATGGTGACATAAGTTATCAAACACTTAGTACCATTGTATTTTTTGAATTTTGAAACTTTAAATTTTAAAAGAATCAAAACATCTAGGACCAAAACAAAGGTTAGAGGCATCTATGAAGCCATAAAAATCTATACCCTTAATGGCACGTAATATTTCTTCTAGCAGATTCATTTTGTAATCAGCTTTAGAGTTCTTAAAAGACTTAACCACCTTTAATTTCAGTTTTTCTTTTAGGTCATCTAAATTGAAAATTTGGATCGGTTCAACTATCTTTTCAGCAAAGGTAAGGTTGAAGTGACTTTGGACATTCCCTTGACTGGGGCTTATGACATTCATGAGCAAGTATAACTTGTGAAAAATATAGACTGTTGTGGTGGGTAGCCTTGAGTAGATTGGACCTGATGCGAACCATAATCCAGAGGATATAGAAGATTAGTAACATCATGTGAAACATCTTCTTATACCATTTTTCCTTTATTTAGCTTGCCTAATGCTTCAAGGATTTTGCTTAATTCTCCCTTGATTTCTTCTTGAGCATTCTTCAACTTTTCAACATGGCTTGCATTATCTTGTTCTATTTTTTTAGCTTGGACATAAGTGTTATACTTGTGGTGAGTTGGTCGAGCTTTCCTCAAACCTTGATTTACCATAATTATGGTGCATATTTAGAATGATTTTCATGAAACCATCCAATTATGCATAAGAATAAATGCAAGAATGCATGGATGCAATAAAAGAATTATCACATAACAATTGTTAACAAAAAAAATCTTGATTGAATTAAAAGTTACTTATAACCAAATCTAATTTTAAATTCACAAAAAGTCTAAAATTTATTGAGGAAAGAAATCCTTAATTTGTCAATACTGGCTTTGCACTTCATTAAGAAAATCCAACAGTTCTTGACCACGTACTCCCACTGGTTACACCTCTATCTTCCATTCCTCAATCTTTTTTACCTTGTCTTTGGCTTGTAAATAGCTACAATGATTTGGTCAAATAGAAACTTCAATTGATTATGCTTTCTCACATATGCCTTATTTAATTGTTCACACTTTTCATTCACAGCTTCCATTTATGTTCTAATTTTAACCATAATTTCATTCAGCATTTGGATGTGCCTTTGTGCCTCAAAGAGTGTCTTTTCCCTTTCTTATAACTTTGCTTGCAACTATCTATTTTTTTTCAAAAGTTAGACCAGTTTTTGATTGGTGGATGATCGTGTTGTGTTAAGGTCAACAAACAAACTCTTTCATTCATTTTTTTCTTGTTTGAGCGTTTGAACTTCCTCTTTTAGCTTTTTATTTGCAAGCTTCAACTCTTTGGACTCCCTTTTCAAGCCAGTAACGAATTTGCTAGGCTCTCTATGGATATAACTAAGATTTTTTTTGTTAGAATTATTTTGTGACAATTACTCTTTATAATAAACTTAATGATATGAATGCATGCATAGTAAAAGAAAAAGGATAGTAGGTGTATAATATGAACATAGAACAATATATAAATACAAAAAACAACATAAAGGGTTAGTATGCAAAAAACCAATACATAAATTTATAAGCAGAATAAATTTCCCATCATATGTCTTATTTAGGGTTTTTAACATAAGGGAAGACATGGCTCTAACCTAGGTTTGGACTCTTAAGGTTTATTTATATGCTAGGTTCAAAGGTTTGACAATCTAATAGTTCCTAAATTATTCTTTACATCATTGTCTATTATAAACTAGTAAGACACCTCAATCCTCACCTATTATACGTTACAAGCAGAAAAGGTTTCATTTTAGTAAAAATTTTTCACTAGCCCATGCAGAGACTGAAATCACATGAAGGCATAGGTATTTTACTCCCTTGTAAGAGACATAAATCATGTGTAGCGCTCATGTTATACATGTGCAAATGAATGACAAATATATAAAATAAATAAATAAATAAAAATATAAAAATATAAATAAGGAAAAAATTTCTTAAATTTATTAGGTTAGGCTTGAATAATAAGAAATTATTTATTGGCCTAACTATCAATGTCCCTAGTAGAGTTGTTAAACTATTACAACATATAGATCCATGGATTTATCGGTAGACAAAGACTTTATGAGTCACCATCAATCTTTTTTGTTTAGGTGTGATTGGTCACCTAACTGAATTTGTCTCATTTTAAAGAGAAATCTCAAGTTTGATTCGGGTATCTTTAAAAAGTAAATTCTAATCTATGAAACCATATTTTAGATTTGAAAATGTAGTTACGCGTAAGAAAGGTTATAGCACTCTCATAGCACCCATCAAAGGATGGTACCAATTTGATTTCAAGTTATCCAAGCCATAAAGTTTCTTTATAATTTTACCAAATAATTTAATTATTGAAAATTAGTTTGCAAATTACTCCAATAGTTTGGTAGTAATTTAAGATAATTTTCTCACCTCAAAAATATTTATAGAAACTAGTGTTACACTCTAAAGAGGCTCCATCGTCAGATTGATTTGATTTTCTTGTAAAAAAAATTTATTTATGAAAATGAGGTTTAGAACCTTGGTATCAAAAAATTCTCGCCCAAATTCTCTAATATGTTAGTAAAATTTAGGAAAGATCCTATCATCTAAGAATTTATATAAAGATTGCTATTTGCAATGCTTTTAGTAATTTTATTATTAGCAATTTAAAACCTAATAATTTATTTTCAGAAATATCCTATAATATGTTAGTAAATTTTTTGTCAAGAAAATTTTCTCTAATATGTTGTTAAGATTGAAATTTTATTTGTTCAAAAAAATTCATTATGCCCTCCAATAGTTTAGTAAGACTTAATTCATGATTTAAATCTTCTAATAACTTGGTAGGATTGAAAAGCATTTTTTGAAAACCCATTTTTTAATTTGAAAGAAAAAAAATCAATTAAAATAAACAAAAAAAGTTATCATGTAATTATAGACACCCAATTTGGTCCAGGCCCGAATCAATTAGGCCTGGTCCAATTGGGGCAAAATAGCCTAAAATTTTTTATTAATTATTTGTCATTTTGTTTTATTATTGTTCTGAATTTTATTTTAATTATTTATCTTATTATTATTATTATTTTAGGAGATAATGATTAAAATAAAATAAAAAAGGTTTAAAAAAAAGGTTATGCCAATTGGTGGTAGAATCATGGATGAACTGAATTTTTATAGGATAAGGCAGAAATATTATCAAAGTTGGAGTTAGAGTTAATAAAAAATTCTTTTGATTAAACTCTATAAATACCCACTGATCAAAGGCCAAAGGACATGAAAACACAGCAAGCAAAAAATAGTAAAAAAATTTTGAAGATTTTTAGGTTTAGAAAAAAGAGGGGATTTTTGAAAAAATCCAGAAAATCCTTAGATTTTTGGAAATTTTCTAGAAATTTTTCAATTTTTGATGATTTTTTTTGGGGTCGATTGAATTTTTGGTAAGTTTCCCAGAATCCGATTGAAGATTTTGGTACTAATTGAATTTTTCAGTGACCATTCGACGAACCAACCTAGATTCCAACGACATTCCCCAAAATCTGATTGATATTCAATTGAAGTTCATTCGATTTCTAGAGAGAAAATATAGAAAAAAAAGGGAAAAAGAGAGAAAGGGAATGGGAGATCTGAAACAAAAAGTCGACAATTATCCAAGGATGAGATTCTTAGAGATTTCAAATGATAAATTTTCTAAGAAATCTCTAGGCGAGAAATTTCTTTAAATTTGTCCTAAATGGTGAAAAAATTTAAATAAGATTTCAATAAAAAATAATTGTCATATTATTTTCTTTTCGAAAACAAAAAAAAAAAGAAAAAAGAATTTCTAAATTGACCCAAATGGTAGAAAATTTAGAAATAAAAAAAATAATAAATAAAAAGAATTTTTAAATAGGCTCAAATGGTGGAAAATTTAGAGATTCAAAAAGAGAAAATATTTCTAATTTGACCCAAATGGTGGAATAATTAGATATATTTTCGACAAAAAACCCAAAAAATATAACCAACAAAAATCTTTCTGACGACACAGCCTCTTCAAGAAATCAAATTGGATTCTTAAATACTCTTAAGGTGAGAAAATTTTTTAAGAATTCTACTAGATTTATGAAAAAAATCTTATAAATTATTTTTAATATTTAACATAAAAGTTTGGAACTGTTAGACTCAAAACCATAGGATAAATTTCAAATAAAATGGTACCATCATTTGGATGGGCATGTGGGGGTACTATAACCTTTTTCATATGTAATCGAACTCTTGAACCCTATTCTGGCTTATAGACCCAAACCTATTCTTTTAGGGACCCTTAGTTAAGCTTAGGAGCTCCTTAAAATGATAGATTTTTAAAGTGGCTAATCACACCTAGATAAAAAAATTTTGGTGGTGACTCCATTTGTTAAGTTTAGCTATAGATTTTCAGATCTATATGTTATGATAATTTGGCAACTCCATTAGAGAAAGTCATATAGAGTCAAGCCATAACATTTTAAATTTATCCTATTCTTTGGTCTAATGGTTTTAATTTACAATTATTTATGTTATCTGTTTACTAACATTTTTTTATCTTTTTTTTATCCTTTTATTTTTAGGACATGGAAATAATATATTCCTTCACACACACTATCACATGCATTTACAATACATGAGCTTTATACCCAAGCTTTATCCCTTTTAGGAGGGAGTAAATACCTACGCTGTTACGAGATGACAATTTTCGCAATGGCTACCGAAATACTCCCACTCGAATTGAATCTTTTTTTATGGTAGCCTGTAATGGGTGAGGATTGGATTGCCTTACTAGTTTGTAATTGGCAATGATGCAAGGAACAATTTGGGAACCTTAAGTGATCAAAATCACCTAACCCAGCATATAGTGTATATTTAAGAGGCCAGCCTTAGGATAGAGCCCTTCCTACCTATTGATAGACCTAACCTAAAATTAGGACATAAGAGAGAACAATTTGTAGGATATATTGATTATCTAACCATCTTATGTGTTTGACTTTGTGCTTTTGCATCATTTCAATTAGTGCTTGCATTATCATATCATGCATCATTTTCATTGGCATATGTAACATTGTGCATCTGCATCATTTTCATATTAGATTTCATCTATGAAAATATACATTTCATTTATGTATCAACATACCAAACATAAATCATAGCATATCATTTCTAATCATAATTGTGGTATTCAAGGTTTAAGTATAGCTCCACCAAGCAAGAACCTCACTCACCAATACAATAAAAGGGTTCGAATCAGATATATAGAACAAAAAAATTCCAACTGCCTCGAGAGAATAGAAAAGCCCCAGAGAAGCTTGAAAGGAAATTAAATAAGATTCTAGAGGCCTTGAACAAGTTAAATAAGGGGAAGGGAAAAGAAAATAATACTAACCAACAAGACCATTTATCACAAGAGGTGACTGACTCCCTATATCCATTTATTACGTTCCCTATCATCTTCTTATAATAAGGTGCTCTTAAGGTGTTAACGAATAGGATAATTATTTTTTTTTCTATCAAAAGAGGTTGAACTTGAGCAGCTGTATCCTTCCATCATTGGGCATATCTTTTGAAGGATTCTATTACCTTTTCGGTATGCTTTGTAAAGAAAAATTATCAAAGGCCAAGTCAATAATGTGACGATATTGATTAATAAATACCCAAGCAAGCTCATTCTAAAAATGGATATGGGTTTGATTTAGCTGAATATACCACCTTGCAACTGAAACAATAAGGTTTTTTTAGACCACATGCATTAATAGCTTTTCATTACTAGTGTAGGTAATTATTTTTTGATAGTATATAGTGACATAAGCTATCAAACACTTAGTACCATTGTATTTTTTGAATTTTGAAACTTTAAATTTTAAAAGAATCAAAACATTTAGGACCAAACAAAGGTTAGAGGCATCTATGAAGCCATAAAAATCTAACCTTTAATGGGACGTAATATTTCTTCTAGCAGATTCATTTTGTAATCAGCTTTAGAGTTCTCAAAAAACTTAACCACCTTTAATTTCAATTTTTCTTTTAGGTCATCTAAATTGGAAACTTGGATCGGTTCAACTATCTTTTCAGCAAAGGTAGGGTTGAAGTGACTTTGGACATTCCTTTAGCTGGGGCTTATGATATTCCTGAATAAGTATAGCTTGTGAAAAATATAGACTGTTGTGGAGGGTAGCCTTGAATAGATTGGACCTGATGCGAACCATAATCCAGAGGATACAGAAGATTAGTAACATCATGTGAAACATCTTCTTATACCATTTTTCCTTTATTTAACTTGCCTAATGCTCCAAGGATTTTGCTTAATTCTCCCTTGATTTCTTTTTGAGCCTTCTTCAACTTTTCAACATGGCTTGCATTATCTTGTTCCATTTTTTTAGCTTGGACGTAAGTGTTATACTTGTGGTGAGTTGGTCGAGCTTTCCTCAAACCTTGATTTACCATAATTATGGTGCATATTTAGAATGATATTCATGAAACCATCCAATTATGCATAAGAATAAATGCAAGAATGCATGGATGCAATAAAAGAATTATCACATAACAATTGTTAACAAAGAAAATCTTGATTGAATTAAAAGTTACTTATAACCAAATCTAATTTTACATTCACAAAAAGTCTAAAATTTATTGAGGAAAGAAATCTTTAATTTGTCGATACTGGCTTTGCACTTCATTAAGAAAATCCAACAGTTCTTGACCACGTACTCCCACTGGTTACACCTCTATCTTTCATTCCTCAATCTTTTTTACCTTGTCTTTGGCTTGTAAATAGCTACAATGATTTGGTCAAATAGAAACTCCAACTGATTATGCTTTCTCACATATGCCTTATTTAATTGTTCACACTTTTCATTCACAGCTTCCATTTATGTTCCAATTTTAACCATAATTTCATTCAGCATTTGGATGTGCCTTTGTTCTTCAAAGAGTGTCTTTTCCTTTTCTTATAACTTTGCTTGCAACTATCCATTTTTTTCAAAAAGTTAGACCAGTTCTTGATTGGTGGATGACCGTGTTATGTTAAGGTCAACAAACAAACTCTTCCATTCATTTTTTTCTTGTTTGAGTGTTTGAACTTCCTCTTTTAGCTTTTTATTTGCAAGCTTCAACTCTTTAGACTTCCTTTTCAAGTCAGTAAAGAATTTGCTAGGCTCTCTATGGATATAACTAAGATTTTTTTTGTTAAAATTATTTTGTGACAATTACTCTTTATAATAAACTTAATGATATGAATACATGCATAGTAAAAGAAAAAGGATAGTAGGCATATAATATGAACATAGAACAATATATAAATACAAAAAATGACATAAAAGGTTAGTATGCAAAAAACCAATACATAAATTTATAAGCAGAATAAATTTTTCATCATATGTCTTATTTAAGGTTTTTAACATAAGGGAAGACATGGCTCTAACCTAGGTTTGGACTCTTAAGGTTTATTTATATGCTAGGTTCAAAAGTTTGACAATCTAATAGTTCCTAAATTATTCTTTACATCATTGTCTATTATAAACTAGTAAGGCACCTCAATCCTCACCCATTATACGTTACAAGCAGAAAAGGCTTCATTTTAGTAAAAGTTTTTCACTAGCCCATGTAAAGACATGAAATCACATAAAGGCATAGGTATTTTACTCCCTCGTAAAGGACACAACTCATGCGTAGCGCTCATGTTATACATGTGCAAATGAGTGACAAATATATAAAATAAATAAATAAATAAATAATATAAATATAAATAAGGAAAAAATTTCTTAAATTTATTAGGTTAGGCTTGAATAATAAGAAATTATTTATTGGCCTAACTCTCGATGTCCCTAGTAGAGTTGCTAAACTGTTACAACATATAGATCCATGGATCTATCGGTAGACAAAGACTTTATGAGTCACCATCAATCTTTTTTGTTTAGGTGTGATTGGTCACCTAACTGAATTTGTCTCATTTTAAAGAGAAATCTCAAGTTTGATTCGGGTATCTTTAAAAAGTAAATTCTAATCTATGAAACCATATTTTAGATTTAAAAATTTAGTTACTCGTAAGAAAGGTTATAGCACTCTCATAGCACCCATCAAAAGATGGTACCAATTTGATTTCAAGTTATCCAAGCCATAAAGTTTCTTTATAATTTTACCAAATAATTTAATTATTGAAAATTAGTCTGCAAATTACTCCAATAGTTTGGTAGTAATTTAAGATAATTTTCTCACTTCAAAAATATTTATAGAAACTAGTGTTACACTCTAAAGAGGCTCCATCGTCAGATTGATTTGATTTTCTTGTAAAAAAAATTTATTTATGAAAATATGGTTTAGAACCTTGGTATCAAAAAATTCTCACCCAAATTCTCTAATATGTTAGTAAAATTTAGGAAAGATCCTATCATCTAAGAATTTATATAAAGATTGCTATTTGCAATGCTTTTAGTAATTTTATTATCAGCAATTTAAAACCTAATAATTTATTTTCAGAAATATCCTATAATATGTTAGTAAATTTTTTGTCAAGAAAATTTTCTCTAATATGTTGTTAAGATTGAAAATTTATTTGTTCAAAAAAATTCATTATGCCCTCCAATAGTTTAGTAAGACTTAATTCATGATTTAAATCCTCTAATAACTTGGTAGGATTGAAAAGCATTTTTTTAAAACCCATTTTTTAATTTGGAAGAAAAAAATCAATTAAAATAAACAAAAAAAGTTATCATGTAATTATAGACACCCAATTTGGTCTAGGCCCGAATCAATTAGGCCTGTTCCAATGGGGGCAAAATAGTCCAAATTTTTTTATTAATTATTTGTTAGTTTGTTCTATGATTGTTCTGAATTTTATTTTAATTATTTATCTTATTATTATTATTATTTTAGGAGATAATGATTAAAATAAAATAAAAAAAGGTTAAGAAAAAGGTTATGCCAATTGGTGGCAGAATCATGGATGAACTGAATTTCTATAAGATAAGGCAGAAATATTTTCAAAGTTGGAGTTAGAGTTAATAAAAAATTCTTTTGATTAAACTCTATAAATACCCACTGATCAAAGGCCAAATGACACAAAAACACAGCAAGCAAAAAACAGTAAAAAAATTTTAAAGATTTTTAGGTTTAGAAAAAAGAGGGGATTTTTGAAAAAATCCAGAAAATCCTCAGATTTTTGGAAATTTTCTAAAAAATTTTCAATTTTCGATGATTTTTTTGGTGTCGGTTGAATTTTTTGGTAGGTTTCTCAGAATCCGGTTGAAGATTTTGGTACTAATTGAATTTTTCAATGACCATTCGACGAATCAACCTAGATTCCAACGACATTCCCCAGAATCTGATTGATATTCAATTAAAGTTCATTCGATTTCTAAAGAGAAAAGAGAGAAAAGAAAGGGAAAAAGAGAGAATGGGAAGGGGAGATCTGAAACAAAAAGTCGACAATTATCCAAGGATGAGATTTTTAGAAATTTCAAATGGTAAATTTTCTAAGAAATCTTTAGGCGAGAAATTTCTTTAAATTTGTCCTAAATGGTGAAAAAATTTAAATAAGATTTCAATAAAAAGTAATTGTCATATTATTTTCTTTTCGAAAACAAAAAAAAAAAGGAAAAAAGAATTTCTAAATTAACCCAAATGGTAGAAAATTTAGAAATAAAAAAAATAATAAATAAAAAGAATTTTTAAATAAGCTCAAATGGTGGAAAATTTAGAGATTGAAAAAGAGAAAATATTTCTAATTTGACTCAAATGGTGGAATAATTAGATATATTTTCGACAAAAAACCTAAAAAATAAAACCAACAAAAATCTTTCTGACGACACAGCCTCTTCAATAAATCAAATTGGATTCTTGAATACTCTTAAGGTGAGAAAATTTTTTAAGAATTCTACTAGATTTATGAAAAAAATCTTATAAATTATTTTTAATATTTAACATAAAAGTTTGGAACTATTAGACTCAAGACCGTAGGATAAATTTAAAATAAAATAGTACCATCCTTTAGATGGGCATGTGGGGCTACTATAATCATTTTCACATGTAATCGAACTCTTGAAACCTATTAGGGCTTGTAGATCCAAACCTATTCTTTTAGGGACCCTTAGTTAAGCTTAGGAGCTCCTTAAAATGATAGATTGCTAAGGTGGCTAATCACACCTAGATAAAAAAATATTAGTGGTGACTTCATTTGTTAAGTTTAGCTATAGATTTTCAGATCTATATGTTATGACAATTTGGAAACTCCACTAGAGAAAGTCATAGAGAGTCAAGCCATAACATTTTAAATTTATCCTATTCTTTGGTCTAATGGTTTTAAATTACATTATTTATGTTATCTGTTTACTAACATTTTTTTATCTTTTTTTTATCCTTTTATTTTTAGGACATGGAAATAATATGTTCCTTCACACACACTATCACATACATTTACAATACATGAGCTTTATACCCAGGCTTTATCCCTCTTAGGAGGGAGTAAATACCTACGCTCTTACGAGATGACAATTTTTCGTAATGGCTACCGAAATACTCCAACTCTTATCATCAACTGAAAAAAAAAGTGGTAAAAATCAAGACATCTCTTAGTTAGCTATTTGATGCTTTGTAAGAAGCTGACATGATATAGCTAGTGAGTTCGCATAGTTACCAAGGAAAGTATGTGTCAGATAGCAATTGCAAGTATCATAGTGGGGCATCTGACCACTCTATTAAAACCTGTGAGCATTTTCGTCAAGAGGTACAAAATTTTATGGATTCTTATTAGATTGAATTATATGAAGAATGAGAAGATTTAAAAAACGTTGAAGTGTCTATGATTGACCAGCCGTCAAAACTATTTCCAAGGTCGATTATAATTTACTGTGGGGATAAGCCAAAGTCAACCATAGACAAGTTCGCTCCCAGGCCAATAATTTTTAAAGTCCCTACTCTATTCCCTTACAAAAGTAATAGAGTTACGTCATGAAAATATAATTGTGACACAGTAATCCAAGGGCAAGAGGAGAATGATTCTAAGTTTGATGCTGTTAACATAATTGGTGTGGGGGGCATTACCCGAAGTGTAAGGTGCTACATTCCAAAAATGTTGAAGAGGGCTAGAAAAGAAAAAACCAAGGAAAGGGAAGAACAAAATGATCTGAAAGTAATGCTTGATAAAGAATATCAAATGTCGGTGTTAGAAAAAAAAAGCTTGTAAATTTTTAAAACTGATAAAACACAGTGAATACGCAGTGGTGGAATAGTTAAATAAAATGCCAGCATAAATCTTATTATTATCACTGCTATTGAATTTTGAACCACATCGAAATGTTTTACTGAATGTGCTGAATCAGGCATATGTGGCACATAATGTGTATGTCAGGTATGTGAACCACTTAGCTAAAAACTTGGTCATGCTAAATTATATATCATTTAATGATGGTGAGATTCTTTCAGAGGGAAAAAAAAGTACCAAAGCTTATATCACTGTTAAATGCAAGAGCCACATCATAGCCAAAGTCTTCATCGATAATGGCTCTGCTATTAACATTATGCTTATGTCAACTTTAACAAGGCTACCTGTTAATTACTCATATATAAAGGATAGCCAAATGGTTGACTGAGCATTCGATGGGATCATGCAAGAAATCCTAAGAGATATAAAGTAGCCTTTGC
The DNA here is from genome assembly GCF_002303985.1 of Durio zibethinus. The sequence continues at coordinate 10,097,951 of NW_019168481.1, read as the reverse complement.
GAATTGGGCCATGTACTTTTAATGTAAAATTTCAAGTAATGGATATTTCCCTATTTTATAGCTATTTGTTAAGAAGGTTATGGATTCACATGGCAGGTACTGTCCTTTTTACCTTACACTAAAAGATCAAGTTTAATGTGGAAGGTCAATTAGTGGTAGTGTTTGAAGAAAAAGACATGCTGGTAACTCAGTTGTTGATTGCTCTATGTGTGAAAGCTACTGAAGAAGTAATGGAATGCTCTTATTGATCTATTGAATTAGTTAATTCTATGGGTGAAGGACCTAAAAATCAACACTTTTCAAAAATAGTGATAAGTCAGGTCATTAATAAGGGCTGGTATCCTAGAGTAAGGTTGGATAAAAATTTACAAGGGATAAGAGAACCCCTAAAAATGATAGACAACAGCGAGAGGCTGGGTCTCAATTATGAAATAAAAGATTGAGAAATAAGGGGAAGACAAGCCAATAAGACAGCTATAATCATCTCATACTTGTATGAGACTTTCAGGCTTGGAGGGTTCATATACCCAACTATAAAAGAAGATTTAGAAGAAAGTATGAAAAAAGCTTTCGCTGAGTTATCTATCCATGCAATCAGAGATGAAAGTAGGTATGAGCAGGAAATGTGGGTTTGCCCTTATCCACCAGATTGTGAGCTAAACAATTGGAACATTATCGAAATACCTGTTATCCTTGAGACCAAATCAATGCAATTGAACATCCCAATCGCTTATGCCCAAGGCTTTTGGGTAATCTTTCTTATTTGGGTCATTTATCTATTATTATTTTAATAAAAATTAAGAAGGATGCATTTTCATTCATTTCTTCTAGTGCATTGATTTTTTTCATTTTTCTATACATTTCACCAACATATTCCATTTCATTCAATTTCAGGTCTTTAAATGAACAGAAAAATAATTATGATAATAATCAAGGGGTTAATTTTAAAAAATCAATTAACACTGATGCGTTTGATAACAAAAATGATTCTGAAGAATATGTTATCCCTTTAGATCTAATGAGATTGATTAAGTAAGAAAGTAAACCAATTAAGCTTCATCAGGAGACAATTGAATTAGTGAATTTAAGAGATGAGGAGAATAAGAAAGAGGTTAAAATTGGCATATCACTCTCGTCAATAGATAGGCAACGATTGGAAAATCTACTTTAAGAATTTGTAGATGTGTTTGCTTAGTCTTATCGAGATATGCCTGGGCTTAGTATAAAAATAGTAGAGCATAGACTACCATTGAAGATAGAATGTAAACCAGTCCAATAGAGATTAAGATGAATGAAACCTAAAATGCTATTAAAGATAAAAAAAAAAGTGATAAAGCAGTTTGATGCAGGTTTCTAACAAGTAGCCAAATATCCAGAATGGGTAGCCAATATAGTACCAATCCCTAAGAAAGATGAAAAGGTGTGAATGTGCTTAGATTATCATTATTTGAATAAGGTTAGCCTAAAGGATAACTTTTATTTGCCTTTATATTGACACATTGATGGATAACACAGCTAAGCATTCTATGTTCTCTTTTATGGATGGGTTCTCAGGGTATAACCAAATAAAGATGGCTAAAGACGATAAGGAAAAGATCACTTTCGTGACAATATGGGGAACCTTTTGCTATAAAGTCATGCCTTTTGATTTAAAGAATGCTGGGACAATATACCAAAAAGCCATGGTAACACTCTTTCATGACATGATGTACAAAGAGATTGAGGTGTATGTAGACAATATGATAGTAAAATCTTGAGAAGACAAATATCATGTCACCAACCTCAGAAAGCTATTTAAGAGGTTAAAAAAATTTCAACTCAAGTTAAACCGAGTCAAGTGCACTTTTGGGGTAAGGTCAAGAAAGTTGCTAGGCTTTTATGGTTAGTGAAAGAGGAATTGAAGTTGATTCTGACGAAATACGAGCCATTCAAAATTTGTCACCTCCAAGCACACAAAAAGAAATTTGAGGTTTTCTAGGTAGATTGAACTACATTTCTTGGTTCATATCTCAACTTACCTATAAGTGTGATCCTATTTTTAAGCTTCTCCATAAGAATAACCCAAAAAAATGGAATGAAAAATGTCAAATGGCTTTTGATAAAATTAAGCAATACTTATCAAATCCTTCAGTGTTGGTACTATTTGTTTCAAAAAGACCCTTAATTTTATATCTGACAGTGTACAAAAATTCAATGGGATGTGTATTAGGGTAGCAAGATGAATCTAGCTGAAAAAAGAGAGCTATTTACTATCTAAGTAAGAAATTTATGGAATATAAGTCCAAGTATTCTTTTTTAGAGAAAATGTATTGTGCATTAGCTTAGACTGCCAAAAGACTTAGACAATACATACTTATCATACCACTTGGCTTATAGCAAAATTAGATCCAATTAAATACATCTTCGAGAAGCCTTCTTTGTTTGAAAAAAATTGCTAGATGGTAAGTAATGTTTTCAGAGTATGATATCATATATGTAAGCCAGAAGGCAATAAAAATAATGTCATAATCGAGTTTCTCGCATATCGTGCTGCTGAGGATTATGAGTCGATGAGGTTAGAATTTTTTGATGAAGATTTGATGACTATTTTTCAGCTGGAAGAAAAAGGGCATGAAGTGAAATATTGAAAAATATATTTTGATAGAGCTACCAATGTCTTGGGACATGAAATTAGGGTAATTTTAATTTTTTCAGAAAAATAATACTATCATTTAACAGCAATGTTGAATTTTAATTGTACAAATAACATCATTGAATATGAGGCTATGTTATAGTTTTACAAGCTACTATAGACAGAAAAGTTAGAGCATTAAAAGTGCTTGGAGACTCAACTCTAGTTATATATCAGTTGAAAGGAGAATGAAAGATGAGAGATTCAAAACTATTCTATATTGCAAGTATATCCTGGAGTTGATCAAGCAGTTTGAAGATATTTAGTTTGATCATTTACCTCAAAAAAAGAATCTGATTGTCGATACTCAGGATACTTTGACAGTAATGGTTCAAATTAATGATAATATCGACAATCAACTTACCAAGTTAGATGTTAAGGATAAGCTGGCTCATTACTCTAATGTAAAAAAAAAAAAAGATGAAAAGCCTTGATACTATGATATCTTACAGTATAATAAAAACCATTAATACCCCATCTAAGCAACTGAGAACAATAAAAAGGTTATTCGAAGACTAGCTATGAGTTTTTTCCTAGATGGAGATGTTTTATATAAAAAGAGCCATGATCAAGTATTATTGAGATATGTAAATAAGGTCGAGACAAAGAAGATTATTAAAGAGATGTATGATGTGATATGTGGGGCACATGCTGACATATGATGGTAAAAAAAATTATGAGAGTTGGGTACTACAGGTTGACAAAGGAGAACGACTACATTGACTATGCTAAAAGATGTCACAAGTGCAAAATATATACTGATAAGATTATGCTCCGTCATTTGCTTTACATGTTTTGACACCACTCTGGCCATTTTCTATATGAGGCATGGATGTCATTGGTCCTATTACCCCAAAGGCTTCTAATGGATATAGATTTATTTTTGTGATGATAGATTAATTTACAAAATGGGTGGAGGCTGCATCATTTGGAAGTGTGACACGATCTGTGGTTTGTAAGTTTATAAAAAAAAGATTATTTGTAGATATAAACTTTTAGAGAGAATCATCTTGGATAATGCCAAAAACTTAAATAGTAAGATGATGCAGGAAATATATGCCTAGTATAAGATCAAGCATTATAATTCAATGTCATACCATCTGAAAATGAATGTGACAGTTGAGGCAGCAAATAAGAATATAAAAAGAATCCTTGAGAAGATGACTTAGACTTATAAATATTGGCATGAAAAGTTACCATTTGCGCTGCATGCTTATCAAATGTCAGTGCGTACCTTTATTGGGGCAATTCCATTTTCTTTGGTTTATAGGATAAAAGTTGTATTGCCAATAGAAGTGAAGATCACATCCTTGAGGGTTCTAAAGGAAATTGAACTAGAATATGCTAAATGGATTCAAGAACACTATGAATAGTTAAATTTAATTAAAGAGAAGAGATTAACAATGTTGTACCATGGTCAATTATATTAAAGAAGAATGATAAAGACTCATGATAAAAAAGTTTGACCTTGTTACTTTTGGAAAAGAGAGTTGGTTTTGAAAAGAATTCTTTCAAGCCAGCATGATAATAGGAGAAAAAGGACTTTGAATTGAGAAGGGCCATATATGGTGAAACGGGTTTTCTCGAGTAGAGCATTAATATTGGCTGAGATGGATGGAGATGATGTGTCTCATCCTATAAATTTTGATGCTATAACAAAATATTATGCTTAAAAAAAGAGAAAGAAAATAAAGAGGAAAATAAAGAAAATAAAGAGAAAATAAAAAAAAAACTCAAATCGAAAACCCCAAGAAGATGGTTTGAGTCAAAAGGAGTTTATCTAAGTTAAAAACTTGAAAATGTGGCTTAGATAAGGAAAATATAGTATCGAATTTGGAAATTCACCAGCATGAAGGCTAGTATGTTTTCATGAGCTCTAAGTTGTTAAATGCATTAGGTGGTTGAGTTTTTCATAAAAGACTTTAAGATATGTTATCATGATTGTCTAATTATTTATTTTGGGTATTGTCTCCCCATACCCATCATTGTAATTCTTTTCTTATCCCATTAGCCAAAGTTTGCTATCATTTTTGCTAATAAAAGATATTCCACATCATTATTTGCATTTCTTTTTTGTTGATTATTTCTCATTTATTTTCTAGCCATTCCTACTCTTTTCTCTTTACTACCTTACAATGGATGAAATGTGTGATTGCATTTTTACTTTTTAAGGTTAAAATTGATAAATGAATAATAGCATGAAAGATTTCTACATTACATTGGAAATGTTGAAAGTAATAAAGGCAAATATGAAATGTTCAGTTCCTGATAAGGACATTAAATTTGGAAAAAAAAAATTTTTTTTTTTAAAAGATGAGAATTAATGAGAGAGATGATTGAGAGTTACATTGATTTGTCTTAGTACCTGAAGATTGAAGGGTTCAAGGCTAAGGAAAAGAGCTTGAAAAACTTGAGTACCATAATTAATCAACATTTGTATAGCATGCATTGTATTTCTAAATGTCTAGTGCATAGCATACACTGTATTTAAGAAAGTCTAGTGCATGAATCTATGAAGCAAGGATATTCCAAGATCTCACATGAAGAAGACAAATGTGAAGACTTTTCAATGAAAGAGTTTCAAATTCTCATTTGAAAAAAAGCTTCTACGGTAAGATTCTAATCCTTGGAAAAGGATATCTCTCAGTATTACGATGATTTGTAAAACCTTCGAGCATAATCTCCTAAAATTTCTTTAGACATGATCTATGACTCATTTAGGCATGATTGTCAAGGAGCAATTTATTTTTCAAAGTTATGGTGCCTCTGTTTAGAGGAGCATTTTATTTTTTCAAAGTTGTGTTGCCTCTGTTTAGAGGAGTATTTTATTTTTCAAAAGTTGTGGTGGCTCTGTTTAAAGGAGCAATTATTTTTCAAAGTTGTGGTACCTCTATTTAAAAGAGCATTTTATTTTTCTAAAAGTTGTGGTACCTTTGTTTAGAGGAGTATTTTATTTTTCAAAAGTCGTGGTGCATTTGTTTAAAGGAACAATCTATTTTTCAAAGTTGTGGTGCCTCTGTTTAGAGGAGCATTTTATTTTTTAAAGTTGTTGTACCTCTATTTAGATGAGCCTTTTTATTTTTTAAAGTCATTGAGCCTCTATTTAAAAGAGCTTTATTTATTTTTTCAAAAAAAAAATAGAGCGAATTTATTGGGATGATCACGTGCAGAATGTCTACGTCTTTACATAATTCTTATTACACAAGAAATGCACAAAGAGGGGTAGCTATAGATATCCAATTTGATCTAAGCCCAGATCAATTGGGCATGGTCCAATGAGGGTAAAATAGCCTAAATTTTTTTATTAATTTATTTATTATTTTGTTCTATTATTGTTCTGAATTTTATTTTAATTAGTTATCTTTTTATTATTATTATTTTATGAGATAATGACTAAAATAAAATAAAATAAAGTTAACAAAAAAAAAAGGTTTTGCCGATTAGTAGCATAATCATGGATGAACTGAATTTTTATGGGATAAGGCAAAAATATTATCAAAGTAGGTGTTAGAGTTAATTAGATATTCTTCTGATTAAACTCTATAAATACCTACTGATCAAAGGCTAAAAGACATGAAAACATAAAAAACATAGCAAGCAGAAAGCAATAAAAAATTTTTGAAGATTTTTGGGTTTATAAAAAAGAGGAGATTTTTGGAAAAATCTAAAAAATCCCCAAAATTTTAGAAAATTTTTAGAAAATTTTCAATTTTTAATGAATTTTTTAACGTCAGTTAAATTTTTTGATAAGTTTTTCAGTACAGGTTGAATTTTCTAGCAAGCTTCCCAGAATCTAGTTAAAGATTCTGGCACCAGTTGAATTTTTTGGTGATCGTCTGACGAACCAACCCAAATTTCGATGACATTCCTCAAAATTTGATTGATATTTGTCAGAGTTCATCTAGTTTCTAGAGAGAAAAGAGAGAAAAAAAAAAGGGAAAAAAGAGAAGGAGAAGGAGAGATCTGAAGCAAAAGTCGAGAATTAGCCTTTTATATCATCGTAAAATGACGTTGTTTCGGCATTAAAAGAGCCATCAGAATCTGCGCGTTTTCATTCGGGCGACTCGACTTGTAGCACTGACCCACTTTAACCCACTTCACAAACCCTACTATTGAGCAGAGCCGAGCTGATTTCCCCCCAAGCCGCGTTTCGAACCATTGCCTGTGCTTTAAGCCGAACCGTTCTATAGCCACTGAGCCGAGCCATTCCATTTTTTTGGTAATTTTATTTATTTATTTATTATGTGTTTATTTATTTTTAGGAGTATTTTTGCATGATTAAATTTAGAAAAAATAAAAAAATAAAATTTGGGGATAAATATTAATTATCCAATGAAGAAATTTATAAAAATTTTAAATAGTAAATTTCTCTAAAATTCTTAGGTGAGAAATTTTATCTAAATTTATCCAAAATGGTGAAATAATTTAGATAAAGTTTTAATAATAATAATCAATATTTATTTTCAATCAAAAAATAAAAAAATAAAAAATTTTGGTTGAAATATTTGACAATTATTTAAGGATGAGATTCTTAAAAATTTTAAATGATAAATTTTCTAAGATAAATTTTCTAAGAAATCTCTAAGTGAAAATTTTTTTAAAATTTGTCCTAAATTGTAAAAGAATTTAAATGAGATTTCAATAAAATATAATTATCATATTATTTTCTTTTCGAAAACAAAAAAAGAAGAAAAATAATTTCTAAATTGACCTAAATGGTGAAAAATTTATAAATCCAAAAAATATAATAATAAATAAAGAAAATTTCTATGTAGGTCTAAATGGTGGAATAATTAGATATATTTTCGACAAAAAACCCAAAAAATAAAACAAAAAAAAATTCTTTTTGACGACGGAGCCTCTTCAAGAAATCAAATGAGATTCTTGAATATTCTTAAGGTGAAAAAATATTCTTAAGAATTCTATCAGATTGATGGAAGAATCTTATAAATTATTTTCAATATTTAACATAAAAGTTTGAAACTATTAGACTCAATACTATAAGATAAATTTAAAATAAAATAGTACTATCTTTTGGATGGGCATGTAAGGGTGCTATAACATTCTCCATATGTAATCGAACTCCTAAACTTTATTCTGGTTTGTAGATCCGAACCTATTCTTTTAGGAACCCTTAGTCAAGCTTAAGAGCTCCTTAAGAGGACAAATTCCTAAGGTGGCTAATAACACTTAAATAAAAAAAGATTGGTGGTGACTCTATTTGTTAAGTCTAGCTATAAATTTTTTGATCTATATGTTATGACAGTAATAATATAACATATCATGCAATAATAACGTAATCAATGAATAATATAATTTATAAATTATCATGCAATTAATTAATAATCATACAAAAAAATAACAATAATAAATAAAATAAAATATCATAAATAATCTTGCCAAATTTTCTTTTTATTGTCTTCATTATTTAATTAGCAATAAAAAAAAACACATAGTAAAAAATAGAAAAAAGAAATAAAAATCAAAAAATCAAAATCAAAATTAAAAAAAATAAAAAAAGGAAAACCTGTAACTGGATCAAGTTACCAACAGGTTATGCACGGATCTCCATGGGTTCACACTAATCAAAAAGTCTTCTCTAAAATGATGCCTTATTGCTCTGCTTTAAAAGTAAAAAAGTTTGCAATTTTCTCATGTGGCTTTAGTTCTTTCTCTTTATAGCTGGATTTTTCTCTGACTTATCTTTAGAAAGAGAAAATTCATCAACTCCATATTTAGGCCACCAAATCCAGATCCTAACATCGAAATCTTCAAACGGTCGTCGAAATATTCAAATGACCCCAGAAACCACTGTCCAAAATTCTCCGACCACTAAGAACTCACCAAATATGCAAGAAATTTCAATCGTTTTCTAGAAAAATGCAAAATTCCAAAATCTTGAATCTAACCCAAAAATAATCCCAGTATTCCCAATAACCATGCATAACTCTCAATAAACCTCAAAAAAGGATTTAATCCTGATTTTAAAAATCCTAAAAGAAATAAATCAAACCCCAAAAATCACAAAACCAAACTGAAACACCAAAACCCCCAGATTGCTTACGTAACTTTTCTATCTTTCATGTATATTTTCTGTGTAATCTCCATCCATGTCTTTGTAGGTTTGAGCGTGATTTATAGGAATTTTTTTATAGAAATTTTAGGATTTGTCCTTGAATGCCATGAATTGTCAATGGGTTGATTTTAGAGCCTTGCTTTGATTTAAGGTTTCAACTTGATTCCAGTCATTTTTTTTTGTTCCAATTCCATGCGAACATGATTTCAAGATTGATCTTTCAGAAAAAAAAAATCCCTATTTTGTTTCCTTCTTTTTTTTTTTTGAATAATAATAATTTTTTATTAAAAATAGAAATGTAATTAAAAAATAGCCTCAAGGCCCAAATATCGTAAGGTATCCTTAAAATCCATATTCAATTTAAAGCCTCGTACCAGTTTAAAGGCCCGAAAGACACCTTGAAAGCCCGAAAAACCCAAACCTTAGTTCGCCCCAAACGAAATCAAGTGTCTACAAAAATAGAAAGAAAGTTCAATAGAGGATAAAGGATGGACCGGGTTCGGAGGAAACAAGCAAGTTATCGTTCGTTCGGGAAGATTATAAGGAAGGGTAACTCTTTATGCATGTGATAGATTTTTGGTTCAATATCCCAGCTCCAGTCATAGTTTTTCCCTTTTTTTTTTTGGTTTCTTTTTTTGGTTTTGATTCCAACTTCTGTTGCTGTTTAAGTTTAGGTTTCTGTTTCCAAAACAAAAAAAAAAAAAAAAGGAAAAAAAACTTTCCCATAGAAATATCCTTCGTCCCTTGTATTACTTGTAAAAGTTTAAAGCCTTGTCTCATTACTTGTAAAAGGAAAAAGGAGTTTTTTTTTTTTTAAGAAAGCTAATAGCCTTCCTAAATAGAAGAAAAAATTAATATTAAAAGGGGTTGCGACTGACGAGGTGCAAGTCTTTACCGGGTTGGCTTCAGTTTCGGGTTAAGCTTTAAAGGCTTGACCTTTGATGATTATTTGTTTTTGCTATTATGGGTGGACTGTTGTGTAAGGTTGAGGCTTCATTCTCTTTGTTTGTTCAGTTGTTTCTGTATTATCCATTTTCGGTTGCTGTCTGCATATAATGGTGGTTCCTTTTTTTTTTTTCTTTGATAAGCTTCAAGCTTGGTTCTCAGATTTTTAAGTTCTGTGTTTAAAAAAAAAGGGAATTTTTTTCTCTTCTTGTAGAAACCAGAAAGCCTTCAAAACGTGAAATAAAGAGAAAATAAAAGGGGTTGTGGGGTTTAAAACTGGTTCGAAGAAGGATTTTCTACTCTTATTTGAGACTCGTGAATGCTTCCTCCTTTGGTATGTATCTCATGGGTATACGATGAATAAAAACCTGAATCGAAAGCCACTTGAAAACAGAAAAAAAAAAAAAAAAGGGCTGCTCATGGAGTTTCAAAACTCCAAAGCTGACTTTAGATTAAAGTCCAGTTGTTTTCTTTCTTGTTTCTGTACATGTGTTTTGTTTTTACGCGTTCATGGGTTCCTTGGAGTGAGGGTTGCAAGAATGAAAGGAGTATTATTTCGGCTAAGGACTTGGAACTTCTTCCACGTTGTTTTTTGTATATATGCCATTTATAAGGTGAAGGGCTTAAGTCCTTACATGTTCATGGTTTCTCTGGCATGGTGGTTGGTCATGGGGAGGAGAGCCGCATCTTGTTTTGGTATGCCATTTTCTGCTCTATTTAACTTCATTCAGTTGTAGCAGCCTTGCTACTGTTTAGTTGCCTCTCCCATTAGTTTTTTTTTTTTTTGTCTCTTAGCTTCTTAAGTGTTACCTCATCTCTAGTACTCCTTTTTAGCTAGCTTAGGATTTAAATTTGAGAGCAAACATGTTGGACTGAAGGTGAAAATGAGGCCAAAACCGTGTTGCCTTGTTCTGGTTGGCAGTCACGGTTTTGAGCTGTCTAACGAGGATTCTCCCATTATATTTATTTATATATTCTTTCTTTTTTGTGTCTTTAATTTTCAATGGCTTGTCATCTTTTAAGTACTTTCTATATAGCTTACTTTAGATGTAGCTTACTTTAGATGTAAAATTAAAAATTTTTCATTCAAAAAAGAATTGATAATAATAATAATAATAATAATAATAATAATAATAATAATAATAATAATAATATCGGATGATAAAATTTTAAAAGAATTCAAGTAGTGATTTTTTAAAACCTCTAGTTGAGAATATTTTCCTAAAAAAATATACTACTAAAGTAATGAAGTATTTATAGGAAAGTATTCAATATAAAAAAAAATTTTATTCATTTATTTTCTTAAAGTTATATTTACAATTAAATGATGATGATATATATATAAAGAAATAATGAAAAGGAAAAATGACTCTTTTTAGTAATGAAATTAATATAATTGTGCATGAATATTATGATTAACTATTTTTACTTTTTCAAAAAAATAATTAATAAAAATAATAATAATTAAAAAAATTAAAATTAAAATAAATATAAAATAAAACAAGAAGAGAGGAAACAAAATGAAAATCTCTGAGAATTGGATTTTAATAAAGTCCGAGTAAAGATTTATAAGAAATTCTTAAGGGAGAAAATTTTTCTAAAATTTTTTCTAAAAATATGGTTAAAGTATTGGGCTATCAAGAAAAATTTTGGATAAAAAGATTTTCTTTGCTTGGTTCCTTTCAAAATTTTTAAATAATAGTGATTGTCAAATAATTAGATGATTAAGACGAAATTAAAATGAGTAATGAAGAACTAGAATAAGTAGTATGTCTTTTAAAATAAATATATATAAAATATGTAATAAAAATATAATAAAAGAAAATATAAAAATAACAATAAAAAAGATTTTTTGTATGCATATTGCACTTGTAATTGACATTACATAATCTTGAAAGTAATGTGAGTTTCAGATGATGGGACTTTAGGAAGTCTGAGTAGTGATTCCTGAAAATTCCCTAGGTGAGAGAATTATTCTAAAAACATTGCCAAAGTATTGAAATATTTAGAATGATTCTCAATATGAAAATTTTTCATTTACTTTTCATTTCTAAAAACGAACTTCCGTGCAACAGTAGCACGAATTAATCCATGTGCATCATATTAAAAAAGCAAACAAAATCTTCAATGATGAGATCATAAAGAAATTTGAGTAGTGATTCTTTAGGAATTTCTAAGTAAGAAAACTAATCTAAAATGTCACCAATATATTTGAGCGTTAAAATAATTTTCATTAATGATTTCTCATTTTAATATAAGAAATAAATTTCTAGAAAGCATCATTTGAATTTAAATTATAGATATTATATTTTACAATATGCATGGTAAATATAAATATTGAAGATAAATATGAACCAAGATAGGATATTTGGGAGTCTAAATAGTGATTCTTAAAAGTTCCCTACGTGAGAAAGTTCCTCTTGACATTGCAAAAGTATTAAAATATTTTTAGAAAATTTTCAATATGCAAGGCATTTATTTATTTTTTTAAGCAAATAATTAAAAATAATAAAAATATGTTTTTAAAAAAATTAAAAAATTAATTTTAAATACCAAAATTAAAACCCTTTTATCACAATTAAAAGATAACACATAATTAATTGGTACCATTTTTTTTTGGGCATTATGAGGGTGTTAATTATTTCTCACGCATAATCAACTTCTAAATCCAAACTGTTTTCGTAAACAAAAAAAATATCTTTTTAATAAAATTTAATTAATTTTAAGATTTTATTAAAAAGATAAGTTTTGACAGGTGGCCAATCATACCTAACCAAAAAAAAGATTGGTGGCGACCTCTCCTTTTGTTTTCAAATTCGTCTAACGGTCCTCAAAACTGTTACAACAGTTTAGTGACTCCACTAGGGATGCATTTTTTTAAAGTCAGGTCAAAATTAATTACCTATTATCTTTAATTTTGATAAAATGATCTTAATTGGTATTTAACTTTAATTTCTTTGGTTTTTAATTTTAAAAAAATAAAAACCAAAAAATAATAATAATAAAAAGAAAAAATCTCATGCATTTCATTTTAATTATGTCATTTGTCCATTATTTATTTTAGGTTTTGTTTATATATTATTAAATTGTAGGGCATGTAGGATAGAGATTGCGATGTTATTTTCTCTCACATATACAATGACATATTACATTACATGCATAAGCTCTATACTTAGACTTGAATCTTTTCAGGAGGGAGTAAAATATCTATGCTATCATAAAGTGATAATCTTCGTAATGGCAAGCAAAGTAGTCTTACTCAAATTAATCTTTTTCGTTTGAAGCCTACAATGAGTGAAAATCGAAATACCTTACTAGTCCAGCATGGATGACAATGAGGAACAATTGAAAAACTTTTGGCCTCTGTTAACTCTGAGCTCTGCATATAGTATACTTTAATAAGCCAACCTTAGATGGAGCAATATCATTTTTTTAATAGATTATACTCTAAACTAAGACATATGAAAGTATTTATTATAACTTGATTATTACCTTAATTTATCTTGTTTTCTTTTTGTTTCATGATCATGCATCAACACAAACATTGGCATATAAGATGTGTTTGTCAATGTACCAATAAATTAGGAGATTTTAGATTTGGCTTGATACACCATTATGTTGTCCTCAACTTTGAAGCCAACATATATGAAGATGTCAACAAAGTGATAATTCAATCATCAGAAATCTAAGAAAGAAAAGAGATTGTCTGAAAAAATCTAGAGAGGAAACATTGCTTGGAAAAATCATATTGGGGCTTTAACAAAATGATATCTCTGAGCAAGTCGAGATTTGGCTCGTATAGCAACACCCAAGAAAATCATTTTTGAGGAAAAATATGATCATATTGCTTTACTCTTTAAGGTGCCTATGAAAGACCAATTGATAGGAGTTTTGGTTCAATCTTGGTACCCTGCTTATACATGTTTCATGTTCAATGAGATTGATATGACTCTAACAATCGAAGAATATTCTATTTTGTTATGGTTGCATCTTTCTAATCCAGATAATATTTATTGTCGAGGTCAAAAACTTAAATCCTGAAAGAAATTTACCCACATGATAGAAGTGTCCACTCAAGATGTAAGCTCATATATCCAAACAAAAGGCAAAATCGAATGCATCATATGAAAAATCTTACACAATTACATTGTCAAACGTTTAAGGATGAACGAATCATAAGAATGATAGCTTTGCCAATTTATGGTTTGGTCATTTTCCTAAAGGTCTTGAGGCACATTAAGGTGTCAGTAATATACTTTTTCAAGCAACTGGACAAAAAAATGAATCTCATTCCATCTATACTAGCAAAAACTTTTAGATCATTGAATCATTGTTGACAAAAGGGAAGACACATCATAAGGTGTGCACAACTACTTTATGTTTAGGTAAAAAATCACTTTCAACATCCTGTAAATTTTACCCCATTTATAGTAAAAAGATAAGGCTCATTAAAGAGTTTTGCAATGTTGGATGGCCAGAATCAAAGCCCAAAAAAGAATGGTTATTGGTTTTGCAAAATCTTACTAATGCTCAGATTATATAAAAGGCTCCATGGATGCTATGAAACGCCATGTTGTACAAATGTGATGATAAGCCATGGGTTCCACTCTTATGACCATAAGGAAGCATAAGTCTAGCTATGGTCTATAAACAACTAGGGTTAGAACAATTTGTTCCGATGACTTATAGGCTTTAAGAACTGAAATTCTCTTTTGAAAAACCAGGATTTCTTGAAAAAAGAAAAATTATCAAGAAGTGACAACAAGCTCGAAGAGTAGGTTGTGAAAGCTATACAAACAAAGTAATGCTTAAATATCTGGTATGGAAAAAGCAATATGTCCAAAGCAGTGTTATTCCTGTAGATGAAAAATCATGCCCATAAGAAAAAGTTCATTATGAAAAGGGTCCTAAAAACATGAGCGTTTTGAAACATAAATTGGAAAAAGAAAAGAAAACATGAGAGATTGAAAAAAAGAGACTTCAGTATGAAGTTAAGGAATAAAAGTTTAAAACTAAAGAGAATGAAGGAAAATTTTGAAGACTTTAAAGAGAACGAGAAAAGATGTCTAAAAATATAGATATATTTGTCTTGTTAGTGACCATTAAGCTTTAAAAAATAAAAAAAAAATCGAACAACTTTAGTCTAAGTTACTATCTAAGGAAGAAGAGTTCATTTGGTCTATGGAGGAAAAGAAAATGTTACAAAGCCTTGTTAATGACTTGAAACAGCAAATATGTCATCAACGTGAAGCTAATCAAATCTTAAAGGAAGGGTGAAATCAATTCAAGCTCAAGATTGAGGATGCTTAACATTAGAAAGATGAATGTCTATTAAAGAAGTCTCAAACAACTTGTCTAATGGAACAAATAAGAGAAGTTAGTATCAAAGTAAGAGACATGGCCCCAAAAGCTAAGTAAGTAAAGGAAGAAACGTATCTAGGATAGTATAGCCAACACTTGGCTAAATTTTTAGAATGTACTTATAAGTAGTAAAAATGCATTGGGCACTTCTTTTAAAAATCTTAATATTACGATGTAAAGATTCTTTAATAAGGTATTATAAGAGACTCAATGTGGAAGTAGAAGGTTTTCAACAATATGACGTTATAAAATCGAGCTTGTGATGTTGTGGTTTAAAGTTTAACTTGAAATCTTTTGCAAGTATTGGGTACCTTACAAGCACATCTATTTGCATTCACATATTCATGCATCGTATGTGTATTTTATTTTATGTTAGTTTTAATGCATCATAGCGTTTTGGAAGATTAATTTTTGCTTTTAAAGACATTTTTATTTTTGATGCACAAAATTTAAAATTTGACACTAATAAAAGAAAATTTTTCATTTAGTTTGAATTTTGTATTACATTCTGACATTGTGTAAGTAAATTTTTGAGAAAAATAGTGAAATATTTTCTTGTTTGCAAAAAAAATTATTTGGAATAAAAAACCCCATATAATTTAATTTTTGGATTATAAGAATAAGGCAAAAAATTATCTCACGAGTCCTCAAGCAATTGGAAATCATCAATAGATTTAACTTAGAAATCATTTTATTTTGTCAATCACTTTTTGATATATTATTTTGAGAGGCATGAATCTGAGACTCAAAAACTAAATTTTTGTGGTACCCAAAAGCCAAGTTTCTATATGTGTAATAAACAAAATAGACTAATTTTAAAAATTCATTTCGAATTTTGAAAATAGGCAAGATATTCTTTTAAATTTTTAATTGGTAATTCAATGTGTCAAAATTTTGTCAATATAATTAAACCATCCAAATTCTTTTAGCGACCATAAACACTAAAAATACCTAAACTTTCTCTCTTAAGTAGCCCTTGTTTCAATTTTAAGGCACATTGATTAAGAAAGGCAAAATTCTTTTTGCCTAAGACAATTTGTTTCATGCTTTAATACCTTTTCTCCTTTTTTTACCAAAAAAATGCCAAACAATGTGGAACCAAAAAAAGCTTTTTTATGAACTATGTGATCAAATTTGGAACATCCTATACAACTTGATTTTCTCTATCATAGAAACCTTAAGTGAAAAAAAAAATGGGGCGTCAGTTATACAAAAACAATTGATGGTTATATCATGCACAAAAAAAAGGATCAATAAAGAAATATAAAGAAACAAAAAAAAAAGCCTTTTACCTTCTTTTTTCTTTTGTAATAATTTGCTCTTTAATCTAAGTGATCATATTGGAAATGATGAATGGCTACTTTTCTCTATCCTTTGCATATAAAAAAATTATTCACTCATTATCCATTTGAGCCTATTAAATTTCTCATTTCAAAATGAAACCCAACTAAAAATCATCTTTTACACTAGGGGTAAAATAGGGACATCTTCAAAGATCATGAGAAATAGAGCCCAACTTCAAAGAAAGTGTTTGATATTTCTAGCAGGTACCTCGAAGATGAGAATTCAGGACAAAAAGTGAATGAAGCTTCAGTTAGAATACAAAGTAAAAAGAATATAGAATTAAAAAAAGTTAAAGTCAAATGTTTCTAAAAAGGAAAAAGAAAAGAAAGAAAGGCATATGGCTTTTATCCAAAGAATGCTCCATAAGATTCTTGGCCTAATTACCCTAAATAACATATTTTAAGCCTATTTATCCATTTTCCAAAAGCTTGAACCTTAGCCTACATTACATACCTTAAAAAGTCTATTTTGATCAAATGTGGACACTTAATTGAAGAGTTATGTACTTGAAAATTTGTGTATGTCTGCGATTAATTGGCAAGATTTTACCAAGTTCCTCATTGCTATAAAATATAGCTCTAATCTAATTACCCAAATAATATATTTTGAGCCTATTTATCTATTATTTTCAGAACTCTGAACCTTAGCCTACATTATATACCTTGAAAAGTCTATTTTGATCAAATATGGATACTTGAATTAAAGAGTTATGTCCTTATAAATTTGTATGTACCTATTATTAATTGATAAGATCTTACCAAGTTTCTCATTGTTAGAAAATATAACTCTAAGGCAAAAACCCAAAAAAGGGTAGTTTAAAGCTATAACCATTTTTGAATCCTTAAAAAAATTTAGAGTTCCAAAGTTCTATCCAGAATAGAAAGTCACGATGCAATACCTTTAGAAAGATCAATACCCATTAAAAACTTTGCATTTCATCAAACAATCAAAATAAAAAATTCAGCATTTTGCTCTTCTTAAATCTTTTTCAAAAAATAATGGCTAGTTTTGATGCATATTGAAATATCATATTTAGCAATGTTTGATTTTCAAGAAAAAAAAAGTATTTTTAAAAAATTATCTCTTTTGTAAGCCCAAGAGTAATCCTTGTAACCCTTGTCAAGCCTTCTTTAAGATCTACCCGCTAATGAAAAGAATTGAATTGGCAATCACCCCATCCACAAGTATTTCAAATAGTAATCTTCAATTTTTAAGAGATTCGAAAGTTATGTATTTTTAATTTTTCTCGATGATTATGGAAATACTTTATGTGGGGCAGTTTTATGATTACTTTGAAAAAGTTTAGAGATTAGTTGAGTATTTTGTATAGAATACTGGATCATTTTTGGTGAAAAGTAAACATTAAAAATTTGAATAGAGATTTTTCAGATGAAAAAAAAAAGATGAAAAAAAGTCTTTGCATTTGCCATCTAAGAAAATGCTCGTACACATTTACATCTGAAAAAAAAAACATTTATTTGCATATTGCACAAAAAAATTACATTTGTATCACTTATATGTGCATCATGAGAAAGACATTTGATTTGTATGCTACAAAAATAAAAAATGACATTTGTATTTGCATCACCTACATTCGCATTTGTATCTACATCATAAGAAAAACATTCGTATTTGCATCATTTCATTCGCATTCGTATTTACATTATGAGAAATACATTTGTACTTACATCACTTGTATTTATATAATAAGAAAGGCATTTTTATTTGCATTATTGCCTCTACATCATAAAAAAAGTATTTGTAGGGGCACTACATGTAAATAACATTGGCATCTACATTATAAAATAGTCACCTATATTTCCATCAAGCATTTTTATTCCTACATTCACATTTGCATTTGCATCATTTTGATTGGAAATAGACATTTGTGTTATGATTGCATTGGTCAAAATAAAAAAAAAAAGGACAAAAAATGAAGTTTTCAAGAAAAAAAAAAGAATAAGAATATGCTAGTCCAAGAAACAAGAAAAGTAAAGTCTACTAAGAAAAAGGATAAAAAGTTAAAAAGAAAAAAAAGAAAAAAAAAAGAAGAAACAAAAAGATGGAAGAAAGACTGTCATGAAAAAATATAAAGAAATTAAAAAAAAAACAAAATAGTTTGACAATAGGAAAAAATAACAAAATAGTTTAAATAGTAGACAAAGAATCTACAAAAAAAAAAAATGAAAGAGGTTGTTGAAGAAATAAATGAAAAAAGATATGATATGATAACAAGTTGGATTTTAACAGGAATAAATGTCAAAAAATTTAAAAGATATAAGATTTTAAGTACAATTTAGATGGCATCGATTAGATTTCAAGCCTATTTTAATTGCACTAACCAGATTTTAGATTTCAAGCCCAGTTTAACTAGCACCAACCATTTAAATTTCAAGCCCAATTTAACTGGTAGGCACCAACTATATTTCAAGCCAGTTTAAGCTAACACCAATAAGATTTCAAGCCCAATTTAGTTGGTATCGATCAGATTTCAAACTTAGTTTAGTTGGCACCAATTATATTTTAAGCTCAGATTAGTAGACACCTTAAACCCAGATTAGCTGGCACCCAAGTTTTAAGGCCCAACAAAATTGGCACTAGTTAAGGAAAAAGTTGTTATTGAGTTTTCTACAAAATTACTTGGTGGTGATTTTGAGTTCCCTTTGATGATAATATCCAAAGTCATTTGCATCTTTACTCTATTGTGATATCCGAGTATTCATGTTTTTGTGTCATTAAAATTTTCTCGATGGTGATATCCAAGTAATAATATTTTATTAACATTTGCACTTACTCGATGGTGATACCCAAGTATCCAAGTCATCTCATTTTTTGGTGATGATATTTGAGTTCATTTTGGTGGTGATATCAAAAATTCAAAAAATCTTAAAACTTGAATGTTTTCTTTTTTACAAGCAAATTTTCAGAAATTGATTTGTAAATCCTCTGGAGAAAACTTTAAATTTTTAAATGATTTTCAAGACCTCTAGGCAAAACTTTAAATTTTTAAATGATTTCCTAAAAACCTCCAAGCAAAGATTCGAAAGATTCGTAAGTCCTTTGGACATAATATTTTAAATTTGTAAAATTTCGAAGCCTCTATTTATGAAAAACCATTTTCAAACAAGATTTTTAAAATTTCAAAGCCTTTGTTTATAGGGAGCTATTTTTCAAAATTTTAAAGTTTCAAGGCCTTTGTTTAGAGGAGTATTTCTAAAATTTTAAAACCTCTGTTTAGATGAGCTATTGTAACATCAAGATTTGTAAGACCTTTAGACCTAATCTTTAAGTTTTCGGGCCGGATTTATAAGTCTTTCAAATTGAATCTATTTTAGTATCGAGATTTGTGAGACCTCCGAGAATGATTTCTTATTTTAGTTTCAAAAGTTGTTAAGTCTTTACTTAAAAGAGTTTTTTAAATTTGTTTTTAAATGGTCAAATCCCTTTAAAATTTTCAAAACAAAAAAAAAAAAACAAAGCAAACCAAATTAAAAAAAAAAAAAAACCAAAAAAATAAAGAATAAAAAAACAAAACAAAAAAACAACAATAACAATAACAAACAAGAAACAAAAAAAAAAAAAAAACTTTTGAAAAACCAAGAATCGTTAATCGTGACAAAATTATTGCTACATCTATTCTTTATTCTCAGTAATATACAAAGAATGGTAACTATAAATACCCAAATTTGTCTGAATCAATATTAGAGTTTATTTAATTTTTGTACTTGATTTAAATGTTTCAATTTTTGGGTTAGATTTTTCGAATTAAGCTCGATTAGGCTTTATTTTGAATTAGTGATTTTGAATATTTTTGTTTGAGCTCAAATTTAATTCCATTTAATTATTGGATCAATTTTGAGTTAAATTTAACTGCCTAACTAAGGGCCCATTTACAACCCGAAAGAAAGCCCAATGGATAGTCCATTTTAAAAGCCCAAATAGGTTCAACTTGCAAACCAAAGGAAGTCTCAAATGCAGCCCATTACACGACCTACTTGTAACCTGAAAAAAGGGCTAAAGACAGCCTATTACATAGCCCAATTCGTAGCCCAAAATATAGCCCTTATTTGAAGAGCCCCAGCAAAAGCCCATTGATTTTGAAGGAGGCCCGAAACCAAAAGAAAAGGGCTCTCAAAAATCCATTCGAGAACTTTTCATAAGGGAGCTTACATGAAAGATAAGAGGAGGTCATTCTGCTACCTTCACGTGAACGCATGGGCATGCATGTACCAGTGACACATCTAGCTAAAAACAAGCTAGTTTGCCGCAGAGGAGGACGAGCTGGTAACCTATAGTGAAAATAACAAGGTTAGTGGCCGCCAACAAAATCAATGGGCGGTAACATGTGAGGAAAAAAACAAAGTAACGAGCTTGGGGAGGAAGGAATATGGGGCATTATAAAATGAGAGTTGAAAACGAATGGGAGGGATTTCTTGGTTCCGGAGGGGAAGAGTGTACAAAAAAAATATGATTCAATAAAAAAAAGTAATAGGGAGCTAGTTGAAGAACAAGGGGATACCAAAAAAACAAAAAAAAAAGAAAAGAAAAGGGGTTTCTGGCAAGTTAAAACAGTAAGAAAAAGGGAGCTGTTCTAGAGAAAACCAATCAAAAAAGGAGAAGAAGGGGTTCTGGAAAAAATAGGAGGGAAGTTCAACAGAGGATAAAAGAGGGACCGGGTTCGGAGGAAACAAGCGAGTTGCTGTGCCTTCGGGAAGATTACAAGGAAAGGAAACTCTTTATGCATGTGATTGATTTTTGGTTCAATATCCCAGCTCCAAACATAGTTTTTCCTTTTTTTTTTGTTTCGATTTTTTTGGTTTTGATTCCAACTTCTGTTGCTGTTTAAGTTTAGGTTTCTGTTTCCAAAACAAAAAAAGAAGGAAAAAAAACTTTCGCGTAAAAATATCCTTCGTCCGTTGTATTACTTGTAAAAGTTTAAAGCCTTATCTCATTACTTGTAAAAGGAAAAAAGAGTTTTTTTTTTTTTTTAAAGAAATCTAACAGCCTTCCTAAATAGAAGAAAAAGTGAATATTAAAAGGGGTTGG
This sequence comes from Durio zibethinus, assembly GCF_002303985.1. The sequence continues at coordinate 10,076,508 of NW_019168481.1, read as the reverse complement.
GACTGACGAGGTACAAGTCTTTTATGGGTTGGCTTCAGTTTCGGGTTAAGCTTTAAAACCTTAACCTTTGATGATTATTTGTTTCTACTATTATGGGTAGACTGTTGCGTGAGGTTGAGGCTCCATTCTCTTTGTTTGTTGAGTTGTTTCTGTATGGGGTCTTAGGCTCCATTTTCGGTTGCTATATGCATATAATGGTGGTCTCATTTTTTTTTCTTTGATAAGCTTCAAACTTGGTTCTCGGATTTTCAAGCTGTGAGTTTTAGGGAAAAAAAAAGGGTTTTTTTTTCTTTTCTTGTAGAAACCTGCAAGCCTTCAAAACGTGAAGAAAAGGGAAAATAAAAGGGGTTGTGGGTTTAGAACTGGTTCGGAGAAGGAGCTTTTACTCTGATCTTAGGCTCATGAATGCTTCCTCCTTTGGTATGTATCTCATGGGTATACGATGAATGAAAACCTGAACAGAAAGCCACTTGAAAACATAAAAGAAAAAAAATATTCTCGTTTGGCTCTTTGATGCTGTAGAGACCTGATTAAAAAAAAAAAAGGGCTGTGCATGGAGTTTCGAAACTCCAAAGCTGACTTTGGATTAAAGTCCAGTTGTGTTCTTTCTTGTTTCTCTGCTGGTGTTTTGTTTTTACGCGTTCATGGTTTCCTTAGTGTGAGGTTTGTAGGAATGAAATGAGTATTATTTCGGCTAAGGACTTGGAACTTCGTCCACGTTGGTTTTTGTATAAATGCTACTTATAGGGTGAAAGGCTTAAGTCCTTACATGTTCATGGGGAGGGGAGGCGCACCTTATTTTGGGATGCCATTTTTCTGCTCTGTTCAACTTCATTAAGCAATGGTAGCCTTAGCTACTTTTTGGTTGCCTCTCCCGTTAGTTTATTATTATTATTATTATTTTCTCTTAGCTGCTTAAGTTTTATCTCATCTCTTGTACTGCTTTTTAGCTAGCTTAGGATTTAAATATGAGAGCAAACATGTTGTACTGAAGGTGAAAATGAAGCCAAAATCCTGTTGTCCTGTTCTGGTTGGTAGTCATTGTGATTCTCCCATTTTATTGATATATATATATATATATATATATTGTTGTGTCTTTAATTTTCAGTAGCTTATCATCTTTTAAGTACTTTCTATATAGCTTAATTTATAAGTAAAATTGAAAATTTTTCATTCAATAATAATAATAATAATTAATAATAATAATAATAATAATCTTTAAGAATGAAATTTTAAGGAAGTTCTAATAGTGATTTTTTAAAACTTTTATGTGAGAATATTTTTCTTAAAAAAGTTACTACCAAAGTGATGGAATATTTAAGAAAATATTAAACACAAAAGATTTTTTTATTCATTTATTTTTAAAAATTATATTTACAATTAAATGATGATATATATAAAAAAGAAAATAATGAAAAGGAAAACAACTCCTTTTAGTAATGAAATTAATATAATAGTGATGAATATTATGATTAATTATTTTTATTTTTTCAATAAAATAATTAATAAAAATAATAATAAAAATTAAAAAAATAAATTTAGAATAAAAATAAAATAACACAAGAAGAGAGGAAACAAAATGAAAATCTCTAAAAATAGGATTATAAGAAAGTTCAAGTAGAGATTTTTAAGAAATCCTTATGTGAGAACATTTTTTTAAAAACACCCCTATAGTATTGGGGTATCTAAAAAAATTTTTGATAAAATGTTTTCTTTGCTTTGTTCCTTTTTAAATTTTTTAAATAATAATATTATGAAATAATTAGGTGATTAAGACGAAATTAAAATGAGTAATGAAGAAATATAATATGTAGTATGTCTTTTAAAATATATAAATAAGATATGTAATCAACATATAATAAAATATAATATAATAAATAATAATAAATAAAGATTTTTTGTATAGATATTGCACTTGTCATTGGCATTATGTAATCTTGAAAGTAACATGAGTTTTCGATGATGAGACTCTGAAAAGTTTGAGTAGTTATTCTTAAAAATTTCTTAGGTGAGAGAATTTGTTTAAAAATATTATCAAAGGTATTGGAATATTTAGAATGATTCTCAATACCAAAAATTCTCGTTTACTTTTCATTTCTAAAAACGAACTTTCATGTAATAGCATTAGAATTAATCTATGTGCATTATGTCAAAACGTATAGATCCATAGACCTATAATTATACTTGACTTTAAGGAATCATTAACAATATTTTTTTTTTAGGTATGATTGGCTACTTAACTTAATTTGTCCTTTTATAGAAAGAAATTCCAAACTTAACTTAGGTATCTTTAAAAAGTATATTTTACGTCTACAAAATCAAGACTAGATTCGAGAGTATGATTACGTGTAAAAAAAGTTATAACACTCTCACAATGTTCATCAAATGATGATACCAGTTTGATTTCATATTATCCAAACCTTAAAATATTTTTGAATTTTTACCAAGTAAATTTAATTATTAAAAATTGATGTTAAAATTACTCTAATTGTTTGGTAGTGATTTAAGACAATTTTTTTTCATTTCAGTAATATTTATGAAAACTCGTGTCCCACTCTAAAGAGGCTCTGTCATCTGATTTATTAATATATTTTTTAAGAAATTATTTTTTAAAAACAAATAATAAAATCCTCTAATCGTTTGGTAAGATTTTATCAATACATCTCCTCTAATCATTTGGTAGGATTTTTATTTGAAAACCTTAAAATTTTTTTTGAAAAAAAAAGTTATTAAATTCTCTAATAGTTCGATAAAATTTAATGCAAATTTGAATGCTCTAATCATTTGATAGGACTAAAAAATTATTTTTCAAAAATTCATTAGGAAATTTTCCAATCATTTGATAGAATTTAGAATTTAAAATTTAAATCCTCCAATTATTTGGTAGTAATTATGAATTTATTATAAAAGTTTGTTTTAAATATGCATAAAAGAAGAAAGAGAAACAACTAAGTAACAAAAATAGATATACAAATAAAGAAGAAAAAAATAGAAATTACCTTGTCTTATTTCTTTTTTCTCTAAAATCTTCAAAAATATTTTCGTAAAAACTTTTTGTTGAATACCTCCCTTTTTTGTTTTTTCTCAACTCTTTTTCCCAACACAAAACTCCTAAAAGAAAATGCTAATTATCTAAACCTAAATCACCAGAAAAGACTATAAAATTTTTTTTATTTTTTATTTACTTTTTCTCTTTTAATTTTTTTTGATTGATTCTTCATTGCATCTAATTGATCTAATGGGGCCTTTTTATAGGCTTCTAATCGAAATCTCAATAGGATAAGGTTTTCTTGGTTTCAATCTCCTAATCAAAGTCAATTTTAGATTTTTAATCCAAGTTCACCTCTCAAATCAATACATTCCTTTTTTTCAATTAGAACACTAGACTTCAAATCAAATCAAACTTTTCTCTTTTTTTTAAAAAGAAACCATAAATTAATTAATTAACAAAATAAATAATCCTAAACTAAATCAAATACTAAAATCCTAAAATTAAATTAAAAAATACCTTGAACTAAATGGGGTACTTACAGTTGTCTCTTTTTTAGCATTTTTTATGAAACAAGAATTGTGTAAAGATAAAATACATTTACTTTGTTTGGGCCTAGAAAAATCAAAAAATAAAATTACAAAAGTTCTTCTTCAACAAAGGCTTAACAACTTTGAAATATAAAATGTTCTTCTCATAAGAGGTTCAACAATTTAGAAAAATATAAAAATTTAAACATTCTATTAGGAGGACTTATGAATCTTGCTTGGAAGACTCGAGATTATGCTCGGAGGTCTTACAAATCTTAATACGAAAATAGATTTAGCTTAGAAGACTTATAAATTTTGCCTAAAGGACTTGAAACTATTCCCAGAGGTCTTCCAAATCTTGACATTTAAATGCTTTTTTAAGTAAAGGTTCTATAACTTTGAAAATGTAAAAAAGATTCTTATCTGAAGGAAATTATAGGTTTATTCAAATCTTCAAATCAAAGATTCAAGATTATCACTAAAAGATTATTGAGATTTGCATAAGTCTTTAAGATTCTCATCAAAGATTCATATTTGAAAATCTTAGAGATTCGGATACAAGATTCAAATATTCTCATTTGAAAAGTTCAAATCTAGAATTCAATGTCTCAAAGATTCACATATGAGATTCGCATTTTATGGTTAAAAAAACTCTTATAAACGGAGGCTATGAAACTTTAAAACTGGAAGACTTTCTTAACTAAGATTTACCAACTCTTTTTGAATTCATTCGCTTCATCCAAATGTTTCAAACTTCATCTTCACAATATTTTCCTCATACAAGGATCAAAATCTTATCAAAATGTCTTATTTTTTAAAATTTTAATTTTTCTCAAATTATACTTGGAAGTCTTAAAAATTATGCTTAGATATCTTACAAATTATGCCTAAAAGTTTTAAAAATTGTGTCTTATAAATTATACCCGAAGGTCTTGAGAATTATACTCTTAGGCCTTACAAATTATGCCTAGAGGCCTTACAAATTATTTTCGAAGGTTTTATAAATCATGCTCGAAAGTTTAGAGAATTATGCTTAGAAGCCTTACAAATTATGTTGAGGAGCCTTTGAAAATTATGCCCGGAGAGCTTACAAATCATTTTTTATCTTTGAAAAAGCTTTTCCTTAATAGAGGTTTCAAAACTTTAAAAAAATTATTTCTTTTGAAATAAAATATCTTATTTTAGAAAATGCTTCACCCTTTAATCAAGGCTAAACACTCTTACAAATCTCATTTTGAAAATTTTCTTAGCCCAAAACTTATCACTTTTGTCATAAAAGGTTTTTCTCAACTAAAAATTGAAATCTCATATTCAACAAATTCTTCTCAATTGAGGGTTAGAATCTCATATTTTCAAATTCTCAACCTTTCAAAATCAAAATCCAAAGTCAACTGAATATATAATGAATGAAATGAATGTCATATATGTAATGCAAAAATCAATGTCATGAATATTTAATTATGGTAAATAGGTCCTCAAGCCTTTTTTTCGTTTTCTGTCACAAAGCTTTAGAACTAGCTAACAAGCTAGTTTTTAACAATAATCCTCCATCCCCTTTTTTTTACTTAAAGCATTCTATTTTTCAAACCATTTATCTTACCCATGGATTTTCTTCAAACATTTTACCTTGACAATTCTCCTTGTTCCAAAAAGTCATTCTTACCATAATGATCTAAAATCACCTATCTCTTATACACACTAATTTATGTCAATTCAAATATAAATGGCTTCACAACAAATGCTCTAATGTTCATGACAATTAAAGAAATTGCCCATATAACTATTCCATGATCCAAAAAATGCATATTCTCTTAAAAACATGTGATTGAATCTCTTAGAAATTGATGATTATTACGTAGAATGATGAAAGTGAATCTCAACTTGGTATATTTACGGGAATGAAATGGTTCGACACATTAAGGTTTTAAAGGAGATTTTACCCCTGAACAGGAAAAAGCAAATCAATATGTCTTCATTTGGGCTCACCAATGAAAAATCATCTTTTAAAGCATAATCCACTTTTGTACTCTATTAATTTTTTGATATGGTAATTTAACAAATATCAAGACTAGCTGTGATAGGCTCAAAATTTTTAGGAAAGAAAAAAATGTTCAAAATTTAAAACAAATCTTCGAATTGGGGTTCATCTTTTTAAATTTCTCAAAGATTTTCATTTGGTTCATTTCTCTAATGACATTGCTTAAGTTACTTTCAATTTTGCTCTAGATTATCCTTTCAAGTTTTCACCCTAGAGCTCAATTCAATCTTCTTTTCTTATCTCTATTTTTTTTTACTATGCTATCATGCATTTTAAAACTCAAAATTCATCTAAAATCAAAAAGTAATGCCGATTTCCTAAAGAAAAGCTTTTCAATTTAAATATCCATACTCGATCAAAATGAACTTTTCAAAGGATGTAACGTAGGCCAAGGTTTGGGGTTGAAAGGATAAATAGCCCAAAAATGTGTTTAAAGGTAATCAAACCAATGATCATTTTTTTTTTCAATGAAATTTTCCTTTTGCCTTATCAAAATATGCATTTTCATCTTTTTTTTTTTCACTTTTTCCTTTTTGTTTCTTCATATTTCTACATTCAGACAAATTAAGCCCAAAATTTTGAAAACTTGCATTTTGACTATAGGCATTATTTCCTTGTCCTTAACTTTGTATCCATTGCTTTTTCGAATAAATCCTTTTTCATACTTGTTTCTTAGTGTCGAAGGTGGTCCTTGGTTAAGGTTTTTCCAAAAAAAATTCAATAGGCTCAAAGGAAGTAGCAAATGGATATTTTTTTTTCATGAAAGAAAAATAAAGAATGCTCATTTATTATATCAGATATGGATGCCTTTGTTGAAAAGAAATTATCAGGAGAAGATTTTCTTTAATTTTAGAATCGTTTGAATATCTCATACGCACGATGTTACAATCAATTTTTTTTTTTTTTTTTTCTGTTTTTGTAACTTAAGCTCAAATTATTGTATTAAATGAAGTCCCAATGTAACAATCTTGAATTTCACAACTCATATCAAAAGATAAAATCAATGTCATCCAAAGGAAATGATACTAAAAAAATTGGATAATTTGACTTTTTGGTAAACTTGCCCCAAAATATAGGCAAAGAAAAATTTTAAGACAATGCAATAAAAAGGATATTGCATATATCAAGCTGTGGAACAAGGATATAAAGGGATATGGCCTTTTTGGTGATTATATCTTAAGAAAAAAATTGAAGATGCTATGATGTGTTTAGGCTAACCTTGATACTTATCAAATTACCTAAATTTCAGAATTTTAAAAAGAAAACCTCATGTATTGGCTTACAAAGATTTTGCAAATTTCATTGCTCATAGTTTTAATGAAGACTATCATTATTGAAATCCCTTTCGGTCAAGTGAAAATCAAGTTTGTAAAACTTGAAAAGTTAGGTTTATAATGGTGTAATTCTTAACTGAATTGGAGTACAAATTTATTATAATTGGGTATATTCATTCTTGACAATAATTATCAATTCCCTCAAGATTATTTTCACATATAATTTAGGAGTTCATACGTAAACAAATTTGAAAGCAAAATTTAGGCAAAAACTCATGCATATATCAAAGCAAAACTTAGATAACAAACTTAAAAGATTGAAATCTTCCCACAAATTATTTGATTCTTCACATATCCAAAAAAAGAACTATTGTAAAACAAATTTCCATTGCTCTATAAGCTCCATCGTTAAAGTTCCTTTATTGATAAGTTCTTTAACTTTTTCTTTTAATTGCCTGCATCTTTCAGTTGAGTGTCCAATTATCCCCATGTGATCATTGTATCTACCATTCGGATCATAATTTTTTTTTGATGGATTTGGGTTGTTTTTAAAGGTCTAAGGATAAATAATTAGAGTTTTATTAATAAAGGCAACAGGTCAAAAATTGGGATTGGAACTCTCTCTTGATTATTTCTTAACTTTTTTAGCTTGTTTTCTAATTGGGTAGCAAATTGAGTGACTGTTGTTTGAGGACAAGGATTTGCATAAAAGCTTAACTGTTGCATAGGTTGGCAAAGATAAGGATTTTGAGAAAAGTTGTTTATAGAAGGATAATAAAGCGGGTACATCTAATAAGGCGGACATTAGGTGAAGCGTTCAACCTGTTGCCCCTCATAAATCACAACTTGAACATCTCATTCATTCTTCTTCGACACATCATCTCTCTTTGCATCATTTGTACAACTTTTTTTAAGTTTGTCATTCTTGATTACATTTTTTATCATCTCCCCAAAAATCACCATATCAGCAAAATTTTTAATGGCATTTTTAATCATCTTTTTATAATATGAGGCTTTGAGAGTATTGACAAACATAACCATGGTCTCTTTGTTAATGAAAGGTGGTTGAATTTGGGCACCAACGTCCCTCCACCTTTGAGCATATTTCTTAAAGCTTTTAGTGTCTTTCTTTTCCATGCTTTGTAAAGATAAATGATCTTGAGCAAAATTTATGTTGTACTTATATTATGTGATGAATGCCTTAACTAGTTCCTTCCAACCACAGATACGTGACCTATCCAATTAGACATATCACTTTAAAGTAGATCCAATAAGGTTATCTTAAAAAATATGGATGAGTAACTTTTCATCACGTACATGTGCGACCATCTTGCGGTAGTACATAGTGACATGCATTATGGGACATTTGGTTCTATCATTCTTTTCAAATTTAAAGACTTTAAATTTAGGTGGAATGACTACATCAGGAACCAAGCATAATTAAATAGCATCTATTGAACCAAAAAAATCTATCTCCTTAATAACTCAAAGCCTTTATTTAATAAAATCCATTTTTTGTTAAGAGTCAAAGCCTTTCTTGGTTTCTACTATGTTTATCTTCACTTTCTCTTATTCTCTTGGATCATCCAGATTAGGAACTTCAGTTGGATTAAGAATAAAAGCTAAACGAGTAGGAGTAGCAGTTATAGGCATGTCAGTATGCATGTAGGGGTAGCTTACTGTAAATGGCATTTGATATTGAGCCCCTTGATATGTTTATTTGGAATAAATGTTAAAGCCAGATAGGTATATTGGATCATCAATCTGTTCAGCCACTGTTTTCTCTTTGTTTAAATTCTTCAACAATTCAGTCATATCTTTTAATTATCTTTTCATCTCTTATTATGCCCTTTTTATACTTTAGAAGCAAAGAGTTTATTCTTCTGCCATAATTCTGGCTTGATACAAAGATTAAGCTATGCTCGAATCTTTTTACCACAATTAGGATGATATGTTACTAGTGCTAAAAACCATCGTAACTTGTTAGAAACATTCTTCTATATACATAAATGAATAAATGAATGCACATATTGAATGTGACACACAACAATTTAGTAGTGCATGAACGAATAAATAAATGCATTCACATAACAATTTTAATGATGCATGGATTGACAAATGACTGCATGAATGGATGTATGAGTTAATGTTTGCCCTATAATGATGCATGAATGATGAATTCATGCATTAGATGCTAGATACATAAAAATTAAATGATGCATAGATGAATAAATGTATGAATGCCGCATAACAACACATAAAACTTAAACTTTTTTGACTTTATCACAAAACTCATACAAATGACACTACCAAAATTCCTTCATGTGTTCTAACTTGGGCTACATTTTAACAATGAGTGAACATGGCTCTAACCTAGTATTAGCTTCTTAGAGTTAACTACATGTGATTTAAGTTAAATCTAAAGGTTTCCAAATGGTTTCTTACATTATTGTTCATTGTAGACTAGTAATATACCGTAATCCTCACCTATCATAAGCTATAAACAGAAATGGTTCAATTTGAGTGAGAGTATTTCGCTAGTCTAGGTAGAGACATGAAATCTCACAACAGTATAAGTACTTAACTCTTTTCTAAGAGACAAAGCTCGAGTGTAAAGCTCATATTATGTAGATACAAGTGAATAATAGAATATGGTATAATTATAAATAGACAAAACATTCAAAGAAAATTCCTTAATTTTAGACAAAACATCAAAGAAAAATTCTTAATTGTAGACAATTTTAACTTAGGTTTTAGATAACACGAGTTTATTGACCTAACTTTCAACTATCCCCAACTGAATCACCAAATTGCCATAACTTATAAATTCGTAGACCTATAACTAGACCTAACTTTAAGGAGTCACCACCAATCTTTATTTTTAAATGTGATTGGTCATTTAACTGAATTTGTCCATTTTTAAAGAGAAATCTCAAGCTTAACTTAGGTATCTTTAAAAAGTAAATTTTATGTTTATGAAACCAAGACTAGATCTGGGAGTATGGTTATGTGTGAAGAAGGTTATAGCACCCTCATAACACCCATCAAATGAGGGTACCAGATTAATTTCAAGTTATCCAAGCCTTAAAATATTTTTGAATTTTGACCAAATAAATTTAATTATTAAAAATTGATCTTAAAATTAATTACTCAAATCATTTGGTAGTGACTTAAGATAATTTTCTTACCTCAAGAGTATTTATAGAAACTCGTATCCCACTCTAAAGATGCTTTATTGTCAGATTCATTAATATATTTTCTAAGAAATTATTTTTTGAAAGCAAATAATAAAATCTTCCAATCATTTTGGCAAGATTTATATCAATGTATATCCCCCAATCGTTTGGTAGGATTTTTATTTGTAAACCTTAAAAAAAAATTTTTGAAAAAAAACGTCATTAAATCTTCTAATAGTTTAGTAAGATTTAATGAAAGATTTAATGAAAATTTGAATTCTCCAATCATTTGATAGGATTGAAAAATTATTTTTTGAAAATTCATTATGAAATTCTTTAATCGTTTGATAGAATTCATAATTCAAGATTTAAATCCTCCAATCATTTGGCAGGAATCATGAATTTATCATAAAAATTTATTTTAAATATGTATAAAAGAAGAAAGAAAAACAACTAAGTAACATAAATAGATATACAAATAGAGAAGAAAAAAAATTACCTTATCTTATTTTTTGTTTCTCTAAAATTCTTAAAAATTTTACCGTCAAAACTTTTTGTTGAATGCCTCCTTTTTGTGTTTTTTCTCAACTTCTTTTTCTAACACAAAGCTCCCAAAAGAAAATTCTAACTATCTAAACCCAAAACACTAGAAAAGATTATAAAAAAAACTTTTAATTTTTTTTAACTCCTTCTCTCTTGATTTTTTTTTATTGATTCTTCATTGTATCTAGTTGATCCTAAGAGGTCTTTTGTAGGTCTTTAATCCAAATCACAATAGGAGAATGTTTTCTTGGTTCCAATCTCCTAACCAAAGTCAATTTTAGATTTTTAATCTAAATTCACCTCTCAAATCAAGACATTCCCTTTTTTAATTAGAATACTAGACTTCAAATCGAATCAAATTTTTTTTTTAAAAAAATCAGAAATCAATTAATTAACAAAATAAATAATCCTAAACTAAATAAAATACTAAAATCTTAAAATTAAATTAAAAAAATACTTCAGACTAAATGGGGTGTCTACACATTATATTAAAAAAATTAAACCAAATCATTGAAGATCAGATCCCAAAGAAATCTGAGTAGTGATTCTTTAAGAATTTTTGGTAAAAAAATTTATCTAAAATATTACAAATGTATTGGAGCATTTAGAATAATTTTCGATAATGATTTCTCATTTTAATATAAGAAATGAATTTCTAGAAAGCATCATTTGAATTTAAATTATAGATAACATATTTTACAATATGCATGGTAAATATAAATATTGAAAATAAATACGAATTGTCGAGGATGAAATATTTGTGAAGTTTGAATAGTGATTCTTAAGAGTTCCCTAGGTGAAAAATTTCCTCTTGATATTGTCAAAATATTAAGATATTTTAAGGATTTTTCAATATGTAATGTTCTTATTTATTATTATTTTTTAAGCAAACAATTAAAAATAATAAAAATAATTTTTTTTAAAAATAAAAAAATTAATTTTAAATATCAAAATTAAGACATTTTTGTCATAATTAAAAGATAACATATAATTAATTAGTACTTTTTTTTTCTTTATGAGTGTTGTGAGGATGCTAATTCTTCCTCACTTATAATCAACTTTTGAATCTAAATTGTTTTCGTAAACTTAAAAATTATCTTTTTAATAAATTTTAATTATTTTTAAAGTTTCATTAAAATGTTAAATTTTAATAGGTGATCAATCACATCTAATAAAAAAAATTGATGACGACTTTTATTTTATTTTTGCTTTCAAATTCAACTAACGATCTCAAAATAGTTACAACATGATACATATAACCCATCAAAATAAACTATAAAAAATATAAAAAAAACAAAAATAATCAAAATACATGTAGATTCTTCACCATTTAAACTTTATCACCATCCAAATCTGTTATTTGATCCTTCAAAATACGAATGTTTTTTTATTTTGAATTGGAAATTTTTATAAAGCAATTTTTATTGAAATTGAGGATTTCAATTAGGGATTTATTTTGTTTGAAATTGGATATTTCATTAAGGTTTCTTTTAGGATTTTCTTTTGTTTTTTATTTATCGAATGTTCCAAGAGGTTAGTTTTAATTTCCGGGAAGTCTTTTTTAGATGTTACAAGAAAAATATAATAATAAAAGAAAGAAAAAAATGGCTGTAAATAAAAAATAAAGTAAGGTAGAAAAAATTCTCTAGCAGTAAAATTTTTATTCAAGCAAACTAGTAATATAGATGCCTAGTGCCCATGTGGAATTTTCATGTGGTATTTAATATTTTTAATTAACTTTTTCCATAACTCAAATTGGCGGCAACTCGAAACAATAACCATCTCCAAAAAGTCAAAAATTCTTTATTTTTTCCCCATTCCCGCCATTTGAAATTATCTCTTCTTCACCATTTCTTACAACCTTATACCAACCCCACCACCACTACCGAACCGAACCAAACCAAACCAAACACAAAAGAAATGGAAGTTAAACGCCGAACCGCTCGAACCCTTGTTGCCAAACTAAGCTCAGTTTCCGAACAAACCCGAACTGAAGCTTTGTCCGAATTAAGGCTAATTTCCAAACACGACCCCGAAAGCCGACAGTTAATAGCCGAAGCCGGAGCCGTCCCTTACCTTTCCGAAACGCTTTACTCTTCTTCTCCGACTATACAAGAAAATGCTGCCGCTACTTTGTTGAATCTCTCCATTACTTCACGCTGTTCTCTCATGTCCACGCGCGGCCTCCTCGACGCGTTATCTCACGCGTTGAGTAATTCATCTTCACCTGCCGTGGTTCAGTCCTGCGCCGCCACGCTTCACAGCCTACTCATAGCTGACGAGTTTTACCGTCCGATAATTGGGTCGAAACGTGATATTCTTTACTCGCTGTTGTCGATTATCACCGCGGCCAACGCGCCACCGCGGTCGATAAAGGATGCGTTGAAGGCGTTGTTCGGGATCGCGCTTTACCAGTTGAATCGGGCGAGTTTGGTGGATCTCGGGGCGGTTCCTGCCTTGGTGTTGTTGATAGTGAGGGATGCGAGGACGGGGATCGTGGAGGATGCCACGGCGGTGCTGGCGCAGATTGCTGGGTGCGAAGAGAGTGAAGAAGCGATGAGGAAGGCGGGTGGATTTGGGGCTTTGGGTGATTTGTTGGATGAAGGGACTGGAGCTAGTGGAAGAATAAGGGAAAACGCGGTGGCGGCTCTGTTGAATTTGGCTCGGTGCAGCAGCGAGAAGGGAAGGCAAGAAGTGAGAGAAATGGGGGTTAAAGTTATGGAAGGTATTGCAGATCTGGCGGAGAATGGAAGTGCTAAAGGGAAGAGTAAGGCGGTTGAGTTGTTGAAATTTGTTGTTGATGGAAATGAGGTGAGGGACTTTAGATTTAATAATTTCAATGATTTGATGAATCATTCTATATGATGTGTTTTAGGTTTTTTATTTTTTGTTGTAGATTCAGGAGATTAGTTGTTGCCATATATGTTTGATGCATTGATAATGTAAACGATACACACATGTAGAAAAAAAAGTGAAAAAGGAAAAATATTAGTTTGTGATTCATAGTCTTTTTTTGTTTTCTCTCTTTGTTCAGGGTTATGTTATGTGCATGTGTCACAGATTTAAGGAAGAGTTTTGAATTTCACATCGAATATAATAGGAGGGTCATTGGGGTATAAAAGGGTTTACACCACCTCCGTCTTATGAGACGTTTTTTGTAGGATAAAATCGTAAGGTCAGGGGAGTCAGAGCGGACAATACCTCACAAGAGTGTGAATCGTGACGGTCAGGTTGATCCGGGATGTCGAAAGGGTGAATGCCCGGGTCCCGAAGTCGCGCGGGTTCGGAGCTTAAGTCTCGACCCGTGACAAGTGGTATCATAGTCAACTCTAAACCGTTTTATCCACGTCTAAGTATTTCGAGGAAGGTAGGTAGGGTGGCTAGCTTTCGTGACGAGAGCGTCACGAGGTTGGGTGCGGGAGAATGTCACGGACTTAAAGAAGAGTTTCGAATCTCACATCGAATATAATAGGAAGGTTATTGGGGTATAAAAAGGTTCACATCACCTCCGCCTTGTGAGACGTTTTTTGCAGAACAAAACCGTAAGGTCAGGGGGGGCCAGAGCGGACAATACTTTACAAAGGTGTGAATCGTGACGGTCAGGTTGATCCGAGACGCCGGAAGGATGAATGTCCAAATCCCGAAACCACGCGGGTTCGGAACTTAAGTCTCGACCCGTGACACAGGGCCATACTTGTGCAAATTGTTTATGCATATGTAAGTTCCTAAATAAGCTCAAATTGAGCAAATATCATAACTTTCAGGAAGTGCATTTTACTTAAAAGCATATGCATAGGAACATCCCTACGTGCAATCTGCAAATAAGCGAACCTGTGAATAGTTTTACTGCTCAGAAATTCGGTAATTCGGTATACCCATGGTTGATGGCCCTTGCTGCATGATTTTTCATTAGGGGCTCGTGCTGCAGAAATAAATATTCTTTTGATGGAATACCGGCGAAGGATAATACTGTAACTTAGGAGTAACTTGTGGATGTTAGGTAGAAACCCGGCCACTGGTCGGTAGGTTAGAACTTGTTTTTACATTGTTTTCTGCTTTAGACAGATTATCAACCATCCGAAGTCATGACGCAGCAGCCATTTCCATTGTGAATCATGAAAGTTCAATATCTGTGTTCTGCAGAAAGTTTGGAATCTCACTCTGTCGAATTTCGTTTTTTTCTAAAATGATATTCATTCTAGTGTCAAGAATTTCAATCATGCTCAGACGACCACAGTAATCTATAGGATATAGCAGATGCCAGCATTGGTTGAAAGTGCACTTGACTTTGGTGTATATCATGTCATGCTATTGCTAACCTCAGCCTGCTTTTTCTAAGAAAAGCCTTCCCGAATGGTACTTCTTTGTCTTCATGTTTCCAAGTACCGTAGTTATAAAATTTACTAATTGGCGAAGCATCTCCCTCTTTACCAAAACCATAACACAAGCAGATGAGTTAGTGACAGTGAAAGCAAACTCGAAATCAAATGGCTGAACCTATTTTTGTTGTAGCTAAACCATTATAAGTATCTCCCTTTTTTACCTCTTTTTCCAGAGATGCATACTTTATGATAGTGAAAGCAGGTGAGTTAGTGGACCATTACAAGCATCTCGCATTACACGTCTGAGAAACTGCTAAGAGATATTGGTGAAGTTTGATGCAATGGCTAATTTTTTCTTCAAATAGTATGGACAAAGACGAAAATTTCTGTTACCAGATTTGCTAGTTCTTCGTTTCAGGGACAAGAAACTGAGAATTGCTTTCTTTCGTAGGAAGGAATCTAATAAAATCAAACTCATAAAATGATACAATACATCGCCATCCAATGGAAGCTATAATAGCTCAGTAAAAGTTGATAATTTAAATCTGGTTTAAAGACTCAGTCAAGAATCTGTTGAATGAGAACCAAGTAAAGCAAGTTGGTCGTCTGCCTGAGCTCCCAGACATACTGGCAACATCAACATTAGTTTGTGAATTGTTTTCGAAGTTCAATTGACAAGAAAGGGGACGCAATATTAAAAAGAAAGTGGAAACCAACCTTTACCTTTCTTCTAAAGCTTTGCCTTTTTATTTTAAAATTGACCTACTTCTATGGACAGAAACAATTCAAATATGAACAAATTTTACTATGTTTGTAATTCATTCGTTTAATTAATAAATATTGAAATTTTGTTCGTAATTATTTGTTGAGTTTAATAAACAAAAAAAAAAAGAATCTATTTATGAATTGTTCATCGAACGTTTTATCCATTTATATAAATGAGCTAAATAAAAATGAATTTTACTATATTCATGCTATTTATATAAATGAACTAAATACAAATGAATTTACTCTATTCATGACTTGTTTGTTTAATTAACAAATAATAAAATATTATTTATAATCATTTATTAAGTTTAATAAACGAATAAAAATCAAACATTTTCAAAACTTTTTTGTCAAACATTCTCTTCATTGACACCCCTACGTCTCCACCCCAAGCCAAAAAAAGAAAAAATTAGGGAAGCCCTGACTGAAGATGCCTTCTGGATGGCCATCCAGGGTTCTTGCCTGGAGTCCTTCACTAGGGATTTTAACCCCTGGAACTCCAGCCAAAAGAAGTTGGTAAACGAACCCTATTGACTTTGGAAAACAGGGCTACGAATCTAAATGTTTGAAGCTGGAACTGCGTGAGTAGGCACAATTTTATAACATTGGAACATTCCAAGACATTTCTCTGTAGTCTGTAATTATACTAGCACCTGCTGGGGATTTTGATTTACTCTTTTCCAAACAAGTAATTGAGACAGACCTCACACATTTGGACAAGGCCAGAGGGAGAGAAGTTGAATCTTGACATTGACCAAATATCTTATGCACTAGGAATGCAAATAGAAAATTCAAAATGAATTATTATTTACAAAACTTGATATTCCAGGTTAGCCTGAAATCGAATCTTACTGACAATTGACAACTCATTCTAAGGCAATGAAGTTGCTTATTGATCTGGACTGGCAACTTGCTCAAGAAAAAGGAAAAACAAGTATCTCATAACCATTGCATATTGGCAATTAGACCCCCATTTCCCAATATGGTTTAGTCTTGCAGGTATCGTTTCCACAGATTAGAGCTTATCAACCATTCCTTTGGTTGGAATTTGGAAAAATTCCATCTCAGAAGCGACTTGAGTAGACATAAGGCTCTGACTGACAGCATTGCAGATGCTTTTTTTTTTTGCACACCATGCCTAATTGCTCTTGTTCAGAAAAGTACTAATACCATTACATGCTTCATACATTGTTAGAGTCAATTTTTCCTGTGACCCAACTGTGCAAAAATATATCGGAACAGGCGATTGAAATGAAATTAATCATCAGCATCTTCAATTCCGTGGCAATAACATCTATTCTAATTTTGACTAGGCACCATCTCTGGTGGGATTTATTTGGCTGGATAGCACAAATGCACAATAGCTTGAAACAACACCTTCAGTAAAAGGTGCCTCGTAGGTATATGCTTAGCGTCACTGTACAAGCCAACATCTAATGAATGTATTATCCACTTCAAAAGAAGGCGTCTTATAGTTTGAAAGATGACGTGAACATTTAGATACTCAGTGCAATTGTAATACACAGTTGATATGAGATTCAGAATTATCTTTGAAACCACGACCTTGTGTTCAACGGGGAGATTTCTTCCTCACCGTCAATTCCTTATTTTTACATCCTTATTTTGACAGGATCAGAACTAGGCAATGACTTGCTTATCTTATGAAATGGCAATGATAATGACGATAATGAGAGGATTCAATAAAGTATTTGGTATTTAAATTTTGAAAAAATGTATAAATTACTATTAAAAAATTAGATATACAATTTATACTATAAACTTTCAAATAATATATTATTTTAATTTAAATTATATAATTATTAATTAACTTAACTCGCCTATGGTATCTAATAAGTGTAATTATGTTATATGAATATATTATTTGTTTAGTAAAAATGTTAAATATTTTATAAAACCCTTCATGTGAATATCATGTGACAAAAAAAAATTAACCGATCTTTGAAATTTTTTATAGTTCCAATAAAAATATATATTTAATTTATATTAAAAAATATTGATGGTATGTGTAGCGAGCACATAACTTGATAATATTTATCAAACGCTACATATATAAGTTGATATAATTAATGAGATTAAAGTTTGGATTAATATAATAAATAATTTAAAATTTTAAAGTGTAAATTATATATTATTTGAAAGTTTATAGTATAAATTATACATTTTTTTTTTAAGTATCAACTTATGCATTTTTTTTAAATTCAAGTAAAAAAAAATGTGACTAATTTTAATGAGAGCGATGGATGATAATGATACATGTAAATAAATCAATAATTCTCAAAATCATTTGTCAGAAGTTTCATCAAGAAATTGATCTTTTAGGTGGGCAATCCACATCTGTATTATTCCAAAGAAGTAGGTACATCACCAAAACTTTATTAAAAAGTTAGGGAAAACTAAAGGAGGAAAATAAGCAATGATAGAAGAAACTGGTTGATACATGACAAATCTAGGCTGCAGGTTACCTTTAATTTTCTTCTATATACCCCATTTTCAACCTTTCCAAATTACAAATGTTTATAAGTTGGCAAAACTCACTATCTGTTTGACCAGAAAATAAGCAAAGTTATTCCCAGACAGCTGGAGTTCAGATTTCAAATTTCTTAAGTTTTGTTCTCTAAGGTCTTACTTTGAGTTTGTTGCCACCAGCTTCAAGTTCAACCGCAATAACTTTTGATAGGCAAATCAAAGTCTGCATTGGTCATGAAAATGGAATTTCAGTACTGTTGATTCCTATATGTAGTGTTGCTAGCCAACCATGAAAAATAAAAATCTCTAAATCTGAGAATTGGAATTGAAAAATCCTTTCAATGATCATGAATTGATGCATGATCCAAATCACCTTCCCCACTTCAAAAAAAAAAAAAAAAACAAAAAAAACAAAAAAAGAAAGGAAAAGAAAACTTCCTAGTTATTCTTTGATTTGTTACATCGAGCAAAATGATGAAATTATCATCATTAGTTGGTATAATTGTCAGGACCATCCTACTTTTGGCTTTGGCTTTTTGGCTTATTAAAGAAACTTAATGGGGCAACCATCTTACAATCAGGTCCACTTGAGAAATCAACCACTTTTCTTTTCTTCAACTGCTTTTCAACTACTTATCAATTGCTAGCCCCGGCTTGGCATTTTCAACCTCTTTGATCCTGTTCATACTTTCAGTCTACTTGTGGTTTTGTTCATACTTAATTTCATTCTTTTTCAATAATTCAATTTGACCTGAAACGGAATAAATATGTTTACTTGTAAGGATTAAAATTTCAGACTATCTAGCATTTTAAAGCAATGAAGTGAAGGACATCCCAATTAGATATTCTATTCAAGCTTCCATAATTAATCATTTAATTTTTTTCAAAATAATTACAGACATAAGTTTGGATATTTCAAGAATCGGAAAGAAAAGAGGTGCAAAAGAGAAAATTTATTAATATTTGAATATCAAATTAAGGAGTTTTTTTTTTTTTTTTAAATATAAATTCATTGATTTAAAGAAATGTGCTTTCAGCAAGTACTACATCTAAAACATTGAAGGATTTAAGATTTCAAATTAGAGTAGACCAAATTAAATAACACTGTAATTTAAAAATTTTTATTTAGTATATAATATGTTATTATTTTATCAAAAATTATAAAAATTTTAAGTAACGTATGATATTTTATAATGTAACTATAAATAAGATATGTAAAAAATTTAAGTATTAAAAAAACTATATAACTATTTAAAATAAAAAAATCAAATAATTTTATTTAAAATTATGCACGACGATCTTTCATTAAAAGAAAATCATTAAACTGAAAAATTTTAGTAAATTTTCTCTCAATGTAGATAACAAGATTAAGATTTTTCCTAATAAATATTAATAATTTTATCATATTTAAAATTAAAATAATTTATAATTTATTATTAATGACTTCAAAATTAAAAGACAAAGATGTAGCGATTTTATCATGAAAGAAGTTATAATCACCCTTTGTATCATCCTTGTAATTGGCTCTCTAAAAAAACAAGAATGCACATTCATTTGTAATAACTATATCAATTTGGTGCCGAGTTCAAACTTTTAACAAGTAAGATTTGTGTCTCAATCTATTTTATTAATCTCATTTTTTTTTAATTTTTTTCTAAATTTCTTTGAATAGTTTTGACTTTTTAATGTAGGTCATATTTAACAAATACAATTTTTTAAAGTTTTTAATGAGAATTAAATTATAAATATTACAACTTTTTACAAATTAATTAGAATTTGAGAATTGATTTTTTTTTCTTCAAATTTTTTTAAATTACAATTGTAATTAAATATTACATAACTGAATAATTAAATAAATAAGCTAATCAACAAATTAAAGTATAACTAGACAAAACCAATATAAAATTGAAACAAATCCATGTCATAACGTTTAGGTTGGGAAACCTATCCATTAGACATCAAAATCATAGAGTTGCTATCAATCTTTTTTATTTAGGTGTGATTGGTTACTTATATAAATTTATCTTTTTTAAGAGTGTCATAAGTGTAAACTAAATATCCCTAAAAAGAATAAATTCAAGTTTACATAATCAAAACTAAGATTCGGGAGTCGGTTATATGCAAGGAATGTATTAGTATCCCTTTATGCCCAAAATTGGTATTACATTAATTATATGTTATCTTGCTTAAGCCTTAATCAAAGATGGTTTATCATGCAAATAAATCAATTTCAATCCTTTTATTTATTTACAAAACATGGTGATATAAAAATTCTATCAAATATCAAGCAATCATGTAATAAATATTAAATCACACCATGCAAAAATTATCATGTAAATATATAAAATTATATCATGCAAGCATATCATAAAAATCAATCAAATAAATAAATTAATAATTATGCAAATAGACATGCAATTAAATATATAATCATGCAATTAATAATGTAAAACGTACAATCAAATATATGATCAAGTAATTAAATATATAAATCATGCAATTAAGTATATAATCACGTAATTAAATATATAAATCATGTAATTAAATTGATAATAATGCACATAAATATATTATCATGCAATTAACAATATAAAACATGCAAACTAAATATATAATCAAGTAATTAACAATATAAAACATGCAATTAAATATATAATCATGCAATCATACAAATAAATAAATTGATAATTATGCAAATAAATTAATAGTCATGCAAATATATTAATAAATCACTCAAATATATTAATCATGCAAATAAAATTTAAGCAAATCAGTTATCATGTAAATATAATATTAGTCATGCAAATTCATGCGAAAATGAATGCCATATAAGAGTAAGCAATTAAATATTATAAAAGTTATGTAAAAATCACAAAAAAAAAGCAAGCATTACTTCAATGAATCACAGGTTTCAACAATTTTTTACCTTTCAAAAATTGATATTTTCTACTATAAATTTTAACCTTCCTTCCAAAAACTCCAATTGGATCTTCTTGCAAAGTTTTTATACTTGATTGTTTTTTCCTTGTTAATTCAAAACTTTGTCCAAATTTTCTCTCTTTTCAATGGCTTTTGTTTGATCTTAAAGTCAATTGCTGTGAGGCCCCTTTTTTTTTATCTTAGATTTAAGGTTTTTATATAGGGATTGAATTCCTTTCGATTTAGAAAAAATTAATTCAACTAAATTTAGGATTTCTCTCCAAACTTTATTCTATGTGCAATCTTCCCTTTTTTCAATAGATTGAGCTCTAAATCTTTCAAAAATTACTCAACCATTAAAGTTGAAATCTGAGATAAAATCCAAGAATTGAATTGAATCCAAGATTTTTCATGCAAAATCTCAAATTTTTTTTAAAATTTTTACTCATTTTTTTTGTTTTTTTACCAATTGACTTTGACTCTTTTAACTAAAAAAAGAAAAATTAAACTAAAAATTAAACTAAAAAATTAAAATACAAACAAAATTTAGGGCTTAATCTTTAGGCCCAAAATTTACTTTTTCAATTAAGGGCAAATTGCATGATCAAAATTAAAATTTGAAACTCAATGAATTTTGAAAAATCATCGGACAAAATAGGGTGTCTATAGTTGCCTTTTTTGTTGCATTTTTTGTGAAACAATAATTGTACAAAAAAAAAGATGTCCATTTTGTTCGAGTCAAGAAAAATCGAAGAAGAAAATTGTAAACCTCTTCAGAGGTTTGAAACTTTTTTTTTTGGGAAAAATGCTCCCCCCACTACTAAGGCTTTGAAACTTTGAAACATAAAATGTTCTCCCATAATTGAGGCTTTGAAACTTTTGAAAATAAAATACTCCCCACAATTGAGGCTTTGGAAGTTTTGAAAATAACATGCTTTCCACGACTAAGGCTTTGGAACTTTTGAAAAATTAAATGCTCCCCACAACTGAGGCTTTGAAACATTTGAAAAATAAAATGCTCCCCCACGACTAAGGCTTTTGAACTTTGGAAAGTAAAATGCTTTCCTACAACTGAGGCTTTGAAACTTTTGAAAAATAAAATGAGATCATTCTTACCTTCGAAAAAGCTCCTTCTTGATGGAGGCATTGAAACTTAAAAAATCTCACCTTAAATTGAGTTTCTGTATTTCATCTGAATCATCTTGATTGCCTTCCAATGTCTCTTCTCAAAATTATTTTCTCATCTAGTTTTTCCTTTTTGCTTTCCAAACATAAGCAATGAAAGCATGCAATGAATGAAAAGATTCTCCATAATTCTCAAATAATTTTAAGATTCAAATTTTAATTTTTCTTTATTTTAAACATGCATGATGCATGGGATGAATACAATGTTCTCAATGTGATGCATGTAACGCATAAGCCAAAGATTTTTCAAAATTTCATCCCAATTCCACAACTTAAACTTTGATATTTCTTTTCCAAACATAGAGTGCATGAGTGCATTAAATGCGATGATATATGCAACATGTAATGAATACAGGGAATAAAACACATAAATGCAAAATTCTTACTCAATTTCAAACTTTAGACATTTTTTTTCTTTTTTCAAATATACATAATGAATGCCATGAATGAATGTAATATTCTCAGTATGATGCATGCATGTAATACGTGTGGTAAGTATAATGTATGCTATGCAATTCATTTATTTTTTCAATTGTGGTAAATGAAATTTCAAAACTTTTGATTTATCTTTTCACTTTTTTTAACTTTTTAACACTTGTAATTTTCAATAAGAGCTATCATGCATCATCAAATAGTCTCATCCATTATATCATTCAAATACAAAGTTTCATTCTTGAAATAGAATCTTAAGACTTTTCTTCATATCTTCTTTTCAGCTTTTCATTATGTTTTTCTTCAACTTCTTTGGAATTGACCAGCAAATGTATCGACTACTTTGTGTTCCAAAACTCCTCTTTATTAGCTTTATCATTTAATCATAACATTTGTAATGTTTCTTTTCATTTGTAAGCCGTAAGGATCAACATTATTTTAAACTTCTTTCATCTTCCACATTTCATTTTCAATATGCCTCAATCACTTCCAACTTTTTTACAATAATGCAAGGATCTTTTATAACGGTCATTTATTCATTCATTATCATTTCAATTCAATGCCAAATATAATCCATTATATTTCTTTAATTAATCATGGGAAGAAATAAATGGTGAAGAATAAGAAAAATCAAAGAAAATGTGTTCATTATAAGAACAAGTTTGGTAAACAATAAATAGGCAAAGAAATCATTTCAGGATGAGTCATCAAGAAAAAGGTTGGGAAGGGTACGCAGTATCTAAGATAATGAATATTCAAACAATTCTAGACAAATTAATTTTGAATTCTTTTTCAAAAGCTCATTCCATTGATATTCTTGATCTTTCATCAATTCAAGCATTATCTCTATTTCTTGGAGATCTTCATCAAGATTGTTTTTTCAAGATTGTTTTTTGTTACTTAAACCGCTCTTTTGAGTTTTTAGTTTAAGTATTCTTTTTTTCTACTTTTCTTTTTTTTGTGTTTAATTTTTTACTTTTTTTTTTGCACATCTCTTTCACATCCTTTCTTTCTTATTTCCCCACATCTCTTAATTCGTTAGTGACATTTCAATCAAAAATTTCAACATTCCCATTACAAGTTTGTCTTAGTTCAACTTATGATTCTCTACGTCAAGAATTCATATTCAATTAAAATAGACTTTGAAAAGACATAACGTAGGCTAGGGTGAGGGGTTATGAAAGAAATGAATAAAATAAGCCCAAAATTAATTCGAAGGGTTATAGACCAAATGATCATTTATTATCATATAGAGCAACTTGGTTTTTTGCCCCATTCTTCATTAATTCTTTCTTTTTTTTTCTTTCTTTTCTTTAAATTTTTTTAATTTGCATTTTTCATCTTTTTTTAGAAATATCTAAGCACCAAAGAGTTTTTTTTTTTTGGCCCCTAATTTCTTTGCCCCTAAAATCATTAAGGACTTTCACTTTTCTTTTTTCTTTGTTTTTCTCTTTGTGATCAAGCTTTTTTCAAATTTTACCCTCAGTGTGGAGGATGATCCTTAGTTGGATTTTTTTTTAAAAAAAATTTAATAGGCTCAAATGGGATAACAAATAGATAATTTTACTCTTTGTGTATAAGGTAGAAGAAAGATGACAATTTTTTATTTAAAATATGAATGCTCTCAATGACAAACATTTATTAACTAAGAGCAAACTTGCAAATGAATCATCACAAAAAATGACACACTACATCACTTCTGTCTATAAATGAGTGAAAATCTCATGCTAGTTTTATTTCATGAAACTTGTCATTTTTTACTTTAATGATCCTAATAGATTAAGAGTATTAACTTATCAATTCCATCAATATGAATGTTGCTTTCAAAATCGAATCCTAAATTATTATCATGATTGTTTGAACATTTATTATTTAGAATATGGGAATGGGTGAAATATGAAAGGCATGTAATGAAAATGCATTTGTCACTTTATTGAAATGATGAAAGATAAATAAAACATTGACATAAAAGACTCGAATGTTTCAAACTTGCATTATTTTATTAAAGTTCCTAAGGTGATAGACATTTATAAAAACTCTTTCAAAATTTTGCCCTAGTGTGGTTAAGTAAAAGGTTCTTGATGACACTTGTCCTTGCTTCTTAATCAAAATTTACCAATCTATTTTTGACCAAACTTTGTAGTTTATACTTTGCAGTTTATACTTTAATCTCAAGATGATAGTCATAAGTAGCATTAGCATCATACCACTTAGGGTATGAAGGTTTTATAGGTTCTGAATAGACTTACAGTAGATTGTGAGGGGTTTGACCTAAGTCCTACAAGGTTTTTCTTCCCCTACTACATTTATTATATCTTTTTTTAACTTTTTCATAAAATTCGATTTGAAAGGCATCCATCATCTTTTGTAGCTTTTGACAAAAAGTATTACAATATTGGATAGAATGCCCCAAAGCTCCTTTATGATATTTACAAGACTAGTTCAAATCTATTTTGTCACAACTATTTTTGTGACTTAGGGGTACTGGACAAATCATGTCTGCCTTAACCAGAGCTTCAAAAACTTGTTCTAATAGAGTCTTGACATCATTGAAACTTTCTTTAATGTGGCAAGTTTTACCACCATTTATAGCATTAGCGGTTCTAGCATGACTTGGTACGGGTTCCCACTAATGTTTGGTCCCTTAGAGGTATTGAATTTTAACACGCCTTGATCAATGAAATGTTGCACATAGTATTTCAAAGTAGGGTAATTTTTAGTTGAGTGATCTATGTTTCCAACATGATAGTCACATATGGTAGTAGCATCATATATTTAGGGTAAGGGCTTTAATGGTGCCACACGGTAAGCTATTATAAGGCGACCTTCTACTAATTGAAGGAACAATTTAGTATAAATCATAGGGATGGGATCAGTCCAAGTCTTTTTTTGGGTAGCTCAAGGCACCCTTGAATAATTGGCTTGTGCATTTAGTTAGAGGTAGAAAAAGGGGCAAGGCCATATATGGGGGTTATGGGTTGGACACCAAGTTAATAAGTAAGTGGTGCAGAGTGATAAGGATAGGTATTTGGTAAAATGTTATGGGTGTAATGGTAAAGGTATTGGTATGTAGGGTGTAGAAGATATCGATGGTGCCCTTTGAATTATAACCCTTCATGAAATACCTTGAGCATTAGCTTCTTCTTTTTAGGTGCAACTCTTTTTTTTGCAGTAGACCTTTCACCTCCTTCTAGTTTTTTATTCTTAATAGCATTTTTAATGATTTCCCTAGATATTATCATATTAGCAAAATTCTTAGTCACATTGTCAATCATTCTTTCATAATAGGAGTTTCGAGAATATTGATGAATAAAATCATGGTTTTTTTTTCGATCAATAGAGGTTGAACTTGGGCAGTCATATCCTTTCACTTTTGAGCATATTCTTTGAAACTCTCATTTGCCTTTTTCTCCATCATTTAGAGAGATATAAGATTTGGTGCCATGTCTATAGTATGCTTATATTATGCAATGAAAATCTTTGCAAGTTCTTTTTATCCACAAATGGAAGATTTATCTAGTTATACATACCACATAGCTGTTAAACTAGTAAGACTATCTTGAAAAATATGAATGAGCAAATTTTCATTATGAGTATATGCAGTCATTTTACGACAATAAATTTTGACATATGTAATAGGGCAGTTGGTCCCATCATACTTCTTAAGTTTAGGCACTTTAAATTTTGGTGGAAACACCATATCAGAGACTAAGCAGGGTTTAGTAGCATCCATTGACCCATAAAAATTCATCCCTTTGATAGTTTTAAGCCTATTTTCAATAATGTTCATTTTTTAGGTTTTAAAATTTTCTTTAATTTCAACAATGCCAATCTTTAACTTTTTTTTCTCTTTAGGATCATTTAGATTTGGAACTTGTGTAAGATCAGACATTTTGATGTCAATAGTAGGGGTAAATGGAGCTAGAGCAACAGTTGTTGGCATGTTAATATGCACATAGGGATAGTTTGTAATGAATAGCATTTGGTGCTGGGTCCTTTGAGATGCCTGTGCTGAACATAGGCCAAAACGAATGGGATATAATGGATCAACTTAATTTTGTATCACATCATTTTCCACTTTCTTCCTGTTGCTCATATTTTTCAATAATTCAATAATAGTTTCCGATTGCCCTTTAAATTTTTCTTATGACTTTTCTAGCTTCTGGAGGCGAAGAGTGTTTTCTTTTTCCATGATCTTTACCTGATATCTAGTATTGTAACGTGTTAGATTGTTTAAACATTAAGCTATACTTGAACCTTAATTTATCATAATTTTTTAAAAAATTAGGATAACTTATTATCATGCACTTTTGGAAAGATATTTATATATGAATGCAATTAGGAGGATTTACCACATAATAATTATTAACCAAAAAAATCTTTATTGAATTGAAAGTTATTTCTAACCAAATCCAATATTACATCCATGAAAAGTTTAAAATTTATTGTGAAAAGAGATCCCTAATTTGTCGATATTGGCCTTGCACTTCATTAAGGAAAGCTAGCAACTTTTGGTCATGTGTTCCCACTAGTGGTAGCTTTGTCTTCCATTCTTTAACTTTTTTTACCATGTCCTTAGCTTTATAGGTAGCCATAATGAATTGATTAAGTAGGCACTCTAATTGGTTGTGTTTTCTCACATATGCTTCTTGGCTTGTTCACATTCTTCATTCACAACACCTATTTGTGTTTCAATTTCAACCACTACCTCATTGAGCATTTGGATGTACTTTTGTGTTTCTATGAGTGCTTCATCTTTTTCTTACATCTTTGCTTGTAATTGTCCATTTTCTTTTAAAAGTTGAGCTAACTCACAATTGGTGAATAATTGTGTGATGTTGAGATAAAAAAAAATATTTTTCCATTCATCTTTTTTCTTGTCTAAGTGCTTGAATCCTTTGGTCCATTTTTTCCTCTAACTCTCTTTTTAGCCTTTTTTTTCAAGCTCTAATTTGTCTTTTTCAACTTGGAGCTTTCTTTTAGCGGTTTTCATTACCAATAGAGAATTAAGAGGTGATGATTTCATTGGGCCATTTGGAGTTGTTTCTTCAGAGATTTTAATGTCTTTACCTTGCCTAATGTGCCATACAAAATACTCAACAGTAACCTCATTTGAGCATCTCTTCCTATCTTCCTTTTGAGGCAAATTTCAAGCTTGTAAGGCTTTGGCTATCTTTATAGAGGCATCAATTTCAACATATGAGAACTCCATTTACTAAGTCTGAAAGCAGTTAGGATAAACTGTTCATAGCCATGTTATTTTCACACCATAATGGAATAATAACTTACTACACCTCTAAGGCCGAAAAGAGGAACCCAAAGCTTATCTTCACAACCATATAATATTAGTCTATAAGGCATCCAAAAAGCTTTCTATATTACATCTTGGCCAGTGAGTTTGCGTAGAAATAAGATCCATATTTCCTTGAATTTTTGTGGGCCATTCATTCTCACAAAATTCCTTAATAGGAGTACTTGTAGTGAAATAGGGCTTACGAAATTTACTACAATTATTTTTTATATGACTTTTCATCCAAATAGTTAACAATGAAGCACATTCAGTAAAATAGCCTTATTTATTTTGACGATAATGATTTAAAGATCTAATGGTCTCAGCTAAAATTACAAGAATAGGGTTGATTTGGTAATCAAGTTGATCAAAGAAATTCACTACTGCAATATCAATATAATCCATTACTTTTGCAAATACCATCATCCCCATATAAAGCCAATGCCATCAAATCCATTCCTCTTTCAGTGCTAAAATATTTGTATATAAAGTCACAAACAATAGACTAAGGAATACCAACATTTTCATCTTTTCCTTTACCCAATTATCAACAGTTTAGACATCTACAACCATCTTTTGAGTAAGCTTTTTACGGTAACTAATCTTTTTATTCTTCCAGCATACCTTGTCAAGGTTAGGGAGATCCAAATGAATGAGAGTTGAATATTCTTCAATAGTTGGCACCATGCCAACCTCATTGAACACAAAACAACGATATGAAGGGTCCTAAAATTGAACCGTGGCCATAATAAGCAAATCATCCATAGGGATTAAAAGAAGTAATGTAAGGTCCCTAAACTTTTTTCGTAAAATCTCCTTGGTAGTAACGCTCTATTGATTTCAAATACTAACCATATTGCCAATATTATTTCGTTTAAGATTGATATAGACTTTGGTAGCCAGAGTAGTTATATAATTGATTGGCAAACAATTGCTTTCTTTATGGTGAAATTTCTCAAACTTCACTATCAAGCTCATAAGGAACTTTGATAGGCTCTTCATGGATGCAATTAAGATTTTCTTTGTTAAGATTGTTTTATGGCAATTACTCCTTTTATAAATCTAATGATGCATGCATGCAAAATAAAATAGAGAAAAAGGTTAGTTAACATATACAAGGAACAATATAAAAGGTTAGTATGCAAAAATATATACAAGGAATAACACAAATTTACAAGAATAATAGCTGTCCCATCATGTGTCTTATTTTGGTTTTTTCTAATAAAAGGAAGGCAGGGCTCTAACTTAGGTTTGGATTCTTAGGGTTCATGTACATGTTGGGTTCAAAGGCTTGACAATCTAAAGGCTCCCAAATTGTTCTTTACATTATCGTCCATTATAGACTAGTAGGGCACCTCAATCTTCACCTACCATTATAGGCTCAAATGAAAATGGTTCAATTTGAGTTGGAGTTTTTGCTAGCTCATATAGAGGTTATCACCTCATGAGAGTATAGGTACTTACTCCCTCCTAATAAAAGGTAAAGCTCGAGTATAGAGCTTATGCATTAATACAAATGTGGTATGTGTAAAGGGACATACCAAATAATCAAATAAATTAATGAACAAAAAAATTAAAATATGCAAAATAAGAAAACAATAACAAATAAGTTAGTAATATGAAAATCACAAATAATTATATAATAAAACCAGCAAAGTAAGGTTTAAGATAACACATGACTAACTAATGGCTTGAGTCTCTAATGTCCCCAATAGAGTCGCCAAACTGTCATAACATTTAGGTTGAGAAACCTACCCATTAGTCACAAAAATCATGGAGTCACCACAAATCTTTTTTTACCTAGGTGTGATTGGCCACTTATGTGAATTTATCCTTTTTAAGGTTGTCCTAAGTGTAAATTAAGGGTCTCTAAAAAGAATAGGTTCAGGTCTATGTTATTAGAACTAAGGTTTGAGAGTCGGTTATATGTAGAGAAGGTAATAGCATCCCTTTATGCCCAAAATTGGTATCACATATGTGTTATCTTGCCTAAGCCTTAATCAAAAGTAGTTTATCATGCCGATAAATCAATTCCAATCCTTTTATTTATTTACAAAACATGGTGATACAAAATTTCTATCAAATACCAAGCAATCATGCAATAAAAATGAAATCATACCATGCAAAAATTATCATTCAAATATATAAAATTATATCATGCAATCATATCATAAAAATCATTCAAATAAATAAATTAATAATCATGCAAATAGACATGCAATTAAATATATAATCATGCAATTAATAATGTAAAACATGCCATTAGATATCTAATCATGCAATTAACAATGTAAAGCATGCAATTAAATATATAATCATGCAATTAAATATATAAATCATGCAATTAAATATGTAAATCATGCAATTAAATCGATAACCATGCAAATAAATATATTATCATGCAATTAACAATATAAAACATGCAATTAAATATATTATCATGCAATTAGTAATATAAAACATGCAACTAAATATATAATCAAGCAATTAATAATATAAAACATGCAATTAAATATATAATCATACAAATAAATAAATTGATAATCATGCAAATAAATTGATAATTATGCAAATAATTGATAGTCATGCAAATATATTAATAAATCACACAAATATATTAATCATGCAAATAAAATATTAAGCAAATAAATTATCATATAAATATAATATTAGTCATGCAAATTCATGCAAAAATGAATACCATATAAGAATAAGCAATTAAATATTATAAAAGTTATGTAAAAATCACAAAAAAAAAAAAGAAAGTAAGCAGTACCTCAATTGATAATAGGTTCCAACAATTTTTTACCTTTCAAAAACTAAAGTTTCTTATTATAAATCTTAGCTTTCCTTTCAAAAACTCCAACTAGATTTTCTTGTAAATTTTTTTTGTTTGATTGCTTCTTCCTTATTGATTCAAAACTTTGCTCAAATTTTCTCTCTTTATAGTGACCTTTGTTTGATTTTGAAGTCAATTGCCCTGAGGCCCCTCCTTTTGATCTTAGATTCAAGGTCCTTATATAAGGATTGAATTCCTTTCGATTTGGAAAAAATTAATTTAACTGAATTTAGGATTTCTCTCCAAATTTTATTCTCTGTGCAATCTTCCTTTTTTCAATAGGTTAAGCCCCAAGTCTTTCCAAAATTATTCAACCATTAAAGTTGAAATCTGAAATAAAATTCAAGAGTTAAATTAAATCCAAGATTTTTCATGCAAAATCCCACAATTTTCTTTTTTCTATTTTTTACTCCTTTTTTTATTTTTTTTTATCAATTGACTTTGATTTTTTTGACTAAATAAAGAAAAATTAAACTACAAAATTAAAATACAAATAAAATTTAGGGCTTAATTTTTGGGCCAAAAATTTCACTTTTTCAATTAAGGCCAAATTGCACAATCAAAACTAAAATTTGAAGCTTAATAAATTTTGAAAAATCTCCAAACAAAATAGAGTGTCTTCAATCCACATACAATAAAATTTGAACCTAAAATCTTGAAGTTGTAAACATTTATAATCACAAAGAATAAATTTTCTTTTTATGGGGAATTATTTTAAATTTTTAAAAGAAACCCTTATAAATTATATACATTGTATTAATATGTAGTAAAAGGCTTTCAAAATGTTTGGGGGTCCATGGCCCCTTCTGGTTTCAATGTGGCTCCACCATTGATCCAAAATAATGTTAGGACATTTTTAATCCATTGGAATTCTATTGGTGATGTAATCGCATACTTTGTAAGTCTATGTGCTGCCCCATTTACCTCCCTTTCTATATGAAAAGCTAAAAAGTGATTGAAGTTTAGCCTCAATGTCCTTGTATCTTGTATCAATTCTCTAATCATTGATATGTTTTTCTCCTCAAACTTTAGCTAGTTTATTACTTCAAGTGCATCCCCTTCTTCTATAACTGATTATAATACGAATTGTTTGAAAGATTCATTTGTTATATTAAGGGCTTTGCCTTGAGCGCACTGTTAAAGTTTGCCTTAGCATAGCCATTTTTTGGGGCTTTTTATTTTGGTATTTCCTACATGATTTGCATTCTAGGCTATACTTGACCTCCTCTATATTCATCCAAAAACTACCTTACATATGCCGTGATCTTCTCGGTAGTTTTCCACCCATTATTTTCTATATCCACATTTTCTATATACACATTCCTATTTGGCCATAACACTAGCATGCAGTCAGTTCTAATTTCAAGCTATTTCAGGTTCTTTTCTCATACAAACTACTCAGCCATCCCTTTTCACTTTTAATCTCTGCATCAAACTATTCATCCCCCTAGCATTCCATTTTCTATGTCACTTGCCACCTTACATCATTTGACTACATGCATCATTGTTTCCTTTTCTTATCCATATCTGGGACATACATCCAAGACATCAATTCTCATTCTCCTTAGGTTGGTAAAAGCTGGTAGTATCCCATTATTTTGGCACCAGCCAAAACTTTTATTTTTGTAGGTATGTTACCAAAGATATTTCCAAAAGTCATTACAAGCTCCATTATTTATGACATCCCCAATGGAGCTGGTGAGAAGTCTATATGCACTTTTCAACATGAACTATGTTAGGCAAAAAGCCTTTATCCAATCAAACCAATAGAAACAAAATCAAATAATTAGTTAAACACACAAGAGACAATAATTTAACTTGATTCGGTCTAATTGACCTAAGTCTATGGATGAGAAACAAGATCCACTAGTTGTAGAGAATTACAAACATATCATATCAACCTCATTCACTAATCAATACTCATAAGACTCTCTCATTCTCCCCTAGTCTTATAAAATATTCTCAATCCAAACAAATACAAACTCTAGTACACTTAAGCATTATACCTATAGAGACTTTCTCAGTTTCCTTTAGTGCATTCACAAATATTCAAATATACACACCCATAAGACGTAAATCTCCAATAATCTTATAAAGTATCTAGCCATAAAACCCTACAACTCTTTTACATTATTTTTTCATACCTAACTCTACAAAGACTTCACCTATTTATAAGCATATAAACTTGCCTATTAATAATCTCTTTCCTCTTAGAATTCTTCTTTTGTGAGACAAACTTACCTATTAAGAATTTTTTTCCTTTTAAAATTCTTTTTCTACAAGTTTTCTTGTCCGTCAAGCAATATCTAACTAATATCAAATAAATCTATTATGAGATTTGAGTCACTATTCTCAATAATCTCTACCTTGACTCAAATTTTATCAAATCACCTATTTTCATACTAGACATGTTTAGTTTCATCTGTAATGGAACTTTCATAATCATCTTCTCTTATGTATCTTCACGTTTCATGCAAATCGATCTTCAAACCTCAAAACTTGAACTTCAAACTTTTATCTTGAATTGAGCTCTTTTAGGTTTGCCTATTTTCATGTTTCAAACCTTCAACTCTTCCCACATTTTAAACCTTCAGTCTGATACCACTTGTTAGGGATCACCACAACTCTAATACCATTTATTAGGGATTACCACAGCTCTAATATCACTTGTTAGACTAAATAGCCCTAATCCATTCACATCAGTAGAAGCGAAATCAAATAATCAATCAATCACATAAGAGAAAATAATTTAATGTGATTCAATTCAATCAACTTACGTTTATGGATGAGAAATAAGATCTACTTATTATAGAGAATTACAAACATACAAATCATATCAATCATTCAACAATCAATACCCATAGGCCCTATCAATCTTCTCGAGTCTTACAAAGTGTTTTCAACCTAAACAAACATATATCCTTGTACACCCATACACCATACCTATATGGACCCTTTCAATCTCCTTTGATCCACTCACAAGCATCATACCTATGTGGACCCTCTCAATCTTCTCAGTCCACTCAAACATACACACCACCATAAAGACGTTAATCTTCTCTAATCTTATGAAGTATCTATTTTATAAAATCCTACAACTCTTTTATATTTTCTTCTCATATCTAACCCTATAAAAATTTTACCTATTTATAAGCATACAAACTTGCCTATTAAAAATCTCTTTCCTCTTAGAATTTTTCTTTTGTAAGTTTTCTTGTCCATTAAGCAATATCTAACCAATTTTAAATAAATTTATTATGAGATTTGAGTCACTATTCTCAACAAACTCATTTTTTTTCAATCCTCGTATGAGTTGATCTTCTTTACTAATGCATTTCAATGGAATGCAGCATATAGACTTCACATCTTTTGTTAAAAAAAATTTGTTGTACTTTATCCTCCTTCCACTTCTTAGTGTTTGGATCAATTAATTTTACCACAAACTATAGTTTGTAGCCCTTGTATATGGTTTGCCTTTGTACTAGGTTTTATCCATGCATTGTTCTAAGTTCTAATTAAGTTTCCATTTCCTACTCTCTATTGTAGTCCCATCTCTAATACCTCATTCACCCTCCACATACTACACCATGTAAGAAAAGGGTTTACACCCGAATTAGCCTCCATGAAATTGGATCTTGGGAAATACTTTGCCTTGAGTACCTTATGAACCAATGACCTTAGCCTTTTTAATACTTTCTAGCCTTATTTTCCTAATAGCACTGCATTAAACTTTGATGCATCTCAAACACTCATTCTTCCTACAACTTTTCTTTGACATAAATTCTTCTATTTAAGTCAATGAATCCCTCAGTCATTTGTTTTTTATCACCACTAAAATCTATTGACAATGCTACTAATTACATGACATAACCTTTTTAGTGAAAGGAAGTAACTCATGGCATACGTTGGTATTGCTTGGAGAATTGCTTTTATGTATATTTCTTTCCCGCCTTTCATAGCATTCTTCTACTTAAGCTTTGTGTCCTTTTATTTAGTCAATTTGTTATTTATTTGAATGCTCTTTTCTTTCCTTTACCCACCATAATAGGAACACTTAAATACTTCTCAGGATTAACGATGATTTAAATCTTAAAAATATGTTTCACCCTTTCCATGCAATCCTGCTGATGTGTTTTTGCTTAATAATAAAAAGGACTTGTTGTAGTTTATTTGTTGCCCTAAACTTTCATCATATCTTTGTAGCACGTACCTCATCTTCATGTATTCCATCTGACTTGCTTACATGAATAGCAAGTTATCATCTACAAAGAGCAAATGAGTAATCCGATGACCATTTTGGCTAACTCTTACACCAATTATCCATTCTTTGGTTTAGTATTTCTTTAGCATGGATGAAAAACCTTTTGTTCATAAGAGAAATAAATAGGGTGAAAAAGGATCACCTTGACAAATACCTCTTTCTAAACAAAAGCTGTTAGTGATAATACCATTAAGGACAATAGAATATGATATAAAAGATATACATCTCATTATCCTATCTATCCCCTTTTCAGCAAACCCCATCTATCTCATTACAACCTCTAAAAAAAGCCACTCAACCTTATCATAGGCTTTGCTCATGTTTAACTTTAAGGCCAGATACCCATCCCTGCCCAACCGTTTGTTTTTTAAGGCATGTATTAATTCATAAGCAACCAATACATTATCAGTAATTAGTCAACTTCGAATAAAAGCACTTTGAGACTCACTAATACATTAGGACAAAACATTATTGAGCCTATTCGCCAATGTTTTCGAAATGATCTTATAAATGACATTGCATAAACTAATGGATCAGAAATTAGCCATTGTTCTTGAAAATTTTCTTCAGGCCCACTTTTCATTTATTTCCACTTTTCATTTTCATCTAATTTCAATTCAAATAACTTCTTTTTATTTCTATTTGATTATTTCCCTTCTCTTTTCTTCTCTTTTATCAAAATACACATTGATAAGTTTCAATATTTAACCAACTTAGTTTATTTTTTGCTTTCCAAAATCCTATGTAAAAAGAAACAAGTGAAAGTAAAAAACCAACGTAAATCATCTGCATTCACAACTCCCACGGCAAGGATCACAGCCTTGACTGAGCTTTAGACTTCTTTTCTGAGCCATGTTACTGTCCGGACATGTTTTTCCATTATAAGAGTAACCACAATTCTCCATTGTATGAACTATGATTCTTGGTCTGAAAGCTGTGTTCCTGGCAACCTTGGGACCATTAACTTGACTGCCTTTATAGCATATAAAGTTTTTTTCATTGAGTATTGAAAAATGTAGGAAAAGTTTTGGCATAAAATCTGGCATAATTAAAACTAGACTTTTGATGACTTCAATTTTTCTATGAATTCAATTAAAGTATTCTTTAATCTTATGATATCTACCTAGAATTTACATTGATGGTATAAAGGGTTTTTGTTTTTTTCCTAAAAAGCTTTATATTGAACTCCAAGTTTAGTTTAGTTTAATTGGTTTATGAAATTACTCTTTAAATATAACATCCAACAGATTTTGGATTTAAATCCTAACAACTACAATTCCTTATTCCAAATTAAGATTTTCTTTGTAAAAAAAAAAAAAAAAAGCTCTATATTTGTTATATGGTATAATATTTCAAAATTTTAAAATTTAAATCCTAAATTCTAACCGGTAGATATGAATTTTTAGTTGAGAAAAGCTTTATTGGTGTAAGTTAGCCAGGTTCTTTATGCTAAACATACAGTATAAGATTTAAAGATCAGAATAAAGGGATCAAAAGGGCAGGAGTTCTATTAACAATTGACCAAGAAATAATGGAATTGAAGCAACTTGATGTGGCACATTCGGATGGGGAATCCAACAGCCAGCCAGGATCAAATATGCCCAATTGAAGAATATGTTACCACAAAGCAATTGCCAACAAGTCATTGTATCCCACTCTAGTCTTATGGCATTCTGTAATAGCTATGAATCCACCAAAGGTTTTACAAAAGGAACAAAAAGGCAGAAGGCAAATCTCAAAAGGAGAACCAAAAGAGGGCTGAAGAGGGGGAAGGAAAGCTAGTGACTAAAGGACGTTCGGTAGTGAACGATAGGGAAAAAAATGGGAGTAAAAATTTGGTTGATGGGTTATGGAAGAGAGTGGGTGACAGACCCACGTGAGTGACCCACCACCACCACTATCACCACCCTTTATCTCTGTCTAATAGGCCAGTGGATTTCTTGGTTGGCTTCATATCAACGCTAACAGCCAAAATAACCCAACCATAGCAATAAAACCAACATACCCACAAATAAGATAACATCAACCCCCTCTCTAAATAAAGTGAAAGCAAAAAATATATAGTTAAGAGGTTACTATCATTAACTCATTTGACAAAAGCTACCACTTTTCTTGGTTGCACTTGCCCACTAACCCTAAGCCCTTCCCTTTTCTTTCCCTATTCCCTCTCCCCTCTCCCTCTCTTATGCTGATGACTCTCTTTCTGTCCTATTGTTTCGGTATTTGAAATTGCTCGAACACAATTAAAATTAAAAACCTAATACTCTATTTAACAGGTCACATTATTTTTTGCTTGCTCGACCATTGGTTGGCAACTATTCCTAACTAACCTACCCTTTTTCCCTTTCCTCTAATGGTAGTGGTTCTCTTATCACTCTCATTCTATCGCCCAGCTTCGTCCTTTTTGAGTTTAAACTTCTTCTTTGGACTGGCTACATGTTAACAGCTAATAACTAGAGTAAAAGTTTCTTTTTTGTTTAGCATGGGGAGAGATGGACAAAGAAACTAACCAAGAAAACCCATCTCTCCTCTCAAATAATAACAATACCATCACGAGATTAGAAGACTGTTCCCCTAAAAAACATCCTGGAAGCACTGCTGTGATTGGTGGCGCCGGCAGCGGTAACGATAGGCTAAAACGTGATGAATGGAGTGAAGGAGCGGTTTCAAGCTTACTTGATGCTTACGAAAACAAATGGGTGCTTAGAAATAGAGCCAAGCTTAAAGGTTTTGATTGGGAAGATG
The DNA here is from genome assembly GCF_002303985.1 of Durio zibethinus. The sequence continues at coordinate 10,038,710 of NW_019168481.1, read as the reverse complement.
TTGCACGCTATGTTTCAGCTCGAGCTAATTGTACAAAGTCCCCAAAGACTCAAACTCAGTGCAAGAACAAGATTGAGTCCATGAAGAAAAGGTATCGATCAGAGTCTGCTACTGCTGATGGATCATCTTGGCCTCTGTATCCACGGCTTGACCTTTTACTACGTGGCAGTGCGCCTCCTCCTCCACCACCACCACAGTTGCACCTATCAGTCCCTCAAGCACCTGTTCCACTTTCTACTAATCCTCCTTTGACGTTACCAGAGCCGTCCATGGTGGTGATGATGCAGCAGCAACAACCACTATCATCTTTGGCGCCTCAGCTTCCTGGAACTGCACAAAATTCACATGGTTCGAATGGTGTTGAAAGGATAGCCAAGGTCAGTAAGAATTATATATGTTTACTATATATGTTTTTCAAAATGGCGCTGCGACTCAAATTTAAGATTTCTATTCAAACTTTATTTTCGGATTAAATTTTGGACCCCCAAAATCCTTTAATAAAATTAAATTATTTACATTTTAGTACTAATTTTTCTTTTTGAATTAGTAGAGTATATATATAATATAATTCTAAGAGCAAAGAAAAAATAATACTACAAAGGAAGGTGATTTCAGCAAAAGTTTTTACTCTGGCTTAATTCTTATGATGTTAAATTGTAAGAGTCCTTTGGACATTTCTTTTTTTAATATTTGTGACTCTTAAATTTTGATTATTAATATTAAGAATCCTATATTATAGTAATGGCTTTTGAACCTTTCTTTTTGTAGCATATTTAATCCTATTTTCATAAAAGTAAATGCTCGTAGAAAAAAGAAAGTAAGTGTCCTTTTTTCTACGCTTATGATTTTAACTCTACTTTTGAACAGTTGCATTTTTTACAATGAAATAAAAATCATTATAACAACCTTCGAAGTTTTTTTTTTAAGAAACCATTTAATTTAGCATGTTTCATGATTAACTCTTATAGATTAAGTAATAACCAATTTAGTATTCGAGTATTTAGCTTAATGATTGTGCAGGTAATATAAGTAGGTTCATAATTTCTTCCCTCAATAAAAGAAATACTGTAAAAAACCTTTTCACTAGGAATTTGCGGGCTCTTTGGATATTAACAGGAGGATGAAGCAGGAACAAAATTATCCAACCCTTTATCAGACAAGGTTGGTATGGAGACAGATAGTAGCACACCAGCTCTTTACAGTGACAAGGAAAAGCAGAGGCTGAAGAAATTGAAGATGAAAATGGAGAAGAGGAGACGGAAAAAGGAGAAGTGGGAAATAGCTGAGAGCATCCGATGGCTAGCAGAAGTAGTTTTAAAGTCAGAACAAGCAAGGATGGAAACAATCAGAGAAATAGAGAAAATGAGAGTTGAAGCTGAGGCTAAAAGAGGAGAAATGGACCTCAAAAGAACTGAGATCATTGCCAACACCCAATTGGAAATTGCTAGGCTCTTTGCTGGGTCAAGTAAAGGAGTTGATTCTTCATTAAGGATTGGAAGAAGTTGATGATCATGATCAATGATTATTACTGAAATCCAATCTGTTATATTTATGAACGTATAGATTTTGCATGTTGACAAATAACAATCGAAAATGAACCCATGGTTTATTCAGTTAGCTATTTTTAAAAAGTGATATTTTTAAAGTTTAAATACCAATAATTGTAATATCTTTTTCTATATTTTTGTACAAAAAAAAAAGAAAAAGAAGAGGGATGAAAAATTAAGGGTTAATGAGGGAAGATATTTTTAACTTGCAATAGGCTAATTAATTAGATAAAGTAAATGGAGTAGGTAAATAGCAGTTTCTACCTCGTTTATCAGCTTCTCTTATAGAGAAATGTTTAGTATATTTGCAAAGAAGAAATGTACCTGCATCATTCTAAATTGTTGTTTAGTACAAGAACTTTAATTCATTGAGGAAATTATATAAGACTTGGATAAGAAGTGAAGAATATATATACACCTTATTTAATTTGCATATTCCCACTTCAATGAAATTTTAATCACTATTCAATTTCATGTGATTATCTGTGGCTTTTTTTTCCCCAAATAGCATTAATTTGTATGCATGTTTCAATGGCTTCTCAAGTAATTAAAGGAAGGAAAAAGACTTTTCGAATAAATAAAAATATATATCAATTATTGACTCAAATGTTTGAGAGCAAAGATTCATGTCAATTTTATTTAGATCTGTTCATAAGTAAAGTTGATCTTTTTTCCTTTTTTCTTTTTTTTTAGTTCTTGAAAATTAGCTATCAGGGTGGAGCTTTGGAGGGCCTAGGAAAAATATTTTAAAATTATGTATATCCTAGAAAAAGTATCAAAGGTTTTCATTGATACAATTTATTTGTTATTGAGATTAATATTTTTATCATTTGTCATTATAGGTAGAGATAGTATTTTCAGCAATAAATATCCTGAAAATTCTTTTGTGCAATGAATGAAAAAACAATGGTTGAATGATAATTTAGTTGTTTACATTATTGATAACTATCTTGCAATGTTTTCAAAATATAAAACAACATTAAGAACAGTTGTAAAATTTTTAACAATTATGATTGAATATGAAAATTTTAATTTTTTGTTACTATATATTATCATTATTATTGTTATTGTTATTTTTTTATAATTTAATATATTTGAATTAAGTCTCACAAAAATTTCTGACTCTGACATTGTTTACTATCATGTTTTTCACCGTATTTGGTTCAAGCGAAGGAGAATGAAGAAAAGAAAAATATACGTAATAAAAAATCAACAATCATATGATATATTGATAAAGTACTGAATTTTTTAATTTTAATAATTAAGATTCATCAAGTACCAAAAAAAGAAAACATAATAGAGAACAAAAATAAAGAAAAAAGAAACTATATATATATATATATTATTTTTTAAATTCTTTAAATTATGATAGGATTATTCTGAAAATTGTATATATTTTCAGGCACCTCCTAAAAGTTATATGTGACATTATTTTTAAATTGTATGATATTAATATCAAACGCTCAATTTTTGCTAATCTATCTTAATCCTTCTTAATTATCAGACTTCTCGAATGGATTAAAAATAAATGAAAGAAGAATCAAATAAAACAAATTTGTCTTAATAAGAAATTTGCCATTAATGGTTAACCAAGTCCATGTTCACTACATCTATTATAGATTTTCTATCTTTAGCTCATTGATCTCATAATCTTTTGAAAATTTATATTTGATGTATTGTCAATATATTAGATGATATAATCTTATTAATAAACAAATATAAATTTTTACAAATCTTTAAAATAAATATTCAAAATTTTGACTTAAAAAAATATTTTTATTAATGAATTGTTCTTATCTGATTCACTGACAGTTTATAAAATTTATACACTGATCCTACATCAAATATAAACTCATCTTTTAAAGGTTAAAATAATTATCTCTAGGAAACTATTTTAAAGTATGACATTTTAGAGTATGATTGTCAATGTAATATTTTAAATTTCATACATGGGATTAAGAGCTAACATTTGTTTTATTCTTTTTTAATTAATTTTTTTAAAACTATATCTTAAAAACTATATGTCAAAATACTAACCCAAATCTAAAAATTTCACAAACAATTAATGAAATAATCTCTATAACAATAAATGAAATAATTTTTATTAGAGTATCATCTGACTTAAAAAATCACTGTCACTATATATTTTGTTAAGCAAAGCAAAGCATTATTTCCTTTTACGCTTCAAAGAAAGACATAAACAAATAAAGTTTTTGATGAATCAATTGTTAACATGTTTAGTTTTTGTTTATTTATAATTATTTGTTAAACTTAACAAGTGATTTTGAATAGCATTTAAAAATATATTTATTAAATAAATTGAATACGAATAAATATTTGTTTGGTCCATTTAAAATTATGAACAAACTCATTTAAGGATTGTTTAAAACTCTTTCATTTAGGATTTGTTTATATCTATTTATCGTTTAATAATAATAATAAATGATATTTTTATCATTTATTCTAATCCTCTTATCCTAACACTATTATTCTTTCGGCCTATTTTCTAACTCGTCACAAAGTAGTTTACACTTTCAACCTATTTATTATTTGTTTATTATGTAAATTTGTTTATCATTCATGAACATATTTATTTATTATTCACGAACATATTCATTTATATATATATATATAATATATATATATATATGAACATATTTGTTTAATGTTCAAGAATAAATTCATTTAACTTAAACTATCCGAATACAAATGAAAACATGAATATCTTATCATTTAAATGAACCAAACTCGAACGTAACAAACAATTTTTTTATCGAATATGAATCGATTCCGAACAACTCTAAAAATAAATTAACAAAGAAAAATTTTAAAAATTTTGGTTAGCGAACACATTTACTTTTACTAATAAACCAATGTTAATTCTCCGCTACGCATGGGTTAATTAAATTGTTTTGTCATTCTATTTAATGATATTTTGCACCATTTAAATTACATTTAGAAGTATTTTTCATCTAAAAGGTTTTAAAAAATTAATCATTCCTAATTTTTAAGAATTTCCTTATCAAATTTATTATTTTTTAAAAAAATTCTAAATTTTAATTCTAAAATTTATTTCATTATTTTTATAAATTTCTCACTTATATTTTATTATTGTTTGAAAATAAATGTAAATTATCATTATTGAAATTTTATTTAAAGTTTTTCATCATTGGATCAAATTCAGCAAAACTTTTCATATAAAATTTTCTTTAAAAATTAATCCTTCGTGATTTTTATGAATTTCGTCTTTGAAATAATTTTTATTCATTTTTAAAATTTTATTTTTTTATAACAATTCTTCAAAATTTTATTAAATTTTTTTTGACTCAAAAATTAATATCAATTATCAATTTTAATTTTTTTAAATTTTCTATAATTTGGCTAAAATTTTAGAAAAAATTTATCTAATATAGAATTTTATTAGAAAATCAACCATTCATAATTATTAAAAATTTCATCATTATAGTATGTTTACATTTTTCAAATTTAAAAATTATTATTTTAACTAATTAAAATCTATCCTAATTCAAATTTTAGGTAAATAATAGATTAAAATAAATTTTAAAAATACAAAAATAATTAAATGAAAATAAAATAAAATAAAATAAAACAAACAAATAAAGTAAAATAATAAAAAAATGATAAATAAGAGTACAATGATAATTTAAATTTAATAATATTGGATAAGTGTCACTTTAAGAACCTTTAAAAAAAATTTAATTTAGTATAGGATTGGATAAGTGTCACTTTAAGAATTCTTAAACGATTCTTTTAATTTAGTATAGTATAGATGGTATAGATTCTTTATAAATAATATTTTCTTTTAGTGAGTAGATATTTATAAAACAATATCCACGCATTTCTTCTATATATATTCTTTTTTTTTTTTTGGTGTAATATATATATTTTTTTAATTCGTCACCAAATATGCTTTCGTTTCATTCAGATTCTACGATGACTTTTGCATTTTATATTAATGGTTGCGATGCGTAGGGAGCCTAGAGTAGCCTATCATAAGGTCACATTAATTTTATATGTGCTCAAATAATAATTATAATTATAATATAATATAATTAACAAAAGAAAATTGATATGCATAAGCAAAAGCGGCCTTTTAATTTATGGGGCCACATTTTGTCAAATCTTTTAATCTATCAAATTCTTTTTTATTTTCATTTTTTATAAAAGTGAACATTATGATTTCAAATTTAAATTTTTTATTTAAATTTTACTTTAATCTTTTTATTTATATAAATATATGTATATTCATATATTATATGTCATATGCATGTCTAATATATGAAGAGTGAAGACATATTTTTACTTACTATCAATTAGTCAGTTAACCACTTATAAAATTCGGATAAATTAATACTTAACGCTTATATAACGATCATTGTCTACAACTTTTCTTTTCAAAGTTGACTATCCAAATCAATAAATTTAAAAAATCCTATAAAATAAATAAATAATGGAAGAAACTCGTTTTCAGATCTAATTATAAAACCTATTGCATGAATCCATTTTAATTCATTTTTTTCTATCAATTGTTTTGTCCCTTGAAATCAAAATTATTATAGTTCACGTTGAGATAGATATGATTCCATGGTATCCATTCATTCACCATGGAAAACATCGATAATTAAAGGAACAAATGATCCTTTTATAAAAACTTAAATAATACCCTCTACCTCTTGATTTAATGGCTAAAGAAATTTTATAAGGACACAGAGATTCTGATTTCGGATTAGGATCTCCTTCTTTTTTTATAAAGGCTATGCCATTCTTTGAATCAAATAATAATAATAATAATAATAATAATAATAATATGCTTATGAAAAAACTTAATTTGCATATCATGTTTATGAAAACTAATAAACTTTCAACTCCTTTTTTTTAATAAATAAATTTTACTCTTTTGGACGGTCATGGTATTAGATCACTCTTCTAGTTCTTGTAATATAAAATTTTAGAGTGATCCCTCCATATCAAAAGACACAAAATACCTTAAACAACAAAATAATTAAGACAATATATATCATTGCCAAATAAATTTAAAAAAAAAAGAGATGATACTTGTCAATATATATATATATATATATATATATAGCATGAGAACGGTTGAAGGTAAATAATTAACTTAAAATTAATCATAATGTTACTATTAATCATAATTTCCCTTTTATGGGTTGTGTCAATTTAGCTGTAGTATTCTAAAATTTAAAAACAAAACTTTAAATAAAAATGGGATTAAGGTAAAATTTACCACTATATCATGATTAATTTTGAATTTTATTATTTTATTGTTTTAATTTTTTTTTTAAATCAATAGTATGTATTTTGATTTCTCTAAGAAATTGTTGGTTCGACCAAGTAGTTTTGCTTTCAAACAAAATATAAGTAGTTTTGCTTGGTTTTGGGCCTCCTAGGCCCAATCACAATTTAGTGAAACATGCCATTTTTATTCATTGTCATAGTCCAATTGTTCAAATATTAGCCAAGGAGCCCATCAATAATAATTAATGGTAAAAATAGTACTAAATGCCAAGTAAAATTTCAACATAAAGGAGATTAAAGCATTTTTAATATTTACCAATTAAATATATGAATGATATTCACTTACATGTGAGTTTTTTTTTTTTAAGAGATATTCAATTCCATTTTATCTCAAATAATAAAGGTATATATGATATTAAACACATTTTTTACAAATAAGATTACCGTTTAAGAATATCTGACAATTTTTTTTTTTTTTGAAAAGGGCATAACCATTACAAGAATATCAAACAATTTACTACTAGCATTTACGCATCTAAAAAAAAAAAAAAGGTAAGGGTCATGAAAAAGTTACAAAGAAAAAATATTAGGAAGTATAATTTCAATAGGACAAAATAGAAACCATTTTTTTTCAATAAAAGGGATTAAATTTCTATGAAATTGATTTAAATAATTTTATATATTAGTTTTACTATATAATTAAGTAGTTTTTTTTTTTTTTACCCATGTCATGCATGAAATTTTTATTATATTTTTATAATTTAAAATTTTAATTTATATTAATTTTTAGGTTTAAATTAGGATAAAATTTATATATTTTGAAAGACTTAGATAAATATAAATTTTAAAATTTTAAAATTTTTAAAAATAGAATAATTGATTGGATAAAATTATTTAAAATTATCCTACATGTTAATAATATAAATTGTTCAGTTAAGCATCCACGTAAACAGATTTTATTAAGTTTTTATGTACATTGTAATGTAATATTATATGTGATAATTTTAGGTTTTAAAAATCATGCTAAATAAATTGTAAAATATCTTTTAAAACACCATAATCTAGAATTTTAATTATTTTAATGAAAAATATCTAATTCTCTAAATCTAAAAAAGAAATCCGTTTACTTTCCGTATCATTACTCAAACTCAAAACTTTCATATCATTAAAAGATTCTAGTTTTTTTTTTCCATTTTTCGTGTTTAGGCTTAGACTTCTTGTTATTAGGTATAAACTCTATTTCCTAATTAATATTTATATAAATATTTGAATGCATTAATAAAATCTTTTCCACTTTATCAAAATTTCACTTATTTATTAACTTTTAAAAACAATTTCAAATAATGTAATAATTGAAATTTCTTAATAAAAAAAATAATTTGAATCTTTTCATATCTCAAAATGTATATACATAAAAAAAAATTCATCCAAACTCCAACAAAAATAATTCTCCTTCATTACATGAGTATTTTCAAGCAGCCAAACATGTTATTAAGTAAAACATCTACAAAAAGTTTCTCACTTCTTCACTAAATCCCCAATTGCAAACCCTTAAACCTCTCTCCTATGTCTAAAAAAGGCTATCCTCAATCCCAAACACTTTCTAACCCAATTCCTTCATTTCCACCAATCTTTTCTTCATAAAACCCCATTTAAAAAACTCACTCCTTTTTTCTACCACCAAGATTAGACCTACCTCACTTTCAACTTAACCAAGAAAGTTGCTTTGCAAACCCTCATTTGGAAAACATAAAAGAGAAGATTATCTTGCGATAAATTTTTTTCTCTTTCTCCCTTAATTTTGGCTGTTTGGTTTTTTTTTTTTTTTTTTGCAATGTACCTTATTGGGTTTCTATAAAAATTAGAAAAAGAAAGATTAAGTGAAGCGCTTTTGTGAAATTTAACTATTATAGAGTGTTTGTGATGATGATTCGAATCATTCCTTTACAATCATTACTCATACTCAATATTCTCTAACAAATAGTGATTTAGCAAGGTTGAAACTAATCCCCACCATTAATGCCCCTTACAGGTAATCCTAGTATTCACCAACTTAACATACGTTTAAAATGAAAATTAAGCTTATTGTATTGGACAAAACTAAATTAATCCACTAAGCCCCAATTAGGGTTGTAATTGAGCCAAATCGAGTTAATGCAGTAAAAAATTTGAGCTCGAGCTCACTCAAAATTTGTTGCTCAAAATTCTACATGAGCTCGATTGAGTTTTAATTTTTAAGATCGAACTTGACTCGAGATAAAAATTAAGCTATTCATACTTACTCGATTAGGCTTATTTACCAAATAAAAAACTTGATTCTCATGCTAGCTTCAAGTTCAATTATTTGTGTTCAAACTTGAGTTTAAGATCAAATAATATATATGTAAGAGTATAATAGTAATTTTTTAATTAAAATAATAATAACAAATATAAAAATATAAAAACTCGATTAGGTTTGCAAACTACTCGAACTGGGCATTAGAATGCTTAAACTCAGCTCATTCAATAAGTCAAGTTGTTTAAACCCAAGCTCTACTCGACAATGATCAAGCCAAACTCGAATAGTTTACAGATACTAATGTATTATTTACACCCCTAACCTTAATACCAACATATTTGACCTATGGCAAATTGTTAATCTTTTTAGTTATTCAAAAATATAAGGTTTATTTTCTTAATATATTTTATACAGAGATAATATTTGTTACATTAACACGTGATTTTTGTTATATTTTCAATGAAGGTTTTTTTTTTTTTTTTACAAAAAGAAAAACATGGTCTTTGTTTGAAATTAATAAAAAGAAAACCAAATGTCTCTTAATAAACTTCATAAGAATTAATAAGAAAAGGTTCAAATAAAAAAGTTCTTAAAAAATGAACAGTGATTACTGCTTCTTATGCCTACAAGTGCACAAATTGTATTAAGTAATAAAGTAGTGAAAAAGATCGTTCCCACTGGGATTATGTAAGGGACATAAAGATAACTAAGTACCAAAATTGATCCTTTTATCTTTATATTTAGATGATGCAAATATGATTGATTGGTGCTTATAACCAAAATCAAAGCAAGAAGAATTGAATTGGCACGAATAATATAAAATAATTGTCCACCTTAAAAATGTATAAGCATAGCAATTGAATGAAATGAATTAAAAGAGGCCAAATGGTATGGTCTTCAAGCTCAGATGAATAACCAAATTAAATTAGCATGAAACACTATGTGCTTAAGCATGAACATATAAATAAAATTGCTTACGTAAAGTAAATGAAGTTGTGATTAATGTTTAAGCAACAAATGGTGAAAAATCATGGCAAAAGAAAAGCCAAAAGCTACCAATAGCCGAATGGTGCAAAAATGCACTTAGGAGAAGAAAACTGAATGGATTGATGTTTTGAAGGCTGGTTAGAATGCTTCACTAGATAATCTAAGCTAGCACTTGAATTGGTCAAATGTAGAAATGGAACATAGAATGAAAATGTTGCAAGAATTAAAAAAAGACTAAGAGCAAGAAAACTGAAACTTCAAAAAGGCTTTATGAAAGTAAATTAGCAAAGAAAGAAAACTTGAAAATGAAAGCTCAAAATTAACTTGTATAAACTTTAAAGAGAGTTTTAAAAAGATCTTAAAATAACTTGAATTAAAATTAAAAAAAACTTGAAAATAAAGATTTAATGCTAGTTTGTCACCTTAGCCGAACTTAAACTAAGAAAAACATAAAAAATTGCTAAGGATAACCTAGGCGTTTATGAGAAGAAAAGATAAAAAAAGTGTAAAGATGTTTCTTTTTCCTCTTGAAAGTAGGCTAGTTATAGGTGAACAACAAAGCTAGAGGGATAAACCTAGAAAGTTTTGTTCTAGTTAAGATGCATTTAAATTAAAAAAGCTTTCTAGATCTAAGGAGATTTAAATGTCGATGAGGAGAGAGGGATGTTTATATGGTCGATTGCATGGCTTGGATCTTAAATGTGATTAGTCCATCGAGCCACCCATTACTTATGTGTCCATGTCATGTTACTTTCGTTTGAATTTTAAATAGAGATAGAGAAGGGATTCGATGATTTTTGAATTGATTTCTTAATCTTTTTTTTTATTTTTTTCACTTGAGCTCACACTCCTTTAAAATTTGAAAGACTCCTCATGCACTCATCCTTTTTATCTTGGCTGAATGTTCATGCATGGTTTCTAATTTTGAATTTCCTATATATCCTTTTACATGCATGGGCGAATGCTCTAGACTTTTGAGAGCACAGATGGCTAGTTCCATAAGTGGGCTTTCTTGGTCTTTGGGAAAATGCTATTCCATCACCTTTGCACAGATTCCTCACTTAATGCAAACCTTACAAGGCATGTAGATAACCCATTTTGTCCAAAAAAAATTTTGAAATTGAAAAACGGGCTTCAATTGTAAATTGGGCCCAATTGAGAAGCTTCAGGCCTAATAAAAAAATTTTAATTTTAATTTGATTTATTTATTTTTCGTTGGTTTTATTTTGTTTAATTTTATTTAAAAATTTAAAAAGAAAAAAAAACAGAAAAAATCAAAAAAATGAAAAAGAAAATGAAAATTTTATTAAAATTGAAAGCCATAGAATTTGATTTTAGCATGATTTTAGGAATCATGCCAAAATCAAATCCCAAAATTAATTCATAGTAAAATCAAGCCAAATCAAATCACATTCAAACACAGATTGGGTTGATTGATTTTCATATTTAAAGGGATTAAATCCTATAAAGAACAAACCAAAAAACACATAAACGATACACAAGGGGAAAAATCTCACAAGGAGGGGAGGTTGGTTGGATTTTTAGGGTTCTAGGTGTTTTTTAAAATTGGTTTAGGGTTAACATTCGGAGGAATTAGACACAAAAATCACACAGAAAAAAATTAAGTCTTAATTTTGGTTGTTTTTGGAATTGAGAAATTCCAAATTTTTTTATTTTTAGGGTTTTCTAATTTTAATTTTTTTAGGATTTTTTTTGGAACTTTTGTACTTTTATTTTTTTTTTTTACTTCTGGAATTGGGTTGGAGTTTTTAGGGATTTGTTTGATTTTGAACTTCTATATTTAAATTTCAAGTTTCTTAAAAATTTTGAGGTTTTGTTGAATTTTTTTTTAAAAATTTCTAGAAAATTTTACGATTTTTGTTTAAAGGTTTGAATTTTTAGGTTTCTATTGAATTTTTATTGAAGCTTCAAAGTTTCTCAATGGTTTTCATGGTGGTTGGAGGGGTTTATAGTGACAATTTTTGGAAATTAAGAACTCTCTGGGAAAGGTTAAACTTTTCGATAGCTAGTTGTATTTTTCGATGTTGAAATATGAATTTTTTGCTAAATTTTGTGTTGTTGAATTTTTCGATAAGGCTTCTAAAGAAAGGCTAGAGAAAATTCAACTAGAGAGAGAAAAGGAAGTCTGTTATGAGAAAAGCATAAGGTTTTTTTGAACTTTTTATATGCATAAAAAATGATGTTGTTTTAAGATTGCTGACCTACGGAGTTCTGTATGCTAGCTTGATTATGATTTAACCCTCAACATATGACCCGCTGACCGATTTTCTTAAAGCCATTGCAGTTGAGCCATTAAATCAGTCGAGCCATCAGGTTGAGCCACCTTTTTATGCCTATAATCGAGCTTCTTCCAACCTTTGAAGCCAAGCTTATCCTCTTTTTTTGTATTATTATTATTATTATTATTATTATTATTATTATTATTATTGTTATTGTTATTGTTATTGCTATTATTATCATTATTATTATTATTATTATTATTATTATTATTATTATTATTATTATTATTATTTTTTAATTATTTCAATTGGTTTTTTTATTTCTTCTTCCAAAAATAAAAGATATTTTTAAAAAAAAATTCATGAGTTCTACTAAACTATTGAAGAATTTTTCATGGATTTAAAATTTTTTTATTAATTCTACTAAACTATTGCATAATTTCATAATCTTTTTTTTTTTTGTAAAAAGTAATAGAATAATTTATATAAAATCCTACCAACATATTGGAAGATAATCTTTGATAGAAAATCTTACAACATATTGGAAGACATTTCTGAGAATAAATTGTTTTTACAAGAAAAAGTTTTTTACAAAAAAATCAAATGAATCCAACAACAAAGTTTTTTCAAAGCATGACAAATAGTCTCCTTAAATACCCTGAGGTTAGGAAATATTCTTAAATTATTACCAACATATTGGAGTAGTTTAAGGAAATTTTTTAATATTAAATTATTTAATAAATTTTAAATATGTTTTAAGACGTAGATAATTTGAAATCAAACTGGTACCATTTTTTGGATGGACATTGTGATGATGCTATAACTTTTCTCACATGTAACTGCATTTCTAAATCTAAATTTAGTTTCATAGAGTAGAATCTACCTTTTAAATATACTTACATTAAGTTTAACATCTCTCTTTAAAATGGGATAGATTCGGTTAGATGACTAATCGCATCTAAAAAAAAAAAAAGATTGGTGGCAACTCCTAAAGTTTATGTTTATCGGTAGGTCTATAGATTTATACGTTATGACAATTTAGCAATTCCACTGGGAATGCATATCAATAGTCGGGTTAGTTAATGATATCTTGTTATCCAAGCCTAGCCTAATAAATTTAAAATTTTTTTCTCTTATTTGTATTTTATTTATTTATTTATTTATTCATTTTATATATCTGTCATTCATTTACACATGCATAACATGAACTCTACACCCGAGTTTTGTCCCTTAGGAAAGAGTAAAATACCTATACTTTCGTGAGATTTCATATCTTTGCATGGACTAATGAAAAACTCTCACTCAAATTGAACCCCTTTCACTTGTAACTTATAATGAGTGAGGATTAGGATGCCTTGCTAGTCTATAATGGACAATAACGTAATGAACAATTTGTGAATCCTTAGATTGTCAAACCTTTGAACCTAGCATGTAAATAAACCCTAAGGGTTCGAACCTAGATTAGAGTTATGCCTTCCCTTATGATAGAAATTCCTAAATAAGACATATGATGAAAATTTTATTTTGTTTGTAAATTTTTTTTTATATATCATTTGCATAATAACCTTTTATGTTGTTTTTTTGCATTTATTTATTATTTTTTGTATATATTATATGTCTACTAATCCCTTTTCTTTTACTATGCATACATTATTATCATTAGATTCATCATAAAGAGTGATTACCATAAAATAATTTTAACAAGAAATGGCTTAGTTACATCCATTGAAAGCCTAGCAAAGTCCTCTAATGGCCAAAAAAAAAGAGTTCGAAGAGTTGAAGCTTGCAAACAAAAGGCTAAAAAGGGAAGTTCAAGCACTTGAACAAGAAAATGATGAATGAAAGAGTTTGTTCACTGACTTTAATACAACATGGTCATTCACTAATCGAGAATTGGCCTAATTTTTGAAGAAAATAAACAGTTGTAAAAAAGCTAAAAGAAAAAAAAAGCGCTTTCTGAAGTACAAAAGCATATCCAAATGTTGAATGAAGTGGTGGTGGAAATTGAAATGCAAATGGAAGCTGTGAATAAAGAATGTGAGCAATTAAAAGAGGCATATGTGAGAAAGCATAACTAGTTAGAGTTCTTACTTGACCAAATCACTGTGGCTGCTTACAAAACCAAAAACATGGTAGAAAAGGTTAAAGAATGGAAGATAAGGGTGCCACCAGTGTAAGCACATGGCCAAGAATTGTTAGATTTTCTTAATGAAATGCAAAGCCAGTATCAACAAATTAAAGATTTTTTTCCTCAGTAAATTTTAAACTTTTCATAGATGTAATATTGGATTTTGTAGAAATAACTTTTATTTCAATAAAGATTTTATTTTATAACAATTGTTATGTGGTAAATTCTCTTTATTGCATTCATAAATTTTTTGTATTCATTTTCATACATAATCTGATAGTTCCATAAGCATCATTTTAAATTTGTATCATAATTATGAAAAATCAAGGATGGAGGATAGCTCAACACTAATATTTTACTTTGGCTCAAGCTAGAAAAATGAAGTAACAAAATGCAACCTACATTGAGAAGTTGAAAAAGGCTAAAAAAAAATTAAATGTGAGCTAAATAAGATCTTAGAGGCACTAAATAAGTTGAATAAAAGAAAGATTGTAGAAGAAGAAGCTAGACCTAAAAACCATATATTGCAAGATGTTGTTAATCCTTTACATCCTCTTAGTTATGGCCCACATCAGGCCCAATTCACTCAAAGCACTTCATCACAACAATTCACACTCTCCATAAAATATACTTATATAAGAATGCTATTTGCACCAATTTAAAGGCAATTTCAAAGCTTTGTCAATCTTATATTTATAAAAAATGCCACCAAACCAATTCAAGTTCCTAACTTAGATGACTTCAAAGAGAATGGAAAGCTGAAATTGAAAGTGGCCAAGTCTTTGAAAGACTCTAAAGCTGATTATAAGATGAATTGCTAAAGAAAAAACTAAAAGCTATTAAAGGTATAGACTTTTATAGTTTCATGGATGCTATTGGCTTTGTCTAGTTTCAAATGTGGTTATACCTCTAAAATTAAGGTACCAGAGTTTAAGAAATATAATAGTATGAAATGTCTTATAAAGCATGTTACAATGTACTATCGTAAAATAATATCTTATGCTAGTAATGAGAAATTACTCATACATGTATTTTAAGATAGTTGGATTGGTTCGTTGTAAAGTAGTATGTCTAGTTAGATAGAACTCGTAGCTAGTCATGGAAAGATTTAACTCGTTCTTTCATCAATCAGTACCACCACATCATTGACTTGATCCCTGATCATCTTTCTATACAAAACATGGAGAAGAAAATAATGGAATCTTTTAAATAATATGCTTAACGATGAAGGGATATGATTGCTCAAGTTCAACCTTTTTTAATTGAAAAAAAATAAGTTTCTTATTCGTAAATACTTTAAACATCCCCTGTTATGAGAAAATGATAGAGAATGCAACAAAAAAATGTTTTTATCTAGTGATCTCAGAGAAGATTATTGAAAATACCATTAAGAGTAACAAGCTTAAAGAATGAAAAGTTAGTAGTGTAAAAAAAGGTTGGACACCTAAGAAGAAAGAAGCTAAAGTCCAAGCCATGAATTTTGAAAGGCAACAGTTCAAATATTATACTTCATATTCATCATTTATTCATTCTACTTCCCTGCAATCAATAATATTGCATAAGTTTCTTACCAACCTCATTATCCAACCATGAATAACATCTACCCAAGCCCTTATCAACCAGTCTTTCAAGCACCTGTATATGGGCCTAATCTTGTCACTATACCAGTTTCAAGACCTAACAGTCAAGTGAGTGGCTTGGAAAGATCTAGGGGTAACTAAGAGAGAGTTTTCATTGATCTTATCCTCATAACTTATATTGTACTATTTTCAAAATTGATCAAAAATGATCTGGTGTATCCAGTTCTTTCAAAACCATTGAAGCCACCCTATCCCAAAAAGTATAAATTTTAATACCATGTATGATTACCATAATGAGAATATGGTCACTCTATAGAAACCTCTTCTATTTTCAAGCATAAAGTACAAAATTTGATTCAAGAAAGTTTGGTGAGTTTTAACAAATTAGGAAAGCTAAATATCCACAAAGGTTCTTTGCCTAATCACCCAAAGGTATAATTTGGGAAAGATTTGAAAAGGTTGATTGAAACTGCTTGTTATTTTAGGATTTTTTTGGAATAATGGATTTCTTTTATGTATTTAAATTTTATCTTATTTTTTATCATTTTAATAAAAATGGCAGATATGATGCATTTTCATGACATTTTCTTTTTTGTGGGAATTATTGTTATATACTTTTACCTTCTCACATTTTTTTCTCATATACATTCTTTGATTCCAAATAATGAATGTTCAGATACTTATGACAATAATTCAGGATTTGATTTTGAAAACATCATTTATGATGATGATATGATTGATAAATTGATATTGTTGACTACTAAATAAAAGAAGATAAATCTGGTGAAGAAAGGTGAAAGTGATGCAATACATGATCTTTGTAATTGTTCATTCACAAGTTTGTTCTTAGTCAATGTTCTCTATTGAGAGTATTCATGTCTGAAATGATAAATGGCTATTTTTCTTCTACCTTTTAAAAAAGGAGTAAAAATATCCTTTGCTATCCCATTTGAGCTTATTCAAATTTTTTTTAAGGAACCCTAGCCAAATATCATCCCACACGAGGGTCAAAGTTTGAGAAGCATGTTTATCCTTAGTGATTTTAGGTGCAAAGCCCTTTTGTGCTCAAAATTTTTCTAAAAAATAATGAAAACAAAAAAAAAAGGAAAAAAAATAAAGTGATAGGGCAAAATATCAAGGTGCTCTACATAAAAAGAAATGATCATTGATTTTAATTATCCTTCAAATATAGTTTGAGCTTATTTTATGTATTTTTTTCATAACCCCTCACCATAACCTATGTTACGTCCCTTAAAAGTCTATTTTGATCGAATTTAAATATTCAAATTAGAGAATCATGAATTGAACTAAAGCAGGTTTCCATTAGATTATTTGGGCTTTCGATCAAAGTGTCACGATGGATCAAAGGGAAGGAGAAATGAGAAAAAAAAAGATGTATAAAAATAAAAAAAGATAAAAAAGCAAAAAAAAAAAAAAAAAATGAGAAAAAAAATACTTAAACTGAAAACCAGAAAAGATAGTTTGACTGAAGATGAAAATTTGGAAAGCAACTTCATTTGAAGATTGTAGAAATATGGATGATGATTGGTTCGAAGATCAAGAATATCAATAGAATGCATTTTTTAGAAAAAATTCTAAGTAGAGTTCAAGATTGTCTGAACATTCATTATTCTAAATGTTAATATCCCATAATATTTTGCTTTGTTCTTCTCTATACTTTTTTTTTATAATGAATACCTATTTTTCTTGTTTGCATCCCTTGAATGAATTGAAAAAAATGTATCATGTTTGTCATGAATTAGAATGGTGATAAATAAGTGAATGACAATGGCCGTAAAAGAGTTTTCCATTATTTTAAAATGAATCTTTAACTTTTAGGTACGAATCGCTAAAATTTTTCAAATGTGAATCCTTAAATTTTTTAATAAAAACCTTTGAAATTTTAGATTTGAATTTCTAAAATTTTATGAATGTGAATATTTAAAATTTTGGATGTGAAATCCTGAAATCTTTGAATTTTGGTTGTAAACCTTGATATCTCTTATGTGAATCCTTATATTTTTAAAATATAAAATTTTAAATTGTGGATATAAATCACTAATAAAAATCTTTTAAATGTGAATCTTTGAAACTTAAATGCGAATTACAGTTTGTGAATCTTTACAAATTTCAAATTCTTGCGAGTATGAAGTTTTTGTGAATCTTTCACTTGAAATTCTTATGAATTTGAATTTTTACAAATCTTCTATTCTTTCAAATCTTTCACTTTTGCGTATCTAAAAATTCTTACCAATTTGAAACCTTTGCAAATCTGAAATCTCTATGAAATCGAGAATCTTGCAAATATGAAACCTTTACGAAATTTGGAATCCTTCTAAATCTAGAATCTTTGGGAAATTTAAAATCCTTGTAAATCTGGAACCTTTACGAATTTGAAACATCTACGAAACTTAGAATCATTGTTAAGATAGAATTTTTGTGAATATGGAATCTTTAAGAATCTTGAATCATTTATGAACTTTTGAAATCTTTACGAAATTTGAAATTCTTATGAATTTGAAAATCTTTGTGAATCTTGAATCTTTATAAATTTTGAAATCATTACAAATTTTTTGTGAATCTTAAAGTCTTGGAATCTTTCAATATTTCTTATAGAACCTTGCAAATCTTTGCAGTTTTGTGAACCTTTGGATTTTCAAATTGTGAAACTTTGGATTTCAAGCTAAAAATTTTGATATTGTTTGACATTTCCTATTTAAAGTTTTTTAAAGTCGTTAAGCCTCTATTTACAGGAGCCCATTTCTTGATTTACTTTTTTAAAATTGCATGCCTTTGTTTAAAAGATCCCTAAGTTAAACCGAACACAATGGTTGTTTATATCTTTGTACAATTTTTATTTCACAAAAAATGCACAAAGATGGGCAATTGTAAACACTTCATTTTCTTTAAATTTTTTTTCAAAACCAAAAAATGGGCTTCGATTGTAAATTGGGCCTGATTAGAAAGCTTCGGGCCCAATAAAAGTTTTTAATTTTAATTTAATTTATTTATTTAAAAAGTCAAAAAGAAAAAAAAAAGAAGGGGAATTAAAAAAAATGGAAAAAATAAAATTTTTGTTAAAAAAGAAAGCCATAGAATTTGATTTTGGGAATCATGCCAAAATCAAATTCCAAAATTAATTCACAGCAAAATTCAGCCAAATTAAATCACTTTCAACACAAATTGGGTTGATTGATTTTTCAAATTTAAAGGAATTAAATCTCTATAAAGAACTAACTAGAAAACACACAAAGGATACATAGGGAAAAAATCATATAGGGAAGGGATGTTGAATGAATTTTTAAGGTTTTAGGTGTTTTTTAAAATTGGTTTGGGGTTTTAACATTCGGGGGAATTGGATACCAAAAAAAAAAATTGAGTCTTGATTTTGGTTATTTCTAGAATTAGGAAATTTTTGGGGTTTTTGGTTTTTTTTTTTTTGGGATTTTTTTTTGGAGTTTTTTTTTTTTTTTTTTGGTTTTTGGAATCAAGTTGGTGGAGTTTCTGGGGATTCGTTTGATTTTGAACTTTTGTATTTAAATTAAAGTTTCTTGGAAATTTTGAGGTTTTGCTTAATTTTATTTTTTCTAAAAATTTTTTAGGGATTTCTGGAGGTTTTGTTTGAAGGTTTAAATTTATAGGTTTTAGTTGAATTTTTCATTGAAGCTTCAAAGTTTCCTGGTGGTTTTCATAGTGGCTAAAGGGGTTTAAGGCTATTAGTTTCTGGAAATTAAGAACTCTTGAGGAAAAGTTAAACCTTTCAACAATCAATTGAATTTTTCAACGTCGAAATTTGGATTTATGGCTAGAATTTGGTGTTGTTGAATTTCTTAACAAGGCTTCTAGAGAAAGGTTAAAGAAAATTCAACTAGAGAGAGAAAATGAAATCTGTTCTGATAAAAGTATAAGGTTTTTTTAGGCTTTTATACCTATAAAAAATGATGTCGGTTTGCAACTATTGACCCATGAGGATCCGTGTGTTGTCCCAACTTTAGCGTATGACCCGTTAACCTATTTTCTTCAAGTCATTGAAGTTGAGTTGTTAAATTAGCTAAGCCGCAAGGTTGAGCTGTCCTTTTGTATCTACAGCCACGCTCCGTCCAACTCTTAAAGCCATGCCAATCTTCTTTTTTTCTTTGGCATTTTTATTTTTATTATTTTATTATATTGATTTTTTTCATATTTATTTCAATTGATTTTTTTCTTTTTCCATCCAAAAATAAAAAAAAGCTTTTTTAAAAAAAATCACAAATTTTATTAAACTATTGAAGAATTTTTCGTAGATTTAAAATTTTTTTATAAATTCTATCAAATTATTAAAGAATTTCATAATCCTTTTTTGAAAAAGGTAATATAATAATTTTATAAAATTCTACCAACTTATTGGAGGATAATTTTTTATAGAAAATCTTCTAACACATTGAAAGACATTTATGAGAATAAATTATTTTTACAAGTAAAAGTTTTTTATAAGAAAATCAAATGAATCCGACGACGAAGCTTCTTCAAAGCGTGACAAATAATCTTCTTGAATACTCCTGAGGTGAAAAAATATTTTTAAATTATTACCAATATATTGGAGTAGTTTAAGGAAATTTTCCAATATTAAATTATTTGATAAATTACAAATATATTTTAAGGCTTGGATAATTTGATATGAAACTAGTACCATCATTTAGATGGACATTATAAGGGTGCTATAACCTTCTTCATGTGTAACTATACTCTTGAATTTAAATCTGGTTTCGTAGATTAAAATCTTCCTTTTAAAGATACCCAAATTAAATTCAAGATCTCTCTTTAAAATGGGATAAATTCGGTTAAGTGGCCAATTACAGCTAAACAAAAAAAATTTGGTGGCAACTCTTAAAATTTATGTCTAGTGATAGGTTCGCGAATTTATATGTTATGACAAGGCATGCAAGCTTTTAAGCATTTTTGGTCCAAATTAGCTAGAATTTATGAATTCTTCATGTAAACTTGGAAAACAAAAATTTGAGCACATTATGGGACAAATGGTTGGAATTCGTTAAAGATCACTTAAAAATTTCAAAATTTAGAGCAAAATTGACCTATGAAAAACTTTTATTTTTGTAGTCATCAAACAAAAATATGAAAGTCAAAATACAAATGTTGAAAAAGCTAGTTGTCCTCTCCATGCATTTTTTCAATAAGTTTCTTAGGTATAATTTTTTTTCTATTTCATTTTTTCAATAATAAAAAAAAACTTTGGTTGGGATTCTTTATTTTAGGTTGATTTGAGTTGAAAATTGTGATATTTTATTTTATATATTGGACAAATGTTATGTCATTTACATCAGTAAATTATGAATTGTTGTGTTTTTTTTTTTTGTCTTCTTAAATGATATTAAATAAGATATTATATAAAAAAAAAGGTTAATGTCGCAAATGGTTTTTGAATTATAATGAAATGTTCAATGTAATATTTAAATTTTAAAAATCTCTAATGCAGTACTTGAATTATGAATTTATTGACTAATGTAATATTGATTCCTAACGTGGTTACATTCAAATGATAACATATGATGGACAAGCAACCTTACAAGTACTATAATAGTTAACATATTTATAATTTATATATTACATTAGAAATTTTTAACGTTTAGATATCATATTAAATATTTCATTATAGTTTAAAAACTATTTGTGACATTATAAAAAATTTTCATGTTCAACCTTTCATGTCGTCGTTAGGCTACTAGAACAACATATAGAGACTTAAAAATAGGTCAAACGTATTTTATTACCCGATGAACATAAGAGTTTATATTAATTGCATCAAACTCAAATATAAAGTGAAGACAAAAGAAATCTTAAGCAAAATAATTATATAGTTAAAACATGGTGAAGGATAAATATGGTGAACATAATCGTATATCGAAAAATACAGAAAACTTGATTTGTGCAAGTGTAGCAGAAGCGACGCAGGAGCATAGTGCAAGCATTGCGAAAAACCACCAACTCGATTCACTGATCGGGAACAAATCATGCATTCGAAATTATTCATTATCCATAGTGTAAATCTATAAACACCAAAACATGAGATTCTTCTAAGAGTTCGTAAGGAATTATTTTATTTCTTTGCTTTGTCATTCTTTCTTTCTATCTCATTCTTTTCTAATTCTAAATGAATGATCACTTTTTCATCATTTATTTTTATCTTCAACATATTTACTATGGTTGAATGCTATGCTAATAAGGAAAAAGATGGGCTACAATTATCACTTATTATTTGAATTCAAATAACACAACTACCTTAGGCAATTTCTATCAATTAAAGACTAAAAGCTAAAGGGTCAAAAATGCCCTTGAATTATAATTCAATAATCATTTGAATCCTTAACATTTTATTACAATCAATCAACCCATTAAACTTCTATTTCGACTCAATTGAACCCTTAATTGGATAAAATCTACTCACATGAAAAATTGAATCAAACAAATTTTGAATTATAGTCAACTAAAGCCTTAGATGAATCTTCAAGAGAAAGTAGGAAAAAAATAAAGTAAAAAAGAAAAAAAATAAATTTAACATTATTTAATTTTCACATATATTAAGTGCATAATGTGGTAAACTTTTATCTATTTAATTGATGTCACATGAAATTTTATCTTAATTGAAAAATTAACAGTGTTAACTTTTTTATCCAAATAAGTGCTTAATTAGATGTAAATAAATATTGGAAGGATTGATTAATTGCAATAAAAAAAATAAGGATTTTGATATTTTTTTAATTATAGTTCAGGGGTTTTTTATGCCCTTTAGCCAAAACTAAAAGAAATTGTCATGCAGTTTTAATATGGTTGGACTCCACCCTTTCATGGGTAAACCTTTCTAACTTCTCTCACTCATACAAAATAGGTAATAAACTCTCATGATCAAGAGAACATTACTTTTGTAACAGGTTCTTACAAGCAAATAAACCATGCGACTAGCATACCTTAAAAACTTAGTTGTTATACAACTATTAAGTATATATATTAGCTCAAAATCACATCTAGTCACTTATATAATTATTAGGTATCTATAGCAACTCACAAGTACAAATAAAGTAAGTATGCAATATCCTAAATCATTTTAGTTACATCTCAAGTTTCTCACAATCTCTATTTCATCATTTTGTATGATACATTTGTGTATTCACAATTATACTCAATGTATCAAACATAACTAGTCAACTGGTGAATACATCCAAATGTGACAATGAAATTATCTTCCTATTTTACCAGAATCTCTCCATTTCAATTCAATTGCTCTCTAGATATGTCTCATTAAAATGAATCATTCATGACCATTAACAACATCCAAGATAGCTTACATTGAACTGAAATTTTAAAAAATAATAAAAAGTCCTTGAAAGTGGTAAATTGAGATTCTTTTAATCTTAAGGGTTTACACAACTAAGAAATAGAGATCGATTCTTTTATTACCCTTATTACGATATTACTCTCATTTTTCAATGGAGCATATGCCTTTCATCATTATATTAATATTGCACAGTTGATAGTTTAAATACTCTTAATATCTATTTAAGTCCACAACTCAGCTTGATTTGTAATAATCAACAAGACTTCCACTTGGCATTTTAAGACAAATAAAGTGAACTGTGGAATTATTCACTTTCAATCATAAATCATATTATCAAATGACCTTATCTTGATCCATTATCAAGGCATTTTAGTTATAAGCTTGAGCTCTCAATCTATAGCTTAAAACCAATCTTATCTCCATGATATCGAACCATTGAGGCAATTACTTGTTTAAAGAGGCTAATCAACTACCTGACAGACCTTTCAAGTCATATCGTATGTGTACATATATAGTTGTACATGTTTCACAAAATAAAGTACTAAACTTTAATGGCATTAATCATAGTCAATATAAATCAACTCAAATGAAAAAAATACCATAAATCATTCACATGGAACATCTTAATCAATACATCTTCATCTACATAACTTAAAATTTTCATGTGGCTATGAAATATATCTCCAAGCATGGGTTTAGTAAATGGATCTAAAATTATCTCATGCGTAAAAATGTAATACATGTTAATTTTTTTGTACAACCATGTCTCTTACAAAATTATACTTTTTATATTTATTTTTTGTTTTTAAGATCTTTTTGTGAATGCAATTTTTGCTTAACTATCACAATTTACAAACATTGAGTTAGACTCATCTTTCTTAATTCATAAATAATTTAAAATTTTCTTAAGTCAAGCAGCCTCTTACATTGCCACTAAAAATGCTACAAATTTAGCTTTCATTGTAGATAGTGCTATTCAAGTCTATTTCTTACTAATCCAAAATATAGCCCAAATTTTAATAAAGAAAAT
The DNA here is from genome assembly GCF_002303985.1 of Durio zibethinus. The sequence goes on along the minus strand of NW_019168481.1, from coordinate 10,014,313 downwards.
ATAGCCATAGGTAGATTTTTATTTAAGTCAACTTTTCAATTGGTGTCCATATATCTAATTAAATGTACAATGCCTTTATGATATCTTAATATCCTTTTCATGGCTTTTTCAATGGGGTTTACATGCATTCAATTGATATTTACTTACCATGCTCATGACATAGTAGATATTTGACCATGTACACATCATATCATACATAAGGCTTTCAACAAAACTAGAGTAAGGAATTCAATGAAGTCTCAGGATATATTTTTTGGCTTAAGTTTTCACTTTTTGTCATATGAGTATCAATTAGCTTATAGAATTACATATTTAATTATTCAAGAATTTTCTTAACACATCACTCTTGTGAAAAAGTCAATGATTTCTTGAAATGATTTCTCATGATTATTAAACCAAGTATATAAGTTGTTTTGCACATGTCTTTCTTTTCAAAATTTGAGGACAACCAATTGTCACCATAGTAAAATATTCATTATCATTTTTAACTAATAGTATATCATCCACAAAGAGTAACAAGATGACAAGCTCATCTTTGAATTAATTGACATACATGCAATGATCTTCATCAATCATGATAAAATTATATGAATTTATTACTTGATAAATACTAATATATCAGTACTGAGAAATTTTTTAAAACCATAAATTGATCTTAATTAGCTACACAATTTTTTTATATTCACTTCTGTCAATGAAACTTATAAGTTATTCCATATAGATTTCCTATCCAGTTTTTCATTTAAAAAGGCATTTTTCTCATTCATTTGATGTAACTCCCAATCTAAACATGCTACAATGGCTAGAATTTTGTCCTTTGGGTAGATTAATCCTTTTTCATAAATTGTTTGATCTTAGACTCTATCACTTCTCCCATTGTTTTCATCAATTTTTCTTTTGCTTGACTTGTGATTCTTGTCAAACAAATTCAACAAATTCATCAACTTTAGTCATACTCTTACTTGGATAAGATATTGTTAGTTATTGATTAAGAATATGCATTAACTAATTTGTAACTTATCAAATCATTTGCATCCTGAATCTTATAAATAGACATTTTCTAACTCATCTACCCTTAATTTGAAAACTTAGTTTTTTAAAAAAAAGTCACATCCTAAGATTCAAAATTGAATTACACTCCAGTCAATTGTTCACTAATGAACACGTATATTTTTGAAATGTTTAGAGTATCTTACAAATATATATTTTTTGCATTGTGAATCTAACTTGCCTTATTGGTGAGCTAACTTGTGAACATAGAGAGTACAACTTCAAAGTGTCAAAGATTAGGTTTTCTCCAGGTCCACAATTCATAAGAAGTGATTATAATTGACTTGGAGGACATTCAATTGAGTACATAGGTAGTTGATAATAATGTTTCACCACAAAAGTGATTTGCAAACTCACTTGGGCATAATTGACTTAACCATTTTTAGAAGAGTTGTATTTCTTCTCTCGACAACACTATTTTGTTATATCATTAGAATGGTTAACTACCTATCAATACCATTTTTATCACATAACTACTTAAACTAATTAGACAAGTACTCACATTCATGGTTAGTTTTCAATACCTTAACATTTTGAATTTAATTGATTTTTCACTAGGTACATATACTTTCTAAAGCACTTTAAAGTTTTAGACTTGTAAAGAATTAAACAGATAAAATTGAACATTTGTTATCATCAATAAAATATGATGAAATATTGACCTCCGTTTTGTGCCCTTACATACATTAAGACACAAATGTCAGAATATATCAATTGTAATGGCACTTCAACTTTATTTATTTTATCAAATAGTGTTTTTCTATCATTTTTTCTACTAGATAGTTTTCACATAACAGTTGATTAGCCTTATTTATAGGGCCTTGTAATCTTTCTTTTGTTAATCTATCCATTATTTCTTAACCCACATAGCCAAGTCTAACATGTCCAATGTTCACATCAATATTAGCATCACAAAACATTTAATAAAAATTCAAATCCATAATGATTTTATTTTCAAAACAAGTCTATATCAATGTTATAAAATTCATAACAGATCCTAAACTAAAAAGAATACTAACAGAAACTAAATTCTATATATGTCAAGTGCAAACAAGATATTATGTAAGACAAGATTTTTTCACCATACACACCCAACTTGTAGGTGCTAATGCCTTTTACTTCAATCTTTAAGTTTGATTCTTACATAAATCTATTTTGCTCATGTCTCGTGCTACATGGTTTGTGGCTTTGGAGTCTCTTCGACTCATTGCATTTACAAGCAAAATGATACTCATTACCACAATTAAAGCTTTTAACATTAGATTTATTCTTCTTAGACTTAGCCTTGAGACCTTTTTTTTTTTTATCACTTTGACCATTTTTTGATCTTTCAGGTGCTTTCTCTTTATTTTCATCATATGGCCTACACTTAAAGCTCATAGCTTCTTTTGAACTTGTGTGTGTCATATACACATTAGCACTAGGCTTGTATACTCTTATATGATTTTCCTCTAATTGAAGATTTCGAAAAACATCTTTGAAGTCCTTATGTTCTCATTTTAGGTTGGGTGCACCTTTATGTGCTCCTAGTGAAGAATAAATATGATGAACATGATCATATATCAAAATAATATAAAATACTTACTTGATTTACAAAAGTACAATGAAAGTGATACAAAAGCGTAGATGAGGCATTGCAGAAAATCACCGACCTGATACACTGATCAGGAACAAAATCATGTATTCAAAAATTAATTACTATCTATAACGTAAATCTTTGAACATTGAAACATGAAATTCCTATGAGAGTTCACAAAATTCTTTTATTTTTTACTTTGTCTTTCTCTCTTTTTGTCTTATTCCTTTTTTATTCTAAATGAATTATCACTTTTTTATCATTTCATTTTATCTTCAATATATTTACTATGACCAAATGCTATGTTAATAAGGGGAAAAAAGAAAAGGGAGACAATTATCACTTATTATTTGAATTTCAAAATACAACTACCTTACACTATCATAATTATTTTTAGTATCGACGAATTTTTTTTTTCAGTAATTATCAATGGATTATCGATGAAATATAATTGTAAAAGAATTTAGGTATCACTGACAGAATACTAACAAAATTTACTGATACAATTAAATCCATCAGTAATTGTACGTAAGAATATGGCGTAAATTACCGCAAAAATTATCGACAAAATTTTTTTCTATAATCCATTGGTAAAAGTTTGGATTACCGAAGAAAATTTTTACTAGGTAAAAAAAATTTTGAAAAAACAAATTTGGATTATCGCAAAAATTTTTTCTCTATAATCCGTTGGTAAAAGTTTGGATTACCGAAGAAAATTTTTAATAAGTAAAAAAATTTTTGAAAAAACAAATTTGGATTGCCGATTACTGACGAAAAACTTTATCAATAATTCGTCAAAAAATGTCTAAAAATTTTAAACCCCCTATTCCTAGATTTGGCAAACCCCAATTTCCCCTAAATCCCAAATTCCCCCAAATTCCATCTCTCTCTCTTCTCCCTCTCTCCCCTTTTCTCCATATTGCACCTCTTCCATCACCGATAAATCATCACTCTCTCCACCGTCGATAATATAGATTTTTTTTGTTAAGATTGTTGGATTTTTTGTTATATTTATTGACTTTTAGATATGTTAGATTTATGTTGATTTTATGGAAAATTTAGGTTTGATGTGTATTAAGATTTATATTTTTTAAAAAAATTTTTATATTTGATATTTTTTAAAATTTAATAATAATTATTGAAATTAAAAATTTATGTTGATTTTATGTTAGGTTTGATATGTATTAAGATATATATTTGTCTTGAAAAAATTTTATATTTGAAAAGTTTTAAAAGTTAATAATAATTATTGAAGTAAAAAAATTATTGTATTGATACCATGTTGGTAAAATTTATAATAGTTGTATAATAGTTGTTGGATTTATTTTTTATTGTTTTGTATAACTCTCAATACATAAAACACTTTTGAAGCCAGCAAATTCCTTCTGGTTAGGAATAGCTTATTTTCATGCAATGAATTATGATAAATTGGAGATTAACAATGGGTCAAAACTCAAAACTAGTCTTTTACTCTTAGGATTACTTTTCTGAATCTTTTAGATAGCGGCGTCATTTTGGAAAGCATTGATATGCATATGATCAAATTGGAAGTCTATGAAATGGTGCATAATTACAGTTAATGATGACACTATGATGAGTAATTCTTTTCCTTCTAAAATTCCGTTGGGTGATAATGCATTATTGTCTAATGCAGCAGCAACAACTTTTTATCCATCTTTTCTATTTATTCTCCTTCATTTTATTTTGCCAAGCAATATTGCTTCTGTAAATTAGGATTCTGGCCGTGTTGGTTATGGTGATGCTTCCAATTCAGGGAGTACTCAAAGGTTAGGTTTCCATCTCATTTAGGAACTCTTGTATTCAATTAGGTTTTAATTACTTTTCATTTCATTGCATTGTTGGCATCATTCAAGTTCTAGTTTAAATGAGGTGAATTTCATAATTTTTCTTCTTATCATTTGATTGTTGGATCTTTTTTTTTATCTTTTTCCATAATATGACATGACAAGTAAATTTTTCAAAGGATTGATGTCATACAAGCAATTCATTCAAGAGCTTAAGGATGATTTACTACCAGCTGTAGCTGAGCGTAAGTACTAACGAGAAATAACGTTATCAATTTGGTTTTATCTCGTGGCTTAAAAAAATGGGATGTTAAGTAATTGTGGCTTTTTGCTTTGTAGGTATCAAGAATACAAGTCAGAATATATATCTACCCAAAAACGAGCATTTTTTTATGCTCAAAAAGATGAAGAATGTTACTTTCCATTGTTTATTAAATTCCTGACACTTTGTGCACCTTATTGTTCTAATTAGACTTGCTTATGTATGTAGGTTGAGAGATAACTATCATCCAATAGACTTGGTCACTATTATTAAAAGGTTAGTTGTACTTGCATATTTCATGATGTTTCATTTCATGCATTTATTAGTAAATTGATGAAACCCCTTTGCCGTGCATTTTGTAGCACGGTGTTATTAAAGGATTTGGTGTCATTTTATCATGCTATCGTTGGATTCTTTCTTCAATTTCTTTTTTTTTAGGAGTAACTAGCTTGCATGAGATGAGATTTTAGTGGTGGAAATTGCATGACATTGTGGGTGATGTTATAAGGGTAGAAATAACAACTTCTTATATGTCTTGACATGTGAACTTAAAACTAATATTGCTATATATTAGTTTGTGTATTATCAAATATTTGTTAAGAATTTGGAACATATATGTATTTTGTATTTTTATGTAATTAGAATTTATAAATAATTTTGTAAAATATTATTATATTTTTTATAAATGAAATGAAATGTTTTATTTATTTGTTTTTTATATTTATGTATGTTTTAGTATTTATATCATTACTTTAAAAACATTTCAAAAATATAATAGAATGATAAAAATTATAAAATAATAATTAAATAAAATTAAAAAATAAATATTATCGACAGAAATAATAAATATTACCGATAAAATTTTCATTATTATTGATGAATTTTTTAAAAAATTGTAATTAATATTAATAAATAATTAAAGTAATATACTTACGAAAATAAATTTTTACTGATTGAATTTTTCTTCAATAATTTATCGATGTGATTTTATAATACCAACATAATAACATTATCGATTTAACTAATACCAATAAAATTTTTTTATTAATAATTTTATTATTGATGAAAATTTTAAATATTACCAACAAAAATTTTCATTGATAATACTTATTTTCTGGTAATGTATCAATTAAAATCAGAAAGAAACTATCATGAAGTTTTAATATGGTCGGGCTCCACCATTCACGGGCAGACGGCAAACCTTTCCAGCACATGGTTTCAACCATATTAATCCAAACTTGTGCACAAAAAATATATGTTTGACACAAAAATATATTCATGAGTCAATATTTTTTAATTATTTATTTTAATAATATTGTATTTTACGAAAAAATTAGGACAAAAAATAAGTTGAATTTTCTGTCTCAATCAATCCTCTGTAATTTAAAATTCAACATTGTCAGTTGTGGCAGTTCAACGTAATTTCAGAACCACCCACTTAGAAGTAAAATCCAATTGAAAATTTTATTCCTTCTAATTGATCCATACATTGAACTCTCTCTCTCTGTCTCTCTCTGTCTCTCTCTGTCTATATATATATATATAGAGGGTCCCAACCCAACCACCCCATTTCAATTTCTCACTTTTTGTGATACGATGATCTTAAGCCATTGACGTCATCAAATTGCCTTTCAAATTCACTGTAGTTGCGGCACCGCAAGTCTAATGTGAAAGCACGATATTATAATGTTTTTCCAAATTCTGAACAAAAATTAAGGGGCTGTGGAGTCGTACATTCCCTTTTGACTGGTCTTCAGCCTTTTTTTTTTTTTTTGTGATTTTCCTTTTTCATAAAAAGTTAAAAGATTTTCAAGTTTTATTTGGTTTTAACCTCCTCTTCAGTATATTAAAAAATTTTACTTTTAAAATGTTTTTTTTTCACAAAAACCAAATCCTAATAATTAATAAAAAAATTAGTTATCCTACCAGCTAATTAATTTTACCAAACACATGGAAATAATATCATTAAGTTGTAACTGTACAATGTATAATTTCACTTGAAAGGTAAAAAAAAAAAAAAATCATGAAGACCCAAAAAAAATAATGCTCAACTTGATATGTACTAGAAAGTAATTTCTGTTTATAATGCTGTAATGGATACTTTCGAGTTTTACTTTTTTAAGAATATATCCTATCAATGTAATGCATTTAAAATTTTATTTTTAAAATATTTTTATAAAAAACTCAAACCTTGCTCATTTATTAGAAAATAATGTAAACGAACTTAAGTAATAATAAAAATCTCAATCCATTTGTCAGCTAACCAACATTAAGAATATGAATTTGTTTAATCTTATTATGTGCATATTTAGTTTAAGTTCATGTTGGATTTGTTTAGCTTTAATTTATTAATTAATTTATTTATTTGATCATTCAATAATTTATTATATATAAATATTTGATATAATTATAACTTATATTTATAATTTTAAAAAATAGAAGTAAAAAAAATAATAATAAAAGCAGCACTAATAATAAGCGGAAAAAGCAAAGGGGAAATGGGAATTATTCACAGTTATAATTTTTCTATGCTGTTTATGCTTTCCGATTTTTTTTATCAAAATTTAATGTATAATTCATATGTAAGAAACAACTAAGAATTATACAAATATAGTCATGTAAATCAACAAGTAAGAATTACACAAATATAGTCATCAAAATCAACAAACATTCAGACTAAGCCGAGCCGCCCACCCAATTGCCGGCCATCTTCCCACGAAAAACACATTTAACATTTGTTCTTATACAGTATGAACAACCACATTTCCGAAGGCCTCCGCCGGGGAAAAAGCCAAGAACACGAGTGCAGCCATGAGCCCAACAGGAAAGAACAGAAGCATCAATGGTGGAGGCGGTAGCGGCGGCAACATCAAAGGAAGAACCAACACAGACACCGTCAACGCCGCCAGCAGGAGTAATCCCCCTAGGCCAAAAGGCCTCAAACACTTTGACATCATACAATAGCTTTCCTACAATCTTGATATCGGCGAAACTCTTCCAAAAACTGAATCAAATATTTGAATAAAAAAGTTGTTTTAGAAAGCGAACCAAATGTTAGATGAAAAAAGAAAGGATTTTGAGTTTAGGGTTTTGGCAGAATAAGGAAAGAATGAAATTGATTGAGAGAGTTAGAGAAACTTTGGTATGGGTTTTAGGAGCAAAGAAATGAGAGATGTAGATAGATAATATATAATATATATCATAGTTGTACGATGGCTGAGGTTATTTGTTTTATTATTATTATTTTTTTGACCAAGAAATCTAGTATGGAGTCTTGATCCGTATCAGACAGAATTAAGGAGACGGATCTCAATATTCAGCTGATCATTTTGGCTACATTTTTTTTATATTTTATAAATTAATTCAATATATAATACTTATTATATAATTATTTCTTAACATTTCTTAACATTTTTAGTGGGTTTTCTTGAAATTAAAAAAAATATCAAGTTGTTTTTTATGATTTAGTCTTTTTTTGTCCCCCTGGTTACCAAGTAGGGAAATAATAAAATTTTTCATTATTATAATAATACAACTAATGCAAAATTAATTTATATTTAAACAAAGAAATTAATTTAGTTGATTTATATAATCATTTTAAAAAATAATTTTTAAAATTTTTTTGAAGAAGATGTTTAATATTTAAATCTCAGTATTTAATCTCTTATTATAAAAAAATTTTTTGTTTTTGTCTAAAAGTGAGGTGATCATTGGCTGTAAAGTCCTATGATATATATGTTTTATGACCTATATGTTGGGATTTTTTTTTTTTTTTGGGGGGGGGGGGATATATTCATAAACACAAACAAATAAGTACAACAAACAAAGAAAAAATATTTTGAGCTTAGGTCTCTCCTTCCATCACTAAATTGTAAGGTTTACAATTACCACATATGGTAAATTAAATTGTTTTTTCCTTTTAATCACTATTTTTAGTTAAAAACTGCTTAGTAGTATTTAATGGTATAATTTTGTGAGCTTAATTGGATTTTGTTTTACCTTAAAAATTAGAAGTGTTTCTATTATGTTGGAAAAATATTTTACTGAAATATTATCTTATGCATATATATATATATATGATCCTTAACCTACAAATATAGGGAAAAAAAAAACTTCTTGTAATTAACTAAGGCATAATTTAATCATTAATCACACTGGTACAATTTATATAATATTCTTTCCATCTCATTTTTGTCCCTCTTTGACTTTCACCTATATTGAAAAGAAAATTTTAATTTTGATGTATTTGATGTTTATAAGTTCAATTTTTTTTTTATAATATTGATGTACCATACTTTTAATTATTATCAAAAAGTAAAAAATAAATTAAAAAATAAATTTTAAATATAAAGAGTAAGGGTATAAGGTTTTCAAAAATTAAAAAATATATATTTTGAGGACAATCCAAACAAAAAGTAAATGAGAAAAATGGGACACAAACAATATAAAATTTTAACAAAATAATATTGATTTTATAGGATTCGTTTCAATTTTTCTTAATTTTGATGAGAACTAAAAAATAATAATAATGAAATTATATATTAAAACGATAGATTTGAAGCCAACACTTTCTTTTAGAATCAAACAAATGTATCAAAATCAGAGAATTGAATTTAATTTTACAAAATTTTGTCATTTTCGTCTACTTTAAATACCAAATCTAAATCCTAAATCTCTTATATTGTTAAAATTTCCAATCTCAATTTCAATTCAAGGAGATAGAGAGTATTTCCACACAAGCCTTTTGTTGTACAAGATGCCGTCTAGAAAAATTGGAGTAAAATTTACTTGATATTGGAAAAGTGATGGGCAAAGGAAGTAAAGGTGATTTCACAAATATACACAATTTGCGTTTCTCACATTTGTCACAAGAAATGAATTTGAGAATTGATTTCCGTCCATTATTAACTTTGCAAAGCCAAGGACAAAAGTTCATGACAATTGCCAAGAAGGCATTAAGACAATGAATATGTAGAAATTTCCAATATTGACAACTTGGATTGGTCACACGTGGATTCATACATTCACTTTAAGTAGAAAATCAATATTCAAAGTATTCAATCCAAAAAAAGGCCCAACTCTTCATCTGGCCACCATCATAATAACCATGTGTGAAAAATGTTTCAAATATTTTTATTGGCTCCGTACTTTATTATTCCATATTTTTTAGTCTCTTTCTATTTCCCCCTAACTTTACTAAATCTAACTTGAAACCTCCCTTGCCACATGGGAGCCACGTATTCTCCTTCCGGATAAATACAAGATTCAATTGATTAATTAGTACTAGTAAAAATAAGTAATCACTCCAATTTTTTGAAAATAAAAGAATTCTCACTTTCCCCAAACAAATCTTTAGGAGATTAATTTGTTGAGTTTAAACCCTTAATGTGAATTATTTTTTGGATTAAATTGATAATTCAGCATGTATAAATCCTTAATACTATAATTTAGCTTATATGATTTTTTTGGTTACACAACATACATAAAGATTTTGAACTATAGAGTAGGAGGTGGTTCTTTCTCCTCTTATAAATTTTACAATAGATGTTAATATGAATCTGAACTCAAATCTAAGATTGAACTCGCTAAAACTCAATTTGATCAAAATCAAAAATTCAAATCTAAAAATAGTTAAATTCAAAATAATCCAAACAGTAAAAATTTGAACTCAAAATCAATCCAAAGTTGAAAAGCATACTTAAATACTTACATCTTCTATAAACCTAAAAGTACATCACTAGCTTGAATCCGAATTTGACTTACACCTGAAAATGTTTGAATCCGAAAAGATCCAAACCTAGAATGATTCAAACATAAAATAATCTGAATCCTACATAACTTGAACTTGAAATAACTCAAATCCAACAAAATATAACCCGAAATGATCCAACCCAAACCCACCTATTTTGCTACCTCGCCTACTATTCATCGTATAAACTAGAATAATGAACCTCTAAAATTTCAATTGTTAGAGTATTGTCTTCTTGAAATATCATGTATTAAATTAGATCTATCACCTTTTTTTTTTATAATACTAAAGAACTAATATCAAGTTCAATAGGAGTGGCAAATAGAAGGCCCTCGTTGAATCATTTTGAATTTAGATTTTAAATTATTCAAATTTGACATTCAAATTATTTGAGTTTAAATCAATGAATTTGAATTTAAATTGTTAAATTTTAAAATTAAATTAATTTCATGTTAAAATCATCTCAAATTAATCATTCAGGTCATTTGAATTTGAATTCTACCAAAAAATTTTTGGTGAATTCGATTTTTCGATTATTAAATTTTTTTATAAAATTAAATTTAGTTAACTTCAAATTCAATCAAAATGTTGGAATTCGAGTGAATTTTACTAATTGTCCTCCTAACTAATAATGTAATTAATTGAGTTTGAGACGATATAGTATTAAATTTGAATTCAACTTCAAATTGAGGTTCGAAATTTGATTTCAGCTCGATCAAATTTTATTTTTTTAACTTGAGCTTGACTTGAGATAAAAATTAAATTATTTGATTTCATTTGGTCAGACTCAATTAATATATAAAAATAAATCAAATTTTTATGTTCGATAAAAATTTAATTATTTATACTCGAATTCGAGTTTAAGATTTTTTTTAATTAAAATATAAAAATTCGTTTAAGCTTGTGAATTATTTGAATTAGATATAAAAATACTCAAATTTTACTCAATCAATAAATTAAATTACTCAAATTCGAATTTAATTAAAAAATAATTAAATTTAATTTAAATAATTTATAAGTATCAATATATCATTTATATCATGTTCCCAACTCAATAAATTAGTGTAGTGTATACAACACTATGACGTAAATTTGGAATGTTTATCACAAGTAGCAAATTTTAATTGTCCAAACAAAACGATCAGAGGCGGCTGGTAACGATGACATGAGGGGGCCTTGGCCCTCAAATTCTCTTTCTATATCTCTCTTTCTCTCTCTAAATATATATACTAAATACATTTAATATGGTCCTCTAATAAAAAAATGTTAATTTTATTATTTTTATATTTTATAAATTAAATTTATATATTGTAATTTAATAAAAATTTAAATCATATTTATATTTATTCTTTTATATTCAATAATTATTTTTTATAAATTCTTAAAATCAATAAATTTATCATAAATTTAAAATCACAATCAAATGATCTCAATAAAAATCAAAATAACATTTCAACTTTCTTAATAAAATTCAAGTTTTCAACCAAATACCAGATATGTTTTTTCTTTTTTATTTTGTAGTACAAGAAGATCGAAGTCTATGAGATTTAGGGATAGGAAAAGAGAGATTTAGCTTACTAAATATTTTTTCCATATAATTTTTATTTTTATTTTTACTTTAAATTTGTATCACATGTTATTGTAATTGTTTTTCAAAATTAAAAGATCATATTGGAACTATTTTATAAAAGGATAGAAAAACACTAAACTTATAATCTCAAAATTTTATCTTCATTCTTTTAAAAGTATATTTAATTTTCTTATTTTGATAAAATGTTTGATGATTGATTTATTTATTTTTTTTCACTTTTAAATTGTCAAAACAATTAAAAAAATTATATAATTAATAATTTAATAGTTAATTATAAATTATATTATTGTTAAAGGTACAATGTTATCAAAAATGTTACATGTTTTATTAGTATATTATTTGCATATTTATATATATGTACATATATATATTAATAAGTATGATAAAATATGTCTTATGAAAAAATAAGATAAAGTATATTATATATTATTAATTGACTCCCTCAAAATTATATGTCAAATCCACAACTGAAAACAATCTTATCTATCAAAACAAATAAAACCATATCAAAAATTAAAAAAAAAAAAAAAGACGTCTCGTTATCACCCACATGCAAACAAATAAGAATATACCATATATAATTTCACCTACATGCTTACTTATATAATATTTTATTATAGAATACATATAGCTTTTCTTTTTGACATGCAAGAAAATTTTTAAAATTTCTCTTATATGCATGACACATATGATATTTTTTAATTTTAAACTATTTTTTAATTTTAAACTATTTATCAAAAAATATATTTAAAAAATTATTTAATTATTCAAAATTTTCAAATTTTAAATAAGGAAGACAAATTTATATATATATAAAATAAAATCTATTATGTTATTTATAATTAAATCTCTATTATTTTTTTTACTGCAAGTATTGTTTCAAATTTAGCTATATCTTTTTACAAGAAGCGTTAGTTTTAAATTTTTTAGTGTTGGTTTCACATTATCAATATATCTTTTGGTCAACTTAAATTTAAAACAATTAAATAGATTAAATTATCCATTTAAAATAAAAATAAATTATAATATAAATTTAAAAATTTAAAGTTAATCTTATTTAATTCAAATTTCATTAGTTATTTGGATATATCTCTTTTTTAAATTATAAATCTCAAAATTGGATATTTTTACCTTCAAAAGTTTTTTTATATTCAGTTATTTTTTAAATGTTTTAAAATTTAAAAATATAAATATCACTTATTATATTTTTTAAATTCAAACTATATTTATCAATTTGAAAATTATCTATACACTTCATTGTTATACAATAAACCTATAAATAGTATGTATTACACCATTATTTTTTCAATTTACAACTTTCATTTGAAAGGTATACTGTTACTTTTATAATTTTATTCTTATAAAAGTAATTGTTTCAATTCATTTTTCTTTTAACATTCATTAACTAACCTTTTTTTTCACATTTTATTCAAGAGCTTTGATCATGTATCACAAAGTAATGGTATGTTCATAGATATTTATTAAAATTATTTTGTTTTTTAAGAAATTTAGAAGACAATACAACTTACTAGAATATCCTTTTTCTTGAAATTGTTTTTTTTATTTTTTGATTCTTGGTGAATTTTTAATGATTTTAGTCAATTATCAAAAAAAATTTTTTAACATTTTACATTTTTCATATATTTCAAAAACTGTTTACTTTGTTATAAATTAGTTCTTGAACCCATATAGTTTGGTTCTAATAAAATAAATACTATTATTTTAAAAAAAATGCTCATCTCATTACTTGCTTCAAATCGTGAATAATTATTTTGAGTCAATTAAAGAGGTATCAATAATATATATTATTTTTTTTTTTCTATTTTAAGATAATGGCTCTAGAAATATTCAACTTAATTGTATCATATATTATCACCATTAGTTTAAAATTTATAGTTATATACTTTTAATATTTTAAAAAATATTGTAAGATAATTTATAAATCAAATGGTTTTGTCTATCACATTAGATTTTTTTTTCATTTTTATCATATAAAACATTTTTGTATTCTACATATTTCCTCAACTACTTTAAATAATTCATAAATCAAACACTTTAAATGTTTTTTCATCTTTTATGATGAATCAAACATATTATAAATATATATGTATTTTTAAAATAAAAATTTTAAAATCAAAATATGATTAATTATTTTTTATGAATAAAAAATTAGAATATATATTCTTTTATTAAGATAATATAAAAATTAAAATTAATTAAAAATTAATATTATAAAAAATATAATAAAAATTTTGTGCATTATATAGGTTAAACAGCTAGAGATAGGATATAAAAAATTAAAAAAATTAACAAATAAAGAGTTTGAAAGATGGTTAAAAAATCCAAAAATGCTGCAAAGGCCTCTCTTGGGGGCGAGAGCAAAGTCATAAAAGCGTCCTAGTTCAATGGATGGAGTGTGAAGCGTGCCTTTCAACGCAGGCGCGTCCGGCACACACAGAGATAATGACGGGTGAGATTCATTTGACATCATTTTGATTGCGATCAATGCTTTTTTTTGTTGATGCATATTTTACATACTTTCGTGTAAGAATAACCGGAATTTAGTGAAAGAGCAACTGAAACCAAATACATGGCGAAGAGGCCAGTCTTCTGATTTTTAATGCCAGGACAAAAACAAGTCGGTTGAAATATGAATGCGAATTCTTATTTAAAATTTGAATTCGATTCAAAATTCATTATTTAAAATTTAATTTAAATTATTTAATTTTTAATTTTTAAATTTAAATTTGACTCAAAATAAAAAATAAATTATTTAAACTTATTTATTTATCTATAAAAATAAATTTATTCTTATATTCGACTTACAACCTATTATTTATATTCAAATTCAAACTTAAATTTATATATATGAATAAAATAATAAAATATATTAAAATATAAAATCTTAATTTGATTTACGACGAGTATTAATATACACGAGCTCGGTTCATTTGATAAGTTAATTTGTTCAAACTCAAATTCAAACTCGATTTAATAATGATCCAATCAAATTTAAATTCCTCATAATCAAGTTTGAATAACTTACGAATATCGATATATTATTGACACTTCTAATATCTAGTGAGATGTAATTTAAATAAAAATTTTAGATTCAAGCCATATATTATGCTCTTGTTTGTCATTTGTATAACCAAAAAAGAGTAATCCTAACAAGTAAAATTGAGTCTTTAAAATAAGGTTTAATCTCAAATATCCATCAAAATTCTAAAATATCTTAAAGAAAATAACCAAAAAAGACCTAAAATCTCTAAAACAAAAGTCAGTTTGGTGACATGAATATTACCGTATTTCTGTTGTGCTGAAGTAGTGTGAACTTCAAAAGAAAAAATGCTTCTGCAAAACTCATCCTACTTGTATCCTTGGATATGTTTTCCCCTTGCATTAATTCTTTACGCGCCCAATATTTCTGTTTTCTATTTACATGGCCAGGTCATCTTGTGTTGCTTTTCACATATTGGTCTCTCATGAAGTAGTTTGCTTCATATGTGCATATTTGTATAACAAGTAAAAAAACCTACATGTTCTGCCATTTTTTTAAGAAAGGAAGCCTCCCAAATGATGTGTTATGCGCACTAAGTCTCGTTTTACAAGATGTTTAATTGCAATGCTTTATATTATTTATAGGTTCAGATCAAACCTAGTGGTGCATCGAGTGGTTGCTTCGTGAGAAATGGAAGAAGCTTTTTCAAATGATGATATTGCAAGTGAAGCCTCATCTCGGTTACCAGCTAAAACCCGGTGTCCTGTAACTATAAGTACGTCTCTAAAACATGGAATCGCCATGTATCTAAAACATGGAATAGCCCGATTTCAGTCCTTCATTTTTGCAAGCTTTTGAGTTATATTCAGAAATTAGAACTTATTCTTGAAAGTTGGAGCTCATTTGTGCTCTGGTTGTGATGAGACAAGAGATCGTCAGTCAGACCCAAACTAGTCTTCTACCCATCAGCATTCTGCGAATATAGTTGTGGCTCCTTCCCAACCCATTTTCAATGGACGAATTAATGGCTGTGACTAACAGTGTACCTGCGGAAGCATCTACTGAGAGAATGAACAAACCTAAAATGGGCCCTGGTCCAACTGCTAACAGTTTCATCAGATTTTGAACTTGAACAATCTGACGAGAAGTGCGTATCTTCCTCCATTTGCTTCAATGATCCCCTGCTTACTTTAACTATAGAATTGCCTCCGACAAGTCCGAAGCCAATGGAGAACCCCGTGGAAACACCTATATTAGCAGAGGAAAATGGTTAAAAACAAATGGTAATTTCTTAACCCCCAAAGTTCAAAACTAAACCACCTGAAAGCTCAAGAAATCATTACAAATCCAAAGCTGCCTAGACTAAAGCCAGGTCCCAACTTGGTAAAGCCCTCCCTGCAGTATTTTGCAGAGAAAAGTTTGGCGTCGGGACTCAACAGGAATGCGGCCTTTATATTCCCACTTGATATTGCTTCCGAATAGTCATCAATGGAAGTAATGTTTCAGATTTTCTTTGGCTTGAATCCCGAAATTTTTTCTAAATATGATCAGACAGTGAAAGGATTTGCATCATAAGCAAGAGCTGCATTCGTCCACTTCAGTGAATTAGTATTTAAGTCAGATGGCACAACTTGTGAACTTGTTACCATAGAACCAAGACTCGCGGTAAAGGTTGTGGTGACTGAAAGATAAATTTATGCAATATATATATATATATATATATAACCATATGTATTTACTTATTTACTTATTTAGTGGAGGTGACAGCGAAAATCTGACTTGAATTACGGGACATTAAACAAGATCACAATATGAAAATTATTCATTTTTACAATGTAAGTCTTTTTGTGGAGACTCGCACTGTATTGTCCATTTTTACCCGAAGGTCTCATAGTTTTATCCTACAAAAGGTGCCTCACAAGTTTGGGTTTTAGATTTCTACATATATATATATATATCATAACAAAACCTCAGATTATCCCGATGCTTGACGTTTCCATCAAGCCTAACACAAAGCACATAAATCCACTGAATCACACCAAACGTTGGGCAAGCCTAACACAAAACATACATAGATCACAAGAGCACACCAGACATTAAGATTCTAAAGGTGATTCCCACCATGTAGCACTTAGCTCTTACAAGATTTTAGAGGTGATTCTCATGATGTAATACTTAGCTCACATTCGACTAGTAATCGCTTTGATACCATTTGTAGAGACCTACACCTAACATGTAAGGTATTATCCACTTTGACTAAAAGATCTCACAGTTTTATCCTACAAAAGGTGTTTTACAAGTTTGGATTTTATATCTCTACATATATATTATAGCAGAATATCAGATTATCTTGATGTGGAATTGGGATGTCACACTTTTAACACCCCGAAGCGAGAATTCCTTTTAAGAGTTGTACAATGCCTATTCGATTGCTCTCTTTTTTTTTCTTAAATTTTTTTCCTTTTGTTGTGTATAAAAAAAAAAAACTTTTTCACGTATTTTTTTAATAACCGAATGCCATTATATTGGGAGATAAGGAGCAGCAGTTTATTTAACATTTAAGTTTTTGTAAACTACCTAAGTCAATTTTTATTTAAAGAAATAAACTACCTAATGGTAGTTACCTGTTATGGGCGTGTCTTAAATTTTCTTCATCTCCCATTTGCATAGAATAGGTGTAAAACTCTCATAATCTTGAGAACATTTTCTCTATTCTTTATATCAGGTTCATATAAGAAAATAAACTATGTGACCAACATACTTTGAGAGCTCGGTTGCTCTACAACTTTTAGGTGCATATAGGAGCTCATTATCACATATAGTCACTTATACAACTGTTAGGTATGTATAATAACTCTCAAGTACAATTAAAGTAAGTATATAGCATCCTAGATCCATTCAATCACATTTCAAGTTTCTCACGATCTTGCTTTTATCATATTATATGATATACTTATGCACGCACAATTATGTTCAACATTTTAAATATAATTGGTCGACCTATTAATATAACAAAATATGACTATAGAATGATCTTCCCTTTTTATAAAATCTCTTCATTTCAATTCAACTGCTATCCAGATACGCCTATTAGATTGAATCATCAATGACCATTAGCAACAATCCAATATAGCTAACATTGAACTGAAATTTTAAGAAATAGCCGAAAGTCCTTAAGACTACTAAATATGAAATCTTCTTATCTCAAGGGTCTCACATAGTAAGAAAAAAAATATATTCTTCTATTAAATTTGTTGGTCAAATAATGCATAAGTGGTATGAAATACATATTACGGTGCTACTGTCCATTTTTTAGGGAGCGTATGTTTTTCATCATTTGTATATTAATACCGTACAGGTGATAGTTCAGATACTCCAAATATCTAACTTGAGTCTACAACTCTACTTGATTTCATATAATTAATAAGACTTCCCTCTAGCATATTAAAATGGACAAAATGAATTATGGGTTTATTCACTTTTCATCACAAGTCTCAATATTGAGTGATGTCATCCTGATACTTTATCAAAGCGATTTTGTTTTAAGCTTGGGCTCTTAATCTATAACTTTAAACTAGTCTCATTATTATGGTACCAAACCATTAAGGTGATTGCCTATATAAAAAGGCCAATCATCTGTCTGACATACCTTTATAATAATATCGTATATGTACATATTCATATACATGTGTGCATGCATCATAAAACAAAGTACTAAGCTTTAATAATATTAATTGTATTCAATATAAGTCAACTCAAATGAAAAAATATCATACATTGTTCATATAGAACTATTCAATCAATACATATACATCAACATCTATGCAATCCTAAAGATTTCATGTGGCTATTAAATAAATCTCTAGGTATTTGCTTAGTAAATGGATCTACAATCATCTTATGCATAAAAATATACTGCATGTTAACTTTTTTTTTTTTACAACTTGTCTCTCATGTAATTATACTTCGTATCTATATGTTTAATCTTAAAATGATATTTAAGATCTATTGTGAATGCAATTGCAACTTGACTATCACAATTTACCAACACTAAGTTGGACTCATTCTTCTCAAATATCAAACAATTTAAGAATCTTTTAAGTCAAAGAGTCTCTTACACTACTACTAAAATGCTACAAATTCATATTCTATTATGGATAGTGCTATACAAGTATGTTTCTTACTGCTCCACGAAATAGTCCCACTATTTAGTTAGAAAACGTAGCCAGGTCCATATAGTAGACCAAATGCAAAGCCCTTCCTTGATAGCATAACGAATAATCTACAGTGCCTTACAGATATCTCAATATCCTTTTAATGACTTTCCAATGGGGTTGAACTTGATTAGATTGATATCTACTTACCATGCCTATGGTATAGCAAATGCCTAGTTCTATGCATATCATAGTATACATAAGGCTTTTAACAACACTAGAGTAAGGAATTTTTGTCTTTTGTTCCTTTTCTTGTGAAATCTTAGAGGTTTTGACCTTTTGCCATAAGAGTATCTATCAGCTTATAGTCTTGCATATTGAATTATTCTAGAACTTTTTTAATGTATTGCTTTTATGAAAAAGCTAATAATTTCTTGGAACAATCGTTCATAATTTTTACACGAAGCATGTAAGTTGTTTCACCTATGTCCTTCATTTCAAAATTTAAAGACAATTAGATTTTCACTTCAATGATATACTCTTTTTCATTACCAGCATATAGTATGCTATCCATATAAAGTGACAATATCATAAATTTATTTTTGTATCTTTTAATATACACACAGTGGTCCTCATCAATCATGATAAAATCATAAAAAATTATCGTAAACACAATTATGATTTTATGTAACAAAATACAAGAAAAAATCATAACAATTATGATTTTATGTAACAAAATACAAGAAAAAATATGAATTCATTAGTAAACACAAGTAAAAAATAATAATAAAGACTCATTAAATCATTTTTTATGATTTGACATCCCAAAGTCTTCAAAGACAAAAAATTTTTTAAAAAATTTTTCTTAAATTTTTAATTTTTAAAAATATTTCAGAAAAAAAAAAAGGGGAATTCGAATGCTTTGGATAGAGTATTTGAATGCTTGTTTTTTATTAATTTTTTTTATTTTGCCTAAGGCATTCCGAAGCCCTATCTAAAAACCAAAAAAAAAAAAATGATTCGAAAATGTCAAAACATCGATAGCATTTCCTTTTTTTATTTCAAAAATTATCATAACAACATTAATCATATCAAAAACACAAAAATTATGTCAACTCCTATGGATATATGTAAGCATGCAAGAACGTACTATGTTTTCGGTTATGAAAACCATACAAATGAACCAGAATACAAGTCAACCTGGTTTTAATATCAATGAAAGATAAAGTCTTGTAAGATACACACACACACACACACACGGTAGTTTCTCACGCTTTGCTTCGGTTCAACAACAACAACAATTAAAAACACTAAAACATATTTGTACATACCTATTTTATTAACCTCTGAAATATTAAGTTTACTAAAAATAAATGTGAAGATCTCTCATGAACAATAAAAAAATAAAAAGAATTGAAATGGGTTTAGAAATTTATAGCATAAATCAACAAATTCATTATCATATTCTTTTAATACCTTTCGAATTTGTAAGTTAGGTCTTTTAATTGATAGATTTTACAAAAAAAAATTATAAATTAGTGAGTATATTCATCAATAAATTATAAGAGTTTAAATAAAATGATAAAAAAAATACTTACAAATCGATGAATGCTTTTTTAGAGAAGCAAAATCTAGATGAAAATTAATGAATTAAAAATGGGCAATTTTTTTAAGGCTTTTTTATAAAGGTTTTAAAAGATTAACAACATTAAATAGATTGACAAGAAAATGGTTGGATAAGGCAAAGGAAGAGATTTCATCATCTTTGAGTTTAACGAATTAAACTTTCCACTTTTAACGAATTAACTTTCTCTTTATGAACGGATTAATTATGATAATGGAGTGAAGAAACCGATAATTGTTGAAATTAAATGTTTTTTTATTTGAACATTTTTTTGGATAATTTTAAAGTTTTAATTTGTAAGCTCAAAGGTCAAACCAATTTGTGGAGTTATACAACCAAACAAAGAAAAAGATTTCTTTAAAAATAAAAAATAATTTATTTATAAAGTTGACACGTAACATCTTTTGAGAAAATAATAAATTCAAATAGAATTATATTATATATATATAAACATAATTATATATACTTACTTATTTAGCAGAGACGAAAGTGAAAATTTAATTTGAATTACTAATCATTGAACAAAATCAAAATACAAAATTTTTTTCCTTTTTACATCATAAATCTTTTAACAAGTCAAAGTAAAAACTGCTCTTGAAAATTGTACAATGTCTGTGAGATTACTCTTTCCCTTTTTCTTAAATTTCTTTTCCCTTTTGTTGTCTATATAAAAAATACTTTCTCACCTATTTTCTTAACGGCTAAAGGTCATTATATTGGGAGATAAAGGAGCAATATTTATTTAACATTTAAGATTTTTGTAATTAATCTTATCTCAATCATTATTTTTAATCACATCAAAATCAATCTCATTATTATTTAAATAGACTTTAAACCACATGAAAATTTTGTCTAAATTGTAGAATGCAAATGAAATTATCTTTTTCTTACTAAAATATGCACCGGACAATATATATTTTACAAGATTTTACCTAAGTAATTGTTTTTTTAATGATTAATTTTACTCTCGCGTAAAAGAAAAGTTGTAGGTCAAAATTACAATTAATTGATTTTCATGTTTAATCACATATATAATTGTTTCTTTATATTCATATTTTTAAAAAAATAATGTTTGAAATATAAAATAAATCATTATACTTCGTTAATTTTCTCATCTAATCCCATATTCTCTTTTTGTAATCAATTTAGTCTTTAACATTTATTCTAATAAATTATAATAAAAGATATGAGATTTTTTTAACAAAAAACTGAAAATTTAAATAATATGTTTTGTATTTTAGTAAAAAATAATATATCTAATGTATTTACTATAAAAAAAAAATTACTACTACTAAAATAATTGGGCAAACGTTTTGACCAACGCACGTGACTTTGACCACCCACCGTCCGATCCGTTCTTAGAGCTTCACTTTAGGGGGATCTTTTCTCTATTTCCTCTCTCCATTTTTTTCTTCTGCCAAAAACTGATAATTTTCTCTTTTTCTTTCTTCTTTTCAAAACTGAAAATTTCTCTCATTGGTTACAATCCAAAAAACACTCAAACCCTAAAAATCAGAATTTAAAAAAAAGAGGAAATTCACAACCATTGGATGATGTTCCGTAGCATCGATCTTCATCGTCGAATCCAATGGATGAAACATAATCCGGTACAAGCCCGAGCATTTGTGTAAACCCAAAAAATGCCAACCAATGAAGCGTCTGAATAAGAAAAATTATCACTTTTGTTGAAATTTGAAAATTTTGATATTTGAAAAAAATTGAGATTTTTCATAGTATTATGTCGGATTTGGTGGCTCGTACAGGTCGACTTCAGCAAAGGTACGAGGCCGGTTGTCGGCTTGTGGCTGGGTATGTTTTTGTTCTGATTATTTGTATATTTAATGTGTCCATTGTAGATATGAAAATGTGTGTGCATGTTGGTTGATTGATCTTTTTTTTTTTTTTTTGTATTTGCTTCAGTGCTGTATTTTTTACGGTTTGAATGGTTTGTTATAAAAATAGAAAATGAGCTATTTATTTTGTTTCTGGTGTTTATGAATGATGCATTTAAGGTTAAAACGAACGTTTTTTTTTTTTTTTTTTAAATTCTTGAGTTGAAGATGGAAAATGGTATATTTTATTTTGGTGTTTATGAATGGTGCATTTTGAGTTTTGAATTGAATTCTGGGATGGAGTTGGCAAATGGGCATGTTTTGTTTTTGGTGTATATTTTGCTTGTATATTGGATATGTCTGCCTATGAAATTTTGAATAGCGCATTAATTTAAGGTTGAAATGGTTGTTTATTAAGTACATTTTGACAAGTAGATAGCAAATTTTTTGTTTTTGTTTTTTATGTGTGTTGTCTATCGTTTTTTGTTTACATGTGAGAATAAATTTTAAGACTCGAATGGTTTACTACATTTTAAGACAGATTTGTTTTGTTTTTGGTGTACAGAGATTATGGATTTAACGTTTGAATGGTTTATATGCAGAGAGAGAATGGGTATTTTTTTTTTCTTTTGCTTATAGGAATGATTCATTTGAGGTTTGAAAGGTTTATTAACTTTGGCATGAACGTGGCAAATGAATATATTTTGCTTTTGGTGTGCATGAGTTGTTTATGTTCCTTTTTGTATTCTTATACAAGTGACACATTTTAATTTTGAAATGGTTTGTTACATTCTTATGATGAAAATTGCAAGTGGGTGTTACGATTTTATTTTTTAAGTTAAAAATTTTGGTATTCGTTCATGGGTTTTATCTATTATATGTGTGTTTTATTGTATGAAAAGTGTCAATATTGTCCAGTTAATGGATGATAATTGGTTATTGGATTGGAAGTATGTGTGTGACACTCTTTGTTTTCAGGTAAAAGATGAAATATATGGGTAGAATTTTCTTCTCTACATTGTCTGAGGAGTTTTTGAACTTAAATTCAAGGAGAATTTGTCATTGTGATTGTGATTGTGATGGATAGGCTGAGTAATGGAAACACTTGGTGTCACCTTTGTTAAAAATTTGAGCATCATGTGTTAAATACACTCTTCTCTCATGACAGGTGTATTCCATTTAGGTATAGAAGTTTAGATGATTTAAATAATTCTGAAAAGGTTGTTGAGGTACTGATGATTAACTCAACTAGCGGACCGGGTCTTCTTTTTCCTAAGGTACAAACTTAAAGTTGTGTATTATTTGGGCATGTACTTACTATTTTCAAAGAAGAGATGATTTATGAATTCTACCGATTTCTTATGAATTTTTTGCTCTCTGATTTTAGGGAGGTTGGGAGAATGATGAAACTGTAGAGGAGGCTGCAGTGAGGGAAGCTATTGAAGAAGCTGGAGTCCGAGGGGATTTAATGGTGAAAATTTTCTTCCACACTTTTTTTATTTATTTATGCATTTCCATTTCTTCTTTTGTGTTTGTGAAAGATATAACATATATTTCTAACGTTTGTTCCTTTTCTGATATTTTGGATTTTTTATCACAAATTTCTATGCATATCTTTCGTAAAATTAATTAGCTTTTATTGTGCCATTACTATTGTTGATATTATCTATCATCATTATCAAGCTTTTAAGAAAGATTAGATTAGTGGCATTCTGACTGTGATATCTTGGAACGTACATAAACGGAATAAAAGTTTTAAAATCAACAACATTCTCATATGAGGTAGTATTATCTACGTAGAATAGATAGTCATGATATATACAAGTGATTTGACTTTACAACGATTTGATCTTAGATGAAAAATCAAAAAGTTATATAAAGATGAGTAACATATCATATTCTTTTAAATCTTGTGTATTTATTCGTTTCTTGATATACATGTACTTCAATTCTTCATAGGTGTGTAGAGAATATGTTTATGCTCAAATTCTAGGACTAAGGAAAAAGGACTGCAAATAAAATTAGCAATCAAATATGTCTTAAAAGTATAATTTATTTACTAATATATCCTTTAATATATAAAAGACTGTGATTAATCCCCTTGCCTTTACCTCATGAGAATTACATAGTTCAAAGTGGATTTGTTTTCTATTTTATCTCTAGATATATATTCAGACAGTTCAAAGTGATTATTATTATTATTTTTTTAATTTTTAGAAGGGACTAATTTCTTTTATTTTACTGGGATTAAGGATTTCATAGGATATTATCATTTTAAGAGCAAAAGCCATCAAGATGAATTCAGCCCAGATGGTTTATGTAAAGCTGCAATGTTTGCTTTGTGCGTAAAAGAGGAATTAGATTTGTGGCCAGAGCAGAGCACCCGTACAAGAAGTTGGCTAACCATACAAGAAGCAGTCGAGAGTTGCAGGCATGAGTGGATGAAAGAGGCCTTAGAGGATGGCTTCTGCAAGTGGCTTGCACAAAAAGAGTGACGAGTGCCATCATAATTAATTTACTGAGTGTGCATAAAGCAAAAGTACTTTTAGCGACGCACACACATTGGCAAATCATGTCTACTTTTTTCATTTTTTTTTTCTTTTTTAAGTTGTAGACATTGGTGTTTGTAATTACATAGTTACTGTTTGTTTCTTTATGGGTTTTTTGCTACTCTGATGCATTAATTTTAGTTCAAAAGGTAAGTCTAAATTGTCATTATGTACTGTGTTTTGCTAACCCCTTTTAGATTACAATTTGTATAACTGGAAATTAAAAAAAAAAAGGCAAAAATCCTTTTTTTGTTTATTTATGTATATTTTCCCTTAATGGTAGTGTCCCCATGAAATGTACAGTTTTATAGTGATTTCTCATGAATTAATTTTTTTCCTTATATTTTTAATGGTTAAAATATTCAGCACCTGAGGCTCAGTTTGTGACTTGCTACGCGAAGAACAAGATCGAATCTCCTCTTTTTTCAAATTAAAAATTTGAAAACTCACTTTAGTCAGTCAACATCTAAGCTTCTCTTGTAATTTTATTTAATGATTTAATTTTCAAATATATCTTCAAATATTAGTAAAAATAAATTAAGCTCTTGGTTTTTTTATTGGGCATTTATTTTATTTTCATTAATTATAATCATAAATCTTTAAAATCAATTAAAATTTTCAATTGAAACAACTTTTAAGGAGTTTTATAACTTAAGATTTTGTATAAAAAATTTAATTAAAATAACAAAAGATTAATTATGACTTGTCACGTGCTAACCAATAATGTTAAATAACAAATATTAGTTTTTTGTCTTTCTATTTTTTTATTGATTTTAAAAGCTTCTTGTTAGGAGTATAAATGAAAAGAGTTTTTAACGAATTATTTATGAATATATTTGATTTTTATTTGTTTATTAAATTTAACAAATGATTTTAAATAATATTTTTATATTGATTTATTAAACAAATCAAATACGAATAGAGATTTATTTGATTTGTCTATATTCATGAACAAATTTATTTAAATTTTATTTAAAACATATTCGTTTATTATTCACTTATGATAATGATAACAAAATTATATTTTTGCCTTTATCATAATTCTATTTAAGATTCATTTATATTTGTTTGGATTCGCTTATATTTGTTTAAGATTTATTTGATTTTAGTTTATTTATTATTTATGAATATGTTCATTTATATATGTTTATGAATATATTTATTTATATATGTCCGTAAACGAATTTATTCAACTTAATCGAATTAAACACAAATCAAACATAAATATTTTATAATTTAAACGAACTAAATTTGAATAAATAAAGTAATTTTTTATCAACACAAATTAAGACTAAACACCTTTAAAATTAAAGAAACAAATCACAAATATATATTTATACGATTATATTCATTTCGTTTACAATCAATCCTATTTGTGATTATAATTATAGACTGATAAAAATTATAACCTTATGCAATTAAAGGGCATGTGGTTAGTTCTTTTTGTTTTTTAAAAGTTCGAGAGTATATTTGGTTGCCACTTGACTCGATTACTGTTTGACATGTGGTATTCGTTTATATTTATATTTTTTAATTTAAAGGTTTTTTTTTTTTTACCTTCCATAATTTTTTCTTTTTTATAATTTGGGAGAAAGCAAAAGATAGAAAAAAAATAAAAAAGGTTTAAAGGAGAGAAGAGAATATAGAATAGATGGCTAAAACTAAAAAATAAAACTACTTGTTTGGGAAAATAAAAATGATAAAAAAAATTCATTTATAAGTTGTATGAGAAACACATATAAAATTTTTACAGCAAACAATGAAAGCTAATGGCTTTTAAATAATTATAATTATATATGTAATTGCATTTTTAATTATTCTATTGAAGTTGCTATATAAAATCTTGTAAGCAAAGTTGTCATTTTATGTAATTTAAGAGTTGTTTTTAATATTATGTCTTGAACATTGATTTTTTTTTCAATTAAAATTTTAACTATTAACAAATTTGATTAGATTCATATTAACATATTTTAATATGAGAAATTATCAAATATATTTATATTGGAAGTTTTTTAACTCTATAAATAAATTATTATGACGGTACATATCTCTTAATATATATTTTAAAATATTAAAAAATTAATTTAAAAAAAGGACATATATATATTACCTCCGCTTGTGAAATTAAAATATTTCATTGATAATGTATTAAATAATTTCTCTTTTAATATATAAAAATATGAATTATTTTTAAATTTTATTTAATATATATATATATATATATTAGTAAAAAATTTGTCCTCACAACAATGCACCGAAAATTTCTAATACATAGTAATGTAATAAAGTTAGTATATTATTGTTGTTAAAAATGTGTAAAATTATATGAACATTAATTTTTAAGTCATGATGGGTTAATTGATCACTATACATTGTGTTTATTCTGACATTAAATATTTTTTATTATTGAAGGTATATAATTGGAATATGCTATTTAAAAATGGTTGTTGTTGACATTCTTGCGATTTTTTTAACGTTAATGATTGTATTTTAATAATAATTTTATATTAAACATAATAATTGATAGTTTTATTCATAATTTCGTGAAGGTAAAAAAAACTTTGAAGAGTGTCATTAAAATACTATTAGCTTCAAAGATGATCAGGTCAACAAAATTTCATACGTCAATTATTCCAACCGATGAAAACATCCACCCCATAGTGTGATAGAAATTTTTAAAATGAAATATAGAAAGTAATCTCATGTTAGAAAAGAAAAAGATAAGATAATCATTTAAATTAAAAGTAATGTTTAGGATTTTTTTTGGTAAAATCATCATAATAATGTAATTACTAGAATGATATTATTATTAAAGTGATCTTAACATTTGTTATTTGAAATCATTTTATTTTATTAACCATAATTAATTTCTAAGAATCAAAGATCATTGTGTTTAGTATTATTAAAAATCAAATTTTATTTTATTTAAAAATACGAAACTAATCATATATATTGTAATAGTTACATAAATTAATAATTTTATAGTTATTTAAAAATAATAATTTGTAAAATATTAGTAATATTTATTTATGTTATAATAAAATATAATTAAATTATTAAATTAATAAATATATTTATTGATAGGTAAATTTATTTTTATAATATAAATTATGTAAAAAATATTTAAATTAGAAAATAAAATTAATCTATTAAATTCATAATAAAAAATTATATTATATCTAAAATATTAAAAAAAGTAAAAAAATAAGCAAATTATTTTAAACTTGTAATAATGAATATTAATTTGAAAATATAAAAATTTATAATATAAAATAATTATAATTTTAAGATGTAGTAAGTTTTTAATTTACATATTAAATGAGTAAATTGATTATTATTAATTTTATATATTACTTTATCTCGATGATAAAAGTTTTTTATCCTTTTATATGAGAATTAAATCACCTTCTAGAGTAATGATCTAATCATTTTTATTGATCTAAGATCACTATCACATAAGATCACTAAATGATTAACAAACATAGTGATCTAATCACTATATATAGATCACAATGGTTTTTGAAGTGATCACCTCATACCAAACATTACCTAAGTGTAAAAGTTTAATATAATTAGACTTAAATAGCTAAAGTACAAAAATATATCATATGCTTAGATTTTTAAGCATGGTTGGTTTTGCATTAATTAAATAATTAATATATATTAATGGCATTTGACACTTGATATATGTAGAAACAAAATAATTAAAATTTAATTTTTTAATTAAACAAAAATTAGTTAAGTGTTTAATTAATTAAGTTGATTTAAAATAGACAGATATGAACATATAGTTAAATTTGTACAAAATAGATAAATAAATATATTTAAATAGACAGTTTAATTTTAAAAAATAGATAATATTTTCTATTCAAAATAGACACTTATGCTTGTAGAATGAAAAGATATTTAATTAATTATATAAACTCTTTCTGATTTTCTAAAAAAATTAAAGAAACAATTTGTAGAACTCTCCCTCAATTTTCAAATAATTTCTAGATTTCTTTTATAAAGTTTTACTGTAGAAATTTTTTTATAAAAGTTTGGTAATCTTGTAATACATCGGTACATGCTCAATGAACTTAGATTTCTTCAATACAAAACATAATCAATCACTAGATTTTATTGTATTTTTTAGATTTATTACCTACAAACTTTTTGCATTCCTACTAGTAAATAATAGAGCGAGAGTAAATAAAATCTTAAGAAAAATGATACTATTACACACCTTGGAGCTTTTTCTCCAAATTTACCGAATATAGTAATTCTAGGTTTTCAAATTTTGGTTCTAACACAATGATCCAAAGCAATAAAGGTTGTATGCAATTAGTTAAATTCAAATCGTTTTATATATAAAAAGATTTGGATAAATTTGAGATTTGACATTCTTAATGGATGTATGGAATTACATTAATATCTTTTACAAAATTATCATGAAATGTAATCATGAGATGATTTTATTATTAAGATGATTTTATCACTTGTGATTTGAAATTATTTTATTTGGTTAACAATCATTAATATTTAATAATTAAATATTATTGTGTTTTGTATTATTATAAATCAAACATCATTTTATTCAAAAGTATAGAAAATAACCATACATATTATAATAGTTATGCAAGTTAATGATTTTAATGTTATTTAAATATAATAATTTATAAAATATTAGTACTATTTTATTATTTATAATAAAATATAATTAAATTATTAAATTAATAAAAATCTTTATTGATACGTAAACTAATTTTTATAATATAAATTATGTAAAAAATATTTGAATTAGAAAATAAAACTAATCTATTAAATTCATAATAAAAAAATAAAAAGACTATATTATATATAATATTAAAAAAATACAAATTAATTTTGAATTTATTACCATGAATATTACTTTTAAAATATAAAACTTTATAATGTAAAATAATTATAATTTTTTTTAAAAAAATAAAATTTTAATTTGTATATTAAATGGATAATATTAACTATTATTAATTTTATTTATTATTTCATCTCGATAATAAAAGTTTTCACATTTTGAATAAAAAGTAGATTACCTGTCAAAACAATAATCTAATTAGATTACCATCACATAAGATCACTAATAAATTTGTAAATAAATTAAACATGAACTAATATTGCTATGTTTGTGATTCATTCTTTTATTTTTAAAGTTATTTGTGTTTTCTTTTATTATTAGAGTCATTTGTGTTGTGTTGTGTTCAATAAAAAATGTTTATACTATATTTGAGTTGAATTTATTTAACTATTAAAATATTCAAGCTCAGTTTGAATTAATAATTTAAAATAAATAAATTCATTTGTAAACATTAAATGAATATATTCATAAACTTATAACCAAAATAAACTAGTAATTAAGAACTCGGGACATACCCATTTATATAGAGTTTCCTTTCTTAGTTTTCCAAGCTACGTGGGATAAAAAGACTAAACAAAAAGTCTCCTCTATTGCTTGTTTATTGTCCATTTTATGTGATTAAAAATTATATTTAAAATAATATGCTTCAAAATATTTTGAAAGATTTTTAATATATGTTAGGTATACCTTTTAGTGTACTAATAATAAATTATGATTAGGAGCTGATTATGCCAGAAGGGCTGTCATCAAGAGCAATATCAGCATGATCTTCAATCCATGGTCTCCCTTCCCTCCTCTGAAACTTAATCTGTAATTTTTCATTTGCATCAACCCCAACCACCTGCCCTTTGCTGGCATGAGTCCCCATTCCCCAACCCCGCCTAGGTGTCACAAGCCCCTCTCGTATCCTCACCTTGTCTCCGACTTTAAATGGTCTGATCCATTCCATCTCCGAAGCCTTACGAAGCCATAGCCTTTCCATAAAGCAGAATGCCACCCATAAGTCTCCATTTTCCATGCGATGCACTACCCCAATGCTTGAATGAGTTAGCTCTCCCCATTGGTGAGTTGGGATTGAAACTGATGACCTAACCCTAACCCAATCTCCGATGCAAAGTTCCTGTTCCTCAACAAGCTCCACTTCTGATGGGTCTAGCATCCAAGTTTTGGAGCCAACAGGAGTGTATATTCTCAACTTTCCATCAGCATCAATTGCTGCTATTGTTCCAATGCTTGTATGGCTATGACCTGACCACCCAAATCTTGGTTGATTCACGGAGAGCTTTACTCTCACTTTCTGCCGTACGATGAGTCTGTCCACTCTTTCAAGGTGGGATGTAGTCCCCACC
Source organism: Durio zibethinus (assembly GCF_002303985.1). The sequence continues at coordinate 9,982,895 of NW_019168481.1, read as the reverse complement.
CATCTCTCCTGCTCCCCACAAAATGCAACAAAGGTGCTTCCATCCCATTCATCTCCTTCATACCCTATTCCTTGTACAACACCAATACTACCAGGTCTAACAGATTTCCGATTGCTGGCATTTTCTCTCAATTGCACCCACTCTCCTACTTCAAACATCTGCTCTATTTCAAGATCTGCAGGATCTCCCCTCCACATCCCTGGAAAACCAAAGAAAGCAATTCTCACTTCCCCATCCGCTTGAACACTTGTTATAATGCCTCGTGAATCAGATTGAGTCCCTCTCCAGCCTCACCTTGGCTCAACTAATCTAGCTCGAAACCGAACATGTTGCCCAACTTTATAGCTTGGAACCTTTTCTACATCTGAAAATGGGTAATCCACCTTCCTTTCCGAAAGCAGCAAGCCAATTCTAAATATCCAGTATCCTGAACACTATGCACTACTGCCAAGCTTTCTTTCCCAATAGTATTCCAGTCATAACTTGGTCTAGTACCAAGGCTCGGTTTTGAACGCACCCAATCACCAACTTCGACTCCTGAAAGCCTTTCTCCATCACCAGGGGAAACCTTCCACAAACTATGCCTGCCAGCAACCCTCACCTGCAGAGCACAAAGAAAACCACTCCATTACAGTAATTTAATGAATGAACAAACAAATTAATAGACTAGTCAACATATCCAGTATACAGTGATACAATGACAATGTTGTAACAAAAGATATAGTGCTCCAACATTTTCCCAGAAGAGCCATTCAAAGAATTCAATATGAAAAGAAAATTGAAAAAAGAAACTGAAAAGAATGAAGGACGCCGTTCAAAGAAAGAAATGGACAAAAAAAAAAGAATAAAAATTAGTGCCCAAAGACAAGCAGTATGCTTACATTCCAAGCTCCATCCATGTCAATTCTCACAATTTTGCCAACAGTTGCTGGAGTTTCATTTGACCATCCAAGTCGTGGCTGACTGACAGATGGCATCACATGAACCTCTTGTCCTACTTCAAAAGGAGGCACATTCTCCACACCAGCGACAGAGCAACAAAAAGGCTTGCTTCTGAAGCAGAAAGCAATACCTATATCACCATCGTCCTCTAAGCTATGAATTACACCAATGCTGTTGCGTGTTATGTCCTCCCATCCATATTTTGGGGAGGATACTGAAGCTTGTACTGTAACCCAATCCCCAACCTGATCTTAATGGAAATATACAGAATAAGATTCATTAAAATCCTAATGTTTCTGGCCCAAAAAAAAAAAAAAAAAAAACCTCAATGGATAGTCCAATGACTACATCAAGAAAGGGCAGGTAATTACCTTGATATCCTCAACCTTTTCCATGTCAGAGGGATCAGCCTGCCATGGGATTGGTCGATTTGGTATTTCAATCATAAGAAGCCCATCAGTCTCTATCTCGCTAATTCTCCCAACACTATGATGGGTCTCACCACCCCAAGCATATCGTGGTTCTGCAACAGATCGCTTGACACACACCCGATCACCAATCTTTAAATTAAAAAATATATTACTTTTTCTTAGTATGAAGAACAAGTTTCAATTAAAGAGAAAAAAATAAAGTAATAGAAAAGTTTTTATAAACACAATCAATAAAGAAAGTTTAAACTTCTTATATGCCCGAATGGACTAATCGGCTCAACCTCCTCTGGTTCACAGTGCCAAGGATTTGGAAGGTAGCTCAAGTACAACAATAGACTACTATCTGGTCTAATACAATATACTACACCGATGCTACCAGGGGTCACAGATCCTAATCCATGCTTTGCTGTGGTAAGAGTTGGACGAATACGAACCCAATCCCCAACCTTGAATTCTTCAACTCTTTCCATTTCTGCAGGATCAGCTTTCCATCCTCTAGAGGCTCCAGGAAAGCCAACACGCAAAATCCCATCATCATCAACACATAAGACAGTTCCAATACTGTCACGTGATTGACCACGCCAGCCAAACCTGAAGATAGAACAAATTTATTTATTAATTCAAACTAACCTGAAAATAGACAAGCTAGTTACCAATGATCAAGCCAGCCAATTCAGTTAAAGGATTGCAAGCAGGCAAAAAGCAGAAGTACAACTTCAAGAGTAGATTAAAAGTGTATTCCACAGGCATCTATAATGTAGAGAATCAGATCAATTGTACGATCAAGAGCATGAATCTCAGGAAAAGCCATAATGGCTTCCTGTCTCTCGCATAAACATTGAAAAGACTGAGGAAGCATGAACCTTTTCTCTTTTCTTTTTTGACAGGTACATACAAATGGTAAAAATCCGGCAAGGGGGTACCCACCCAAGTACAACGCTATCTTTTACATAAAAGAAGATCAAAAGTATTCTGTATGGTTATGAAGTTCTGCCTATGGAACCAAAATTATAAAGTATGAAAATAAGCATCCAAAAGTTTTACTAGGAATAATGTGATTCATTTAACTCAAAACCTTTTCACTATTCTTTCCCCCCACAACAACCAAAAAATGAAAGAGTGGTGGATCAACTCTATTGCTTTTCAGCTATTTATACAAATTTAGCAGCTACCATGCAGAAGGGTTTCATTATTGTTTATTGTTTGCCTTCTGAGAATAAAATACACATGGAGCAACATAAGAGACTTCATAGCACGTAGGTACGGTGCCTTTGACAAGAGATAACGAAGGTAACCGATTAAGACATTATGCTGACACTTACTACCTTTTACCCAGGGAATATCTTCAGCATCATCAATCTCCACATATATAAAACATTTATATTCATTTTTATTTATAGGGTTATTAAAAGAACACAAATAATATTATCATCCTACTTGGACAAAAGTACTCAAAATATCCTAAAGATTAAACACGCAATTTCCAAATGACTTTTGAGTTTGCAAACACCATGGCAATGGCATGCACGTTCAAAGAAAACACTATATTTGTTGAGAGGTTTACTAAGTTGCCATTCCACGTAATAACTGGAAAAGCATAGGGCTTAAGCACCTCCATATCCCAGTCCTAAGATATTTAAAGACCAAAGAAACTGCATACTATAAATTAGAAACTAAACTCATCCAAACCTTGGCTCTTTGACATCTTCTCTCAGCTTAACGTGCTGCCCTCTATCCGGAGGAATCACTTTAAAATTTTCATTTACCAATACACGAGCCTCTCCAGAACAAAATGACACAATAAGATTGTCTCTATCCGCCACATTTTGCACAAAGCCAACATTTTTATGTCTTGCACCTTGCCACCCATATGTAGGTGCAGTGATTCTTCTTCGAAACTTCACCCAATCACTAACTTCAAATCTGAATAAGATCAAGAACTTAGGAATCATCATAAAATGTATGCACGAATAAATAAATTAAGTGAATGAATGCACAATGAGCTAAACCTTCTTCTTACATTGTAGGAGACAAATGAACTCCCCCATTCGTTAGTGCCTCCATTAGATCTTCAGAAATCCATTCCCGTGGAAGTGTCTCCAAAAAGTCACGTAATGTCTTACCACTGTCATCATACGTATTGACACCATGTTAGTAACATAAGGATCCAACATATAGATTCTACAGTGTAAAATGTACTGCCAAAAACTAAATTAAACCAAAGAAAAAGACATGAATATGTTTATAAAAAAAAGTTTATAGCAATTAACCAGAACTGACCTGTGATTTCTAACTTCAACTGCAGCATCAGGATTACTTAGCATAACAATGAGCCATTCAAGATTTTCACGTATCATTTTTGCAGTATCAGCCGCTATATGGAAAGCATTATCACCTTCATCCCCCTGGTGACGAGCCAAGACACCATGAATAAGTGGACTGCAAGAATAGCTCATTCTATGTTGCTCCAATTCTTAATTTTTCCTAACACACCCTTGTTGGACATATATTAGAAACTTATGCCTGCACTGTCCCAGTTCTCCTTTATCCCAACCTTAAACAACTGTAATTGCACTTTTCTTTTTAATCTTACTTTTATTTTAACATAAACCATCATAACGAAATAGCAATCAAGAATGATTGACAACTTGGTATTATTTATTAAGTCAACCATATGCATCATCTTATTCTAACTTTCAAATTACTGCATTAAATACGTAAAATATTAGATGCATGATTGCTCCTTACTTTAACTCTTAATTTTTCCCAAATATAATCATTTTTGAGACATATCAAACACTTGAAAATGAACCAGTAAGGGGCTATGACCTTCCAAATATAAGGGAAAATTAAAAAGTAGATGTATCTTTGTAAAGCATGTAACCATGTCTGATAATCACTAAGCAACAATAGAACTAATAGAACAGTTTGACTAAAAGACTTCTTAACCTGATCAAACCAAAACCACCAGATTTCTTGCTTGCTCTGGTTTGGAATTCTTTATAAACTCTGGAAAGAATTATAAAGTGGCAAAATATTTGAAACTTGTTACAAATTACAGATTTTTTTCCTTTTTCCCATAGCTATAACTTGCGTAGATCAAAGTTATCTCCTTTGCAAGCCGATGCCTGAATCAAGGGTTCTTCAATAAACAAAGAAATTCTTTTCCTCTGAGGAAAATTTCCTTTCTAGTTATGATTCCTCTCGTCTCAAATTACAAATCTTCACATGCCATTAATTAACCGAAAGAAAGTATTATTTCACCAAATTTAAACCAAGATTGTAGCCCATCCATTCCTGCAACAATTTTTACCTTCCAAAATTCCCCCAACTTCAAAAGCTTTTTTTCTCGAGCAATTTCAGAAAGCGTAAATGTTAAACGCACAGCAAACACTTCATAAATTTTCCCAAATCCATATTTAATCCTCCTTTATCATATTCATAACCAAGACCATGAACATTGCACAAGTTTTCCAACCAATTACTGTCAATTATATATTTACAACTTAACACCCCATTTTCCATGTTTATCACAAGTTTACCCTCAAATTGAATCAATTCAAACCCTAATTCAACTGTCAACAATAAACTGCTATCTATAACCATAAAACCTATAACCTATAACCATAAACCCTAAAACCTCCAATTTTCCCAACCCTGACACACCACAAACTCCAAGAGGGCATACTTTCCAAAATATCTATGTTAACACTCCTTCATTCTCCTCAAAGACATTGTCTAGTAATAACTGGCAGATAGACATTGTGCAGAAAAAAATCCCTTGCAACAAAATCACAAAAATAAGCACGATCCATTCTACATCAAGTTTTCAGCATCATCAACCATGTTTCTCCAACATATTGCATTTTAAATTAGCATGTGCAATAGGAAGATTAGGCAATTAATTTAGCCACATTCCATGTCTAATAGTTCAATTTATTTACATATTGTTTTCTGTGTCTGAAGATCATTGGTTATGAATCAAAGAACTATGTTTATTTAAATTGCTAAGAACCAAATTCTTTGTCTTCATAGAGGCGTTGTCTTGCTCTTCAATTAAAAGAGGTATTCTTTATGATTTGGATCAAACCATTTTAAGACCAAGATAATCAGAAAAAAATAACTCTGATATGTGAAACCCAAACTATCCAAATATAAAGCAAAAACTCCTGAGTCCCGATATAATTGAAGCCTAGATCATGTATATAGTTAATATCTGCATTAATGCTAATCTGCTTCTTAGCAAAAGGTCCATAATCCATTTCCTTTATTTGGGAAAAAATATGCAAAAGCATTCCATAAAAGGGATTTTTTGGTAATGGAGGTAGAAACCTGCAAATTACAATCCGCCCCGGCAGATAAAAGCAACCCAACACATGACGTTGCCCCTCTGGACAAAGCTACATGTAAGGGTGTTGTATTGTGCACGTTTCAGATGTTCACATCCACTCCAGCATCAAGAATCATCTGTTCACCAGTTCGCAATTAGAACTTGTATAACAAAGTCTGGTTAAATATACGTGTTGACATTTGCATTGATGCATGAAAAGAAATTAAATTACTGAATACTGAAAGAAAACAAATAAGTGCTCCTTACAGTATGGAAGTTATGTAGCTTACTTTTACCAATTCAATATCATTAGCCATAGCAGCAGTATGCAATGCTGTTCTCCCATGTTGAGCATCTATAGCAGTGGAATCTGCCCCAGCTGCAAGCAATATTCGCACCAGTTCCCTACCCTCTACAAGCAGTTTTATGGATGAATCAGATTATCACTACTGAATAATAAAAATTCACGTGGTTAAAAAGATGAACACAACATTGCCAAGCAAAATGAAGTGAACCAAGGCATGGTAATAGGCCTTGAAGGGTTTTGTAGATTGTGGTTTGCCTGAAACAAAGATCAAGTTTTAAGGACTTAAGATATACAAAAAACCATCTAGGATCACAAAAGAGACTAAGGATGTGATAACAGTGTTGTAACTGGTATCTCAGAATGCTGTAGCAATAGAGAGAAGAACAAAACATGAAGGAAGAAGAGGAAGAATATGTCATAACATATTCCTTCGCATCCATGCTTGAATTAAAACAAAATATTTATTAATCAAAATGCTCGAGAAAATAAGATAAGTATGAATTTATAAAAAACCCAACACTATTCAGTAACCAACTAGGAAAACCCTTGCGCAATGTGTAGCCAATTTAGAAAGTTCATGCAGAAATTACAATTCTATTCCTGGACAACAAAATCCAATAATTCATAACAAAGAATGAAGGCAATGTGAAGAATAGCTGAAAAATGAAGAATTGACTGGAGAGAACTTCTAAGACTGAAAACCATTTACTTAAAGAAAGAAGACAATCCAAGAGTTCTGCCCTACCTATTTCCTGATCTTTCTTTAGAGCAGCTGCCATGCACAGAGCAGAACCAACTGAACTGGGAATATCAATCGAATCAGCAATTTCTTCTAGAGATGCAACTTCCACCACCTTTTGACAACAGCCACATTCCATGTTGCCACACACAAATGCAAGGGTCTGATAACAAAGAATCAAGATATAAAGAACTGAGCAGCAGGAAATAGAATGAAAAAATAAATGCCAAGAACCTATTGAGGTCATATATTCTAAAAAGAATGTGCTAATATGCACAGACAGCAAACATATTAGAAAGGTTGAAACAAGTTAGTCTATTTCATATATTCCATTTTTACTTGTGGCAAATTTATGTTTGCTACCCAAAAAAGAAGGGAGAGAGAGAGAGAGAGAGAGAGAGAGTGTGTGCGTGTGTGTGTGAAAACCACAGTAGTGAGATATTAAGATTTAACCACTAACCCAGTAGATGAAAGGATCAAACACTTGCCAAAGCTCTTTTTGCTTTCTCAAGGAATCACTTTGAATGAATATTTACAGTTTGGTTGTGCAGTAATACCTGTCTTCTCAAGCCCCATATCCTAAACCAAACCCCAAACCACTATCTAAGTACATAAATAAAATAATGTTTAAGTCACCAACAAGTTTAGAAATAAACGCATCTGCCAATACATGACTGGATTCATATAATGGCACCAAAGGCACAATAAGGGAACACAACCCCAATGGCAAAGCATGCATCTGTCTCCAACATAATAGAGACGAGAGATTGTTGACCAGTTTTTTGTCCTTGCATGAGTAGACTACAAAAAGTATCAGTGATGACTGATAAGTTCAAGGTTATCTTATCTAGAGGTGTTCACAAATCCAAGACCCAATTGACGAATAACTAAGCAGGTAACATACAGTAAGTGCAATACATTTGTGAAAAAGAAAACAAGAGCTATAAAAGAAACCAGCAACAAGTATACATTAAATAGTAAGAAAATTAAATTAAATTTAAATGGACTCTGGTTATTTTTAACCTAAAGTTAATCAAGCAGGTTATTTCATCATGAAGCTAAATCCGTGATTCAGTCTGCGGAATTCTAGACTAATTTTAAACAAAAAAGCGACAAACTACAAGTGCTCCATTGACCACTTTCATCTCTCAAAGAGGGAAAACAGGAAAGAATTTGTAGTTTAGTTTTCTAATATTCATATGAATAAAGAAATAGAAAAAGAAAAAAAAACTATTCAGCACACAGGCGTGGAGCAGAATAGTACTTACGTCAGATTTTTGGAATTCAAAATAGTCATTGATCTACAGCATCCATTTTCCAATGTGACAAGGGCGCAGTCTGTATATTTCTTGGCAACAGCTCTATGAAGCGCCGATTCACCTTCATCATCCACCGCATTAGGGTCAGCTCCCGCCGATTGCAACTCCTGTTAGACATTTAGAGACATAAAACAGATAACTCAAACACCGGGTAAGAAGCAAGAAAGTGCAACTACACATATATGATTGACATAAGACCTACACGCATGCAGTCAGGTTGACCAAGGTAGACACAAACTTGGGCAACAGACGGCCCAAAGCCTTCCTTCAACCTAGATTGAACATCAGCACCTCTCCTAAGGAAAGCAAGGACACATTCTAGGGATCCAGCTGCTAAAGCAAAAATAAGAGGACAATCCCCATCCTTATCCAAACCATCCACATTTGCCTCTGCGTACTCCAATATTGCCTCGACAAGTTCAGCACTACCTCGTCAACAGACCAAGTGGAGAGCAGTTTGGCCATCAGCATTCTGTGCTTCTAAAAGTGAAGAAATTGAGCTTCCACTATTTACAGATGAAGCCTTTGCAAGAAAATCTCTGCTCAAACAAAGAAAAATGGTATATGAAGAATAAGATAATAGATATAACGTTCTTCATAAAGAGAGCTAAGAACATGTCTGAAATGAAGTGCACTAACCTCACACCACTCACATCTCCCTCAGAAACAAGTCGATGTAGACGGTTAGGATTATTAGGAAAAACTTCCCAATCAGACACGGTGGATGATTCCATTACAATTGATCCAGGATATTTGGCAAAGCCACTGCATATTCACCAATAAAATTTATGTAATGATATGAACTAATTTTACTGTAACTCTGCCTCACCTAACATGGACAAACACACAAATATATAACCAATACTAAAAGCATCAGCTGTTTTTAGCAACAACATTAGCTTTTATCTAGGTATATCACAAATAACAATAAAGGAAGTTAGGCAGGTATAACAACAAAAATTTTGTTTATTACTTATCAGGGCTTGCAGGAGTACTGCATGGTATCTCCTGCAAATGACGGAGGAATATTGCTAACATTGCATTAAATGTTGGTCTTTTCAATGGCTTGAACTGCAGGCACTCACCAATCATCTTCCACAATTCCCTAGGTAATCCAACACCTACAATACTTGCATATTGTGGAGGAAACTTTCGAGCCTTAATAACAGCTCGATAGACTTCATCTACACTCAAACCAACCCAATTGCATAAAGAATTTCAGCTGTGTTAAAACAAAACAATAAAATCAACCAAAAGGGGGAAATATATACACATAGAAGAACAAACAGAAAAATAACATAAGAAAAGACGGATTGCTCCACATACGGGATGGAACCAGTGCACATTTCCACCAATGTACAACCAAAATTCTAGGCATCTGATTGTGCAGATATGCTTGTTGCATCATCCCAGAACAAATTCAATGACTTCTTTACAGGCTCCTATGCTTCTGGGGCAGTATAATGTGGGCTGAGCATAGTGCAATCCATGCATGAATGAATCTTTGAGGAATCACATACTGGTCGAGCCTTTTGGCAAGCCGGTTTCTTCAGAATTGCAGCAAGCTCAAAATCAGAAACAACAGCATGACCATTTGCATCCAAAAAAAGATTAGATGGTTTTATATTCATACAAACAACACCTGCCGCATGAAGTTCTCCCACCCCTCGTGCAATGTCTGCTCCATATGTACATTTGGAAAATTCCCAGCAAGTCATAGCAAGCTAAAGACAAGCACAGATTTGATAAAACAGAAAAAACTCAATGTAATTTTTAATTACTATAGAAAACTTAAAAAACAATTGTCTTTATTTCTTATTCAATCTACAATGAAGGAGTACATCTAAATAAATAGGAACAATGAAGTTCCTTATTAATAAACAACTTACATGAAACAAAAAACAAAAAATAATAAAAAGAAGAAAAAATTTTCTATTCTAGAATAAAAACAAATGCCTAAAAACTTAACAATAAGAATAGTTGACTAAATCAGAAGAGTAAATGAGAAATAGTTCCAAAATAAATTAAGAAATCAAGTTGCACTAATGTAAGAGAATCAAATTTCTACATTCCCTTCAAGCTAGGTTATAAATGTTAATTATACTCAGCTTGGATTTCAAACGTCAAAAATTCTTCTAGGAAGAGCTTTAGTCAAAATATCTGCAATTTGTAAACTTGTAGGGATATAAGCCAATTTGATCGACCCATTTTTTATATTTTCCTTTATGAAATATCGGTCCAGTCCTATGTGCTTGATCCTATCAATATAAACAGGAATTTTTGGCAATACTTATAGTAGTCTTATTGTCACAAAACAATGTTATAAATATCACAGTTTGAACTTTTAATTCTCCAAGTAACCTCATTAGCCAAATTTCTTCACAAATATTATGGGATATTGCTCTAAACTCAGCTTCAGTAATGCTCCTAGCTACAACAGCTTACTTTTTATTTCTCCAAGTGACCAAATTTCCCCAAACATAAGTGCAATATCTAGTAGTAGACCTTCTATCTATTATTGATCCATCCCAGTCAACATCTGTGTATACCTCCACTGTCTTATCCATTGACTTTTTAAAATATAGATTTTCACCACAACTCTTCTTTAAGTAATGTAAGATGCAATAAACAGCCTTAAGATGCTCTTCTTTGGTTAGATTATTCATATCTCTACTTACCATCCTTACTATAAACCCGATATTAGGTCATATGTGGGAGAGGTAAATAAGCTTCCTAACTAGTTTTTGGTATCACCCCTTGTCAATGAGAGACCTTCCATTTTCACTTCCAATTTTATTAGTTGAGTCAATAGGTGTATCGATAGGTTTGCATCCAATTATGCCGATTTCTTTGAGTAGATTAAATACATACTTACATTAAGACACTGATATTTCATTCTTAAACCAAGCCACTTCCATCCTAATGAAATATTTAAGGAACCTTAAGTGTTTTATTTCAAACTCCTTTGTAAACAATTTCTTCAAATCATCTATTCCTTCCTTGTGGTCTCTGATAATTATGATATCATCCACATAAATAATAAGAATAATTCTTTGTCCTTCATTAGTAAACTTAATAAACATAGTATGGTTAGATTGACATTAAAGGAATCCACACCTCTTCATTGCCTTAATCAACCGTTCAAACCAAACAAAGATTGTTTGGTTTGAACGGTTGAATTTTAGAGTTTACACACTTTGCCCAAGTTGTCTTACCTTTCAAATTCAGGGAAAGTTTCATGTAGACATCCTCCTCTAAGTCACCATTTAAGAATGCATTCTTGATATCAAGTTGGTGGAAAAGCCAATCCAAATTGGCTGCTAGCAATAATATAACTTTAATTGAATTGAGTTTAGCTACCAAAGCAAATGTCTCATATCCCATAGGATTGAGTCAACCCTTTTTGCAACAAGTCTAGCTATGAACTTGTTTATACTTCCATTTACATTGTGTTTTATTATGTAGATCCACTTACATCCAACAAGTTTTCCCCGTTGGGCAAATCTGAAATTTTTCATGTTCTATTTTTCTCTAATGCCTTGATTTCTTCAAGAATTGCTTCCTTTCAATCTGGTTCATTAAGGGCTTTTTAAATATTTTTTAAAATTTGCACATTGTCAAGGTTAGTAGTAAATGCTTAAAAGTTTAGATTTAACCTGTCATATGAAATGTACTTATAGATAGGGTGCCAAATGCATGATCTCACACTTTTTCTTAATGCAATAGGAATATCAAGTTCATCAGTTAGCTTATAAATTTTAGTTTCAGATTCAATAAGGACATTACTTATGTTGGTTTCAAGTTCTTGAAGACTTAAACTAGGTTGATCTTTTATGCTAGGTTGTGTACAGTTGTTTATTTCTTTTTATGATTTTTACTTCATTGAGTAGACTATCAGTTCTTTTATTTTTTTTTTTCTACATAACTTTAAGGTTTGTAGAGTCAAGAGTTGTTTAAACAGGTTAAGTTTTAGAATCTACATGGCTAGTAGGTTGGGTAGGTTGAAAATCTAGTTTTGAAGGGATTGGTTGGAAAATTAGCAAGTCAACAACTAATAATTGATATTTTTGAGTAGTATTCTCTCCTTGAATATCATTCTTGCTATAGTATGAAAGATTTTCAAAGAATGTGAGATCCATAGATGTATAAAATTTTTTTATGATGGGTGAATAACACCAATAGTCTTTTTGGTTTAGGGAGTAACCAAGGAATATACATTTTAAGGCTTTAGGATCAAACTTGCTGTCGTTTTGTTTGCTAATATGATTAAAGGCAATATAGCCAAAAAGTTTGATGGAAATGAAAGAGATCAATCGAGTTTGTAGCTAGGAAGCAATGAGAGTTTGACAAGGTGTTTTAATGCCAATAACTCGAAAAGGCATTTAGTTAACCAAATAGGTTACAGTGAGGATAATTTTTCCCAAAAAATATTTAGGCACACTAGAAGTCAACAAGAGGGATTTGGTCACTTCTATCAAATGCCTGTTTTTGCGTTCGGTAATCTTATTTTGTTGTAGAGTGTCAACATAAGAACTTTGATGGATAATACCATGATTGGTGAGGTAAGGGCCAAGAACAAAGTTGAAGTATTCCCTTCCATTGTCAGTTTTTTAGACTTCGATTTTGGCTTGGAATTGGGTTTGTACCATGCTATTTAAGTTTTGAAAGATTTGGCTAACCTCAGATTTTCTTTCATAAGGAATACCCAAATGAATTGAGTATGATCATCGATAAATGTAACAAATCACTTAGAACCTATGATATTATGTTAAGCATCCAATTTAAAATAAATTGGCAATAAGTGAAGGGGCCCAAATTGAAAATAAGACTGCAAGAAATTAAAAATTTATTAAATGTAGGATAACCCACTTTAGCATGCCCCCATCATATGTAGGTGAAAGGTGGAATAAGTTTTCCACGTGATAGATTTGGAAAGGACAACGAAAAAAAATCCTGGCTCTAATACCATGTAGAAAACTTAAAGAACAATTATCCTTATTTCTTCTTATTCAATCTACAATGAAGGAGTATATCTAAATAAATAGGAACAATGAAGTTCTTTGTTAGGAAACAACTTACATGAAACAGAAAATAAAAAATAATAAAAGGAAGAAAAGATTTTCTATTCTAGAATAGAAACAAATGCCTAAAAATTTAACAATCAGAATAGTTGACTAAATCAAAAAAATAAGTGAGAAATATTCCCAAAATAAATTAAGAAATCAAGCTGCACTAATGTAAGAGAATCAGATCTACACTAATGTAAGAGAATTAGATTTATACAATTACCTAATTAATAGGATTCAAATACAAACAAGCTCAACATTAAAAAATAAATTTTTTAAATCAAAAATAGGAAAATTGTATTTATACAGAAATGACAAAATGCATGACACTTGATAGCTATAAAAATTAACTCTATTATCAATTGTTAAGAAATTTAATAAATAAAAACATTAAAAATGGTGGGATAGGAAAAAGATAAAGTGCAATGTATATCTTTTCTATGCATAAAAATGTTGCATTAAAATTTTCTAAGGTCAGTAAAAATGTATACTTCATTCGTAAAATCAATCACAGACTTCAACATATCATATTGATGATACCTCTTACTATCTTTTGGAACTTTTTGAACCTACATTTCTTAGTAAAATTAAAATCAATGTTTAGCAATTTCTTTCTCTTAAAGTAACAATTCTAATTCTACCATTTTTCACAAAAAAAAAAAAACTATTCCCTCTAAAAAAAAAATGTCAAGTTCTTAGAAACTTTATCAAAATGAAAAATCCTCACATTATTTGCATGTTCAATCAATTTATAGCCTTACTATTCTAACTAGTTACAGCAAGGCACATCAAGTTAAAATTCTAAATGAAAAGATAGGTTTGGTTAAGCCCATACTCTTCATAATGTAGGTAACTCCAATTGAAGAAAAAAATGGAGAAAAGAGAGAAAGAGAGAGAGATAGAGACAGAGCAGGATTAGAAAATTCAAGCAATCCTTTTTAGATAAAATATAGAAAAATGTAATATTATATATTAAAGAATTATTCATAAAGTTGACAAAAATATTAAGAAACAAGAGAAACAAACAGTCAATACTCTAACAAAATAAATTATTGTTAAATCTGAAAAGTATCATTTGGCAAGACACTAACACTCTATTTGGTATCAAGGAGAGAAAAATGTAACAAAGGAAAAATTTTTAATCTAATGGTTGAGCTACATAACAATATATATTATTTTGTAGCTTAACCATTAGATTAAAACATTTTCTTCCTTTTCTTTCTTTTTTCTTCCTACCAAATAGAGCCTAAGAGTTGAAGAAATCTCTATACTTCCATATGCTTACTTTCATAGCTACATCCACCTAAAACTATTTCTGAAAATACCAAACATATCTGAAGCTAGTTCTGAGGCCTAGCAATAACGATAAAACCAGTAACATTTGCAATCTCAGATGAAAATGACTTATTATATTCTAACTCCTTTCTTGCTTAGCATAAATTAATCATGGTCACATATAACTATTTCTTTTCCTTGTTTAAAACAAATAATAACTCTATTCCCTTTTATAGATGGCTAAAGGTGTTCAGCACTAGTAGCTTTTACATTAATTTCAACAAAGAAGAAATTTTGGGTACTTTGTAGAATAAATGAAAGTATGTACCAGTTACACTTTAAAGATCATGCATAATTTGTCACATTTAAAACACCAACTTCTGCAAAATATTTTCCTTGCATGTCTAACTGAAACATTATCCTAGTATCACCAAATCAAAATCTAAGAGCCCTTAATTTTTTTCTTTAAATATATAACATTCCTCGAACATATCCTTTCTGTATTTTTACAAAAGGCTACAATCTTTTGGTGGGACAAAATATACACCAAGACTTGGCTATCAAAGACTTGTCATTTGCCCTATCTGAAATTCATAATAAGATTAGAACCAACTTGCAACAAAATCCAAGAGACTAATCCATCCAAACTCATATGATAATAATGGTGAATGAATCATAGGTATTAGTGACTTATTATCCAAAGTAATTTGAAATAATATCTACTCAATACATTTAAATTACCTTAGTTCAATATATACATATCACTTAGCTACAAAACTTTTGTAGATAAGAATAGAATATTTGTCCCAAATATGTCAGTCAACAAGCACATTGACTACAAATTTTCATTAAGAGGTTAAAGAAAATATTCTAATCATTTAATGTTAGCATAGAATCTACACATAAACATTAAAAGTGAAGGAAAAGGAAAAAGTTTAAAATTTGAGATATCAAAGGTTACCAAATAATCCATATTAGCTTCCATGAAAATAGATCGATCACCCTATAATCATTCCTAATAAAGTGTAAAGTTCTATTTAATGTACATTAATCTCCAATGCAAGAAAAAAAAATTAACCACTTCCCTTTAATTGCAACATCTTAATCTAGGTCATGAAAGCCAACAAGAACTCACTACATCTATCAAGTCAGCATTTCTAACTAAATGACACAACCTAACATATTGCAATGATTTTCCACACATCAACAATAAAAAGACTACACATAAAACATCCAAATTTGCTCTCATCTACCCAAACCTTCAAAAACCAACATCTTGAATAAGACAAAAATACCACCGAAGGATAGCTCAAAGCTTAAGTTTCATTTAGCCTTGACAATAAAATAGTCTTGGCACACATCATATTTTTTTCCTAGCTTATGAGCTACCTATCATTCTTTTATGTTTAGTTAGCAATAAGAGAATAAGATGTAAAACACCATTTACCACTGCCAAAGCCAAAGAAATCAATAACATTTCACACAATGAAAACCAATAAAAACATTGTAGATTGAATGGAACCATGACACCTATCCATAACAATCCCCAAACTACTTTATTCTAACCTAACAACTCTACGAAAAGTACAAACATTCCTACACCACATTGATGCACACTTCAAACTCTCAAGTTGACCTTGCACCCATTTCTCATCCATCTTTTTCATTGCCTTTACTTTCTTCAATGCCACCTTTTGCTTACATTGCCTTTCTTTTCCCCCATCGTGAGCTCCACTAATCATTGCTGCCTATGTTTTCACCCTTGTTTTTCTCTATTTTCCTTCTCCTTTTCCTTCTATTTTCTTAACCAACTTTATTTTTAGATGAGCTATCAATTCAATCACCAGTTCACATTCAGTGATAGCACTAGAACTTGAAGTGATGGATATGCAGTTAATTTTAACACCCACTAAGTCATCAAAAAATCTTTATTTTCATCATCATCATCTTTTTCATCGTCCGTGTAATCACAATCAAAATTGTTCCTCGAATGGGACCAACTAAGTTGAAGTTTGAGTTAAGAAGAGTTAAAATCCTAAAGTTCTTCTTCTAAGCCTAAACAAAGTTGTCGACAAGGGACACGTGGTGGCATCGGGGACATGACAAAGAAGTATCAGGTAAAGCAAAGAACAATCTAAAAAAACACTATTTACAGAACCTATGTCACATTGAAGCAATAAAAGAACTTTTTCTTCCTCATTGTATTGGGTTTGGCAAATTGGAAACAAGGTACCTTCATTTTTTTCCCTTTTGATTTTCCCAAAAACCAAACAGAGGATTTAGTAAATATTCAATAACAAAAAAGGATATCTTTTTGAAAAGGAGAATGAATCAAGGGAGAAAGGGAAATGGCAGTTTCATTAAAAGGAAAATAAAAGTTTAAAAAGATATCATAAATTTAATTTTGATAAATTAAAAGAAAAGTGAGACATAGAGAGAAAAAAAAAAGAGAAAAAGTTTTATAATAAAATAAAGAGAAAAGGATTTTTTTTAGTGTGTACATGTGTGTATGTTTTTTTTTGGGGTTTGGGTTTGAGTTTGGCTGCCAAACGTTAAAGTCATTTTCAGTTTGACTTTTTACATTTATTGAGTTTATAAGTTATGACTTTTCTCTCCCTCTAACTCATTTCTTGTGCTTTGTTTACTTTTTTTTTTTAATTAGAGTAAAGAATTTTAAACTCAACTCTTTTTTTATATATATAATTATATTATTATTAGTTAAATAGTCTTTAGATT
Organism: Durio zibethinus; assembly: GCF_002303985.1. The sequence continues at coordinate 9,965,750 of NW_019168481.1, read as the reverse complement.
TCTAAAGAATTTTTTTGCCAATACTTCAACTATTAAAGTTTAAAATTTTATTTCAAAAATCACAAGTTTATATTTTAAACAGACCATATGAGATATATAACATAAAAAATAATTATAATAATACATTAAATAATATTTAGCATAGTTGTTAATATATATGTATTAAAAGATTTAAATAATTTCTATGATATATTAAAATAAGAAATTAATTCCTTCTAAAAAGAAGTAAGAAATTAATAAATAAGTTAAACAAATAACTATAGAACACTTCATAAAACTTACAATAAATTAAGACAATCTAATTGGCATTTAAACCCAATTTGATTTAAATATTGTTAGGAAATTTTGAGAAAATGAATAAATAAATAAATATATATATATGTAGCTTTGAGGTGTGAAGAATATAATTTTAAAAGCAATTATGCTTATAAGATATAATAAATCTTTAAAACTTTTAAATTAGAATTAGTGAAATTCATGTAGAAAAATCTATTTATAATAAACAAACAATCACAAAATTCTTAAAGTTATGACAATCTATATAGTCATATTTTTTTATTCAAACAAGTTTTTTCAAACAGTTATGTTTTTTGTCAAACATACTTATTCAGAATAAAGATAATATTTTATTAATTTTTCAAAATTTAAAGAAGTAAAAAATTAAGTAAACAATAAATCTATTTACTAAATAAACCCAAGTGCCTAATTTTTTACTTTTAAAATTGTTTGACCTACTAAAAAAATTTATAGCAAACCCAAATGATTTGACCCTCTCTAACACTTAGCTCAATTACTTAAATAACATAAGTAGTCTCTTTTAAACTACATACAAATGATTTTTCTATTTAATATGGGATACACCGTATTCTAAACTACAAAAAAATACTCATGTTGGTTTTTGGGGGTAATAAGTACTTTGAATTATACAATGGAGGTCAATAAGGGTATAAAGGTACTAAACACGAATGAGTGAATGTATGTCTATAATTTGTTCATTTATTTTTAAAGTTGTTTGGCTCATTTCATGTTCAGTAAAAGAATTGTTATATTTATTCAAGCTCAATTTGTTTAAATGGTATGATATTTACATTCGATTTTTGTTCAGCTTGATTAAGTTAAATGAACTCATTCATGAAAATTATACAAATATGTTCATGAATATATATATATATATATATAAACAAACATGTTCATAAACAATAAATAAACCATAAACTAAAAAAATTTAAACAAATATAAATGAACACTGAACAAACTTTAAACAAATGAGTCTTAAGCAATCCTTAAACAAGTTTGTTTGGAAACATAAACTAACTAGACATACCTCTTGTCATAACATATAAATCTGTAAATCTACTGCTAGACACAACAAGAAAAGTCACTATCAATCTTTTTTATCTAGGTGCAATTGGTCACCTAGGTGAATTTATTCTTCATGTTAGCTTAAAAACTTGAAATAAACCAAGAGGGGGTGAATTAGTTGATAATAAATTTTCAAAATTCAATATCCAATTAGCATAAATGTCACAAATCAATTTTTTAAAGTAAATAAACACAACAAATATGAGTATGCTAATAATCTTAAAAGCAAGAGATAAAGATAAAAAATCAAACACCAAAATTTATAGAGGTTCAGTTCTTTATTCAAACACCTACATCCTCTCTTTTAGCCTCATTTGCCAAGGAGTTCAATCTACTATATTTTAAATGTTACAACCTAACTCTTCAAAGCTCTATACAATCAAGAACACAATCTCTTAAGGGGTCATCCTCCCCCTTAAACTCACAGTCTCACAATACAAGCTTTTAAATATTTTGCAAACTTAAAAAACTTTTCTAAGGTTTGGTGTTTATTAATTTGAAGTACAAATCAAAATTAGAAAGAATGTAAAAGAAAAATAAATACAATATGAATTTTTTGCACTATTCTCTCACTAAAATGCTCTTTAATGCTTAGAGAATATAGTAAATGGAAGCAATAAGTTTTCTTAGAATATCATCCATTTCAAATGCAATGGGAAACCTTCATTTATATGTTGAGGTGAAAGATAGTCATTGCTTGCATTTAATGCTTGGAACCTATAAAATTTCAAACAAAATAATAGCCATTGAGGCTTTTTAGGCACTAGGGGATTGATCCCCTCATATAAAGGGATTAATTGGGTCAGTTGAAATCAAGACTAATTTTGTGCATTATCAGACTACCTGATTGATCAGGTAAGGGACTTGATCGATCCCCTATCCGAGGTAATCAATCTCTTGTGTAAGAGGATCGATTCCTTCTACAAACTTTGAAACTTATTTTGCTTCTAGATAAAAAAATGGATCGATCCCTTTAAAGAGAAATTGATCGGTTCTGTAGACACCCAATTTGGTTCAGGCCCGGATCAATTGGGCTTGGTCCAAATGGGTAAGCCCATTCCAGTTTGTTTTATTTTATTTTTTATTTTATTTTATTTTTTTGTATTTTGTATTTTGTATTTTATATTTTTGTATTTTATCTATTTATTTATTATTTATTTATCTATTATTACTATATTTTTTTATTACTTATCTGTTTATATATCTATTATATATTATCATTTACCTATTATTATTATTTATCTATTTACATATTATCATTTATCTATTAATATATTTTTTATTTTATTTTATTTTTTCTTGGTTGAATCCCGATTGGTATTAGGATTAGAAAGACTGGAATTCTGACGAAAATTTGGGGCTGACAGAGTTGAGATTGGATAAAAAGATTGAATCCAAATCTGAGAGGCAATTGGGATTGATAAGAAACTTTTTTTGATCAATCCCTATAAATAGGTGCTGGAAAGACACAAAAAAAGCAGACACAGAGAAGAAATAGAAGCTAAAAAAGGGGTTTTTGTGCGTTAGAATAGCTCTAGGAATCGGTGAGAATTTTTTAGAAATTTTGGTGAATTTTTTTCTGAAAATGTTTGAAAAATTTCCAGATTTTGATTGAATTTTTCGGTGACTTTTCAGGGCAGATTTGAATTTTTCGACCAGCTTCCCAGTTTTCGGTGATTATTTTCAGAAATCGATCAATTTTTCGATGAACTTTCGGTGAAAAACCCAGATTTCAATGAAAATTTTTAGAATCCGACAATATTCAATCGAAGTTCTTCATCGATTTAGAGAGAAGGGAGAGAAAAGGAATGGAAGAGAGAAAGACGGGAGGAGAGGTCTGCTGAAAAAACAGAAGGGATAGCCTTTTATACTCGATAAAAATGACATCATTTTGGCGTTATTGTGCCCAGAGGATCCACGCGTTTTGAAGTCGGATGACCTAACCCGAGCGTCAACCCGTTTTCGACCCGCCTTCAACCCGAGTGCGAGCCGTTTCCGAAGCTGAACTGATCCAAGCCGAGCCGTGTCTTCGAGTCATCTTTTCTTCCTCAAGCCGCGCCGAGCCAAGCCGTTTCAAGGTTTTTTTTTCATTTTTATTATTTATTTTTATTATTATTTATTGATTAGATTAGAATTGTTTAATACTTTTTATTTTAGTTTTCTTTATTTTTATTTTCATTTTTATTTTATTTTTTTATTTTATTTTCTTTAAATAAAATTCAAAAAAATATTTTTTGGGAAAAATTGAAGGTATCAATTTTCCTTAAAAATAAGTTTTTCAAAAATCTTTTTTGGGAAAAAGTTGAAAGTATCAATTTTTCTAGAAATTAAAGTTTCTAAAAAATATTTTGAAAAAAAGTTGAAAGTATCAATTTTTCCTGTACAAAAGCAATTATTTTGTTTTCTTTTTATTTTCTTGAATTTTTTTTAATGTTAAATAATCCGATGATGGAACCTTTGCAAGTGAAACAATAGTTTTCTTGCATACTCTTGAGGTGAGAGAATTTTTTTAATTTTTTACTAAAAATGTTAGAGTCAATTAAGAATAATTTCTAATAATTAATTACTTGGTAAATTTTTAAGGCTTATTGGATAACACAAAATTAAGCTGATACCATTTTTTATGGGCGTTGTGAGGGTGCTATAACTTTCTCACACGTAACCAAACTCCTGAACCTTGTTTTAATTAGTAGACCCGAACCTATTCTTTTAAAGACCCTTAAACTTAGGTGTTCTCTGAAAGGATAGATTTCTTAGGTGGTCAATCGCACTTAGATAAAACAAATTGGTGGTGACTTCTTAAGTCAATGTCTAGCGACAGATCCCCGGATATAGACGTTATGATAGTTTGGCGACTCCGCTGAGGATCTCTGAAAGTCAGGCCAGCAAATAAATTTGTGTTATCCAAAAGCCCAATAAAATTGAACCTTTTTGTATATATATGTTATTATTCATTCATGTTTATTTACTTTATTAATTATGTCATTCATATATATATGCATAACATGAGCTCTATACCTGAGCTCCGTCCCTCTAGGAGGGAGTAAAGTACCTATTGCTTTCGTGAGGTTTAATACCTCTGCAGTGGCTAGCCAAATACTCCCACTCAAATTGAACATTTTTCGCTTGTAACCTGTAATAGGTGAGGATTAGGGCACCTTACTAGTCTTTGATGGACAATGATGTAAGGAGCAATTTGGGAACCTTTAGACTTTAGCCTTGAACTACATATAAGTGAACCTTAGAAGTGCCTAACTCTAAGATAGAGTCATTTTACCCAATAATAGATATACCCTGAAATTAAGACACAAAAAGGATGTTTATCTAATCATTTTGATTGTCTGATTTTGTGCATCATTTTCATTATCATATGTAACATTATGCGTTGGCCTCACTTTCAGTTTATTTATGAAACTAACAATGTTATTTGTCTGATTTTGTGCATCTGTATTATTTTCATGATTATGTTTTAACATTATCATTTGCATCCATTTCATATTAGATTTCATCCATGAAAATGTACATTTAATTTATGCATCAATGTATCATACATAAAGCATAGCATAGCATTTCTAATCATAATTGTGATGCTAGAGGTTCAAGATAGCTCCATCTAGCGAGAAACCTGTCCATAGATACAACACAAGATTTAGAGCCAGACAAATGGAGTAAAAAAATTCTCATCAATTTAAAAAACTGTAAAAAGCTCAAGAAAAGATTGAGAATGAGTTAAGTAAAATTTTGGATGCTCTCAACAAATTAAATAAAGAGAAAAGAATAGAAGATAACACAAGCCAATAAGGTCCTGCATCACAAGAAGTGACTGACCCCTTATATCCATCTGATTTTGGTCCACCTCAAGCTCAGTCTACACAAGAAGTTCCACTACAACACTTCATATATCCTACATATCTTGGAATGCCATCAGCCTCTAATCCAAGGTATTACCATAGCTATATGAATCTTGTCTTTACTGAAAAGGTAGTTGAACCAATTTAAATCCCTAATCTAGATAAATTGAAAGGAAAAGACAAGGAAAAGATAAAAGTGGAAACTCAGGAAAACTCTAAAATTAGTATGCTAGAACAAAGGCTACGGGTTGTGGAAAGAATTGGTTTTTATGGTTCAGTTGATGCTGTTGGGCTTTGCTTAGTCCCTGATGTGATCATTCCTCTTAAGTTCAAAGTACTAGAATTTTAAAAATATGATGGCACAAAGTGCCTAAAAACTCATATTACCATGTATTGTCGAAAGATGGTAGCCCGTGCTCATGATGAAAAGCTACTAATGCATATTTTCTAAGATAGTCTTACTGATTCTACTATTAGGTGGTATATCCAATTAGACAGAATTCACATCCGTTTCTGAAGTAATATGGCTCATGATTTTATCAGTCAATATTGACATATCATGGATTTAGCCCCTGATCGTTTATCTTTACAAAACCTGAAGAAAAAGGCCAGTGAGACTTTTAAAGAGTATTTTCAGAGGTGAAGGGATATTGCTTATCAAGTACAGCCTCTTTCAACTGAAAAAAAACTATAGTGTTGTTTGTCAACACTTTGAAATCTCTCTATTATGAAAAAATGATAGAGAATGCAATAAAAAATTTCACCGACATGATGATCTCTAGAGATATTATTGAAAGTGTCATCAAGAATGGCAAGTTGAAAGAAGGAGAAACCAAGAAGGTATAAAAAAAAGAAACTGAAACTCAAGCTATGAGCTTTGATAGGCAACAATTCAGGGGTTATCAACCTTATCCATCTTAAGGTTACTCTCCATACTATCTGATGTGAATAATGCCTCATCCTACCCATACCAACTAGCTCCATAACCATCTTATTCATCCACATATCGATCAATTTTTAGCCTTAAGATCTTACATATGGCCTTAACATTCAAACTCTTGCAAGACCTCAAATTCGCCCTACTAACCCAGCAAGTGGTTCACAAGAGCAACAGATTACTTGAGAAAAACCTATATTTGATCCAATCCACATGACTTATATGAAATTATATAGAGAACTCTATAATAGCCACTTGATTGCCCCCAATCGTGTGGAGCTGCTCAAGCTATCCTATCCTAAGTGGTATGATCTTACAGCCCGCTACGACTACCACTATAGAATTACTGGCCATTCTACTAAAAATTATACTACTTTAAAGCATAAGGTGTAACGGTTAATCAATGATGGAATGATAAGTTTTGATTAAAGAAGAACAACAACACCTAATGTTAGTGGTAACCCATTACAAAATTATAATGCTCTGAGTGAAAATCAAGAACACATTGGTCAGAAAGGGTCCGGAGAGTCACAATGAATTGAGGGGCAAGATGTCAATAAAGATTCTTCACTTGATCGCAAAAGGGGATAATTTTGGAGAATGGAGATAAGGTTGATTGAAAGTTTCTTGTCATTTTAGGATTTTTTTTTTAAAGTAATGTTAGGTTTCTTTTAAGCAAGAGGATTTCATTTGTTATTATTTCAATAAAAGACAATTTAATGTATTTCATTACATTTTCTCCTTCATTCAACTACTGTTTCATGCTTTGTTACCTTTCATAACTTTTGTTCCCATTCTTAAATTTCAAACGATAAATGTTTAGACGATGGCAGCAATAATTTTAAAATTTAATTTTAAGAACTCATTCACATTGATTTAAGGAGATTATTGGAGCAAAAAAAAGGTCAGCTACTAACAGATGTGAGATTAATATATCTCGAAGATGGGTAATTTTTTTTTTTATAAATCTATAAGCTTGTTTTTGCTCAATAGATGAGGTTCAAAAAAAGTATCCACATTGAGATAAAAAATGGCCATATTTCTCTTACCATTTGAAAAACCATTCATTGCTACCCTTTTGAGCCTATTGTGATATTTTTTTCTAAAAAACCTTGATCAAGGATCACCATCCATACTATGAGGTAATTTTTTTGAAAGAAAATAGTCTAAAAGATCTAAAAAAAAAAGTAAAGAAAAATGCCACAAATGATTTAGGGCAAAGAAATGAGAATCTTTTTATGAAGAATGAGATAGAAAAAAGAAAAGTTATGAAATGATATAGAGTGGGGCAAAATGCCAAGCTGCATCAAGTGATGATCCTTTGGTTTTAAACCCTTTAAACATATATATTGAGCCTATTTTATCCATTTCTTTCATGATCCCATACTATAACCTATATTACAACCTTGAAAAATCCATTTGGATCAAGTGTGAATGCTTGAATTAAATAATCATATGTTAGGCAAAAGCATGCTCATAATAGAATCATGTTATTACCCTAAAAATTAATATGTGAGAGATATCAACAATGGATGAAATATAAGAAAAAAGAAAAAAAATGATGAAAGATGAAAAAAAAAAGAGAGAAAATAAAAAATATGAAAGGAAAAAAAAAGGAAAACTCAATTTGAAAACCTAAAAGGGTAATTTGGGTAGACCAAATCTATGAGTTGAAAATTAGATGAATAGTTCAAATATATAGAAGATCAAGGCATCTAAAGATCTTTCAAAGTTAGGGCAAAGTTTGATGAACTCAAAATGATTTTGACAATCAATAGAATGAGTTTTTGAAAAAGAATTTTGAATTAATGTTTAAAATTGTCTAAATATTCATTTGTCCCAATGACATATAACCAACTTGTCTCTTTCCCCATTTGTTTTTGCACTAAGACTCACTTCTCAATGATTGCTTTTCTCCCAATGTACTATCTACTTTTTTGTTCTCACATCCCTAAAATGAATCGAGAAAATATTTGATTACATTGTGTTTGTCAAAAATTGAAATGATAATGAATGAATGAATATGTGTTTAAAAGAGTCTTACACTTTTTTGAAAAGAAATCCAAGATGATAAAAAAAAAAGGTCGTAAAAACCTAAGAAGAATTATTTAAGATAACCCGTGGTGTGATCAAATTATGAAAATGGTGATAGGTTAGTCAACAAATGAATAGAGTGCAAAAACTTGAAAAGGTGTTATGACTAAGTGATGAATACAAGGATGAATTGATCGACATGACTTGCAAGTTATGATTGAATGATGAAAATAATCAGTGAACAAAGTTTGATTTGGAATGATTAGGGTTAAGAAACCTATGAGTGTAACCTAGTGACGGACGATGAAATTTGTTTGAAATGGTTAATGCTGAGACACCTATGAGTTATGACCCAATAATGGTGGATGAAACTTGTTCTAAAATGTGTTAGTGCTAAAAAATCCATGAATGGTGGTCAAGTGATGATCGATTGACGAAACTTGTTCCAAACTATTGAGAAACTAAACAAGGAATAAATGCAAAATGGTGGAGTTTTGAGAGCCATATTACCATAATTTTTAGGATTTCATGACATTATTGACATCCGCATTACATATATCATGTTGGCATCATTGCTTGAATAGTACATACACATAATTTGATGAATTAAACTTTGTTTGGAGATGCATGGTGCTATGAGAATCTAGGTTGTTGCATTTACATCATTAAGAAGGTATTTACATCTTTGGTCATGACATTCATTCATGCAAATTTTTGAGTCACTTAAAAAATAAATTGTGAATATTTTGACAAGAATTATTGAGAACTCAAATAAGAATCTTTGAGTTTCAAAATGAGAATCTTTGAAGAGTGAAACCCTAAAGTTCGTCGAATGTGAATCTTTGAACAAATGAAAAGTTTTGAACTTTTGGATGTGAATCTTCAAAATACAAAGCTTTAACTTTTTAGATATGAATTTCTAATGTTTTAAATGAGAACCATTGAACTTAGATGTGATACTCTAAGTTTTATTGCATGTGAGCCTTTGAACTCAAATGAAAAGCTTTGAATTTTTGGATGTGAATCTCTAAATTTCAAATGAAAAGCTTTAGATTTTTGGATATGAATTCCAAGTTTGCCAAATGAGAACTTTTGAAAAGTCTTGAACTTTTGGATGTGAATCTCCAAAATTCAAATAAGGATCTTTAAATGTTGGATTCGAGTTTTGCAAGTTGCAAATGTAAATCTCGAGATATTATAAAATTGAATGAAACTGAAATTTTGAGAATCAAATTCCAATAAATTCTCACAAAGTTGAAAAATTCTTGCGAATCTGAACCTCTGAATATTGAACTCAAATTGTGAATCCTTGAATTCCCATTACAAAATTCCTTCAATCATGATCTATAACTCCTTGGACATGATTTTTAAGGAGTAATTTACTTTTCAAAGTCATGGTTGCCTCTATTTAGAGGAGCAATTTATTTTTTAAAGTCGTGATTGCCTCTATTTAGAGGGCAATTTATTTTTCCAAAGTTGTGATGCCTCTGATTAGAGGAGCAATTTACTTTTCAAAGTTGTGGTGCCTCTATTTAAAGGAGCATTTATTTTTGAAGTCATGGTGCTTCTGCTTAAAGAATTTATTTATTTTCCAAAGTTGTTGAGCCTCTGATTAGATAAGCCATTTATGTTCAAAGTTGTTGAGCCTCTGATTATAAGAGCTTTGTTTATTTATTTTCAAAGTTATTGAGCCTCTGATTAGAAGAGCTTTATTTATCTTTCAAAGTCATTGAGCCTTTGATTTCTTATTAGAGGAGCTTTATTTATTTTCAAAGTTGTTAAGCAATTTGATTAGAAGAGCTTTGTTTATGTCATTGAACCTCTGCTTAGAGGAGTTTTGATCAAAATTTTAACACAAAAAAAATGAAAAAAGAGGTCGAATGGAGTTTTGAATAGGTGTCTACATCTTTGCGCAATTTTTATTTCACAAAAAATGTGCAAAGAGAGGCAGCTATAGACACTCAATTTGGTCCAGGCCTGGATCAATTGGGCCTGGTCTAAATGGGTAAGCCCATTCTCGTTTGTTTTATTTTATTTTATTTTTATTTTTTTATATTTTGTATTTTATCTATTTATTTATTATTTATTTATCTATTATTACTATATTTTTTTATTACTTATCTGTTTATATATCTATTATATATTATCATTTACCTATTATTATTATTTATCTATTTACATATTATCATTTATCTATTAATATTTATTTTATTTTTTCTTGGTTGAATCCCGATTGGGATTAGGATTAGAAAGACTAGAATTCTGACAAAAATTTGGGGCTAACAGAGTTGGGATTGGATTCAAAGATTGAATCCAAATCTCAGAGGAAATTGAGATTGATCAGAAACTCTTTTGATCAATTCCTATAAATAGGTGTTGAAAAGACACAAAAAAAGCAGATACAAAAAAAAATAGAAGCTAAAAACGGGTTTTGTACGTTAGAATAGCTTTAGGAATTGGTGGGAATTTTTTAGAATTTTTGGCAAATTTTTTTCTGAAAATTTTTGAAAAATTTTCAGATTTCGGTTGAATTTTTTGACGAAGTTTGAATTTTTCGGCCAGCTTCCCAATTTTCAGTGACTATTTCTAGAAATTGATCAGTTTTTCGATGAACTTCCGACGAAAAACCCAAATTTCAATGAAAATTTTCAGAATCCGACGATATTCAATCGGAGTTCTTTGTTGGTTTAAAGAGAAGGGAGAGAAAAAAAAGGGAAAAAAGAGAGAGAGTAGGAGAGGTCTGCTGAAAAAACAGAAGGGATAGCCTTTTATACTCGCTGAAAACGATGTCGTTTTGGCGTTACTATGCCCAGAGGATCCATGCGTTTTGAAGTTGAGTGACCCAACCCAAGCGTCAACCCGTTTTCGACCAGCATTTAACCCGAGTGCGAGCCGTTTCTGAAATCGAGCTGATTCGAGCCGAGTTACGTATTTGAGCCATCTTTTCTTCCTCAAGCCGCGTAGAGCCAAGCAGCTAAGTCGAGCCGTTTCCATATTTTTTTTATTATTTATTATTTATTTATTTATTATTATTATTATTTATTGATTAAATTAGAATTGTTTAATATTTTTTATTTTATTTTATTTTATTTTCTTTAAATAAAATTCAAAAAAATATTTTTAAGGAAAGTTGAAAGTATCAATTTTCCTTGAAAATAAGCTTTCTAAAAAAATATATTTTTTGGGAAAAGTTGAAGGTAGCAATTTTCCTTAAAAAATAAGTTTTCAAAAATTTTTTTTTGAGGAAAAGTTGAAGATATCAATTTTTCTTAAAAATAAGTTTTCAAAAGTTGATTTTTTTAAAAAAAATTGAAAGTATCAATTTTTCTTGAAATTAAAGTTTCTAAAAAATATTTTGGAAAAAAATTGAAACTCTCAATTTTTTCTATACAAAAGCAATCGTTTTTTTTCCTTTTTTTTCTTGAATTTTCTTTAATCTTAAATAATCCAACGATGGAGCCTCTACAAGTGAAACAATAGTTTTCTTACATACTCTTGAGGTGAGGGGATTTTCTCAATTTTCTGCTAAAAGTATTAAAGTCAATTGAGAATAATTTCCAATAATTAATTACTTGATAAAATTTTAAGGCTTATTGGATAACACAAAATTAAGCTGGTACCATCTTTTGATGGGCATTGTGAGGGTGTTATAACTTTTCTCACACGTAACCGAACTCCCGAACCCTGTTCTGGTTAGTAGACCTGAACTTATTCTTTTAGAGACCCTTAACTTAGGTATTCCTTGAAAGGATAGATTCCTTAGGTGGTCAATCACACCTAGATAAAAAAGATTGGTGGTGACTCCTTAAGTCAATGTCTAGCGATAGATCCCCAGATCTAGACGTTATGATAGGTTCACTTAGAAAACCTAGCCAATCGATCCTTATAGGGAAGGGATCGATTGATTCTTAAAAAACTTGCATGAGATAGGCTACTAAAAAAAATGAACTAATCTCTTTAGCCATAGGATCGATCAAGTCATGGGAAGGGATCAATCCCATCTATCCCAAATTGTCCAAAGTTCATTTTTGTTTCCAGAACATGTTATGTTTTGGTTCAAAAAAATTTTTTTGCAAGATAAAAGGTTGGAAATATGTTTAATTTGAGAAATAAATTTGATTCAAGTTAGACAATTTTTGTTTTGTCAATTCAAAAACTATTATCAATTCAAGGCTAACAACATCTTTTAGGACCTCAGGCACTACCAACTCTCTTATAAGTAATTACTGTTAGAAAGGTGTATACCCTAACTTTATAATGCATTTAGTACACATAATAGCCCACGGCATCGAGTACATGGAGTTCATGGATACGACCAACCTCCGATTTGCCAACACTTCGAGAAATTCCTAAACATTACTAAGGGTTTCTAAAAGAATAGATTTTGGTTTTATGTTTCAGAATTAAGTTTGAGAATTCAATTACGTATAGAAAATGTTATAACACCTCCACAACATCCATTATAAAATAGTGCCATTTAGTCCTAAATTATCCTAAAGTTTTTAACTAAATGGTCTTTAAATTCTACTGAATTTAAACATTTACATATAGGAAAAAATTTTAGGTTTTCGTTATTATTCTATGGTATTCCTAAAATTTTTCACACATCATGAGTGTTTAAAGAACCCATTCATTCACTTGAAAAGACTTCATCATCGGATTTATTTTTTTATTAAATCTTTGCTTTAAAAAATCATTTATCGAAACCATATCTAAATTTTTCACTATTTGAAACAAATTTATAAATATTTTTTTACCTAAAAATTTCTTAGATGATCATCTATTTGCGATTATTAAAAATTTCATTCTCAAAATTTATTCTTTATTTTGATAAGATTTATTTCTAGTTTTTATTGTATAAAAAATTTTATCAATATTCTCCCCCATTCTAGAAATATTTTTCTTTTTAAAAAAATTTTAGAAATTCAATAATTCTTGATTTCTAGAATTTCATCATTTGGATAATTTTCATTTATTTTAAAAAAATTATAAGGTTGTTAATTTTATTATTAACCAAAAACAAATGACAAATATTATTATTGAATTTTCATCTAAATTAATTTCCACCATCAAGAAATATTTAGGAAAGAACATTTTACTTACAAATTTCTAAAAATAAAATATTCTTGATTATTATTAGACTTTCATCTATTTACTTACTACACTTTTGAATTTTTTAGTAATACAAAAATATGTAATAATACACAAAAAATTAAATTTACATTTTAACTTAATTGACTTGTCTCACAATATTAACACTAATTAAAACTAATTAAACACATATCTAATTTAAATAAATACAAACATACATGTAATAGGAAGAAGATATAATAAAAATGTACTTGAATTTGAACTCATAAAAGAAAGGATGGGCCACCAAAATAGGGAATGAGCTGTGAATTGGGTTGAACTAATAGATGGGTCAGGTCGTGGATTTCAGAATAGGTCAAATGACCCAACTAACTTTGCTCTCAAAATGGTACAGTTTTAGTCTTAGATAAACTCCCAATTCTTTTCTTTTCCTTCATTTTTCTTTTTTTTTTTTCTCTTTAAAAAAAATTCTCTAACCTTTCCTCTGAGATGATAAATGAACACCGGCCAAGTTTATCCAAATCCCTAGATTTCGATGATGCTCCGTCACTAAGTTGTTATAACTTAAAGGGAAGAAAATGCCATTATCATCATTGTTCCCATTATGTGCACCAGTTCTCAAAAACCAAGCATGATATTTTCTAGGTAAAAGTTGATGTTCCAAAAGTTCATTTGATAACTATTTAAAAAATCTCTGGCAAGGGCCAATTGATAGAAATTGCATTATCAAGAAGTAAATTTCTTTAAGTTCTATATCTACATTAGTCTTAGTAACATGACTTGTAACCTTTATTTAATGCTTAACTAAAGCCTTCTCCAGCATTATAGTTAAGACTTTCAAAGGTGCCTAGTAAAGAAAAGATGTACTAGCAGAAGATGAACATTTTCAATCCATGTTTAGGTGTAATCCAACAGAGGTATCTAAAAAAAAACAAATATGCAAAAATGAACTATTAATGGTAGTGTATTAATTGCATGCATTAGCAATCATCACCAAAAATAAATAAATAAAAGAGCCTAAAAGACATACCAAGGTTGTTTCAACGCCAAAAGACAAGGACAGTTAAAAACTCAATTCTAAGATAAATTATGGCTTAATTTTCAGCAAATTTATTCTCATAAAAGTAGTCATAGTAGTCATAGTAGGAATCTATAACAAATAACTTATCTTGAACTTATAAGTTAATAATTCAATTAAACTTATAAAATAATAACTCAACCTAAAAAAATAGGTAGAAGAAAAATGGTAGATCAAAGAGCATTAATATATAGTTTTTATGAAATTACTATAATAATTTGAATGAGAAAGTATATTTTAAAAAAAAAATACATTGCCTAAAAAACGAAAAACACATCCCAACTACTGCTAGGAGATTTAAACAGAAGAAAAAGGCCAAAGCCATTTCTTACCCAACAGTTCAGCAAAGATTGGCTGTATTGTTACTATGTCAGTATCTGGCACAGAAAAAGGTTACACAAAAAACCAAAACAAAAACATAAAAAAATTCATGTCAAACCCACTAAAAAGTACCAAAACAAAAAACCAATTAAAAAATAATTTATTCTTGGAAAGTGGAAAGATTTCTCACAAAAGAAGACGTCTCGAGATTGGAATATCATTATCCAAGTAATACTAATATAATTTCAAAAATTCAATTTCTTCGTCATCATCCTCAAAATTTCACTAGGTGAGGTATCTGGTTCTTAACTTTCAAATTTTGCTGTTTTAAAGTAATCGGTTTCAATTATTATTATGAAAGTTAACTAATTTTTACTTTTTCAGTTAGGAAAATAAAAAACTCGTAGGTGACTGAGTTGAAATTTTTGATTTTTTTTTTGGTGAGCTTGGAAGTTGAAAATTGTTGCTTTTTGCCATTTTGATGTTTCACTATAGATTTTGGTTACTGGTTATTGGTGTTTTTGTGTTAAAGTTGCGTGCTTTTTGTTGGGTAGGTCAATTTGGATCTTTAAAGGCTTGTTTAATATGGGTTTTCTTTGGTGTTTTTGATTGATTTTGGCTTCTGGGTATTTTAAGGTTGTGCAAATTTGGCTCTTTTTTAATTTTACACTGTTTTTTCTTTTTTTTTTTTTTTATGTTTTGAAAATTTGGGTTGTTAAAACTTAAGGGTCGGATAAAATACTGGTTTTCGAAAGCTGGTGTCCAATTTGTATACTTCTTTTTCAAAGTTATTTCTTTTAGGGATTTTAAGATGTTTTTCTATAACTTTGTTTACATGGCATTAGTGCCGGTGCAAATTTATGTGGTGGATATTGGGACTTTTTGGATTGTTTGTAGATAGCTACTGAATCTTGAGGGTTTTGAAGTCTGCTTTTGATCTTAGTTTGTTGTCAAACATGGTTATGTGTTTTGAGAAAATTTGAATTTATCTTCAAATATCCTTCAAGTAGGTTTTATGAAGTTTTGCTTTAATAGAGGCTTCTAAATTGTCAGCTACTGCTATTTAGATCTGCTGTTTTTAGGATTTCTGCTTGTTCTATGGCATTGCTGAGCAGAAAGTTTTAAATTTAATCTATCGAAGCTTCTGAACTTTGGGGTTTGTATTCTTGGCTGGCATATTCACCTTTGGATAGTCCTCCTTTGCAATCATGATCTGCTCCTTCTTAGAATATGTGAGACTCAGATTGTCTTTGAAAATGTCAACATCTTCCATGTTGCAGTTTGTGTTACTTTTATTTCAGGTGTTTTTGACTGTTGAATTTATGTACTATTATAATGGCAAAGAGTTTGGTATTGAGGTGTATTTTTTTTTTAAACTTGATTAGGTCACTTATTTATAACTTTTCATACCTCTCTTCTTTCACTTGTCTGGTTCGCCCTTAGTTATGTCAAAATTTTGATTGTGGAATAGTAGGACTGGTGTCTTAAAGATGCTAAAAATTTGGTTACTCTTTTTGTTAACCAACTGAGCAATCCTTCTGTAAGAATGCTGGGCTGTCCATGTTCTTGTTGAGATTCTCTTTTGTTTATTGTTGGTTGGTTGTGTATCTGAACCTAAATAAGATGAACATGATTTGAAAGGCTTCTCTAGACAAGGGTTTATACTTTCTCTGTGTTCTTTTGTTAGTTTCATCTGGTAGGTAATTTTGGCTGACTTGGGAATTGGTAGTTTGCTGTCTATAACATGATTGAAATTATTTTTAGCTTCTGCAATCATTATTTTTTAGCCCTACGTAATTTCTTTTGTAGTGTGCTTGGCATTCTTTGGTTGTTTATTGGAGTGCAATTGGGCGTTATTATGGAAACAGCACTGCTTAGTGCTCTCTGATGCCTGCAAATTTAGGGTTCTATGCTTTTTTAATTGTTTGACAGTTGACAGGGATTTACTCTTCTAATTACTTGTATCTGGTTTCTTTGGGATTCATTGTTGATAGTGTTTGCCTCCGTTTATTTTTTTCCTTTGTATTTTCTCTATTATTATCTTTACTGAGGGAAGATGATGATACTTCTTGCAGTTCTTCTCACACTTAGTGTTGGGAGTTTTAATTTGTTTGAGGGGTTTTAAGGAAAGTACAATCATGATGTATGGACGGTAGAACAGTGAGATCTGGTGCAAAAGATGAGAAGAAAACAGCAAAAGGGATGCCGAGCTTTGATAGACAATTACCAGTTAGCAACTCACTGTAAATTCCCTCTTTACTCTTTTCAATATTCAATCTTCTGTCAACTTATGGTTCACTTCCATCCCTTGTCCTTTAAAATTGTCAATTTTGCAGTTATATTTTGTCTTCTTATTTTCAATCGCCTTTATCTTCTTGGTATCATCTATTATATATCCAAATGTTGTTACCTGTAAGTTTCATTGGAGTTCATAGAATAAAACTTCTGTTCATCTAAAATATTATTTCATTAGTCTGATTTTTAATTGAACACCATATCTTAACATGGTAGTTTCAAACGTTCAATTGATTGGTTTTTCTTTTGATTCATAGCAAGGGAGAGTAGATAATTAGTGCTTTGGTAGTTGGAGATGTTTGGCTGTTCGCGATTGCCATGAAAAGGAGTCTTTTTTAGGATAAGAACTATATTGCAATAGAGTGATGTGTTTCACTGAAGTTATTTCAGAACAATGGATCTGCTAACCCAGATTTGAGGGTTGACTAAAATCCCCTCCCAAAACCCTAGCTTCTTTATCTCTCTTTCTCTCTCTCTCCAACTGTGAATTGGATGTGTGATGGTATTGTTTGGTACCAGTATAATGTTCTGATGTGCCTTAAGTAATTTTTCCCGTGCAATACAAACCTAATTACTGCACTGTTATTTTCTGATGCTTATAAAATAAAATAAAGCACTAATTAGATGTTCATGCTGTTGTCTTGCCTGTCATTGCATTTCTGATTACTTACATCATGGTGAATTCTGATTTTCAGTTGGATTTGCTGTTAACCTGAGTGGAAGTATGCATTCAGTAATATAATCTTTAATTGAGTAAGATAATCTTCAAAATTCAGAATTGAAGCAATCCTTTTTGAAATGTTGAGTTATTATAGGAAAATATTATGTACATCTAATATGCCCCATGAATAGTAGTATGTAATGGTGCGAGCATGTTCTTTTAGGAAAATAAATTGCATAAATGTGATATGCCCCATGAATGGTAAAATGTAATAGCATGTGTATTTTTTGGTGGCTGCACCAGTATTTTTCATGGGTGGTGAAGCTATTGATCATCAGCTTGTTTTTAAGTAATCTCCTTTTGCTGGTATCAATGTGCAACATAGTATGCTTCTTCTCCTTATTGCATCTTATATTTTTTAACGGACAACTTTTTGTAATTTTATGGAAAATTTTCCAACAAGAAATTTCTACAGTGAAAGTGATGAATTGCTAAGTTTTTGCATTAAGAAAATTATTGTGTTGTTTTTAGCAATATAACTAAAATATTTTAAACCTGAATATGGTTTCATTTCACAGCTTTTAGGATTTATGGTGTGTAAGGCAAACCTTTATCTTGGCTTCACACATGTTAATCATTACTATTCAACTAATATTCTGATAAATTTTCCAGCAAAGAAATATGATAATGAGTGGAAAACTTGTCCTTATATATCTATGAAGAATTTGACATGACATGTGGCAATGCAGACAGTGTGTTTAATTCAGCAAAAGCAAGTGGCCTACCATTTCCTTCTGATTGCAACCTTATCGGCACTTCGGATAAGGTGGATTTTGTTGGTCTTATCATGTAATGAGCTACTATTTTAGTTGTAATGCTTAGTTATATAATTTTATTCTCCTTGTTGCCTGAAACAGACTCCAACATCATTTACTGTTAATCCATCCGCCACCCAAGTTGAATCTCAAAGGTTGCAGTTAGAAAAAGGTCAACGAACAAATCTGGTCTCTGTAACTAGTCGTAATACAGAAAACTGGGGAGAATCCAATATGGCTGATGCTAGTCCAAGGACCGATATCTCAACAGATGCAGACACAGATGAAAAATATCAGAGGGTATATTTTATTTCATTTGCCCTCTCCATGTTTCAACACTAGTTTAATAATTTTTTAGGATCTTTTAGATGGTACTGTTGTTACTACTTAAAGCTCTTCTTTAGATTTAGGAATGCATTTATATGTAGCACTATCAAAATGCTGGAATATACTACAGTAAGATGCGATTTAATTGAATATGCATGTGCCAAAAGGGAAGGGAAGACCTAAGAAAATATGGAAGGAACACATAGCAAAGAACCTTGCTCTTACTAATCTTACTTGGAATATGGTCCCATGTAGAGCACATTTGTGTGATATAATCCATGCAGCCAAGATCATGTAGTGGGACAAGGTTTTGTTTGTTGTCATTGTTGTTATTCTACTTGCTGGGAAAAGACTCAGGGTAATCAATGTTGTTGCCAGTCTGACATTTTTCTTGCTTCTCTGCAGTTTGATGAAGAAAAATCTAATGCTGTTGGGCCTTCTGATTCTAGTGATCGATCAAAGAGTAATTTGGATCAAAAGGTCAGATAGTTTGAGTTATTTGCATGGATAATAGCTGAGCAATAAAATGGTCGTATTGGTGATCTTTTATTGATGATATTCTACAGACTCTGCGTAGACTTGCTCAAAATCGTGAGGCTGCAAGAAAAAGCCGATTGAGAAAGCAAGTATGTTTTTTCCCTTTAAATTTAATGCATTTATTTAACTCTTTTTTGGGTCAATTTATCTTGTTTCTTTTTGTCAATTTTCATTGTTGTAATGAGTGCGACTTGAGACTTCCTTTGGCGCTTAATTGGTAGATGACATGAATCTTCTACTTTATGTTCTGGGTATTCGTGTCCAGTTGAATATAGAACGGCCCAGATAGACTCTAAAATATTTGACCTTAGAAGAGAGAACTAGATATCAAAGATTGCCTTAAAATTTTTTATAGTTGCTGAAAAAATGTGACTATAGTAGAATCTACTCTAGTTGTTATATGTAAATTTTTGTTGGTGTATGCATTTGCATGTCCTTGTTTTCATCTTGATAACATGTTAGAGTACCATTTTGATTATGAGTGTAGCTATTTTCATGCTCTTTTACTAGAGCCATGCATGCTCCCTTTTTGCGGCTAAAGTACAAAAATGATGAAAAGATGACTTTTAACCATTGCATACTTTATGCCTTCAAATTCTCATGATTGTTTCAATTTTTCTTCACTGTTGACCATTGGAGTCTTTATGCTCTCAAATTCTCATGCTTTGAAACTCTCCTTATTGTTTGAGATTCAGTGATTGAGGTTTATGTTCATCAAAATGTTTAATTTGATGGTTTTGCTGTATAAGATGCTTTTGCATGTATATCTTCTTGTTTGAGCTCTTCTGGCATGCGTTGTTTTGAATGAATGTCAAATTTAATCTCCTATAGTGAGGCACATCATCCTTTGTTCTTCCACAGGCATATGTGCAACAGCTGGAGAGTAGTCGTTTGAAGTTGACACAAATAGAGCAGGAGCTCCAGCGGGCACGTCAACAGGTTAGACTTGGTCCTTCGTCACTACATGCACTATGTATTGTTATTTATTCAAGTATGTATTACTTAAAACATTGCCATTCCCTTCAGGGTATCTTCATATCAAGCTCAGGAGATCCAAGCCATGCAATGGGTGGAAATGGTAATAATTCTTTTTCATGAAGCAAGTTCTTGGTAAACTTTTCTTCATCTAGTTATTGTAGTATGAGTCTTATTTGTTGGAGTGGTTTATTGAAGCAAGACATGCCTAGCTATCTGGCTTGAACAGAAATGATTTGTGCGCAAGAGTAGGAGTCTAGGTCTTGTGAATGGCCAATTTATGCTAAAATCTAAACGATAGGATTCATATGACCGTGTTCATTTTGTAGGAACTTGCTTTATTAGCTGTGACCTTGCCTTATCAGCTGCTTCTTATATGCAGTCAGTTAAAATGATAGCTAACTAGCAAATTATTATAATGTACTTGTTAAGAGGACAATACTACTTATGCGAAAAAAAGAACCTAGCGCCATTCCCTATCCCCCATCCAGTGGACAAAAAAAAAAAAAAAAGAATCGAGGGAAATAGCTCTTGCTTTGCTTAAATCTGTCTTCTGGTATTGAATTAATAATATGTTGTGTCAGATGGTTAGATCACTGAAGTAAGAAAATCCTGCATTAGTGTTGGCTATCAACATGTTTAATGAATGATTAAAAACCTAAGATCAAAGACTTCTCCTACTATATAAGGTTGGCCTTATGGATAAAATTTCCCCATATTGCTATGAATAAGCCCATATCCTGAGTAAGATCCTTAAGAGCAAAGTCTTTTCATAATTGTTTCCTCCGATGTCTCTTTTGCTCTGTGCTTCCCATTTTGGCATGAGCATTCTCCGGCATCTCACATTAATAGGTTCATTCATAAGTCTTTACCTGTCAAAATCCTTTTAAATGTGTTTCCATCATGTTGTATTCAGTTGGTGTTTCCCCCACCTTCTCTTGAACACTTTAGTTTCTAGTTAAAATAAGTTCTTTGTAGATTACATAAACTTGAATTTATCTGATTTAGATAGCAGATACTAGACATAGAAAACACTGCTAGTAAATGTGGAAACTGAATGTATATTGAAAAACTGCATATCTACAATTATACAAGAATCTTAGGTTTATATACAACTAACTAGGGGTTAAACTAGGAAACTAAATCTTCCTTAATTCTAGGGATACAAATACTTAATTCTAGAGATACAAATATAAATATACAGATTACAAGATTACAACCAGCTGTAAATAAGTGTTTTCCCACACTCCCCCTCAAGCTGGTGAATAGGTGTTTTCCATTCCCAGCTTGGAAATAATTCCTTGAAATGTTGCACTGCTGAGACCTTTAGTCAACACATCTGCAAGTTGACCCTTGGTTGATACATAAGGTGTACAAATCAACCCACTGTCTAGTTTCTCCTTTATGAAATGCCGGTCTACTTCAATGTGTTTTGTTCTGTCATGTTGTACAGGATTGTGTGCAATGCTTATTACAGACTTGTTATCACAGTAGAGTCTCATTGGTCCATCCCACTTGATCTTCAAGTCTTCTAAGATAATCTTTAACCATAGTAGTTCACAAATTCTTTGAGCCATTGCTCTGAACTCTACTTCAGCACTTGATCTTGCCATCACATTCTGTTTTTTACTCCTCCAAGTCATAAGATTACCACCAAAGAAAGTACGGTAGCCTGAGGTGGATCTTCTATCAGTTACTGAACCTGCATAATCAGCATCTGTATATGCTTCTAGAACTAACCCCGAATTTCTTTTGAATAAGATACCTCTCCCAGGATTGGCCTTCAAATAGTGCAATATACGGTAGACAGCCTGTAGGTGCACTTCTTTAGGATTATGCATAAATTGACTTACCACACTCACAGCATATGCTATATCAAGTCTAGTATGTGAGAGATAAATGAGTCTTCCAACTAATCTTTGGTACATCTCTCTATTTACAGCAGTATCTTCATTAGCTTCTCCAATTTTATGATTAGGATCTATAGGGGTATTTGCAGGTTTACATGCAAGCTTCCCAGTTTCCTTCAGAAGATCCATCACATATTTCTGTTGTGAGATAAAAATACCATGCCGTGAGTGAGCTACTTCAATTCCTAGGAAGTACTTCAATCTCCCTAGCTCCTTTATCTCAAATTCTCTAGCCAAACACTGTTTTAGAGATTCTCTCTCTTTTGCATCATCTCCAGTTACAATTATATCATCAACATACACTAATAGAATTGTGACTCTCCCTGAATCAGAGTGCTTGATAAACAATGTGTGATCTCCTTGACTCTGTTTATATCCCATTGCTAGCATCACTTTGGCAAATCTCTCGAACCAAGCTCTAGGAGACTGTTTAAGGCCATATAAAGCCTTTTTTAGCCTGCATACTTTGTTTGCTTCTAGATGACCTCCAAATCCCGGTGGAACCTTCATATATATTTCTTCTTCCAAATCACCATGTAGAAAAGCATTCTTTACATCAAATTGTTGAAGCTGCCAATTGTAATTTGCAGCCAATGATAACAAAATCCTAACTGTATTCATCTTGGCAACTGGAGCAAAGGTTTCCTGGTAATCCACTCCATAGGTTTGAGTGTAGCCCTTAGCCACTAACCTGGCTTTATACCTTTCAACAGTACCATCTGCATTGTATTTTACCGTGAAAACCCATTTACACCCCACTGAATTTTTTTCTTTAGGCAACTCTACAGTTCCCATGTCTGATTTTTCTCTAAGGCCCCCATTTCTATTTTCATGGCTTGCCTCCATTTCTCATCGGATAATGCCTCGGATAATGTAGTTGGAACAGAAATAGTGTTTAGGCTCACAAGAAAATTTTTGTGGGATGGTGAGAATTTTTCAAATGACACAAAATTAGATATTGGGTATAGTGGATGCTTGGTACATTCTCTGGTTCCTTTCCTAATGGCAATAGGCAAATCATAATCACTAGTTATAGTTTTAGGAGATTCATGCTCATTTTGAGAAACAGAGTCAAAAACTGTAGTTACCTCATTTCCAGAGTTAGGATCAGGTTCTTGGACTGGCACTGGTTCAGGATCTGAAACTTTCCTTCTTGAGTACACCTGTAATTCCTTCATAGAATCAAGAACAATATTATCCTTTGTCACATTTTCCGTATTTGGAATGGGTTCAGACTCAAATTCTGTGTTTGACTTGGGCTCAGCAGAAACATGTTTCGACTCAGAAGAATTAATGGGTGTAAATGTTGAAGAAGGGGGTAAATCAAGCAAAAAGAAGTCTTTATCCTTATCTTCCATGAATGAAGTCTCCCCCTGAAGATAAGGTTGAGTAAAAAATGATTTATTTTCTTCAAAAGTGACATCTGCAGACACATAGAATTTTTTGGTAGGAGGATGATAGCACTTATATCCTTTTTGAGTTGAAGAATACCCCACAAAAATACACTTAATTGCTCTTGGATCCAATTTTTCCCTGTTATGACTGTGAATATGAACAAATGATGTACAACCAAATATCTTAGGTGTGAGATTGTTTGTGGTATAGAGGTTGGGATAAAATTGTGAGAGTAGTTCCATAGGAGTTTTAAATCCCAAAACTCTTGAAGGTAACCTATTTATAATGTGTGTGGCAGTGAGAACAGCTTCCCCCCAATAAGATTTAGGTACATTTCTTGAAAAAGAAAGGCTCGGGTTGTGGCTAGTAAATGACTGTTTTTCCTCTCTGCCACTCCATTTTGCTGTGGAGTATTAACACAAGATGACTCATGGATAATCCCCTCTTTTTGGAAATAGGTGGATAGACTCTGGTTGAAGTAGTCTCTTGCATTATCAGACCTAAATCTCTTGATTCTCACTCCAAATTGATTTTGAATCATGTTTTGGAAGCTTAAAAACACACTATTCACATCTGATTTGGATTTAAGTAAAAAAACCCAAGAGACCCTAGTACAATCATCTATGAATGCAACAAACCATCTCGTACCAGAAATATTAGGAATTCTAGAGGGACCTCAAATGTCACTATGAATCAAGTAAAAGGGAGTAGAACTTCTTTTGTTACTGATTGGAAAAGACACACGTCTATGTTTTGCAAATTCACAAATATCACAATGAAAATCTTCAACATTTAATCCTTTGAACAAAGAAGGAAACATGTTTCTCAAGGTTCCAAAAGAAGGATGACCAAGACGAAAATGATAAAGCCAAATTTTGTCTTTATTGGAAGATTTTTCAGAAAGAAATGACAAAGGTAAACTATTTTTGATACTACTTGTGTTATTTGATGTCTCAAGATAGTATAGTCCATCCTTCTCCTTAGCAAGTCCAATCATCTTCCCCGAACTTTGGTCCTGAAATTCACAATAAGAGGGATAAAAAGTTACTTTGCAATTCATATCTTTGGTAAGTTTTTGTATAGATATCAGATTAGTAGACAATCCAGGAACATGAAGAACATTTTTGAGAACAAACGAGGGATTAACTTGAACATCTCCTAATCCTGCCACTGTGGTGAGTGAACCATCAGCAACAACAATTTTCTTATTACTAGGACACAGGTTATATGTACTAAACTTTTGTGGGGAATGTGTCATGTGGTCTGTGGCTCCTGAGTCAATGAGCCAAGAACTTGTAATAGGCTTAGCCGAGACATTTAATCCATGAGAATCGGAAGCTTTACCTGAACTAGAAACTTTACCCAAAGAACATACCATAGTAGGCTTTTCAAGGATTTTCAATAAGTTTCTCAGCTTTTCAATCTCTTCCCTGTTAAACTCTCCTTGTTTCTGAGACATCTGTAGTACTCCAGTGATTTTCTCAGTTAACATTTCCTAAAATTGGATGATAGTGATATCTTTCTTTGAAAGGGTTCGGCAATGAAGGCCTAAACAGGATTCGGCAATGAAAGCCTAAAAAAGTCGGCAATGAAGGCCTAAAAAAGTCAGCAATGAAGGCTGAAAAATTTTTCTTCCCAAGAAGAGCCTAAAGCTCTGATACCATGTGGAAACTGAATGTATATTGAAAAACTGCTTATCTACAATTATACAAGAATCTTAGGTTTATATACAACTAACTAGGGGTTAAACTAGGAAACTAAATCTTCCTTAATTCTAGGGATACAAATACTTAATTCTAGAGATACAAATATAAATATACAGATTACAAGATTACAACCAGCTGTAAATAAGTGTTTTCCCACAGTAAAAAAGTACAGGCCACTGCACAAGGCTTTGGTCTGGGAATATATAGATGTATCCTGCCTTACTATGCTTTGCAGGGAGGCTGCACCGGTGCCACTCTTTCTTATTGCCCCCCCTTTTGTTACATCACAAGCAACCGGCACGATCTTGTGTATTATGAAAATGTGCATTTCAAATTCCTGGAGTGTGATCGTTGAGGGTATTCTCTTGAATTTTTTTTTGTTTATATGCTAACTAGCATGCGAGATTAAAATTTCCAATGTAATCATGTATTTATCAATTTCTCTATTCTTTTTGTCATTTATTTTCTTTGCAGGTGCCATGGCATTTGATGTAGAATATGCACGGTGGCTGGAAGAGAAAAGTCGACAAATAAATGAGCTGAGAACAGCAGTAAATTCTCATGCAAGTGATGCAGAACTTCGTATTATTGTTGATAGTGCAATGGCTCACTATGATGAAGTTTTCAGGCTGAAGAGCAATGCAGCTAAGGCAGATGTTTTCCATTTGTTGTCAGGCATGTGGAAAACACCTGCTGAGAGGTGTTTCTTGTGGCTAGGTGGCTTCCGGTCATCTGAGCTACTAAAGGTGAGGTCATCTGAATTTGTTTGCAAAATTAATTAGAATGCTAACCTTTTTAAGAAGGTGGTGGTAATGAACTCTATTTTTTCCGTTCTTTCCCTTTTCCCTTTGGTTTACTGGGTATGATTGTTTCTCATACTGTTATATGGATTTTTATATAGTGTCCGAGGTTCTGTCAGAACACTGACAACTCAGCAATCAGGTCTCTATTAGGGGATGGCCAAGGAATATTCAAAAGAATCCCATCCTAGGTTTAAGTTTGCAGAAAAATTATTATGCAACCTTTTGCTTATTAGGACATCAAGATTATGATGTAGGACTTTTGAAAAATGGGAAGAAAATTTGTGGAAAACTTTGTTCAATATCATGTTGATGGAAGAAAAAGAACGATGAATTATAGTTCTTTATTGCAGCATTATTAGAGCATGTTATTACTGACTTTTTGGCTTCTCTATGTAACACCCCTGCTTTTGGTTCTGAGGAGTTGGTTTATTTCTGTCTGTTTTTTTCTTTTGTTGACAGGATCCTACTTTCCTCCTTGAATGCCATGTGCCTAAGTAGGCTGTAAACAGCCTTTATAATTTTCATTTATATCTTTTTTGGTAAATCAAATCACTTTTACTTATCACAAATTATACAAATAAATAACTAGGATTTATGAGTAACAGGAAGGGGGAGAGGGAGAGGTGAAGATATTTGTTTTCTTGTCTTTCCTCCTTTTGCTACCTATTAAATCCATTTCAGGGATATTCATTCTCAGTTTTGTGTGATAGCTTGTAAAGACCTTGGCTTTCTCTTTTGTCAGTTCACCTTAACCCTAGTAAAAATAGTAATCTTTTGGCTGTCTACAGACAATTTCCCTAAATATGAAATTGCCTTGCAAAAAGGAACAGAAGAAAAAATGCACAAGGTGGAGTTGACGCTATGGATTTTGGTAGGTGGGAGCAAGGAAAGAATTAGTTGGGAATTTTTAGGCAAGGTGGGCTGTGAATGAGAATGAGGTTGTGAATGACACCGTGCCTTTAGTTTGGGGCAGCTATAGGTACACTGTTCCTCATCCACAGCGTGCCCTTGTATGGTTAGAATAGAGGAGCTTTTCTCTCGTCATCTGACTGCTATATGCATGTTATAGGCATTTGTGTAGTATGTTTGTACACCATAACATATTTCATTTCATCTTTCAATATACTGGGGAGTATGACACTGGTAAAATCTCATCGTATCAATAACCAAACAATTAAAACTTGAGTTCCTGTTGATGCAATTTAATAAATGATTCAAATTTAAACATGAAAAGGTGGTAGGATTCCTTCTATCCTTATTCTCAGGTTCCTCCTGAAAATAAAGTAAATTCAGCAAAATAGAGTTGGCAGTGGATTCATCTCTTGTTAGCAGTTTTATACATCACTTGTTCTGATTGGAGAACCTTATGGATATGAGGAGCCTTATCTAAGATTGTCTGAAAATTCCTGCTTTCGAAATTCCTGGTGTATATGCATAAATCTGATACATGTATATTCTGTTTATAATGGGTCATTAATTGATATCCTCCCCCCCCCCCCCCCCCCCCAAAAGAACCTTCTTTTACTTAAACCAATATTTTGTTTTCTTCATAGCTCATCATCTTAGAATTCAATGTATATGCTTACAGCTTCTTGTAAACCAATTGGGGCCTTTGACTGAGCAACAGTTGGTAGGAATTGGCAACTTGCAGCAATCCTCCCAGCAGGCTGAAGATGCATTATCTCAAGGTATGGAGGCATTGCAGCAGTCTCTGGCTGAGACATTGTCCACTGGATCTTTAGGCTCGTCCGGATCATTTGGGAATGTGGCAAACTACATGGGTCAAATGGCCATGGCCATGGGGAAGCTAGGAACCCTTGAGGGTTTTATTCGTCAGGTAATGCTTTTTTTTTTTCCCTTTTTCTTTCTCTTTCATTTTTTTCTTTCTATTGTTTGAAACTTATTAGAGAATGCATTGAACCGGTAATTATGATCTTAGTAACTAGGTTAACTAGTGTTGGCTGACTTCTGACATTAGAAGATGAAATTCAGAAGATTTTGTTGAGTTACTTGAAGTTTTCTGTAGAAAGGCTAATATAATGTTCTGCAGTTCTGCTAGACTGCAAAATGTTTGTTAATTTAAACTGATCTGTGGAGAATTTTGGTGTATGTTCCAATTTAAAAGCCTGTCCTTAATTCTGTGTTCATGGAATTTATATAACTCATCAATTCCAGTAGTGTAGAGGGGTAGTTTTTTGAATCATTTATTAAAAAAAAATTTGGGATAATTTGTTCATCAAACTCAATACTCATGTAAACTAATATCTATGTACAACTTTCTTAGTTGCTTTAAGTTATCTTTTATTTTTTTCTCATTCTCCTTAGTGTTTCAAATAATTGTTTCTAATAAGTTAATATTACCAGGCTGACAATTTAAGGCAGCAAACACTACAACAAATGCATCGGATATTGACAACCCGACAGTTGGCTCGTGCACTTCTTGCAATACATGATTACTTCTCCAGATTACGAGCTCTTAGTTCCCTCTGGCTTGTCCGACCAAAAGAGTGAAACTCTCCTATTTTACTGTCCGATTTGTTAATTGATAGGTTCTGCTGGAAAAATCACCACACCAACATAACTTTTTATATCCAGCTCGCCCGGTAACATTTGGTCTAGTCATTAAACCAGATGGTATATCTTTTAATCTAAAATTTCTTGTGCTTTTAGTTCAGTAATCGATATCATCATGTGTATTAAGGTGTTTAGTCTTGTATTGCCTGTTGTCAAATGATTGTAGAACGTGAGCAGTTTCTCCCAAGTCAAATTTGTACATCTTTTACCACAACAAACTCTCATGATAATCAGCTGCATTTGTAGACTGGATTTTGAATGCCTTTTTTACTGTTGTAACCAATGTTTCAAAACTGAAATTTTTGGAATGCAGAACTAAACTGAGTGGTCTATTATTAGTATGTGTGTTGTGCATTATTTGCTTCCCAGAAGTGAAAAGAAATTTTATTTTGGTTTTAATACTATGGTAATTTAATATGGACTTTTTAAAAACTAGTTATTAAATTATTAAATACATAGATAGTACTTTAAGTTTTGGGTTGCCTTGATAAATAGGTGTTTCTAACTGCTTGGTTGATGGAATTGATCCTGACCAGTTCAAATGGTTCAATGATGTTATGTCTGATATACATGAAGGAATCGTGCCAGAAAGATTGTTGCCTGACTGTCTGGTCATGAGTTTCTAAACTCTGCAGATTTCCTGTCTTGTCCTGTCCGTTATGTTCTCTGTTAATTGATTCCACGACAAATTCAAGGTACCAAAGGTTTGAGAGATTTGTTATTTCCTTTGGAATTTCTCCTTGAAGATTATTACTCTAATGTTTGTATTACATAACCTTTAAAAAAAAAAAAAAAACTATCTACTATTGTATTGGATGCTAGAAAATCCAAAAAAAAAAAAAAAAAGCTGTAGCTAATATTCAGGGAAAAATGTTAAATTATTAATTATTATTTAACTAAACTAAGCTAAACCAAATATATGTTATAACTTATTTATTTTTATTAATGCAGGGATATTTTCAGGCTTTATTTTGATTTAATTTTTTCTTGAGTGATTTTATGAACGTGTCCCTTCATATCCATTTGGTGCATTTGATAATACTTTTTACTATTAAATCTTGGTTAATAGGAAGTAAGAAAAAGGGTGCTCCTATAAATTAAATTCTTTGTTATAATTGAAATTTATTTGTAAATTTTCGGGGGAAATAGATTGGGCCTTAAGCTCCTGACCCAAAACTGCTACTGTAATATATAAACAATCGGCCCAATTCAATAAAACCCTTCCAAAACCGCCTCATCCTTAAGGCCGTTGGACTACGATATCCTTCCTTCCATTTCTCTCTATATATTTTTACACTTCATCCCAGAGAAGATAAAACACCCGAAACTTTGAATCTTGCGGGGAACTAAAACACCCGAAACTTCGTCGTTCTGTAAGTGCTTCTTTCTCTTTAATCTGCTTTCATTGTTGCAACTGTTAAAACCCTGATTAGGGTTTTTGTTCTTTTTTTTTTTTAAAGATTTCTGAATTTATTCAAATTAATCTTCGTTTTAGGGTTCCTGGAATTTGATTTGAGTTCGGACGAATGGCTCATTTAGGAGGCGGTGCTGAGGCGCACGCCCGATTCAAACAGTACGAATATAGGGCTAATTCGAGTTTAGTTCTTACAACTGATTCACGGCCACGCGATACTCACGAGCCGACCGGGGAGCCGGAATCTCTCTGGGGAAAAATTGACCCTAGATCGTTTGGTGACCGTGTTTATAAAGGTAGACCACCGGAGTTAGATGAGAAGCTTAAGAAGTCGAAAAAGAAGAAAGAACGCGATCCTCTTGCTGAACCTGTTCCTGTTAGGCAAAGTAAGAGGCGTCGGCTACGAGAGGAGAGCGTTTTGAGTGTTACGGAGGAAGGGGTTTATCAGCCCAAAACGAAGGAGACTAGGGCCGCTTATGAGGCTATGCTGAGTTTGATTCAGCAGCAGTTGGGTGGACAGCCGCTTAATATTGTTAGCGGTGCTGCAGATGAGATTTTGGCTGTGCTTAAGAATGAGGCTATTAAGAATCCGGATAAGAAGAAGGACATTGAGAAGTTGTTGAATCCGATTCCAAGTCAAGTTTTTGATCAGCTTGTTTCGATTGGGAAATTGATTACTGATTTTCAAGATGGTGGTGATGGAGGTGGGGGTTCAATGGGGAATGGGGATGAGGGTCTTGATGATGACGTGGGGGTGGCAGTTGAGTTTGAAGAAAATGAAGATGAGGAGGAGGAGAGTGATCTTGATATGGTGCAGGAGGATGAGGAAGATGATGATGACGGGGTGGAAAATGGTGCTGGGGCTATGCAGATGGGTGGTGGAATTGATGACGATGACTTGCATGAGGCTAATGAGGGGATGAGTCTGAATGTCCAGGACATTGATGCTTATTGGCTTCAGAGGAAGATCTCCCAGGCTTATGATCAACAAATTGACCCACAACAGTGCCAGAAGCTTGCTGAAGAGGTGCTTAAGATTCTTGCTGAGGGTGATGACAGGGAGGTTGAGACCAAGCTATTGGTGCATCTCCAGTTCGATAAGTTCAGCCTTATCAAATATCTGCTGCGGAACCGGCTGAAGGTTGTGTGGTGCACCCGCTTGGCTAGGGCTGAAGACCAAGAGGAGAGGAAGAAGATTGAAGAGGAAATGATGAGCTTGGGTCCGGATTTGGCTGCGATTCTTGAGCAGTTGCATGCCACCAGGGCAACTGCAAAAGAAAGGCAGAAGAACTTGGAGAAGAGTATCAGAGAAGAGGCTCGTCGACTAAAGGATGAGAGTGGTGGAGATGGGGATAGGGATCGGACGGGTCTTGCTGACAGAGATACTGATGGTGGTTGGCTGAAGGGTCAGCGCCAGATGCTTGATCTGGACAGTCTTGCTTTTGAGCAGGGTGGTCTTTTGATGGCAAATAAAAAATGTGATCTTCCTGTGGGTTCTTACAGGCATCATAGCAAGGGGTATGAGGAAGTTCATGTGCCAGCACTAAAGTCAAAACCATTGGAATCAAATGAGAGGCTTGTAAAGATATCTGAGATGCCAGGCTGGGCACAACCAGCTTTCAAAGGGATGCAACAGTTGAACAGGGTGCAGAGCAAAGTGTATGAAACTGCCCTTTTTTCAGCAGATAACATCCTACTGTGTGCTCCTACTGGGGCAGGGAAAACTAATGTTGCTGTGCTCACCATACTGCAGCAACTTGCCTTGAATATGGATTCTGATGGTTCAATTAACCACAGCAACTACAAGATTGTCTATGTGGCTCCTATGAAAGCTCTAGTTGCTGAAGTTGTTGGTAATCTTTCTCATCGTTTGGAGGCATATGGTGTGACTGTGAGGGAGCTTAGTGGAGACCAGACGCTGACTCGTCAACAAATTGAGGAGACTCAGATTATCGTGACAACTCCTGAGAAATGGGATATTGTTACCAGAAAGTCTGGGGATCGTACATACACACAGCTGGTGAAACTTCTTATCATTGATGAAATTCATCTTCTTCATGATAATAGAGGACCTGTGCTTGAAAGTATTGTTGCTAGGACTGTTAGGCAAATTGAAACCACCAAAGAGCATATACGATTGGTAGGGCTGTCAGCTACACTTCCTAATTTTGAAGATGTGGCATTATTTCTGCGGGTTAATCTTGAAAAAGGACTGTTCCATTTTGACAATAGCTACAGACCTGTCCCCCTCTCTCAACAGTATATTGGAATCACAGTGAAGAAGCCACTGCAGAGGTTCCAGTTGATGAATGATATTTGTTACGAAAAGGTAATGGCTGTGGCAGGGAAGCATCAAGTCCTTATTTTTGTTCATTCAAGGAAGGAAACTGCTAAAACTGCTCGTGCGGTACGGGACACTGCACTTGCTAATGATACTCTTAGTAGATTCTTGAAAGAGGATGCTGCAAGTCGGGAGATTCTCCAGAGTCACACAGATATGGTTAAAAGCAATGATCTCAAGGATCTACTACCTTATGGTTTTGCAATCCATCATGCTGGGTTGGCAAGGACTGATCGCCAAATTGTTGAAGAACTCTTTGCTGATCGACATGTACAAGTGTTGGTATCAACTGCTACTCTTGCTTGGGGTGTGAACTTGCCTGCTCACACAGTTATTATCAAAGGGACCCAGATTTACAGCCCGGAAAAAGGAGCATGGACTGAGCTAAGTCCTCTTGATGTGATGCAGATGCTGGGTCGTGCTGGTAGGCCTCAATATGATTCATATGGGGAAGGGATCATCATCACTGGCCACAGTGAACTTCAGTACTACCTTTCATTGATGAATCAGCAGCTTCCAATTGAGAGCCAGTTTGTGTCCAAACTGGCTGATCAGTTGAATGCTGAAATCGTTCTTGGAACTGTTCAGAATGCAAGAGAAGCGTGCAATTGGATTGGATACACATACTTGTATATTCGCATGTTACGGAATCCCACACTTTATGGCTTACCGGCTGATGTTCTTTCAAGAGATTTAACGTTGGAGGAGAGGAGGGCTGACTTGGTAAACATACATCTCTTTAGTTTACAACATTATTTAAAAAAAAAAAAATTGTCTACCCTAATTCTAATTCTGTAGTATTTTTTTTCCTTTTCTTGCGTCCACATTAGGTTTAGCTCTAAACAGCTCTGTTGGCTTTTCTGTTTTACTTTTCCTTTTTCTTTTTCTTTGCTTGGTAGGAAGGATGGAAAGAGGTGAGCATGGAATACTTGTTAATCTAATGGTTAAAATTCATAACCACTTTCCTACTTTGTAGGTTAATAATTAGATTAACAAGTTTTCCATGCTCACTCTTTCCATCCTTCCTACCAAGCAAAGCCTGAGTTGTTGGGGGTGGGGGGAGGGGGTTGGAACTTGGAATAACAGTTTGTTTTGGATCTGATTTTAAATAGAACTTTGCCATGTGGCCAGTATTATAGCCTATTCTTTTTTGATAGTTTGAGTTGCTGCATTTGGTTTTAATAATCACAATTCTTGACACTGAGAATATACATATTCTTTAAACCGGAGACATTGGTGGCTGATGAATGTTCTAAGAAAATATGAAGAGGAAACAGAACACTACTGTGCTTTATATGTTGTGCTATGATTTGAATTTTCACAATTTTTTTTTAAATTCAACTGTAATACCTTTGATTTTATTCGAAATTGATTTTCTTTTCCTTCTCCTTTTTCCTTTGGCAGATCCATTCTGCTGCAACTATCTTGGACAAGAATAATTTGGTGAAGTATGATAGAAAAAGTGGATACTTCCAAGTGACAGATTTGGGCCGCATTGCTAGCTATTACTATATATCTCATGGGACAATCTCCACATATAATGAGCATTTGAAGCCAACTATGGGGGATATAGAGCTTTGCCGACTGTTTTCACTCAGTGAAGAATTCAAGTATGTGACAGTCAGACAAGATGAGAAGATGGAGCTGGCAAAGCTTTTGGACCGTGTTCCCATTCCAATCAAGGAAAGCCTGGAAGAGCCTAGTGCAAAAATCAATGTTTTGCTGCAAGCATATATTTCACAGTTAAAGCTTGAAGGGCTGTCATTGACATCTGACATGGTGTACATAACTCAGAGTGCTGGACGTCTTCTACGAGCACTTTTTGAGATTGTTTTGAAAAGAGGTTGGGCACAGTTGGCTGAGAAGGCTTTGAACTTGTGCAAAATGGTTACTAAAAGGATGTGGAATGTTCAAACACCCCTTCGCCAATTCAATGGCATCCCAAACGAAATTCTTATGAAGTTGGAGAAGAAAGATTTGGCCTGGGATAGGTATTATGATCTGTCATCACAGGAGATCGGAGAGCTCATTCGTCTCCCTAAAATGGGAAGAACACTTCACAAGTTCATTCACCAGTTCCCAAAGCTAAACCTTGCAGCCCATGTTCAACCAATAACACGAACTGTCTTGAGGGTTGAACTTTCAATAACACCAGATTTTCAGTGGGAGGATAAGGTTCATGGGTATGTGGAGCCATTTTGGGTGATTGTTGAGGATAATGATGGTGAGTATATTCTTCACCATGAGTACTTTTTGCTGAAGAAGCAGTATATTGATGACGACCACACTTTGAACTTCACAGTGCCGATTTATGAACCCTTGCCACCTCAGTATTTCATTCGTGTTGTCTCTGATAAATGGCTTGGGTCGCAGACTGTTTTACCTATCTCTTTCAGGCATCTTATTCTTCCAGAGAAGTACCCTCCACCAACTGAGCTGTTGGATTTACAGCCCTTGCCTGTGACTGCATTGAGGAATCCATCTTATGAAGCACTGTATCAAGATTTTAAGCATTTTAATCCTGTTCAGACTCAAGTCTTCACTGTTTTGTATAATACAGATGACAATGTTTTAGTAGCCGCACCAACAGGAAGTGGAAAGACGATATGTGCTGAGTTTGCTATATTAAGGAATCATCAAAAAGGACCTGATGGTACTATGCGAGTAGTGTATATTGCACCTCTTGAGGCTATTGCCAAGGAGAGATACCATGATTGGGAGAGGAAGTTTAGCAGAGGTCTGGGGATGCGGGTGGTTGAGTTAACTGGGGAATTGGCAATGGACCTGAAGTTGCTTGAGAAAGGTCAAATAATCATCAGTACTCCAGAGAAATGGGATGCTCTTTCTCGACGCTGGAAACAGCGGAAGTATGTTCAGCAGGTTAGTCTTTTCATTGTTGATGAGCTCCACTTGATTGGTGGTCAAGGTGGTCCTGTGTTGGAGGTGATCGTCTCTAGGATGAGATATATTGCTAGTCAGGTTGAAAAGAGGATCCGGATTGTGGCTCTCTCAACTTCTCTTGCAAATGCTAAGGACCTTGGAGAATGGATAGGAGCTACTTCTCATGGCCTTTTCAATTTCCCCCCTGGAGTTCGTCCTGTACCACTAGAAATACACATTCAAGGGGTGGATATAGCCAATTTCGAAGCAAGGATGCAAGCAATGACTAAACCCACTTACACTGCCATTGTCCAACATGCCAAAAGTGGGAAGCCTGCTATTGTGTTTGTTCCTACAAGGAAACATGTTAGACTCACTGCTGTGGACCTAATGAGTTATTCCAAAGTGGATAATGAAGAAGAGCCAGCTTTTTGTTTACGATCTGCTGAAGAACTTAAGCCTTTTGTTGACAAAATTAGTGAAGAAACATTGAGAACCACTCTAGAACATGGAGTTGGCTACTTGCATGAGGGTTTGAGCAGTTTGGATCAAGAAGTTGTTTCACAGCTGTTTGAAGCTGGGTGGATTCAGGTTTGTGTAATGAGCAGCTCATTATGTTGGGGAGTGCCATTGTCAGCACACTTGGTGGTTGTAATGGGTACTCAATATTATGATGGGAGAGAAAATGCACACACTGATTACCCAGTTACAGATTTGTTGCAGATGATGGGGCATGCCAGTCGTCCTCTTCTTGATAATTCTGGCAAATGTGTCATTCTCTGTCATGCCCCTCGTAAAGAGTATTACAAGAAGTTCTTGTATGAAGCATTCCCTGTGGAAAGTCATTTACACCATTTTCTACACGATAACTTTAATGCAGAAATTGTTGCGACAGTTATTGAGAACAAGCAAGATGCTGTGGATTATCTTACATGGACCTTCACGTATAGGAGGCTCACTCAAAATCCAAATTACTACAATCTCCAGGGAGTAAGTCACAGGCATCTCTCTGATCACCTTTCGGAGCTTGTTGAGAACACATTAAATGATTTGGAAGCCAGTAAATGTATTACTATAGAGGATGACATGGATCTTTCTCCTTTGAATCTTGGCATGATAGCCTCTTACTATTACATCAATTACACTACCATTGAGCGCTTCAGTTCTTCTTTGACTTCCAAAACAAAGATGAAGGGTCTTCTGGATATTCTGACCTCAGCTTCTGAGTATGCTCAGCTTCCCATACGTCCTGGGGAAGAAGAGGTTATTCGAAGATTAATTAATCACCAGAGGTTTACAATTGAAAATCACAGGTACACAGACCCACATGTCAAAGCAAATGCACTGCTTCAAGCCCACTTCTCTAGGCAGCATGTGGGTGGGAACCTAGCTCTGGACCAGCGAGAGGTGCTTCTGTTTGCTACTAGGCTGCTTCAGGCTATGGTTGATGTTATATCGAGCAATGGTTGGTTGAGCCTTGCTCTTCTTGCAATGGAAGTGAGCCAAATGGTGACACAAGGAATGTGGGAGCGCGATTCAATGCTTCTACAGCTTCCACACTTCACCAAGGAATTGGCCAAGAGATGCCTGGAGAACCCTGGAAAGAATATAGAGACTATTTTTGATTTGGTGGAGATGGAAGATGATGAGAGGCGTGAGCTGTTGCAGATGTCTGATTTGCAGCTGCTGGACATTGCAAAGTTTTGTAATCGTTTCCCCAACATTGATTTGTCATATGAGGTGATTGAGGGTGAGAATGCGAGGGCTGGGGAAGATGTCACCTTGCAGGTGACCCTTGAAAGGGATCTGGAGGGGAGGACAGAGGTGGGACCAGTTGATGCTTCGAGGTACCCAAAAGCAAAAGAAGAAGGGTGGTGGCTGGTTGTTGGTGACACCAAGAGTAACCAGCTGCTTGCTATCAAGAGGGTGTCTCTTCAGAGGAAGGCAAAGGTTAAGCTTGAATTTGCTGCTCCCACGGAGGCTGCAAGGAAGACTTACACTCTCTATTTCATGTGTGATTCATACCTTGGTTGTGACCAGGAGTATAGCTTCACTGTTGATATCAAGGATGAAGCAGGCCCTGATGAGGACAGTGGGAGAGAGTAGCCATGCTCTTTTTTTTTTTTTTTAATAATTTCTGAACCTCTCTTTTTATTTGCTTTGACTGCGCAAACTCTGCTTAAAACTTGGATTTATCATTTTGCAGTTATCTCGCATGGTGGTTGAGCTCCATTTTTCTACTACTGCTACCAAACTATTTTGCTAAAATGAGCTTCTATTATGATCATGCTAAGCAATAGTATATTTAGTATATATTATTTTGGTTGTCTTATTCTGTGATGGGAAATTGAAACGTGCTTCATTTGATTGGTTTGGAGCAGTTTTGCTGCATGTTTGGAACTCTATTATTGCTTGCGACCAAAAAAATTCGAGAACTCTAGTTGTTGTTGTTATTACCTTTTCTGTTATTGCTAGAATTTGACCAAATTCCAGCGGACAAACAACCTCTACCTTCAATTGTCTTAAATGTCTTGACAAGCCTATTCACCAACAGAAAGCTCCTCCAATCTTCAACACTAACATATCAGGAGCTTAAAAGTCTAACGCTAACATTCCACCACATTAAAATTTTAAATTATAATAAAATGTTTAATTTAATATTCATTATTTGAAGTTAATAATCACATAGCAAATATCATATTAGTAAATAAATTTATAATTTGAATATTACATTAAAAAATTTTAAATTTAAATATTATATTAAATATTTTATTATAATTAAATATTTTATTATAAATCATGGATTATTCGTAATATTATTCTTTTGACTTACTATTATGTTAATTTCTTAAAAAATATTACTATATAAATTTTTATTGTTACGTTAATTGTAATCTCAACAAATTGCAATATACTATAGAATTTTTAATAGATATGTTATTGTAAATAAATTTATATTTTTTATTACAAAGATAAAATGAAAATGACAAAAATGAAAATCCTTTTATATCGACAAAAAGTTTAACTTGGAGTTGTCCTAGTAGATTTATAATAAACTTAATAAGTAATTTTTTAACAAAATAAAAAATTTAGCCAAACTCTTTGAACAAAAGCTTATACACCAACTCACCAACCATGAAAATCAAATAGTTAACTCAAACGAGCATATCAAGCTATAAATATTATTAAAATTATCCTTAATTGAATTGACTCTAATTTTGTAGACAACTAATATTTGTTATTAATAATGATTTGACAGTTAATTAGAAAATAGTAATATATGATTGGTGGGGAATATGACTTTGTACTTTAATTTTTAAGATTAATTGTGACATTTTGTTATGTATTTAGGGTTGGGATCGATATTTAACTTACATTTATTAGGGTATTTAACACTTTGTCTTCTCAAGGTCAAATTTGTCTTTTAAACTAATTTTAAGGGGATTTTGCAAGGGATGACAATGTTATCCTATAAAAGGGTACACTGCATTACCCGACTCAATTAAATAAGATTAAGACATCTTATAGTATTATATATTTTTATTTATTATTAATATAATATTTAATTTAATTAATTTATTAAGTATTTTAATTATAATTTTTAACTTTTATTTATTTTTTATGAGTTAACTTTCATTTATTAATTTAATTTTTAATACTATTTTCTGAGATCAATTTTAAATTTGAATTTAAAAGTTGAACTTTAACTTAATAAATGATTATTTATATCTGTTTAAAACTTAAAAGTAAATAAATCCACGCTAACAAAAATGAGATAAAAATATTTTATTAAATAAAAACTAAAATACAACGTTCCATACAAATATGCATTTAATGAAATACAATAAATACCAATCGAAAATAAATTCTGTGATAATAAAGAATAAGATATATTTATTTTAATTCATTATAATGTAAATATTAAAATTATATATTTTTATACTTGTTTTATAAGTATTATATGTTATTTCAATAAATTATATATTTTATTAAAAATATTTTGTTTCATACTATTATTTTATAATCTCAAAAATGAAATTAATGAAAGAAAAAAATATATAGTTTTTTTCTTTTTTCTTTTTTTTTTGAAGAACATGAAATTCATTCATAGATTGCTTTACAATCGTCCAGCAGAGCTCTGGGGAGGAAGTCAGGGTATTCTTCTAGCCAGAACTTACTATCTACAGCTTCTAGACTATGTTTTGCCAATAGGTGTGCTACCTAGTTACAAGTTCTTGGATTACGAAGGACATGACAGACCTGAAAATGCTTCATTTTTTCCTTTGCATCATCAATAATAATCCCTATTGTTGACAGATCAGTCTCCTTTCCAGTAAGAGCCTTAAGGATACTCAGAGCGTCTCCTTCCAGAATAATTTTTGTGAAACCCATTTCTGCTACAAATTCCAGCACTTTACAAGCTGCCTTAGCTTCAGCGTGAAACGGTCCTCCCATATCAGCCATTGGAATGGCCGCTGCAGCCAGCACTAGTCCTATATTACCTCGAATCACAACACCAACCCCTCCTTTGTTTGATTGCTGATTAAAAGCCCAATCAAAATTGACATTGGCTGTGTCATCCCTGGGCGGTTGCCATCGCATCTTTGTAGGCTGGTTCGCGATATGCTCTGGGTTGCTTGCACTTCCTCTGCATATCTCTGAATAAAACCCAACAGCTCCTGCGTGCTTCTCTTTTTCTCCTCGTGTGGAACATTATTCTTTTCAGTCCATATTACCGATGCTGTGATCATGTAGACTAGTACTGCCCCTTTATCATCTGACATACAAATTCCCTGGACCCATTCCGCATTATCTTCATCACTGCTCTGGGTTGTGTGATCCACTTGCAGGGCGTCCCAAATTTGTTTGGCATGCAGGCATGTTCTGATGGCATGCAACACTGTTTCATCCAAAGTTCCACACATAAAACATGTCCGGTTCACCTCTAGTTACCTCCTATATAAGTTTATCATTACAGGTAGGAAACCATGGTAAATTCTCCACATTAAGGTTTCTATTTTACTTGGAATGTTTACTGTCCACAATGCATTCCACATTTTTTTTCCATTTGTGTCCGGCGCACCTGTCCAGGGGCCGTTGTTTCTCTCTTGTAGATGTAGCTTGTATCCACTTTTAACTGTAGAATGGCCTTTGTTGTCGTAGTGCCACACCAGCTGTTCTACCCCTCTCGTTCTTGCTATGGGAATAAAGCATATTATCTTTGCTTCCTTAGCCAAGAACATCTGGTTGATTAGCTTTTTATTCCAGCATTTCTTTGAAGTGTCTATAAGCTCCCTCACCTAACTGTTTGCTTCAAGCCTTGATCTCAGTGACTGGACAAAAAAAGAGCTAGGTGATGGTAGCCACTTGTCTCTCCAAATCCTGGTCGTACTTCTATCCCCTATCCTCCATCTTACACCTTCTCTAGTAATTCACGGGCTGACCATATGCGTCTCCAAGTGTATGAAGGATTACTCCCCAGTTCTGTCTCCATAAACGAGCACTGTGGGAAATATTTTGCCTTAGTATATGGTGCACCAGGCTATCCGTGTGTACTAGAAGTCGCCAACCCTGTTTTCCCAACATAGCTTTATTGAACAGCTCCATATCTCTGAAGCCTATCCCCCCTTTGTCTTTCGGATTACACATGTTCCCCCATTTTGTCCAATAAATTCCTTTGGAGGCATCTCCTTGTTTCCACCAGTACTTGCTGAAGATTCCATTCAACTCATCGTATAGTCCCTTTGGTAGCATGAAGCAGTTTATGGAATAAACTGGGATAGCCTGGAGAAGTGCTTTTATGAAGATCTCTTTGCCCCTAATAGACAGCTTCCTGTGACTCCATCCTTATATTCTTCTTTTTTGGATTTTATCCTTCATCTCTCGAAAAGCTTTTTTTCTCCTCCGACCAACCATGATTGGTAGACCAAGATATTTTTAGGATTGTCCGTTGCATTTACACCAAACTGATTCTTAATCAACTCTCGCTGTTGGACGTCAGTGTTGCTACTGAAGAAGAGCTGATTTTTCATAATTAATTTTTTGCCCCGACCCTTGTTCATATAGCCTTAGCATATCCCTCACCCTTTCCCCTTTACTACTGTTTGCCCTAGCGAATAGTAAGCTGTCATTTGCAAAAAAATAGGTGAGTGATACGGGATCTATTATAACTAGCTCAGACACCTTGCAGCAATCCATCTCCTTGTGCTTTTGTGAGGAGAGTAGATAGTCCTTCAAAGCAAAATAAGAACAAATAGGGTGATAATGGATCTCCCTGCCTGAGTCCTCTTCCTGGAGAAAAGGAGTTAGTGTTATGACCATTTACAATAATCAATAAATAAAATATAATTAAATAACATATTTGAAATATTTTCTTTTTTTTTTTTTTGGGTTACAAAATATTTTCATTTTTAATACATAGTATACTCATTTTATAAAAAATCATATAATGTATGAAAATTATATTTATCTTTAACTTTATTTTTGTTAAGTATAATTTTTTACAATTAAAGATTCAAAATTAACTCTTTGTCAAAAACATGTGTACTTATAAATAAAATGTTTAAGTATTAATTTCATCTTTTATATTATATTATCTATATTACCTTATATAAAAAGAATCCTTGAGATTTCGAGGATGACAACTGTATTTTTTTATTTTAAATGTTGCTTTGTATGTTCACAGGTGACTTATATTATGTTTTGTGCCTTGAAAGTTGACAGGTGGCTTCTATTCTCTTTTGTATTTTTCAAGCATCTTTCAAAGGTTTTTTTGGGCTTTGTTTGAAAGAGATGAGTACTAGCGTGAAATACTGAAAGGTATGTGTTTTGTTTTTTGGTCTTTTGTTTTAGGTTTATATATATATATATATATATATATATATATGCGCACGTGTGTGTGTTTTTTGATCAATTTTTTGGGTTATTTTTGTTCTCTAATTGGATGTGTGTTTTGTTTATTTTTTCTTTTTTTAGGAGGATTTTAGTGTTATAGACTATTTCATTTGATAATGATAAATTGTTGAATGAAGTTTAGGTTTTTCTGATTTTTGTTTTAGTTTTTGTTATTCAACAAAATTTTTTTCATTGTAATTTTTTTTTATGGATTTCATTCAGGTGCAAACAAAGTTCAAAAGAAATTTTAAAAATACAAAACAAACTATTGTGAGATTTGCATGTTGGTATTATTTGGATTAAGGGGTTATCTGAATTTAGGGATTGCATGTCTACTTTGTTATGAGGTATGTTAGTTTTGTTCTTAAATATTTGTCCAAAATATTTATTGCATGTTGTATGGATGATAGTCCATTGGATTTTTTTTAGATTGGTTTGTATTTTTTGTTTAATTACTATTTTTTTAGGTAGGTATTGTTGAATGTTGTTTTGGATTTAGTTGAAGGTTAATGGGTAGTGTAAATATGTAGTCTTTTGATTTGAATTTCGATTATTTTAGTTATTTCTGCTAATTCAAATAGGGTTTTAAAGTTTTTAGCTTTATTTTTTTATGATATTTAATTTGCTCACTATCACTTTATTTGAATTGTGTTATTTGTATTCTCGCTCCAAAGGGTGTTTGTAATGTGCAATGCTTTTCTTTACTGGTATGAGATTTTGATCCAATGCAATCGTTGGCTCAATTAGTTATGTATTTTCTTTTATGGCTTGGACTTGGGTTTCATTTTTTAGATCTATGAATTTAATTTTCTTCATGTTTTCTTACTTTATGCTTTTAGTATGTTTGGAAATGCTAGGACGTTTCACACAAGACTAAAATTGGACAAAAGGAATATTTGCCAAGTATCCTAGGTACTTGCAATGCTCTGCATTTGCTTTTGCCCAATCTTGCCAAATACTATATATGATAAAATTAATTTGATACATTCCTTTTGTACAAAATCATGATTTCTTGACTAATCTTTTAAAAACAATAAATTGAAATGAGAGAAATGATTTATATAGAAAAAAAATTCATTTATGCTTTACTACATGCTTTAATAAAGATTGATGAGTTTGGGAATGCCTTAATGATGGAGTAGGTATAAGTTGTTTATGGTTACTAACATGTGATTTAATTTAGTATGAGCTAAAATCCATTTTAATTTATTAATTCTAGTGTCCTTTTGTTTGATAAGATTTTTGGTTGTGCTAGCTTGAATTGTGATTCGGGTGAGTCAAGATGGCAAAGAAGAAATATCCTTTAGTTTTTATGGACGTATCGATAAATAGTGATCTTGTTGAAAGGATGATTTTTGAGGTATTGTAATGAAAGACTTAACTAACCAACAAGAGTTCATATTTTTGTATTGTTGTTCACCTCTTTGTTTTTATTTTGAATTACCATACATTGGGTTTTCTTTCAAATTATCTTTTTGCATGTATTTATTAGTTTTCCTTGATTCTTCAACTCTTTCTTAATATTGCTCCTAAGATTGTAAAAAATTTTCGAGCCCTTTATACAAGTGATTAAATAAAACTTGTTTCAATATTTCTATTCCCTATTTTATTATGTTTTTCTTTTATAAAAATTTACATATAGGTTTTCACTATAGTAAATTTATTATCATGAAATTGGTGGGATTCATTTGGTTTTTGTTTTGTTTTAATATATTTGTAATTTCTTTATTTTTTTTGATATGGTTTATTTCAAATTAAATGTTTATGATTGTACTATGAGGTTCCATTAAGTGAAGAACATCAACTGTCATAGTATACTGCATATTTTTAATAAAAACAAATAGTATATTACTATGAGGTTCTTACTTTAGATTGCAAATTGCATATTTGAGATGTTATTTTTAGTATAAGTAAGTGGTTTATGGATACTGCATGTCTAAGATTACTTTGAATTAGTAATTGGAGATTATAGCATATTAGTGATACCCAACATTGATAAATAAGTCCAATGTTTGTTTATGTAAAGGTTACCTGTATAAGTCCCTCCATTGCAATAAGATTGATAGGAAAGAATGGATTGGTATAGTTCTTTCATAAGTGTGCAAACAAATCTAAAACCATTTTGTTTGACAGCAAAAGCAGATTATACCATAAATGGCTTTTCTATCTTTATGAAATTCAAGCATTTTCATCTAAGAAATTAAATGCACGTTACAGGTATGGTTCCATTTGTGATTGGTTCAAAAATAGCCAGCTTCATTATTTAACATGTTGTTTGGTATAGTGTGACAGCATAGTGGCTGACTTTTGGCACAGTTGGCTGAACTAGTGTAATGAGGATATCAAAAAGCTTGGTAATATCTTTGTATAGAAAACATACCCTTTGAGTTAAAGTAGTATCTAGCTACCACTTTCTGCTCTATGGGTAACATTTCAATAGCTTTTCTATGCTATCTTTTTAACAAGATAAGTTTAGTCTATTCGGTAAAAATACTAAGCATTGTACGGTTGTTCTAGATTC
Organism: Durio zibethinus; assembly: GCF_002303985.1. The sequence goes on along the minus strand of NW_019168481.1, from coordinate 9,921,028 downwards.
CATCGAAAGGAAAGATCCAAATGATTATTCATCAAAAGACATTCTCTTTGATGATCCATTATTAGTTAACATTACAAAGCTTACAATTGGTTATCTTAAAAATGCTGACAAGAATGTGCTATTTCACAAACTAGTATTTATTAAAGTAAACTATTAATATGTTTAATTAATTATATCAATCAAAATATGTGAATAGTTTTAAAAAATAAAAAGCAATTAAATAAAAAATTTTATCCCTACAATGAAATACGGGTAAAATTTCTAGTAACATTAATTTTGTAGAGAATTGAGGAACATGGAATGTCCATGTAGCACCCTCCCTATCCTCCATCCTATTTTTAAATTTATTTTTATTAAATATTTTTATTTTTTAAACTTATTTATTTATTATTAGATAAATTTTATAAAAAAAAAAGTCAATGAAAGTAGAGATGATGAAACAATTTGTATTCTATTGGTTTTGATTTTTACGAATCTAACATAAATGCGTTTTTTTTTTTAAATCCAAAATCAAATCAGATTGAGATTTTTAAAAAAATGAGATCGAGTTAGAGATAAATTTAAAATATTCAACCTCGTCTCAAGTGTCCATGTGACCCCTTTTTTTTTCATTTTTTGAAGCTTTTACTTTTTTTTTTAATTTTTTTTTCTTTCTTTTTTAAAACTTTTTTATTTTTTTACTTTTTTTAGATAAATTTTATAATAAAAAAGTCAATTAAGATAAAGATGACAAAATAATATGTATCTAATGAGTTTCGGCTCTCCCCAATCAAATTAATACATTTTTTTTAATTCGAGATATATGTTAATGTCTATGATAAGATTCACGTTTCATTCAATACAAAGCTTAAATCTCATAAAAGGTTTTTTTTTTTCTTTTGTAATCTTGATCACCTTTTACTTTATTGTTGGTTACAGGCTCCATTCTAACCCTAAACTAATTGGCAATTTTCTTGATTTCAACAACAAATAATGTTTATCATAATTATCAGAATCGGATTAGATTGTCGAGTGGATCGATTGAATCAGTGATCCAATATCTAAATTGGTTCGGTTTTATTATGAAATCAAACTTTCAAATAATCCATTTGAAACTGTATTAAATGAACGTGTTAATTGATAAATCGATGAATTGGTTGGTTTTTATTGAATTATTTGGGTTTTTAATTTTCTTATAAAATAACTTTAAAAATTGTTGTTAATTTAATTTTTATTATTAAAATTATGAATTATTGTGTTATTTAACTAACAATATATATATTAAAGTAAAATTAAAAATAAAAAAATTTAAATTTAAATAATTAAATGCCGTTACCCTCCTTTACACTTTATGCATGCAATAGCATAACTTAATAAAAATATAATCTCTTTCTCGTTGTTTTTTTTAAGTGACATACTAACATCAAATTGAAGGCTAAAGACTTGGTTAAATTAAAACTTTATTCATCATTTTTTAGCTTGATTGGTTTTTTTATCAAATATCATCATTTTCAAGGTATTTTTTATTTTTTAAAATTATATTTTACATGAGCTTTCTCTTTTTTTTAAAGTGTTATTTTTTTGTTTTTAAGTTTATTAGGGTATTTACCTTTATTTGGTTTTTAAATTAATGTGATTGAATTATTTAACTAGTATTTTTAAAGTTTAATTAGGAGTTTGAATTTAAATTTATTTTTGTAATTTAAATTTAATGTATGTTTTAATATATATATATATATTTTTTTTTTTTTTCATACTTATTATATTATGTTTTTATTTTAATTTTTTAAGTACTAAATTATCTACAATAGAATTTTATTATTTATCATATAATGGATTAAAATTTTAAAATATTTTATTTTAAATATTTTTATTAGTTCAACAATTGATCCAATTGACTTAACGATAAATCAATGATTTTGACACTTTAAACGATTTATTATCTAATCCGATTTAGATAACTATGACATCACTATTAGAAGCAACATAATTTTACAACATAATTTAGCTTGAGTTGATCTCTTTACCCAATTCATTTAGAACAAGAAAAAAAGGCATAACAATATCATACACTTACATTGATAACCATAAATTAACAATCTTCCAACAACCAAGTTGGTTAATTATTATACAAATCTTCCTAATTCCTTACCACTACATAAAACTAATGAAATCTTCATATGATTTTTACATCAATCTTCATAAATTTGGCACTCTTCATTCTTAAGATTATCTTGGTAAAAAAATGTCAAAAGACTTTTTTTTTCTATTTCAAGTCTTAGCCTAAGATTAGCCCTAGCTTGACTTACTTTTTCACTTTCATCTTAAGCTACTCTGCATTTATCAAAAATTTCATCTCTTTTGCAAACTTCTTTGGCTTTTATCATTTTTTTTGAAATTTCATCTCACTCATCTGATTCCATTTATAACTGGTTGCTCCTGTAGCTTTTAATCTCATTTTTGACATCATTTTTTCACGCTTGTTATAATAAAAAAAAGCTGACATCTTTGGATTTTAAGTAAAACATGATGTTGGGATCTTTTCTTAAGTTCCAATGAGTGGGTATAACCTTAGACTTGTTATAGTTGATACTTGGTAACAAGTTCTTTTGTTTGGATTACGAAAATGGATGATTATGATCAAGAAATAAGAATTTTTATCATATGAATAAGATAGGGGAAAGAGAAGAAGAAGAAAGGTTATCAAGGACAACAAAATGAGGAATTAAAAAAAGAGTATAATAAAATTTTTTACATCTTGAAAAAAAGTATTTACTCAAAGAAAATCTTAAATTCTAAACTTGTTAATAAGAAAATTGAAATTACTATTTTGACCTTAGTAAAACATAGACATCTTTTCCCTTATCTCATCATTATTTCTCTACCTATTATCATTTTCTTTCTCTTTCAATTTGTCTAATAGTTTTCTTCTTTATTTTTTTTATCTCAATTTTCTTTATAACATCAAAATCAAAAAAGAAAAAAAAATCAAATAACAAAGCTACAATTTTCTTACCTTTTTTATTCCCCATTTGCACTCTATCAATCAATGAGAACCTCTTCAGTTTAAAGATAATTGTAACCAATTGAAAACAATTGCCATATTTGTTCGAAGACAACAATGGCCAATTGATCATAATATTTCTAATAGAATAATTAAGTATATTGCAATAATTATCGTTTTCCTCTCTTTTTTTATTATTGTCAAATTTCATTTTCTTATTATTTTGTATTTAATGTTAATTTGTTGCTATTTAGGGTTAATTGATTTCTATTATTATAAATTTTGAAATTTAGAATGTGATTGGTTAATTTGTGGATTTAGGATTAATCTAAAGATATCATTGAATGCTAACTTTGTTAGTTGAAATCTAACTTATTGTTAGTTAAAATATGATTTAAGGAGTTCATCACCTCTAGAATTTTAGTGAATATAGATAAAAGTATCAATTACAAAGTTAATCAACTAGATTTAACAATTAAGGAAATCGAAATAAATATTAATTATAAAAAAATTACAACACATCAAAGATATATATGTGTATATATATGTGTGTGTGTGTGTATGTGTGTGTGTATATATATATATATATAATCATGCGGCACAAATTTATTACCATTCAAAGATAACCATGTTACAGTTTCAAACTAATGAATTTATAATCCTTCCATATAATGATTGCATTGTTGTTAGATAGATTCACCTATCAATCTTGATGTTGCAATATTGAATTGTTGTTATTGATATATGTTAAAATTTAAGAGGAAAGAGCAATTCATTAAATAAGAAAAGAAAGACTTAGACTATTAAAATTTCTAGATTTGACTTTTTAGAGTACCTAAACTACTAAACTTTTTCTATTACATTAAAGCATTCACAATTCATTAATGATGATGATTACTTTGTTGTTGAATTATTTGTTCTAATGGTATTGCGTACGAGGTATGGTTGGGGTTTTTCAATTTTAATTGAATTTGGTAGTTTAACACTCATAATTTTGATTTATTTATCTTTTTTAATATATGTACATTGTACTTATATGATATGCATATAGTACTTATATGATTTATATATAGTACTTTTTGGGATATGTATATAATAGTTATAGGATATGTATATCTAGATATAAGTATATGTGCATCTCATCAGAATATCAAAATTTTAATTTATCAATTTCTATATTATTATAAAGAGTAATTTAGGAGGTTTAGAAGTTTAATTTAAAATTTAGAGGTTTGAAGTTTAATGTAAATTATATACTTTTTAACTTTGTAATTGATGCTTAAATCTTATTTGGATTAGTTTTGTTTTGCTTTTATTTCTTAGATGGAATACTTTTTCATTGACTTAGGTTATGACATTTGCGTATTCTATTTGGTTCTTTGATTAAAGCTTGTTCTTAAGGTGTCGATAAATAAAATCTAAAGTAATAAAAGGTAAGTATTGATACTTCATAAGGTTGACCATTAAAAAAAAAAAGGATACTTCATAAGGTGTAGGAACTAATTTTGGATATGTATATAATGCTTATATGATATTTATATAATACTTTTGAGATATGTACGTAGCAGTTATAGAATATGTACATTTAGATATACGTATATGAACATCTTATTATAATGTATAATATATAAATATATAGATATGTACATTTTATCATAATATCAAAATCCTAATTGATCAAGTTTTATATTTAGGTTAATTGGTTGTAATTATTGTTATAAATTTTAATTTATGATTTTAGAGCTATTAAAATATAGGTATTTATTGTTTTATAGAGCAAAGAAACTCATTTGAGGTATGCACATATTACTTATAAAATATGTAGATAGTGCTTATAAAATATAAACATAATGCTTATAGGATATGTATATAATACTTATAGGATATGTATATAGTATTTTTAGTAATATATACATATTACCTTAAAGGTATCTATTTTATTTTAAGTAATTACTAGTTTACTAACTTTTGAATAAAGATTTGTGTACAATGAAAAGTAGGGTTGTGGTTAGTAGACCTTAACTATATTAATTGCTTATGGTTGTTTTAACTTTTGGATGATAGACTATAATAGTTGTTTAGTTAGATAATATAATATTAATATTAAATAACCTTGAATATTAGCTCTAATAGGGTTATAGTTTGTGTTGTTTACCCCAATCACAAGAATTAGATTTGTAACAACTTATTATTTCATTTAAAACTTTTGCATATTATGAATATGGACATATGAAATTTGCATATATTTCCAAAAAATCATTAAAATATGGAAGCTTAATATATGATATTGTCATCCATGGTATTTAAATTATAATGATTTGAGTGATTTTGCTTGTCAACTTGTCACTAGTTGAATTACACGATAACATATTAAGCATTCCAATTGAAAGTGATTCTATTAATATTTTAGAGATTAAACAATGGAACTATGAATCATATATTAACATTTATTTTAATTAATCTTAGTAGCATTTATTTTAATTTTTTTTACTAACTTCTCATTATTAAGAATCTCATTTTGTTTCCTATTTTAGGAGTATGAATTGGATGTCATTGATTGGACTATAATTGATTTTGAAGACAGTTAAGATGCTTAGACTTATTTAAGAAGGTAATTTGAAGGTTTAATACTATTTTTGTCATTAATAGTTTCTTTGGATTGTTTTAAAAAATTATTGAACTCTTTTTTGTATATATCATATAACTTGTGGTTTTTATATATTTTATAATTTTGATGTTGAAGATGATTTTGAGTAAAGAAGCTAAAAAAAATCTAAACTAGAGTCAACATTAAATCAGCATGAAAAAATAGTTGTCAAGCTCATAATTAGCAAATCTAAAAAAGTAGTTTGCTATGTTGAAGCAAAAAAAAATATTTTTTTGGATTTGCTCTTTAGTTTCTGATTGCTACACTTGAATTTATAGTTAAAAAATTGTAAGGTGTTTTATTCAAAGGGATGCATGTACAAATAGTTAAGGTATTTTTTTAAAAATTTTCAATTGTTTCAAAAAATGTCCACATATTCATAGTACTATGCACATATAGCTATAGTTTTATGTATATAACATTAAAGAAATCGTAAAGATATTTTAGAATTCTTTCATTACTTTCACTAATTTAAGCTAACAATAATGTTTTCAAATATGGTATTTTATATAAAATAGTGAAGTTGATTCTAAGTCTTCTATTATTATTAAATGGGTGAAGTTTGTAATTCTTATATAAGGTATTTAAAAGTTGAGCTTCTTTTCATAAACATGTAAAAAGGCCAAAATATATGTACATAGAAAAGAAAAGTATATACATAGATCTTATGACATTTATTAATAAATATCAATATCATACTTGATAAATAATTTTCATGAATTAATAAATTAGATTTAGCCATTACAAGTATGTAAGAAATCATCATATAGTTAATTACAAAAAGATATTGAATAGTATACATATCCTAAGTACTATATACATATTAGTAACCTACTTTGTATAAGTTTTTTTTTAATCAAATTTCATATGTCCTAAGTATTATATACATAAGTTACACTATGTATACATATATCTTAAATATCATGCACATGTAGTTACATCTACTTATACATATGTCCTAAGTATTATGCATATATAGTTACATCTTTTTGTACATATATCTTAAGTACTATATATTTATTATTAACCAAAGTACTAAGCATCCATATAGTTCATAAGTGCAACAATATAAGTTTTCCTCAAAGTCTCCAAGATTATTATGAAAGAGATACTTTAACGAGCCTAAATCTAAATACATTAACACCTCAACATCATATTTGATGATGTCTCTGAGCTAAAACATTTCTAAGCAAGCATAATAAGCTTTCCATAATGTTGGAAAAAAGTTGATAAAGTAATTATATTTTATTAGAGAAACATAAAAATGGTGCTTTAAATACAAGGGAATAAATGGTATAACCTCGAGTTTATGATTAGAATTGTAAAAAAATTAGTGGTTAAAAATTACTTACGTGGCATTTGATATTAAGGAAGTAGGTTATATCCCTTACAATTTAATTGGGTACAATCACATTACAATATTTGGTATCAAGGAGCCACTGCAATGTGAGATTATATTTGCAATAAGATTACTGTTGAGAGCTGCAATCCGATTATAACAAAAAATTTGTGCAAAATAACTTTGCAACCACTTTGCAGAGTTAGAAAATTTCTTTCCACCACTTTGCCATGTCATTTTCTTCTTCATTGAAGTCTGACTCACCTGTTTTTCTTGTTTTAGTCTCTCTCTTTTGCTTTTCCATTATTGCATCTCTAGTCGCATTGCTAGGGTTTGTTTATTGTTGTCACTTCAATTTTTATTTTGTCGTATTTTAGCGAAATCTATAAGATCTTTCATTTTTTTATTTGAGGTTTAGAGAAACTGTTATTGTCAATTTGTTAAGCTTGAGTCTGTTATTTTTAGCTTGAATCTGTTGATTTAAAGTGCAGGTGTGTTAATTAAATTTAGATTTATTGATTGTTACTTAGAAAACCTAAAAACCCTAAACCAATTATAATACCCAAAACAGAAATAAATTTCAAATTTCAAAACCTAAAAACCTTTAAACTCCAAGAATAAACATAGATCTATTGATCTATTTTTGCTGTTGAATTTTTTTTTGCTTTAAATTCTTTAGCGAATGATATTGAGTTTTTGTGCATAACCTGTTTGTCTCTTTGCTATATTGATTGTTTTATGTATGTTATATCACTTAATTGTTGTGTCATTTTTTATTGTTACATCAATTGTCTCTAATATTGGGTTTGAATATGTAATAAACTTTGTCTTGATATTACTGGTTGTTTTTTGTTTTTCATTATTGTTCCCCAATTTGTTAGCTAGATTGTTGTGTTTATATTGATCTTAAAAAAAAAAATTAAACATACTTGAAAGCCAAATTAAGGGTGGAATCACTAACATACTTAAAATAAGCTAGATAAACATTTATCAAATTTCATTCTAAAATTTTTATTATTGCTTTTATCATATATGACAAAGACATACATAGTGTATATTGGATATAAACTAAGCATTTATAACACTTAGCTAGAAGTTCAAAGACAAGTTCATGGTTTTAGAGAAGCTATCCATGAATCATTTTTTAGTAGAGCCCAGACTAAATAAGTTTTACACAATTTCATAAATGAATGATTATGATAGTGAAAAAATATCAACTATTGAAAGTATTAACCATCCCGAAAGATAGTTAAATGATTTAAGTGTAAAACCATCTAGTTGCAAGAAAATAACAGTTTACTTGCTATTTTACTTGGCATTGGTTATTGTTGTTGTATTATTGTTATTGCATAATATTATTATTGTGGTAGAACTATCTAGTTGTTGCATTATGTTATTGTCCATATATTATTATTGTTGCATAATGTTCAAGGTGTAATAGAACCATCTAGTTGTAAAAAAATTATAAGATGTAATAGAACCATTTAGTTACACAAAAATTATAAAAAAATGGATGATAATGTTTAATATTTTGTTAAAATACAAGCTATTATATTCAAATTATTAAAAGTATTGAATTAGCATATAAATATAAATATTATTATCAAAATTACTAGTTTAAATAAATAACTTGTTTTGATACATAAAGGCAATTTAAGCGATTTGAGAAATTTATATTACATTCCTAGTGATGTGATAATTCACCAAACATTGTAATCTTACATTTTCTGCATTTTAATTAACACTTTATCATATATACCAAAAGCATCAATATTATCTTCGCAACATTTTAATTCCATACAATCAGTAATCACATTTCTTGCATTCACGTTTCATGTAATTTAATTGATGGTAAAGTTCCAAAGGCCACCTTATATCAAAGCATGTAACTAAAATGAAATTGTAACAATGCTACCAAGACGATCATTAATGACTATGGAGATTTGTATACATATACAAGTTTTCTATCAAACTTGAAGTGTGTGACTGGAATATTTGATTCAGCTTGATATCTTTGCATCATGAATTGTGTCAAAAAAATTGTTAGAGAAGGAACATCTTTTCTTTTGCTGTGATCAAATTCAATTATCATAATACCATCATGATTTGTCTTATAGGTAGGATCAAAGTGTTGAATGGGTTCATCTTTTTTTCAAATTTTTTGCTAACTTATTATCCATGACTTGAGGAGTAGTGTGGCAAGTTTTTCATTGAAGATTTGCTTTGGAATATGAATATGTTTGGGATTTTTTTCTGCTGCTTGCATCTTTATATGCACAACATTATCAGAGTGAGAAAGAGGTAAATTTATGGCATGATCTTGAATTCTATATGCCATATAATGGTGAAGAGTTGCTTAGAATCCTTTTATCTCAGTGCCTACAATTTGCACGTGAACTTTTAAAGCATCTAATAATGTCAGATCATGAATTAACAAATTGTAATTTGAAACCTTGTATTATTTTAATTTTTTATAGATTTTACAATTATTTAACAAATGAACTTCAATACTTTTTGTATGTGGCAATTTATAGCTCACAAAGTTATTCATTGTTTCCTTTTATAATTGAATTTTCACAAAACCAAAAGGCAAGAACCATAAGAACTATACAAAAGTTTGACCTTTATACCATTTTCTGCTAAAAAAAGGCATGAATTCGACTAAAGTTCATCATCATAACCATTTAAACTATCTAAAGCTTGAAAAGGATATCTAAGAAATAAGCATCGACCAAGAAACTAGCAAAGAAATTGGTTTCTCATGTTTTGAATCTTCTTTAGTGGAGTGGTCCCTGAAAGTTTAATGTCATGTGAAATTAAGTATTCAAAAAAAAAATACTCAAAAGTTCAACAATCTTTGATTCTCACACTCAATTCAAATGAGAAAAATACTATATTCCAAAATTTGTTCATCATGAGTATGACAATCTACAGATTGTTTGAGCAAAAGCCTCAATCTATTCCTTTGTTGGTTCAAACAAATTTTAGGCATTTTCATATCATCTATAGGGCATCCTTTCATTAATATCTTCACGCTTTCCATGAGTTTTCTTACGAAAATGAAATATTCTCTCGATACAAGACACAGCTTTAGTCTCTTCGTTTGCTTTTTCAAATGAATTAGGGCTTTTATATCCTCATAAGAACTGCTTATAATTCTTAATTAAACTTCTAACAAAGTTTAATAACTCAAACAAAAATGCATTTAATATGATAACTCAAACAATCACTAATGTAATATGATATAGTTAGCCATAGAAAAGTGTAGAACAATAAAAAAAAAAACTAAATTGGAAAATCAAAATTGACTAATATAATTACACTCAAAAATAGCATTGTACTCAAATGTTTTCTCAATAGTCAAAACTAAAAAAAAAAAAATTAACATGTATTTAAGATATCATTTCCATCTCTTTCCTAAAATTTCTCAAAACCTAAATAAATAAGGGATCGAAGAAGAAGGGAAAAAGTTAGATTGAGAAGAAAATCACAACTCACATGAGAAACAAATCAATACTTTTTCTTCTAAACTTTTGTCATCTAAGCCCATGATTCTTTTATGAGAAGAGAAAAAAGAAAAGAGAAAAGACTTCATTTTAGTTAAGAACGGATATGATCGAGGGATAAGAGAATCTTGCCTGACAAATGAGGTGGATTTGGTTTAGGTTATGCCACTATAGTTGTGCCTGAGATTGGAATATGTTGAAATGTGATGTAAGTTGAATATGAATAGTTTAATAAGCAGAGCAAAATTGGTGCCTGAGATTGAGATATTTCAAGAAGAAATAAAATTTTTGAAGTCTAACATGTATTAGTGAATAATGTAAAATGATAAAAACAATTTCATTTCCGTTAAATTCTCAACTTAACATTTTTCTTGCATTAATTATTTTTTATTAGATCAATTAATAAAAATTTGCATTTCAAGGCACCTTTTTCAAATTCTCCTAACAACAAACTAGTTTGGACGAATTGCGAGAAGTTCAAGACAAGTGACGAATATTAAATAATTAATGTTGTCATACCTATCTTTCATCTTGACTTAATGATTAAGAGACTTTTAAAAAAAATATGTGAATGTGAATTTTAATCCTGTCATTCCCATTTCCCTTTATACGGACGTTTGCTTTTCTTTGAACCAAAAAAAAAAAAAAAATGCTGCCATATCCACATTTCACACAAGTTTAGACACGCCGCAAACGGAAGCCAATTTTTGTTGTTGTCATGTTGGTGCGTAGGACCAAGAGTGCAACTGAGAATTATTTCTTTTTTTGTTTATTTGGATTTTGTGGCTTTTTTTGGATAAACAGATGAATATAATTACCAAAGGTTTGGATAATTGATTAGTTCTTTGTTTTGATGTAAGAGATTTTGGACTCAACATTGATAATTCTTTTTATTTTTTTGTATTATCAAAATATTAAGTTTTTTGGCAAAGTGAATAAAGATTTGTAGTCAACAGTGGTTTGGCATGGTTTTATATAGAATAAAATATTAAAAATTTAATTTTTGATAAATTTAAATATAAAAAACAAAAAATTATTGATTCAAACTTAATTTGAAGATTGGATCAGGGCAATTTATTTATTTTTAATTTTTTTAAGAGAAATTATTAAACACATAGTATATCAAATAAAATTTTAATTAAATAAATCAATAATTTATTAAAAAAATCATATGATATATTGTTTATTTTAAAAATTGACATTTTATTTGCTCACAAGATTAAAAAGATATCGCCAAGGTAATTTTAATGAATTGGTTACTTTTCCTTTTATTTTGAAATTGTAGTGTAAAATAAGAAAAAATCTCTTAATATTTCTCTTCTACCCTGGTAGATAAAATGCACAATGATTTTTTTTTTATTGATTCGCACACTTGATCCTTGAAAACATATAAATCAATTAAAAATTTATTTTATCAATGCACACGCCTAAAAAAATACACTCATTAAAATTATAAGCAACATTTTTTGAATTATTATATAACAAAATTTAATAAAAATTATTTTATTTATAATTTTAAAATTTTACAAACAAAATTAATTGGATAATATATATCTTTTTAAATAATTAAAAAAATTAAAAAATATAATTAAAAAATAAATATATATGTTAATCTTTTAAACTCGCATGACATTGAATTTTCAATGTACTCAAAATTTAATACTAAGTAAGACTTAATGATTGATATTCAATTTGTATTTGAAAAAAAAAAAAAAGTTAAGAGCGCAGTAAGAGGAGTAATGGCCTGACCAGCCCAACCCAATAGCCCATGTTATTTTATTCCAAAACCAAATTCCCATGTCACGGCTACTTGAGCAGGAGCGGCTGTACCATTTCAAAATTTGAATCATCATCTACTTTTTCTCGGCTCTTTCCCCTATCTGTGCGCAACAAGAACAGCAGAACGCATGGATCCAGAGACAGAGTTCCTTACATCGAAACGACAAACCGGAAATGAATGGGAACTCTTCAAAGAAAACGTGAGACCCTTGAAGAGAGGTCGCAATGTTGATCTCTTAAACCATGCTCTCAAAGCTCACACTAATGATCAGCTCAAGAAATCTCTCCTTGAAAACCGAAGGTTTCTTCCCAAATCTTTGTCTTTTATCTTGATTTAAAAAAAAGTCTCTTACTTTTTATATTTGACCCATTTTCTTAACTGGGTATTTTTTCTGTCTTGAATCCTTAGGAGATTGATTGAGGCAATTGACGAGTATACAGGAGATGATCCTCTCCAGCCTTGGCTTGAGTAACTACTCTTCCCATTAAACATCTTTATTTGAATCTTGAATATTGTTGTTGGATGAAATCATGGAAATAATTTGGGTTTTGAATGATTGAAATTTATATAATTTTGTTTTTATGATTAACAAATTAAAATATATTCTTATGAGTACAAATATAGCGAAAATTAAGTAGTAAAGTAATAGGGTTGATTCAAGGTGTTATTGTTTGGAATTAGTAGATAGTTAAAGGTTTTTGTGACTTATTGTTTTTTTTTTCCGGGTTGAAGTTGTATAAAATGGGTTCAAGAGGCATTCCCACCTGGTGGAGATTTCTCAGGACTGGTATTGATCTATGAGCAATGTGTTCGTGCTTTCTGGCATTCAGATCGTTACAAGGATGATCTCCGCTACCTCAAAGTTTGGTTGGAATATGTGGGTTCTTTTCACCTTTCCTTCTTATTGATTATCTTATACAGATTGTGAAATTCAAATTTTGTTTTATCTATGCTAGGTCACTTGTCCATTTAATTGTAAATATGCTATTCAACATGTCAAATAAAAACCTCAGTAATTCATCTTTTTTTTTTTTCTGAATTCAAAATGTTGAATCAGTGTTTGTAAAGTTGATGCAAATGGCAAATGGTATTGCAGGCTGAGCATTGCAGTGATGCTGAGGTCATTTATAGTTTTCTTGATGCAAATGATATTGGGAAGACACATTCGGCATACTACTTGGCATATGCTTTGCACATGGAATCCCAATCTAAGATGAAAGCAGCCAATGATTTATTCAATCTTGGGTTGTCCAGGTAAATTCTGTCTTCTATATTTAATTTGATGAAAGAGTTTGGATGGTTTGTGATCTGATGTTTTCATTTGATTCAACGAATGCTGTAGTGCATTCCATTTTATGTAAAGCATGTTTTTTCCTCAAGGTTTACTTTGTTTGTTGGTAGATTTTTTGGCAATAGCAGCCGAAGTTAAAAGTTCGAACTGGTCGTTAAACTAATAGGTTTTAGGCATTTGAGTATTAATTAATAATTTGAATGAGTGGGTCCTGCATGTGCCAGATTATAAGCCATTTATCTGTACTTATGTTATGGATTATACAGTGTTTTTATTTTTCCAACATTTCAACAAGGTTAGGTCTGATTCCAAACTTATACTTTGAAGAACGATGCTGTTGTTATGCTCATATTTATTGAGTCAGCCCCTCCTACCCCCAATTCTCTGGTATGTCAGTTGTTGTTATGCCAAGTGGTACATGTTCTGTTAGTCTGTACGAGTTCTTGGCTTTTGTCATGCCCTGCATTGGTTGAATGGCCTCTGGGTTTTTCTCTAACATATGTAAATAGGGTGCCTAGGTCGTTAAATTTATATTGAAATAAGCTATCATATCTTCCAAACCCAAATAACATCAAGGGACTGAAAAATGTGCTGTTGTATCCATTTGATTAATTCGCTTTTATGAAGCCAATAGTCACCAGGTAAGGTTCCCAAAGGTGAAACATATTACATGTCCATTTCCACTACCCAATTTGTTTTTGACAAGAGAGCCATATGATTGTTCTAAAAATCCATCCTTTTTGATCCATTTATAATTGTTGTGAATTTGCATGCATGTGTTGATTTAATTAAGTTTCCTGCAATTTTAGTAATGCTCAACCAATAGAGAAGTTGAGGGATGCTTACAAGAAATTTCTTGCCCGCTCAATGAGAACTAAAGCTAGTGAGGTTTGTACTAATACTTAATGTGTTCTCTACATTTGATTTTTTTTTCAATAACGATTTTTTGGTTCTGTTTATCATCTATTCTTTTTCAAAAGTACAGGAGGACTTGAAGGAGGACGACTTACCAGTCCGAAGTTTCGGAACTGTCCTGGCCAGAGGAGAAAACCGTAAGTTTCATTGCTCTTCCCTGCAACTTTGCCATGTAAAAACTTTTTCAACAACATAACAAGTAAATTCCTGTCATTGCAGAAAGGCAGGCAAGCAAGGCTTTTGATCTTGGCAGGAATAAGTTGAAGCCAGATCAGTAAGCAAAGAACCATTTTTTACTTTTAAGTTTGAGCTCTTACATTTTTATTATAAGAAGATCTCATGAAGCCCCAGCATCTCCCTTTTTATCACATCTAATTTCCATTCAAGGATTGATTAAGATACTACCAATGCTCCCTTTCTATAGCAGTTATTGATTCATGGAGCTGCAGCTAAATTTACTTCTTAGAATTCCATTTTCTTTGTCATTATTCCTTCTTTCTGAAGTGAACAGATGTTAGACTTAGTTTGAGAGGTACATCAATATAGTTATTAATTATAAATCTACACAACATTTCTTGTATGTAGCATTATATGGATACTATACATACTCTATATGAGTTTTCCATAAAGAGCATCTATCTGCAAATTTGGTCCAGTCATAAGCTTGTACTTTTAACTTACTTTTCCATTGGTTTTCTTTCATAGGGTGCATCGCACTCCATTTTCTATTTTCAATGATACAAGTATGGATGTCATGAGGGGTCATCACTCCAAGCCAAAGACTGATTTAAACTCTTGGCACGCTCTTGGTCGTAAAGCTGAGAGAAACAAAGAAAATACTGCAGTGCCTGCAAAGTGGACATCATACAAGGTTCCCTCCAACTCCAAAACATATTCAGATCATTCTGCAAATGAAATTGAGCCTCACAAAATTCTCTCTTCTCTCAGATTCCTCAGAGACCTGTGCCAAGAACCATAGGTGCAGTTGCAAGTGCTCATATTGAAGTGTATGTTGATGAGGAATGTGCAGAGTAAGTAACAGATATTTGAACAGTAATAACTTTTTAACATGCTTTATATATAGACCGAGTTATGATTTGCACCATATGAAATTTATCCCCTTTTTGATCTTTCCTGGGATACTGAAGTTATCAGTCACTAACTCACAATTCAAAGCAGTTGTGCTGGTATGCAACACAACTCTCTTCTACAAGATGAAATAGAAAAATATCCCACCTTTAATGGATTACTTTAACCTGTTGTTGTGCTCTCTGGTTTCTATAAAAACTTATGGAGGTGAATCATTTGTTCAAAATGTTGGTCTGTAATGATACTTGTGACCTGTTGTATGGTGTTGTATTACTGCCTCTAAAATTTTTCTTACATTTTAATGAAATTTTTTTACCAGACAACCAAAAGTGCATGATGAGAAGGATAGAACTTCAAGTGTGCAGCTCAGAGAGTTGGATGGCCGAAACATAAAAAGGTAATACTAACAACAAGAACTTTCTATATTACATTACTGGCTAAGGATGCTTAATGAAAAGATTACTAATTACCTTTATGAAAATCTTTGTGCAGGGAAACTGAGTTACTTAGGGAGAACCCATTGCGCAATTTCCCTTCAAACAGCCTACCAAGATGATTCCACAGCACTAACGTGCTTCTTGAGGTGTTGTATCATTTCATGTTTGGATCAGCTTTTACCTCCAAAATCTGATCCATGATATCATATTGTACTACGTTTCTGAGTTCTCGGTTTTGGTTTCATTTTCTGTTCTCATGACCCAATAAATTTTTGGAAGAACACTTATTCTATGCTTGTAGAGTTTTAAGTTCAGTCAATCTTCTCTATGGACATACTGGCTGAATGATTGAAGATCCATTTCTTTTTCCTATGTTTATCTATGATTTACTGAATTCATAAAAAGTGCTTAATAAGTTTGTTTCTCTTGGACCATGCTTATCTATTCAGTTTATCATCCTTAAAACAAAAAGTCATCCAGCTAAGAAAAAACCAGTATGTAAAGTCTTACTAAGCCTTTTCATTAAGGTGATTTTATGGCATGAAAAACTTTGATTTGTGGGTGTAAAAGAGATCAACTTCTTACATCATTTAACCATACATCTATGCCATTATGTTTAACATATTCTGTGCTTCGCTTTCTAAGAAACTGATAATTTGCTGGAAGTTCCTATTTGTACTATCAAGTTAGTCTATAAAGCCATGACCAAATTAACTTGTTTCTGAAAATCACTATGGGTTTGCTGCTGAATATCAATGGCAGTGCATAATCATGCATATTCTCGGACAAAGCTCGAAATCTACTTGTTTGTGTTTCTTTTTGGTTTCCCCTTTCCTATTTATTAGTCTTTGCTCAGTCCTAGTTTTCCCAAAAAATGTCAATTAGTTCCTCATCTCTTGCTACAATTTATAAATAGCCAAAGCTCATGAAGAAGAGCAGAGCCTAAAGCGATTGATGCTGCAGCACATAGAGTCCTCTAGCTGCGTGATGCCAGTGACAAAGAACTAACTGTGCATCATGGTGTGTGGTTGGGGTTTGGAATATATAATTGAAGCCAAGTATATGAGGTTGTGCTGCAGCCTTGCTTGGTTCCTCGACAAGCATGGATGGACGTTGGTGGGAAAATGATTGCAGCAATGTCTGCTTCTATTTGCTGGACCTGCATCCTTTTCTACATATCCAAATGGTGGAAGAAGGGATGACGAGCCAGTAGAAGAAAGCTATCAAACAATTGGCCGGATAGAGTTTGCAGATCAACAATATGAGGAGAATTGTTATTGCCGGCCGCAGGATTTTGTTCCATCAGAACATTTCAAGTTCCTCTCACATCAAAGATCAACTTCAAAGAGCTTCCAAGGAGAAAACCTCCAATACATTGGAGATTCCATTCCCCGGCACTGGAATCCTGTTGGGCCAAAACACCATTGGCACTTCGGGAGCCTAAGAGGGAACAATCATTAATGAGGGTTTTTTTTTTTTTTTTTTTTTAAATTTCTTTCTACTGCATCTTTGGCCATTTAAAAGAATAATCTTTACTTGCATTTTTAATTTTCTTTTCTTCTCTTTTATTCCTCATTAAAATTTTTTTAAATGGTAAAAAATTTGGGTTTTATTTAGTATAGTCTAACACATTTTCTCTCTGACTTATTTACTTGAAATTTATAATAAATTAACTTCTCATAATTTTTTAATAAATTTAAAACTAAACTGAAAAAACAAACTTTTTTTTTTTTTTGGTCATTTAAACCGATTATCGTTGATCTTCCTTTTTAATAGTGCTTTTTCATGTACTTGACATAAAATAATTGTCAAAAATACAATTGTTATTGCAAAAGAACTTTAAGGAGTGGAAGATTTCATAATTAACTAATTAAATGCTTACTATTATTTTTATTAAAAATCTTTCTTTTTATAAAATATTCTTCTAGTAAAAGTTTTTTCATATGCATATTTTAATAAAATTTTAATTTCTAGAAAAAAAGATTGCTCTAATAAAATTATAAGTAACGTTTTCAAGGATAAGTTCTATCATTATTAGTAAATAATTTTGAATTAATAATTAGCAGTTAATTAATTTATTCATAATTTTCATTTTTTTTTTGATAATACATAAATTTTCTTTAATAGTTTTGTATAAAAGGAGCTTTCGGCAGGTACCATGACCGCAGCATTATACGAACCTTGAAAGTAGGCTAAAAAAAAAAGCAATTAAAATTATTATAGAAATTTATAGATTTTTTGTTCTTTTTGGAAAATATATAATTTAAAATGACAATTAAAACTTATTAAGATTAATTCCTAATTGGCTTCATTGAAATTAGCTAAATAAATTCTTATGCATGATTGTTAGTTACAAATCTTATGTTGCAAAAAAATTTAGTGAACAAAGAGATATATGCTGATTTCAAAGAAGCTTGTGGCAAGAAAGACTAATCTTGTCTCCTACCAGGTTTTCAAGAGAAGGATGACAATATAGTTGAAGCTGGAAAGAAAATAAAAGCTTTGAGCCTTGCAATTGTCAAGATGTGGAATAACAAATATTATAGAAAATGCTAATATCAATATGAAGTTTGAGATTTCAATAGATTAAGAAATGGAAGAAGATGAACCAGAAAACTCTTGAAGAAATCGCATTGCACGTTGAAAAGGTGATGGCTTTGCTTGAGGTTGCTGTTGAAGATCGAAGGGGCAATTGAAGAAGAGTGGTCTTGGAAAGGCAATTATGTCTGTCAAAATCAGAGGAGGAAATTACCATCAACCAAAAACTTGCAAAGGATTTGACTGAAAATTCGAGTCCGAACATGTACAAAAAAGAGCACAAAGTTTTCGAACATGAGATTATCGTATTTATCTCATTTTAGTAGATTAATAAAATTATTATATATCAAATTATATTAATTAATATCAATGAGTGATTATTTTGATTTTATATTGTAATATACTCAAATTAATAATATGAATTTTTTAACTAAATTATTATATATATGAAATTATATTAATTAATATCAATTAATGATTAATTATTGTGAAATTTTTTAAAATGAATTTTCGGTATATTGAAAATATTTCTGAAAATTCATTTCCGGTAACTTAGTAAAAAAAGGTTTAAAAGAACCAAAAAAAAAAAAAAAATAATTAATGAGTATTTAAATAATTTTTTTATTGATTAATTTTGTGGAATGTATTGAGAGTTTTTTGGGGTACAAGTATTCCTCCTCATGTGAAAAAGCGGAAATTGAAGCGGTTGAAAGCATCAAATAAAAAACCTTTGCAAGCTGCAAAAGTTAGTGCTCAGGGTCGTGGGATGATGAGGGAAGGTCAAGTTATGGCTGGTTTGTTTTTGTTTTTGGGTAGCTCTGTCAGAGCAGGCAGACCCCCTTTTTTTTTATGTGAAAGGTTAGACAGTAGTGGCTCTGCAAACTGCAATTGTTTGTTTTTTCTCCGTTTGAGCATGTGAGGCTTATTAACATGTCCAATAAGGCAGCTATTAACAAACCACACAACTTTTGACTTCTATGATTCTCTCTAATAATATTGTTTGATAAGAATACTAGTTTATAAGTTGGTTTATATTAAATTAATAAACAAATAGAATATTAAATTAGAAGCTTAAAATTGTTTGTAAAACCATTTAAATCAATTACTTTTGATACCCTTAAAATCGACATTTTTATATAAAAAAGAAGATAAATGAAGAAAATGATAACACTGCCTTGAAAATGTATTGAAAATGAACACATGGACTCAGAGTAGAATCAAGTATGCAATAACAGAAATATAAGACACAATTCTGATAAGCTTTATTTACCAGAACTCGAGCACGCTTTTCCGAGTTTGTGAAGACATCAGCCATAAAAAAAAAAGGGATATTCATAGTTTTCTACAGGAATAAACATGATGGACTTTTGCCCAACAGAAAGGAACAGAGAAAGGTTCTGAAGCAGTTCCAGGTACAATATTTATTTATTATCGAGTCCAGATTCAAATGCAAACCCCATGAAATGTCCATAAAAATTGAATGTTCAAAAGTAGTTGCTTTTATAGAAATTCTTCAGAAAATCAGACATGCCTTCATCTTTGGTGTCCAAATCCTGAACAAGCCCTTGACGACCCAGTACATACTGACCAATGATGTGGTGCCGTTGCTTTGCATGCTCCACAATGTTGCCCAGCTCTTCCATACCCTTAAAGAGCAGCAAATCAATTACCTGTAGATTGCACTACTATCAAGACAATAGAAAAATAGTATTTTTAAATCACAGCAACCAATTATTTTGCATTCACAACCACATGACTCATTCAAAGCAAAGAATCTTTCTTTACCATAATTCCAGGCCTATACAACTCGGAAGGCCAACAAAAACTGAAAATACAAATAAATTAAGCTATACACCGATTTATCAAACATACAAACCCAGATTAAACCAGAATTCAACTCTACTGCTGTCCCATCATCAGAAAGCAGCTCTGTCCAAATAATTAGAATGTGATATCAAGTCAATGAGGCTCCTCAAATGGACACAATCTAGTTTTTAAGTCAAAAGCTCCTGTAAGTTAGATACATTTCCTAAGGTATTGAACATATCAAATCTACACATTTGGTAGCACATAAGATATTGAACAATTCATTACAAAGTAAAGCAACAAATAGAAGTGCTACCCATGAAATTAATGCAGAGAGATACATTCCGTGATGGTACATGAAGACAAATATGCAATTTTGTTTATCTACGACTAGAGAGTCAATTACTTAATTCCCATCAATAAGGAACACCAAAATAAGCTTTAAACCTCATTCACATAACCTCCTTACTGTACAAATTCCATCTCCACTAGCCAAATGACCATTGATTGGCAGAAAATTCACAATATACCATATATGGCAACAGGACCACTTGCCAAAAGTAAAACATTTATTGAAGACTCAACATGGGGATTACAATAGGCTGGGAAATTTCTCTATAGCATATATGGAATGTGCTCCTAATTCCCAAGGCTCTAAAGATTGGAAATCCTCCTTTCAACAAGATACCAGATTTTACATCAAAGCAATTTACAAAAAGTGCAGAGACTCAATAGCAACTATGCAGCTCTTGCTAGAGTAAATTATAAGATTTTATTACATCTCAGAAATTTGAACGACTATGCTAAGAGAAGATGCTTCCTGAAGAACTTGGATGAGAAAATACTGAAGCAAGCTGACAATATATAAGGTGCTTCGCAACTGCTCATGAAGCCTATGAATTCCAAACTTATCCAAAAAATCCCATTTAACTAGGTCATCAGCTTGCTCCGAAGTAATCTTCAATCATCTACCATCAATAGAACTCTTATACCATCAACTATTTGATCACTTCTCCAAAGAAAACTTGCAATACTGTTTATCTACTAGACAACTACTAGCAGGTTTCATCGATCAATTTCCATAATAAAAAACACCAAAATAAGCTTTAAACCTCATTCCTAAGGTTAACAACAATAATAACCATGCAGCACAAATTCTATCCCACCAAACCAAATGATCATTTTCATCAGCAGAAAAATTGCACCACTTTACCATAAAAAACTGCATGATCATGTGGTTAAAGTAAAAGAGTTATTGAAGATTTGAAGATGGGAAAAACAAGATGCTAGGACCACAGCTTTCTCTATACAACCCACATAAGACACTCCAAAATCAAAACAGCCTATGGGAAGATTACATTGACTGACATTCAAAAGAAAATTAAGCTGATCATTCCCGAAATAATACAGCATAGAGCTCTTGCTGGAATAAATCATAAGATGAACCACATATCAGAGGAAATCACTCATGAAGCACTCACAATGGAAAATACTGAAGCAACTGTTCTTGAAGCTATTGAAGACCCAGATTAACCAAACAATCCTCAAACAAAACCCATCAGCTTTTGTCCAAAGTGATCTTCACCGATCTGCTATCAATAAAACTCTTATAAACCTCACTCACATTATCTTCCTGATCAGAGAAGAGGAAATTTAAGCAACACATGAAGTAAGTTTGATTCTAGTCCAAATTCAGCATTCCCAATCATTCAAGAGATCGAAATGGAAACATACTCTCCAATTCAATAAAAAATAACAATATCCCAACTTTTCCCCTCATAATCCCACATCAACTAAGCAAAACTCAAACTCAGATTTCCATAGGATTATCACCATTCGTAGAATTATCTTATTTTTCATTATTTTCTTTTAGCTTTTAAAAAATTTGCTATAAATCAAAAGCAAAACAATATTATAATCCATTAAAAGCAAAAACAAATGAAAAAATAATTACCATTTCTAAAAATAATCATTCTATATAAAATTAGATTAAAACCATCAATTTTGCCACAAAATTAAAGCAAAAAAGAGGACCAAACATTATTTACTTCCAGAAACAAAATACAAGCAATAAAATATCTTCGTGGCCCGAAAAAAAATCAAATTCCACCCAAATTTAAT
Source organism: Durio zibethinus (assembly GCF_002303985.1). Next base: position 9,898,576 of record NW_019168481.1, on the reverse strand, counting down.
AAATAAAAAAAAAGATCTAAAATGAAGAGTAGGGAAGCCAACCTTAGGGTTAGTAACATGGGAGTTCTTACGGATCTCGGAGGCGATGGTGGAACGGAGCTGGGATTTGGTTACGACGTCGTCTAGGTTATAGATATCCATAATAGCTGGTATTGATCTACAAGCTGCTTTGAAGAAATCGAACACCCGACTCCTTGCTTCTTCCAAACTCGCTGAGTTTGGCGGTACCTTTACGCTTCTCAACGTGAATGCCATTTCGATAATCTAAGTTGGAGCTCGACTCGTTCAAGTGTCTCTGAGTCAGAGGGTGTGAGGGATATTGAGAAGGAAATGAACTCACCTTGTCTGAATGTGGAGACTCTGGGACCCAAATGCTGTCGTTTATTACTGGACCGGCCTATGGATCGGCTAATGGTTTCGGGCCGAGCTCAAGCTAAGATTTTTAGTCATCCAGGTCGGGTTTGGCTCAATTGGATCACGTTTACGGTTGGTCGAGACATGATATTAACATCTAATATATTTTTCCATGCCCAACCTGATTTAATAACTCAAACCTCAAAATTTATCCAAATTTATTCATATTATTAACTAGTAAGGTCCGCCCATAAAATTTTTTCTAAAAAATTTAAAATAAAACATAATATTTTTTTCTTAATCTTTAATATTTTTTATTTTCTTCTATTAAGATTTAAAACATTGATAATTTTATATTTTTTTATGTTTACGCTAATATATATATTTATCATTTATATAACATAAACTGATAAATTATCAAATATATTACAATGGTGTTTTTTAATTCCACAAACGATGTGAATAAGGTAAAACATACCTTTAGAGTATAATTAAAAAATTAATTAAAAAAAGATATGTGTCATTATGTTAATCCCATTTATGAAGTTAAAAAATTTTACTAATAATGTATCAAATAATTTCTCATATAAAATAATATATATTATATAATTTAAAAAAATGAGTCAGATCGAGCTTGAGCTTTGAATGTCAGAGTCAATACCCTATCATTCTTTGTCCACGTTAGTTTGACATGCTTAATATTTTTATTTAAAACCTTTCAAATATCGAATAAGCCTTCGAACTTAAGTAAGTAACTTGACATTCGAATAATTTAAGGTTGTTTATATAATATTTGTATATCAAAAATAACAATTAGCAATTATTTTCATAAATATTTTTTTATAACATAATCAAGGTTATCATTAAATTTTGTTTGAATTTGATTCTCCCTTTAAATGATTATAAAAACGACATCTTTCATATTAATTTAATGCATTTAAAATTTTACTTTTGATCCTAAAAAATTGAATATAGAATGATAAGAAAAAAAGCTTGATCTCTTTATCAATTATACTAAATTTAATAGGTAATGAAATTTAATGTACTATATAAACAATATATTACTTTAAATGACATGCATGAGATCAAATTTTTAATGTATGTTAGATTTAAACTTTTTATTTTTTAAAATAATCTTACTAATAAATTTTATTTCGTTAAATATTTGCTTCCTAAAATAGAAAGAAAGAAATGAAAATAAAAAACTTGCTAATTTAATGATTAAAATTTATAACTACTTTTTTATTTTGAAACTTAACTATTAAATTAATAAATTTTTTATTTTCATAATTTTCCACATTTTCTATAAAAAAAAAGCTTAATAATAAAAAAAACTGTAAAAATTAAAAAAAAATCAAATCTTAAATAACGTCATTCAATCCCCAAATCTAAAATCTTTACCACTCAACCTCAACAGGTTAGGGAGGAAAAAGAAGTCGACATTGTGGAATATACCTCTCAAACCATGATGTAAAAGGCTAAGATTGGTGAACCTTTTCGCTTTCACCTTCGATGCAGGCTATTCCAACCCATTTACTACAAAGGTTGTCTTCAACCAACGATGAAAGGAAATTTAGGCTTTTATTGTCAAGACTTGTTTTCCACCTCAAAAGGCTCTTTGTTTCATTGCTTATAAATTGAAAAACCTGAAGAAGTTTTGGATGGAGTAACAGCCATAAATTATAGAATCTAGAGTTTTTGTGCTTTTTTTTTTTTCATTTTTAAAGTTGTTTTTCTTTTTAAACCATGTTTCTTTGATGAAAACATGCATCAACCAACTTACCCAAATGCTCAAGTGCAAAGGTTACTTGTATTATAAAGATCGCTAGTGTATTAATTACCATGAATGTCAGCAACTTTTTCAATTAGATTTTATCATTGGACTCCTATTATTTTTTGTTTGCTTGTTTTATTGACCATCAATAGAAAACCCCAATTCACTTACTATTTTTTTTAATTAAAAACAATAAGTGATATGAAATTACTTCAATTAAAATTTAACCTCTTTGAGCAAGCAAAATTTATCTCAGATAAGAGGATGAAGTATGGTAATCTTTCAGGACCCCAAATAGACTAATCTCACCAAGTACTCTATAATCTACCTGCATAAAGATGCAAATTTTTTCAATCAAACTTTGTTATGTGCTCTTTTTTACATGTTAAAACAACAATTAAATGAATCTCCTAGGTTAGCCAAAAAGGTTGTAAAGATCAATGAAGCTCTTCAGCACCTTAATATATAAAGTGTTTAAATAAATCAGTGATCTAGATGAAGTACTTGTAAGTATATAGAAACGTATCAAGTATTACATAAAGATCATTCCTACATAAATTGAAAATAAGTGAATCAAGTACTGAAATTGGCTCAACTTTAGTTATATTCAAAAAATCATAATGAATATGCAACTAATTAAACTAATTAAAATCGAACTACTAAAAATATAAACTAACTAAATGCAAATAGCAACTAACATGCAATAATAGAAATTGAATACAATATCTAATCTAATACAAGCAGCAAGTAATAATCAATTAAAGATACAACAATGCCAAATTACGTTAAATCGTAACCTAAGGAAACAAATATAAATTGAACAAACTGAATTAAACTTAATAGCATGCAAGAAACCTCAAATTAATATTAAATATACAAAAACAATGAAATTGAATTAAACCTTGATTGAGTTAATGCTAACAATAATATATGATTGAAATCTAAACATGCAATAGCAATTTAAACATGCAACAATTCAAACAACAGCCTAGATATGCAATCCATATGCTTTAATTAAATTAACAACCAAAACTGATGAAATAACTAATGCAGCAACATATAAACTCAAATTGACATCCAAAGATAAAGAATTAACCAAAACAGAATTTAAACAACTTAATTTAAACTAAAATCGAATGCAACTTTAACTTATTAAACTTAATCACATGCAAATTAACTTAAACTAAAATGTAATAACTTAAACAATTTAAATTAAACTCAACAAAACTTAAAATAACTAATTAAACTTTAAATAATTCAAATCAATTAAAACCCTAATCTAACATACTTAGACATGCAAATTACCTTAAACTAAAATGTAATAACTTAAACAACTTAAATTAAACTCAACAAAACTTAAAATAACTAATTAAACTTTAAATAAGTCAAATCAATTAAAACCCTAATCTAACATACTTAGACATGCAAGAACTATGTGAATTTAAACTTTAAACCACAATTGATGTAAAACATAACCTAATTAAACTTAAACACATACAAACAAAATTGTTGACATGGCACTATATATGTTAGGTTGGCTTGATATGTCAGGTCGATCCAAAAGTCATAAATATCCTTAGCTATTTATTAGCAACCTCTAATGGGGAAAAGATCATTTTACCTTTTAGACTTAAAAATGCTCATAACATTCTATCCCTCCACCGAATAGTTTGAGTATTAGACTATTGAATGTAATCTTGGCCGATCTAGTTTATGCCAATTTGGTGCGTGCTTGATGGTGTTGAGCTTAATTTTGAGCGTGGGCTTCTAAATTTACATTTAACTAATCTGACCTGAAGTTACCAAGGTGAATGACTGTGAATACCAAGGTAGATGAGGGTTAGCTAGGTAAATTTATGAGTGATTACTGATGTGACATATGTTTAATGTCGTATTTCACCATGACTTGTTGGCTTATTATTGTCTAGGTTGACGTTGGACTTGTGATTTTTTTTTTTTATTTTGAAAATTAATTTTTGACCTGACACATGGTTGACTTGGTGTGTCATAGATGTTTAACCTATGTAGGTAGGTAAAATGATCAATTTGCCATTCTATTGTTTGAAAATGACATTTAATAAAAAAAGAAAAAAAATTAGGCAATAAAAATTTAAAGCTTGAAATGTGAAGGGTTGTCCTTGGTAACTGTTTTGGACATGTGGCATGATTTAGAGCATTCATCGATCCTTCTACTAGCTACATAAAGGGCTTTCATTTTATAGTTGTTTTGCTCTTGTGTTGATATATTTTTATTGACCTCTAAATTTTTTAATTCTCTTTCAATCGAACTTATTGTCTTCATCTAGTTCGGTACCTTTTTTTTTTAATTATGTCTTCTTATTCAAGTTTTAAAAATTTAAGGGTAGAGCCAAAAAGAGGTCAATTCGATTATTAAGGTTTAGATGATAAAATCTTTTCTGTGACTTCAAGAAGGGATAATTCTCGAGCTGTCTTTTAGTTGAATATGATGTATATCGATGATAAAAAATAAGTTAAAGATAATACTTGTGCTATGAGAGATTGGGTCTATCATGAGGTAGATAAGCTTTTTACCGTAATAGATCATGATCTTCAAAATCCACAAACTCTAATGTCAAAAATCAGTTCAGCTTTTTCAGTTGACTTTTTTTTTTATGTTATTTCTTTTAGCCCTCACATTTTTTCTTCTTCTCGACCTTACCCTTCTTTTTATTCTCTCCCTTACCCTTTTTCTTCTTTTTTTCTTATCTTTAATCTTTTTCTTTCTCTTATTTTTCTTCTTCTATTTTTTTTCATTAGCCAAAAACTTATACTTTTACTTTTTACTGATAAGCTTCTAAGTCAATCTTAATTTTAACCCTGATTTAAACTTTATGTTTTAAAAGTCTTCTACTTCTTTCTCATTTTCTTTCAAAGTAAGAGAGATCCAAATCACTATTTAGGTGATGTCCCTACTGCTTTCTCAGAAGGTGAATCATTTGATGATGAATCCTTTGAGAATGAGCAAGATTTAGATGAAAAATAGGCAAAAAAATCTAACCAAGTTAAAGAAAAGGGTAAAGGTGAGAAAAATAAAGAGGGGAAGGTTTCTCTAGATAATGATGTGTTAGATCAATTTTTTTTTTTTACTTTTTATAGCTTAGGTGTAATCCCCAAAAATACGATGCAAAGCTTGAAGGGCAGGACCAATCTCGAGAACTACCTTAACATGTGCTATTTGCATCATGTTCATTTCTTGAAGGTCAGATTTAACTTTTTTAAAAGCATAATAGATCCGACCACCGATAATCATGTTAATACTTATTAAAAAGTGCATCATATTTAGGTATATTAAAAGTCTGTAGTGGCCAGTCTAAGGTTTTTTTTACATTTTATTATCATTAAACTTTTCCTTTCTTATAATTTAATTATCACTTATCTCACTCTTAATTCTTTTCGGTACAATGTAGCTTTTATTTTTCTTTATAAAAAATTAGGTCTTCTTCTAATTGTCCTTTTAATTAGAAAAATTTATAGTTAAAAAATATCTCAATGATAAGAGTATATTCTATGTGACAACTCGATCAGCTAAAAAAAATTTACTGATTGCATGAGCTCAATAAAAAGCTAGAAGTTGTATTTTTTTTGCATAACAAAGAGGGATAACAAGGAGGAGCCTGAAGTATAAAAAACAACTAGGGATCCTTGTATTTTTTTTTAAGACGTCTAGATTAGCCCTTTAAAATTTTCAAACCTTACAGCTCGGGACAAAATAATGGATTCCTTGAAGATAGGGAGTTGGTTGTAAATGTGTATGAGCTAATCTCCCATGAAATTGTAAAAAAAACCAAGTACAATGGTATGTTTTAGGTAACTCCATACAGTGTTCATTTTCATAAATTTTTTCTAACACTTAGCTCATTTTGTAGACACCTTGGCCCAAATGGAGACTTTGAGTTGACTCATTTTGCTCATCTTCTAAAGCAAAAAAAAAAAAAAAAAAAGAAAGGCTCTTATCTAGCTTGATGTTTTTTTGAGGGGGTGATTAAAATAATTGATCTTCCAACTCTTTAACCTTTGCCGAATTATTTTTTACCCAAAAAAAAGTAAAAACAGATAGTTGGCTGAGGCTAAAAGAAATCATAGATCGAGGCTTTTCCTTATATGTCGATGACATTAAGATTACAATCTATCTCAAAAAGAGTTATAATCAATTTAGAGTATAACTCATTGGATAATACTTTCAAAGACCTCAAGGTGGTAAAAAAGATCACAAAGGTAACTTTCTCAAGAAAAAGTTAGCATATCTTTCAGCTCAATTTACTTTATTCAATAATTTTTCTTATTTTATTCAAGTTTAAGTTTAATCTTTTTATTGTAGCCTTTGAGCAGCTTTTCACCTAGGGATAAGGACTTGTAAATGCTTATCGATTTTTGTACACTATTACAAGATCAAGCAGGACCTCAAAAAGTATTCTTGTGATTTTTTCACCGTAATCAATGTCAATAAAAGTTTGAAGGCTTCCCTTGTTGGTGCAAAGAAGAATAATGCTAAACTTAACAAAAAGGTCAAAGATCTTACAACCAAGCTTAAAGCTATGTCTATCCAAAAAGCTGTAACTGAGTCTATTCAATAGAAAGCTAACCTAAAGCTCAATGAGGCTTTGGCCGAGGTAACGAGACTGAGGTCAAAGTTAGAGGTTGAGAAAAAAACCAAGCAACAAGCAATTGATGGCTTTTTAACATCTAAAAGGTATTATGATCTATAGATCAAATTTGCTCAAAAAAATATCCTCGGTGCCTTCGATTTGGCATTGGATGAGGTGAAGTTCAAATTTGTTAACCTGAATTTGGACTTATCTGACATTAGCTTGAATAACATAAGGTTCAAACTAGCTTTAGTGCAAGTCGAGCAAGCTAAAGATGATGAAGATGAAGATGTTGAGATTAATATTGTTCGAGAGGGTGAAGCTATTGAGCTTGAGGTTGAATTTGGTGTTGGTGGACCTTTGACTCTTGTCTTTTAGGGGCAAAAAAAGTGAAAAACCGAGGGAAATGCTTAAAGAAATAGGTTTTTTTTATAATTTTTATTTTTTGATAAAATTTTTCTTGATAATTTTTGCATTCTCTAAGATAGATTTTTTGTAAAAATCTCATATCAAATCTTGTGAGGACCATTATATCAAACTTTTATCAATTCAGATCCTGTAAAGATCACTCAACTAAACTTCTATCAATGAAGTAAAAGTATATTTTTTGCCCAAGTTTTAGCCCTGCTTTTTCTTTTTTACTTCGTAGTTTGTTTCCATTACACACAATTGCTCAAATATTAGCTTAGATAAGATAAACTGATTAATTTGATTTAATAAATTAGCTTGAGAATCTATTAAATTAATTTGAAAATCTAATTTGATGGTTGCACAAGTGCCAGCTTAATGTAAGACTATGATCAAGATTTTTACTTCAATTTTAAATATGTTATTCAAGATTAGTTTTAGAACCTTAGTAGGCCTCATATAATAATTTATTACAAGTGTCAAGTTGAACAACTCATTTTATCGATTTGAACAAAAAACTTCATATTTTGTACTTTGTTATTAGATCGGATATAATTGTACCTAATTATCTTGGATTTGGCTTTAATTTTGCTAAGTGTGAGTTCCGTTAACGCCAGAGCTCTAGGCTTCATTATACACTAAATATGGTCTGAGCAAGGCTAAAACTTTTATTCCATTATGCTATTGCATAATATAAGTATTTTTTTTTCAAAATTATAACCTGAGTTAGCTCTACACTCTTTCACTGGTAGTAAATTTTGAGATTGTCTACATTTCATGTCTTTAGTATAAGATTGCCATTCATATCCTATAACCTGTAGGTCACATCATGAATGATCTCTTTAACTACGTAAGGGACTTCCCAGTTTGAGGCTAACTTTTTATCTTGGTCATTAACTCTTGAGACTTCTATTTTTTTTAATACCAGGTTGCTCTTCTTGATATTATTATGTCGGACCCTTTTATTGTAGAAATTAGATACTTTCTGTTGATAAGCCTCTATTCTGGTTAGGGCTATGTCCCTTTGTTCTTTAGCCAAGTCCAAATTAGCCCAAAGGCATCCTCTTTCCACTCTTCAGATCTAAGCTTGACTCAAAGGTTGAAATGGTCAGTCTCCACAAGCATTATGACATCTGTTTCAAAAACTAAGATATTGATGGTCGTTTTGAGGGACCATAATATAGCGAATAACTCATTGGTCTACTTACCTTTAACTTCATATAGTATTTTCTTAAGGGCTTTTATTATAGTCTGATTAGCTACCTTGGCTTGGCCATTATATTAAGGGTGTCCGATGAAGTGAACCTTAGGTCAATATGGAGGTTGAAACACCATTCTTTAAATCTCAAGTTATCAAATTATTTTTTATTATCTATTATAATATTTCAAGGTAGACCAAATATGTAGATTATGTTTTTTCATACAAAATTTTTAACTTGAGATTCGATTGTGGTAGCTAGGCTTTAGCTTAAATCCATTTTATGAAATAGTCAATTGCCACTAACACAAATCTTCTTTACCCTATGGCCTAGGTAAAAGGATTAAGGATATCTATTTTTCATTGTATGAAAGGCCATAGAATGATAATAGAAGTCAGCTCAGTTGATGGAATATGTTGTATGTATTAGAATCTCTAACATTTGCCACATTTTTTTACTAAATCGATTGCATTTTTTTGATGGTAGGCTAGTAGTAACCTTGTCTTAGTATTTTGTAAACCAATGGCTGAAGTCGGAGGTGACTATTATAGATTTTTTAGTGAATTTTTTTTTACATATAATTTACTTCCTTTTGATCCACACATCTTAAGTAAGATAAATTAAAAGATCTTTTGTATAGTTTCTTATTAATCAGGGTGTATTGAAAAGCTTACCAAAACCTTAACCTGGACTTTATCTTTGAGTAGTTCACTAGTCATCAGATAAGCTTGGATTTAAGTCATTTATAATTTTTTCTCTTTTACTTGGTTTATGAGTTTCTCATCAATGCTTTTCTCTATTAGCTCTCTTACCAAAACATGACTTGAGCTATCAGTTGTTATTCTAGATGCTAGTTTGGACAATGAATCAGCTAAGTTATTTTTAACCTTAATATTTTTCTAACCTCGATCTTGGTAAATATGGCCAAATGTGCTAGTACTTTGTTTAGATGCTTTTTTATTCCTTCTTTTTAAGCTTTAAATTTTTCATTTATCTAACTAATTATAAGTTAGAAATCGACATATGCTATAATGTTTTTCACATTTAGCTCAACTGCTAATCTCAGGCCAGCAATCAATACTTCATATTTAGCTTCATTATTCGAAGTTTTGAATCCAAACTTCAAAGCATATTGAAACTACAGATTCTCTAGGCTAATCAAGATTAAGTTGGCTCTACTTCTTTGATTAGTAACTAACCCATCAATAAAAAATTTTCACATTTTTCATTTTTTAATCTTATTAGTCTCTCCAGGCTGTTCATCAATCTAAGTCAAGGTGTATTCAGCGACAAAATCTATTAGCACTTATGATTTCAAAGTCGACCAAAAAAGTATATGTAAGTCATGTTCATTAAGCTCTACTATCTATTTGATTAATCTTTCTAATAATTTTAGCTTTTATCGCATTTGCCTAAGTGGCTAGTTGGTTAGAATATTGATTATGTGAGCTTGAAAATATGACCTAAGCTTTTTACCTGATGTGATAATTGTGTAAGCCAGTCTATCTATCATAGTGTAATTCATTTTAGACCCTGCTAGGACCTTGCTCACAAAATATATTGGCTCTACTTTCATTCTTCTTTGACTAGTACTAAGCTGATTACCTAGTTGGTTATAACAATATATAGATATAAGACTTTGTTGGGTTTCGGCTTCAAAAGAATAGGAGGAGAGGAAATGAACACTTTGAGTTCTTTAAATACTTTTTGACACTGAGGTGTCCATCTAAATTCTGATATGTTCCTAAAGATTTTAAAAAATAGTAGGTATCGATATGCAAATCTAAACATAAATTTGCTTAAAGCTGTTATTGTCCTAGTTAGTCTTTACTCTTTTTTCACTGAGGTTGGTGCTTTTATGTCAAGAATGGCCTAAACCTTTTTGGGATTTACTTTTATGCCTCTTTTGTTGATCATATAATGAAGTAATTTTCTCGACGTGACTTGTAAAGGAAAACTATCTTTTGGACAAGTTCTATTAAAGTCAATAAAGTTCACAAACATTCTTCATTTTTCACTATGTTTCTTTTTCATTACTACATTGACAATCTAATTAGGGTAGTAGGCCTCCCTGATAAAGCTTACTTTTAACAGTTTGTCGATTCTTCCTCTATTACTTTTGCCTCTTTGGGGCAAAAGTTTTTTTCTTTTGCTAAACTGGTTTCATGTTCAGATCAATGTGTAGTTTGTGGACCATTACCTTAATATCTATCCCCGACATATCGATGGGGTTCACGTAAATAGGTTAGCATTGTCTCTTAAAAGTTGAATTAAGTACTTTTTTTGGTAGAGATTTGATCTAATTTACATGCATTTTTTAAAATTATTTTTTTAGAATAGTACAGAGACAAGTTCTTTTGTTGGTTCTAGTCAATTGCTTTCAATTTTTGGTTTTTGATCAATTATTTCTTTTTGCTTAGTTAGGTTGAGATTGTTTCTTACGAGAAAGATGAATCTCAACGTGGTAGTTAGTTGATTGTTAATAGAATGGCATGTAAAAATATAGAGCTAAACAAAATGTAAAATTGCATTTTAAATTTTCTTTAATCGGCTTAAGAGCTCAATTCTATTGACATATATGTATGTCAACTTACGAACTCGACCTCTGAAAATCATTCAAAAATTATAAAAATTTTGTAGCATATATAGTTATAGAGTTTAAGAGCTCAAAGTGGCTTAAAAGTACATTTTTTTTCTTCTTGATTTCATGTTACTTTTTACAAAAGCTGTCTTGCTTTGCTTTTTCAACTTCCTTGACCTTCATCCCAATCACATATGGTTTCTTTGGTTTTTCAACTTTGGTCGAACTATCAATTTGCTTTTCAGTTCTACTTTTCAGTGTCATTACATAGCATTGTCATGTCGCGGACTGGTTTCTTCTAATCTCTTCAACCTTATTAGTTATGCTATGAACTGGTACCTAGGTCGTCTCTCTCTTAAAAAAGGATTATAGATTTTTTTTTCCTTTTTTTGATTGATGAACGGTGATAAGCCTCTTTTACCTCAGTCGTTGAAGGAAAAGCCTCTCTCACAATTTTTCATTATAGCTTTTTTTTTTCACGATAAGTAACATGTCAGCTAATGTCTTTGACAATGTCAAGGAAAATACAAACTTCAAGTGCTATTTTCTATCATTGAATCCATTGTTTAGGGTGGCAATTGTAGCAGTCTGTTCTAAATCTTTTACTTGAAGAACTTTTTGTGAAAACGTATTACGTAGTCTTTTAAAGACTTATTTTTACCCTAGTAGATTGACATTAAGGTTCGAGTAGTCTTTTTTATTCTTTTACTATTTAAATTTAAATAAGAAAGTATGACTAAGCTTTTTGAAAATTATGTTAGACCTCGACTTAAGATTATAATACCAAGACTAAGTTACCTTTTTTGAGTATAGTAACTAGTCCATTACATATAAGAGTTTCATTTGCCTCATGCATCATCACGTTAGTTTAATAACACTCTAAATGATAAAAAAAGGTCAGTAATATTATCATAAGTCTCCAAGGTCAATAGTTTAAACCTTTTCAAGGGCATAGTTTTGTCAATCTTCTCGGTATAGGATGAAGTTTCCAAGAATTTGAGTTCATTCTCAAATGCAACGACATTTCTTTTCAACTCTTTTTCCATGGCTTGTATTTTAGCTTATAGGTCTTTGTTTGATTAGGGTTTTAGATTGATCTATTTAGATTTTTGGGTTGTAGCTTGTGTTGAGACATGAGTATAGTAATGGCTAATTGTAGCAGTGGGTTCTTTTTTACTAAGGTTGACAAGGCTTCAATGTCCTCATAGCTCGATTACCTTCTAGTTGGTAGTTTTCTAAAGGTGACTAAGTTGGGTACTTTGAAAGTTTATAAAGGTGTGAGGTTTCAAATCATCTATTTGAAAAATTATAGTTATCGGTTTAGGGCTTGGAATTGCTCCATGTAGGGCTTGTTGGTGTAAACACAAATCGATCTACAAGTTGGCTGATTTGAGTTTTAGTTCTAGCTTGAACAGTTGGTTCTCCTTCCTCGAGAACTCTCTTTTTAGGTGACATGATATTTTAGCTCAACTAGTAATAGAATATCCCCTACCTAATGCGTCAAATATTGGTGTCACGTTTCAAGCTAAAGGATAAAACCCTAAAACCATAAGAGATAGAGAGAATGGTTAAAGGCAAAGACTGAAAGTTTTTCTAGGGTTTGCACTCTAATGCTTAAGTCAGAGGTTAGCCAAGAAGAAAACTAGGAAAGAGAAAGCATAAAAGTAGAAAAATATAAGATGTCTAGATAATATCTGGATGGCCTCATTTATAATTAAAGCTAAGGGGTTTTGAAGCAACTTAGGTTGCCACAGTTAGTCATGTGGTCAAGATAACTTGGCAAGCCGAGCTGACCTAGATGTTGATCATCCATTTAGAAAGTGACAAATTAGCATAAACCGTGATCTTTTGGGTAGGTTAATAAGGTGGTCAAGTTAATGTGGTACTGTACATATCAAGTCAGCCCGATATGTAAGATCAATCTAAAAGTCATAAATATCCTTGGCTATTTATTAACAGCCTATAAGGAAGAAAAAAAAAACCATTTTGCCCTTTAGACCTAAAAACGCCCTAAACACTTTGGATGGAAGCTTTGAAGTTCTAATCTTAGCTTGTTTTAATTCGGTCTTACTTGGTTTATAAAAGTGAAGAGGTTTTCTTGAAGTAAATCTTTGTTGTGCTAAAGTGAATATTTTCAAATAAATGAATCTAGAATGAATCTTACCTAGATTATGTGGATAATTACTAACTTGGCTTTTCTTGAAAACTTGAACTTCTTGAATTGAAAAAAGTAGGTACGACTGACTTTTTTAGGAAAGAAAAAGTTGATTCTCTTTTAAACTCTCACAAGCAGCTTTTAAAGTCCTAACATTGAGTAGCTTGCAACCTTTTTTGGCAATAAGCTTGGCACAATTTAAGTCTTTCAATAACTTAAAAGTCTTAAGGTTTTCAGTTGCTTAACTCTCTTTGAACTCTTTTTAATGAGTTAAATCAATTAAATTTGAAAAGACAAGGTGCGAGAAGATTCTTGGAAATCAAAATGTTAAAACTCTCTTGTTTGGTGTATGCTTTAACTCTTCTTGGAGATTTTTTGTTTGCATAAAATTCTTGGAGAATTTTTTGAATTTTAATCTCTCTATCAATACCCCTTGTTAAATCCTCTCTTAATTTAAATATGTTTTGTGCAATCCCTACTTTAAATAGGAATAAAAGAAATCCATGTCAAAATAAGTATTCCTCTTTGGACTAGAAAAATTAATAGTTGTTTGGACTTTTTCAATATGCACAAATTTTAAATATCTTACCAATCCATCATGCCATATAAGTCTCCAAGTCAGCTCTCTTGACCAATGAGAAGAGACTTGTTGCCACATTATCCACAATAATCCCATGCATGTGCACTTATATAAAATACCATGGCTTGGCATTTAACCTTGAAATTTTCAATCTACCCATAATCATAACCGACCCTCTATTTCTTGATTCTTACATGAATTTTCTAAATATTTTTCATCAAGATTCAACCAAATTTAAGTCTTGAAGTGCGACAAAGCAAATCTTGCATAAATTCAACACTTTCGCTCCAAAATTCTTTAAGAATTCCAAGATTTATGAAGAACACAACAATAACCATCCAACATTCCTCCAATTTCTAAAAAATGTATCAAGATTGATCAAGATTGATAAAGAATCATCAAATTTTACCAAGATTCAATATTTTCGTCAAGATTACCTACACTAAGCATATTAAGCATATTTAAAGTAAAAAAGAACCTTATTTTACTAACAACAAAATAAAATTAACTCATTTAAGTACTAAAAATAACTTTATTTCATAGAGTTATCAAAACCTCAAACTTGAACTTTTACTTATTCTCAAGCAAAACTAATATTTACTAAGCTTAAAATAAACATACTAGAATCAATCATTTAACCTTTTAATAATCAAATTCTCATAAATTCCTAAAAATTTACATAATAAATATAACTTAAAAAAAATCATAAACATAGTTTAAACATAAGAATAATTCAAAAACAAGCTCCATTCAATTGCAATTTTTGAACGTCTATGTAATTTATTTCATCACAATGCAATGACATTCAATTAAAGTTATGCAAACATGTAATTAACATAAAATCTTAAAACTTTATCAGATTTCATATATTTGTTTTTCACGTATCTCTTCACTAATGTAGACTTACACACTTAACCAAAGATCAATAAGTCTTTTATACATCTTGTAATGTTAAATTAGGGTTAAGGTGAGATAAAAGAAAATTTAAGCTACATACCTTTAAATATGCATATCTTTTTAATTTTCATTAAGAGTTTCTAAAAAAAAATGTAACACCCTTAAACTTAGATCTTTCTTTCTTTTACACAATATTATTTCTTTACTTTTCTTTCACACTTTTCTTTTGCAAAAATTGAATGCTTGTAACCGAATATATATATTTTTTGTTTTCAATCTATTTTTAGCTTTTCTTTCCTCAAACTGAATTTGTACATTGTTTTACAACCTTTTTGTCTTCTTTTCGGATCCTAACCTTTTTCGTTAATGTAACATAATTATCATATATCTATATGCACATAAAATAAGGTAAAAAATTAGATAAAATATAATCACAAGGGTTAGACTATATGATATAAGTGAAAAACAACAAAATATAATATAAAACTCAAAAGGAATGACTAAATATATATATATATATATATATTCAAAGTTAGCTCGAAAGTTTAATCGAGGATAACTTAATCATCACTTTAGTTAAATAAATTATATAAATATTAAATAAAAATTGAATATGATAAAAAATTTTAAATTATTTAACATTTATATAATTTATTTACTGTATGAAATTTATTAATAAATAATAAATTTTACTTATTATATAAAATTATTTATTAGTATTAAATAATAAAATTATTTATTATACTAATTAAGAAACCTATTTTATAATTTTTAAATAATAAACCAAAATAAAAATATATAAGGTACTTTTGGTATAGTAATAAAATTCTAAAGATAAAATCGGAAAAACTTCACTGGCGGTCACCACGAAGTGATAATTTTGATGACTGAACAATTTTTAAACGTCGTGCATCCATTTGAATGCAAAATTCGATATTTGCACATCTTTGGAGGTGAGATGCAATTCATACGAAATCTAGGCATAGAATATTTTTTTCGAACGGGACACAAAGCCCTCACTCTCCCCACTAAGCCTCGCCCTTGTTCCAAATTACATTTAACAAAGCAAAGCAATGAATGAAGCAAAAGAGAAAAAAATTCTTACCTAAAAAAAGGGAAAGAAGCAAAAGGAAATTGGAAGTTTGAAACTTCATAGCTGAATAAATTACATAGAAGAAAACAAAATACAAGCAAAATAGAGTTGAATACCAATTCAGCTTAGAAACTTAGAACTTTGCCGCCAAGACCAGAAACGGTGATTGCACTTGCCAAATTCTGGGAACATAACAAAAAAAAAAAAAAATCTTTTGAACAAACTTTCTTCCAACAACAATAAATGACCAACAAAGTCAACTTTCTCTACGAGCTCAACATCAAGCAGTCACATTGCTGGTTCATTGGGGCTTTTATACCTCATTGCAAATAGGTTTTGCTCAAAACACGTCTACTTTGCCATGGAGCATTCAGGGTATGGTTTCCATCTCATATAGACATGTCAAATGTGAATTATTTAAACATGCAAAGAAGAGAACAAACTAATTTAAAAATGGCATAAATAAACATAAAAGAAAGTCCAATTGTTTTCTCTTACAAGGGAGTGATGGAATCATATTCACATGATTAGGCCGATACATATTTGCCACTTTCTTCTACATCAAGCCCATCTCAAGTCAACTACTCAATGCAAGCATCAGCCTACGCAGAAGACTTAGGTATCTTATACTGCTTCTTGACAAATTGGGATGCCTCTGAATCAGCCCGGTGGCATAATATTCTCAGTAGGGTCTGGTTATCAGCACCTAGCTTGCCACTTGAAGATCTTAAGTCCTCAACCAATTCTCGAGTCTGAAAACAATTAATATCATATCTTCATGTAGTATAAAAGTGGAAAATAGTTGTTTGCAGAATCTCCAAAAGATTATCTTTTGTTAAAAGATTTTGGTTTAAGCAATTAAGTTTTAAAAAAGGAAACACTTAAACAAGAGATTAAATGTAGGTGCAGTGGTCAGAGATAGTTTTATTCACTCATTAAACTACCTGGTAATGAGAAATTTTCATTTCCTTCCAATATTTTTCAAAAGAACACCAAATGTACCCTCCCACCTTTCCAAAAGGCAGGTTTAAAACAGTAGTAGTCAAATCATCATAACTTACCTCCAATCCATGTAACTTCACAACAAGTCGAACACGTGCTACTTGATTTTCAACAACTCCTCGAGGAAGTCCATCACCTCCAGAAATAAAAAATTCCTAAGTAACACACAAACATTCATGTGAATAGATTAGCGTCGCTTAAGTCCTACAGCTACAATAAATCCATCAATTGCACACACTAGACAATCAGATTTGATCAGATCAAAATTGAAGCAATAAGCCCAATAGGTTTTATAGCACCTTTTACCTAAAATATTGTGATCGACTTATTTTAGTGCAACATAAAAATGCTTCTTTTCATGGTCTAAGTTTGTCTAAACAATACTCAAATCAGTGGAGAAAGAGATAGAAACTTCTAATACAGAGAAATCTATGAGAAATCTATATTCAAGACTATTATTATCTCCATCATCAATATCAATTTTGTTAACTTGATTGAAGCAGCCAGTATCACCTTTAATATTTCCAAATCTTCTTCCAATAGCTTTGCATCACTTGGGAAGAAAACTCGTGATGGGCCTCCATCTAACAAAACCCGAAGTAAGCCTTCCTAGAAAACGAAACCCTTTTAATAAGTATAACTTTAAGAACCCATTTAAATTTTGATTGAAGTAGCAGATTTAGAAAAAGACCAGTGATGCTTGAAGAAGACTTGTCACAACTCGGTCCCGAAGTGGCTCCACAATAATATCACATAGTTGATTTAGTTCCTGCAGCAGTTAACAGTGCACAGACATACCTCAGAATCAAATAAAATACATTTTCAAAAAATCTACATTAGCATATTAATACATTTTTACTATAAAATCTTAAAGCTGAAAGCTTGGCCACAAAATAAGACTTTAAAACTAAATTCAAGCATTAACCGAAACAATGTAGAGAGTACTTAAGTTAATCATAAAATCAAAAGACTATTCCACTTCTTTACCAAATAAAAGAGAAATATCTCTACATACTATTATTACCATGTCAAGTGGTTCAACAACTGCTTCCAACCTAGATTGAGAAACACTAGGTTTATACAAGTTCTCAATAAATGGCTCCCTTAAATCCCAGAAAACAATTTTAGTTCCTGCAACACCGAGAAATTACTTAATCGGCGATCAATTATGTTTCTTAAGAAAAATAAAATAGATATTACCAGTAAACTCTCGAATGCGATCAATAGCAGCATTTATATCTTTCCTGCTTCCCTCAAAGGTGTTTTTCTGAGTGGAACTTTTGGATTTATCATCAATCGATTTCCCTACAGAGAAATGGATAAGTTCAGTTTGACAAGCAAAAAGTTAAATTGCTTCAATGGAAAAACCGCTGCAGTACTGATAGCCATATGTATAAGCAACATGCATACTATTATTACTCAAATAAATGAAAACTGATGGTATCAGTGTGGACTTCAGATACATACTGATGTAGATTTTTTCCTGGGGCCTTTTCCTTGTCCAGCGTTCACAGATGCTATCTTCCAACTTGTTCAGTTGACTGATAGCATACTGCCAGTAGTAAAAATTCAAGTCAGAATATATTCTGATAACAGCTTCAACAAATAACTCTCTAAAGAAGACAATATATGAAGGGAAACAGGGGGACCACTAGAGTATGATTTTAGCACAACTGAAGGAATGACTTGGAAGATTCCATTATTTTGTAAAACTTATAACAGTTCAACAAAAAAATGAAAAAGGAAAACTGAAAACTCCAAAATGTAAGCAAATCCTTTTCATTATTATATATGCCTTTGCTATTATCGGTGATAGCTCAAATAGAGGAAAGTGTCACTCAGGAAAAATCATCTGATTTCAATGGGGAAAAAAGAGGATATGTGTAGGTCAGCTCCATGGTCATGCCCCATCTAGGTTATGAATAATGTTTTTCTAAAACAAGGAGCTTGCTTTACTTGAAATATTATGTTTTCCTTTTACTCTTATTTCTGTCACATTCTCCATACAGTTGTTTTTACGCTGAAACAGAATTGTGATAACATTACAACACTATACTGGTACATACAGTGGGGTAGCCAGAAAAAAATCAGTGTGGTCATATAGATAAATATTCATATTATATAAACACATCATTTTTATACATTGTATTATTAAAAGAGCTTTTGCATCAAATCTAAATGTTTTAAATATTCAAAAAATTGAGTATATTATTCCAATACTTCAATAAAAAAATTTATGACAAGATATTATTTCATGCAATCATGCCTATAACACAATCAACCATGAAATTTTCAAGTTAATAAGTTGTGTATCATTTGATTGCTACTCTTGTTATTTACATATTACTTCTTAAAGCAAAAGGGAAATTTGTATTTAGCCACAATAATAGACAAATATTTTTTAATAAGTTAGAATTAACAGATAACTTTTATAGATAATAAAATGCGTGATTTTATTTTTATATAGGAAAGTTATATTTGAACATATGCCACATTTCACATTTTAATCAAATATGTTTTAACGTATGTTTCCCTTTTTCTTCTTTTTTTTCATTTTGATAAGGTTTATGACCATAGTTATAATACAAAGTACAAAGACTTTATAAGATTTCCAAGATAACTGCACATATTCATTGTCATAATTAAAAAAAAAAAAAAAAGATGAAAAATATCCCCTTTTCTTTAGGTTTTCATTTAATTCTAGTGGGTCAATATGAGAAAATTATGAAAATTTTGCCCTAACATTTGTATATAAAATTAACTTTTCTAGAGTTGACCCCACTCAACACAAAGTAGCTACACCTCTGGGTACATATCACCTATATTTCCACTCAAACTAATTCATCTGTTTCCCACTCATGGCAATCTAGTTTAACTGCTTTTCTGTAGGTGGCTTGGAAGGGTGAATGTAAACCAACAGATTAATTGTGCATTAACAAAGAGTTTTTTGAGATATTATAAGACTATTACTTATCCATTTACCACAACTTTCATGTCCTGGTTTGATAAATTTAATGGTTAGAGTGCATAAAGTACGCCTTACCAACAGAAGGTAAAGACAAATAATCTTACCACCAGTGATAATGAATCACAGGAAGATTATTTCAACTAGGGAACAAGCAGCAGCAACTAAAAAATATGAACATTAATTAATCATTATTGATCAAAAGAAAAAACCATTTGCACCAACCCAAACAACCCCGACCCCCCCACCCCCAAAAAAAAATTAGAAAAAGAAAGAAAGATAAAATGATCCAGCCAGATGTTACCAAAAAGGACAAAATGAAGCTTGAACTCACATATAAAGTGTTTAACTGAACACATAGGGTTGCTGTTGTCAGGACATTAATTTCAATGGACCTTCTCTGATCTGGTAGCCTAGAATCAAATAGTTCCTTCTTCACAAAAGCCTTTATTCCAGCTTCTTTTCGATATCGGGTGAGAACAGGCAAAGGTGGAATTAGATCATCTTTGCTAGCTGCATTGTGAAACTCACACATCAAGGTCTACCTTTTAGGCAATGAAAAGAAAAATCAGCAGAAAAAAGCATAGAACAGATTGAAACACTGAACAGAATTCAAAGAATGAATGCAGCAAGAGAAACGTGAAAGAACAATGCTATCATGATTTCCCACCAGAAAATTTGAGTTGACATGATGTGTAAAGCTAATCAAGCAATTAATAACTGAAAAAGCAATTGAGAGAACAAGTACTCATATCAAGGATTTCAGATCAAGTAATTTGGCCAGAGTGAAGAATGGAAGTTCGTGAAAAGAGAGGAATATAATTTTGCAACCAATCTTTTTTTTTTATGTTTCCTTTCTATCTCAAATGCAAGGGAGCAGGAAATTGATAGAATGTAATTTAGGAATCCAAACTTCTATTCTTTGGCTATAACACACCAACATCCAAAGAGAACCTCACAGATAAATTGGTGAGAAGTTTAACAGCTCATTATTGTCATGGTTGTCTATCAAGTGAGCTCTTACTTTATTGGAAAAAAATAAAAGGAGGAAACACTATAATAGGGATCTGAAGATGTACACTGAAATCAATGAAGATGAAGATTACAGCACTGAAGTGTAGTAAGATAGTCAACCAACAACTGATAATGTTGGCAAGAACTAATACAAGGATTAATTGATTTAAGAATATTGCATTTGATAATAATCCTGGGTTTATCCTAGATTGTCAATAAGGGATGATCCAAAAGCGCTAAGGGTACATTTGGATGGGTGGTGAGATCAAAAACAACGGTAGAGATGAGATTAGTTACTGCAATAGTAAGATTAAAATCAATGCTAGAGATATGCTTTTGGATGCAAACTAAATGGTGGGGATGAGTTGAATTATAGTGAGAAGAAAGATGTCCATTTAAGTACATTAGATTATAATTCATAAGGAAAAATTTTCAATTATTTAACATTTATAAATAAATAAATTATTAAAAAATTAGTAAAATACTTTTATGGAAATAATAGTTTTATTAATAAATAACTAAAAATTAATAAAAATAATAGTTTATCATATAATAAAAATTTTATTTATTAATTTAGTATATAATACTAAAATTTATTTATTATATTAAATTAATTAAATTATTTCATAAATTTTAAATAAAATCAAAATAAAAAATAAAATTATAAAAACATTTTTGTCTTTGTAATATAAAATGAAGGGTAAAGAAGAAAAAAATAAAAAACAAGTAAAAAACTAAAAAAGATGAGGACCATTCACCCGCTAGAGTAAAGACTACCAGTGGAAAAACCAGACTGTGTTGCAACTTTAACATCCAAATGGATGCCTAGTGCCATTTGATACAAATTTTCTTAGAAGCCGCACCTCCATCGAAGGTTGTGTCGAATCCAAATGTACCCTAAAAGGTACTGTCACAATGCTCATTCCATAACTAAACTTGCAGCATCCAGATGGTTGAAGATATTATCACCAGTGAATCTATCACAAATCTTCCATCAATATCTTGAGGTCCAACTGTTGACTCCAACTGGATAACCACGTATTCAGAAGTTATATGCTACAGTTGTCCAATGGAAGAATGGTATTTAATAGATAATTTTCTGCTTCAGTTCATAACTGTCTAGTTGCCGAAGTTCACCTAACACATAGTATGATTGTTGCTGAAGTTCACCTGACACATAGTATGATTCAAGCCCCTTGCAAAGGGATGTTAGAAGAAGTTGGTCCTCAATTGTTCTATACTCCTAACCGGTGTCGTTGAGCCAAGCTGAACAGATCCAGGGAAAAGGTAAAGTTCAACTGGCCTTGAGCTTGGTGACATTAGCCTCCTAATTTTTTTCTAAAATAAGACTTCGGCAATTCATTTCAACTGTCATTGACATACCTTCAGTGGTTACAGTTTTCGATTGTATTTTACCACAAAATATTCAAACCAATATTGACTACCACAAATACAATAAAAGAAAAAAGGGAAAAAAAACATTCTAGTTTCTTTCATATAAATGACAGTCAAATCCATCACCTTAGAATGTTAAACATAAAGCATACTGACCTAAATTATCAACAATATGATTTGCATATACTTGAAATGCATTATCAATGCCCCGAAACAGAGCGTTCAGCTCCATAAGCCTCATTGGAACTTTAATACCAAAAAACTGATCCACTGTCTGCACCCAAAAAAAAAAAAAGAAAACAGAATGTATTATTAATATCTCCAGAACGAGATAAACTATATGGAGAATGAAATATAAAAAGAAAATGAATGCTGATTTCAAAATTATGATAAGAAAAATATGAGATTATAGATCCAAAAGCCTGCGAAAACTAATTCTATAACCAATAGCAGTCAAATATTTTTTAGTGATTTACCAATGCCTTCCATTTCAATAATATAAAACTCCAGGAGAAAGTTAAGGACTAGTCAATTATTCATCAAAATACATACCATTGTTATATTAACAAACAGTTATGAGTTATGACTGACACAAACACACATTGATTCAAGTCTGGAATGAAACTACTCATCTTAGTAAAATATTAAATAAATCAATTAGTAGAAACAGACAAAGCTGAGATCATGTCTGTAGCTGATACTGCAGGGAGATAAAGGCAAATATTTCAGTGTAAATGCACACAGTAAATTCAGACAATTTTATAATTTCTTCATGCTAATCACCTTCATAGTTCTAACCAGCACGGTTCTCTGAAAGCATTTAATCAAATTATATAAATCTATTATATCATTGAGGCAGTCCAAGTAGGCTGATAATAAGCAATATTGATTGGCTCCAAGGGGATTAAAAGCTGCCCCATAAGGCAAAATCATAGCTGTAAGCTGGTGCCCCCATGTCTTTCAAAGACTATGATGCTGACTCTGAATTGCTAATTTATTCCACATTTGACACTACAAAATAAAACCACCTATAGCAAATTTCTCTACAGATTTCTGAATTTTATACATGGATATTTTTAAATTAGCAAAATATTAAAAGGACAAAATGCATAAGGGAAGAGTAACTGCCTGCAAAAACCAATTTAGATCAGCTGATCTCTAAACAAAACCAAATTGAAAATAAATAAACTCAAAAGTTATGCCAGTGAATGTATAAATGAATTTAAGAGGACAAGAAACTGCAAGTAGACAAATAATATAAGAAGGATACACAAGAAAAATCTATAATCTTGTCATTAAAATGTATAGTTAGTAAAACACCAAAGGATGATTGCAAGTGTTAAAGTTCAGGACATGTGTGGACTTGTTTCAAGTTATTAGTTCTGAAAAAACTTTGATGTAGATAGAATGAAAAAGTTTTCCATTGTTTTCTAACAGAAAATAGGCTTTGAATAGTTAAAACTGAAAAATTATTCTCAGAGGTAAAAATGAAATTGGAATCTGGGGAAAACAACAAAAAATGTTCTCAGAAGCAAAATACAAAAATCTGAATCTCCTACATTAGTGCAGATCCGATTCTCCTACATTAGTGCAACTTGATTTCCTAATTTATTTTGGGAATATTTCTTATTTACTCTTTTGTTTTAGTCAACTATTCAAATTGTCAAGTTTTTAGGGATTTGTTTCTATTCTAGAATAGAATAATTTTCCTTCCTTTTATTATTTTTTCTTTTCTGTTTCATGTAAGTTGTTTCCTAATAAGCAACTTCACTGTTTCTATTTATTTAGATGTACTCCTTCATTGTAGATTGAATAAAAAGAAATAAGGATAGTTGTTCTTTAAGTTTTCCACATGGTATTAGAGCAAGTCCGCCTGAGCCATTAGACTATAACCACATAAGTTTCCATTATGGCTAGCAAGAGTGAGAACTCTTCTTCTGCAGAGATATGGCATGAGGAAAGTCACAAAAAGGTGATACTCCAACAAACCCTTCAAAACAAGTTTGCAACCTTTAGAACTAGTTTACTAGCACCAAAAGGTAATTTCCTAGACGCCTTAAGTGTTCAATGGGGAAATACACAATCTCGGATTGTTGATTCAGGAGCATCAGATCACAACTGAAGATGCATCCTTACGCAACACATATAAAGCGTGCTATAATAGTTCTATTGTAAAAATTGCTAATGGCTCTCTCTCAAATGTGGTAGGAACAGGTTCTATTGTAGTTTCAAATGACATAACACTCGACTCTGTCCTCCATGTCTCTAATTTAAGCTGTAACCTACTTTCCATCAGTAAGCTTACGAAGAATAGATGTTGTGTCACTAAATTTTTTTCCAACTTGTGAATTTCAGGAATTGGGCTCGAGGAGGATTATTGGCAGTGCTAGGATGTGTGCAGGGCTCTACCTTCTTCAAGATGATGTACTTGAGAGACCACAAAACTTTTGTACACCCTTAGCCTTTAATACTGGTAAGGATGACCTTATCATGTTATGGCACTATAGATTAGGACATCCAAATATTTCATACCTAAAAAGGCTATTTCCCTCATTATTCCATAACATTTCTAAAGATTTTCAATGTGAAATTTGTCATCTTTCCAAGCACACTTGAAATACCTACCCTAGCCTTTCGTATAAATCATCTCAGCCTTTTTCAATGATTCATAGTGACATTTGGGGACCGTCAAGAGTTAACAACATCACAGGTTCTAAGTGGTTTGTTACATTCATCGCTGATCATACTCGACTCACTTAGGTATTCCTTATGAAAGAAAAATTCAAAGTTAGCCAAACCTTTCAAAACTTCAATATGATGGTACAAACCCAATTTGAAGCCAAAATCCAAGTCCTAAAAACAGACAATGAAAGGGAATACTTCAACTCTGTTCTCGGCCCTTACCTCACCAATCATGGCATTATCCATCAAAGCTCTTGCGTTGACACTCCACAACAAAATGGGGTTGCCGAACGCAAAAATAGACATTTGATAGAAGTGACCAGATCCCTCTTGTTGACTTCCAATGTACCTAAATATTTTTGGGGAAAAGCTATCCTCCTTGCAACCTATTTGGTTAACCGAATGCCTTCTCAAGTTCTTGGCTTTAAAACACCTTGTCAAACTCTCCCTACTTCCTACTCACAAACTCGGTTAATCTCTTCCATTCCCATCAAACTCTTTGGCTGCATTGCCTTTGTTCATATTAGCCAACAAACCGCAGCAAGCTTGATCCCAAAGCCTTAAAATGCATACTCCTTGGTTATTCCCCAAACCAAAAGGGCTATAGGTGTTACTCACCCATCACAAAAAAATTCTATAGCTCTATGGGTGTCACCTTCTTTGAGAATCTTCCATACTACAACAAGAATGATATTCAGGGGGAGAATAACACTCAGGAATATCAATTCTTAGCTGTTGACTTGCCAATTTCCCAACCAACCCTTTCAAAACCAGATTCCCAACCAGCCCCTTCAAAACTAGAATCTCAACCACCCCTTCTAAACCAGATTCTCAACCTACCCAACCTATCAGCCATGCAGATTCCGAAACCCAACCTGTTCAAACAACTCTTGACTCTACAAACCCTAAGGTTATGCAAGAAAAAACAAAATAACTTATAGTCTACTCAAGGAAGCAAAAACCACATGAAGAAGTGGACAACTATACACAGCCCAACACTAAAAATCAACCTGATCCAAATCTCCAAGAACCTGAAACCAACACAGGTAATACCTGTATTGAATCTGAAACTGAAACTTGTGAGCCAGCTGGTGACCTTGACATTCCTATTGCATTAAGAAAAGGTGTGAGATCATGCACCCAATACCCTATCTGCAAGTACATCTCATATGATAGGTTAAATCCAAACTTTCGAGCCTTTACTACTAACCTTGACAATGTGCAAATTCCAAAAAATATCCAAGAAGCCCTCAATGAACCAGATTGGAAGGCAGCAATTCTTGAAGAAATCAAGGCACTAAAGAAAAATGAGACATGGGAAATTTTGGATTTGCCCAAAGGGAAAAACCCGGTTGGATGTAAGTGGATCTTCACAATAAAACACAATGTAGATGGAAGTATAAATAGGTTCAAATCTAAACTTGTTGCAAAAGGGTTCGCTCAATCCTATGGGATAGACTATGAGAAGACACTTGCTCCAGTAGCCAAACTCAATTCAATTAGAGTTCTATAGTCACTAGTAGCCAACTTGGATTGGCCTCTCCACTAACTTGATATCAAGAATGCATTCTTAAAAGGTGACTTGGAGGAGGATGTCTACATGGAAATTCCCCCTAGTTTCAAAAGGTAAGACAACATAGGCAAATTGTGCAAACTCCAAAAATCTTTGTATGAACTTAAACAATCTCTTTGGGCATGGTTTGGACGATTGACCAAGGCGATGAAGAGGTATGGAATCCTTCAATGTCAATCTGACCATACTATGTTAAGTTCATTAATGAACAAAAAAAGAGTTATTCTTATTGTTTATGCGGATGATATCATAATCACCGAAGACTACAAGGAAGGAATAGATGATTTGAAGAAACTCCTTGCAAACGAGTTTGAAATAAAGCACTTCGGGTTCCTTAAATATTTCCTTGGGATGGAAGTGGCTCAGTCTAAGAATGGAAAACGTCTCAGCATAAGTATGTACTTGATCTACTCAAAGAAACCGGCATGATTGGATGCAAACCTGCCAATACACCCATGGACTCAACTAATAAAATTGGAAGTAAAAATGCAAGCTCTCTCACTGACAAGGGGTGATACCAAAGACTAGTTGGGAAGCTTATTTACCTCTCCCACACATGACCTGATATTGGGTTTGCTATAGGGATGGTGAGTAGATACATAACTAATCCAACCAAGGAGCATCTTAAGGCTGTTCATCGCATCCTACAGTACTTAAAGAAGAGTCCTGGTGAAGGTCTATATTTTAAGAAGTCAATAGACATGACAATCGAGGTGTACATAGATGCTGACTAGGCTAGATCAGTAATAGATAGAAGGTCCACTGCTAGATATTGCACTTATGTTTGGGGAAATTTGATCACTTGGAGAAGTAAAAAGCAAGCTATTGCAGCTAGGAGCAGTGTTAAGGCTGAGTTTAGAGCAATGTCCCATGGTATTTGTGAATGAATTTGGCTGATGAGGTTACTTGGAGAATTAAAAGTTCAAACTGTGACATCGATGACACTATTTGGTGACAATAAGGCTACTATAAGTATTGCCAAAAATCCTGTTTATCATGATAGGACCAAGCACATAAAGTTGGACTAACATTTCATAAAGGAAGAGATAGAAAACGGGTCGGTCAAACTAGCCAAAATCCCTACAAGTTCACAAATTGCAGATATTCTGACTAAAGCTCTCTTCCTAGAAGCATTTTTGATGGTTTGAAATCCAAGCTGAGTATGAATAATATTCATAACCCAGCTTAAAGGGGAGTATAGAAATCCGATTCTCCCACATTAGTGCAGATTCGATTCTCTTACATTAATGCAACTCGATTTCCTAATTTGTTTTGGGAATATTTCTCATTTACTCTTCTAATTTAGTCAACTATTCTAATTGTCAAGTTTTTAGGCATTTGTTTTTATTCTATAATAGAATAATTTTCCTTCCTTTAATTATTTTTTGTTTTTTGTTTCATGTAAGTTGTTTTCTAATAAGGAACTCCATGGTTCCCATTTATTTAGATGTACTCCTTCATTGTAGATTGAATAAGAATAAATAAGGACAATTGTTCTTTAAGTTTTCTACACAAAAAGGTTTTCATAGAATAATTTACTTGAGAATTGTTTTAGCAAATAGTAAACTAAACGATGTACGAAGTTCAGAAAATAGCAAACTACAAAGGAACCCTGATAAATATCATACACCAAATAATCAACTGCTTCATTTAAATAGATTACTCATCTAGAAGCCCAAAAAGGGCCAATACAAGAAACTTGATCATTCATACCTCCTCGACAATTCTATAAACTTCCACAATTGAACTCCCATGCCGTTGTTGAGGTGATATTGGGTCCCATCTCTAAAGATAGTTTATAGAGAAAATAAGCTTATCAATAATGAAAGATCTCAACCAAGAAAGAAAATAATCTAGAGTACATGCATACATGTAGGTAATCATAACACAATTTCCCATGATTTACAGAAAAAATAAGCTTTTAGCAGACAAAATCTGCTCAAGTCAACTCAACTTAAGGACGAAATTACCATTCTCCAAACGTCCCAACTAAAGTTGTTGCATTTAGTTTGTCAACACACTCACATATATGGTCAACTCTTAAATTCTTTTTCAACTTTATAAGATCTACCATGGATTTCCAGTTCACAAAATATTATGTACCACAATGGTATCCAATTTTATTGGAACAAACAACATACCCATGCCCGAATTCTCTAGCTTTACATATTTCAATTCTTAACCCCATCCCACCAGTAGAACAGTAAACAAAAAAAGGGAAAGCTGTAAATGTACCAAAAATAAAAAAGATATGTTAGCCAGAACTGAAGCAAGAAGGACAATAAAGAAAAATATTCATTTCTAAAACAGCAATAAGAAGGGAAAAAGAGATAGGTGGCAAAACAACCAAAAAAAAAGAGAAATCATAGCTTTAGAAGGGACAATAAAAACAAGAAGACATCCATTTACCTCTTGTTGAAGAGTCCGCTCCACCCAATCTATGATTCTTCCTAACTGTGAATTAATCCATCGCATCACCACTGTTCCAGAAACAGATTCAATCTGGAAAAGGAAAAAAAATATTTTTTTAGAATAAAAAAAAAGGAAGAGAAAATGAATATGAAGTACACACTATTCTGACCAGAATTTTTGTCCTATCAATATTAACAGAGAATTCTTCAAGATCAACTGGTGATAATGAGAAAGAAACTAAATCAACCATATAGTCCAAAAGGAGAACCAATACCAATATGTACTGAAAACAGCTACAACTATGGCTGCCCAAGCATGAATTAGTTAATAAAGTAATTTAAAAAAGTAGCTTTTTAGTTCAAGTGATCAGAGTAAAGTTGCAAAGATAAATCATTCCAACCCAGGACAACCTTTGTCTGCCTATATATAAGAGAATGTGACAGCACATACTAGAAAATCTAGGTCTAAGATATAAAGGGGTTAAACATAAACATCAGGAAAGTAACATGATCTGCATTAGACAAGCTCTTATGTTTAGCCATGAAAAAGTAACCAATAGAAAAAAACAAAATCAGTATCAACTATTTTTTCAAAGTTTCTACAACTACCAATCACACAAGCAATTGACAGAATCTAAATAACATGCTATCTATGCATTAACATCTTTGAAAGACTATAATACAGATAACTGTTTGTTTATCAAACTCGACCACATTAAAGAATAAAGGATCAACTGCATCTTTATAAATAACTGGAAAGATGTGAGAGAAACACTTTCAAGTTCAACAAGCTCGTATCCAAGGACCAAAACTATAGTGTCTCCAATTATAAATCTTTATTATGCGTGGAATATTTCAGTCAATCAAATAAAAAAACACATTAGGCTCCCATTAATTGCTGCTTCTGTTGCTTTTGCTTTATGAAACATAAGGCAAAAAAGTGCATTTGGATACAAATCAAACAAGTTTTTTAAGAATTAAAAAAAAAAAACCTAATAACAAAAGGAATGATTTTGCTTCAATTTTGAACTGGAGTTACCTTTAGCCAATTTTAATCAACTATGACATAATGATATCATATGATTTTTTCATTTAATTGCTTTGTCTTTTCTTTTTTTTTTTGAAATAAATTATTTATTCTTTTATTATAACTTTTGAGGAAGCAACATGCAACAACCATAAAAAACCTGAATAACATAAATGCACCATTGAAATGCAATTGGAGCAACTAGATATAGGTGTTTCACCATGTGACAAGGTATTTCTTTATCAGCTCCAATTCTAAAGACTCAAAGTCCCTTCTAGCAGCAGAAAGCTGTTCTGCTTGTTATTATTAGAATAAAAAACTTTGGACAATAAAATCCAGCTATCTAACCTGGTATGGGTTTAGCTTCCTAAAATGGATCTCCACATTATCACCTTCACAAGAAGATTTTATGAGGTCCAGTATATACTGCTCAAGGTTATCAGCAGCCGGGAAAACAGATACAACATCCTCCGTCAGATGTTCAGCACCGTCAACAAAAGGTTTCTGGATAAAATAAGTCCCATTAAGATCTCAACGTCAAAAATAAGAAACAATTCAAGCTAATGAAGCACAACAATTGGGTAAGATAAGCTAAAATATATAGAGAGTTGCTATGTATCAGCTTACCAACTTGTTCCCATAAAGCTTGTGTAGCAGTGAAGCTGAAACAATAGCTGCATGCGGATGCCTCTGACATAAAATAGGCATGAATATTGTTGAATCTTTTTTCAGAAGCTTTTTGACCTCCTCTGCAAGCAATGCCAAAGGATGTTCGCCCATTGTATCTGATTTATCAACAGCTTGCAATATCTGTCCAAAGCAATACGGATACTAAAATGTATCATGCCTTTACTAGATTATGAGACAGAAACAAAACTAGCATAAAAATTTGAAAACACTTGTGAATTTAATTTACTTACAAGAAAAGACAGCAGAAAATCTAATGAAGTTGGAAGCTGGAACTTTATCACTTAAAAGTTTAGCTTCTTGACTATGTAATTGAACTTCAGGAAATTTAGAATATCTTATGATTGGTTTTTTGACAATCTCAGAATTTTGACTCTCAAACTAGGAAAGATGCATGGATAAATAATTTAGGAATTACAATGGATTGTGTCCACTGGATTGATGACTAATTTTATGCTTTAATACATATATGGTGTATTTGGATGTGTATGTTGGGATTGGGAAGAAATATGTGGTCAACTAATCTGATCATGCTAGTTCAAGATATCTTAACAACCAGAAGCAGAGGCTAAGACCAAGTTTTAAGCTTTCACAAGCCAAAAAGAGCACCATAAAAAGTTTTTGCCATGTTAGACATACCACTTATGCTCATTAGACGTGAAATTCCACATCATTAACATAATATTATCAAATTTAAATGAATTAATTATACTCATTAAAATCAATGCCTCTGAAAAAATATGTAATTTTCTGCATTGTAATTAAAACCTCCAATAGTTAGCCTCTAACTATTTCTAAATTCAGTAGAAACTATTAATTCAGCACTCCCGGTTGGAGTTCTATCAAGTGTGGTGTCTCTGAAAGGACCCAGGTAGACGTGTTCCTACTGGCTAGAGCAAGCTTACTCACTCTATGATTCCCACAATGTAAGAACAAAATTTATCAAGGTTAACATACGATTCATATGGTTGGAGTAAATCAGACGCAGATAAAAAGAACACTCATGTAAACCATAATTGATATCAAGTTTTAAGTGGGCTGTTGTATTTATACTGTAATTCAACATATTCTCCTGAGCCTTTGCAGTTATCTTTGTCTCTCTTTGAGATTTTGATTATGATATAAAAAGTATTACATGAGTCAGAAAAACCATAAACAGTGGGCTAAAACACTTACCCTTGCAAATGAATTCTTAACTGATAAAGATACATATAATTCTATCTGATCTCGATCTGAGGCAGTGGAAGATTGCACGGCCTGCAGCAAATATTGAAATGTAATTCTCAATGCTAAACAGATAAAAGGAAACAACACAATTTAGAGATCCAGATGGCACATGCAGGGTATCTTGGACACTATTCATATGAAGTAGAAAAGTAAACTTAAAGGTACAACATACAATATCGGATTCTTCCAGAATAAGTCTTCTAACAATCATTGCAACTGTTACTATATCCTCCATTACCACCGATCCCTACAAGTCAAATGATAAGTATTATGATACTGACATGCCCAAAAATTTAAAAAAAAAAATTAAGGTCAATTAAAAATCACTATAAAATTCAAAACAGATTTGGTGATTAAAATAATAATTTCCAAATTGTTCAGATAAAGATACATTATGAAGCAATGAACTGATCAAGATTCACAATAGCTAAGAAAACAAATGCCAAGTTAGACATGTGTGTGTGTGTGCGTGTGTGTGTATATATATATATACATATTTCTGCGTATGCATTCACATAAAGATGTGAGATGTGTGTGTGTGTGTGTGTGTCTCCATGTACACACACACATGTATATATGCACATGCTTCTGAATAGGCAAAAATAAGGAATTGGCTTTTTTGCAAAAAGATAGAACGTATTTAAACCTTCAACATTAAAAAGCAAGGTCCTACAGCATTTTACATTAACAAGGAACATGGACTTTATCTTGAACAGCCTCAAGTTTTGAGTGTTTTTTATGCCTTGTATAATTTCATATCATATCAATTCATGTAATGCATAAAACAATTTTTTAAACTAATAAACTTGCATATGCATAAAAGGTATAATGCAGGTGCACACATGGACACTAATGGCTTTGAGCTAAATGAAAACTATCAAATGTTTGTCCCCATATTTAGAATTAAGCCTAAGGTCAAAAGCTAGTAGCCAACCTGCATATGGGAAATAAGTACATCGAAGTTCTTTACGCAAAACTCCGTGATGATCCCATTAGATACATGCTAAAGAAATAAATAGCTTTAGATGATTCTACACAAGTTCTTTGCAGAAAGTTCATATTGTTCTTTACTCCAGACTAGGCAATTTAAACACATGACATACTATTAGAAGCAAAGAAAATTCAGTTAAAGAATTCAGCTATGTTTAACCTTCAGTAATAAACATATATCCAAATTATAGATTGCAGTGCAATCAATCTATTAGCTTATATTTCAGTAATACTGGTGTCAAAATTTTGTATCCAATGTAAGATTCACCATGTACTCCCACTACAAGAAAATCAGAAAGGAACAGTGAATGGCAACATGAAGAAATGTTGCAAATAAAAGAATCAGAAGGAAAAGAAATTTATGGCAAGGCACGTCCAAAGTTTAAAGTATAAAAATTGCAACACAGAACAAATAACAGATACACAAAACAAGCATTACCAAGAAATTTTCTTATGAAGGACAATCAAAATAAATCACACTCTTATCTAGGAGTAGCCCTATAAACAATAAACCAAACCTCGGCAAAGTTCAAGTGGTAGTCTCCTAGTTGCTTATCAGCCCACTTCTGGATGGGTGATAAGAAGGATTGTAAGAAAGAAACATCACGAGAGCTCTCTTCGCCATCAATTCTGACATGCAAGCTTTTCAAGTGTAACCTCTCCTGTGGGCCCCGTTGTTCTTTCAATGGTATTTTTTTCAACTGGTCAATGGCCTGTCGCAAAATCCCTTGCTCACTCGTGATAACATACTGTGATCACAAAATCAATATTAACACAATATCAACAGAAATTCTAACACATGGGACGAAGTAAGCCAATTAGTAGTACCTGACGAAATAAAACCCATGCATAGCAGGTGTAGTGGATGGTCTCTGTTATTCCCAAAACACGCCAGGTTGACTTCAAGAGCTCAAGAATTTCTTCCACTTCCTACAGATAAAATACGCTATAGTTGGTTTCATTAAGAACATATTTTAGCTACAACAAATTTTCTTATCCTTTTCCAAGTAAAATTTAGAATCAAGATCTTTCTTTTATTATATAAAACAACTGTAGTTGGATGCTTAGATACAATAGGCTATAGTTAAAAGCGAAGTTGTATAAAACAATGGTAAGGCCTGCATTACTATATGAAACTGAGTATTGGGCTGTTAAGAAACAACATGAGAAGAAAATGAAGGTAGCGGAGATGAAGATGCTTAAATGGATGTGTGGTAAGACTAGAAGAGACAAAATCAGAAATGAAGAGATTCGAAAAAATTAGGGGTAGTCCAAATTGAAGAAAAGATGAGAGAGGGCTGTTTGCAATGGT
The DNA here is from genome assembly GCF_002303985.1 of Durio zibethinus. The sequence goes on along the minus strand of NW_019168481.1, from coordinate 9,864,643 downwards.
TTGGAGATGTGAAACGTAGGCCTAGCTGTGCACCGGTTAGGAGAATCGAGTCTCTAGATCTAGAAGAGATCAAAACATCTAGAGGTAGACCACGAAAGATATGGATGCAAGTAATAAAAAACGATATGATGGTTAAGGAAGATGAAAAGGTGGTTGTTGATAGAAACGAGTGGCCAAAGAAGATTCAAACTACAACCTAACCTGATTCTCTTATTTGGTTTTTCATATAGCCAACCCCAGAGTATGGGATATAAGGGTTAGTGTGTTGTTGTTGTTGTTGTATCTTTCTTTTATTAATATCCTTACAGGATAGGTATGTTATGTATATATCCTATAGATTACAAAACTCATGTTAAATACTGAAACTTTTGTCCCGGTTGATACTGCACAAAAATTAGCCAAAAAAAGAGGGGGGCGAAACAATGCCAAGCTTCATTAATCATTCAACTCAATTTTAAAATGAACGAATGAAACAAAACATACATGAAATTTGGCATTTTAGACATCTATCAGCTTCTTTGGTGTCATGTCAAAATAATTGGTAACAAAGTCAAGCACCAACCTCAGTCAGCTTTCCCTCATCTAAAACATCAAACACACTGAGAAGCAGTTTCTCATAAAGTCTGATATTCAGATGATAACCATCTGCCCAGTGGCATACTTCTCCAGTTAAGTCACCACGAGCTGGCCTCTCAGCAAGAGGAATGGCAATATCTCTGAGAGATCTTAAACTTTCTGTCCTTTGGACTTCACCCGTGGAAGGTGGAAAAGCCTAACATCAAAGTAGGGAGAAAAAATTCAAATCAAGATGATAATGAGTGCAAGAAAAAGTAAAAAGAATGCCAAAATATGAGACACTAGCTAGCTCAAAATAGCATAAACTCAAATATGATTAACCACTGACAATAAGTAAAAATATTATACACAAGTAGTTTTGCGAGAATAATCACAGGGGCAGGATAAATGCATTCAAATCACCAAAGAAACCAACGCTAAATCAGCTGAAATCAGTTAACCACATTATGATGCCACCTGATGTCACAATATACAGCATAAAAAGCCATCTCAATGCTGATTCAACAACAAAGTTACCTCAGATTCCTCAATCTTTGCCAAAAGAATCCTAAACTCACTGGCCTTACGCCCAGATTCCCCAAATCCAACAGCAGGGTGATTAACAAGCCCCTCTGCCAACATGTTCAGCTGCAGTGACAAAAGTTCAAAAAATTATTTGCCTAATATAGATTCATACCAACAACATTCTGATTTGACGTAGGAAGAAAGCTTGAAAGGCTGAGAGGCAAAAAAGACACAAAAAGGGACAGTATTTACCTGCCTTTTTTGCCACCTTACATATGCTTTCTTGTCAGAAAATTCTGTGCGTGAAATACAAGATAATAATTCCAGAGGAATCAGTAGTGTATCCATTCTTTTCCCAACTTTCCCTGAAAGAGCATTAAGCAATCCTTGTCTTGTCCTAATGTCCATTGCCTCAGAAATCTGTATCCATCAATATTGAAATGAAATAACTATCACACCAAAGAATCAAAGAATTATAATCTACAAATTGCATGAGTTAATGTTACATATGCGTTGGCATAAGAAAAAGTAAATTGTCGAAGCATTTGTATAATTCATTGAGAGAACTACCTAGAAAAACAACTTGCATCTAGCACATATCAGACACACCATCTTTGAGCAGAAGAGAGAGCATGCATTTCACAGTGGGTCAAACAAGGCAACTGACAAATGTGGCATAAGAAATTATCTACTCAAAACGCTAGCATGAGAAGAATATTGTACAAATCTTATGCTGCAAAGAAAACGTGCACTTATGAAGATTTTATTAAGCTTATGTACTGAATTTCTCAAAAGAGACCATTTGATCCTACTCCAATAGTAAACACACCAATCACGATCCTAGTCTAGTACTTTTGAAAGATTCAGCAGCCACCCACATTCCATTGAATCTTGAAATATGAAAGGTCAAGAGCGTAAAGGACTTAAGGGGGAAAAAATTTTACAATGCAAAGAAAGGTGTTTAGCCTATAAGCACATTACAAAGTTTTAGTAGGATCTAATGCTTCATCAAAAAATTAGCATTTTCTATTTCATGCCCCCCTCCCACCTTCCTCTTCCTTCAACCCCTCAGTAAAATTCTCCCCCCACCATCCCAATGAAAAAGTCCAAAGTTCTAAAAAATGTTTTGCAGTAAAAGAACATTGTCATTGAATGCCAGATGGATATTCTCTACAGTGTACCCCATTAAACCCTAAAGAGCAAAAGCCCAAGAAATAAGATGACACCTGGCAGTGCAAGCTAATTGTTGTGTAAAAAGCCTCAGGTTAACTTTAGGCACATTTAATTCCCAAAAGCTCTGGGAGTACATAAATACTGCTTCCAAGGCCAATACAAACACACAGCATCCACCACCTCTACAATGGTTCATTGATCTGAAAGCACCTAATCATGCAGTATGGTACAGTACAGTACAGACTCAGAATTTGCTAATCTGGTAAGGAGAGGAGATTTACTATGAAGGCCAAAAAACTTTTAGTATTGACTGTATAGGTTGGGCCAAAATCAAAGACATCATGGTTTACATGTGAGGAAGAGCAGGTTAATACTTATCACAATCCCTTATGGCCACATTTACCTTTTGCCAACCAACAAAAGAAATGGATGAGTTACAGCTGTCTCTCTATTCAAAAGCAACTCAAATAGCTTTTAGCTGAACCTTTTGCCTTTTGGTAACCAACAAAAGAAATGGCTCCTTTGCCATTATACCTTTTGCAACCAACAAAAGAAATTAAATTGACACTTTAGTAGCCACCATGAACTGTGGATACTAAAGTGTAAGAGAGCAGCTCCAAGAAATTAATTTCCATGAAAGAAAACACATTACATGGCCTTTACAAATGTAAGAAGAGATTCCTAAATGAACTACTTCAGTTTAATTTTCATAAAGACTAAGCATGATTCTTGATGTAATTTCTTCATTGTAATAGTCACTTCAAATTTTCTGCAATTGCTCCTTTGGGTAAAAAAAGATTTTATGTTGTCAGTAGTTCTTCTACTTTCAAATTGTTTTACACATAATAAATTCATATTAAATCATACAACTATACTCATGCATCTCCAAATGACAACTAGAGAATTCTGCAAGGGAATACTAATTTAAAAGAAATATTGATAAACACAACCAAGTGAAATGAATTGGGTCTTAAATACCTCCATCTGGACACGCATTGTTTCCAATAAACCAACCAGTCCTGGGGTATGTTGAGACTGTGCCACAATATTCTCATTTCTACTTCGTCCAAGCTTTTTCATCAGCTTGGAACGTTTATCTTTCTTCTTCTCTTTTGAAGGTACAATGAGACCCCTGATTTAGAGGCAAATTATGAAGAAAGTGAACAAAGAGGAAAAAATTAAAAGATAAAAAAAAAAAGGAATGTGATAGCTTAGGAAACCACTCTCTGTATAAAAGAATATCTGCAAGTCAAAACAAACAGGGAAACCAACCCAGAAGCACCAGCACAAGCTAAAAGAATTTCATATGCCGTTTCACGGAGATCATCATCTGTAATACCTGAAATAACAAATCCTCCAAATGTGTAGACTGCCATTGCATATTTATTGATGAAATAACTCAAAATTTGACACTAGATAAGAATGCTGCCTTGATCATAATATTAAAAAACTCTATAAAACTTCTCATTTAACATGGAATCCCCAACATTATAATCATCACACACTGTTGCAGCACATCAAAATTTTAATTTCTGAGGAGATCCAGATCTAAAGTAAGTGACATCCATACAGATGCCCCAGCGATTTGGGTGGGCCAAGCATATTTTCTTAGCCATCATTACCTGTAGCAAAAGAAGGCAACTTCAGCACAAGATCACCAACATCCTTTGGATTCCGCCTTGAAATTTTGAGACTATTAACTTCCTCAAGATCAGCCTCATCTTCAAAATCTTCAATATCGTCCACAGTTAACTCTTGAACTTGTGTGGAATCAAAAGACTCCGATCTTGATATAGTTGACACAACAGGAGATGGTGCAAAAACAGGAGCCAATGGTGTCGGTATTGATATCAAAGCAGGGATAGGTGGTGGTGCCCTTCTTGGAGGTGAACTTGAGAATTCAGGATTTGTAACCAAAAAGAATTCACCAGCAGAACTGCCACTATTCTGAAAGAGGAAAAGAGATTAAATGTAAAAAGATGAGCAGCTGAAAGAAAATGTATAATTGCATACCCAGGATAGGAATGGAAGAGTTTTAAAACCATCCAACAATCTAGCCGACAATTTGCGTTTAGATTTTATTCATAGCCAACATCTTCATTTTTCAAAGAAACCTTTGTTTGTTTATTTACTTTTATCTAAGCAAAACTTATCCATTTTACATGGGTCACTCCTAATTCCATGTGAATATGATTTCCCTTTTTTTATTGAAATATTGACAATGGGAATAAACCAACAAAGTGGTAGTGCAATGTATGCATGCCCTTGTGTCTGTCCACACTCATTTCATTGAACTTCTAGCCAATATCTTAGATCATAGAATAACATATTTGTCTCAATCTTTCACTTTAATACCCTAGACCAAACTCCAAGCCCATGCTCCGTCTGTTGCTACTTTGGCTACTTACTATATTTACCATTTGCATTTTACTTCCTATAAACCTGTTATAAATTAAAAATAAACAAATAACTATAATGCAACTGCGATTCTAACATAATTATTATCTTATAAGAAATAAAGTAATGCATTTTTTGTTATCGGAAAACCTAATACGTTCTTAATTTTTATACTTCTTCCACAATATTACCTACTTCTACATCCAAACACGCATTTTTTGCTTTCTGCTTTCAAAAGCAAAAAATAACTACCAAAAGCAACAACCAAATGAAACCAAAATAGTAAAAAATATCATGCAGCAGAAGTAGATTATTACCATTTGGGGTAATCCCGTGTGATCATGGTAATCTCTAATAGCTTCAGAGAGCTCCAGCATTCCACCTACACTTAACAAAATAATTATAATAAGAAATAATAAGAAAGAAAGAAATCTCATATTACGTTATAATAATCTAACAGAAACAGGAAGAAATGTCATTTCAAGGAACCTTTTTTAATGCAAGTTAGCACGTAATCGACACTAACTTGATCCAAATCCACATCATCGAGCGTAACAGCACCAGGAGGCATGACCACTTTCTTAATTAAGCTACCAGACAGTATAAAATCTAACAGTATTCGCCTATCGCGCCGGTAACGCTGTAAAAGCTCCACAGCACTTTCCCTATTTTACAAAAGAAAAAAAAAAGCACAAGTTTTATTAAAAATTTTGAAAATTAACGCTTTTTCCTTCATAAAATGTGCTTAAACAGTGAAAGCAAAATCCAAATTGATTAACAATTAAAAAATAACTAAAATGTAATACTAATTCTAACATCATAATATTCTATTAAGAATGAAAATTATGTGTCTTATTTGTTCAAAGAAATTTCAACTTTCACTTACAATTCGTTAAAATTATGTTTTTGCTAAAAGAAAAAAAAAATAAATTTGATAGTATTTTTTAGATTATAATTAAAAAATGAATAGGAAAAAGAGAACTTACTCTTCCATGGCTCTGGAACAAAAAGTCTCCGCAGAATCTGAGAACAATCTAAAATTCCTATCTAGAGTAATTCAAATCAAAATAAGTGATTAGTAGGCACTAGATCCTGGAAAATCAGCTTATGCTTAGTAAAAAGAGATGAAAATTAAATCAAATTAAAAAATGTAGGAAAATTAAGAGTAAAAAAAATGCTATGAGTAGAAAATTTATTACTTGAGGGAAAAATGGGAAGAAATTGAAGAGATCTGAAAGGGTAATAAGAAGGGTTTTAACAGAAAGTCAAAAATGGAGAAAAATGAAGAATTGAATTGAATTTGAAATGGTCTGTTTGGGAGACTGTTGATTCCTTAAGGAGCGAAGCAAGAGCATAGCAAATCTGAGTGACGCAGTTGGTGAGAAGCTCGAAAACGACCTTACAATTTTAATTAATTAAAGACTTCGACTTCTTTTGTTGGGGTTTTTTCTTTTTTTTAAACTCGAAGTTCAATTATCCAAGTAATCTACTCATGAAAATTTCAATAAATATACGGCTTCGGTTTTTTTTTAGAAAATAATTTTTATATTTTTAGGTACTTAATTGATAAAAAAAATTAATTAATAAATATAATTTATTGATCAATAAAAAATAAAATATTTTTAAAATTATTTTTCTCTTTTTAAAAAGAATAGACAACTTTAAAAAAAAATTATTATGGGTAAAATTACTTACAATGTATTTGAACATAATTTTTTTAAACTCAAACTTAAATTGATCTAGCCTAAAATATTATTAGACTAAATAATATTTTTATTTAATTTTATTAAAAAATTAAAATATTAATATTAAAATTTTTTTAATATTTTAATTTTAAATATTTTTATAGTTTTATACAAATAAAATTTTGAAGATAATATTTTAAGTTCAAATTTAATTTTATTCAACTTAAAATACTATTAAATTAATAAAAATATTTTATTTAAGTTTAATTAAAATATTAAAATATTAATATTAAAAGTCTTTTGATATTTCGATTTTATATATTTTATTTTGTATATTATTAAACATAAATATTTTTTATATTTCAAATAGTATTATATTATTATTTTAATAATAAATAATATATATAATAATATTTTTATTATTTTAACAATAATCTTAAATAATATAATATTATTATTTTCTTAATATGAATATTTTAATAATTTTTATTATTTTTTAGTTTAAAATATGCAATTTTATATTTTTATTTATTAAGGTATTTATAGTACTATTTTAATAATAAATATAAATAAAAAATATTTTTGTTAATAATAGATACTTTCAATATAAAATATAAATGTTTTAATAGTATAAACATTTTAATAATAAATATTACTATTTTAATATTAATAAAAATAATATTTTAAGAATAGTAATACTATTTTAAATATTTTAAAATATTAATATAAAGAATAATAAATAATTTTATTTTAAGTATTTTATATTAATATAACAATTTAATATTAAATATTATTATTAAAATATAATTATTCTTGGATATTAATAATTTAATAATAAATAAAATCAATATACTTTAATAATAAATAATTTTTAACATTTTAACAGTTATATTAATATTATTTTAAAAAAATATTTTTCATAGAATAATCAAATAATAAAAAATATTTTTCATTAACTCATTAGTTTTTAAAAAATAAAAACATTTTTTAAAAAGCATTTTCTGAAAATCAATATCAACAAAACAAACAGAGCCTACTTTTTTCATCGTTTTCTGTTACGCTTCAGTATGAATTGTTTGGGGTTTTATTAATACAGTTAAGCAAGACTTTTTTTTTATTATTCGCAGGATTGAAGAAGTTGATTGCTGAGATCTAATCAAATAAATAAATGCTTTACATGTATTTTTAAAGTTTTTTAGTTACTAGAGATGACCTAAATCTTGTTTGGAGATTTTAAGGATAAATTCTTACTAACGTTTAGAATTTTATTTTTATGTATTTTCATAAAAATTGAATAAATTTGATGTTTAATCTAATTTTTTTATCAATTAGTAGTTGTTATCATGTATTTGCATATGAATATTTATTTTAAATAATAATTATTTATTAAAAATATAATTATATATTATATAAATATATGGAATTAAAATATTTATTAGTACCTAAAGTTTGTTTCATATCTAAAGACTATTAGAAATTGACATAAAATTTATTAATTTTAAAATTAATATTGTAAAACTAAAACTAAGAAGACAAATGAATTTTTAACTGGTAATAAAATATTAAATATATAGTTATATATTATTACAAATAATAATTAAAATTAATTAAGTGTATGTTAACATGTAAATTTTTTTATGTACATTGATGTATCGTATTATATAAAAGTTTGTTATTTTTAAAGTTAATATAAAATTAAAATTTTAGAAAAATGTAATTTTTTTAACTAATTTTTTATTAAAAAACTCATTTTTATTAATCCAATAAATTTATTTAATAAAAATATTTCAATAGAATTCTAATTTAATAAATTAGAAAAATATTAATATTTATAATAAAAATTAAAAGGAAAATTTAGAAATATATGAATATAGATATCTATTTTCATCAATTTAAAAGCATTTTAATTTTTGTAATTTTATCAATTTAGAGAGATTCATTAGTGATCCATATCATTACTCAAATATAATATTTATATCTTCAAAATTCATATAAAAGTTATTTTAAGAATATTAAATTAATTAAAAATTACATCATGTTATATGTGTTAGTTTCTTAACTCATGAAATTGAAAAACTCCATATACCAAATAATTTCTCACACTAATACTATAGCAATTTTTTCCACTTGGAATTACAACAAAAGGCACACATTTAAACAATACCATCAACTTACGTTAGTAGATTTTTTTTAAGTTTAGGATTTTCTTGCCTAACTACCAAATTTTCTTACAAATTCATCAACTTTTTCATATGATTGCAAAATACTCTACCCATCAATAGCTATCAATTTTGTTGCCATAACCATCAAATTCCTTGGCATTATTCTAATACTCTACCCACCAATAGCTTATTGGTGATTGTTGATTTCTTTGAATGACTCTAGATTGTGACATAACCTCAACAAAGCTGTTTTCCACTCATTCCTTAGGCAAAAACACTAAAAACTGTGAGCAAAAGTTCATTGTGGACTGGAGAAATCTTTTCACAACTTTGAATAATCAATCTTTACAATTATTTGCCCCTCATATGGTGAATGGAGATATGCTAGTTAAACCATTAGATGATTTTTTTAAAGAATAAAAACATCAATGGCATAACTTTTTAATGGCCCAATTCATTGGTAAGGTACAAAATTTCGATCAATTTCATCGATTGGTTAGCATGCTATAGGGTAAAAAAAAGCTAGTTGTTGTCAAGCCTACTGGAAATAATTTGTTAATATTATAATTTTCTTCTGAACAAGATCAAGATAAAGTCATCAAATAAGGCTATGGCATATCTAAAATAAGCCAATTATAGTTTGTAAATGAGAGCCAAGGATGAACACTTTGGAGTTTCAAATGAACAAGTTACTTGTTTAGATACATTGGAATAATGTGCCACTAGAATTATACACCAAAAATAGACTAAGCTACATTGCAATGCACGTGATGTTCCATTCTACATGGATAAGATTACAGCCAATTTTAAAAAGTTAGATTATTCAAAATTTTGTGTGAAGGTTAACGTTATTATTGATAAACCTAGGTTTATTAATTGATGTTATGCTTAAGGATAGAACACTTGTATCCATATCAATGGAAATACCATGGTTGTCTTCATGATGTCAACATTGTAATATATTTGTGCATATAGATAAAGTTTGCTTGAACAAGCTAGTCCTATTAGAGTAAAAGTGTGACATGCAGTGAAACAAAATCAGGAACCTAGAGAGGCAATGGCCAATAAAGTAAAGGGTAGAGAAGATGATTACTCTTGAAAGGGCTAGGTTAAGAATTGAGCAAGAACATGTGGCAAAATTTGATTTTATAAATAGATTTTCTATATTGAATATGATTGAGAATGATGATTTGAGGAATGATACGACATACAAATAAGTAGTAGAAACTGCTACTCAAGAGATGAAGATGGATGAACCAGCAAATGGCTTACCAAAAAAAGTTAAAGTAACTACAACTGAAGTTGCAAATCTAATGAAGTAGCTTAAGGGTAAGAAACAAAGTCCCATTGATAAGGAAAAAAAATGAGTGAATCATTCTGCCTTTGAAGGTAATACCTCTTCATCCTCTTCTTCATGAACATCTATAGTTGGATTATGAAAGGACTTAATACTCTTTTAGAACAAAAAAAGATAGTAGGCATAAAAAAGCATAAGTGGAAGTAGCCTATTTGTTGGAAATTAGAATAAATCAACAAAACATGCTATAAGTCTTAATAAACATTTTGTTGGTTCATTAATATATCATAACTACTCCATTGCTTATAATGGTAGAATTTGACTGCTATGGAAGTCTGAGCTTATATAAATTTAGTGGCTAATAATGGTCAAAGCATAATTTAGAGCATATCGTATTGAACATAAAAGATATACTTTATAGCCATTTATAGATATAACAACAAAGGTGAAAGAATGAGGTATAGGACATATTTGATCTGACTTCATAATACATTTAATAACTTTCATAGATTTTGGCTGGTAATTTTAATGTTGTAGCACTTTATTGAGAGCTCTAACTATAATGATTTTCAGATATATGGTTTAATCACAAAGGATTTTTATGAGTACATTCAAAAGTTGACTGTTATGGATCACTCTTATTTAAGGCCACAATATACCTGAAGTAATCATATATTGTCTAAAAAGTTGGATAGAATGCTAATAAATGACACATCACTTATTTAGCTATCAAAATCTATAGTGTAATTCCTTATTCATGAAGTTTTATATTATTGTCCACCTTTGATCAAGTTAAATGTGCTAAAGCAATCCTTATTAAAGTCATTTAAATTTTTTAATTTTTGAGAAGTCTTTTAAGTTATTGAAGTTGGTGAAGGAATCATGAAGGATACCAATAACTAAAAAGCTTATGGCCATGTTACATAAGAAATTAAGGAGGTTAAAGTTAGTGTTGAGGAGGTTAAACTTTTCGTAATATGGTGATCTAAAAGAGAAACTTAAAAGGAAAATAAAGGTTTTGATAACTAAACAGATTAATACTTTAACACACTTTTCAACTTTTTATGTTGAAAAAAGAAAAGATTCTCATTGAAGCCTTTTAAACTATTAAAAGCTAAGAAAAGCTTATAGAGGCAAAAGTCCAAGATTAAATAAATACATGAATAAGATCAAAACATAAGGTTTTTTCCTAAAACAATGACAATTAAGTAAAGAAGAATTACTATAAGGGTGCTATGTGATAAGAAATGTAAAATAATGGATACATTCCCATATATTTTAGAATAGGGTGTGGAGTTTTTTTAAAAAATTATTAGGAACAATTAATGCATATGTGAAAAGCTGTTCATAAAGGTTACTTGCTAATATACTTCAAGCCTCCTTGATTGAAGAACAACAACAATCTTATACAATAATGTTATAAAAAAGAAAATTAAGGAAGCAATATTTTCTCAACATAATCATAAGGTACCAAACCTTGATGGATTTAATGCTTATTTTTTCAAAGCAGCTAGGGTGTAATGAAGGATGATGTCACTATAACAATTCTATACTTTTTTCAAACTCAAGACTTGCTTCATGCTTTTAACTCAACCATAATAGCTTTGGTGCTAAAATGTCAAGCTCCAAATAGTATTTTGAATTATAAACCTATCTCTTGTTATTTTGTTATCTGCAAAAGTATCATTAGGATACCGGTTATCAAATTACAATAATACTTGTTATTTTTGTTAGTAGTAGTCAAAATACCTTTATTAAAGGAAGAAACATCATTAATAATGTGTTTATGATGCAAGAACTAATTAGAAGTTATAATAGAATAACTCTTTCCTCAAGGTATGCAATAAAGATAAATTTAAGAAAAACTTATGATTCTATAAATTAAAGGTTCTTAATTATTATTCTTCAGGTAATAGGATTTTTAAAAGGGTTTGTTGGTTGAACAAAAGCTATATCACCTTACAAATGTTTTTTTTTTTTCTGTCAATCGATGGAAGCTTGGTGTGATATTTCAAAAGAGCAAGCAAAGTAAAATAGGAGACTCTATATCACTTTACTTGTTTGTCATTGTTATGAACGTCTTATCCAAGTTATTGAATGCTATAGTTTCTCAAGGTATTTTCTCTTATTATCAAAAATGTAAGAAAATGCAATTGACACACTTGTATTTTGTTGATGATCCTATTATATTCACAAAAAGGAAACTAAAGTTTGTCATTAGCATACAAAACATTTTAAAGATGTTTTACACCTTATTTGGCCTTCAACTAAATTATACTAAGAGTGAGTTATTCTGCACAGAGATTCCACAAGTTGAATTAGTAGAAATTTTGAAAATATTAATCTTTAAGTTAGTTATCTTTTTTGTTAGATACCTTGGTGTTCCATTGGTAACACGTTGGCTTATCAAGATAGATTACACTCCTTTAATTGAGAAAATAATAAAAAAAATACACAATTAGTTAATAAGACATATGTCTTATATAGGTAGATTGCAACTAATCTAATCCGTTATTTTCAATATTCATAATTATTGGTGCAGTCATTTTATTTGTCTTAAAAAGGTGATCAAAATGATTAACCTACTATGTTCAAAATTTTTCTATAAAGACTAATCAAGTACAACTAAAGGTACACAAATAACCTAGTAGACAACATGCAAGCCTAAGTTTTAAAGAGGCTTGAGATTAAAAAACACTTATGCTTAGAACAAAGCTTGTATATTTAGATTCCTATGATCCATTTTTACACAAATGGGCTCATTGTGGATAGCATGGATAAAAAGTTATTTATTAAATGAGAAAAGCTTATGAAAAGTACTAACTACCCAAGTCACAGTTGGAGCATGAAAAAATTGCTATAAAATGAAAAATATTGTGTATAAGTTCCTAGCATAGAAAAAGAATAAGGTGGAATGACACAACAAAGGTCATAGCTATTCGACTGCTAATTTTTGGGATGAAATAAGGTTAAGGCACATGGAAGCCAATAGTATAGACTTGTTTGATGTAATCTACACATTCCCAAGGTTACTATAACCCCTTAGATGGCCATACTAAATAGGCTTCCTATTAAGGATAGGTTAACTTTATGGGAAATTCATATAGATGAGGTTTGTGTGCTATGTAAATAGGAAAAATAGAGCATGGATCATATATTTTTCAACTGTAACTATTAAAATGTAGTTTAGAAGCAAGTATTGCACCTTTGTAATTTATATCAGGAGGTTGTTGGATGAAAAATGAAGTTTAATAGGTTGTTAATAGGCTTACAGGGAAGGCATTGATTTTTGTTATACTTGGTTGGCATGATGAACATATATATATTGGATATGGGCAAAAAAGAATAGAAAACTATACAAGTTTGATAAGGCAATAGGGGAGTTAATACTGCAACAAATTAGAGATGTAGTCATGCTACGGTTAGTAGGAATAAAAAGTATTGCTTTTGTTCATGTAAATCAAGAATTGTGTAAGAAATGAAAGCTAAGTAGATATGTTTGAATTGTAAATGTTGAAATTGGTTGTTGTACATGTAACTTGGTAATAGTATAAACTACTTATTGGTTAATGAAAATGCTACTTGTCCAAAAAATAAAAAATCTTTTCCACTTTAATTTATTTAAGCTTCATGGTTTTATTTTATATTATTTATTATCCATTTATATTTTTATGTAACTTGAAATCATCAAAATTTATGCAATGGAATAAAAATGGTATGCAAAATTTTAAAAATAATTGAATAAAATTAATTTATCTAAATATATTTGCTAAAATTAAAACAAGCAAAATTGAATAATAGAATGCATTTATCTCTAACAAATTTAACTTTTGAACATTATTTAAAAAATTTAATTATGATTTAAACTTCTTTTATTTTTGCCATTCTTGAATTATAAATATTTTGGTTATATTCAACAAATTTCTTTTACAAGTTAATTGATGCGATAGACTTTGAATAAAATAAACAAACTACAAATATTTAGGTCTCATTTATTGCATGATCTTGATAGTTATTTGTATCACAACATTACATATAAAATAACTATAACTCAGATTATTCAAGGTCTATTTGGATAGATGGCCAAATTGTCTCTAGTGAGATTGAAAATAATAGTGAATATGAGATTAATTATTGTAGCAATAAGATTAAAATCAGTGACGAAAATATGTGTTTCAAAATGCAATAATGACAATGAGGTAAATTGTGGTGAAAAGAGAAATAACCTTTAATGATATTAGATTAAAATTTGTATGTAATAAAAATTTAAATTACTTAACATTTATAAAATTAATAAATAATTGAAATTTTATTAAATTTCTTATGACAAATAATAATTTTGTTAATAAATAATTAAAAATTAATAAAAACAATAGTTTATTATATAATAATAAATTTGATTTATTTATTAATTCTCAATATAATAATAAAATTTATTTATTAGTTTATCATATAATAAAATTTACTATATTAAATTAATGAAACTATTTCATAATTTTTAAACAAAAATCAAAATAAAAAGTTAAATTATAAGGATATTTTTTGTTTTTGTAATATAAAGTAAAAGCTAAAAAAAAAAAAAGAAGTTAAAGACCGTTCCCTATTAAACCAAAATCTATTAATGGAGACATCAATCCATCTTATTACTTATACAAAATCTAAGAATAAAAAGAAGAGCCCTTAAAAAGGAAAAGAAGAATAGGGATATTTTTTCAGGACTTTTAAGCCAAATGATGGGGTGAAAAAGAATAAGAAATGGGCATGCCATCATTGTAGGAAACCAGGCCATTGAAAGCATAATTACATGGAATATCTCAAGACCATGAAGAGTAAAAAGCTTAAAGAAGCTTCTACTTCATATATGATTATGAGATTATTGTTTTGCTAAATTTGGTATATGATATCTTATTCTTTGATTGATTTTTGCACATGTATGACATATTTCAGAAACCAATTCAAAAGAGTAGTGAAGATGATTAACCAAAAGGATTATGGAAAGAAGTGGCACTTTGTTGCTAATTTCTAGATTTAATTTTTAAACATTTATTTGATTTAGTTTAAACATTCGATATTTACTTTGGCTTGCATACCATTTAGGTGATTTTGATGATATTATAATTTTTTACCTTACAATCGAATGTTTTGGATATATTTTGAACATATATTTAAAATTTATATTTGATATAAATGTTATTTTGCTCGCATTGGATGCTTAGTTTAATCTTATCCTCTAAAGAACAAATCAAATAAATATGATATTCGTCTAATCATGAATCATAATCAGTTTTGATGAATTTAACTATGATAATATGTTTATGTATTTTTATGCTTAGTCAATTGAATAAGGATTTAGTATATAGATACTTGTTTTGATTATGAATAAAAAAAAAAAACTTATTCAAAAAAAGTGACAATGCAAATGATACAACCAGAAACTAAAATTTCATAACAGGGTTATAAAAGACATAGTTAGTTAAGCTTTTTGATAAAGATAAAGCTTGTAACTAAGGATATTCATCAAACTAGAGATTCTAATGAAGAAACCTGAATACCATTTTGATAAAAAAGATTTCAAATTGTGATAACAAAACAAGTACCCATATGGGATGTTTAATAGATAGTTTCAAGATCACATTTTCAATATTCAAAAGAAATTTTGAATAAAGTCCCAAAACAAGTGAAAGGTTCATATGTATATTGAAAACAAAGGTATGCTTGATAACACTTTAAAGGTTAAATTATATATGTATTTGAAATTTGAATGCATAAGATGTATGAATGCACAAAGATTCAAAGATTTAAGAGAATGCATTGAGATGCATTACTCATAAATGGTGAGTCTACTAAATAAAACAATTTATGACATTAGAATGTGCTATCCAACTTTTGATAAAAAAATTAAAATAAGTTGAATTTATCAAAAGAATCAAGGATATGATTTATGCATATAGAAATAAAGTGGGAGAAGTATGACTAATTTAAACCAGTAGATACATATAAGATACATAAATTATAAGTGGATGCAAATAAAATGCATAGATTTTAAAATTGGACAATGAATATAAAACTAAAAAAGGATCCCAATAAAAGCATGTTAAATGAGTTTAACAAGTAAAGTGACACCTATGCCATGATGAATATGTAATCAGTTTGGAATGTTTCCAAAGAAACCAGATTGCATGTTTATATCTATGATCAAATAGAACCATTTTGTTTCAAGGTTACAAAAGGATACATAATTGGATCATTAACTATTGAGTTATATAAAGATTTTATAACTGTTAAAGTAACAATAGAGCTACAATGAATCCGTTTCTCATTATGATTCAAATAAGTATTATGGTTGGATAATGAGATTGTCAAAGGTATAATCAAATATGATCCCAAAGGTTGCACTAAAACTATTTTATTAAAGACACAATTACTAAGCGAAAGAATTTAGTATTGGATATGTTAGCAGTTGGCTTAAGTGCAAGTAAGAGTTGTTAATGTATGTGCCTTAGAGCTACTCGGTTGGTTGAAGGACATACATTTAAGTTGCATAAAACACTATAATTTAGTGAGTAAAAACATTTTCTTCATTAATAAGCATAAGGATAAAGAGTTACGATGTGCTAATTGGATGGAATCCATGGAAGATATTATAAAAAAATTATAAAAAATTATAATTATGAAATTCTTATACATCAAAGCCATGTACCTAAATCATTTTTGGTCAACGTATTATTCAGACGTGGCATCAACAATTCTTAGGGACTGATAAAAGGTAAGCTTCCTTACTTGTAAAGTAAGTAACCGATCTTATAAGTTAACGTATAAAGATACTTGATGATAACATATAGATAACATGTAGGTGCTTGTTAGATAACAAGTTTGTTGAACATGGCCCATTATGAAAATTTCATTTGGTATCTCACTTAAATGTTTATGAAAATGTTCTCATGTGTAAGTTATGTAACTAGTTTTTAGGCTTGAGACACCACGTAATCTTGTATGTGGATCAATGATTACTTTGATTTTACCTCTATGGTTTGAGATGCCTGATGCCTTAAAAATGTGTTTTTAGATATGATCTAAAGTATATAAATATGGATGAGTAGTAATGAAAGGATCCATCATCTTAAGTGATATGAAGAGACATATCTCATGTGTTCTTCACTTTAATTGACTTATTAAGCCTTTGACCAAAGCATGACGATAAAATTAGGTGAAATAGTTTCATGCTAAATTAATATATATTGACTAAAAGTTAAGGAAACTAATATGAGAGGTTTTATGAATAAATATTGTACCATGCTCATAGCTTTTCAGGATATATGGTGAAAGGACCAAATTATACTGATTGATTGAACATTGAAATGTTAAGTTGAGATTTCTTTAGCTTTTAAGTATTTGGATGGTCATAATACATTGTTAAATGCTGCTCATGATTTATAAGTATATATTTATAATTTTTCTATCAATTTGATATTATATTCACTGCCAATATATTGGAAGCCTAATAGATCGCACACATAAGGTGACATTACCAAATTAATATGAGATTAATCAATTAAGTTGGACTTAATTGAAAGAAACCAAAATAGAGGAATTAAAGCTATAGGTATAAATTACAAGGGATGTAAAACTTACGTCCTTAAGTGCAAAAGTGAGATTTGAAGAGAATTATAAACATATCTCTCCTAGCATTAGCTATACACCCTAAAACAATTGAGAAGAGTCTATATCAATAGAAAATTGCAAAAACACAAGTTTTTTAGCCATAAAATAATTAGCTAAACTAAGGTTTCCTTACAAAAAATGTTGACCTTTCTTGTTTTGTAAGAAAACCATTTTCTTCCTTTTTCCTTCTTGATACCTTGAGGCAAATAATGAAGATAAGATTGGTTTCTAGTTGAAGCACCTACTAATACAGGTTTATAATGCCTTTTTGTGAGAGCTTGGGCAATAGTTACTGTATGGATCATCATTAAAGGCCAAATGCTTGGGTGGTTTAAATCTTAATTTCTTTTTAGTTTTCAAACACAACTAAGGGTTATTTTAACTCTTGATTATGATATCTTGAATTTAAGTATGATTCTAAATAGATTTGTATTTAAAAGTTTTGAATTACATGCATAAACACAAGTATAATCATGTGGTTGTCTCAATTTGGTTGCTTTATTCATTTTGTAGTATCATCTGATACAAAATGATGTATATTATTTGTAATCCATGACACCAAGGCAACAATCCCAACACCATGTTGCTTACCTATGCTATTAAGCCATATGCTTTATTAATTTATGGGAAGTTTCCATTATTTAACATTAACATACACTAATATCTTGTATTTTAGGCTTTCAAAAGCAATTTACTTGAAAAAAACAAAATTAACTTTTGATTTTTTTGCAATTTACTTATGAATGCTACGATATATATATTTATGTTAGTTTTTTTAATTAATAGACATAGTAAAAGATTTAATTTTTATCATTAAAATAAAATTTTAACATTTTATCAATAATTTCTAAATGTTGATTAATCATTGATACTTATAATAAATTGTCCAACAATCAAAGATGTTAAAGGTCAAGTATATAAATATTTATTAATTTAGAAACCTATTTTTCACATTTGCATAAATTACCATATAATTGACAAAGATAATCACCATTAATTAATATTAATTCTAAGTGATTAACCTAATACGTGTTAGTAAAATTTTAAATAATTTTTTGAATGCGATAATTGATCTTAATAAATAGAGTTTGATTAGGGAAATTTAATAAATTTTTAAGTTCAAACTTAATTCAACTCGATTAAGTTATTTAATTTTAAAATTTATTTTTAAAAATATTAAAATATTAATATAAAATATTATCTATAATTGACTTAATATGTTAATAATGAATAAATTTGACCATCACTTTAAATAAATCCAACTTGAATTCAACCGAATCAATTTATGAGCACTTCAAAATTTAGCTAATTCAATTGCCTTTTTAAATCTAATTTGAATATGAAAAATTAGAAAAACCCCTAAATTCGAGTGGCTAAAACTGTTCACAAACCCGATTCGTCTATTAACCTTGAGTATTAAAGTTGTTATTTGAACTCGTATATTAAACTTCAAAAACCAACATAATCCCTAACTGTTATTGAACTCCTAACTGTTAAAGTGGTCTTACACTTGCACTCCTAACTTCTAATTTGATCCCGGTATTCTATCGAGTCGGGCCTCGTTGCTTGAAACTGCTAAAGACAACACTTGGGCTTGGCCCGAAGGTATCAAAACTCAAGAGGCCCGCATTTCAGGGCAGCAGGCCTTATACTTAGGTTTGTCCTTTTCCCTAGGGTTTAAGGTGTCTCCGTCTCTTTCTCCTTTTCCAAGCCATTTCTCAGTAACCGCAAAAACTCATGGAAAAGAACCTGAGGGAAACCGAAGAAACAAACCGACTAACCCAAGAAGAAGAAGAAGAAGAAGATGATGATGACAACAGTAAGGAGGCTTGGACCGAAGACGAAAATGAAGATGATGATGAAAATGACGAAGATTCAGTGTTTCTGTGTTTGTTCTGTGACTCCAAATACGGTTCTTGTGATGCCCTGTTCGAGCACTGTCGTTTAACTCATTTCTTCGACTTTAATGGAATCCGAAAAGAATTGGGTTTGGATTTTTATGGTTCCTTCAAGCTCATCAATTATGTTCGCTCTCAGGTCAATCCCAAGCCCAATTATTTATTCGTTTTTTCTACATTTGTGGATATTTTTTCTTTTTTGCTTTTGCTTTCATCTTATATTTGAGGTAGAAAGTAAAGAAATGCATTTAAATATGAATGCAAGTATTATTTTTGAATAATTAAAGCTTTGTTTGGTAGTTGTTTTTATTATTTACTTTGGTTATTTTTAAGAATTAAAAGTTAAATGTTTTGTTTTTTTTTTTTTTGGAAAATAAAATGTATGTCTTTGCTTTTATATAGAATAATAATAATTATGTTGGAATTGGTTTTATGTTTTAGTTTAAATGTTTAATTATCTATAGTTTTGCTAGAATTGGTTTTAAGTTTTAGTTTAATCGACTACAGTTTTGCTTTCTATAATTTTCTTTTATCACATAGCAATTTATTAGGATACCAAAAGCAAATAGCAAAAGCAACAGTGACATGATTTTTGTTTTTCGGGTTCAGTTTCTGAAAAATATTGATACAGAACCTTTTCTACTTGCAAAGGACCCTTTATAGTTGGCTTCTCTCTAATTTCTCATAATTCTTGAAGAGTTTGGAATAGGGATGGCATCGGGTCGGGTTTGGGGCGGGTTTTGCTCGCCCTGAACCCGGCCCGACTTTATGCTTTAACATACCCGAACCCGATCCTACCCGAATTTTTTATACCTCAATCCGACCCGACCCGACATTATGTAAATCGTACCCGACCCGATTCGATCCGAAATTAATAAAATATTATTTTTTAAAATATAAAATATTATTTTTTAAATATAAATATTTAGAAATATCATTATATAAATATATATATAAATAAATAATTAATTTAAAAATAAATTTTTATATAATGTCGGGTCGGGTTTTAGGTATACCCGACCCGACCCCCCCCCGATTATTCCCTAACTATACCCGATCCTACCCGACCTGAAAACCGAAATTCAAAAAAAAAAACCCGACCCTATGGGGTCGGGTCGGGCCGAAACCCGTCGGGGACGGGATTGATTGCCGTCCCTAGTTTGGATGGGGTTATGTAAAGTGAACAAGTTTCAGCATGCTAATGTTTAGCGGATTAATGCCTTCTTTACATTTCTTTTGACTTATCAGGTAGCAGATAATAGATGTTGGAGTTGTGGGGTCCACTGTCAGTCGAAGCAAGAATTACGAAGTCATTTACATCAATCTGTCAGTACCAATGATGTTAAGCTTCTTTTGGATGGTGATAAATATCTTAATCCTTTCATGCAAGAAGATTCACTTTTGTACAGTTTTGGTGGAGATGAAGAAGATGAAGATGACTATAACACATCATTTGACGAAGGGGAGATTGTGAGGGATTTTGGTAATGTTTGCATTGATGATGACAATACTGCAGAAGAGATTGAATTGAATTCTGTGACCTCTAACAAAGATAGAAATAAAGCTGTTATGACAGTTTCCAACGGTCATTTAAGTTTGGCAAATTCTTCAAAGAGGATCACAGACAATGGACTGGATTATGGAGAAACTGCTAGGCCTTGTGACAGTAATACAAAGGATAAGCAATCTAGAGTTTTTATTGCGGATGTTGTTGAAAAGGATATCAAAAAGGTTAATGAGAGTTATTTTGGGTCATACAGTTCATTCGGAATCCATAGAGATATGATAAGTGACAAGGTAAAAATCCGTCCTTGTATTCTGACAAAAGTGTTAGAAGGTTTGACTAGCAATTTGATATTCATATCTTTTGGTTCTACAGGTAAGAACAGATGCTTATAGGGAAGCTTTATTGAAAAACCCTTCTCTCCTGAATGGTGCAGTTGTGATGGATGTAGGCTGTGGGACTGGCATACTAAGGTAACATGTTTCATTCAGTTTTCTTTTTAAGTATTATTTACTAAAAGTGTTTTATTTTATATGTTAAAATGACATGTATATGTCTTATGTGATCATGGGACAATTTATTTTAGCTTTTGATAATTTAAATCTTTGAATCCTACCATACATTATGCTTCTTGCCTCCATTTTATCTTAAAAAAGGGTCACATTTTCCTATTATTTGAGAATCCATAGATTATCATTGGGAAAATTTACAGGTAAAATGCCTTTTTATTTTGAGGGTTGTGATTAATTCATGATTGTATAAATGGCTTCATAAATAGAGTATTTTACCATGACCCCCTTACTATGCATGAGACTTGGTATTACTTATATATATATATATATATATATATATATACACACACACATACATACATACATACATACATATCCATGAAGCACAAACACATGACCACTCCTAGTGTATGACGTGGAAACACTGTCGACATGCCGGAATATGTACGAGACATGTTGGGACATGGCAAAAAGATAAAAACCAAGTTGGACATGGTCCCGCCATGGTCAAGACATGTTTGGACATAGGTTAGCGGCAAAAAATGGTAAAATATGGATGGAGGCCATGAGGTTGTTTTGTAAGTCTAGGCTTTTTTAGTTATTTTTTTTTGGAAATCTAGGTTGATAGGAAGAAAGAAGAGGGTGGGATGAATTTTTTGAAGGGAAACTGGGTAGGGGCGGGAGCAAGAAAACAGAGAGGGAAAAAGACAGAAAGAAAAAGAAAAGGAAAGATAGAAAGAAGGGAAAGAAGAAAGAGAAGAAGAAAAAGATGTATGGGTCCTTTTTGTGGGTCGGGGAAGGGCCTATTTGGAAGAAACAAAGACTTTCCAATTCATTTCTTTCTAAGCTTTGATTGGAAGAGATTTTTAAATAAATCAATAATCAATAATCAATAAAATTAGGTAAATTAGTATGTAAATTTTTTTATGTGTATTTTATGATTTTTAAGTGGCAATAAATAAAAAATTTATCTTGGGCCTTGTTCTTCTTGAATTACGTGTCTCAAAGTTAAATAAAATTTGGTCAAATAAAATTTGATTATATATTTATACAAAATATTAATATTTACATTTATATTAAATATTTTTATATAAAATTTTTTTATTGTAGTGTCCTTGTCATGTTGTACCCGTATTGCAAATCCGTGCTTCATATATATATATATATATATATATATATATAACTACTGCCACCAACAAGGATGTTTGCTGCTACCCTAATTTTTGTGTGTATTGTCAACATTTTGATTGCTGGGGATATATTATGTAGTTTGACGTTCAAATATGGTAAACATACCCATTTTGACAGGTTTCTTATTATCAAGTTTTTCCCTCTTTATCAGTCTCTTTGCAGCCCAAGCAGGAGCTTCAAGGGTTATTGCCATTGAAGCTAGTGAGAAGATGGCTGCAGTGGCAACTCAGGTAAAATTTTTTAGACTTGGAGTGTTTAAAATGACTTGCTTGTTTATAATTTCTTGATTTTGTTAATTGCAGATTGCAAAAGACAATGGCCTTTGGCGGAGTAAAAACAACACTGAAGGCAATAACAACTGCACTGGTGTAATTGAAGTGGTTCAGAGTATGGTTGAGAATCTTGATAAATCCATAGAAATCCAACCTTATAGTGTTGACATATTAGTAAGTGAATGGATGGGATACTGCCTATTATATGAGTCCATGCTCAGCTCAGTGCTCTTTGCAAGAGATCGGTGGTTGAAGCCTGGAGGTGCAATACTTCCTGATACAGCAACTATTGTAAGTATTTGGCAATGTTTCACTTCCTTGTCAATATAGATTAATTATTGTTACTTACATTTTTTCCCTCTTCAATTTCCATTTTAGTTTGTTGCAGGATTTGGAAAGGGTGGTACCAGTCTTCCATTCTGGGAAAATGTTTATGGCTTCAATATGTCTTCTATTGGAAAGGAAGTCGTTGAAGATGCTGCTAAATTTCCTATTGTTGACATTGTTAATCATCATGATCTAGTAACGAATTCTGCAGTACTTCAGGTTAGTGGCTTCAATTGTCTTATGCTTGTCCTTCTAATAATTCATTTGAAAAACAATAACATAAGAAGGTCAATCTAGTTTATGTAAAAATTTGGGGGCAGTAATAAACTACGCATTTGCTAGGTCGATGTACCTGTACAAGACATTCTTCTTTTGGTTCTGTAGCATGATATTTTAATGGACTGTTCAGCTTTTAGATGGTTCATAATTTAAAGAGATGTAAAGTTGTTTATATATTGTTCTTGGTCCATGATTCTAGATTTATGTGTCTGCTTATAATTAATCTTGGCTTTGTAAGAGGTGAAGCATCTCTTGCAAAGGCAATTTAGAACTGGAGGATCTTTTGTCTTGTCAAATAACATTATAGTTTCAGCTCTTGTTTTTATGTCTTCGAATTTGACACATTTTGACTAATTGCTGGGTTTGAATCAATTTATGTAATTCATTATCAACAAATTTCTGCATATAGGCTGTGTAAGGTCATTAATTTTATTTTCTTCAACATATAATAAAGATTCCTAGAGCTGTAGTGACAATTTGTTTTCTTTCAATGTTAATGACAATCAAAGTGGCTGGCTTTAGAGTTGCCCCATCTATCTTTGCTGGATATATATTGGGTCGGTTAGGGTCAGGTTGGGTTTGCCTAAAACCTGACCCCGATTTTTACCTTCTATAACCTGACCCGATACCCGATTTAAAAAAAAAAAAAAAAAACCGACCCTAAGAGATCAGGTTGGGTCGGAACCCGTTGGACCTTCCCTATGTATGAGGGTGCAATGCAGTGTCCAATCGGTCTTAACAACAATTACCCTTGGCCACACTTTCTAAAAGCTGTCTTATCTGTTAACCTTCTTTTTCATTTTTATCTGTTCCCCATATTAATTGTAATATTTCAAAAGTTCTGGTTCACTTTTCACACGTTTCTTTCTTTCTTTCATGGAGGCTCGCTGGAAATTTTAAGTGTTATAGGGGGCTTGTGTGGAAAAATATGCATTTGCATTGAGCTGAGAACTATTTTAGGACAGAAATATGGTTCTATAGATGGCCAACATGGAACACTGGGTGTGTACTTTATACTGAGGTTCCCTTAAAACATCTTGCATTTGAAGTAGTTACTGCTTGACAGTATGTTTATCCATTGTTTAACAAGGCTGATTTTAGTGGTATTACTGAATGATGTTAAGCAGTTGCAAAAATGTTTATGAGCATACCAATGAGTGCTATTCTGGTGCCACTTAGAAAGGAGTTTGTGAGTTTCTCATTCTGTATTTGGATAATATTTGGATACTGAAAAAAATGCTGTCCTTGGCTTATGTCATTTTATAACCTTTATGGTATTAGACTAGAGTACAGGAGTATAATCTATTAATTTGGGTTGTGGCTGACTGTGTTTTTACTTTAGAGCTTTGACCTTGCGACTATGAAGCCTGATGAAGTAGATTTCACTGCAAGTGCTGAGTTGGAAGCAAAGTTAGATAGTCTGGCAAGCAACCACAATGACTTGGAACATAAGGCGACTTCGTGTTATGGGATTGTATTATGGTTTGAGACTGGATTCACCAGCAGATTCTGCAAAGAAATGTCAACCATGGTGTCTACGTCACCGTATACTCCTAGAACCCATTGGTCACAGACAATCCTCACTTTTCGAGAACCTATAGCAATGGCATCAAGCAAATTCACTGTTGAAGGATCTGCAGCTGTTGGAACGGATGGCTATCCAGCTTCAAAAATTCTTTTGCGTATCAGCATTGCCCGTGCCACTCAGCACCGCTGCATTGACATATCCCTTGAAACTACTGGAGTTGGTGCCAATGGTCAGAAACGCAGTTGGCCAGTGCAAATGTTTAATTTATCGTAATGAATTAAAAGGGATGAAATTATCCTTAGATGGCATTTTCTATACGTAGCCAACGTGGTCAAGTTTTCAATTGTTATCCTTTTACTTTGTATCATTAAATCTCGTTTGTTCTTCTAAGTAACTTTTCATCGGCGTCTGTTTTGTTACCGTCTTCTGTTGAAGAGTGTAACTTAGCTACTATTGTACAAATTGTCAAATTCAGGCTAATGCTAGTAAATTTAGCAAGTAAAAAGTAAATTAAGTGATAAATAATGCTAAAAAAATATTAAAAAATGAATGGGAATTTGGTTGTAAATCACAATCTAAAATTTATTCAAAGAAATACAAAAAAAAAAAAAGATATAAAATGGTCAAATGAAGCCAAAAAAGCATAAATTGGACCGAAAAAAATTGTTAGAATAACAACTTTTAAAAGAAGTTCAAATGTAAATGTTTTATTTGTGATGAAGAGAGTTATATAGTATCTCAATATTTTTAGAAAAAATGCTAAAAAAAATTATTAAAACTCTTGAAGAATGAGATTTAGAAATTTAATTTTGAGAATAAATATCTGAAAATGAAATTATTTATAAATTAATTTTTTAAACAGATTTTGATTATGATGA
The DNA here is from genome assembly GCF_002303985.1 of Durio zibethinus. The sequence continues at coordinate 9,838,798 of NW_019168481.1, read as the reverse complement.
TGAAGAGTATATTTTTATATTTAATATAAGCAGCAATCCTAATAATAATAATATTATATCAGAATTTAATAATTAACTTAATTTTGAAAGTAAAACAAAATTTAGGACAATAAATGACAAAATTAAATGATGTTTTAGGATATTATTTCAGATGGATTGATAGAAAAACTACAATTATTAAAGAAAGATGAAATTTATAAACTTTCATCGTTTCAAAATTCAAACCATGGACAAAAAAACACATAGAAAAATTTAGTGGCAATATTATAGCTATTGATTCTAATAAAGGATTTGTAGATATTCCTTTATTTATTAAAGAAAAAATTAAGAGAATTAAACAAAAATATCCTGAAGTTAAATATATACATTAGGGAATAATTATGATAACTATAAAAATTTTTATTCAAAGTTGATAATGATATACTAATAATAGCAGTATTAGTAGATAAAAGGTTTGAAAATCCTATTAAAACTCTAATAAGAGAAATACAATCCAATCTTGTTTCAGAAGTAGTTTGGTTTAAGGTAAAATAAAATTATTTTATTTCTATTAATGACCTATTAATAAAAGATTACTTTAGATTAAGAATAATGACAAAACAGTCAAAAATTAGAAATATAGCTCATGATCTATCCATAAATTGGACAGCTATCAATTAATTTACTAATCATATTTTTAAATCTATTAAAGAAATACATTCCAATATTATAGAGATATTTGAATTTAGACCTTCTGATTCAAAAATCAAACTAAAATTAATGAATCTTAGAGATTTGTGAGTACCCACTGGATGGTTATTAGAAAACATTACAGAACTTGTTCCTTATAATAAAAAAAAAACCAATGAAAATTTTTGATCAAGAAATAATCTATATTTCAAAAATTATGGAGAAAGTAGTTCTAGTAACAATCTAATTCTACCGTCATCTTCTTTTATACCTTTATTCTCAAATAGAGATAATGAAGACAATGAAAGTATTGCTAGTGAAGAATCATTTGTCTCACATATGCAATCTTTTCTTTCTCAACCTCAATTAGTGGGAACAAAAAATATAAATATTTTAATTTTTTTATGAGATACAAGTAGTCAAAATCAAGAAAAATAGATTTACAATTCAGTAAACTCGGTTTTATATTCAATTTCTTTGAGAAATACTAGAAGAGATGATATTGGAAGTTTGGCTATAATCAACCAATATTAAATTAGTAATGATGAAGTAATTACATTTTTTAAAAATCAACCAAAAAGGTATTATAATTATGTTGAAGCATAATTTAGATTTAAAAAATATAAATCATACTCTTTAAATATTCTGATGATACTGGAGTTACTATTTGTAGTTATAAAAATAATGTTTTACCATTAGAAAATGGAAGCTAATGAAACACCTTATAACAGTAATATGAATTGATGGAAAAGAAACCATAATAGGATATAAAACAAAAAATGTTTTTATTTATTTTATGAATAAAAAATTCATTATCCCAAAAATTTTATGCTTTCCTTTTATACATGTTGATATGTTATTAAGAAATAATTTTATATACAATTATTTACCTTTTTGTTTGAATAACAAAAATATTATTTTTAGTATAAATAAATAATCTATAAAAATATTTTTAGTTAAAAATCATAAAAATATATGTGATTTTGATTTTCGACCAGAAACCAAGAAGATGTAAATTAAATCAATTAGTGAAACACATTGGTTATATAAAATTAAAAAAGAAATTAGTAAGGAGCCATTAAAATTATGGTGTAGAAGTTCTAGATTTTGTAGTTTAAAAATTTTTTATTCAAAGAAAATAATTAGAATAAAACCAATGATCTACACTAAATAAGATATAAATGAATTTGATATATAAATTAATGAACTTTTACAAAAAAAAAACTTATAGAACCACTATTAGTCCACATTCAAGTCCAGCATTTATGGTTAGAAATCATGTTGAACAAAAAAAAAAAAAGAAAAGCCAGAATGGTAATAAATTATAATTGGCTTAATCAAAACTTAATATTTGACGGATTCTTTATCCTTAGAAAAGATGTATTAATAACCTTAGCAAAAAAATGCTAAATATTTTAAAATTTTTAATTGTAAATAAGTATTTTGACAAATAATGCTAACTAAAAAATCAAAACCATTGATAGCCTTTAGTGCATCAAAAAGCCATTATCGGTGGAAAGTCATGCTCTTTAGATTTTGTAATGCACCACAAAATTTTCAAAGATAGATGAACACCATTTTTAAAAAATGCAAAGATTTTTGTATAATATATATTGATGATATACTTATATTTTTTGAAACATTAAATAAGCATAAGAAATACCTAAATCTTATAGCTCAAGAATTCATAAAACATGGTATTATATTAAACCCTAAAAAGATAGGCTTGAAAAAACTAATATAGAATTCTAAGGATTAAAGTTATCTACAGATTGTTTTACTTTACAAGATCATATTATAGTAAAAATTAAAAATTTTCCAAAACAATTATAAGATAAAAAAATAACTTCAAAAATTTTTAGGTCTTTTTTAATTATGGAAAACAATTTATTAAAAACCTTTCTAAAAAAGAAAAAGCTCTACAAGGAAAACTAAAAAAATGATATACCTTTTTCCTGGTCAAAAGATGATTATGATATTATCAAACAAATAAAATCAAATCTTAAATTTATATCTAAGGTATATCTTCCTGAACCAGGAGAATTACTTATTCTTGAAATAGATGTATCAGGCCAATATTGGGGATGTATACTTAAATCAAAGGTACATAAGCATGAGTTAATTTATGGTTATAATTTAGGAAAATTCAAACCAAATGAATTAAAATATGTTATACATGAAAAAGAGTTACTTGTTATAAAAAATGCTGTAATCAGATTTCATATTTACCTAGCAGTTGAAAACTTTATTATTAGAACTAATAATTAGGCGGTTAAAAGTTTCTTAAAAAAAAAGAAATTAAAAACTAATCTTAGAAGAATTAGATGGTATAACTTTTTATGCTAATATAATTTTTCTATTGAATTCATTAAAGGATATAACAATGTACTTGCTTAGTTTTTAAGTAGGCTTGATGGATTAAAGTAAAAAAAACCTCTAGAACAAATTGGTGAATGGACCACAGTAAAAAAGAAGCAACCCAAACAATGTTCTTTTCTTACACATGTTAATCTTAACTAAGAATTGAGATTTCAATCCTTTAACCAACCATTAGCTCCATATCCTAATCCGGGATTTTTTTTTATCCTTAACCATGCATATAAATGTCAGGAATTCCATCACAACTAATAATGAAACCTTACAGATTATCCCAACTTTTTCGGGATCCAACCTAATTGACTCTAATGTCATATTCTGAAATTCTCCAAAACACAAAAAATTTGTTAAAACCATAACAAAATTTTTCAAAAATCAAAGATTTTTATAACCCAAGATTACCCCTTGAGTTATATAAACTCATAAATGAAGTTTGGAAAGCCTAACTTCAAAGTAGTAAATCAGCTTTTAGGAAAAACATGACTAAGCTTGTGGAAGAATTAACTAAATAGGTTAATAAATTCTAAAACTTTTCAAAATCTTGTTTTAAATAGTTTAACTCCAAGAGATTGGGAGAAACTGCAAATTTTTTAACATTATGAAAAAGAATACTCCCTTGAAGATCTAAATAATCTTTAAATATTTGTGATTTTCTCATAGAAGAAAAAAATCATTTCTTCTTTTCTTTTAAAAATTAAAAAAAATTTATACGAAAAGGCTAACAAGGTCTTACCCAATGAACCTTTTAATAGAATAAAAAATTCAATAACAGATGAAGTAAATCTTCTATTTCATAAAAAATTTCATGAATATTTTCCTTTTATATATTTAAAAAATCAAAGAATTTCAAGCAAATTTTTTAAAATTAAATTCAGATTAGATTATGACTCTTATGAAATAATCAGTATTAAAATGGGTTTTGTAAAAATAATTACTTTTCAAAATTTATTTTTTCATTTAATAAAGCATTTTTTTTTGCTTTTATTAAATCTAAAATATTTGATTTTGTTAAAAATGATGAATATTTTTCTTATGTGCATATTAGAATAACTAGTTCAGTAGGACTTTCACAGAGAAAGATTTTTTCAATCTTATCAAATTTGGGAAGTTCAAAAAATGCTTTGTAGATCAGATTTATTAGCACATAATGAAGATGAAAAAAATATAAAATTTGCTATTTCACAATTTAATGGGAGCAAGTTTATACAGTTTAAGTCGGAATCACCATGATAGAAAAAACAAAATAATTACTGAATGAAATTCTATCAAATTCATAGATTCCTTAAATCATTGTTACTACAGATGGTAAAAAGATTTTTGTGAAAAAATTTTATGATAAAAATAATCAAAAGCAAAAATTAAAGTGGTCAAACTTCTAGAGAAATTATCTAATGAAAAATTTGAATTACTTTCTTTTTTTTACTACTTAAGTATTAAGAAGGATGGAAGTAATGAAACAAGTTAAGAATAGCTTCATCGACATCTTTTAATCCAAAAAATGAAAAAACTATAAATATAGATAATAAAAAATATCGATAAAAAAAATAAGTCAAGAATTATATATCAATTAACACTTGTTAAAAATATGAAATTATCTAAAATAAAAAATTTGAATTACATTTTTTTTATTACTCCAGTATTAAGAAGAATGGAAGCAATGAAACAAGTTAAGAATAACTTTATCGATATTTTTTAATCCAAAAAATTAAAAAATTATAAATATAGATAATAAAAAATATCAATAAAAAAAAAGTCAAGAATTATATATCAATTAACACTTTTATTAAAAATACGATTATGTATTTATTAAATAATAAATTATGTTAGCAGTTCGTCGTCTTTTTACTAATTTTAGTCAAAAGTAAAAACTTATTGATATGTCATTATCCTTAAGTTTTGTCTAAGTCGGTAAGAAATTATTGATGGCAACAATAATGACAAGAATAAAAAGAGAAAAAGGAGAGGAATCGGCTGACTCTTTCTCCCCATTTCCTCTTTCTTCATTTTTCTCTTCTTCACTTGTAATTGGCATCACCAAATTTCGGTGGTGAACACATTGCTTGTGATTCTCACGTGGGTTGCTGTGATTCACAAACATTCACGTATGACAAAAACTAATTAAGGCCAAGTTGGGCAAAATTTTGGTCTGAAATAAAGGACAAAGACCAACTCAACATGAACAGACCCATAAATAGAAGAACTCATAAAACCCAGTTCATGGCCCAGAAAAAGTTGACGAAAACAAACAAAGGCACTTTGATTCGAGACATCAGCACTTAGAACTATAGCCTGCAACAACAACTACTATAGATTAATCCAGTGTTCTTCAAGGGTTTTGAGTTCTCAACACTCCCTTCCTTTTCTCATCCTTACAATTTCATTCGCCATTTCCTTGACATGATCCTCTCAAAACCACACTAAACCCAAAATCTGCAGCAAGATAACCATGTCGAACACCGCCGGATCAGATCTACTAAAAACCTTTAAACTCAAAACAAAGCAACAAGAACTCCTGATCCGAGTCTCAATCCTCTGTCTTGTCTACATCTTAGCCTTCATTACCCGTCTCTTCTCCGTCCTCCGCTATGAATCCATGATCCATGAATTCGACCCTTACTTCAACTACCGTACCACCCTTTACCTTACCCAAAACGGCTTCTACGATTTCTGGAACTGGTTCGACTCTGAAAGCTGGTATCCTTTAGGCCGAATCATTGGCGGCACCCTTTACCCTGGCCTCATGGTAACCGCCGCACTTATTTATCGCCTCCTCCATTTCCTTCGTTTCGCCGTCCATATCCGTGAAGTGTGCGTTTTAACGGCTCCGTTTTTCGCTTCGAATACGACCCTCGTTGCTTATTTCTTCGGGAAAGAAATATGGGATTCCGGGGCTGGGCTTGTTGCTGCAATTTTAATTGCTGTTTGTCCTGGTTACATATCCAGGTCCGTGGCTGGTTCTTATGATAATGAAGGAGTTGCCATTTTCGCTTTACTTTTCACGTTTTATTTATTCGTGAAGGCGGTTAATACCGGATCGTTGGCTTGGGGTTTGGCTTCGGCTTTTGGCTATTTTTACATGGTTTCCGCTTGGGGAGGATATGTTTTTATTATTAACTTGATCCCACTTTATGTGTTGGTGCTTTTGATTACTGGGAGGTATTCGATGAGGTTATATGTTGCCTATAATTGTATGTATGTTTTGGGAATGTTGCTCGCAATGCAGATTCGGTTTGTTGGATTTCAACATGTACAATCTGGTGAACATATGGCCGCCATGGGTGTCTTCTTCTTGATGCAGGTTTTGCACTTTATTTCAAGCTTCTTTTCTCTTTAGTCTCATGTAATGAATTTGTAGTAGTCTTATAGTTGTCTTAACAATTGGTGCTTGAAAAATGGGGGTAAATTTGTCTTGTTTATATAAGCAAAAGCATAAACTGGAAAAACAGAATTTTTGTGATATATAGTTTGGTCTATTTTAGTGGGAATAGAGTTTTTTATCTGTGAAATATTTTCAGGTAAGATAAAAAGTGTTGTCATGTTATCATGGGAACGGTTTTTGAGTGGGATATTTCTGCTTGGTGTTGTTCTGTATTTCTGCTCCTATTTATGCAAAAATCACTGCGAAGTGAAAAGGAAAAAAAACTAATTTTGTTTGTAAAATAATAATATGAAATTGGTTTGCAGAAATTTGTTTAGTGAATCTATCTTCCCAGTGTTGAGCTAGAAATAGAAAGTTGCATTACGCATGTTTGGACTACTTGTGCAGGTTTTCTATTTTTTAGATTGGGTGAAGCACATGCTTAGTGACACAAAATTGTTTCAAGCCTTTTTGAGGATCACCGTGACCTGTGCAGTAGCTGTGGGAGGTGTCGCCTTGGGAGTAGGCACAGTATCTGGCTATATTTCACCTTGGACAGGAAGGTTTTACTCTTTGCTGGATCCAACCTATGCCAAGGATCACATCCCCATTATTGCATCTGTTTCTGAGCATCAGCCAACAGCATGGTCATCTTTCATGTTTGACTTCCATATCCTGCTTTTCCTTTTCCCAGCTGGTGTTTATTTCTGCTTCAAACGGTTGTCAGATGCCACTATGTTTATCGTCATGTATGGCCTCACAAGCTTGTATTTTGCTGGTGTCATGGTTCGGTTGATTCTTGTTGCTACACCTGCAGTTTGCCTTATTAGTGCTATTGCTGTTTCTGCCACCGTGAAGAATTTGACTGTACTGTTGAGGTCGAAGAACAAGGTTGTCCAGACTGGTTCCACTAAAGGAACTAGCAGTGCAAAGGCCTCTTCTAAGGTGACTCCTGCCTGTCATTCTCTCTCTCTATTTCTCTTCCCTATCTCTGATATTTTGCTTGTCTGTCTCTTGTTATGCACATAGAATAATTATTGCTTTAGTTTTACTGTTGTTATGATCTCTCTCACTCTCTCAGTTGTTTGATCTGAATGTGCCTGTTATTCCTTGAGCTTCGAGCTAATGCTACTGAAATAAAAATGCTTGTAGTCCTTTGCCAAAGGAAAAAATTAGAACACTGAAACTTCAAGTAATAAGAATTTGTTTTTGTGCACTTATTTTAACTAGTAAGGAGATAATACTTGTTTCAACTATTTGTTTGATGTTATTGTTAATACTTCATGTCTATTGGATATCTTTGTAATGCATTGATGATAACAACTTATCATTCTAGACATAATTGGTGGAATTAACTGATTATTCTGCTTTGCTCTGGCATATTCAGTTGCATTATTTGGTTACCTTGGACATATAATGAGCTTTTCTTTCAGAGTTTCTTTCTTCATGTCAAGTGTGAAATGAGATAACTTGATTGGGAAGCTTTTGGTTTGTGATGTAAAGCCTACTAATCCCATTAAGCTGTTTGTGGGAGTCTCTCCATCTATCACACTGAACTGAAAAAAATTAGCCGTAATCATAATTTGACATCCTTGGGTTATATTATAAACAGGGGTCAGTAAGAAAAAGATATGTTAATTAATTGATAGTCCACCTGATTACTGCATTGTTATTGTGAATTTGAAGTTACAATTTACAGATGATCCGGCTGAATTAGCATGAAATAGTTCTGATTCCTATTCATTTTTTTAACCTTTTCTATCTTTTCCCAAGTTTCCTAAATACCTTAGAGAGGAAGGTCCTGCTTTGCAAATTCGTCCTTTACTCTTCTATTTTCTTTCCTTTCTTGCTTCTTCTTCCTTTCCAGTCCCACTGTCTTGTCTTGTAACATGTAACGTTACGCTTTAGTGTTACAGGATAAAGGTTCTGTAAATTGAAATCACTTAGATTTTGTGTCATAAAATATTATGGAAGGAGTTTCAGTAATGGTACTAATTAAGGATATATCTAGATATCTGTAACCAAACCGTTGGTTTGCCATTCTCTGGATCTTGTTATATGGTGAGGAAAGGAATGTAAACTCTGACATGTATTTCCTTCATTTTTAGTCAACATTCATATTTTGGTGATTTAATGTGCCACAGTTGATAGTTAATTTAAAGTTTTTTTACTTTTGTGTATAATTATTGGCAGTGACTGAACTTGTATTTGATGCATGCTTAAATGATCTTTGTTTGTATGGTTTCATGTATTGTTTTTGGTAGAAAACCCAAGCTTTTGATTGACTGCTTTTAAAATAATGTTCTTTCTAATAAGTTTATGAGTTAAATTGAATCATTTGGATTCCTTGTTTGACGATAATATGGTTTCCATTTCTGATATTCTCTATCTTTATTAATGTTTCCCTCTCTAAGTTAGGAAGCAAAGTGAATAATTTTGTGTCAACTCAGTTGATCTAAAGGTCTCCTATAAGATAAAACTTCCGTTGTTCTTATATTTCCTGTGACCAAAGGAGTTAGTGTTGTAAATGCTAGTCTTTAATTTGTTATCGTGCTTAATCTCATCCATTGCTTCTGTAGATCTATTTTGATAGCATGGGTTTTTGTTGGAAGATAAAGGCTTGACCAATTTTGTTTCTTCTATGTGGCAAGTGTAAAAAGTAGTACGTAGAACTATCTGGTGCCACAGGCCTTTATTATGTCTACGAGGTATAAAGAAATTCCTTTTTTTTTTGAAATAAAGGTATAAAGAAATTCCTAAATCATGTGATCAAGGAGTAGAAATTGCAGGTATTTCTTATAGTTTGTGTTTCTAGCCATAATGTTAGGGTTCTTTTTGGTTTGTTTGGGCTATACTAAGAAATAACCACTCTTGTTTATTTTCCAAATAGGCTTCCCTTGATCAATCCCAACCTTTCCAGAAAAATGGTGCTATGGCATTGCTCTTTGGTGCTTTTTACTTGCTCAGTAAGTATGCTACCCACTGTACATGGGTCACTTCAGAGGCTTACTCATCTCCTTCAATTGTGCTGGCTGCAAGAGGTGCCCATGGGAATAGGGTGATATTTGATGATTATCGTGAGGCATACTTTTGGCTTCGGCAAAATACTCCTCCAGATGCTAAGGTGATGTCTTGGTGGGATTATGGGTATCAAATCACTGCCATGGGAAACAGAACTGTTATTGTTGACAACAATACTTGGAATAATACACATATTGCTACTGTTGGGCGTGCAATGTCATCTTATGAAGATGAGGCATATGAGATAATGAGATCACTTGATGTGGATTATGTTTTAGTTGTCTTTGGAGGTGTTACAGGTTATTCTTCTGATGATATTAACAAGTAAGATTGGAAATCACTCTCTCCTATTTTAGTCATAATTTTTGTGTGTCTAGCTGCAGCTCATCAGGCATTGTGTGAAAGATGCCTTGAATGGTTAATTGTTCTTGGTTCTTTGCTTTAAATCATGAACTTTCATGCCATTCATACTGGGATAGTTGGATTGGTGGTGTAGTCTGATTGAATAATTAACACTGGTCTGTACGGTTAAAAGTATGACAATTAGGGCTGGATCTCTCACTCTGTCTTTGCCTCTATCTCTATTTCACTCATTTACTGTGTATGAACAGTGTGCATAACATAAGAGATTGCATGAAAATCTGCTTTGATTGTTTAATGATTATTAGGTTATGTTTGGTGTACAAGAGTATGATAGGATAGGATAAGAGGATATTATGAATAGGATTAGAATAAATAATGTCATTCTATCTTGTGTTTTATGTGTGCAAAGATTAGGATAGGATAATTTTATTTATTAGTCAAAATTACCCTTTCTCAAAGTTTATACAATTTAAATTTTTTATGCAACTTTTAAGGGTATAATAGGACATGTAAGTTTAATCTCATGAATTAAAAATAATAGGATGATTTAATCCTCCTTGCAATTGTACCCCTTTCTTTAGATATAAACTAAACATGGTATAGGATGATTACATCCTATCCTATCTATCATCTTATTCACCAAACATGACCTTAGGTCTTTATCTTGAATTATGAAGACTGATGCTTTTGTAGTTTGATTGATGGATGTATTTAAACCATTCTTGGTACATGAGCAGCAAAAAGAAGATGAAAAAGGAATAGGAAATCATATTTGTTTTGAGTATGTAGAAGTGGTTTTCTACCATCTAGCATTTTGAAAATTGTTTTGAATGGCCATTTGTCAAGACAATTTTACCTAGCAAGTTTCTTCCTATATTTGCACAATAGTTTATACTCTATGCCAGCACAATTGTACTCTAATTACATTTTATTGTGAAATAGATTTTTGTGGATGGTGAGGATTGGAGGTGGAGTATTTCCTGTAATCAAGGAACCTGACTACCTTGTTAATGGTGAATATCGTGTTGACAAAGGTGCAGCTCCTAAAATGTTGAATTGCCTCATGTAAGTTCTTGAAGTTGTTATTTCTCTCTTTCTTTAGTACTCTCTAACAGGGATGTCAATTTTACCTAAACTTGTTGGAAAACCTAATTTTTTACCTAATGGAGATGGGGATGGGTATTTTGGGAATGGGGATGGAGATGGGATGGTTATGGTTTTAAATTTTTTATCAGGTACAGGTACGGGGCTGGGTAATATAGCACTTTTGCCGTACCTGTACCATATATATATATATTTATATATATTTAATAATTTAATTTTTTATTTAATAATATAAATTTTATTTAAGATTTATTGGAACTAATATATTTGTGTTTAAAAAATTCATATTTATAAAAAATTACTTAAATATGCAAGATAAAAATAAAAAAATAAATTTTTTTTTTATTTTTCTAAAAAACCATGGTAGGGGATTATCCATACTTGTTAATACCTATGGAGATGGGGATGGAGATGAATTTGAAATACTCGTTAAGTATGGGTATAGGGATGTGCATAATATAAGAAACCAGGGATGGGATGGGGAATGTTCTTCTCTTCACATATCCTACCTATGACATCTCTACTATAATGCTTTTGGGTGTTTAAAAGTTTTGTTCATATATATATGTATTTATTTATTTATGGTTAGGTACAAGCTATGTTACTATCGGTTTGGAGAGCTGGTGACAGAATATGGCAAACCTCCTGGGTAAGTTGGCATTTTCAAGTTGTTGGTACTAAAATATGTGCACATATGAAAATGATATATTTTATCTATTATAGCTATATTTGCTAAATCTCTACCATTGTTTCCTGATATGGCAGCTATGATCGTGCGCGAGGTGTTGAAATTGGAAATAAAGACATTAAACTTGAGCACTTAGAAGAGGCATTTACGACATCTAATTGGATAGTTCGTATTTATAAAGTTAAACCACCAAATAATAGGTGGTAAGAGTTTCTGCTTCCAACTCTCGGATCTTGAAAAGGACATGGTAGATGTAATTGTGCTGGAGTCTTGGAATATAGATTAGCTGTAGCAACCAAGCATATTTTCTTGAGACTGAGTTGGTTACAATGTTCAAGGCTATTAGGTTTTCTACAACCCCATTTTTGCAGATTTGATACATTGGCATCCCCTTTTCACCTATTTGGTTAATTAATATCCATCATATCAATGATAAACTGTCGTTCAGTTCCTTGATTATTTACCACTTTGTAACTGCCTTTCTATGAGAGGTGAAGAAATGAACGTTTCTTAGTATGTCTCAATTTGAAACTATTAAGTTAAAACTTTTAGTAAACGTCTGAATGATTTGGATTGAAATTTAAAATTTTGTGACATTTCCTCAATTGTACCACTAATCTTCGATCCTTCCACAAAATTTCATTTTTATTTCTTACGACTTTTTTGAATTCATTTAATATGAAAAAGATGTGCTACATGCCGTTCACCTCAACTTCACAGGGAAAATTAATTTGAGCATCCACACATGCTATGCATGGACCTTTTATAAATGACTTATTGCCCGATGTGCGATAATGACAACATATTTCATGTGGAAAGAAAAAGAGCATGATAACAAAACTTGTACCCATGACTGGAACACATGGACTCCAGCTCAGAAAAAGGAGAGGGTTCAAAGAATTGATTCTCTTTCTTGAAAAGTGAACTGTTATTGAATTCTAATTTTGCTTTGTATCGTATTGATGATTACTGGGCAACTCCTCTAATTTAAGAATTGTAACATACTATATAATGTTCCCTGTTCAACAAATAAAAGAAACAAATACCCCAAAAAAAAAAAAAAAAACAAGAAACCAAAAACTAATTCTAAAAACCGAACCGAAGAACCCTCTGCATGAAAAGTCTCAAATAAATGGCCTCCTCTGCCTGACCTTAGCCATCCATCAATGATAGACCCCACCAAATTCACAGCTTCCTCAAGCTTCCCTTGAGCATTCACAACAACATAATCAAAACTCTTCACAAACTTCACCTCTTCTCTAGCAGTAGCAATCCTGACTAACAATTCCTCCTTACACAGTCTTCCTCTCAATCAGCCTCTCTTCAAGTGCCAACTCACTCTCAGCCACAAAGAATTTCAACACCTCAGAAACCCCAAGAATCTTCCTCAATGTTTCAAATATCCACTTCAATACAATATCACACCCTTTAGCATAAGCTCCCTCATTTGCTTCTTCGGTATTCCTTTATGATCACCATAAACTAAGGCATACTCCAAAAGCTCATCTTTCTCAACCCTTGAGAAAAAACTCTCTCTTCCTTTGACCCAAAATAATAATCTTTCCCATTAACTTCACCAGGCCTCATTCCTCTACTTGTAGCAGTAACAACAAAATGAAGATTTTCTCTAATTTCTCTCAATCTTTTGATGACTGCTTCTTTGCCTGCTCCACTTGCACCACTTATGACAATGATTAGAGGATTTGGGGTGGGACAAATTGAGTCGGAGCAAAAAGAAGAGCCTAAAGAAGACTCCAAAGCACGAAATAACTCTGGTTTTGACGCTTTGTCAAGGGAAGGTTTTGAGGCTTTATCAAGGGAAGAAAAGGAATGAAACCTTTGGGTATCAGCCATTTTGGTGGTTGAAGTGAAAATGAGCCCTTTGGAAAGAGTTTGGCCTGTTTAAAACGAGGACTTCCTGGGGAGGGGAAGGGAGAGGGGTTTGGTTACAAAGAGATTTGCGGAGTCTAAAAAACACGAGGGATTTTAATGGAGTGCTTCTATTTACATTTTTTTAATCTACACTCAGTTACTTATTATATTCCACGTTCAAAATTTAAAAATTATATTTTATTTAATTCACTATAATGATATTTGATACATAAAATAATAAATAAAATAATATGATAATTATTTTATATTATATTTAGTTTGTATCTAATTGAAAGAAATATGATTACAAAAATAATTATTATCCTTTAGATCTAAGATAATTCAATCATTTCAAAATAAAGAGAACTATTTTTAATTGATGAGATTAAATTTACATGTTTTATTGTGCCCTTAAAAATTATATCAATAATTTAAATTTTATAAATTTTGAAGAAGGATAATTTTGATTAATAAATAAATTATCTTATCTTAATTCTTGCACATATAAAACATAAATTAGGATAATATTATTTAATTTAATTTTATTCATACTATCATTTTATCCTATCCTATTATAATTTTGTGTACTAAACATAACTTTATAACCTATAATCCTAAACCTTAAGATCATGTTTGGTGCATAGGATGATGGATATAATAAAATAATAATTATCTTATATTATGTTTGGTTTGTATTTAAAGAAATAGCTAGGATTACAAGAAGGATTAATCATCCTTTTGGTATAAGATGGTTCAATTTTTTTAAAGTGAAGAGATTTATTTTTAATCTATTAGATTAAATTTATATGTTCTATTATACTCTTAAAAATTATATCAATAATTTAAATTGTATAAATTTTGATAAAAAATAATTTTGATCAACAAATAAATTATCCTATCATAATTCTTGCACACATCAAACATGAGATAAGATGACATTATTTAATCTAATCTTATTCATAATATCATCTTATCCTAACCTATTATAATCTTGTATGCCAAACATATCCTAAACACCTTTTCACTCTTCACATCTATCACACACATTTCTCTCTAAATAGATTCTCTCTAAACTCTCAAACCCTAAATCCTAAAATTCAAACCTTAAATCATTGAGTTTTAGAGTTAATCAAATCACCAAACTTTAATTTAGAGGTAATTTATCTTTGATTTTATTTGATTTTGATTAAGTTCTTTGATTACGTTATGGGTTTGATTTGAATTATGCGTGATATAGTCGATTCTAGATTTGAATTTTTGAAACTTTTAAATATTTTAAAAAATTTAAATCCAAAAATTAAAGCTTTTAGAAAATTTTGGAGTCTGAGAACTTAAAAATCATGAAACTAATTTCCAATTTAATATCTGTATTAATATATATTTTTATAGTATTGATTATAAGTATAAAACATATTCAGTGTAGGGTTAATTTGCATATTTGCTTTGAATTTGTTGGAATGAAATATTTGAGAGACAAAGTGTTAACTATTTCTTCTATGTAATAATAGATATGGCACAAACGAGAAAAACTGGTGTTTGTAGAGGTAGGGAACGTGTTATAGCTGACACTCGATTGTGTTTGACTATCACTAAAAGGAGATGATGAGTCGAAAAATATGTGGATGACTCCATTGTTGACAGAGCATGATATTATTCTTGAAGACAGACCTCCCACCTAGCAACGTGAAAATAAGGGTGGAGATGATGCAAAAAAATTGATTGAGTCTTTTTTTAAAGGGCTGATGAATGCTTCTATCCTTAAGAGTCTTTTCAATCACAATGATGCTTATAATTTATTCTTGTTACTTAAGATTTGTAAAGTTAATAACTAGTTTTTATTTATAAGAATGAGTTATGTTGAAATCGATCAATCATGTGACAAAGTTACAACAATAGCCTCTAGATGTTTCCCGTTAGTGTATCCATGCACATGTTATTTAGTCATGGTTGCAGTTATTAATCGATTACATCTGTCGTTTGTCCAAGAATACAATAATGTTCATAATTGTTGAAAGGTGCCAACCTAAGATGAACACCTTTCTCTTACCATTTGATGAAATGACAATCACACTAAATGATGAGTCATCATTCGTAACATGTCAGGGTAGCCATGGTTTCTCATCAAACTCATGTGATGGTTGATGAGGTGAATGCGATGCTGATGAGTTACTTAAATTGTAAGAGGCTGAGACAACCAAGCCAATGAGATAAATTTTATCGGGGTGCAGTAGTTAAATTGTGGTGGTTGTGGAATACATTTGAAGATACTAGGGATATAACTTCTAATTAAGGTGTAGAGTGTGCGAGTAGGCTTTTTTACTCCATCTCTTAGGGTATACTCTGTTTATTAACAAGAGTAATGATAAGGTATTAGTAGCATACTTATCCTTTATGGGTGACTTCAGCTAGACTAGTAGATATACTTGAAGAGTAGTTTTGCTAGCATATTTATATAGGTAGCTTGGTGTAACGAGCAGGTCTGGCATTCATCAAATTGTTGGATATATAACGTTTTTTCAAATATGATCTTGTTTTAACTTTTTTATTTGATTCAAAAAATATTTGAATAGTGATGGTTCATGTATTTGATGTAGGCGTGGATTTATAAGCAATTTCTTTAACTATGTTCAATAGTTATACTGGAATATTCTAACACTTAGCCTAGTGCTCTACAATAAAGGCCTTATATATTTGTCGATAAATTACAGTGATTATGTTAGTAATTGAATGACTTGTGACCAAACAAGGTATGCTCGTAACCTTGTAAAACAACGACAACAATACCCATTGTATGAGGTTACTTTTTTCTATGTGTTTGAAGTACAGAGTATCATTAAACCTTATCATTTAGAGAGGGTTATACAATGATTTGGTTTCATAACCATTCTTCTAACCATTTTGGTTTCATCTTGAGTTAATCAAGGTTCATCATTCAGTACCTATCAAGTGGCATATAACTTTTTAAACAAGTTATAAGAGAGACGGGATATGTATGTCTTGCATGAAGAATGTTAAAAGTGATGATGTCAAACACTAGGCAAATGTTCATTGGATTGTGATGCTTTGTATGTATCCATTTCATATCAATGCATTCAAAATTTAGAACGAGGTTTCAAATTTCGATCATTATTAATCAATAAAGAGCTTAGCAGTGAAATTATGGGTAGTTAATTTATTTGTTATTGTTGAGTTTTAATAGCAATTATGTGTTATTGATAGTGATTATCTTGTTCAATGTGTAGAGTCGCATATCAACGATAATGTCATTTATTAAAAGTGTTATCGTTAGTGGATTAGATCAAAATGTGGTTGAATGTAAAAGAGTGTTATTTAATGTATGTGACCTACTGTTTGAATCCTCAAAGGTGGCTAGTATCAGTTAGTCTAGACCAGCTACTAGTAATAGTCAATATAGACCACCTATATTTGCTTGCTCCCCACCCTTAATATTGACAAGATCATTGCCCTTAGCAACACCGTTTGTGCCCACTCGCTCTTCACCCAAACAGTAACATCACCGAAAACTCAATCACCAACTTTAGTTTAGTCTACACCTAGACATGTTTATTTGCGAAATGAAAGGATAAAAGATTAAGACTTTAGTTATAAGTTTTTGTATGACATATATTCATGCATAGTTTTTGTCTTTTGAAATGTTAAACATTTTTCTTTTTTTGGTATTTTATGTACTTATATAACAATTAATAAACATATATGTTGTCATCATATAATACATACATGTAACCTTCTATATGCGTAAACACATATGGAATCTCCTATTTGTGTAAACACATACATGTAATACATATGCCTTTAAATCATACTTGGACAAGGTTTTGGGGTTTAGAGGTTGGGATTATGGTATATGGTTTGAGGTTTATGTTTAAGATTTAGTGGCTTAGGTTTGTGGTTAAAGGTATAGGGTTAGGGATTAAGGTTTATGGTTATAAAGTTTAGGGTTTCGGAATTAAGGTTTACAAGCTTTTAGGTCTTTAAACTTGTCGATATGCATTTTCGAAAGCTTAAACAAAAACTAAGTAGGTTAAAAGGCGATTTACAAAGGTTAATTAAGTAATTTTATTTGGGGGTATTTTTGAAATAAAAAATTTTAGATGTAGCTAAAAAAATAAAAAATGCAAATAGAAGCTCCTATTTTAGTTTAGTTGAGATCCAAGATGAATGCTAGATAAGAAAATATAAAAAGGTTTCTATTGTCATTTAGGTATCCTAGGGTTTGGAATTTGGATTAGTCTGAGCATTTTGAGTTTTGATTTGAGTTTTCTATAAGATGAATAGATGATGACATATGTGTTTGGTTTCAAATTGTCACAACTTAATGTAACTAGAAGAGAGAAATTAAAATTGAAATGACTTAAAAAAAAAGAGAAATAGAGAAATAGAGTAGAGAAAAGAACAAAGAATAGTGAAGAACTTGTTTTTCATTCCATAATTTGAGTTTGCTACAAAACAATTATTTATAGCTACACACGTGTTACAATTTTTCTATAGTGCCATAGTAGAAATCATAAAAATGCTATGCAAATATTGATAAAAGACTAACAGCTGCCATAACATATTATATGATAATTTTTTACATAAAATTTAATAAAAATAAGCTAATGGTCAGTTACCAAATCATCTTTGACTGTTGCACCTTTATTCTTGTTTATATTCACAAATTTAGCTCTCTTTTTAGCTACTAAGTTCATTCCTAGCTTAGCTTTAGCTAAATTCAGCTTCATTTTCATCTTTTTTAACTTAGCTACTAACTTTTGATTATGGCCATCATCTTGCTATTGCCCTTTCCTATTTGCTTCATCATATTACCCTCTTTTTTAGTGGATCATTGTCCTTAAAGATCAAATGTTGGAAATTGAATTGAGTATTGTGAAATCTTCCTAAGTAGCACTTTTTGGTCCCAAATGTTTCTATAAAAAATGGTTGCCTTAGGAGTTCTATGTAATTTTTGAACTTGGTCCAAATAAAGTTTGGCTATTTCAGGGGCAGTATATAGATGAGATAAGGGTAAAAAGTGAACATTGTCATAACGTTCAAGTCTAGAAAACTATCCATTAAACATAAAAAATATGGAGTTGCTATCAATCTTTGTTATCTAAGTGTAATTGGTCACTTATGTGAATCTATCCTTTTTAAGGTTGTCTTAAACTTGACTAAGGATTTCTAAGAAGAATAGGCTCTAGTTTACATCAAAAGAACTAAGTTTTGGAGTTAGTTACATGCAAGAAAGGTTTTAACACCTCTAAAATGTCCAAAATTGATAATAAATTAATCACATGTTATCTTATTTATGCCCTAATTCACATGGTTTTTATTCCTTTTTATTTATTTACAAAAGTATTGTCATACAAAAATCTTATCAAAATATCAAGGAAAAATTATGCGATAATATCATAATCAAAACATGCAAAGTAAATCATACAAAATAAATCATATAAAAATATTATAATAGATCATGTAGAAATAATCATGTCAATATATAATAAATCATGCAAATAATAAATTAGATCCATGCAAAATATCATGCAATTATAATTATTCATGCAAAAGTATTATAATAAATCACGCAAAAATTAGAAGTTCTTTTCTTTTTTCATTATTTTTCAATCAACTAAAAGCAAAAAATTAAAGAAATCAAAATATAGATGAAAAAAAAATAGAAACAAAAAAAAGAAATACAATAAAAAAAAATTACCAAATCAATCGAGTTGGGTTAGATTTTCAACTTACGGATCCCTTTTTGTTGGGTTCAAAATGCTACTATTTTAAGCTTAGAACAAAACCTAAAAAATCATATTATTCCTTTATTTCCCATTCTCTACTTCCCTTTCTACAAGTCCCAAACCTCTTATTTCTCTCTAAACTTGTTTAACCAGCCAAAAACACCAAGAACAAATATCCAGTTTTTTATGAAGCCTGCCACAACTTCTGTCAATTACTGCTTTACAATGATACCATAAAAAAAACCACCTTTAAACTCCACTTGTTCTCATTTTTTTTTAAGTTGCTCTTTCCAAATATCCCTGCTAAAGCTTAAATTTAAACGTGAAGTTAAAAACCACCCACTATCGTCTCTATCTTTTTTTGCCAAGAGCACAACCCGAAGTCAACTAAACCCAAAGCTACCTTAAACTCAAACTGCCAATGTCATTCTTTCTCTTCTAAAGACTACCTAGACTAGACCCAAAACCCAATAATTGAAGTGTTGTAGCCACTTTCACCATTGTTGACCATCGTAAGCCTCGACCATATACCAGGAAACACCAGATTTTCCTTTTTCTTCCTTTCTACCCCTAACTCACTTTAAGAACAAAACCAAACCAAAAATAATCTTAACCTAGAGATTGGTAAGGTTTTTTTTTGTTGATTTGATGTTTGTCACTAATTTGTCATGTGCTGTCGTCATTTTTAATAACTAATCAACCAAGTCTATTTTTCCTCTGTTAGCTTTATAGGTTAGATGGTTATCTAAAAGAGGGGTGAATTGGATCTCTCCAAATTCTTCCCAAATAATGATTTCAATATAGTTGAATGAAAATTAAGACAATAAGCTCTTTTGATGAAAATATAATGAAGGTAATAACAATCAATAAACTTAAAATCAAATATGAATAATAATAAATTATAAGGAGATATGGATAGAGAAATCAAACACAATGATTTATAGAGGTTTCGTCTTTCTCCACAAGACACCTATGTTCTCTCTTTTGATTGTCCACACCAAGATTCAAATCCACTATGTGTTGATGATTACAAACAAGCTTCTCCAAGTTTTACAAACTCAACACAATACATTCTTAAGGGTTATCCTCTCTCTTAAGCTTATAATCACACAATAAAATTTCAAGCGTTTGGCAAACTCTAAGAACCTTTTAAAGGTTGGATATTTGCTAATTTGAAGTATACAAACGTATAGACAAGACAAAGATGAATGAATAAAAAAAAGATAATTTGGATACAATGAATGCAGCAAGGATATAGACTTTGAAGCTCTAAGAACTCTTGATTATCTGAGAAAAAAAATATTGCTTGTTAGCTCTTGCTCTCTTGATTCATCTTGATTCCTCTTGCTTCTTGGTGTGTTGGAATGCCCAATTTATAGAGAAATTAAGAAACTATCCATTGGGGAAGCTTGGAGTGAAGAAATGCTCATTGGAATGATGAAAAAGTAGTTGTTGGAGGTCTTCACACCTAGAACCGATCGATCCCTTATTGAGGGGATTGATTGGTTCATGTTGATTTAAGCACGATTTTGTGCTTGAAAAGCCTTACCCGATCGATCCCTTTCTTGAGGGGATCGATCCCTTTCCTGGGTGATCGATCCCCTATGTAGGAGGATCGATCCCTTTTCTGGATTTTCAGCTTGGGGGGCATTCTATTTGAGGAAGCAATCGATCCCTTCTAGAGGGGATCGATCCTGTCTAAGCTGGTGGTTATTTCCCATTCTGTACTTTACCCACTAATTTGATCATAACTTGAGTTATACAAATCTAAATCATAAAATGTTTAAAGATTTAGAAACTAGACTTAAAGATTTTCGATCCATATAAAGTTCATCACCTAATTCACTGTGTACGAGTTATAGTGGATTTTCAAATTTACCCCTTGTGCAGTTTTTTGGACAACTGTAGTGTGTCTAGTAAAAATTCAAAATCTTTTCTTAAAAAATTTGGATTTTCATTTTGTTTGATCCATTAGAAAGTAGACTCAAAGAGCTTTCCAACCATATAAAATTAAAGTATTAAAATCTTATGAATTTATACAGAAAAATAAAATAAGTTCTATGTTGGAAAACTTTGTTCTTGTAAAAACAACTTTTCTAACTTAATCTATTTCCCAAAACCAATATTATCAAAATTGTATTAAGTCCAAAATGAATAAGTTCACTTTAAAAACAATAATTGGACTTTCATTTAAGCTCAAATAAATAATCTTTAAAGGTAGATTTGGTTTGAGATATATGACACCAAGAAATGTTTGTTTAAACTTTGAAAATCATATTATTTATTTAGTAGCAAAATATAAAACTTAAGAACATGTACTAAATAAATCTTTTTCAAAATCTTGATCAAGTTTATTTAGCTTTAATATTTTGTCATTTCAAAATAATGATCAATTCAAGACTAACACCCTCATCAACGTTTTTATCAATAATCTTAAGTAGTTGTTGTCCTTCATCTTCTCACTCATTAAAGAGTTACAAATCTTTATTCTAGTTCTTATGCAGAAAAGACTCATCAGTTTTACTTTCACATAAGCTGTCATCCTAATCCTACCACCATTCATGGATTGAAGGAACAAATCTACATAAACTATTGAACATTGACTTGTTTGACACAACTTGTTTAAAATGAAAAATAGTATCTATATTTTCCATAAAATCAACCAGCTTTTTAAAGTATGTCAACGAGCTTATAACCTTTAATACTAACTGGACTATTACTTTTGGATTTGCATGAAGGAACTTGTGTGCAAATCTGATAAAATGCATAATTAGAGAACTAGTATAGATAGTTAGTATCATAACATATAGATCTGTAAATCTATAGCTTAATTTGACTTTAGAAGTCATCATCATTTTTTTTATTAAGGTGTGATTAGCCACCTAGTTGTAGCTGTCACTTTTTAAAGAGAAATCTCAAGCTTAACTTAGGTATGTTAAAAAGGGTAGATTTATGTCTTACAAAACCAAGACTAAATTTGAAAGTACGATTATATGTGAAGAAGTTTATAGCACCCTCACAATGCTCATCAAATGATGGTACCTGTTTGATTTCATATTATCCAAGCTTTAAAATATGTTTGTAATTTATCTAGTAAATTTAATATTAAAAATTGATCTTAAAATTACTCCAATTGTTTGGTAATAATTTATGATAATTTTATTACCTTAAGAGTATTCATGAAAACTCGTGTCCCATTTTAAAGAGGCTTCGTCGTCGGATTCATTAACATATTTTCTAAAAAATCATTTTTTTGAAATCAATCAATAAAATCTCCCAAACGTTTGGTAGGATTTATATCAATGCATATCTCTCAATCATTTGGTGGGACCTATTCTAAATATGCTTCGTCATCAGATTTATTAACATATTTTTTAGGAAATTATTTTTTGAAATCAATTAATAAAATCCTTTAATCGTTTAGTATGATTTTTTATCAATGCATATCCTCCAATTGCTTGGTGAGTTTTTTTAAAAAAATTTTTTATGAAATATTTTTTTAAAAACAAAGTCATTAAATCCTTTAATAGTTTGGTAAGACTTAACAAAAGTTTGTAGGATTTAAAAATAATTTTATTTTAAAATAATTATTATAAAATTTTCTAATCATTTGGTAGAATAAAAAAAAATTCTTGAAAATATTTTTTAAAAATAAAAATTTATTATGAATTTCTCCAATCGTTTGGTAGAAATCATAATTTAAAATTTTTAAACCCATTAAAATCTTCCAATAGTTTAGTAGGGTTTATGAATTTTTTAAAAACATTTTTAAAAATATCAATAAATAAAATTTATATAAATAAAACAAATAATAAATAAAGAATATAAAAAAACAAGTTAAAACCAATTGAAAATAAATAACATAAGATACAAAAAAAAATCAATTATAAAATGAAATAAAATAAAAAATAATTTATCAAAGAGAATGACTTGGCTTGGCTCGAAGAAAACAACTTGGCTGTAGAAAGAAGGATAAACTAGAAGGATGCAGCTTAAGCTTGGCTTAGCAGCTCGATTGGCTCAACATTGGCAACTGGAATGGGTCATCGATTCGGATCATGAATGGGTCAGGTTGCTAAATAAAAACTTGCAAGTTGGCTGACTTAGAAAACCCGAACGTCGTTGTTTTTGGTCACTATAAAACTAATTTTTTTTTCAAATTTCTTCTTCTTTCTTTTTTTTTTTCCTTTTTTTTCTTTTCTCATCTTCTGTTTTTCTTTCTAGATTCACTATCAAGCACTGGGTTTTGCAAAACTTCATCAAAGTGATGTTGGAGCTCAATCATGATCTAGGTTTGTTGTTGGAGTTTTGGGGATGTCATCGAAAATTGGAAATGGTTGCTTAAGGTTTGACTAGGATTTGGAAATATCCTACTGAAAACTAGGAACTCACATAAAAAAATCATTGAGAATTTTGAATATCGCTGAAAAATTCAACCAATTTATGAAATTTCCAGAAAATACCCAAAAATTCACCAAAAAAATGCTATTTTAATATTATGAGTTCTTGTTTTCTCCAAAATCAAGTTAAAACCTCCAAAACTCCTAAAAAAGAATTCTTATAAAAAACTGTTATATTTTATCTCTGAATTCTTCACTTTGATTGTTGCCTATATTTTTTACGAATTTTCTAACCTTTCTTGCCTTCAGATTTTTTTTCGACTTATGGCTTGATTCTTTTTAATTCATCCTCACAAAGTCTTTTTATAAGACTTGATAGGAAAAAGTTTTCTTTTTGGTTTCAATCTCCTAATCAAATTCATCTTTAAATTTTTAATCCAAATCCATCTCTCCAACCAATTCTCATTTTCAATAAAAACATTAGACTTTAAACTTGAATCAAACTCTTCCCCCCCCCCCCCCCGTTTTTTTAATTTAACAAAAAAGCAAATCCTATAAAATCAACCCCAAATAAAATGGGGTGTCTACAATTGTCTCTTTTTGCACATTTTTTGTGAAATAGAAATTGTGCAAAGACATAGAAAACTCACATATCCGATAACTAACTTGATTTTTTTTTGTTGAAAAGACTCTTTTAAAATGGACACTCAGACTTTTCGAATAATATAAAAGCTTTTCTAAATAGAGGCTCAACACTTTGAAAATATAAAAAGCTATTTTCAATAGAGGCTTAACAACTTTTTAAAAATATAAAGGCTTATTTCATCAGAGGTTCAATAACTTTTAAAAATACAAAAAATTTCTCTCAACAGAGACTCAACAACTTTTATAAAAATATAAAAGGCTCATCTCATAGAAGTTCAACAATTTTTAAAAATATAAAACTCATCCATAATAGAAGCATATAACTTTTAAAAATAAGGGCTTATTCTAATAGAGGCATATAACTCAAAACATAAAAGCTCCTCATAGATAGAGGTACATAACTTAAAAAAAAAAAAGCTTCTCCAAACAGAGGCACACAATTTTAAAAATAAATATCCGAAGGTTTATAACATTCATGCCCCAAAGTCTTAGAGAATGTATCTAAAAAAATTAAGAGATTATGCCCAGAGGTCTCATAAATCGTTTCTAATATTGAAAAATGCTCATTTGAACAAAGGCTCCACAATTTTAAAAATTAAAAAAATCTTTCTTGATTATGACTAATTTTCTCGAAATACTTTTTTTTTCAAGAAGGTTTATTCTCAAATAAGGATTTAAAATTCTTTCAGTAGAAAGTCTTAATATTTTTCTTCTCCATATAGGATCTTACAATATCCATGTTACCTAGATTCATGCACTAGACATTTCTAAATACAATGCATGCTATACAAATGTCAATTAACATAGTTTCAATTATGGTATATCGGTTTTCAAGCATTTTTCCTTTGGATCTCAAACTATTCAAGCTTCGAGCAATAAGACCAAATCGACTCAATTCTCTATCATTTTTCTCATTCATTACTAGCACCCATATTCTCTTTTTAAAGAAATCTTTCTTTTCAATTTTTAAATTCAGTGTCCTTACCAGGCCTAGAACATTTCATCTTTGCCTTTATCACTCTCAACCTTATCAAAGTTGATCATTTTATCTTAAATCAAATGTTGCATCTTATACTTCAGGACGGTGCAATTCACAATAGAA
The DNA here is from genome assembly GCF_002303985.1 of Durio zibethinus. The sequence goes on along the minus strand of NW_019168481.1, from coordinate 9,813,519 downwards.
TGATCAACATTTTCACAATAGTAATCACAATGAGCTATAAAATCGTACTATTTGGGATAAGGGAGCTTAAGTTGTTCAAAACGAACATGGGCGATTAGGTAATTATTGTAGAGTTTTCGATATAGCTCTAGATAAGTCATAGAGATAAGGTTAAAGATAGGCTTTTCTTGTATATTTTATGGCTTTCGTGAACCTCATATTGGGTAAGTAGGACAGATTGGAGGTTTTACAAAAAATTAAGGGATTAGGACCATACATATAAGTTTGTGGCCTAAAAGCTGGTTGATATATGGATAGGTAGGATGGTTGTGAAGTTGGCCGATATGGGTAAATATGGTGTTATTTATAGTGAGATAGGAGGTAGGGTAGACTAGTGGTGGATAGGGTTGCTAGTATTAAAACTATTATCTTTCAAAACTCATAACTTAAGCTTTAGTCTCTTTCTTCTTAGGTGTTTTTTTATTCAAAGATTTTTCTCCTTCCAACTTACCATTCTTGATGTCATTCTCAATGATTTCACCTGATATCACCATATTGGTAAAATTTTTATTTGTATTTTCTATCATCTTTTCATAATAGAAAGATTTCAAAGTGCTTAAAATAGCATTATAATCTTTTTTTTTTAGTTAAAGGTGGCTGAACTTAAACAACTATGTCCCTCCACCTTTGACATATGCCTTAAATGACTCGGTTGTCTTTTACTTCATATTCTATGAGAAAAGGCAATTAGGAGTTAGATTTATTATATATGGATATTAATTGATAAAGTCATGGGCTAGGTCCTATCAGAAGTGAATATGGGATCGATCAAGCTAGATATAACATCTCGTCACAAGGCTATCTTAGAATACATGCATCAAGAACTTTTCATCATTAATATAGGCAATCATTTTTCGATAATACATGGTGCGATGAGTTATCAAACACTTTGTACCATCATACTTATCAAACTTCAAACTTTGAATTTTGAATGAATAATAACATATGGGACTAAACAGAGCCTAACGACATCTATTGAGCCATAGAAACCGATTCTCTCCACTACTTGTAACTTTTTTTCGAGCCTGTTCATCTTTTGGCCAGCCTTTGAGTCCTTTAGTGACTTGATTATTTTTAACTTCAACTTATCTTTTTCGTTTAAATCATCTAAATCAGGGAACTGAATTGATTTTGAGGTTTTTTCCCCAAAGATTGGATTAACATAACTTTGAAACTAACTTTGTGCAGTAGTAGATTGCATTCCTGGGTTAGTGTATGAATAGGCCCCATGAAAGTTTGCTTATGCCCCTTGAACAGGTTGACCTTGATAAAGGTTGAATCATGAAGGGTACAAAGGATTAATTACATTCTGCACAAGATGCTCTGGTTAATTTGGAGCTTTTTTCACCCATTTTCCTTTATTCAACTTATTTAAGGCTTTCAAGATTTTATCCAACTCGCCTTTAAGCTCTTCTTGAGCTTTTTTCAATTTTATTAAAATGATTAGAGTTTTTTTTATTTCATTTGTTTGTCTTGAACTCTAGTGTTATATTGGTGGTGAGTGGGGTTTTTAAATGGTAGAGCTATCCTTGAATCTTAAGTAGCATAATTATTAATTAGGGGCTTATTTATGACTTAGTGTGAAAAGTAAAAAACTAATTATAAATGCAATGCATGAGAGATGATATTTACCCTTTGAAGAATTTTCAATAAAAATAAGCTTTCATTTATTTCACAAAAGTCTGTTTACATAGAATCTATTATCTTAATTTGAAAAAACATTTGACTTGTTCACATTAGTCTTTGGTCTCCTTAATAAAGTTCAACAAATGTTGTCCATACTTTTCTATTTTGGTGATTACTTCCTTAAGAGTTTCAACCCTTTCAACCATGTCCCATACCTTGATCATTGCCTTAATTATCTAGATCACAAGATGTTTTATGTACCTTTATTACCTTAAGTTTTCCATTTTGCCACACCGAACTTGATATGATAACTCCCTATGCTCTTTTGTGAGTACGATGATGTGATTCCCTTGTTCATTTAATTTTCATTTTAGAACTTAAATATATTCTCTAAGTGCTTCAGTTTCTTTTTAAGCTTCAGCACATCCATCTTTCTTATGAGAATATTCCCTCTTTAATATTTCATTTTTACAATCTAAATTGGTGATGTTTATTTCTTTGGCCTTTGCTTGGATGCATAACCTTTTGTGTTCTCGATGTGATTTCATCAACTCATTGAGGGCGGTATCACATTCCTATCTATTTTTTGGCCCTAGCCTTTTGTCTTTCTGCCTTAATAGTCATCTTTTTGCATTTTTGATACAGTTTTGATAAGTCGCTAATAGTTGTTTCTTATTCTTTAATGATTTTTTTTCATTTTGTACTCTTACTTCATTGCTTCTACCTTTATTTTCTTTTTTTTTTAATTTTTAGAGCCTTTGAATTTTTTGCTTCAATTTGTCTCTCTTAGACTTAAATTCTTTTCTTATAAGCTTTGACTTTGAAACCAATTCTTTCATATACTGTTCTACTGACTGGCAAGAATCTCTGAAAATGAATATAGCTTTTTCATCCTTTTTAACCCTTCATACCACATATTTTGAGGGTGACCCTATCATTGAAAGATCTAGGACTTACCCTCTTAAACTTCTTCCACGCCTTGATTATGCTATTGATCCTTTAAAAAGTTTTAAGCTTACCATATAAGCCATCTAATTGATTTAACATATGTGTCATAGGGACAATCTACTCAACTCCATATCGTTTTATACCATGAAAAGTGCATAACTTGTTGATACCCATAATCCTAAGAGTGGGACCTAGTTTCATCTCTATATTGATATAACATTGGTTCTCGACTTATCCATAAGGCTAATCATTGCACTTGACTACTTGTGAGCCCTTGTAGAAAACACTCCCATTCCTTCTTGGTCTTTGTTTGTGGCTATTTGCGTTCAAAGAATTTTCTAATAAGATTTCAATTACAAAAATAGAGTTTGTAAAAAGCACTATTTTTGCATGTGAGATGATTTTTCATCTATAGGTACAATAATAGCGTGCAACCTAGAAATCACCCTTTATCATTTCATAGATAATGATTCAATAACTTAATGGCTTTTGCCAAGATTGCTAGTGAAGGATTGTATCTTTTTTCTATTTGCTCAAATAAATCTACCACCTTTATCTCAAAATGGCCCAAGACTTTAGGAAAGATCACCATACCATATATGGCTAAGGCAAATACATTCAATTCCTAGTCATCATTTGGATATTTTGTAATGAAATCATGAAAAAACTATCAAAGAATACCCTTATGTGCTCTTTTTTCTTGATATGCGAATTTACAACTTCCTTGTTGACTTCTAAGATATAAGCTAACTTCTTCGATACCTATGCTTTTGTTTTTTCATATAAACTTTGTTTGGATGTTAGAGATGCATATCTACCAAAATTGAATACTCTTTTATGGTTGGCATCATATCCACTTTATTAAAGATAAAACAATAATATGAAGGGTCCCAGAACTGCAACATTACTTTTATAAGTGAACTCTCCACTTTCACTGATAAGAGGTGTGCAATATGATCAATTTTTTGACAGAAGGCTTATTGGCTTGACGAGCTCATGTTTTTGCATATGGTTGTTAAATCTTGTAGATCATTTTGTTCAAGGAGTAGTCAAACTTTTTTAGGTAGTGTAGAAATATAGTTAGGTGGCAAACAATCTCCTTTTTCTGTTAGAGATTTTTTGATTCAATCTTTAACTCATTAGATGCGTTGCATTTAGCAAACATGGACGAAGCTCAAACTAGACATTCTATAGGTTCCATGAAAGCTTTTTTGTTGGAAATGTCTTCAGGGTAAATATGTTATGTAGTCTATATATATGGTTTATGAATATGCATAAAGAAGAAAAATAAAGAAAGAAAATGGTTAGTTAATGAAATATAAAAAATAAGAGGAAACATGTTAGCACAAAATATAATAATATGATCCTAAACTCCAAGTCAATTCTAAAAGATAAAGGAGACATGGCTTTATCAATAGGTTAAGTTGATAAAGTTAACTATATGTGCTTTGGGTTAATTCTAGAGGTTTCTAAATTGTTCTTTACATTATTGTCTATCACAGACTAGTATGATACCCCAATCTTTACCCATTATAGGCTACAAATAAAAAGGGCTCAATTTGAGTGAAACTATTTTGCTAGCCTATGTGAAGATATGAAATCTCATGAAAGCATATGTATTTTACTCTCTCCTAAAGGACGAAGCTCAAGCATAGAGCTTATGTTATGTATATACACATTAATGACAATATATAATATGAAAGTAAAACACAAGGAACAAAACTAAAGTTTGTAAATTTATTAAAGTAGGCTTGGATAATATGAAGTCATTTATTGACTTGACTTTCTATCCTCGAGTAGAGTTACCAAACTATCATACCATATAGATCTGTAGACCTATAGCTCGACTTGATTTTAGGAGTTGCTACCAATCTTTTTTATTAAGGTGCGATTGACCACCTAGTTGAATTTGTTCTTTAAAGAAAAATTTCAAGCTTGACTTAGGTATCTTTAAAATGGGTTGATTTATGTTTTATGAAACCAAGGTGAGATCTAGAAGTATGATTACGTGTGAAGAAAGTTATAGCACCTTCACAACACCCATCAAATGATGGTACCAATTTGATTTCATGTTATCAAGTCTTAAAATGTGTTTGTAATTTACCTAGTAAATTTAATATTGAAAATCGATTTGTAATTTACCTAGTAAATTTAATATTGAAAATCGATCTTAAAATTACTCTAATCATTTAGTAGTAATTTAAGATAATTTTTTTACCTCAGGAGTATTTATTAAGACTCGTGTCTCACTCTGAAAAGGCTTTGTCTTCAGATTCATTAATATATTTTCTATGAAATCATTTTTTTGAAATCAATCAATAAAATCCTCTAATCATTTGGTAGAATATTATATCAATGCATATCCTTCAATCATTTAGTGAGATTTTTTATTAAAAATCTTTTTATGAATTTTTTTTAAAAAAATAAAGTCATTAAATCCTCTAATAGTTTAATCAGACTTAACAAAAATTTGAATATTCCTGGTAGGATTTAAAAATAATTTTATTTAAAAATTTTTTTATTATGAAATTTTCTAATCATTTGATAACATAAAAAAATATATTCTTGAAAACATTTTTTAAATAAAAATTTATTATAAATTTCTCTAATCGTTTGGTAGAAATCATAATTTAAAAATTTTAAACTCATAAAGATCCTCCAATAGTTTGGTAAAGTTCATGCATTTATTTTTTTAAAAATATTTTTTAAAAATATCAATAAATAAAATTTATATGAATAAAATAAATAAAAGTAAATAATATAAAAAAATGAAACCAATTGAAACTTAAATAAACAACATAAGATACAAAAAAAATTAATTATAAAATGAAATAAAATAAAAATTTTACTAAAGAGGATGACTTGGCTCTGCTCAAAGGAGATGGCTTGGTTGCAAGAAGAAAGATCGGTTGGAAAGATGTAGCTCAAGCTTACGTCAGCAACTTGGTTAGCTCGGCATTGGCAGCTGAAATAGGTCACCAGTAAAGGTCACATGCGAATTGGATTGCTAAATGGTAACACGTAGGTTGGCTAACTTAGAAAACCCCAAATGACATCATTTTTTGTCATTATAAAACCAAAATTTTTTCATATTTCTTTTTTTTTCTCTATTTTTCTACTTCTCTCTCTAGATTCATTATCTGGCATCAAGTTTTGCAAAACTTAACCGAAGTGGTGTTGGAGCTCAATCGTGATCTGGGTTTATTGCTAGAGTTTTAGGGATGTTGTTGGAAACTGGAAATCGTTGTCGAGGTTTGGTCAGGATATGGAAATATCCCACAAGAAATCGGGAACTCATGTCAAAAAGTTGCCAAGAAATTTGAATATTGTTGAAAAATTCAACCAATTTATGAAATTTCCAGAAAATACCAAAAAATTCACCCAAAAAATGTTATTTTAATCTTGTAAGTCCTTAGGTTTCTCCAAAATGAAGCTAAAACTTCCACCATTCCCCCTTAAAAAATTTCTAAAAAAAACTGTTATATTTTTTTTATGAATTCTTCACTTTGATTGCTATATATATTTTTTACAATTTTTCTAACCTTTCTTGCCTTCAGATTTTTTCTGCCTATTGCTTGATTCTTTTTTATCATCCTCACAAGGTTTTGTTACAAGCCTTGAGAGGAAAAGGTTTTCTTCTTGGTTTGAATCTTTTAATCAAATTCATATTTAAAATTTTAATCCAAATCAATCTCTTTAACCAATTCCTTTTTTCAATAAAAACATTAGACTTTTAAATTTGAATCAAACTCTTCCCTCATTTTTTTTAATTTAACAAAAAATTAAATCCTATAAAATCAAATCCAGAGAAAATTTGGTGTCTATAATTAGACAACACATATCCTTGCCATAATGGAAAATATAAAAAGCTTCTTGACCTATTCACATCCTTATCACACTTCCCAAAATCATCTAAGCTAATTGTCTAAGGCTACATATAACTAAGTCATACAAAAAACATATGTTGCATTCTTGCTTAAAGTTCCCATAAGACAAAACAAGAATGTTCTTAATAAAAAACCTATAAATGACCTCTTTATCCATGAGTTCCAAGAGCCAAGAAACATGCACATGGTGACATAAAAACAACCTCCCTTGACTTTCCTCTATCAAGATTACCTGAATACACCTCATCATCATATGTTGCCTTAATCAATTCAAAATCATAAATCTCAATGACCTACACTACTGTATTACCATTACTCATCCGTCACATTATCAAAAGTTTAAACCTATAAGGATCACATAAAACAATAGACCCACCTTTATTCACAAACATTATAAAATGACCCTTTCAAATGTTCCACAAGCATGACAACCTTTTTAAAGAAAGGTTTGATAAAATCTCTATTAACTACTACTTCAATAGACTTAAATTTATTCTTTTTAATTAATGTAAACACTTGTATGTGTCGAAGGTAAATAAAGCTATTTTTATTAGTATTATTATATTATTAGTATTATTTTATTATTATTATATTATATTGGAGTGTAATGTATTAATATAATGATATATTATTATTATTATTATTATTATTATATTGTACATAATTTATTAGTATTATTATTATTATTATTTAAAAAAAATAAAAAAGGTTTAAAATAAAAAAAAAAAGGGAAATTGGTGATCAATCTCAGATCCGTTGGAGCATGATTCTTGGAGATTCAATCACGGAGCATGATTCTTGGTGTTACAAATTTGTTTGGCATAATTCATGCAAAGAATCAACGAGGAGGAGCCTGAAAAATTAATCCACACCGAAAGCCAGCAGAGATATCCTCATATACAATAGATAGAAACATATACTCGAGATTCCAAGGAAAAAAAAAAAAAAAAAAGAAAGAAAAAAGAGGAAGCAGAAGACCAGCCCCACAATTTTCAGAAACAAAGTCAACAACCCTCTCCTTTTTATTATCTCTCCAACTGCAAGGATTTGCGGCGAGCAGGAAATAGCGCTCTTCCTTAGTCCAAACACTGGCAGTCCACCACTTGTAGGGATCCCTTACCCGAACTCAAGGCCTTCACTCTGCTGCGACTGTTGCCCGTTTCGATGAGATTGTGACTAAGTAGTTCTTGAAGAGGGTTCGGGACATTTCTAACAAATATTCAGTTAATGAAGAGGACACTAATGCTGTTTGGGTCTTGATTTCTTTTGAAGCTGTTATTGTTGCAGAAAGGTTGGGAAGTTTCAAAAATATCTGGCAATTGTATGCAATGGGGCTGTGACAAGGGGCATTAAATTGAGCTGGTGGTAAATCTATGAGTAAAGGTTGCTAAAAGTTGGTTCTATTGTGAAAAGCGGAAGACAAAGAGTGACGAGATCCATAGAGGCTCAACGCCAGATTCTGGGTTGTCGATTTTTTTAGCGTTCTTCAATCCTACAAAGGAGGCGATCTGTGGCAACAGAGAGGAAGAAGAAGAATTATTTTGGCCTGGAAAGAGTTATAAAAAACGGTGCCGTTTGGGGCTATTGAAGAACCAAAACTATTTGTTGCTTCAAATCCATGTGGGTACCCAATGACCGACCCGATTGTTTGGTGAGTTCTTTTTTCAATTTGTTTATTTATTATTTATTTTCTTATTTGTTATTTCAAGTGCTAATTGAAGTGAAAAGAAATAAAAAACTTAAAAAAAAAACAAAAAAGAGAATTATTTTTGTCACTGACATTTTTGAAAGAATATATTTCACAAAAAAAAAATTTTTCTAAAAAAAAATCTTTGTAAATAATGTTTTCAAAATAATAAATAAACAAAAAATTTTGAAAGATTTTATTGTTCTAATAAAATTCATAAATTATTTGGTAAAGTAAAAAAAAAATTGATGATGATCAGGGCTTGGACAATTTGAAATCAAATTGATATCATCTATTGAATAGATATTTTGGAGATGTTATAACATTTTTCATGTGCAATCGACTTTTGAATCTAATATCTGTTTTGCAGATCAATTTCAATTAGGTGACCAATCACTTAACTAAAAAAGATTAGTAGTGACTTCTTTCATTTCAAGTCTATCGGTTGGTCTACGAATCTATATGTTATAATAGTTTGGCGACTTCGTTGGAGAAATTGAGAGTCAAGCTAGTAAATGATTTCATATTATCCAAGTCTTGCTTAATAAGTTTGAAATTATTTTATTCCCTTTATTGCTTATATCTATTTTATTATTTATTTCCTTTTCATTATGTATACCTGCTTATTTTTCATTGCTTAGATTTGCCTAATTATCTATTTATTGTATATATATATATATATCTATCATTCATTTGCATGTGCATAACATAAGCCTTCCATCGGGACTCTACTTTTTAGGAATGAGTGAAGTACCTATACTCTCATGAGATTTCATGTCTCTGCATGGGCCTGCGAAACACTCTCACTCATATTGAACCCTTTCCATTTGAAGCCTATGATGGGTGAGGATTGGGGTGCTTTGCTAGTTTGTAATAGATTATGATGTAGGGAACAATTTGGGAACCTTTTAGAAATGACCCAAACCACATATGTTGACTTTAGAAGCCTAACCATAGATAGAGCCTTATTTCTCACCCTTTGTAGTTAACCCAAATCTAGGGTCATGTTGTTATTTTGCTTACTTTATAGTGTTTATTTTTTTTTATTGAGATGACTAACCAATTTTCTTGTCTTTTTTTATTTCTTTTCTTGCGCATATTTATACACATACAAGCAAGTTAAATATTATGCTTGCTAATTCTTTTTCTTATTATGTATGCATGCATTCATGCATCATTGCATTCATTTTCATGCATAATTTGATAGATCCATAAACATCATTTTAAATTTACACCATAATTGTGGGAAATCAAGGTTCAAGGAATAGATTAACACAAGTATTACACTCTAGCTAAAGCAAAAAAAATAGAGTAAGACAATGTAGACTTGCTTGAAAGAATAGAAAAGGTCCAGGAGATACTTGAAGAAAAATTAAGCAAAATCTTGAAGGCTCTAGAAAAGGGAAATAGAGGAAAGGTAATAGAATAAGATATCTCACAAGAAGCTACTAAATCAGCATATTGTCAAGGTTTCAATCCACATTAGACTCAGACCACTCCAAGCTTTCATCAACAACAGACCACGTTCTTAAATTTTAATCAAGGGAATGTTCAAAGCTATACCAATCTTGTCTTTACTAAAAAAGTAGATGAGCCAATCCAAATTCTTAAAATGGATGAGACTAAAGAGAAAAAAAAACTGTAGACAGTTGTACCCTTAGAATACTTTAAGATCGATTAAGCCATAAGTATGATTGAAGAAAGATTATAGACTGTAGAGGGCATTGATTTTTATGGATCCATGGATGGTGCCAACCTTTGCCTAGTTTCAGATATTGTGATTCCTCTAAAATTTAAGGTACCAAAATTTGATAAGTATACCAAGTGCCTCATTATGTATATCACAATGTACTATCGTAAGATGACAGCATATGCCAGCAATGAAAAATTGCTAATGCATGTATTCCAGGATAGCTTAATCGGATCTGCTGTAAGGTGGTATGTCCAGTTGGATATGACTCGTATTAAGTTATGAAAAGATTTAACTCGATCTTTCATCAATCAGTACTGCCATATTATAAACATGGCTCTTGATCACTTTTCGATACAAGGTATGAAGAAAAAAATATCTAAGTCTTTCAAAGAATATGCTCAAAGGTGGCGGGATGTTGCTGCTCAAGTCCAGCCTCCCCTAACAGAGAAAGAAACAATAGTGCTATTTGTAAGCACTATAAAGTCATCTTACTATGAGAAGATGATAAGAAATACGATCAAGAATTTTACCGATATGGTGATCTTAGGGGAGATTATTGAAAATGCCACCAAGAATGGTAAGCTTAGGGAATGAAAGACTGACAGTGCTAAAAAGGTGGGATGCCTAAAAGAAAAGAGGATGAAGCCCAAGTGGTGAGTTTTGAAGGATAGCAATCCAAAACTTATACTCCACATTCACCGTATGTTCATCTACTTACTATCCAACAACTAATAATGTTGCACAAATTCCTTGCCAGCCTTATCTCCCAGCTATGAAAAATGCCACTCTAAGTCTTTATCAGTCAACATTTTAAGCACCTGCATATTGGTTTTATCCTGTTACTATACCAGTTTCAAGGTTTAATAATCAAGTGAGTGGTTTAAGAAAATCCATAGGCAATCAAGAGAGAGCTCATATTGATCCTATCCCCATAACCTAAATTGAGCTATTTCTAGAACTAGTTAAGAATGACTTAGTATCCTTAGTCTTTTTGAAACCATTGAAGCCACCCTATCTCAAATGGTAGAATGTTAATGCCACATGTGACTATCATAATGGGAATGTCGGTCACTCTATAGAAACTTGCCTTGCTTTTAAGCATAAAGTGTAAAGTTTGATTCGAGCAGGCTCGATAAGCTTCAAAGAATCAAGAGAGCTGAATATCCACAAAAACCTTTTGCCCAATCTTTCAGGGGTATAACTTTAGGAAAGTTGATTGAAATTGATTATCATCTTAGGATTTTTTGAAAATATGAATCTCTTTTATGAGCTTGGATTTTAGTTTATTTTCATCATTTTAATAAAAGTGATAGATATAATGCATTCTCATGACATTTTTTTTTGTGTGTCACCATTATTTACTTTTACTTTCTCATACCTTTTCTCATATCCACTCTTTAATTCTAAATAAGGAATGTTTAAATAGTCAAGATGATAAGTCAGGATTCGATTTTAAAAATATCGTTCATAATGCTTTGATTGATAGATGAAGATTGTTGATTCATTGAGATTACTAAATAAAAAGAAGATAAATTTGGTGAAGAATTTTAGAAATGATATGAAACATGATCTTTGTGATTGTTTACTCACAAGCTTGCTCCTAGTCGATGAATGTTCTTCATTGAGAGTATTCATATTTAAAATGAGAAATGACCATTTTTCTTCTATCTTTCAAAAAATAAAATTATCCCTTACCACCCCATTTGAGCTTGTTAAAATTTTTTTTTGAGAAATCTTAAACAAGGATCACCTTCACACTGAAGGTAAAGTTTGAAAAATTTTTTTCATCTTTAGTGGCAAAACTCTTTTGTGATTAAGTTTTCTTGATAAATAAAAAAATAAAAAAATAAAAAATGATAGGGCAAAATGCTAATGTGCTCCACCTAAAAAAAAGCAAAAAAGAAAAAAATAAAAATAAAAATGATGGGATAAATGCTAATGTGCTTCGCAAAAAAGAAAAAGAAAAAGAAAACAAAAAATATTGATGGGGCAAAACACTAATGTGCTCCACAGGAAGAAATAATCATTGGTTTGATTACCCTTCAAATACAATTTAGGCCTATTTTATCCCTTTCTTTGACACAATTTACCTTAGCCTACGTTACGTCTCTTAAAAGTTTATTTTGATCAAATATGAATACTTAATTTGGAGAATCATGAATTGAATTGGGGTAGGTTTGTCATTGGATTATGTGAAGCTTTGATCAAAATATTAAAAAAGGAAAAAAAAAAAGAGAAAACATGTACAAAAAAAAAAGCAAAAATAAAAAAAATAAAAAAAAGAAAAAAAAAAGACAAAGGAGGAAAAAGAAAGACTTAAACTGAAAATTCAAAAAAAAAAAGAAAAGAATAAAAATGTAAAAAGCATAAAAAAAAAAAGGCAAAAAAGCAAAATAAAAAAAATAAAAAAAAAAAGACAAAGGAGGAAAAAGGAAAACTTAAACTGAAAACTTGAAAAGGGGGTTTAAGTGAAGATGAAAACTTAAAAAAATAACTTCATGTAAAGGTCCTCGAAATAAGGATGATGATTAGCTTAAGGTTGAAGATGTTAATGGAATGTATTTCGAAAGATGATTTTGAATTTGAGTTCAAAATTATTGAGCACTCATTATTTTGGATTAATGTCCTATTTGAATAAATCACAGCATTTTACCTTTGTTCACCCTTAAATTGTTCTTGACCCTACATTTTATTCTTTCAATAATAAAGATCTATTTTTCCTACCCTTCACCAAATGAGCATCCCCTGAATGAACCAAGAAAATGCATCATGTCTGTCATTGATTTGAATGTTGGCAAATAAATAAATGATATTTTTCATAAAGAGTTTTTCATTCTTTAAAAGAATTTCAAGATGAGATAAATGAAAAGAAGGATGAGAAAAAAATTTAGAAATGGGCAAATAGGGTGACCTGATGATGAATTCAGTGATAGATTGGTTGATATGACTTGTGAGTTGTGACCAGATAAGAAAAATGACATGAATCAGTTGATAAAATTTACTTTGAGACTATTAATATTGAGAAGCTAGAAAGAGTTGGTGGAGTCTTAAGAATCTTGTCACCACAATTGAAATTTCATGACATCTACACTACATACATTGTGTTTACATTTGCATCATAGATAGGACATGCACTTGCATTATTCTATTATCACTCGTTCGATCTTGACTCAGTCCAGATCATTTTTAATGACTCGTGGTTTTGTCCTAGTCACCCGATCTTGGCTCAATCCAGATCATTTCTTATGATTCGTGACTTTGTCCCGATCACTTATGTTCGACCTTGACTCGATCATGGACATCTCATCTTTTAACTCATGGTTTCATCCTGTTCACTCGATCTTGGTTCGGTCCAAATCATTTTTTAACCTTTGTAAAACTTGTGATTTTGCTAATTTTTTTTTTTTGAATTTGAAAGTCCTTGCAAATTTTACACTTTTGCAAAACTTGAAATCTGAAAGTCCTTACGAACTTGGAGTCTTTACGAATTTAGAACCTTTGCGAAACTTGGAGTCTTATGAAATTTTCTTTCTTGTGAACCTGAAAATTCTTGTGAACCTTGCATCTTTGTGACTCTAGAACCTTTGCGAAACTTGGAGTCTTGCAAATTTTTCTTTCTTATGAACCTGAAAATCCTTACGAATCTTACATCTTTACAAATCTAGAACCGTTGTGAAACTCGAAACCTACAAATATTGTATCTTTATGAATCTAGAACTTTTGTGAAACTTAGAGTCTTGCGAATCTTTCTTTCTTGTGAACCTAAAAATCCTTAAAAATTTTGCATCTTGTGAATCTTTCATTCTTGGCAATCTAAAAACTTTTACAAATTTTGAATCCTTGCAATTTTGGGACCTCTCCAACTTCTGTCTAAATTGCGAATCTTTGGATTTAGAGTGAATTTCAAACTTCATTTTTGACTTGTGGTTCTATCTCAATCATTTATTTTCGACCTCGACTCGATCTTGATCACCTCATTTTTGACTCGTGGTTTCGTCCCGATCATCTAATCTTGGCTTAATCTAGATAATTTCTTATGACTCGTGATTTCGTTTCGGTAATTTGTTTTTAACTTCGACTCGATCATGGATTCATTTTTAACTCGTAGTTTCGTCTTTGTCATTTATTTTTGATATTGACTCGATCTTGGTGGCTTTATTTTTTATTCGTAATTTCATCATGATCACTAGATCTTGGCTCAGTCCAGATCTTTTTTTATGACTCGTGATTTTATCTTGATCATTTATTTTTGACTTCAACTCGATTTTGGTCTATTCATTCTTAACTCATGGTTTCGTTCCGATCGTTTTTACTCATTGATTTGATTCGAACAAAATGGATGTCTAAGTCTTTGCATCATCCATGTCTGACAGAAACATGCAAAAAAGAGTAACTATAAACACCTATATGTGTCCAGGGTCAATAAGATTATTTTTATTAGTATTATTATATTATTGGTATTATTTTATTATTATTATATTATATTAGAGTATAGTATATTAATATAATAATATATTATAGTATTATTATTATTTAAAAAAAAAAAAGGTTTAAGAAAAAAGGGAAATTGGTGATCAATCTCGGATCTGTTGGAGCATGATTCTTGGAGATTCAATCACGGAGCATGATTCTTGGTGATTCACTTACAGATTTGTTTGGCATAATTCATGCAAAGAATCAAGGAGGAGGAGCCTGAAAAATTAATCCACACCGAAAACCAGCAGAGATATCCTCATATGCAATATATAGAAAAACATATAGTCGGGATTCAAAGGAAAAATAACATAAAAAAGAAAGAAAAAAGAGGAAGCAGAAGACCAGCCCCACAAATTTCAGAAACGAAGTTAACCACCCTCTCCTTTTTCTTATCTCTCCAATTGCAAGGATTTGCGGCGAGCAGGAAGTAGCACTCTTCCTTAGTCCAAACACTGGCAGTCCACCGCTTGTAGGGATCCCTTACCCGAACTCAAGGCCTTCACTCTGCTGCGACTGTTGCCTGTTTCAATGAGATTGTGACTAAGTAGTTCTTGCAGAGGGTTCTGGACACTTCCAACAAATATTCAGTTAATGAAGAGGACACTGATGCTGTTTGGGTCTTAATTTCTTTTGAAGCTGATATTGCTGCAGAAAGGTTGGGAAGTTTCAAAAATATCTGGCAATTGTATGCAGTGGGGCTGTGACAAGGGGCGTTAAATTGAGCTGGTGGTAAATCTATGAGTAAAGGTTGCTGAAAATTGGTTCTACTGTGAAAAGAGGAAGACAAGGAGTGACGAGATCCATAAAGGCTCAGCGCTAGATTCTGGGTTGTCGATTTTTTTAGCGTTTTTCAATCCTACAAAGGAGGCGATCTGTGGCGAGAGAGAGGAAGAAGAATTATTTTCAATCCTACAAACAGTGCCATTTGGGGCTATTGAAGAACCAAAACTATTTGTTGCTTCAAATCCATGTGGTTACCCAGTGATCGACCTGATTGTTTGGTGAGTTCTTTTTTTAATTTGTTTAGTTATTATTTATTTTTTTATTTGTTATTTCAAGTGCTAATTGAAGTGAAAAAAAAAATAAAAACTTAAAAAAAAAAAAAAACTATTTCTGCCATTGACATTTTTGAAAGAACATATTTAAAATTTTTTTTTAAAAAATAAAATCTTTGTAAATAATGTTTTCAAAATAATGAATAAATAAATAAATAATTTTAAAAGATTTTACTGTTCTAATAAAATTTATAAATTATTTGATAAAGCAAAAAAAAAAAATTGATGGTGATTAAGATTTGAATAATTCAAAATTAAGTTGATATCATTATTTGGATATACGTTTTGAGGATGTTACAATTTTTTTCATACATAATTAATTTTTGAACTTAATTTTTATTTTACAGATCAACTTCAATTAGGTGATCAATTATCTAACTAAAAAAATTGATAATAATTTTTTTCATTCTAAATTTAATAATAAATTTATGAATTTATATATTATTACAATAAAAAAATAAATATTCTTTAACATTAAATAACTAGCAATT
This sequence comes from Durio zibethinus, assembly GCF_002303985.1. Next base: position 9,797,617 of record NW_019168481.1, on the reverse strand, counting down.
TAATGACTATTAAGCTCAACATCTCATTTGCCACTTACTTTTTCAACTTTAGACTCATTAAACATTTTAGGTACTAGCATGTTAGACATGATAATTTTACAAGGATTTTCAGACATAAAATCATTGAACATAAAATAAAGATCTCCAACGATGAGTTTGGGAAGAACAAATGAAAAATACTAAAAAAAAAAAGGATAGATAGAAGTTATCATGAGGTGTACTGTTCAACTTGTCAGTTCTCTTCCAAATCACTAGCCTTTTCATCATCGATTTTTTCATTAATTATTATATTTATTCGATAGATCACCTCGATAAATTTAGTGTTAAAAATTTTCCATGGCAAATCGAATCCCTTCCTAAAACTATTGAAAAACACGTTCTAAAAGCTTTATTAATTCTTCCAGTAGAGTTTCATTTTTTTGCAATTTGGTCTTTACCCCTTCATCCAAGGCCAAGATTGAAGCTTTGATACTAAGTAATATAATTGTTTAACATAATAAGAAAAAAAAAAAGAGAATCAAAACAGGAAGAAACAAAAAATGTTTAAAATAAAGAAAAAAAAAGAAGAAAAAAGATTTGAAAAGAGATGATAAGAATAAATTCATTTCATACATGCCGTTATAATGAAACAACTTAGCATATATAAACGTCATCGCCTTTAAGATTAAAGGGACTAATGCGAAAACTAACTAACAACCTGTGTTCCAATATAACAAATAATAACCTAAATACAATGACTATGCCATTGATAGGTAACACACTTAGACTGATTGAATTGACTAATAACCTTGGATTGTTGAAAATTCAACTGATACATTTACTTAAAAGCTAACTAACTTAACTACTAATTTGAATTTACATTAAAACCCTTTAAAGATTGTAGACATCACATTTATTCGACCTTGATCAAATTTGTTAATAAGATAATATTATTATTAAATACAATAATAATATAAAAAATACAAAAAAAAAAAAAAGACAAACAAAAAATACAAGAAAAGAAAAAAATAAAGCAGTTGTTTTCGATGAAAAGAAGGTCGAATCTGACGAGAAGAGGTTGAGGAAAATGTTTTAGTGTTTTTTAGGTATTTTTCGACGATCAATCAACAACCACCGATGGCGACCAAAGCGACGGATGATGATGGACCAATCAGTCTAGAGAGAGGGTCTGAGAGTGTAGAGAGAGAGGGAGAAGAAAAAATGAGACAAATTTTTTTTTTGGCTTTTATAGAAAGCTGAAAGTCAAAACAACGTCGTTTCATTAAAAGGTCAAAACGACATTGTTTTGAGCCGAAAGATTCGCGCGTCAGCCCGTGACTCAACTCGGGATCCATGCATCCGACTTGACAGCCCGTTTCTCATTTAATCTTGACCGGTCTAGATCAAGCCAGATCGGCTCCAAATCGTTTGAATCGACCCACACCGAGTAGGACCAGCCTCGAACTACTGAACCCAACCAGACCGTCAAACCATCAGATAGACGTTGATCGGTCCAGTTCAGGTGATTTTCTTTTAAATTTTTTTAAATATATTTTTTGTTATTTTTAATTTTATTATTAATATTTATGCATATTAAAATATTTAAATTTACCACAATAAATTTTTGTTGTTTTATAATATTAATAAAGAAGAATAAATAATGAAATATATAGTAAAAATTTGTGATAATTTTGTTATTTTTAAAATAAATCTTATAAAATAATACAAAAATAATAAAAAAATAAAATTTTTTTATCCAACGATGAGATTCAAAGGTACTCCAAGTAGTGATACATACAAAATCTCTAAGTAAGAAGATTTTTTTTAAATACTGTCAGTGTATTAGAGTATTTATTAAAAAAATTTTCAATACAATAAAAATTTTCTTTTGTTATAAAATAATAAATAATAATTAACTAATAAATTAAGAATAAGTAATAAAAATGAGAAAAAAAAAATTTATCTGATGATGTTATTCTAAAAGCATTTTGAGTAGAGATGCTTCAAGAAATTCTTAGGTGAGAATTTTTTTAAATATTATTAATGTATTAAAATATTTATAGAAAATCTTCAATATAATAAAAATTTTATTTTCTTTATTTTTTAAAATGAAAATATTAATGAAAAAATAATAAAATTTCTAAAAAAGAGAATAAAATACATGCATCAACATATTAGCATTTTACATTGCATGCATAATAAAGTTTTTATGAAAAGTAAATTCGAGCATCCGAGGATGAGATTCTATGGTATTCTGAAAAGTGATGTCTAAGAAATCTCTAGGTGAAAAAAAGTTCTTTTAATGTTACTAATTATTGGATTATTTTAAGAGTTATTTTAATGAAAAAGGTTTTAATTTATTTTTCTCAAATAAAAAATGAAACATTAAAAAATAAAATAAAATTAAAAAACTAATTTTCATTAAATGAAAAAAATCAAGAAAATTATTTTTCACACGTCGAAAATAAGATTATTTTTATAAAAATCAATGAATAACACATAATTAATTGATACCGTTTTAAACGGACGTTATGGAGGTATTAATTTTTTTCAACACGTAATAAACTCCCAAACTTAGACTGTTTAGCAGGTCATAAAATTATCTTTTTAATAAATTTTTATTAATCTTAAAATCTTATTAAAAAGATAAATTTTAATAAATAATCAATCGTATCTAATAAAAAAATTAATAATAATTTTATTTTATTTTTTTTATTTTTAAATTCGTCTTACAATTCTAAAATCGTTACAACAAATATCCTAGATCTAATATTTATCTTAAAATTTTAAGCTACCAGAAAACCACCTTACTGTTGTTCAATCCTCCTTAAATTTTAATATATTATTGCCTTCTGCTTGCTCTCTCTTTTCAGCATTTCTAATTATTAAGAAACCATTCGCCATAATTCATCAATACAACTATCACTAAAGATAGTGAACCTCTATTTTCCCTTTTCCTCATTCATCTCTTTTTGTTTTTATGTCTGAAATCAAAAGTGGATTTCTCTAGAAAGTCTAAAATCGAAAACCAAAACTTCACCTTTTTTATTTTTTTTTTAATTTTCTTTTTAGTGATGTTTATTCTTTTGGGTTTTGTTTCAGGTTTCACTGGTGGGATGGTGATTGGATGGTGATCTTTGGGTGATGGGTTTGATGGCCAAATTTTGGTAAAGATTGAAGCTGTGTCGGTGTTTAGTGGGGGTAGTTGACCTCTGATGGTGATGGCTTAAATGGTCTTCTTTTGGTCTTATATCTGTGTATTTTCTTGGGTGTGTGTTCTAAAAATGTAAGATGTTCCTAGGAAATGAGTTCTATGGGTATGTTAGGCTGTATTCGGATCAAAAAATGGAGAGGAAAATGAGGGAATTTGAGTGGTGACTTTGGAAGAGAGGAAAAATTGAATGATGCGTCAGAAAGAGGTAGAATGATGGTGTTGAGATAATTATGCAGGGATTATGATTATGTTGGGAGAAAGGAGTTAATGGAATTAAGGGGAAATAATATGTTGGTGTGAGAGCTGAAAGTGAAGAAGAAAAGTTGGAGAAATTTTATTTTTCTAAACATTAAAGATATTTTGATAATTTACTTTTAAAAAGTAATTTCATAATTTTATATTTTTAAGGTCAAATTCATAATTGAAATTTAATCCAATCAATTTTATAACTCAAAAAATAATTATTCAACTTGACAAAATCAATTGAATTAATTCAAGTTTAATTTGTGATCGCTTTTAATAATAAATTTACAAAAATTTTTGAAATTACCTAGATAAAATTAAGTCTTACTACCCTAACCTCATCTTTTCACCCCCTTTTTCGCTTTCAATTGATTTGTTACTGTTCGCCCCTCTCTAGCAAAGCATTTGTAACAGTAGAAAAGGTTTGTGCTGCTGCCTTGCCCTTCTCCCTTTCACTCCTCTTTTTAGTTGTAGCTGGCTATAGATCACCCTCATTTTTATTGCTCTCTAGCATTATAGTCTTGTCCTTAGGCGTCTACACCTTAATAGTAGCCGTCACTAGCTTTCTTGGGCATGTTTCATCAAAATGCCTAAAAATGCAACAATGAAAGCACTTTTGAGGCATCCACAATATTTCCACTGTAACAGAGATTGAAGGCCTATCTCTCAGCACAATATTAATTGTTCTTTGAACTTCCAATGTTGCCCTCAATTCCACACAAATTTTGACATAGGCCAATCTTTGCAGTTTGGCAGTAATTAAATACATGTATAATGGAGTCCCCAATGCACTACCAATGTCACTTAGCCCCTTCTTTGAGTGCAACTCGAGAGGAACACTGCCCAGATGAACCCAGATTGGCAGTTTCTCCATGTTAAATTCCAATGATTGCATTCATGGCCCTCATTTTCTAATTATCAACATCTTGTTCTGGATATGCCACGACCAATACTCAAAAATCGAATTTCCTGTGTCAGAAATTAGTAGTTGGATCATAAAAAGATTCTGCCCAGTAGGCTTGACCTATACTTCCCCATCTTTCCCCCATAGTATGTTGACCATTTTTTGGAAGAGGTTAAAGTTATGTATTCTCCTTATGAATTGAACAATAAAAGAGTTCTACCATTAAAAAATGCCTTTTCCAAAAACTTCATTCGACAGTTTTATAGTTAACCCCCCATCAGTCTTCAATGGAAGATAATACTACAAAACTTGATCTACTGATGCTATAAACAACTACCTTCAGTTTATCACCTTTCGCTTCGTGGCTTCATTAGCTTTAGAACTTGATTCACGCCAAATGCCATTTTTCTCGTTAAAACTCGATTCATCCTTGGTAATCATTGAAGTTCATAGATCTAAGGATCTTTTCTTATGATTCAGTCAATCAATCTAGTCAACCTTTCATAGTTACATAGAATAGAAAGAATCTGAAGAAAATAATTAAAATAATTAAAATTGGCAAAAAAAAAAAGAAAAAACGAGAATTCTTTTCAAAAACGTTTTGCTAATTTAAATTCAGAGAATTTCTAAAGTGCGCTATCCTGGTTCATCCAATAGATTTTTTTTTTCTTCAAGACTTGTAGCATGACGGATTAGAACATTTTGAAAAGTAATAACCATGAATAAATAGGGCTCATTCAAAAATTGAATAAAAGATCAAATAGAATTGTTCCAAAAATGATGTAGTGTTATTAATCAAACAAACAAAAGCACAAATATTAGGAAATAGAAACGGCCTCTCTTCTTATCATACATAAGCTTCCCGTCGTCATACTCTTTATTTTCTCTATAGCGTCACACCAGGTCATTCTCTTCTCTACACTTTTTTTTTTCTTACTTTCTTTTTTAATTGAAATCTCTTTCTTTTTTTTTTTTTTTGTTCATTTATTTATTTAGTATTTGTTTTTACAGGTGAGAGAAAAAAGAAGACGATCTGATGTACTTGCTGGTGGATCTTAATTATAGACAAGATCATGATGGCCCTTGAAAATGAAGGTTATTTTTTTTTCTAGTTTTTTTTATGCGTTTTGAAGTTGTGAACTTTGATCTGCTTTGAGTTATGGGTTTCAGTTTATTTGAGTTATTTTTATTTTTATTTTTGTGGTGTTTTGATTAATGAGGTTTTTAAATATGTGATTTTTTTGGGCATTGTCTTTGATGGATTTTTTTATACTTTTCTTAAAAATATAGTTTTTTTATTGCTTTATTTTCCCAATGTTGAGATCACTTTGCTTTAAGATCTTCATCTGCGTTGCTTCAGGTTTGAGTTTTTTTGAATAATTTAATTCGAATTTAGGATTCAATTGACGAGGTCCGGTACGGTTCCCATTGGACTGGTGTGAGATATGGTATCTTAAATTTGAGGGCTTTTTAAATTTGTGTGCAATTGAATGGTTAATACGATGAAATTGAAAGCTTATGTCATACTATGTTGTGTAATTTTTATTTTGCAGACTTGACTTGGTACTGCATATTGGATAAATGAAGAAAGTATTGATAAGCGTTGTTGAGAAAATATGTTATTAATTTGGTGTATTTGATTTTAAAATGGATATATAAGTTGAACCTGTTGTTTATTGGAATGATTGGAAGAGAAGTATGTGAATGCTTTTTTTCATATTTAATTATAAGCTGTCTGTTATCCGAACCAGATAGACCTTTTTTAGTCTTAAGCGTGACTATGTGGAGAAGCTTTAGGTAGCTTGTTGGATTATTTCTAGTGCTAGATATTTCGAAATATTTGAGTCTGTTAGACTATTTTGTGGTACCTTGTTTGAATCATCTCATTGTCATGACATCCATCACAGTGAAGTCACTCTTTCTGTATTGCAATGAGCTACTACCTTTAGGGTTTAGATTCCAAAAAATCGATTGGAAATTGTTGATTCCTGGACTAGTGATTGACCTAGGTTTTGTTGCTATTGTCTCCACTAGGTTTCATTAGCAATTAGGTGAAAATTTGGATTTGGAATTTGGATCAATTGGCGGCTTGCTTTAGCATGTTGTCTGGCGAAGCTTCACCTAAGTAATACGTTGTTAAATAAGTTATCATATATGATTTGTATATAATCATGAAATATCTATCCTGTAAAATTGTTGCATGTTAGCTACAAGGTTTAGGGTTGGACAGGCATTACCTAAAATTTTAAAATAAAGATATAAATAAAAATGGATCTTGTTTTGAACTTGTTTCAGGGGAAGTTTGACTATCATTCTATCTAAACAATTAGAACAGGGTTTTTTGGTTCATTAGGCTAATCTGAATGTAGTTGGATCCTCAATCAGCATGCTCAAAATAAGGTTGGCTAGGCTTTGTGAATGAGATGATCGTCTAGTTTTTCTTTTTTGGCCTGAAAGATGATAGTCTAGTTGATGTTCTAAAATTTGAGTATTTTTAATGTGCTTAGGTTAACTCATTACATCAGTTTTACTCTTTTTTTATTGAATTGCATATTGGTCCATTATTTAGCTATGTTTTGACTCCCAGCAAAGGAAAGTTCAAATGTAAGTTTCAAAGATGAGCTAAATGAAGAATTAGAGAAATAAGGCCTTAGCATCATACCAGGTTACTGAGGCTTCAGGCCTAGGAAAATGCATTGCCCATAGTGTGTTTCCTTCAGATTTCTTAATGATGTTCAGAAATTAGTGGCACATGCTCTAAGTTAAATTGGTGCATAAGTTTATTACACTGGACCGAGAGAATAACTGAAATGCTCACAAAACTGGCTCAATAAGTCTTTGAAGTCTATAAAAGTGACCCTCTGTTATGGATCTTTATTTGCATTCGTAGGTATGCACGACAGCTTTGATGAAACTCTTCATCTATGTGATGCTTACACCTAGTTTGGTGAAATGAGTGGACTCTGGAGATTGTCTTCCTTAGTTGCCAAAATAAAATTTAGTCTTGTGTATATATTGGTTATGCTATTTTTATTATTTATCTTAAGTAAACTTCACTAGTTAGTGCTCAGTTTATTCTTTCATTTGGATTCCATTGAAACTTGTCTTCCTTTTCATGCGCCTTTGTCTTAGCTCTTCCCCTTTTTTGCTCCTCATTTCTCCTTATAAGGATGAAGAAACATTTACCATAGAAGTGTTAGGAATATATATACCAGAAGAATTTTCTAGTTTACCAAAGAAAAGAAAGAATGCTCTTTCTTCACATCACTATAAGAAGTAGAACAGCTCAAATATGAACTTAGTTGAATTCAGAAGTTTTGTTGCTTTTGAAGCAACTTTCTCGATTTTGTTTCTTTATCTTTTTTACTAGAATGACTTGATAACTTAGTCTTCTATTAGCATTTAGGATGGAACTTCATCGATGTTCTTGGGAAAGAAATGGCAACTTGAATTTCAGTCTTATGGAGATCTTTTAGCATTAAAGAAGGCACTTTTATTGATGCCCTTGGTAAAAAATTGGCTACTTGACTTTCAGCCTATGGAGGTGGATGGAGAGTGTTGCAGAGATATTGACTTTGCACTTTCTTAGCTGTGTCTTTCACCTTCAAATTAAAAGTTTGACGGAGGAATATATTCAAAGACAGTGGTATCCTTTATCTTCAAGGATCTTGACTTTTGGAGGTTCATTTTCATTTCTTTAATCCCATTTAGCCTGCCATTTTCTTGTGCATGCCTAAATATAGCTGTTTGAGGCTCCACTACAGAAGTGAAAGATGAAGGGGCATAGCTGAAGGCAGTGATGCATGCTAGGCCTATTATCTGATCAAATATATGGTACTCTTGTGTGAATTATGCTGGTGAGTTAAAGCCTTTTAAGCTGTGCTAAAAGTTCCTATGTTTATTTTTGCCTGTCTCTGTACTGAGTTCCAAACCTGTTGCTACTGATTTGTCCGTTACTGTTTGTCCCTCGTGCTGCCATTGGTTATTGCTTCTTGTTACTATTTCTGAGAGGAACCACATACATAGATTTTCCTTTCTTATGCTTCAAGGTGCTGTCTCTAATGTGTTAGTGCCCTTATAGTTTTGGGAAGTATTTTTTTGATGTCCAAAATCGTCATACTGAACTCGCATCTCAACATATCTTGAACTTTCTGTTATTCAATTCTACATTTTTTCTTTGTTTTGTGATTTTGCACTTTGTCTTTGTCTCAAAAGTAGGCATTTGTTTTGTTTGTTTGTTCTTTGATTCAGAGGAATTAGTACAAGTCATACACTCGTATTGTTGATGCATACATCAAATTTGATATTATACTGATATGTTTTTGCTTACTTATTTTATGTAGAAACTTTGCAGAACTGTGAGGCAGTCTTAAAATGCCTCCAGACAAAGAGGTTCCCATACAACCTGCAATGTACTGGGAATTCAATTGAAGGCCTTCCGGAGCTTAAAGATGAAATTGGTACTCACTCAGGTGGGGATGTTATAGAACCAGTTTGCTCATTGAGTGGAAAGTTGATGGAACTTCCAAATGAGTTTTACCACAAACCTACTATCCGGCATGAGTATGGCTCATGGTCGACCTTCTATCCTGACTCTCATAAGTTGCAGCCATACCCATTGAATGCCTCTGGGAGCCAATTTTACCACTTTCCTGTGGATAACCGATTTCATTATGCCCCATTCAATGTGATCACTCCTGGATACCCTCATCAATTCCAGTTCCAAGATTTTCAGTACTTTGTGGTCATAGACTTTGAGGCTACATGTGACAAGGAAAGAAATCCCTATCCACAGGAGATAATTGAGTTTCCATCTGTCATTGTGAGTAGTGTAACTGGCCAGCTGGAAGCATGTTTTCAGACATATGTACGACCAACTTGCAATCAGCTCCTGAGTGATTTCTGCAAGGATCTGACTGGCATCCAGCAAATTGAGGTCAGTTCAGAATTCCATGTGTTTAGTAAGATTAGGAAACTTAACCGTTGGACAGCATGACGTTGGGCACTATGTGAATGATGTTACAATAGTGGTAGCACAATCACATGTATTTATGTATTGGTGTTTTTTAGTTCATCATTGGAACTAGGTATATTTAGATTTTAACATATCGGTGATAAGCTCCTTTCATATCATCTATTGTTTTTCCTTTTAGGCTTGATACAGAAAATTCCTTCTTACGTAAAGAGTACATATATGTTTGGATGTGGATATAGTAAGAACTAGACTGACTTTTATGTCCTGACTATGCAGCATGTATGTTGCTGATGAACATGCTTCTTGAAATTCTTTCTCCTGGGTTAATTGAAGAAAGGATTGCCCAAATATGTTTTTGCCTGGACAGGCTTGAATTTGCTGTAATTGGTTTCTAATTTTTGTTGCATATATTGATATACTTGATTGCTGCTGTACTGTACTTTTGGTCTTTGCTAAAGACACACTAGTAGAAAAATTACAACTTGGGAAGCATGAAGTTAATGCTGACTTTACTTTTGCTAACTTGGCATAGCATCAATTGGATTTTTGGCAATAGCATCAACTGGATTTTTTGGCAATAGCATCAACTGGATTTTACTAGGGGTGGTATAACAGGAATTCAATCAAGAGAGGTGATGCAAGATTCTGGGGGCTCCCTATTTAAGCTTGATGTTGTATAGGGGTTCAAGTTTAGGGATTGGTCTGTGGCTGGACAAGTCAGATTGTGATATTATCTGTACTGATGTTTGATTATGGTTTATTGCTCTCTTTTCTCGATAATTTTTCCAGTGTGACTTGTGAGCCTATATCCTAAATATGCCTTTATGTGTTCTAGGTAGATAGAGGTGTTACTCTGAGTGAGGCTCTCCTTAGGCATGATAAATGGCTTGAGAAGAAGGGCATAAAAAACACCAACTTTGCTGTGGTGACGTGGTCAAATTGGGATTGTCGGGTAATGTTGGAATCTGAGTGTCGATTCAAGAAGATCCGGAAGCCTCCTTACTTCAACCAGTAAGTAATTTTGATATGTGCTTGTTTGTATGTTTGTTTTTGTTTTTTTAATTCTTTAACAGATCATATTTATTTACAAAAAATTTATGGTAGTGTTGACACGTTTGTTAAGATAGCCATTTGTATTAATTTTTTATTCTTATTTTCCTTTTGGCAGGTGGATCAACTTAAAAGTTCCTTTCTTAGAAGTTTTCGGTGGTGTGAAGTGCAACCTGAAGGAGGCAGTAGAGATGGCTGGCCTGGCTTGGCAGGGCCGTGCCCATTGTGGCCTTGATGATGCCAAAAACACAGCACGCTTACTTGCCCTATTGATGCGCAAGGGTTTTAAATTGGCTATCACAAACTCATTGATGTGGCAGGCTAGTGATGGTCTATTGACATGGAACCCGATCCCTAAGAACATGGCATTCTCTCCACATCAACCCCACAAGCCCAAGGATCAGCAAATGCCCCTATTCCAGTACCACCCCTACTGTTTCTGTGGAGTGAAGAGTAGCAAAGGAATGGTTTGGAAGCCTGGGCCAAAGCAAGGTAGTGTGTTCTTCGGCTGTGGAAACTGGACTGTCACTAGAGGTTCCCGCTGCCACTACTTCGAGTGGGCTTCTCCCTGACTTGAATCTGCAAGAGCTTGTCCATCTTTCATGATGGCATCTTAAACCCTTCTTGGAGTCATGAAAAAAATGCGAAAAAAAAAAAAAAGGTTAAAAATGAGATTGGTAGTGGGTTGTCTCCTCCTTGAAGCACAATACGCTAAGTTGCTTAACTGCTTGATGTGGCTTCTGCTTCTTATAGAATACGTATTAGTACTCGGCACGATTGTTCGGCAGCATGCACGTGCAGTAAACATCAGTCTTCCAAGGAATAGGAGCTTCAACCTGTAAAGCTGACTTGTTTACAGGAGAACAAATCGGGAATGTGAGGATTTGGCTAGTTAGGATGATGCATTTACATGCTTAAACATGCTAAGTTATTATAATAATCTATAAGATAGGAACAGCTTGGTTTCCTATGCATTTCCAATGTGAATGAGCGTTGTTGCTTGCCCCTTATTTATGTGTTTGCCTCTTACTAACAACCATTCCGAACTTCTACACCAAATTCAAAAACAATACCATCTTAGATATTACTAGAGTGTGGCGAACGGGTAAGCTCAGGTTAGGTCATTTTGATAACACTAAAACATTTCTAACCATCTTACATGACACTAGATGAGCGTTTGGCTAGGGGAGAATTTGTACATTTTCTCTCCTAATCTTGTTGTTGGATATTTGATTTCAACGTTTGGTTTAAGGTAATATGATTTTAGAGAAATTTGACATATTTTTAATAGCATCCAAAGCCTTAAAAACAAAAAACTCACCTTTCTTTATAGTATTCTAGGATTTCGGAGGAGAAAGTAGTGTTATTTTCAAATTTAACTTGACATAAAAATTGTGAAATAGTTGTTACTATTTTGAAAAGTATGTTTGAAAATGAATGTAATTTAGTTGTAGGTTTATGCTGGTAAAAAATTTAGTTTATATATAACGTTTGACATAAAAACACTTTCAATAATCTTTTACAAAAAATTGAATGGAGTTATTTAAAGCGTTTCTAGGCAAAAAAATCTCGAATAATCTTCAAAAAATTTTTGTAAAGTGATTTTTTAAGATATTTTTTGTCAGAAACGACTTGAATAACCCCAAAAACAAAAAATTTAATGGAGGTTATTCAATATGTTTTTAGACAAAAATACCTTAAATAATCCCTAAAAAAATTTTAAAATTTGAGAATTATTCAAAATATTTTTGCCCATAAAACACCTTGAATAATCCCTAAATAAAATTTAATGAGGTTATTGAAGGAGTTTTTTGCTATAAATGCCTTTAATAATCCTTTTTATTTTTTATAAGGTAATTATTTAAAGTATTTTTAGCTAAAAAAGTCTTGAATAATCCCTTTTAATTTTGTATTGAGGATTATTCAAGGCGTTTTTTTCTCAAAAAACGATTTGAATAATCTCCTCTAATTTTTAGAGGGGATTATTCATGACATTTTTATCCAAAAAATACCTTAAATGATCATTATTTAAAAACTATTCTTTTTAATGTTTTATAGATCAAAGTGTTATGACATGATCTTTCTTCAAATATGCCTATAAATAAATGATTAAGGCGTTTGTATGGAAAAACGCTTTCATTGGTTATTTATTGAGGCGTTTTTTCTTACAATTGCCTTCCATATTCCTATATTAAAATTTTGTTTTCCCTCTCGATGACCGTATTCTGACAATATGAACATTTTAACGTCTAATTGTGAAACAGAAGAGAATATAACATCAAATATGTCTTCTTCATGTTTCAATTACAAATACAATTGAAATTTATATTTCAACAGATCTCAGCTCATAGCATTTACTTTTCTCTTTGAAAAAATTTTAACTTCCTCTTCCGTCATTTAATTTGTCTTGTTCAGTTTATCATCGATTTTTACACAAAATGATGTGTATACTTTCTGATTGATAGTATGTAATCCATGTTGCCTTCCAATGAACTTATTTTTTCTTTTTTAGATGTCGTTAGCTCTAGATTAAAGGCGTTTCCAATATATATTATATGTTTTGTGGTTAAATTATTTTAGCTTCTTCTAATTTTCCAATGTTTTGTTTGTGATTTATATTTTATTTGATGATATGAGGGCATTACATCCACCATATGCCAAGATTTGCTTTCCATTATGTTTTCAACTTTAACTAAATTCTTCCTTCTAAATAGTTATAGCTAGTTTTTCACTAAAGAAGATGTGATTGGTTGCATTGCTTATGAGGTAATTGAACCAAATGAAGATTTTGTTGCATTTGTTATGTTTTATTAATGTAACTTTATTAAATATTAACGTAAGAAAATGACGTAGACTAACTTATTATGGAACATCCTATGACAACCTACGTATTAGAGAGTTAAACTTAAATGCAATGATCTTTGAGAGTGATATACAGTATGTAAATCACATTAGAATGGACAGAAGAGCTTTTGCAAAATTATGTCATTTGTTTAAAACAGAAAAAGGGTTACAGTCATCTAGACATATGTTAATAGAAGAACTAGTAATTAGCTTCTTCCACAGTATTGCCCATCATAAAAAAATAAGATTATGAAGCATCAAGTGGTCATATCTGAAGAGACAATTGGTAGACAATTTCATTATGTGTTGAATTTTGTATTAAGATTGCATACATTGTTGTTTAAAAAATTCAAACCCATATAAAAAAATTCAACAGATAATAAATAAATATGATTCAAGAGTTATTTAGATGCCTTAAATGGGACATAAATTAAAGTCAATGTTGGCATAGTTGATCGACCTAGATACATGATAAGAAAAAATGAAATTGCTTCCAATGTCCTTTGTGTTTGTACCCCAAATATGCAATTCATATATATTTTATCAGGATAAGAAGGTTTTATAATAGATGGCAGAATATTAAGGGATGCCATTATATGCAGGAATAGGTTGAAGATCCCATAAGGTATTATTTGTATTACATTCGTATAATGTTAATAACGACGTTGCTTATTTCCATATTAGTAATGTTGTTGATCGTTTAACAAGTAATTACTATTTGTGTAATGTCAGATATATAAATGGAAAAAGATTATTGGCATCTTATAGAGGTCAACGATAGCATCTTAGTGATTAGAAGGCAGGATTCTAACTAACGACCCTACAGAAATACTTCAACATGAAACACTCTCAAGCAAGAAATTATATTGAAATATATTTTGGTATATTGAAAGCTAGATGGGCAATTTTAAGGAAAAAGTTATTTTATTCAATTAAGACATAGTGTAGAATCATTTTTACTTGTTGGCTTCTTCATAATTTTATAAGGTCTGAGATGATTTTTGATTCTATTAAAGGGGATGTTGTTGAAAAAAGTATTTCTTAACTACATGAATCTAATCATCAACATTTAATTACGCATGTTGAGCCATCTGATTATTAGAGTCAATTTAGAGATAATTTGGCTAATGATATGTTCACCCATTGGTTGCAATCCAAGGGATAACAACATTATAGATATGTTTTGTATTTTATTATTTGTTTGCCCAAATGGTTTTTATTTTATATACCATATGGTTGATATTGTCTAATGAATATTACAATTTGGAAAACATATTGTTTTTTTCTATATGTATTCGTTTATTTTGTTCCTTTGCTTATTTTTGATTTATTATATTGATATTGTTTCAAAATATCTAACCATGTGATTAGAAATTGAAATGTTTTCAATGCATGACAATCCATCGCAATCTATTCGACGTGTATCTAGAAGATGATTGAATAGTTCTGGCTTTGGTAACCATTCATGGACTAGAAAGGATGATTCACATTTGGTTCAATGCCTACATTCTTTGGCTAATGATCCTAGATAGAGAGCAGATAATGGGACATTTCACATCGGATATCTAGGTTATATTGAACAAATGCTGGAGCAAGTCATTCCTATTTCATAACGTAAAGCCACCCCCACATCGAATCTAGAGTTAAGTTGCTTAAGAGACAATATCATGCATTTTGTTATATGAAAAATTCTAGTAGATTTGGGTGAAATGGTCAAGAAAAATGTATAACAATTGAGAAAGAAGAATTTGATGAGTGGGTTTGGGTAAGTTTTTTAGATGATATTATGGCTTATTTATCTTTTTTATGTTTTTTTTATCAATGGCTTTTATTAGATTCATCTTTGTTTGAACTTTACTAGTCACACCTACATGCTAGAAGGTTACATAACAAACTTTTTTCATTTTTTGATGATTTTAAAGTGATATTCAGATCTAATAAAACAATCGATCAACGAGCTAAAATAGCAGTTGATGCAGTTCAATCATTAAATGCTAATGAGGATGTTTACTTCTTTCTTGAGTTTGATATCAATGTCGAAAAAAATAAAAAGAGAGGAGACGATAAAGATGACATTGTATTTGCTGCTTTGAGCAATGTTAAGATGACGTTGTTAGGTAAAAAGCATGCTAGGAGCGATGATAGTGCAATCGTTGGGTTGGCGCATCAGATTGGCAATATTGGTGCTTCATATAATCAGGTTGTGAATGTTATGGAGGACATTTCAATTTACTTTAAGATAGAAGTAGAGCATACAAATAAAAGAAAGTCACTTTTCAATGAAATAATGCAACTCAATGAATTCATGCCTGATAAAATACTCATCGTTGGTGAGTATATGATGAAAAAAAATCAAAAAGTTGAGTTTTTCTTTACGATATTGGTTGTATTTAAAAGTAATTACATTAGAAAATAATTAAACGAATGTAATGCATATCGCCCATTATTTGACTTTTCTCTTCCTGAACACATGTAGATCACACTACATGTTGTTTACAGATTTGTTTTATAATTTTGGAAATTGTTTTATTTAATTAAAGTAAGAAATAAAAGGTTGTAAATATGCAAATCACTACTTCGTTGTTAAACATGGGTTTATTTATATTGGATTCGTATTTGTGTGAATCAAATACATATTTATGAAACTACGGATTACATTTTAAAATTTAAATTACAAACATTGTAGTACATCAATATTACGCCACCTATATGAATTTATAATTGATAACATTGTCATATAAAAATACTTTTTGCAAATAATCATACTCAATATATGTGTATTCATATAAGTTACCAATTGATATAAAACAAATATATACCAACATATTAAACCAATACCCTAATCGAAAATTAAAAATTATCCATTCAAAATGGCATGTTAAAAACATTATAAATAATGCAATGCATATATTATACCCAACCAACATTATTTAACCTCAAGGTGTAGCGAATGATAATACATAATCAGACCACTCTTTATGGACTTCATCAAGTTCATTTTTTGTGAAACTTCTTTTATTCTCCTACTATAAAAAAAATTAAAAGTAAATGATAACATAATTTAGCTTTTTTTTTATTGTAAGATATTAATATTGTATGTAATTAATACTAACCTTGAATGGTGTGGTCATAAAATCATATAAAATTATCTCTCTCATAAAATGAAGGACATAATATTATCATTTACTATATCTAGGTTGACAAGGTACTTAAAAAATAAAGTAGATTTAAGAAACATTTATCTAAACAAACTCAACATAAAATAATAAATTTCACATTTATCAGTAATGACACTCATTTTATCTTTGCTTTCTTATCAATTGTAGATATTCCCCTAAATTGAATATAAAAAAATTGTTAATACAAAAATAAAAGTAATTATGAAGAAACACAATATAATATAATAACATATAATACCTCTTTATAAAATTATGAATATCGGGGTTAGGCTTTGCCATTGGTTGAATGGAGATAAATAATTATGGTGTAAAGGAATTGGTATCAATCACAATAAGCTGCTAATAAAGATTGTAAAATAATAAGAATGATATACTCAGATTAGGCATTATCTTAGATTCAGGTAAAGTTAGAATATTGAAGTTGTATGAATATAACTTACGTAGCATTATACGAGACCAAAAAATATTTGGCCAGTTTTTGCATGCATTGACCCACGTAATGACCATGAATAACGATAATGTCACTCTGCTCACTAATTAGATTCGGGTCAACAAATCTGAATCTAAGTCATTTATACCTTGATTTCTCTATATAAGAAGTTACACGATAACAATTAACATTACTAGTTAATAATACACCATAATATTGATTAATAGATATTGACTTTACATATTTAAATTTGTAAGTTGACCTCATATATGCAACAATATCAGCAGTTGATATTTCATCCAGGATACAAAATGTCTCAATCTCAAACCCCCAATGTAAAAAATTGATAGATGATCAAATAACCCATCCTCGAACTCAATAATAATGAGATTTCTTCTAAATAAATAATCAAGTGCATAATTAGATAATGCATCAATGACAACCTCAATAGGGGTTATCCTATGAGTCCCAAATTCTTATTACAATATATAATGAAATATAAGTATTAAAATCAAATCAATAAATATAATATACAAATAAATATTAAGTGAATAAGCAAAATCATACTTCATGGTTGATACCAGAGGAGAAATTTATTGGCCGACTTGAAACAGAAGCTTATTCTTGCTAGATGTTGCTATCCGACTACCTTTCAAGCATGTTAGGCTACATTGCTGCCAACATCGCCTCTAAAGCTACGAGTCGTTGTTGTTGATTATTCAAGCGTTGCTCTTGGTCATTAAGTCTTTACTGTTGTTGCTGAATGATTGCTTCATATTGTGCATTCGTTATTGAATGGGTTTTAGGTTGATTACTGAAGAACTTTGATGGCAACACAAATGTACCAACCCTACGAACTCGATCATTTCTTTCGCTCCTAATGCTAAAGACAAAAAATCTTCACCATAACCGGTTGGAAGTTCACTGAATTTAAATTTAGTAACAAAATTATCTTGAAAGACAATAATAAGATGAGGCATAACAACAAAGTTATACAAGTATTTAGTCATGCATACAAGCTCAAAGCCAATCATACGTGACAAAATAAGTAGTTATACATATAATCTTTTTAGCCATTTTTTCAGTTGCTTCATCTGCTAACAATCCATTCTTCCGCATATATTTTTGTTTCCACACATCTTATCTAGAAGCTTTAGTGCCAGAACTAGATGATTCCTAATAAAAAGGTTGATATATAAGAATTAAAATCTATTAAACAAATGTTCATAAATATTCATTTATGAGTATAAAATAAGTGTGTGAATACATACAAGATCATACTTGACATTTACATAACCCTTTCTCAATGTCTGATGGTGAGATACTTGTTTGGTCGAAATATTCTTTTGTTGTCCTTTGATTTTCTAGAAAAAAAAAGAAATAAGGTAAATCACATATTAAGATATCAAATATATTACATAAAATCTTATAAACAATTTAACATAATGGGATATGCATCCTGAGAATTCTTCTAATTGTCAATCTCGAACAAAATGGGTCTAATCTTGATAACTAATAACATCTGCATATGACAGAGGAGGATCAGCCAACATATCACTATCATTAACGAACGGTAAAATATATTAGGTTATCAATTTGCTTTTAAAGTCTTTGAATGATTTCCTAGTCGATTGCAACACAAGCTTTTTATACTCATTTGGGACGTCAAACCATTCCTAATAAATTTAAAACAATTAGTATGAACATATTGAATTTCATTTAAATAATCATTTAATAAATTTTATGAAATACTTGAAGAAAAATACCACGACAGACTACCCAATTCGACTAGCCAACATGATAGCTCCATCAAACACAGATTGCCCGCTTTGATTAAAGTCGACGTGAATTTTTATGTTAGTCGTTTAAATTTGTTTATTTCATCCCCTTGCTTTTTTTTTTTTTTTTCACTATAAGTGTGTCTTCTTTATGTTTAGTAACATGAGACATATGTTCTTCTGATTTCATAATACCTGTGATTTTGATCATAATTATATGAAATACTTCAAACGGTCTCTCTAAATTTTACATAGTAATAAAATACAACCAATATCATACTACAGTTACTAAACTAATATATGTAAAACATCTTCAAACCAATAATATTTTATGGGTATAAGTCATACTATGAATCTTACCTTAAATAAGAGTTCCATGCAAAAAAATTATGAGTAAAAAATATACTCAAAATTACCACAATACCATTCAGCAAACCACAATATTTAAACTAAATTACAAAGAAACATCATACATGCAATGAAGAGAGGTTGGGCGACTAAGTTGACGGTGGAATTAATAAAAAAACAAACAAAAATTTATATATATAGTAAGGAACGAATAAAAAACATACCTATATTGAAAAATATAAATAATATAACACATAGATAAAATGCACACATACTGGTAAAAAGATAGGTGCGATGG
This sequence comes from Durio zibethinus, assembly GCF_002303985.1. The sequence continues at coordinate 9,778,375 of NW_019168481.1, read as the reverse complement.
TGTTGAGTTTTTGATGGTCAACGGTGATGAGAGAGATGAAGAAACTAAAACGCAAACTAAATGGTTGATGGTTTAAGGGTTGGTTGCAATGCAGCTTTGGATTTATCGTTCACTGTATTAACTGTTTGGGTTTCTAAAGTTTTAAGAAAAAAGAATAAATTTTAAAAATGATCACTTAAGGCATTTTTTTTTTTGGTAAAACGCATTGAGTAATCCCATTAAATTTGTCGTAAGAGATTATTCAAGGTGTTTGTTGGATAAAAATGTCTTGAATAATCTCATAAAAAATTTAGAGGGGATTATTCAAGATTTTTTTGTCGTAAGAGATTATTCAAGGCTTTTTTGCCGTAAGAGATTATTCAAGGTGTTTGTTGGACAAAAATATCTTGAATAATCCCATAAAAAATTTGAAAGGGATTATTCAATGAGTTTTTGGTCAAAAACGCCTTTAATAATCCATTTATTTTTTTACTAATTTTTTTGAGATTATTCAAAACGTTTTTACCCAGAAAATGCCTTGAATAATCCCACTGTTGTATAATTTTTTTAGGGATTATTCAAGGCATTTTTGAACGCCTTGAATAATAAAAAAAAATGAGGGTGGGATTATTCAAGGTGTTTTCTAGGCAAAAATGCTTTAAATAATTTTAAAAAAAATGGAGGTAATTATTGAAGGTATTTTTGACAGAAAACATCTTGAATCATTCTGTCTAATTTTATAAAAGGGATTATTGATGGTGTTTTGGTCAAAAACACCTTTAATGCCAAAACGCCTTCAATAATCCCTTTTATAAAATTGAAGAAGATTATTAAAGATGTTTTAAATTGCTATTAATAGATATTTTAAGACAAATTTTTAATAATTAAATTATTTGGTAAAAATACAAAAATATTTTAAAGCTTGGATAGTACGAAATTAAACTATTATTATCCTCCGATGAACATTGTGAGGGTGCTATAATTTTTCTTACACATAATTATACTCTTGAATCTTAATTTTAATTTCGTAAATACGAATCTATCTTTTAAAGATACTTAAGTCAAATTTAAAATTACTTTTTAAAATAAGATAAATTTAGTAAGTAATTAATCGTACATAAATAACAAAAATTGATGATAACTCCTTGAATTATGTTTAACGATGAATTTATGAATTTTTAAGTTATGAACTTCTCAACCGCGTCGTGCAAAGAACTTTTACTGGTTTCCAGCCTCTTTCTCTACATGTACTATAAAGTGCTTAAAGGTTGCAAAAGCTTCAGATTTCTCCCACAGAAAACAGACCCAAGTTTTTCGATTATAATCATCAATGACGGTAATTACGTATCTTTTACCCCATTAGAAGATGGATGCATGGGCCTACATATGTTGGATTGAACCAACTCCTATGCATTCTTTGCTCTCTATGATTTTCCTTATGGAAATTGGTTACGATGTTGTTTGTTAACAATACATTCTTCACACACATTTCCAGTGAATTCAATTTCAGGATGACCAGTCACCATATTTTTCTGCTGTAGTGTCTTGAGTCCACCAAAGTTTAGATGCCCATAATGAATATGCCATAACCAAGCATCTTCCTTTAGTCTTGTAGAAAAGCATGAATGAGCAATGTTATGGAGATATAATGTAAACATTCGGTTGGCTGTCATATTAAATTGAGCAATTAAACCCAATTTTTCATCTTCATTTCTGCAAACTCCACCCTCGACAGAGATTTTATACCCTTTTTTCTTGTAATTGCCTAACGCTCAGGAAATCTGTTTTTAAGTCTAGAACAAAAAGAACACTAGACATATTCTGAATAGAATTCCCTTTTGTTTGGATTTCTACCTTTCCTTTTCCTAGAACAAAGACTTTAGAATTGTCACCAAACTTCACACTGTCTCGAAAGGATTCGTCCAAATCAGAAAACGCAGACTTATCTCCACACATATGATTATTGCAACATATGTCTCAATACGACAAATTCTGATGGGTCTCCTCCTTGGCGTGACCAACAATTAACAAAGACACTTCTTCTTCCTTCTCTACAAAATTACACTTTTCACCACGTTCTTTAGACAAATTAGTGCAACATTCAGATTGATAAAGGCCATACCTATGATATCGATAGCATTCAACATTGGACTTGTCTACTGACCTTGACTTGTAATTTGTTGAATGGTGACCGCCTAGACCTCTTCCTCTTCCTTTTCCTTGATAATCATAAGATTGATTATCATCAGATTTTTGTTGTTGGTTTTTATTGCGATCCTTGTTTCCTTTTCCTCTGCCTCGTCCTCTATCTGCTGTACTTGTTGGAGAAAATTGGTTGTCAGTTGAAGCCTCCAATGCTTGCTCCTGTTTCTCCTGCTGATTTATTTTTTGCTCATGGACCAGCAATGAACCTTGTAATTCATCAATCGAAAAATTATTAAGGTTCTTTGATTCTTCGATGGAGCAAGCCGTATAATTGAATTTCAGCGTCATGGAAAGAAGAATTTTCTCAACAACAGTCACGTCCTCCATCTTCCCGCCATGAACACGTATTTTGTTGATAATCGACATTGTTCTTGAGAAAAAATCAGAAACAAACTCTCCCAGTTTCATCCGAAGCGTTTCGAATTCCGAACGAAATGCTTGAAGCTGCTACCTTCTTAATTTTGTTGTCCCTTGTTATTTCTTCTTCATAGAGTCCCGTATCTGTTTGGACGTGTCCTTAGAAAGAATTGTTTCCAAGATAGAGTGATCAATTGCTGGAAAAGATAGTTCTTTCCCTTCGAATCTTTTAACTTAAACGCCTCTAAATCTGCCTTTTATGCATCAGTCAATTTAACACCAGCTACTGTTCTGCTACACCAAAATCAACCACCTACCAATACTCTTTGGACCTCAAGAAGTTCTCCATTAACATGCACCAATGGCCACAGTGACCATCAAAACATGGAATTGCTAGTTGCACAAAATTATCGGAGGCCATTGTTTGCTACTGCTGCTGCAAGGAAAAATTAGAACAAGCTTGCTGCTATGTTCTCACTTTTGACTCTAAAAAAATTCTCACCTAACTGTAATGCCACTGTCAAAAAGTAAAGGCTTTTAAAAGAAACAAAGAACTACTATGAACGACAGTAAACAAAAAGCAGGAAAATACTAATTTTTTTGCAGTTTTATTCACTAACCAATAACCTTTAAATAGGCATATTAGCAACAGAAACATAGCAACTAACTATTAAATAAATGCAACAACTAAATATTAAAAGCCTAAATAAATGCAACCTACATTATGTGCAAATGCACTTCCACACATAATAACAAGTTAATAATTAATAAGAACATAAATAACTAACTTCCAACTTCCTGAAGAAAAGGACGAAGGACTTATTCAATAGGCGTATTAGACTTGTCCATGGATGATTGGTCGAGCCATCCGTCAAAACCCACGGATCTGATTTGACTTAACCAAAACTTTGGATAAAATTTTTAAGTTTAGGTTTAATCCGAATATTATTACTAATAAAAGTATTTTTATTTAATTTTAATTTTAAAAAATATATAAGTGTTAAAGTTGTAATCTAAATATTTCAAGTATTTTAATAACATTTAACATTAATGAATCAAACGAATTTTAATGGACGAATAAGATCGATTTTTTTAATAATATTTTTACAGATATCCATCTGGTCAAATGAATACATATAGTTCAGCTTTACTTGCAAAAGTGTAGGGATGAAAAAAAAAAAAAAGATAAAAGAAAAGATAAAACTCCAATCATTATTGAAACATAATGAACAAAAATATTGTGAGAGAGAAAAAAAATACTAAAAGGAAATAGTACTGCATGCCCTGAATCATGTGGCTCTCATCTTATGACATCTAGTGGAGGTCGAGCCGAGCAAATGTTCTTAGTCCCATTCCTTTCACATTTCCATTTTTGCCTTTGATACAGTCGTTCTGTCCTTTTCCTGCTTTCTGCCCCGTGTTTAAAACTGCGTGGGCTTGTTGCCACGTGTCATCGTTTCAAAATCTATTCAACTTCTCTGATAGACTGATACATGATGTCTTCCTTAGCTTACTACGTCTCATGTCCCAAAAGACCAAAATAGCCACGTTTCAATGGCATGAATCAACAAATCTGATTGGAAATTAGAAGTTGGAATATATTCTTTACACGTGGACCAATGAGAATGCAGTTTTAGATGGAGAAACCTCAACCACTAATCCATTCCAACAATTCTCAGCCACAAATTTACACCAGCTTGGCTTTCGCCTTTCTTGTAAGCAAAAATGTAAATCTTTTCTTTTCTTCTTATCAATCTACATTTCTCTTTCATTGCAACTTGCTTGCTAAAATTTACAAAGAAGAAAAAAAAAAAAGAAAAACCTTTGGTAGTATTAGAAAACAAATGAAATGAAAGGCTGCAAATACCCCAGCCGCCTCTGTTTTCTAAAAGCTAAAATAAAAAACAGATGCTTAGCTTCTAAATCCAATTAGAATATCTTTTCTGCGTCTAGACTGCTTTCGTTTTGTGAATCGGGAACTGGGTTGTCTTCATCTTCTTAGCTAACTCACTACAAGGTTTGTTTCCTTTATATTTTTTCTTCTGTTTGATTGACTGATATGTTTCTAATTTTTTAAATGTATGTTTGTGGGAAAAGATTGGAAACTTTTTTTGTCGTGTATGTAATCTTTATCTGCATAAGAACTTTAGTTAATCTTTACTGGAAATTTTTGAAACGTTTTTAGTGTATTTAAAAAAAAAAAAAACCATGGTTCATCTTGGTTGGAAATTCTTTTAGAAGGTATGTACTAAAAATAAGGAGTTTAGCTCATTTTTATTGGAAATTTTTGAACTTTTCTGTACTAAATAATTCGAAATAAGAATTTTAGTTCGTGGTAAAATTTTGAACATATTAGAGGGTACTTATTAAAATAAGGATTTTCGGTTCAGCTTTGTTGGAAAATTTTGAAGTTTTCAGTACGTATATACTTGTTATAGATAAGGACTTGAGTTTATCTTGATAACTTTTTGGTCTCAAAGTTTCTTTTGATTCATGATTTTGTTTGCTTGTGACGGAAAAGTATGGAAGAGTATGATTATATCATCAAGCTTATATCTTTGATTTACAGTTAATTATTTGGTGTTGGAGAGTATTAAAGCTGTTTTTGTACTGAGAAAAATTGAACTTTTGGCCTAGTTGAATTAAGTGGTGGAAGCTTGAAGAACAATTTGTTTAGCTAAATTGAAAATATTGAAGGATTTAATTATGTAGCAATAATTAAAGCTCCCTTGTTACTGAGATTTAAGTCTGCTAATATTCAAAATGAGTCTTCAATTTTTTTTTATTATTATTATTATTATTTTGTTGGGGGAGGCTTGATTTTATATTTTGAGTTTGGCATTTGGAAGACCTACTTATGGGGGATCTCTCACTTTTTCATGTAAGAATATGTTGGTGTTGTTTTTTAAGCCAAATATATTGATGTCATCTTTGAGAGTTCTTTTTAATTTTCAGGGCAAGGAACAAAACATGAAATTTAAGGGGAAAGTTATATAACCTTTTCTGAATTTCCTTTCTGGATTTTTCTTTAGATTTGGTTTTTCTTTTCTTTTCTTTTTTTTTTTTTGCTTCTTTTGTAACATCTTGTTATGCTGCTCAGATCAAAGCACATGGAGTGGTATTTTGGTGATGGAACGGAGGATCTTGTTGTCCCCATGGGTCAACAATTAGTAGATGGGCTTCCTTCACCAGAAAGTTGGTCAGAATGGGGATTAACTGCTCCTGGACATTTTGAGTCATTTAACAAATGCTTCATTACAGATGCAAATTTTACTCATGAAGGACTGAGGTTCAATGGTAAATTATGTAATGATGCTGAAATCGAATCATCAACCAATGTCAAGGATCCATCTTGCTGTTCAAGTATATGTGGAGGATTGTCAGATGAGTCTCTCAATCAGACTACGTTTTCACGTCCCCAGCCAGATTACCAGCTTGATGATTTTGCCAGATTCGAGCAAATGGATGACATATTCTTGTACGTGCATACCTTATGGCATTAAGATACTTGTTTTCTTTTTTTTTTTTTTTGTTTAATATTTTTTGCCTGTAGGAAATTAAGTAGTTTTGAGAATGCTTTAGTTTGTTATGTGGAATAACAGCATGCTCAGACATCCCATGGAAATTGAAGGGTGCAAAAGGTTTGGTCAATATATTCTATCAAAGATTAATCATTGAAGTTGGCAGCCACCATCACCAATGGTTATAACAAAGAGAAGCTTATATCTCTTGTAGGTGATCTTGAGTGATCACTTGTGGTGATGTTGCCTGTTTTCTTTGATGACCTCTTTTATCCTTCTTTTGTACATTAAAGTTTTTTTTTTTTTTTTTAATAACAAAGTTTAACCTTTCAGTATTCCATGGGATGTTTAAATTTGCCCTGCCATTTGGATGTTTTACTTTTCAGCTCAAATGTTAGCGCTCTCTTGTTTTCCAGTCTTCACTTGTTCTGGTTTCTCCAAGTTGCAGGAATTCCCTACTGGAAGATCTACCTGGGAGTGAAGATCTTCACAATTTATTTGGCTTTTCTCCTGAATATCGGGGTAGGAGGATGCCTGCTGATTATCTTCTAACTGATGTAAGTTAAGATTGTTAAAGTATTTCAAACAATGAACATGTTTTGGGAAGCGTGAACTATCTTAATATTATTAAGTTATTTTTTATAATTCAAGAACACTGCATACAACCCAAATGCTTATTATCAGATTGTTGCAGTCCTTTATGGTGGGATATGCTTTCTTAGTCCAATTGCAGTTTGGATTCTTTCTTCTTGGAAGAAGTTTTGTGAGGTTAAACTCCTTCAAGGAATCCAATGCTGCTTTGATGAATCAGTTGGATACTTGGTTTCTAAGCTCCTCTGTGGTTATCTGCCATACATACATTGCATCACCGTATGCTTATATTGTGAAAATTTAATGTAGTTTCTGAGGTTATAAGATTAACTAATCAATGTAATATTTGCACAAGGCATCTCTTACCAAAATCTGGGTCCCTCCCCAAGAGAAAAGTGCAAATGGATTTATCTCCGAGGAAATATCGCTCGAAGAATCTGTTTTGCTGGAGCTTGAAATGGTGATGGCTCAGGTGAACGACTAAAATAAAATAAGTGCTTTTGTTCACAGTGAAAAAGTAAGAGTAACTGCTTATTAAAAATTCTGTATTTCAATTTGTTCAGTTGTCTGATAAGACTAGAATTTGCTTTCGAGATGCATTCTACCGTCTGGCCAAGAACTCAAAACAGAATCCTGTAGCACTCAACCAACATGGAAACGTCCGTGTGGGAAATCATTCTCCAAAGTGGACAATCTCTGAGGAGAAAATGAGGTTAACTTTTACTACAATTTGCAGCACTTTTACTCTCTACTTTTCTTACATTTGACTCACTTCTATTGTTTTCTAGTCTTGAAAGTGTTACTTATAATGTTGCTTTCCTACAAATTAAAGCCAAAATGATTAGGGTCTGCTTATTTTAGCCCAAATTATCCTGTCTTTGGGGCTATGCATTGCTCCATGAAATTGCATCGTCTTCCAGAAACAGCTCTTAGAACTTTCTCTATCATGCTAGTAACTTCCGAAGAGTCTGATAATGGAAACAATCTATAGTTCAGACTGGTTTCCCCTCTTGAACCTTATGAATCTGTTTAATATTTATTTTACACATTCAAATTTGATGATTGATGACATCATGACAATAACATATAATATCATTGGTTTTCAACGCTATTCTAAAAATGTTTTGCAGTTAAAATTTTCTTGTTCTGCTGTTCTTGTCCCTGTTTTGACAATTCAAATGTGTTCTTGATCGGAAGATAATTTTGATATTCAGGTCTGCAAAAAAGGGAACAACTGAATCAGAGACCAACACCATTGATCGAACTATTGCAAATCTCACCTTCAATAAGATGGAGATTAATGTTCGAGATTTTCCTGCTGCCCCCACACCAGCCAACTCTAAGCCAAATGTCATCAAAGTGACAGGACAACTGAACCAGAGCTCAAGTCAGTCACAGATCCATTGTTTCCCACAATCTGTTACACCAAGTGACGCTGAAGTTCCCTTCCTTGGTCATGAACACTCCCCACCGAGGATGGATGGACATGGATATGCCTCGAGCTGAAGCCAAGAACAGGGTGTAGGAAGTTTTTACAGCATCAAAGTGGGCAGAAACAGATAATATCAGTGCTGAAATCACTGATTAGAAGAATGATGGAAAGGGAAGTGGAAAGTGAAAGATTCACAAAATAATTTATGTTTGTTACGCAAGAAATTCTTTTATATAGTAGCAGTTAAAACACTAGTGGCTTGTACACTCTAGTTAATACATGCTGTTGTTGCTCAGCTCAGGTTTGATCAGCCTTTTGTAGAATTTGATTCAGATTTCCTAGTGACAAATTCATCTGCAATATTCTATTTTTGCACAAGTAGTTTGCACTCAGAGGTATTTGGTTCAAAGGAATATTATCTTTGTGAGATGTGAACTAAGCATGTTAGAGAACAAGTTCGATCATCAAAACCCAAATTCGATCATAAAAGCACTTATAAATTAACCAAATTGTACATAATGGGAACTGCTGCATACAGCATTTGCTTCACAAATAAAAACGCGATCAACAATGTAGGTCAACACAAATTCTTAACAATACCTGTCATATTCTTTACAGCTAGATAGACAGAGTAAATGAGAGAACCAGCTCACACTAACTTTCCAGCATAACCACAGCAGAGAGCAATTTGATAACAAACAGCCCAATATAAGCAATCAAGGACTTCTCTGGCAGCTTCTCCGAAAGTTATAACTCCTCTTATCAAAGGATGCAACAGGCGCTCTTGCCATATCCAAACCATCTGTTTTCCCAACTTCAACTAGGTTTGAATACATGAGGCCATATCCACTGAAGCTACTCTGCTGTCCCAGCTCAGCAATTGAAATCGGTACTCGGTAATCCAAATATTTAACTGTATTAGAGTGTTGGCGGCTGCAGTCATCATGCATGTGCATTTCATGTTCTTAGCACTGATTAAATCAAGTCTCACAGCAACCTAGAGAGATTGAGAAAACATAACATCAGCCCGAGGCCAATTCATCTAAGGATGAAACGGTTACTTTTAAGCTAGTTCTAATGCATTTTATCATAAATACTGTTCTAAAATTAATTAGATTGTTATCTCTATTGTTTTATACTCACCTATTCACAAATTCTGTTGCCTTGGTCTTTATCAATATAAACTAGGCACATTACAACAGGTTATAACAAAGATACACTTTCACCTTAATATTTCTAAAATATTCCAAATCAGAAGGGTAAAAACATACTTTTAAGGTGCAAGCAGATAGTATATTCTCAATGTAAAAACTAATTGGAGGAGATATGTAATTTACATCTATTATTTTATGAACCTCAAGTTGGTAGTTACCGACCTAGGGAGAGAAATATGGCCATCCAAGGGGAAAAGAAAATGAACCATTAGTTACCTCTCCTTCCATTCCATGGAAACCATACTCAACTGGAAAAGCTGTCCTTTGACTCAATATGCTTTTCCATTTTTTTTTTTTTGGCAAACTGAACCCCTGGAAAAAGGGTAAATGCTGTGAGATATACAACTCAAATTATTCGAATCTGATTCAGAATACAGACTCTTGAACCAATGAATGATTATTGTACTTTCAAACTTACCTCAAGCATAGTTCAAATTTCTTGACTCCAAGTATCAGAGACCGAAAATTCAGCACCCATGACAGCATGCAAAGTGGTATGCTTCTTTTCAACAAAAGGAAGGAGCTTCCCTGAGTACAAGCTCCTCACAATCCAGCTACTTGGCTGCAATAAATAGATGGCTCCATTTACAAAGGTGTAAAACAGAAAATTAAAAGAGGGGAGAAAGGAGGGGGAGGAGTGGACTGGGATAGCTGAACATCTTTTTGCAAAAGGTGGTGCCTTGTGAGAACTTAATATAATCTTTGAATCAGTCCATAAATTCAACACCTACTCTACCCCCCTTTTGCTTCCCAGATTCACAGACACTCATACACACGATTATAAATTTACAATGAAGATGGAAGAGGCAAAAAAGCACTGACCATCATGGGTATATTTCTCTCAGAAGCACAGTGCCTTAGGTGACGAGAAGCCCTATTCTCCTCCTCAGAAACAATAACTGCCAAAGATATTTTTTCAGTATCGAGATTTTGAGCTAACCACATTAGAGTTTTGAACACGCGTCCACCTCCATGCTATCCAACCCAAAAAGAAAATGATAATAATGTAAGACTATTTTGACAATAAAAATGCAAGGAAAAAAGATCTGTCAAAATTGATTACAACAAAACCAATAACAAAGCATTGTCCTAGAAGCTCGGCAGCAGCACAGGTAGCAAAGAATTCACAGTTGGAACAAGCTTTTCAGCACTCAGATTACTATTACATGGTATTCACATAAAATATAAAGCGGCTTTTGGAACTAGCTGAACTTTGAATGGCTTTCAGTTATAGAATGTAGATTTAAGTAATAGCAGTAGCATAACGATGATAGAATCATAGGAATATGGCACACCAATGTGATCAAATTCAATTGAAATCTTTAAAAGTAGCCTTGTTAAAGATAACCCAAACCCCAAAGAAACAGATACCATTTGTGCCTAAAAATGTTTTGGCTACAGCATTATTTAATAGTTTCTCATTTATTGAAGATGCCCCAGTTCTTGAACTTAAATTAACCAAAATTTGAAGGATCCAAATAAGACTAGAAAACTGCCGCATTAACTGAAACCAACTCTATTGTTATCTCAGATTCTCAATCCATATTTATGTTTGAAATAGGCTGTGCAAATTATTCACATCTATTTCTTAGTATATCTATACTTGAGCACAACCATTTTGGAGTAGCTGATACTAATTGCCAACCATTAAAATGTAACATAATTTCAGCTTTAGCTGAACTAACAATAAGACAGTCATGAAACAATTAAATTTATAAAAGGTGTCAACAATTATGTCTGATCTGCAGGAATGAAACACAGAGTTTTTATTTTTATTTTTTACTTTTTTTGTACGAAGAGGAAGAAAAGAAATTGATTAACCAAGTAATAGTTGGATCACAGATACATGAATAGAACAAATTTTACATACACTGTAATTTGACCCTCCTATATGAACACATAAAATGCCTTGCAGGTGTAAAAACTGAAAATAATTGTAAACTACATAGTATCATTCTTCAAATATGAATATGCTCTTGCCAGGGGATCAGAGGTATTTGAAGAGCTGTTTTATATGCATGTCCCTGGCCCTTTCTAAAGAACCAATGAAGAGCATGTAATCTAGCAAGAGAATCATTAAAAACTACTAATGCTAGTAAATATGAATCATTCTTTTAACATGGACATGCTTCGATCAAAAAGACCAGAGGTGTTTGAAGCAATTCTTTTACATGCCAACACTCTAAAGAATCAACAAGTGGCATACAAGCTTGCAAGAGCAGAGCTAATGTGAGTCAGTCACGGCAATAATGTCCTTAGCAAAAAAGATAATCAGAACAATCAAATAAAAGCATGAAGTATAACACTAATTGAAGTGCCTGAAATTGAAAATACAATTTACCTGGATTACTTTAGCAAATTTGGTGCAGAAATGCTGCTTCCCATGAAGCATAATTCCAACTCCATCAAAAATATATAGATTGTTATCATGACAAACAGGCTTCCCAATTCTTGTAAATCTAGTGTCTGGCTGATTCTGATTCAATAGAACCATGTATCTGCAAAAAAAATAAAATAAAATAAAATAAAGTTTTCAAAAGAAACAATACAGAGGAATGAACATATATAAATATCCTTACAAATAAAAAGGAGATGTGATGGTGGTTACAAGAAAAGGGCATGATTAGAGACTACAAAATGCAACATTAAAGTTTTACTTTGAATCATTCCTTTCCTATTAGGGATCATTCCAATTTATATTTGTGTGTATTCAAAATAACAAACTAGTGATGAAACTATCACAAACATTTTTCCCTTTTGGAAGCATTTTCTCTGGAACTTAACTGAATTTTAATTTGATAATCTAAAGAAGCATTTACTAGAAGGGAAGTACAAAGAAATAACTATCCAGCTAGCCCCTCAATTTCCTGCTAAAGAGCCCAGGAGCAAGAAAGTAAACAAAAGAATCGAGGAAAAAGTAGTTGATAAAAAAAAAAAATTCCACTCTCAAATAACTTTACCAACTTTTGAGCATTAATATCTCTGCTTAGAGGAGAAAATCACTACTCCACTAGGGGTGGCAATTGGACTAGTCAGGTTGGGTTGGGTGATTTCTAGTTTAGGCCTTTTTGGGTTTCGATCAAATTTGATTCAATCACTTTGGATTTGGTCTGGGTTGCTACAAATTTTAAGTTATTCACATTTCTGTTGTTTCATTTTTGAATCAACTCAAGTTGAATAAAGTTAAATTTACTTTTCCCTATACAAAACAAACAAAAATAACCCTCCTTCGTTTTCCTTACCTCTTTGCATTAAATAATGATCACAATAATAGCGCAATAACAGTGACAAGAACAATGGTTCAGAAATTAATTCATAAACATACATAGGAACCATCCTTCCTGAAATATGTTTGAGTGTTAAGACAAGGAACATGCCCAAACAATAACATCGGCAAGAAATAATATATTAGACTCTAACATGTCTATTGTAGCTTGTGAAACAGTATACCACTAAAATATATTCTCAAACCATTTATAATTATTTTTTTAATTCAGATTCTTGTGATTCCAGTTCAAGCGATATACTAGCAAATGAAGCTAACATTTGTAAAAGGCCATTGCAGTAATGAAATTCTGGTATTTTAACATAAAACCAAACCTAAGATTAACAAATCCAGTGGCATGTAAAACTAAGATATTAAAGAACTTACTTTCCAGGTGATAGTGCTGTACCAGCTGCAATTGAATCAGAAAGCCACTTATCTTTTAGAATTAATGAATTCACCGCACATGCATACAAGAACTTGGTAGTTTGTAGCTGGGACAGAAAAAAGAAGGAATTCTGTCATATTTAAAATGCCTAATCACAACAAGATCATGAAGAATGAACTTATAATAATTTAATTGTCAAATTAAACATTATAAGTTCATATCACTAGCTCACTTAGTAGTGATGAGAAACAGATCAAAAGAAATATTGTAATATTAATAACCAAAAACAAATAAATAAATAAAGAGTGATGAAATTAACAGATAAAAGAGATTCATTATCTTCAAAAACCACTATGTCACCAGGATCTTAACATCTTTTTGGGGATTAAAAACAAAATCAAATCTTTGATCTTTTGGAGAAAGGCACTATAGGTCTTAGCATTGGTAAAGCACACTTTTGAAAGAAACAACAATGTGGTTAAACTACCCAATTTTGTATAAAAGGTTGAAAGTTTGGTAAATAGTTAGGTTATCTTTTGAAACATTTGCAGCACTGATATAGCATGGGTCAAGAACTGCACATTGTCATTGTTAGAGGGATTTTGTGGTCATAAGGGCATTTTGGACTTTTTCCCTTAGAGGGTGACTCATCAACAAAGCAAAGGTAATTGTCATTTCGACCCAAGCTGACGTGGTGAGCTGACTTGAAATCTCAGGGTCCAAGTCAACACGGCCAGCCAACCTTCCACCTGAAGGCACATGAGCACGCTAACTCATCACCCCTAAATTGGACTTCCACTTGCCAAGTCAAGTCGGGCCAGCATTGTCAACCCTAGACCCAACTTTTGGAGCTCGGGTCATTTGGGCCCAACACTTTCACCCTACAAGTATAAAAAGCCCCCCTCACACTAGGTATATTCATTCAATTTCCTTTCTCTTCTTAAGATTTCTCTCCTTCTCTCTCTTCCCAAGCATTGACTTTAACGTCAGAGCACAAATGCCGAAAATACCTCCAGCCTTTGCTTCTAACCTATCTCTGACCTTGTGATTTCAGGTTTTTGGCCTCATCAGACAACTTGGCACAAACTGTCATAGCACTAGGATAATTGACAACAACATCCCAAGAAAGCTCTCATAGAGTGGCATTTTGCAGCTTCTGGGTCATCCCAATTTGGAACAATGACACTTTCTGTCAACATTCTTGTTGGCCTGCAACTGAATCAAAATAGGACCAGTATAACATGTTATGCGCAACGTTCAGTTCTTATTTAATTAGATCTAATCCTTACATGCACTCATGTGGGAAAACACCTAGTTTACCAACAGGTTGTAATCTGTATATATTTGTATCCCTAGAATTAAGGACAAAAAATTAGAATAGACAATCCCTTAATTATAGGGATCAATTTTAGGAAGATTTAGTTTCTTGTTTTACCCTTTACTTAGTTATATATAAACCTATAGTGCATGTATAATTCTACAGAGAAGTTTTCTATATACTCTCATTTTTTTCTATATGGTATCAGAGCTTTAGGCTCTTCTTGGGAAGAAAATTTTTTCAACCTTCATTGCTGAATTCTATTTCAAGCCTTCATAACCAAATCTTGTTAAGTCTTTCATAGTCTTATTTTTTCCTTTCTTTCATAGTCTTATTTTTTCCTTTTTGGTCTGCATTGCCTAGAATCGTCCTTGGTTAAACCTTTACTATCAAGATTTGTTTTAGTCCCGAGAAAGATAACCACGTCAAAGATAGCAGAATCTGCTGCTACTACCCGATATGAGAAAGTGACAACTAGTCAAACCACAGGAGAACTACAAATATCCAAGCTGTATACAGATTGAACGAAAGGAACCACTTGAAGTGGTCTTAGTTGGTTCAAACCTTTCTATGCGAGAAAAGAAAATTGAGCCATCTTCTTGGTACTTGTCCTAAGAGAAGAAATGCAAAATTTGAGGCTTGGGATGAAAAGGATTCCATGTTTATGTCATGGCTATGGAATTCTATGACACCAAATATTAGTGACACTTGCATGTTTTTGTCCACGGCCAAAGACATTTGGGACTCAATTCGGCAAACCTATTCCAAAGTTAGGGATGCCGCTCAAGTCTATGACATAAAGATCAAGACTGTAGCTCTCAAACAAGGGAATAAGTCAATCACAGAGTATGCAATTCTTCTAAAAAATCTTTGGCAAGAGATGGACCACTACCGGTGCATAGAAATGAAGTGTAGTGAAGATGCAACAACTTTGAAGAAATTTATTGAAAAATATCGAGTCTATGATTTTCTTGCTGGACTTAATGTTGAGTTTGATCAAGTCAAGGTCCAAATTTTGGGAAAAGAGGATCTGCCTTCTTTAAATGAGGTGATCTCCATTGTTAGTGCAGAAGAGGAGTGATGCTTGACAGCCTGCATGTAGAAGGATCTGCTATGATGTCTAATGGTGGGAAAAACCAAAACTTGGAACAATTACCAGTCAGTGAGAAGAGGAAGGGTGATTTGGCTAAAACCTCAAGTCGTGACAATCTTTGGTGCACCTATTGCAAAAGGCCAAGGCACACCAGAGATTGTTGTTGGAAACTAAATGGAAAACCTTCAACTTCAAGCAAAGAATGTGGTTATAAAGGAGGACAACCAAGAAATCAAGGGCAAGCTCACATGACTGCAATGGAGTCAAACCAAGAGAAGTCTCAGGAACAAAGAGAGTTGGATAGAAAAGAGATTGAGAAAATGAAAAGCCTATCGGGAACCCTTGAAAAGACAACTAGTGTATGTTCCTTGGCACATGCAGGTAAGGTCTCTAGTTCAAGTAAAGTCTCTAATTCTCATGGATTAAATGTCTCGAATAAGTCTATTAAAAGTTCTTAGGTAATTAACTCAGGAGCCACAAGCCATATGACACATCTTCACAAAAGTGTAGTACATATACCTTGTGTCCTAGAAATAAGAAAATTGTTGTTGCAGATGGTTCACTTACTACAATGGCAAGATTAGGAGATCTTCAAATTAATCCCTCATTTGTTCTTAAAAATGTTCTTCATGTTCCTAGATTGTCTATTAATTTGATATCTATACAAAAACTTACTAGAGATATGAATTGCAATGTGATTTTTTATCCCTTCTATTGTGAATTTCAAGCCCAGGGTTGGGGGAAGAGAATTGGAATTGCCAAAGAGAAGGATGGACTATACAATCTTAAGACCTCTAACAATGCAAATAACATCAAGAATAGTTTACCTTTGTCATTTCTTTCTGAAAAATCTCCCAATAAAGACAATATTTGGCTTTATCATTTTCCTCTTGGACATCATTCTTTTGGAACTTTGAAAAACATGTTTCCTTCTTTGTTCAAAGGATTAAATGTTGAAAATTTTTATTGTGATGCTTGTGAACTTGCAAAGGATAGACGTGTCTTTTCCAATTAGTAACAAAAGAAGTTCTACTCCTTTTTTACTTCATTTATAGTGGACATATGGGATCTCTCTATAATTCCTAACATTTCTAGTGCAAGGTGGTTTGTTTCTTTCATAGATGATTGTACCAGGGTCTCTTGGATATTTTTACTTAAATCCAAATCATATGTGAATAGTGTGTTTTTAAGCTTCCAAAACATGATCCAAAATCAATTTGGAATGAAAATCAAGAGATTTAGGTTTAATAATGCAAGAGACTATTTCAACCAGATTCTATCTACTTATTTCCAAAAAAAGGAAAATATCCATGAGTCATCTTATGTTAATACTCCACAGTAGAATGGAAAGGCAAAAAGGAAAAATAACCATTTACTAACCAAAACCCGAGCCTTACTTTTCAAGCAAATGTACCCAAATCCTATAGGGGGAAGCTATTCTCATAGCCACACACATTATAAATAAGTTACCTTCAAGGGTTTTGGGATTTAAAACTCCAATGGAACTACTCGCAAAATTCTATCTCAAGTTTAATACCACAAACAACCTCACACCTAGGATATTTGGTAGTACATCATTTGTTCATGTTCACAGTCATAATAAGGGGAAGTTGGATCCTAGAGCAATTAGGTGTATATTTGTGGGGTATTCATCAACTCAGAAAGGGTATAAATGCTATCATCCTCTTACCAAAAAATTCTGTGTTTGCAGAAGCCACTTTTAAAGAAAGTAAACCAGTTTTTACTCAACCTTATCTTCAGGAAGAGACTTCATTCACAGAAGATAAGGATAAAGACTTCTTTTTGCTTGACTTGTTTCCTCCAAAATAGTTTCACCCATTAATTCTTTTAAGTCTAAACCTATTTCTTCTGAGTCCAAGTCAAACACTGAATCTAAGTATGAACCCATTCCAAACACAGAATCTGTGACTAAAGATAATACTATTCTTGATTCTATGAAGTAATTACAGGTGTACTCAAGAAGGAAAGTTTCAACTCCTAAACCGATGCCAGTTCAAGAACCTGACCCTAACTTTGAAAATGAGGTAACTACAATCTCTGACTCTATTTCTCAAAATGAGCATGAATCTCCTAAACTAAAACTAAGGATTATGATTTGCCTATTACCATTAGAAAAGGAACCAAAGAATACACTAAACATCCACTATACTATTTGAAGCTGCCAATTGTAATTTGTAGCTATATTATTTGAAGGCCAATCTTGGGAGAGGTATCTTGTTCAAAAGAAATTCGAGGTCGATATTAGAAGCATATATAGATGCTGATTAGGCAAGTTCGATAACTGATAAAATATCTACCTTAGGCTACTACAGTTTCCTAGGTGGTAATCTTGTAACTTGGAGGAGTAAAAAACATAATGTGGTGGCAAGATCAAGTGTTGAAGCAGAATTTAAAGCAATGGCTAAAGGAATTTGTGAACTACTGAAGTTAAAGATTATCCTAGAAAACTTGAAGATCAAGTGGGATGGACCAATGAAACTCTACTGCGATAACAAGTTGACAATAAGCATTGCACAAAATCCTATGCAACATGACAAAACAAAACACATTGCAGTAGACCGGCACTTCACAAAGGAAAAACTAGACAATGGGTTGATTTGCATACCATATGTATCAACCAAGGGTTAACTTACAGATGTGTTGACTAAAGATCTCAACAGTGTAACATTTTAGGAAATTATTTCCGAGATGGGAATGGAAAACACCTAATTTACCGGCTGATTGTAATCTGTATATATATTTGTATCCCTAAAATTAAGCGTTTGTATCCCTGGAATTAAGGACAGAAAATTAGGATAGACAATCCCTTAATTATAGGGATCAATTTTAGGAAGATTTAGTTTTCTATTTTACCCTCTAGTTAGATGTATATAAACATATGGTGCTTGTATAATTCTACAGAGAAGTTTACTCCAGTTTTTTCCACAACTCATTTCCAACTTACTGCAAGTTCCACGGTTTTAAACCTTGTGCCTTAGCAACATGTATCTTGAGTTTTGGTAGTCTTTCTATTTTCCCTTTTTTACCACACGAACGCTTCCTCAGATGTCATACTCAACTCTTCTTTCTTGATTGATTTCCTTAAAACCTAAAAAAAAATGTCCAAGGTGACTAACTGTTGAGGTTGAATGAAAACTTTAGCTGTACCCTTTGCCCTTGCATTAATTGGAAATTATTACAAGCATCTTATCCAACATAAAAAGAAAATTTTGATGTTTGTACTTTCTGAGAGATAGTACTGCCATACTAAATTTCTTTCATAAAAAGAAGTGTTTAACTTTCTTAAACAAGGAATAAAGCAGATTAGATACTAGATTTTGGCAATTGATTAAGAGTGGCAGTGGCAGGATGCTTTAGACCCATGAAAACCAGTTTACTCATCAATGCTTCTGGATCATCATGTTTACATCAATATATTTTATTAGATATCTACACTTAGAAAGTCTCTGACCTCCAATTCCCATATAAATGTGTCAGAAACAATCCAAACCACGGCAGGATATCAGTTATCAGAAATTATACCAGCTCAATCCTTGTTGAAACAAGTAAACATAAAGGAATAACTTAAGGGATCAGGAAAAGAAATTAAAGCTTAACAACCAACCTTCTTTGGGCATAGAACAATAGGAAGCTGCAGGAACTTATTCCTTGAACATCTCTTTCCCTTGTTTGAAGGAGATGGAATATCAACCAGAACAATACCACCATATTTCCATATCAGTCCCTGAAATTCCTTCTCCTTCCGACTCGAAAATCCTGTAAGCAGAAACTTTATACCCTGAAACATCGAACTCTTCTGATCCCTGAAGTGCATTGTGGAAAACCATTTACTATCTTGAATTTGTTTAAATGTTTTGCTAGGTCTTGAAGCAGAGCCTATATTTAAAAAAATCATATTTCAAGATCAAGAAATCCACAAAGGGTAAGGAAATGCTATGTTTATTATCAAATAGAAGTATTACATTTTTGGTGCAACGATTGTCGCTTGGCGAGGTCCTCGTTTTGGTGAAGATTGACTTCAATTTCTGAGAAATGAACTCTTTTTCTAGATGGTACTTGCATATCAAAGGGATTATTGCACACAGATTCTATCCACTGAAGACTGCTGCCTGAGTTAAGAGCAACTGAGACATCTTGTGCAACAGCGTGTTCTGCTTTTGCCTTTCTAAGTGAACCACAATCCAAAACTCTGGCAGCCTGAAGTCGCTGGCGCATCCTTTTTGGTACAATAAGAGGTGAGCTTCTTCCCCTGGAAGGCTGGTGCTGCAAGTCGGCCCTATCTTTTGCATGTTCGTCATAATTCTTCTTGTCATTCATAGTTTCTCCATCTGGATTATCCACAAGGGTAGTATGCCTATTTACTTCAATATCTCGACCAATAGTACACTCAGGTATGGAGCCTACAGCCAAGGACATATCAGAATTTCTTTTATCAGAAAATCTAATTCGGTTGTTGTTGTCTCCCAAGTGGAAAGGGGTTGATTGATTAAGACAAAGTCTTTCACTTCCCAAAATAGAATCACGTTCATGCAATACTTTACTATATGTTTTAAGTGAGGTCAACAGCCTTCGAACTTTTGCTGCAGAACATTCACCACCAAATGTGGGCGGAGCTTGCCTGGTCTCATGGATAGATTCAACATGCACACTCTCATTCCCAAGCCCTGCTGATGAGCCAAAGCAGTTTCCAGCAGTAGCCTCCCCAGTTTTTCCTTTCTGACCCAATGTGGCACCAGCACTTTCTGAAGAAATACTGCAAGGAACAATGGAACAAAGAGGATCCACCACGGATAGATTAGAGGACCTAACTTCTTGAGAAGCCATAATGCCCTCATCAACTTTATCAGATAAACCCTCAAAGAGTACACTTTTATCTGAGGCTATCTCATATCTATTTTTTTCACACTTCAAGATAAAAGAGTTTTCATCAGGTGCAAGATCTGCAGATTCAGAGAAGAAACTAGTCTCAGCAGCAAAACACTTTGGGATATTTTTTATTTTTGGTTTCAGCTGTACAGGATCAGCTTCCTGCTTAAGATAGAAAAAGAAAAAAGAAAAAAGGAACACCAAAAATTAGGAAATTTTAAAATGTTAAAAGGGGAGAAATATCACAATGCCAAGTTAAAATACGTGTATGTGATGCAAATATTGAGAGATAACCTGACTCGAGTAAAATAATTTCAGACAACACATTTGCCAATAAAAGAGAAACAGTAACTACAATAACAAGTACACTACCAACTTAAGCAGAAAATGCTGTGAATAAAACCTCAAAAATTAAATAAAGCAAAACTACCAAAAGTAGTATCTACAAAAAGTGCAGAAAAAGCATATGACATGTTTATAAAGCCAGTTAACATGAGCAGAGCAAGCATTAGCAGTATGTATAATGTTTGGAAAATTAAAGAAATTCAAAGCATCTAATATCTCCATAACTTGACTCATTTAAAGATTGATGAATGCTAGACATGCAACAGCAAAGTTACATTGCATATTGGGCACATAAAACATTGTCAAATCATCTCATTAACCACATTTTTATGACATTATCTATTTGCTCCTTCTAACCAAAGACGCTACATATTTTTCTGAAGCTCCTGATTCTTAAATTCTGATTAAGTATCATTTTCACTTCCCCAGCCCCCTTCCCCCCCCCCCCCCCCCAAAAAAAAAAAGTTCTCACTCTGTAGATGGCCTGCAATTTTGAATCTGATAGGAGAATACTACCAAAAAACAAGAATACTCATTTTTGATAAATTACCATGCAGAAAAAATACAGTGGCTACAATTATATCCTCCAAAATGTGATCTGAGTTAAAATCCTGTGTTCCCCCTCTCTATTACACCAGAAAATTTGGCATTTATAAGACAGCATATACAAACTAAAAATCAATCTAAAGGACAAAAGGGTGCCAGCGAGATTCAAACATCAATAAAATAAAATGAAGCACATACCTTCCCTGTCCAACCACCGAACCAACGACTTCTGAAACCATTAGCAATGTACGTACTTGTATTACTTTCCCCTGCTGCAGATAAACAGAGGAAATAGAATGGACTTAAACATAGGTAGTTATTTGTTTAGAAGAAAAAAAGGTGAAAATAGGGTACAAAATAGACTTTCTCACCAGCATTCTCCACATTCCATAAATCAGAACAATTGAAATCAGCCTGAGGTTGAATAGAAGCATCCACCATCGAAAAGCCAACTCTCTGTAAGTGTAATAGAACTAGTCATCCCTAAGTAAGATGCTAGAAAGTCACTCCAGTATCTAAAAATCCTAGGGTTCCATCTTTACTAAATTTAACCACTAAGTATTTGGGGAAAGAAAATCTTTATGCATATCTGCTTTCCTTCTTTATAGAGAGTAGCATGGGGAAGTCAATAGAAGATAAGATTTTTATGTCTTTTACCTGCACAGTTTCTGAAACATGTGAACTCTCCAGGAACAACTTATGCAACATTGGATCAGAATTGTTAGGAAAACCAGAGTTCTTTAAGCCAGAAGTTGGATTATTAGAAGGTTTATTCTGAAGAGAAAAATGTCCTGCATTTTCGGTTCTATTCTCACACCCAAAACAATTTTCAGACATAGGAGTATCTTTAACTAGAGATACATCTGAACCACAGGCATGCTGATCATCAAAGCCATTGAAAGATAGTCCTACATCTTCAAATGCATCAGCCATGGTTAAATCATCCAAGTCCGAAAGAAAGTCCGTCTCATCACTTTTCTCGGTTGGGCAATCAAATGCATCTTCTGAGCTATCCAAGCGTGCTTGCTTAACCTGAAGTGCAGCTTCAAGTACTGCTGCTGTAGGGAAAGCTTCTAAAGCTGACTCACTCTTCACTAATTCATGTATCACTAGTGCTTCTGATGCAGCAATAGAGAGTTCGACTGCATCTTTAATATCAGTACTTTTGAGGTTTCTGACGGTGACTTTTTCTACAGAACGCTCACTGGAAAGCTTGACATGATTTGATGATTGTGGACCAACATTCTCGGCAGCTCTTGGAATGGAAGTCATAGGCAAGGCATTTACCCCACCAGCATTATTTTTCGTTTTTATTTGGTCAGTATTTTCTCCCCTTCCAGCTGAAATTTCAACATGCCGTAATTGCAGAACTTTATCAGAGCCATGCTGAGCAGTAGATGTACTTAAAAGTTGACTTTGGTAATACTGTGAATCACCATCTGATGAGAGATGTAGATGAAAATGAAGCACCTATGTCTCATAACAAATTCTGTTTAGGCAACATTCCATTCATAGAATTCAATGCAACTAACAAACTTTAACATCAAATGCAAATATATCTCATGAGCAACAGTTATTAGTTAAAAATTCCTTTTGCTAGTCAAACGGACAAAAATTTCACAGAAATAGTTTATCTCGGATAAAATTCCTTCTGGAAGTCAAACTCCTTATTTTCCGTGCTAATTCCATATAGCATAAATAGAACAACTTACACCATTGGAAGATAGAAAAGAACTAATCGGCGAATTGTCTTCTCCGGACAAGAATAACCGAAAACTACTACATCGACTTTCTTCCTTCCACAACAACTCCGAATCTTCTCCTTGTATACATGAAAACTCCTAATTAAAAATAATAAAAAATAAAAAATAATTTCATCAAATTCTATGCATAAGAATTTCAAATTTCAACCAATCAAAATACAACTATCTTCTTCCAGGAAAAAAAAAAAACTATAAAAAATAATAATAAGTACTAATTGTTAAAATTTGTAAAAATTAATCATAATTTTAAAAAAAAAGAAAAAAAAAACCTTAAATTGTTGGTGAGAAGGGCTTTTGGGCTCCACTGAGGTGTCCGTGATTCGTTGAAGACAAGCCGGAAGCCAAGCCAATTCCTATTATTACAACAACTTTTTTTTTTTTAAATTCAAAATTGCCGGTTATGAATCATCATAAAAAGCAGATATAATTAAAGGAGGAATTTTTATTTTTTATATTCCTAAGAAATAAATTGAAGGAAAAAAGGAGAAGTTTTTACCTCGGAGAATTGGGGAGAACGAAACCCTAAGCTGCCCATTTGCATTTGCAAACTGAAAAAATTCACTGACTGCTCTGTCTTAATAGAAAAATGTTCCCGCCTTGCGGTGAGTCGAACAAAACTTGTTTTTGTCATCTGTATTAATGATTTTTTTTCAAAATTTATTTAATTAAAAAAATAAAGATAAAATTTATCTAATTAAAAAAACAAACGGAAATAATATATGAGTATCTTATTTCGCCATTTTTTTATAAAATTTATTCAATAAAAAAATAAATACCAAAAACAAATAAAAACTCAAAAAAATGTTCACAAAGGATGATACATTAACATCTCATATTAAGTTTAGAATATTAATTTCTTAAATTAAGATAAAAAATAATTTTATTAATATAATATATTTATAGTCATATTTGATATATAAAATGATTAATAAAATAATATGATAATTATTACGTATTATATTTGATTTATATCTAATTGAAAGATATATGATTACAATGATGATTATATCCTCTTGATATATAATAATTCAATCCTCTCAAAATGTAGATGATTATTTTTAATCAATAAGATTAAATTTACATGTTCTATTATACGTTTAAAAATTACATTAATAATTTAAATAGTATAAACTTTGAAAAAAATAATTTTGATCAATAAATAAATAATTTTATTTTAATCCTTATACATATCAAATATAAGATATGATGATATTATTTAATCTAATCTTATTCATAATATTATTTATAATATCTTATCATAATTATAATCATATATACCAAATATGGCCTATATGTATAAAATTAAATAAATAATAAAATATATACTTTTATATATATATATTTCAAAATGGGTTAAAAAATACTATAAATACACTTACAACTCGAACTCATTTATTTAAAAAAAAAAAAAAACTTGATCTATCTCAAGTCAATATCGATTTAAAAAAATTTATAACTTAACAAATAAAGATAAATCAAAATTCGTTGAATATAGATTATTTTTATATTTGTATCAATTAAAATCTTTCTTTACAAAATTTATTTAATTAAAAAATATTAAAAAACAAAAAAAAAATTAAAATGAAATGTCACGTATTGAGATTTTTTCACAAAATTATTTTAATAAAAAAGAGAAAGAAAGAAAAAATATTAAAAATAAAAAATATAAAAAAAGCTCATTGAAATACTATTTAAACATTGTAATTGAGTAGGACTTATCATATATGAATTGTTTTGTTATTTTCAATCATTAGTTTTTTTATTACAAAATTAATTTAATTAAAAAAATTAAAAAAATGAAATACAAAAGGCAAATTGAGTGCCATGAACACTTACATGGGTTTTTTAATAAAATTTATCTAATTTAATAAAATTTAAAAAATTACAAAAGAATTGGAAAAAAAAAGATAATATGTTGGACCTTAAATGAGGGTCAAACAAAAGTAAAAATAAGTTAAATTTATTAAATTGATAGATAGATTGACAGATTAAATCTTATTTATGCATAAATATAATATTTTTGTTAAAGTAAAATATTAAATAATATTTTTATTAATATAATATACACATATATATAATTAAATAATTAATTAAAAATATATTTAGTATATATAGTTAAGGTTAGATGATAAACATATCTTCTATTGATCTTGATTTTATGAAAAAAATATTGATTGGATCTCTAGTAAAAAAAAAAATACACTTATCAAATCCAGAAGAATCAAAACCCATTGAATGCTCGTTGTTTTGTTATTTATACATCCATTAATATATTTTTTAAAAATTTATTTAATGATTTATTTTATTGTAAATTATATTATTAAAAGAATAAAAAACAAAAAAAATGAAATTGAGTGTCATGAATATACCTTAGTGATTAAAAATATAAACAAAAAATATCGTAAAAACAATAAAACTGAAATCAAGTGTTACGTGTATACAATTGTTAGCTTTTTCAATAAAATTATCTAATAAAAAAGAAAAAAGAATAACTTAAATAAGAATAACAAAAAAGCAAAAAAATAAAAATGAAAAATGAAAAAATCGAGTTGGCACTCAACAACAGCATTGATGAGTTTTTTTTAATATTATTTTTTAAAAAATTATAAAATAAAAAAATAAAAAAACCAAAAATAATAAAAATAATTTTTTAATCCAAAATATCGAATGAGATCCACATAAAAAAGTTAAAACACTTTAAAAATTTTAATATTTAAAAAAAAGAAAAAAAAAGGAAGAAATTTAAATAGAAAATTGAAAAAAATTTTAAAAAGAAAGAAAATAATTTTATATATAAGTATCAAGTTTGTGAGACAAACAAAATTTAAAATCTAAAAAATATTTATTAAATATATAAAAAAAGAAAAATAATAAAAACGTATGGCATATCTTTGTGTCAAATGAATCTCATCAAAAATAAATTTTAAATCTTGAAAAAAAAATGAGACACACTTCTAAAAAATAATTTTTTTAAAAAATATTTATAACATATCAAAAAGATATTTATAAAAAATTTTAAAAAATACCACGTGACGTAAAATTGTGTTCATGTGCTATAGACAATACATTACTAAAATCCATGTTTTTGGTGAATTGATTCGCACTAAACTAGGTCAGATTTCAATATTTATTTTTTTATGGACCAACGCCAGATTTTTCTTAAAAAAAGTTAATCACATTTAATTACAAATTACAAAAAAGGTCGGTTGGGGCAAGCTTAAGTGGGCTCAGGTAAGGACTCAATCTTTGGAGAGCTTGCTCAAGCCCCCTTAAGCCGTTACAATTAAGATTGTGCACTAAAAAAAAATTATCAAATTTCGAAATCTTCTCAACTCAATAACAATAAAAATAAAGTGACTTAAGGATCGATTGATTAAAATGAGTGTGGAATGTTGGGTTTTTTTAAAATGATTATTGATATTAGATTGGAATTCACTGTCTTTTGCTATATATATTTATATATGGCCCTGAAGGTTGCAAATTATCAAGCATAATGGTTATAAGATTAACACTCTGTTAATAAAAAAGCTAGCTGTTGCATAAATTACCTTTGCATTAAACATGCAAAAATACTTTGCTAAAATCATGTATTTTAAAAATACTTAAAAGAAATTTAGCTCAGTATGCAACTATCTTTGCATGACAATATCTAACAAATTTAAGATTTAAATCCTAACTTTTGTAATAGTTGTCTTCATTCTCATATTACGATTTCTTTGTAGAAAAAGAAGGTAAAAATGTGGTTTGAAAATTAAAGTGCTTGCTGTTTACACGAAAATCACCCTCACCATCAAAATCAATCCAATTTTGGATTTTTTTTTTCATTTTTCTTTATGAAATAAGAACTATACAAAATCAATCCAATTTAATATACGTGCAATTGAGTGTGCTATATATTATAGTTTCTTTCCTGAATCTTTTATATGACAATTTTATACGAAAGGATCAAAAGCAACAATGATCATGCTAATTAAAATCCTGGAATTTAATCGTGTCAACCAAAAATGAAAAAGAAAAATATTTAAAAGCCAGTGATTTTTAGACTCGATCCTTTTTCAATTTCAATCTTTATCCCTCATAAATATTTTTAATACTTTAATCACATAATATCAGTAACTATTGCATATGATGATGAACAATGTTTTGTGTACTTCCTTTGGACCAAAAAATAAAAAAAGTTTTTATGGAAAGCCAAATGCATTTCTTTTATTTGTTTATACTTATTTTGCGTTAACCTCTATTTTAATCATCATCCCTAATATAATTTTATGAGCCAAAATGGTACCCCCCCTCCCAAAAAAAAAAAAGGTGCAAAGAAGAATGCATGATTGGTTTAAGGAGATTCAATAGGAAGGAGAAAAATGGATCTTTGACCAAAACTTTTTTGAATGTGGTTAAATAATTGGAGGCTTTTTGTCAAGGAAAATGATACAAACTTTTTCAAGTACGCAATGAGAGAAACAAGTGCTTTGCTTTCCTTAAAGAGATATCAAGTCATCACTGATCAGCCCCCCCCCCTTTTTTGTAAACTTCTTTTCCCTTAAAAAAATAAAAACTATATATTAAGTGACAGAAAAGGTGGTGGGAAATAAAAGAGCCTTTAGAAAATTTGGATCTTTACAATGCAACAAAAAGATTTAATGCATGGATAGCTACTAGGGTTTTTTTTTATTGGGTTAATGGAAAGGCTACGTAGACTTATGACAAAGAACTTTTAGCATAATTAATATTCATCAAAATGGTGGAAAAGAATGAAATATGATTGGTTGTTGAAAGGGTTTTCTTTATCAAACAAATGAAATAGAGCTATTTTGCTTGGTTGAATTGAATAGGTATATGCAAAGTTTCAAGCATTTGTAAAAAGAAAAAAGGAAGCATGACACCCAAATTTTTATGAGTTAATATTATGTAAAATGCTATAGCATGTCAATCAATTATACAATGACATTTCATTGAAAAAAAATCATGTTCTTAAAAATAAATATAATGAAATTATCGTATAATTTATTAATATTTATTTTTAAAGGAGTTGACTATTTTTTTATTTTACTTATTAATATTGTGTCACCATATGATTGATTGACAGTGCATAACACTTGTATATTATCAGTAGATCAACTACTAATTTAGCTTTTATTCAATTTTTCATCTACACTTTTTTTACTTAGTAAAAAAAAGCAAATAATACAACTTTAGTTTAGTTGATTCATATGATCACTTTTAAGAAATAACATTCAACGAGTCTAGATTCAAACATTAATATATATCATTCCTTCTAATCGGGTTAACCTTGTTAGGGAAAATTAAAGTGGTAAGGCAAATTAATTTATTTGCTTATTATTGATGGTTAAACCTAAAAACTTGTCTTTGGAGAAGTAATGTTCAATTAATTGTAGGAATGAAGTTATTTACTGTACTAGCCAAGAGGGAAAAAACAAATGAAATGAATTATTAGAGTGACACAACCTAGCATGGTAGCTGGTGTAGACATCAAAATTGTCTGGCCTTGATCAAATTTGTTATTTTTATTAAATAATAAATAAGATAATAATAATATTATTAAACACAATAATAAAAATTAAAAAAATATAAAAATACAATAAAACAAAAAAATAAAAAAATAGAAAAAGAGAAGACCGGTGGCAATGGTGCCTGGCACGGCACCGCTGGCCACCTTACCCTACCACTCATACCCTATTCACTACCTTCACCTAGGCTCCTGGCCCTACCACTGTCAGATATGACAAAAAAAATAGAAAAGGCATGGGACTCGTGCTTGCACCCTATGCCTAACCCTGTGCCACTCCCTCAGGCACATGGCACTATCGGAGTTATATAAATAGAGCTCTTGATTGAACCTAAAAGGAGAAGGAAGCAAGGGGTATCCTGCAAAAAAAAATCAACATAGTCCTCGCCATTCAGCGAGGAACCCAGCGCTGAGAGTTCCTGCACAAAGAAAAATACAAAGCCAGTTTTTTTTTTTTAAAAAAAAGAATAAAAAAAGAGGTTTGACCAAAACTTCAAGAGCAGATTTAGGGAATTTAGGACTCTTTTTGGTAAAAAAAAAAAGTTGGATCTGTATTCAGGGGATTAAAGGGAGCATTTTGGGAGATTTTGGAATTTTTTGACACCGACAACGACGGTCGGAGCTTGTCGCCAGCAAGGACCACGGCGGTTGTCACGACGGACGGCCACTGGCCCTATCGGCCTGAAAAAAAAAGAGGGGAAAAGGGCATTTTTATTTCTGAGAGAAGGAAAAATGATCGAAAAAATTTTTTTAGGACCTTTTTATATAACTGCTAAAATCAAAACGATGTCGTTTCAATAAAGGCCTAAAACGACACCGTTTTAAGCCTTGAGGATCTATGCGTCAACTCGCGACCTGACCCGGGGTCCATCCACCCGACCTGCGGCCCATTTTTCCATCAGCCTTTGACCGGTCCGACTGAACCGAAAATTGAATTTCTGAACCCGACCGAATAGCCAAACCAAACCGATGGACGCGATTGAACCGTCGAATCAAACCGTTCGTTGACTGGACCATTGATCGGTCTGGTTCAGGTAAAAAAAGATTTTTTTTGAATTTTTTGAATATTATTTTTATTTTTTTTAAAATTTTTTTATTGATATTTATGCAGTTAAAATGTTTAAATTTGCTAAAATAATTTTTTATTATTTTATAATATTAACAAATAAAAATAAATAATAAAATATATAATAAACATTTGTGATAATTTTGTTATTTTTAAAATAAATCTTATAAAATAATAAAAAAGAAATTTTTATCCGACAATGAGATTCAGATGTATTCCGAGTAGTGATGCCTACAAAATCTCTAGGTGAGAAAATTTTTTTTAATATTACTAGTATATTGGAATATTTATAAAAAATTTTCAATACAATAAAATTTCCTTTTGTTAATAATAAATAAATTAATTAAAAAACTAAAATAAAGCAATAAAAATGAGAAAAAAGAAATTTTACCCAATGATGGGATTCTAAAAGTATTCTGAGTAATGATGCTTTACGAAATCCCTATGTGAGAAGATTTTTTTTAAATATTACCAGTATATTGTAATTTTATGAAAAATTTTCAATATAATAAAAATTTTTTTTTCTTCAAAGTTTAAATTAAAAAAAATAAATAAAACAATTAATAAAATTTCTAAAAAAAAGAATAAAATGTGTGCATCAACATGATAATATTCTGTATTGCATGCATGACATAATTTTTACGAAAAATAAATTTGAGCCTCCAAGGATGAGATTCTAAGGTATTCCGAAAAGCGATACCTAAGAAATCTCGATGTAAGAAAAAGTTTTTCTAATGTTATCAACGTATTGGAACATTTTAAGAATTATTTCAATAAAAAGGTTCTAATTTATTTTTCTTGAATAAAAAATGATACAATAAACAATAAATAAAAAATCAAGAAAATTATTTTTCAAGTACCAAAAATGAGACTGTTTTTATCAAAATCAAAGGATAACACGTAGTTAATTGGTACCATTTTAAACGAACACTGTGGGGGTGCTAATTCTTCCCCACACGTAATCGACTCATGAACCCAGACTGTTACACAGACCCTAAAATTATCCTTTTAATAAATTTTAACTAATTTTGAGATTTTATTAAAAGGATATGTTTTGATAGGTGGCCAATCACACTTAGCTAAAAAAATTTGGTGGTGACTCCATTTTTCGTTCTTTTATTTTCGTTTTCAAATTCGTCGGACGGCTACAAAATCGTTACGACAACCGGATATGACAAATCTACTTATAAATAAATTTTTGGAAGCTAGGCTTCCATAAAAGGGTGCTACTTCCTTTAAAAAGAAAAAAAGTCCAGTTGTTCCAATTCAACAAAATAAAAGAAACTTCATTGCCCTTTGCATTTTGGAGAGGAAATAAGCTGACATCACCATAAGGGAAATATTCTTTCTTGATAATAATGTAATAGGCTTCTTCCTATGTATGTTTAGGGTTTTATTTCTTTATATTAAGATATTAATTAGGTGTTCAGTAAAAGTGTTTTTATAATTAAAAAAATATATAGAAGGTTCTTTCTTGGCTCACAATTTAATATCTATTCATCTATTGTAGTTATGTTTTGCTAAAACTATATTTAAGCTTTTATAGTAGTTTTTTGAATAGATTTACTCAAACAACACTTAATAAAAATACTAAAATGATCAAACGATCTAAATCGCAATCAGATTAACTCCAACTTATAGTTTTAAATTTATTTCCAATTTCTCACATTTTTTGTTGTCCACATCTCTCTTGATGGTCATCTTTAACGTGCAAGAGAAAAAAAAAACCAAAATAAAGTCCACTGTTTGTAACATTATAAAGTCATACATTCGTGCACAACCATTGAAGTTGTACAACTCCAAACAAAAATTATTACTTTCAAGAAGAAAGTTCACCAATTTTTATTTTTTTGGCCACTCATTTAAATTTGCCAATCCACTTGGCTATATGGTCAACATTAACATGAATTTTATGAAACTTTAGCTTGTACTTTCTTTAATTGATTTTGACCTAAAAGGATTCAAATATATGAGACATAGATTGAGTGCATGATAAAAAAGTGAGTAGATGGAAAAAGGAGAAAAAAAAGGCAAGGAAGTGGATCGATGCTTTCTTTTATATAATACTAGTCAAGAGGCCTCGGCTTCACCCGGTTTGTTATAATAATTTTTTTATTTTATTAAACTGGTATTTGCTTGAATTAAAAGTTTGAGTAATATGGGTAGTTTATATAAAGTAATAATTTAAGAGAAAGTTAATATTTATGATTATTTATCTTTGATATTTCCTTCTATGAATCAAAGATACTCTTCTTTTCACTTAATGTGGAATTTAAAATTGCTTGCAGTAAAAGAAGTTAGTAACCAAAATCACTATTCAAATAAAACCAAGTAGCATGTTGAGTAGCACGTGAAGACAAATTTTTTCTCATCATAAACCTATCATATATATATATATATATATATATATATATATAACCAAACTAATCTCATGTTAAATGTAGATTTGAGTTAAAAGTTACAACAAAGGCACTACCATATTTTTGTGTAAGAAACCTTAGAAGCAGACAACAATTTAATCAGTTAGCCTTAATAAAAATAAATTAAAACACTTTTTTGCTAAATTTCCCATATTCGATTTTTTGATAAAAATTTCCAATCATAACTAAATAAATTTAACTCAATGAACTAAATAGTTATAACTAAAACATGAAATTACCTTATTCAAATGAATATAACACCATCCATCCATCCATCCATAAAGCGTAAATGATCAAAGATAAAAAACAAATATCTTAATCTAAGAACCAAAGTTAAAGAATTTGTATCTTTAAAAAACTAAAACAAATTGATCAAATGAAAAAATGAAATGTACAAAATATACAATGAAATCAAATCTCTGAAGCTAACACTAAATTCCAACCAAAACTCAGAAAATGAATTTGAAAACCATTGATAATTAAGGTACCTTAATTTCCACACTTAGCGGAATATAATTAGAATTCAATTATCCTTACATTAAATCACATAATTCAACAACCAAAAACAAAACATAAGATAAATCATAGACATATCAATACATATAAACACTCATATTAATTTTAAACTTTACCAACAAAGTTAGAGAATTGTCAGATATTCTATTAAAATATATTAAAAAATGATAAATTAATATAATAAATAACAAAACTTGATAATTTTTTAACTTTACATGTGGAGTTTAAAAACTCCATTAACGATGTAAGGTATAATATTCCATAAAAAAAAATAAGACCATAAACCTAAATCAACACTATCTATATATTTTGTTTTAAGTCAATTATCATTTCACATATTGGCAAAGTCACTTTACAACACAAGAAAGGTTTGTTGAATTTTGTATAGAGTTTTCTTTTGAAAAATTTATTGACTTCGAACTATACTACATATAGGCCTTCTTGGGTGTTTACATACAAAGAAGAAGAATTCTAGATAGATTTCATAGCATCATTGATTCAAAGATTTAGTTCACAAAACCTAGTTATCATAAAATACAAGTAGTTGCTTTACATGAGTATGCCTAGCAACAACATTTTGTCCTTCAACTATAACCCAATCTACAATGGTTGATGAAAGTTGCTCTCACCTTTCTTCAAGCTATGGTAGAATGTTCAATCCAAAGGTTATATTAAAGAAAAATTAAAAGATAAATGTATGGCTCTCTCTATTTTCTTCTCCCCTCTAAATAAATAACTAAATATAAACAAACAAAAAGGCATAATTGTGGAAATACCCATACTCTCCAATCAAACTATCAGTCTATCATAGCTCCCTACATCACATCCCCACCTATAATTTCAATCATACTCCTAACAAATCAACCATTTCATTCATTTCTATGAATAATGTTTAGATATATTGTATATAAAACTGAAGAAAAGTAGAATGCATAGCAAGAAAGATAGGGATGTGGCTAGCAAAATAATAAGGGCAGTTACTTACCAAACCCCTCACATATTTGTAATCCTCCAAGCACTTGTGAGCATTCCAAATTGAAGTTTTAAATTTAGGTAGCCAATTCTCTGGGACAAATTTTTCTTACTCAGCAACCAAATTCAAACAATAATTTGTTTTCCTGCATCTTCTGGCTAAAAAGCATATAAACAAATATAATAACTAAATCCTTTAAGACTAGTCCAACTAATACAAAAATATGTATTTTTCTATATATATTTTGTTTGAAAATTGCTTTTGTATCTAAAAGTAATAGAACATGAAAAAAGTTTTCTAGGACTGCACTTGAAACCATGAAATGGCAAATCATAGGATCTGGAACTATTCCAAATATAAAATTTTAGTCCAGATTTTGGAATAGATTGGAAAAATATATTAGAATATTAAAAAGATTAAAAAGATTGAAAAGAAAGGATTTAAATTAGACCTTGAAAGATTGTGAAGAGAATTCATGTTTGATCAAAAGAGCCAAAAAAAAAAATCTTACAATATTGTTAATACCAAGACATCAATGTGTATATACATGGAACCAAAAACACAACATGATTGCCAAACACAACATGATTGTTAATGCATGTTTTGGTTTTCGATTTGCATTTTGTTAAAAAGTCTTACAATTAAATAATTTAAAATAAATCCAAAAAATCTATCTTCTTAATACAAATAAACTAAAAAAAATCAATAAAGAAAGATCACAAATACCAAAAAGGCAGAACAAAATATAATAAAATTGATACTATCTTGAAAATTAATTATCCAAGAAATTTTAACAAACCCTGAAAAAAATAGAATGGATCAATCAAAAATAAAATCATAACTTGATTCAAACAACATGCAAAATAAAATAAATTATCTTTTGAAAACATTTTACATTTTCATAAGAACTTTGAAAATATATCATTTTAGCATAAAAATGCCACAAAAAGAAGCATTCACACACCATCTCACCCGAAAACTACCATCTAACCACTAAAAAAACTCACTCCATACCATTACCTAAAATCATTGAAAACTACATTAGCAGCCTACCTCCCCGTCGAACAACCTTGCAACTGTTAACCCCTAGTAAACACCATTCTTAAACCACCATAATTTTTAGGGCACAAAAAAAATATTTTTTCTCCTGGAATCCATACATAAAACAACCATTTTTAAGACAATAAAAATGAGATGGTTTTCTGAATGAAAAAAGAAAAACAATCATTTTTCATCTCAAACGTGAATGATTTGGGGTAAAGTAATGGGAATTTTTTTGTGAAGAATGAGATGACAAAAGGAAAAACAATGTGGAATGTGGTAAAGTGCCAAGTTGCATCACATGATGGGAAATGATCCTTTTATCCATATTTTTTTGGTTTGAACCCCTTAAACATATGTTTTGAGCCTATTTTATCCATTTTTTTCATGACCCTTCACCATGGCCTACATTATAACCTTTACAAGTTTATTTTGATCAAATGTGAATGCTTAAATTGAATGATCATATGTTAGGCTAAGGCATGCTTGTAATAGAGCAATGAAATCATGATCTGTTCTTGTGTTTTAGAGATTAATGTATGGGATATATCAATAATGGATGAAGAAAAAAATGAAAAAATGAAACAAATGGAAAAAATGAAAACAAATGAAAAATGTGAAAAAATGAAAAATGTGAAAAAATGAGAAATGTGATATGTGAAAAAAAAGAAAAAAATGTGGAAAGAGAGAAAATGAAGATTCAAATTGAAAATTTGAAATGGCAGTTTGAGTAGAAAAATCTCTGAGCTGAAAGTTAGATAGAGAGTTCAATAAATGAAAGATCAATGTTATTCGAAAATCTTTCGAAGCTGGAACAAAGTTTGATGAGCTCAAAATAATTTTGAAAGTCAATGTATTAGGTTTTTGAAAAAGAATCTTGAATTAATGTTAAGAATTATCACTATTCATTATTTGGACATTGTTATACCATTCAATACCATCCCTAGTGATATGGTTTGAATTTATTCTTTTGTCCATTTATTTTTGTAGCAAACTCATTCTTGTATTGATTACCTTTCTTTCAATTCACCTTATGCTCTCTTATTTTTGCATCCTTAGAATAAATCAAAAAAATATATGATTGCATTATATTTGTCATGATTTGAAATGATAATTAATGAATGATAATGTTCATAAAAGATTCCTATATGTGTTTGAAAAGAAATCCATGGAGATAAGGGCCAAAAAAAAAGAAAGATGAAAAAAAGCCTAAAAAGATTATTTGTAAAAACATATGGTCTCATCAAATGATGAATATGGTGATGGATTGGTCGATATAACCTGTGAGTTATAATCAAATGATGGAAATAATGTGGATCAGTGGACATAATTTGTTTTGAAATTGTTAATGTTGAGAAGCTAAAAAAAGAAAGTATGAGATGGTGGATTCTTGAGAACCATATTATCACAATTAATTAAAATTTCACGACATTGACATTTGTATTACATGCATTGCATTTGCGTTGTTGTTTACACAATATATGTATATAATTTGGAGAATATTTAAAGCTTTAGCTTAGCCATGCATTTTCTACATATAATGAATATTTGAATCATAGTTTAGAATATGGCATATGCATTATTGTAAGAATCTAGATTGTCGTATTTGCATCATTAAGAAAACATTTTTATCATTATCATTACATTCTTTATATACAAAATTTTAAATGTTGAATGAAAGATTGAGAATTTCCATGACAAGAAATTTTAAACTTTTTGAGGAAAGCATTTTAATATAAGATGGGAATCTTTAAATGAAAAAATGTTTTATGAGGAAAACATTAAGAATTATAAAGTTGTTAAGCCTTTTAAAGGAGTATTTTTAATGTTAAAAATGATGAAAATCTTTGTCTTTAAGGAATTTTAAATGAGAATCTTTGAATAAGAATTTTTAAATGAAAATCTTTGAATGAGAATTTTTGTCTTTGGGTTTTAAATGTGAATCTTGAGAATTTGTGTGAATCTTCAAAGTTTTTTGAATTCAAATCTTTAAAGAATCAGATATGAATCACCAAAAGTTTTTGAATGAGAAGCTTAGAAATTTTGGATGTGAACTTCTAAATTTTTTGAATGAGAACCTTTGAATTTATATGTGAAACTCTAAAATTTATCGAATGTGAATCTTTGGACTTGATTGAGAATCGAGTCAATTTGTTGAAAGTTGGAAGAGTTCAAGATTTAAAAGAAATAGTCTTGAAAATTTAAGTACCATGATTAAAAAGAAACTAATTAATTAACATTTAGCATAGCATGCATTGTATTTAAGAATGTCTAGTGCATGAATTTAGGAAGCAGGGATATTTCAAAATCCCATATGGAGAAGATAGATATGAAAATTTTCTAATGAAAGAATTTCAATTTTTCATTTGAAAAAAAAAGATCTCTGAGATAAGATTTTAAACCTTGAAAAAGGATATATCTCAATATTAAAAATGATCTCTAGACATAATCTCATATAATTTCTTTTGATAATCTATAAGACCTTTGGACATGATTGTTAATGAACCTTATTTATTTTTCAAAATTGTTAAGCCTCTGCTTAAAAAGAGTTTTATTTATTTTTCAAAGTTGTTGAGCTTCTGTTTAGAAAAACCTTATTTATTTTTCAAAGTCATTGAGCCTCTACTTAAACGAGCCTTATTTATTTTTCAAAGTTGTTAAGCCTCTACTTAGAGGAACCTTATTTATTTTTCAAAGTCGTTAAACCTCTACTTAGAGGAGCTTTGTTTATTTTTCAAAGTCATTGAGCCTTTGTTTAGAGAAGCCTTATTTATTTTCTAAAGTCGTTGAACATCTATTTATAGAAGCTTTCATGTTATTCAAAAGGTTTAAGTATCCATTTAAAAAATAAAAAAATATGTTGAATTGATTATTAGGATATGATAGGTGTCTACATCTTTGCATAATTCCTGTTTCATAGAAAATATGCAAAAATGGGCAACTGTAAACACCCAAATCTATCTAAGGTGTAATAAAAATAAAAAAGAAAAAAGAAAAAAATCAAATGGTTGAGTTTGTGTGAAACTATTTGTATAGACTAAAAGTTTAAGTTGGACTTAGAATTTGGAATTAAAATTTAAAGAAAATTAGAACTCATTTATGGTATAGGGTTTTTTTGATAAAAACTCTATAAATACACACCTATACCAAACAACAAAGAACAGGTCAGAGAAAAAAAAACACATAGAGAAAGATCAGCCAAAGACATACACAGATTATCAGAAAAAAAAATGAAGGCAGCCAAAAACTAT
The DNA here is from genome assembly GCF_002303985.1 of Durio zibethinus. The sequence goes on along the minus strand of NW_019168481.1, from coordinate 9,740,677 downwards.
AAAAATTTTTAGGGAAATTTTTGGTTTGAAAAAGAATATTTGCAAATTTTTTTTTGGAAAATTTTTTTGGAAACCCCAATTTCTAGTGGAGTTTCTTGGTAATCTTTGAAGATTCTGGTGGCTCTCTGGCCAAAATCCTAGTTTTTGATGAGATTTCTAGTTTTCGGTTTCAGTTTTCCAAAAATCGATGAACTTTCAGTGACTTAGCCTAGATTTTGACAAAAGTTTTTAGAATCTGATGAAGATTCAACTTGAGTTTTTTTAGATCTAGAGAGAGAGAATGAGAAGGGAAATTTGAAAAAAAAAAAGAAATTTAACCTTTTATACGTCTAGTCAAATGACGTTGTTTTAGAGTTTAATTCAGCCCTAGATCCATGAGTTTTATTGCTTGGTGGTTTGACCTGTAGTGCTGACCTACTTTCGACTTGAATCCTAGCCCTTGGCTCTAGCTGAGCCCAACCGTTCTAGTCGAGCCCCCCAACCGCCAAGCCAAGCTATTTTCCTCTTTTGGTATTATTTATTTGTTTATTTATTTTAAAGTATTTTTGCATAATTAAATTTTAGAAAAAATTAAAAAAATTAAATGATAAATATATAAAACAAAATAAATTTTTTTGAGAATAAATAATTATTATCTAATGACAAAATTTTTAAAAATTGTAAAATGTTAATTTCTATAAAATTCTTAGGTGAAAATGTTTTTAAATTTGTCCAAAATGATCGAATAATTTAGATAAAATTTAAATAGCAATAATTAATATTTATTTTTAATATAAAAATGTAAATATAATAAAATTTTTGGAATTTAAATACTAATTACCCAATTATGAGATTCTTAGAAATTTTAAATGGTAAATTTTTTAAAAAATCTTTAGATAAGAAATTTCTCTGAATTTGTCTCAAATAATAGAATAATTTAGATAAAATTTCGATAAAAGTAATTATTTTTTCAAAGAAAAATATTAACAATATAACTTTAAAATTTTTAGTTGAAAATATTTGACAATTATCCAAAGATGAAAATCTTATAAATTTCAAATGAAAAATTTCTTAAGAAATCTCTAGGTGAGAAATTTCTTTAAATCTGTCCCAAATGGTGAAAAATTTAAATGAAGCTTCAAAAAATAATTATCATATTATTTTTTTTCAAAAATAGAAATTAAATAGACCTAAATGGTGAAAAATTTAGAATTAAAAATAAAAATAAAAATAAAATTATGATGATGAAATTCTTAATAATCGCAAATTATTGATTATCTAAGAAATTTCTAGGTTATAAGATATTTCCAATTTTGGCCCAAATGATGGATGGATTAGATATATTTTCAAAAAAAAAACACAAAACAAAAATAAAAAAATGATTAAACCTTTTTCGATGACGAAGCCTCTTCAAGAAAACAAATAAGATTCTTGAATACTCTTGAGTTAAGAAAATATTTTTAAGAATTTTACCAGATTGATAGAGAATCTTAAAGGTTATTTTCAATATTAAATTTAAGGCCATTAGCATCAAGACCTTAAGATAATTTAAAATAAAAATGGTACCTTCCTTTGGATGGGTACGTGGAGGTGCTATAATCTTCCCCTATATGTAACCGAACTCCTAAATCTTGTTTGATTAGTAGATCAGAACTTATTTTTTTATGGACCTTTAGTCAAGCTTAAAATATCCATAAAAGAATAGATTCATTAAGTTGCCAATCACACTTAGAAAAAAATCGGTGGAGACTCATTTTGTTAAGTCTAGCTATAGATTTACAAATTTATATGTTATGACAAAATCTAATACAAATTTCCTTAAATAAGGTGTAAAGATGACATTCATCAAAGCTTGCAATGTGGCAGGTGTCTTAGTAAGCCGAAAAGGCATTACCTTGAATTCATAATGGACCTAATGAGTTTTGGAAGCCATTTTTGGGATGTCTTCTTCCTTCACCCTTATTTGCCAATAGATTGATCCCAGTCCACTTTAGAGAAATAGTTGGCACCTCTCAACTCATCTAACAGGTCCTCCACAATGGGAATAGGAAATTTATCCTTAACTATCATTGCATTTAGTTGCCTGATAGTGTTAATCTATAAATGTACATATTTGTATCAAGTAACATAAAGTAAGTAAAATTTGTTCCCATGGAGATTGAGAAAAAGGGAACCAAGTACCTAATTGTATCACCATAAATTATATTTAGAAAATCAAATTAATGTAAGAACTAAATTAAATTACTTAACTTGGCAAAACAATATATTAAACTTATGCAATAACTAAATTAAACAAACTAATAACCTAAAATCCAATTTAAATATGCAAAATAGAATTTAAACTAAAACTATAAATTAATTAAAATAAAGCAGTAAATTGAATCCTACACTAATATGGTTGAAACTTAAACTAAAGTAAAAAAATTAACTCACAAATTAACAAAATTTAACTTAAGCTAAATTAACTTTAAATCATGCAAGAACAACATAATAATTAAATTAAAGTGCAAATCAAAGGAAAGTAAGCTTTCGATAATTGAATTTTAACAAGAACAAAAGCTAATATCCTAAATTGTATGAAACTAAATCAAAATTAGTGACTTAAACCACAAACCCCAAATTGAAGCAAGAACAAAAAGTTGAATTGCATGAATAGAATCAATAACTTGTTAACTTAAATTAAAATGACAAATTAAAGTAAATTAGAAAGCAAGAACTAAAAATTGAAAGAGCTTTAAACTTAAATTAAATTGTAAGAACAAAATCTAAAAGCTTAATTTAAAAGAAACTCTAAATAACTTTGAAAGTTAAAGAACAAGAACAAAGCAATGGATTGGTCTATCACCCTAACCCTTATAAACTAAAAAAAACTTAAAAAGAACTTAAGAAGAACAATAAGGAAAACCTTAAAAGCTATAGATTGGTCTGCCACCCTAACCGCTATTTCTAAAGTTAGACTAGTGTATTGATACACAAAGATTTTTAAAAGAGGTGCAACAGCCTTGGTCTTATAATGTGGTAGTTTTTTTGTTCGATTTTGGTAGAGTTTTGAAGTGGATGAAGTTTTCTTGAAGTAAATCTTGGTTGTATGGAAAATGATTTTTTCAATAAATAGCACTTGGACCGAATCTTGGCTTGAATAAGTGGATAGATTCTACCTTGATATGTTATTGATGATTTGAACTTCTTAGATAGAAATGAAGAGGTTCAATTTTGTTATTTGGCATTCCCTAAAATTTCTGAATTTGCAACTTTCTAAAAGCTATCTTGGAGACTTTCTTGGACCAGTGTTCTTTTAGATTCAACTTCTTGGAGAAAATAATTTTTTAAACCCTTTTAAGCTACCCTTAATTTAAAAAACTTTATGCAACCTTTAAACTCTCCCACACCAACTCCTATTAAATTTAGGACTTTAACTTCAATTAAAACTATTTTAAGCTCTCATGCAGTTCAAAAAATCTTAACTTTGAGTAGCTTGTCAACTCCTACTTAAATAAGAACTTAAACTTCAATTTGTATCTTTGAGTAGTTTAAAAATTCTTGACTTTAAGTAGCTTGCAAACTCCAAATCAATCTTGAATTCATTTTATGTGGCCATGTAAAACCAATCCATGGAAACTCTTACTATATTTAGGATTAGAGACACTAAGTCAAAATAAGAATTACTTTTTTAACTAAGAGATCCTAAGGAGATTTAGTTTTTTTCTTTTCAAACCAAAATTTAAATTTCCAAACCATGTCATCATGCCACATAAGCATCTAAGTCAACTCTCTTGGCCAATGAGTTTGGACTTGCTACCATGTTATTCCATAGTGATCCCATGCACTTGTGCCTACATAGAACACCATAGACTTGCGTTCAACTTGAAATTTTCAAATCTTTCTTCTTTGGAACAAAACTTGTCTTTTCTTGTTTCTTGCATGAATTTCATGAATTTAAGTTCAAGATTCAGCACATTCTTGAACCTTAGGTGTGGCTAATAAATCTTGATCACATTTTAGAACTTTCACTCTAAGATTCATTAAGAACTTGCCAAGAAGCTATCAAGATTCCTCCAAATGTATAAAAAATTTATCAAGATTGATCAAGATTTTTCAAGATTCAATCTTTTCTTCAAGATTTCCTACATAAAGGTAAATTAAGCACATTAGGGGTAAAAATAACCTTATTTTACCAAGAATAAAACAAAATCCATGCATTTAAGCAATAGAAATAATTCTATTTTATATAGTTATTAAACCCCTCAACTTGAACTTTTACTTATCCTCAAGCAAAACAAACTTTCTAAGATAAAAAAAAGAAGGTAGGTTAGTATCAAAATACATGCTTTTAATATCAAAATTTTATAATTTCTTTAGAAATTGCATGATGAGTATAATTTAAGTAAAATTTACATGAAATTTACATAACACCTCAAAACATGATCAAATTTCTTAAGTTATCTTTTCATATATTGTCTCCACTAATGTAGACTTATACACTTAACTAAAGATCAATAGGTGTTTATTGAACTTGTAATGTAAAATTAGGGTTAAGGTAAGATAAGAAAAATTTTGTGGCTTAATCACCTAAACATGCATTACTTAGGATCTTTTATTGAGATTGAGAACTTTCAAGGAAAATGTACACCCCCAAACTTGAATTCTTCTTCTTTTTCCCTTGTTTTTTTTTTCCTTTAAACACTTTTCAAACATGTTTTCTATTTTGAACTTTTTTTTCAAATTTTCAAATTTTATTTTTCAAACATATTTTTTTTGCCACTTTCAGATAGAATTCAAATTTTTTTTCAATTTTGTTTTTTCTCCAAACTATTTTCAACCTTGAGTTTCTTTTCAAGTTCTACCCTTCTTCTCAATGTAACATAAATTCAAAGGACTAGACTTAATCATATAGTGAAAAACAATTGAAAAAAATATTTAAAAATTAAAAGAGGTGACTAAGGATAAATATATCAAAGGTTGGCTTGAAAAGTTCAAATGATCCAAAGATGGCCTAAATCATCTTTTAGTTAAGTGTAGTCCATCAAGATTCATCAAGAACTTGCCAAAAAGCTATCAAGATTCCTCCAAATGTATAAAATAATTATCAAGATTGATCAAGATTTTTCAAGAGTTATCAACATTCAATCTCTTATTTAAGATTTACTCAGAATGGCAAATTAAACATATTAGAGGTAAAAATAACCTTATTTTACTAAGAGTAAAACAAAATTCATGCATTTAAGCACTAAAAATAACTTTATTTTATAAAGTTATCATTGCCTATAGTCAAGACATAATCTTCAAGTACCATCCTTTTTTTTTTTACCAATAGGCATGAAAAAGCAAATGGGATTTTTAATTGTTTGAATAACATAAGAAGTTAGCATTTTTGTGATTTACTTTTCAACTTCATTCTTTTAGTAATGAATGAGTCTATAAGGTCATAAGTTGATTAGTTAGGGATACTAGTTTTAGAAAGAGGCTATGACCTTGTGTTCTTTTTAAAGGCATTTTTATTGGTTTTTAAAAAATATTAATGTAAGCTTGTAACAATGGTTTGAGTTTCTCTGGGGTGTTTGTCTTTTCATAATTCATATTTATCAAGAATAGGCCTCTTATCATTTTTGTATCTTTTCTAACTAACTTCTATAATTTTTTTTATAGATAAGCTTTATTCTAACTTTTGCTTTTCTTATTTCAAGGTAACTTTTTACCCTTTTTTCTTAAAAATGGTTGATAGCTCATTGAAATTAAACACTAATGTACTATATCACTTTATCCAGTCCACTTCATGCACTATGTCATTACTTCCCATAGGCAGCACCCTTAAGTCATAAATGAATTGATGCACTTGCATGAGCCATTCTAACTATTTGCACTTAGCATTTTTATATAGTTTTTTTCTATTGGCTATAATTATGGCTAAGGTGTTAAGTGTTAACTACTTTTATTCCATCTTTGGCCTTTCATAGAGTCATAAAACTATGAGTACTCTTACTATCTCTGAGGATACCTAGAGGCCTTTTTTTTTTTGTTACTTGTATCCTAATGGCATGTTTAGTGCACAATATTATAAATAGGATAATATAAATGACATTATGAATAGGGTTAGATTAAATAATGTCATATTATCTTATGTTTGATGCATACAAGGATTATCATGGGATAATTTTATTTATTGGTGTCATAACGTGCAAGTCCAAGATCATGATCATTAGACACAATATATGGAGTCGTCACCAATCTTTTTATTTAGGTGTGATTGGATGCCTAAGTGAATCTTTTATTTTTAAAGTTGTCTTAAGGTTGATTGATGTAAGAGCATGTTTTGTCTTCAATTCAAACCCATTTGATGCAGGAGCTAATTTTTAGTTTCAGCCTATTGAGTAAGTTCATTTCCTTAAAAACTCAATAGCACCAAATAAAATAAGCCTAACAAGAATCTATCCACTAGCCGAATACATCAATTAATACAAGGCCCAAGTCCAATATTCCATAAATCCAATTTTGAAAAAGTAAGCACAACATTGGGAAGAATATTTTATCAAAGTTCTAGCCACATTTGTCAATATAGGATGTTTTTTGGATGCTTTCTAAATTGCTGGAATTAAGGTTTGGCAATGAGTGTGATTTTAGCCCCAATAAGCTTGTATAATTTGTGTTCCTTATGATTCCTAGCATTGTAATTATGTTCTTAGCATATTGATTATGCTTCTCTTTTGACTTTGCTTTTCCTATTTTTAAAGGATGTTCCAAGTTCATCTATAAATGCCCATATGTAATGAAATTCTGGCAACTAGCATTTTGAGTAAAAGAAAACCTTGTGTTTTATTCTTCAAAGTTTTGTATCTCTTAGGTGCATCTCTTTAGAGTGGTGAACTTGTTCTTACCTTTTCTTTTTAAAGTGGTGAAATTCTGTATCTCTAAAATCTAAAGTTATCTTTATCTTTTTTCTTTGGGGTGATGAGTTTCATGTACTTAAGGGAATGAGATTATTATCATTTTAATTGAGCGTTTTGAGTGACTTAAACACCCAATTCACTACATTTTTAGTTTACTATCAACTTGATATTAGAGCCATTCTCTGCTACTTAGCTTCTAAAGTTGTATCCAAGTGGATGTAAGTTGCCTTTGGTGGGTGAACTATTCTTGTAGGAGTGGGGTTTTTTTATGAAGACACAAAGGCTTGGACTGGGGGAGTGTGATACGGGATAGGCTTAGAGTGATAATCCCATATTAAGTAGTTGTAAGATAATCTTAGGCCATATAAGTGGGATGATTTCCCTAGGCAAGTCAATTTTCTAGGGTGAGTTCTTCCTTTTAGTTGTACGGTATTATTAACTAAAGGTTCCTAAAAGAATAAGTTTTAGTTTATGTTTTAAAACTGGGTTCGGGAGTTTGACTACCTATGAGGAAAGTATTAACACCTCCATAATGTCTATCCTAAGTATAGTATTAATTAATCTTAAATTATTTTTAAAGGTCTTGGCTAAATGATTTTTTTTTTATAATTTAAATTTTGTGAAGAAGGCATGTTTAATTTACTTCTAGAATTTAAAATTTATCATTTAAATATTTGAAAAAAGGTTTTAGGTTTTTTTTGTTTATCAATTTTGTAGAATTCCTAAAAATTTTTTCTTACGTTAAAAGTATTCAAGAATTTTGATTGTTTTCTTGAAAAGGCACCATCAATGAATTTATTTCATATTTAATGGAATAAGGTTTTTCTAAAATTTTTTATTATCTCTAAATTTTCTAATTATTATTCTCTATGTTTTTACTTGAAAGTGAATGGCAATTATTATTATTGAAATTTTTATCTAAATTATTCCATAATTTAGAACAATTTTAGCCAAAAAAAAAAACTTTTCACCTAAAAATTTCTTCGAAAATCAATCAATCTTGATTTTTAGGAATTTCATTATTGAAGAAATTTTTATTTATTCTCAAAATTTTATAAAAATTATATTTCATTTTATTTTTATTTACTTGAAAATAAATGTCAATTATTGTTGAAATTTTTATTTAAAATTTCCATCATTCTATCTAAATTTAGAAGCAAAAAACTTGTCACCTAAAAATTTCTTTAAAAAATCAATCAATCTTGACTTTTCAGTTCATTATCGAAAAAATCATGATTTATTCTCAAAATTTTATGGCAACAAATTTTTATAGAAAATAAATGTAAATTATTTTTATTTAAATTTTATCTAAAATTTTTCACCATTTAGATCAAATTTAGAAAAAAACTTATCACCCATAATTTTTTAGAAAATCAACTATTTGTGGTTTCTAAAATTTCATCATTGGAATAATTAACATTTACTTTCAAAATTTTTATTACAAAAGAAATTCAAGAATATTCAATTTATTAACTATTTTTAACCTAAAATTTCAATTTTCATTTTCCTACTAAATAATTAAGAAACATTCCTAATTTTAAAAAAATTAAATATGCACCAACTAAAAAAATTAAAAAAATAAAAAGAAAATTGAAACAATAAAACTTAAAAAATTAAAAATAAATAGAAAAAAATGAACCTCCAAAACGACATAGTTTTTAGGCATGGTATAAAATTTCTTTTTCCAAAATTTTTTCCTTATTTTTATATATTTTTCTCTTTAAAGTCTTTTTTAATCACTCTAATTATCTGTTCTCTGAAAGCTATGCTTAAAAAGCCTTCGAATCTACCTAGATGTCGATGACGCTTTCCTAGATTAGTCGTCTTATGTCGATTGTCTCTAGCTATGTCATCACTTTCCAACAAAGGACTCTCCTTAAAATTCTAAAAAAAAAAAAACGTTTTCTCCTCATTGCCTTTTTTAACACGGTTTTCCTTAAAAAAAATCTAAACATGTAGACATAAACTTAAAAATTAGATCTGATTGTAGATAATTAATTTTGTCTAAATCAGTTGTTTGTTTTGAAATTTTATTTTTTAAGCTATGTTTTGTTTTCTTTTAAATTCGAGTCCAATTTCATAATTCAGGGTCATTTAGCCTTAGGAGCCTAAGTCCCAAAAATGCAGTCCAATTGTTAAGGCTATTAGAAATTGATTTTTTATTTGTTCAATTTTATGTCTTTTTTTTAATAAAAATTAAAAAATTAAAAATTAAAAAATTACTTCAACTCAACAGAGGGATGGTAGCTGAAATCAAGCTACCAGTAACTCCACCATTACTCACCTTGTAGCAAAAAATTTGGCATTGATAATGGCTTAAAAAGGTCTTCCTCAAATCTTAAAAGATCTAGGATTTGAACTCCCAATTGGCTCTTTAAATTGAGTTTGAAATCACAGACAAATGAAGGTTAACTTTGACAGTAAAAATTGACAAAAAATTATCACCAATTCTACCAGTAATTGCTGCTTACTAACCCCAAAATACATCTCCTTCACCACCATTCATGGCATTCATTGCTGACACCAACGATACACATACACCATTACCTACTAGTGCCTTTCCAACAGCTGGGACCAATAACCAATTGCCAATAATTAAAATCAAAAAATTAGTTTTTACCACCCACAGACCATAACCAACAACCTAAACTACCCAAAAATTTGATTAAGACCAAAAAGAAAGCAAGCAAAAAAAAAAATCCACATTCCCCTTAGTGGAAGCCACAATGCTAAAAGCAAAAAAAATACAGAACATAGAAAAAAATGCTAAAACAACAGCATAAAAAAACAACAAATAAAAAAAAATAACAAACAAAAAGAGAAATGAGTTTGGTTAGAGAGGCTTTTAGGTTCTAGGTTTTTCAAAAGGTTTTAATGCTTTAAACTTAGTAAAGAGATGTGGCATAAGAAAAGGAACAACATACTAAAAAAAAGGGCTGCTTAAACAATGGAAGATAGGTGCTTTTGGTATCTTGGTTGTGGGTTTTAGGCTTAAATCTATAATTTTTTAGTTGATTTTTAAGAAATCCATCTAGGTAAGGTGAAAGAGGAAATCAAAAGGAAAAATATGTTGAAATCTGGGCTCAAAAAAATGTTGGCCGATAGTAGTGAACGGTGGAGGTAACGATAATGCCTAGTTGAATTCTAAGAACAAGGGTAGTTGCTGGGTTTTTATTTAGAGAGATAAATGAGTTTTAAGAAAATATTTTTAAAAAAAGACAAAATGAATATGAAAAAAAGTTTATTTTTATAGTTGTTGAAAAAAAAATCTTTGACCTACATGTGGACCTAGACTAGACCTAAGATCCATGTGCTTGACTCGTACACGATTGTGCTTATAATCATAGACCAATTCAACTTAGCTGTGGCTAAATCGTTATTAAATCGTCAGGCACACTTTCAATATCGAGGTCAGTTCAACTGAACTGCCACTAAACCACTCTAAACAAAAAAAAACTAGGCTGAACCTCCTGCCAACTGCCCTAAACCACCTTGAACTGCCTCGAACTACCTGAACCACCTCCTAGATTGCTAAATGAGTTAGCCAGGGACATTTTTGGTATTTTTTGTACTTGTTATTTTTCTATCTTTTACTTTTTTGTATATTTTTATTACTTGTATTCCTATTTTTATGATTATTTATTTTATTATTTTTATGTGGACTTTGATGAGGCATTAGAGATATTTTTAATTTGTGTGGAAAATAAATAAAATGTTTTGGTTTAAAATTTACTTAAAGGTGAAAAATATTTAAGAAAACATTGAAATATCAATTTTTCCTAAATTCTTTGAGAATAAAACTAAAATAAAATAAAATAAATTTTGAAAAATGCTAACAAAAAAGTTGAAAATAAAAGTGAAATAAAATTAACAAAATAAAATTAATGAAAAAGTTAAAATATCAAAATTTCCTAAATTCTTTGAAAATAAAAGTGAATAAATTAACAAAATAAATTAATGAAAAAGTTAAAATATCAAATTTCCCTCACAATAAAATTTTGAAAATGTTTTAAAAAAGTTGAAATATCAATTTTTTCTTAAATTAAAAAATAAACATTTTTGTCTTTAATATGAAATTACTAGAAAATTGCAACAATAATTTTGATGTATTCCTAGGTAAGTTACTATTTTCTAAATGTTGCTAAAATTCTAGAGTATTTAGAAGATTTTTCAATGTCAAAGATTCTAATAAAAATGTTGTGAATCTGATGATAGAGTCTCTTCAAGAGTGACAATAGATATACTCATGAATTAAAGAAATATTCATAAATTTTCACTAAAATATTAAGGTAATTTAAGGATAATTTTTAATTTTTAATTATTTTTAAAATGTTTTTTAAAAATTTTGCTAGGCTTAATGGATAACACAAAATCAATTGGTATGATCTTTGAACAAGCATTATGGAGATGCTACAATCTTTTCTATTTGTAAATGTACTTTTAAACCTAACTTTGATTTATACACCAAAAGATTTTTAGTAAATCTTAATTAATTTTAAGGTTTTTCAAAAGATAGATTTTTGGATGGTCAATCACACTTAAACAAAAAAAATTTGTGGCAACTCATGTTTTTGTATCTAGTGATAAAATAATCATTATGACATTGGCCACCATTGTTTCAAGCTTCTACTATAATCAAAACGCCTCTATTTCCTTATTATTTTTTTCATTAACCAACCCTTAACTTAGAAAGCCCAAAAGATCCCAAATCTCCTAAATTAAAACCTTTATTAAAAATGATTCTTTACTAAAATTTGTCTTTTGCCGAATGCTTCCTTTTTTTAGCTTGGTTGTTTTTGTTGAATGTCATTTGTTGTTGTTTCTAACTATCTATTAGCTATTGATTATGTACAATTGTTGGCCAAAATTGTGATTGGGTTATTGTGACTGGTTTCTCTCTCTGTTTTGCTTGGCTTTTGGTTCTCTAAGATTTACTATTGATAAAATTGTTGCTAGAAACTAGGTTTGCTATTGAATATATAGCTATCAAATAGGTTGTTAGGCTATATTGGTCACTTTCAAGTATGTTGTTAATTAAAATCATTTTTCTAAATTACCTTTTTCTTGCCAAACTGTGCTATCTCTTATAGAGATTTAATCCAAAAAGTTTTAAGTTAAAAGAAGTAACTTTATATCCATTTTTTGAAATTCCTATTTACAAGGTTTTCAATCCCATGAAAACTTTATCTTTAAAACATAATCAATGTTCATTTTTTCTTTATTTTTTTAAAATTTTTTAATTTTTGAAATAAATAAAATAAACAAAATAAATAAATAATAAAAAAAAAAAATGAAATATGATAAACATAAATTGGATTTAAGACCTAAATCAAACTTAATTAACTAGTTAAGATAAAAAAATGAAAGTAAATCTTGGGGCCCAAAAGTAATCCAAAAGATCTTGCATAAAATTGGATGTTTACAATTGGTGAAAATGATATTTCTTTAGAGTTTATACAATTTAAATTATTGATGTAATTTTTAAGGGTATAATAAGTTATGTAAGTTTAATCCCTTTGATTAAAAATAATCATTTCCATTTTGAGAGGATTAAATCATCTTATGCTAAGAGGATGACTAATTCTCCTTATAATCATATCCCTTTTTTTGGATACAAATGAAACATGGTATATGATGATTATCATTTTATCTTATCCATCATCCTATGCAACTAACATTGCTTAAGTGCACTATATCCCACATTTCTTGTCAAAGCATTCATTGAAATCTCCAAGCTATTTTCAATAGGATTTAGTTTTCTTTCAACCTATCCAGTGTCTTCAAGTTCATATTTTCCCTTTTTGACTCATCCGCTTCTTTAATAGTAATAGCATTAAAATGTTTTTTCTTTTACACATGCCCAAGAAAAATTTCTCACCATATTTAAAATATATATTATTTAACTTTCTTAATTTACTTTATAAGATTTTACTTTTGGTTTACTGTTTGGTTACAGTTTAAGGGCTTTTGTGTTTGATTCCAAATTGGTTGAAGGATTTTTCAATATTTATTGGTGTTAGATGTAGTGTTTGGATTAGAAAAGGTTTTTTTGCTTCATGTTTTAAATTTCCAAGGGTAATTCATGTAATTAGCTTGCCTATAAGAAGCAACTAATGTTGAGGGTGATGAGCCCTAAAAATGGTTGAATGTTTTTAGATGAGTTTCGGTTCAAACAATAAAGAAAATAAAGAAAAAAGCAAAACTAGAATCCTCTTAGTTGATAAATTGACATGCCATAACTAAAAGAATACAATCTTGATTCACCACTCTTAGAAAAGAAAGAAGGAAGAGTGATAAGAATCAAGGTAATTCACCATAAAAAAAAGGTATTATTTTGATAAGAATTGATGAAGAATGCAAGATTGCAATTCTAATTAATATTCTCAATAAAGATATGCGGCTATTACATTACTATAGACATCAAATTTTATCCAAAATATTTGTCAACATGATTGACCCAAGGAACATTTGTGTACATGGACCTAGACCTTTTACAGCCCATAAAAAGCCCACAAAAATTGGGTTAATTTTCATAATTAAAAACCTAAATGGAATCAATGTAGTTTTAAATTAAATTTGGTAATTTTCTTAAAGCATTAAAATTTTTATTATACCAAGAAAAGTGTAAAATTATTAAAATACCCCTTATAAGGGTATTTTCATAATTTATCCTTTTTGAGCTTAGATTTTCATCAAACCTTTCAAATCTCAATTTCATAATATTTCATGATTTATGGTGCATTTGAAATCATAGCAATACCCCAAGATTTGTAAAATTACCAAAATATCCTATAAGGGTATTTTTATAATTTGACCTTCTTGAGCTCAAATTTTCATGAAACTTTTTAGATCTCAATTTTATAATATTTCATGATTTTTGGTGTTTTAAAATCCAAAAAAAATGAGCATGGAAACATTGATTTCTAAAAAATGGCCTAAATATAAAAAATTTTGCACTAAGGGTAAAGTGGTATTTTCATGTTTTTAGAGGGCATAAAAATCTAACCTTTTTCAGTAAAAAATGTTGACTATTGAATTTTTTATTAATCTTGATCCAATAGCCAAAGGTGATTCCTTGAAAAAAATAAAAAGATAAACTTTGACCCTTGGATGAAATCTTATCCGAAGGTCTATTTCATCAAGATTGAGATTTTTATTTAGGACATGACTGTTAAAAATGCTGAAGAGATGAAACAAAGAGGATGGGAGGAGGTTGAGAAAGGCTGGCTAAAAAAAGAACAAAACGCGTAAAAAAATGTAAAGAGAAAAGAAGTTAATACAAAAAAAAAAAAGAAAAAGCAATTGAAGAAAAAAAAAGGGCTAGTCGAATAGAGAAGAAAAAGCTTTGGAAAAAAAAAATAGCAGTGAGAGAGGAATAACAAAAAAAGAAGGAAAAAGCTTTAGAAAATAGAAAAAGCTTACAACCAAAAGGGGGAAAAGTTTGCCAAAAAAAGTGGATTGGAAAGGTAGCTTGTCTGTTTCCATTTTTGTTTGCTTTCATGCTTGTGAACACTATCATATCCATTTGCTTTTAAACTAGTTTCAACAATTTCTGTTGTATCTATTGATGTTAAATGATGTAGTTTAATCATTTACACATCTATTATTCTTTCTTCGGCATAACTTGTTGATAGAATCTAAAGCTTCATATTGGGTTTAACACATGTAAAGTTTTTGTTCAAGCTTTTCGTTTTGCATGGTGTTGGTGCATTTTAGTATTTTTTTTTCCTTTTTCCTTCTTTTTGCATGGGTCTTTCATGGAAATATTAGTTTTTATTTAATCCGTATCTGTTAATTGCTATTATAAGTGGGATGCATTAATTCATAGGGACATAAAGTGCACTTGTGTTTGAGACTTTAGGGTCTATTGTACCACCCCTAGTTGCATGTTTTACTAGCATGGAAGAATAGTTTTTTGGTTCTGAGATAAAAAACCCATGTTGGTCGAAATCCAAGCTATGTAAATTGCAGGAATCCTATGAAGCAATCATAAGGTATAGGCTATAAAAAGGGGTGTAATTTTGTCAAATTGCTTCATTGTCTAATCCATGGAATATTGTACAATAACATGGAAGAATGATAGTTTCCAAGAAAAGGGGAAGGTACATGCATGGAAAGCCACGATGTGGGGCCTCATTACCTTGGCCTTGTTTTTAGTTGCATGGTATAAGTTGTTAGGGAAATAATGGTTTCCTTTTGATATAAAAATAATGTATCAACATTCATGAAAGCCCAAAACGTGGGGATCATGGATAAAGCTATTGGATTTTATGTTTTTTTTTTATCTTGACATCAATAATAAAAAAGGTAGAATAGTAGTTTAGAAAATCACTTTAATTGAAATATTGTGATAATTAAAATTTTATAAAAATATAAAACTTAAAGTCTATTTTCAATAAAGTTTATTTTCATGTATATTTGATTTTAATTATACTCACACAAGTTGTTTATGATTGTTTAAATTTGATTGCAAACTTGATTCATGCATTTTTTATTTCTTTATCATTTGGATTCTTATGGTTATTTTAATTTAATCTTTCATATTTAAATCTAAGTGTGACATATTTTATTTACACTAATATTAATAATAATAATGATGATGATGATGATATTGAAAGAAAGAAAAAATGTATATGAAATATATAAGAATATGAAAATTCTTTTAAAAAAATTAAAACAAAATTAGCTTGCTTCAAAAATCTGCCTAGATGTTGGAGACTTTTAGAAAGGTTCATAAATTCTTAAAATTTGGACCCAAATCTAACTAAAACCTCAAACTCATTTTTAAATTTATATGGATTTGCATGAAAACTTTTTATGAAGTAATATGTTCCCAAATACTGCCTAGATACTAAGGTATTTAGGAAATTTTATTTCATTAAAAATTTTCATATAGTTGCTCAACTCAAAATATATTGATTAAAATATAAAAGTGTAAAATAATAAAAAACAATCATATGAGATTTTTAAATATAAAAATTCATGCCCAAACTTTGCCTAGATATTAGAGAATCTAGTGGTTTCTTTATATTTGAAAACTCGATTCTTAAATTCATCCTTGATCATCATTTTCCATATGTTTCATTTTTAAATTAATGTCTTTATTTATAATGCAAATATAAATGTTTGCTATAGTTATGGATACTAATTATACTATATTCCATTTTTTACCACATAAAAAGTTTTCTTAAACTTTTTGGTTTTGAATAAGTAAAATTAAAATAGCATTTCATGAAATATAATGGATTGGTACTTTGCCTAGATGTTCGGAGAGTCATTAATAATTATCATTTACAAAGAATGTTATTTTATTATTTTTTTAGAAGGAATATTATGATAAATCTTAAATGGAAAGACTAGCTTCAAATTCTGTCTTTATGTTAGAGACTTTAAGGATATTTCTTTGATTTAAAGATTTTCTTAATATTCCTAAATAAAAGATTTTTTATCTATTTCTCACAAAATGAAAGGGGATTGTAATTAAATTTCATATAAAAATCATTTTTATCCAGAATTACAAAATAGTGTATAATTAATTGGTACTAATTTATGGGCATTGTGGGATGTTAATCATTCTCTACACGTAATTGACTCTCGAACTTGATCTTATTTTCGTAGATTAAATTTGTCTTTTTAATAAAGCTTTATACTTATTTTATCGTTTTATTAAAAAAATAAAATTTTGGGTGGTCAATCACATCTTAAAAAAGATTGGTAGCGACTCATCGTGTTTTTCATAATTTTAAAATATTTCACGTCTGACGAGTGAGTCCCTAGACCAATACGTTATGACAGCTTCCAATCATACCCTAAAAAAGATTGATGGCTACTTCTCATGTTTTTTATGATTTTAAAATTTTTACGTCTAGCAATTGAATCCCTAGACAAATTCATAATGACAACTTAACAACTTCGCTAGAGACTTTTGAGAGTTAAGCCAAAAATTTTGATTATACACTACTAATAGTTGTTGGATTTAATTAGTTTTCTTTGATATTTAATTTAATCCCCTTTATTTTAATTTTAAAAAAAATAAAAATAAAAAATATGTAAGTTTATAAATAAAATAAATTGTATGTTAGTTAGTTAATACTTTATTTTGATAAAATAAATTGCATGCTAGTTGGTACTTTATTTTGTTAAAATAAATTGCATGTTAGTTATTATTTTATTTTGGTTTTATGCTTATGATTTATTTATTATATTTTGATTAATATGTCATTTTGCACACACTTTTCATATTCACTCGCATGCATGAGCTCTAGATCCGGGCTCTATTTTTTTAGGAGAAAATAAAGTAATTACACTCTCGTGAGGTGATAACTTTTGTATTTGCTAGTGAAATACTTTCACTCAGATTGAACCTTTTCCGTTAGTAGCTTGTAATGGGTGATGATTGGAGAGCTTACTAGTCTATAATAGATGATGATATGATGAATAGTTTGAGAACCTTGTGACGTATAAATCTTAACCCAATATATCGTGAGCCATATGAAGCTTGCCTAGAGTAGAGCTCTGCCAACCTTTTTTATAGAAATAGCCCAAATATGTATTAAAATTTAAAAAAAAAAAAGAATTGATAATAAAAGAAAAACATTTTCTTGAAAAAAGAAAATTTTCTATTAACATGTAGTTCATTGATTTTTCTAGTTATCCAAAATCTACATTTTCAAAAATGTTTCAAAATAAAATGAAAAAATTTTAGCATTATCTAACCAAAAAAAAAAACAACAAACAAATTTTTCAAAAAAAAAGTGTGTTCTTGATTTTTTCCAAAACAAAAAAAAAGAAGCAAAAAAATTTAAAACTTGAATGTTGTTTCATTTTTCACATTTTTATTTGATCTCTACATACATTTTCATCATGTTTGAAAAAAAAAAAAAAGAGAAATAATAGGGTAATATATATAGCCCATCCCATGCATCCTCATAGATAATACATGCATCCTCATAGATAATACATGAATATATAGCCCATCCCATGCATCCTCATAGATAATACATGCATCCTATCTGATACACATCATAACAAAATAATACATGCATTGCATCTATTCACATTAGTGGATGGTACATGTATCCCATTTTATGCACATGTTGATAAATGCATATGCCTCCTATACACCTTTCATAGGTGGCGCATGCACTCTATCTCATCACATATTTTAAGGCAATGTCAACCTTATTAAGCCAACACAACACATACATTATATTTCAAGTAGACATATTTTGTGCACTTGATAGGGTCGTGCATTTCATATAAGTATGTTGCATTAATCATAGGAATATATCTCATCATTCATGTATGTCATTACATTTCATGCATATGGGTTCATGAATTCATTCTTTATTTTTTAACTTGTGATGTTGTCTTAGTCATTCTTTATTTTTTTAACTTGGGATGTTGTTCTGGTCATTTTTTATTTTTCTAACTTGTGGTATTATCTTGGTCATTCTTTATCTGACTTGTAGTATTGTTTTAGTCGTTTTCTATTTTTTTTAACTTGTGGTGTTGTCCTAGTTGTTTTATATTTTTTTTTGACTTGTGGTGTTATCCTGATCATTTTTTATTTCTAACTTGTGGTGTTGTCCCGGTCGTTTTCTATTTTTTGACTTGTGGTGTCATCTTAGTCATTATTTATTTTTTGACTTGTGGTGTTATTTCAATCATTTTTTTATTTTTTGACTTGTGGTATTGTCCCGATCGTTCTCTATTTTCTAACTTGTGATGTTGTCCCGATCATTCTTTATTTTCAACTTGTGGTGCTATCCCGATCGTTCTTTTCTTACTTGTGGTATTGTCCTAATCATTTTTATTTTTCAACTTGTGGTGTTGTCCCAGTCATCTTTATTTTTTGACTTGTGATGTTGTCCTGGTCATTTTTTATTTTTGACTTGTGATGTTGTTTTGGTCATTCTTTTCTGACTTGTGGAGTTATCCTGGATATTCTTTTCTAACTTATGGTATTATCTCGATCATTTTTTTTTACACTTACCGAAAACTTCAACTTTTGCCTGAAAATTTCATCGAAAAATTTAAAGTTTTTCAAAAAAACCAAAAAAACCCAAAAAATTCAAAAAAAATCTAGAAAAACTAAAAAAAATTCTTAGATCATCTAAACCCTCCATGAACCTCTTACGACTTTAAAACCACCTCCAAAAACCCAAGATCCCACCAGAACTTTGAATTAAATTCAAAATCCTAATTTTCGAATCCTAGAAACCTTTGCTGCCAGATTTTTCTTAGAACTTCTCCAACAATTTTCTTTCTATTTTCTGTGTGTCTATTTGTGTATTCTTCTTCTGTAGAATTAGTTCAATTTATAGGCAGCCTAAGATGAATTCATGAAATCGACAAAATCAATCCTAGGCTTAATCCTAGGATTGTATTCTGTCCAGACGAGATTTTAGGACCAAAATTTCAACAATTGTATTAATTTGATTCTGTGTTGACCAAGAGGATTCTGATCCTAATTTTCTCATGCAAGTTGAATCAAAAGGAAACCAGAAAAAGAACAAAAATGAAACGAAAAAAAATAATATAATAAAAATAGTAATTATAATAACAATAATGAAAACATCTACTTGGACCAAAATGGGTCAAAATGAGCCCGACCAAAATAGGCCCAATTGGACCCGAACCAAAATGGATGTCTACAATGATGATGATGATGAAATTAGAAGAAAGAAAAAATTTTGTATGAAATATATAAATTTGAAAATTCTTTTAGAAAAAAAAAATGAGCTTGCTTTGAAAGTCTGCCTAGATGTTGGAGACTTTTAGAGATGTTCGTAAATTCTTAAAATTTGAACCCAAATCTAGCTAAACCTCAAACTCATTTTTAAATTTATATGGATTTGCATGAAAACTTTTTATGAAATAATTTGTTCTCGAATGTTACCTAGATGTTGGGATATTTAAAAAATTTTATTTCTTTAAGAATTTTCATACATTTTCGCAACTCGAAATAAATTGGTTAAAATATAAAAGTGTCAAATAATAAAAACTAATCGGATGAAATTTTTAAATATCAAAATTTGCACCCAAACTTTGTGTAGATGTTGGAAAGCCAAGGCGATTTCTTTATATTTGAAAATCCGATTATTAAATTCATACTTAATCATCATTTTGCATATGTTTTGTTTTTAAATTAATGTCTTTATTTATAATGCATATACATATGTTTGCTCTAGTTATGTATGTTTAATATTAATTATATTATATTTCATTTTTTACCGCATAAAAAGTTTTCTTACAATTTTTAGTTTTGAATAAATAAAATTAAAATAGCATTCAATAAAATATAATGGATTGGTACTCTGCCTAGCTGTTGGAGAGTTATCAATAATTATCATTTAAAAAGAATGTTATTTTATTTACACACCTAGAGTTTTTAAGTTTTTTCCTTTCTCTACAGGCAGACCCAAGAACTTGTGAGGCTCAACTCTTTAACGGACACATGAGATGCTAGGCTCTAAGAACAAAGAAGCATTAGGCTCCTACACACAAACCCCATGCAGAAGAAAGAAACCAAGAATCATGAAAGAATAAAGCTTCAAATCCTTCAACAAACATTTATCTTGGAAAGCAAAACCTTGTATTATTTTTTTAATCCATCAGGCCTAACGCATTTAAGAAGGGAAGTTTTATATGGCAATGGTACATGCAGCCAACGTCCCAGCATGCATAAAGCATTTTACCAACTAAGCAACATACACCACAAAAGACCAAGAACTTTCTACTAGAAGAAAGAAACCTAGAAAAAAACTAGGAAAAAACCACATCATCCCAACACGTGTTTTAGTATTTTTCGTTTAATAGACCCAGTCGACAACAATCAGTTATATCTATGCAAAGGGTACAAGAGAACAAAAGATTACCACTAGTTCCAGTTTCTTATATCTCTACCTATTTTTTTTTTACACGAACAGCTTTGACTCTACTTTTTCTTCTTTTTTTTGTTTGCCTGTTACGTGTGTGCTTATTATATATTTTTTGCTTGTTTTTCTAGTTCACGCCACCCGCAACCCAGCCACCTCTCCTTTTTTTTTATTTGCCTCTTCCTCCCATCCTTCAACTCCAAAAAAAAAAAAAACCCTCATTTTAAAGCTACCTAACCTTCCTCCTTAAGGCTCCAAGGTTTGTTTCTTTTTCTTACTGCACTAACCATTTCTCTTGTCGTTTGTTGCAGGTTCTGTTCCTTCACTTCATCCCATCAGCTTGCTCCTCGCTGGATGTTCCCCGTACTTGCCTCTTTGTTTAAGAAAAAAAAAAGTTTTGTTTCAAGCCTTTGGATCAAGTTACATCCAAGGGTTAAAGTTTCTTTCTTTCTTTTTCGAGGAACAAGCTTTCACCATTGGATCAAAATTCAAAGGAGATCTAATAGTTCACATTATTCACTACAAAGGTTGAAATTCATGCGCTCCAAACCCATGAATAGACTATTTTACCCAAATGCAAAGTTTTCGATATTTAGGTCATTTTCTTAGAAATTAATGTTCCCATACTTATTTTCAGGATTTTAAAATATTAAAATCATGAAATATTATGAAATTAAGATCTGAAAAGTTTCATGAAAATCCGAGCTCAGGAAGGCCAAATTATGAATATACCCTTATAAGGGTATTTCGATAATTTTATATTTTTCGAGGGATTGCTGTGATTTCAGATACACCAAAAATCATGAAATATTATGAAATAAGATCTGAAAATTTTTGTGGAATTTCGAGCTCAGGAAAGCTAAATTAGGAAAATACCCTTATAAGGGTATTTTTGTAATTTTATACTTTTTGGGGTATTGCTGTGATTTAAAATGCACCAAAAATCATGAAATATTATAAAATTAAGATTTGAAAATTTTCACAAAAATTCAAGCTTAAGAATATCAAATTAGAAAAATACCTCTATAAGGGTACTTGATAATTTTACCTTCTTGGGGTACAATGAAAATTTTAATATTTTAAAAATCTCAAATTTAATTTTAAACTACATTGATTTCAATTAAGTTTTAAATTTTTAGAATTGATTGGGGCTCTATCCATTTGATCAAGTTTTGTGTAATTTTGACTTTGTTTGATCGGATTTAACCCAAATCGACCTTGGATTTCTAAATAAACAAATTTATGAGCTTTTTATAAGTCTTAAATGGTCCTCTTAAATGGTCTTAGTCCATATTTACAAATGAGCTTCGGGTTAATCATATTAAAAAATATTTCGAACAAAATTTGATGTTTACAGTTGCCCATTTTTGTATACTTCTGAGGATCAGAAGTAATGCAAAGACATATATGATAATTTTATCCGGATAATACTTCTGAGTAAACAAACCCTTGCTTTTTTTCATTTTTTTATTATTTATGTTTTTTTTGAGATTTTGTGTTATTTTATTATTATTATTATTATTTTTTTTTTTTGTTTTTGTTTTTTGTTTTTTTATTATTTTGAGTTGAAAAGTTTATAAACTGCGAAAAATAATTAGGATTACTACATAAGTTAGCGAATAAAAATGCTAAGGATTGAGCCGCGAACCAAAAAATAGAAGATTACTAGGATTAAATGACAAGTTTGGGAATAAAAATGAAAGGATTGAACTGGAAGTCAAAAAATAAATATGACTAAAGCTGAGCAGTAAATCAAGAAACAAAAATGACTAGGATTGAACCGCGAGTTGAAAAACAAAGATGGCTAGGACTAAGCCGCAAATCAAAAAATGAAAATGACCGAAATTGAATCACAAGTCAAAAAACAAAGATGATTGAGACTAAACCACAAGTCAAAAAATAAAAATGATCGAAATTGAACCTCAAGTTAAAAAATAAATATGACCAGAATTAAACCGTAAGTAAAAAAGCAAAAATGATTGGGACTGACTTGCTTGTCAAAAAATGAAAATTATTAGGATGAACCATGAGTCGAGAAATAAATATGACCGGGACTGAGCTGCAAGTCAAAAAATAAAAATGACAAAGATTGAACTATGAGTCGAACGAAGAATAAAGATAACAATCGGGATTGAATTGCGAGTTAGAAAATAATGAGATTGGGATTGAATTACAAGTTAGAAAATAAAGAGACTAGGATTGAACCGTAAGTCAGAAAATAAAGACGACCAAGATTAAATTGAAAGTTAGAAAATAAAAATAACTAGGATTAAATCACGAGTTAAAAAATAAAAATGACCAGAACTAAACCACGAGTTAGAGAATAATGACGACTGAGATTAAATCACGAGTCAGATAATAATGACAATCGAGATTAAACTACAAGTTAGAAAATAACAAATCGAGATTGAACCGTGAGTTAAAAATAAAGAGATCAGGATTGAACTGTGAGTCAAAAAAATAAAGATGATAGAAAATAAACCACGAGTCAAAAAATAAAAATGATCGCGATTAAACCGTGAGTCAGAAATAAAAATGAATAGGATTAAATCGCGAGTTAGAGAATAATGACAAATGAGATTAAACCATGAATCAGATAATAATGAGATCAAAATTGAATCATGAGTCAAAAGATAAATACGGTCAAGACTTAGTTATAAGTTAAAGAATAAATGTGACCATGATTAAGTCATGAGTCAAAAAATAAGGGATTGGGTGCTCCATAAATTGAAAGACTTGATTTTGAGAATTGTGTTAGAGATAACATTTCATCTTTAAGACCATCATCCTTGTTTTAAAAATGAAAAATATGATGATTCTTCCTAATGTCTCATAGAGAAACCATTAATGCAACTTATCATAATAGGTATGTGATGTATGTAACAATTTTGATAAATAAAAAAGATAAAGATACAATCAATTAATTATATCATTCACATTTATTCATGTTAATTCAATTTTTGAGATTGGTTCAATTCTTTTTTAAACTTTGAATTTGCTTTCGATATTTTCGTCCTTTTGAATCTCTCATTTGTCATTAAGTTATTTTTTTTTTCTTATTTTGGAATCTTGAGCTTTTAGTAGACCCATTTGACTCTTGTTTGTCTCGAAACCATCTTCAAATTACTTCTTTATCTTTTTTCTTTTTCTTTCTTTTTGTTTTTGAACAATCAATCAATTTTCCATTTCACATTTTTTTACCATGTATTATTATTTTTCATAATCCTTACACCTTTTTTTTTTTTTAGTGACACATTGATCTATCATGAACATTATCGATCACTATTCTAATTTCAAGTGACAAACGCAATGATTCCATGTTTAAAGTTGAATATGGGATTTAGTTAACCATATAGGTATTTATCTTGATTTTGGAAAGAGAAAGATGAGCTTCTGAAGCACAAAGAATAGGTAATTCAAAGATATTTCAAGAATCAAGTATCAGTTCCTTAAATGATGAACACCTAAACAATCTTGACCTACTCAGACCAGATTCTTTCCCAAAACTCATTACATTTGTGATTTTACTATGTTTGATATCGTACAACTAATCATTGCCCTATATTTGCAATTAATGAAATTTTGCCTCAAAAGTTATCTCACTTAATTCTAGCATCGATTCATCCAGTTGTATAGCATCCTATCATTCTTTAAAGGATTTCCTCTTAGCTTCACCTTTATTTAAGCTGCTCTTTTAGGTTTTTAGCTTAAACGATAATTCTTTTAGTTTAGACTACCATTTTTGGGTTTTCAATATAAATCATCTCTTTTTTCTTTTGTTTTGTTTATTTTGTTTATTTTTATCTTATTATTTTTATTATTTTTCTTTTTTTCATCTTTTTTTAGGCAAAATATATTTTAATAATGTCAAAATTCATAGGATTTGATGATTCATCACCATCCATTTTTGCAAGGATCAGAGCTCCACTAGAGAATGCTTTATTTACTACATATAGACCTTCTTACTTAGGTGTCCATTTTTCTTTACTATCATGTTAAATCGGTAAAATACTTTTCAAAACCAATTCACCTTCGTGAGAGCACTAGGGTTGCATCTTCTTGTCATATGCTCTTATGATTTTTCTTTGGTACATTTACATATAACTGAGTGTTGAGAGTTTTTTTTTTTCCAATGAGGTTCAGTTGTTTGAAATAGTCTTGAACCTAGTCTATTTCATCCAATTTCACCTCCTTTAAAACCCTTAAGGAAGGAATTTCCACTTCAATTTGTAAAACAGCCTCTATTCCAAACACTAGTGAAAACAAGGTGGCCCTTATGGATGTTCAAATTGACATTCTATAAGCAAGTAAGGCAAAATGTAACTTTTCATGCTAGTCTTTATATTTATTAGTCATTTTCCCTAATATTCTTTTAATTTTCTTATTTGTAGCCTCTATCACGTCATCCATCTTTATGTGATACGGCATTGAACGATGATGTTTTATCTTGAAGTATGTGCATAACTATTTTATCATTTTATTTGTCAAGTTGCTAGCATTATCAAAGATGATCCTTTTCAGGAGCCCATACCGATATATTATCTCTCTTTTTATGAATCTATGCACCACTAATCGTGTAACACTAGCTTATGAAATTGCTTCCACCTATTTGGTAAAGTAATCAATTATGACAAAGATAAAACGATACCCATTTGAAGCTTTTAGGGTTATAGGTCCGATCACATCTATTTCCCATATAAAAAAAGGCTATGACGATGCTAGAATATGTAACAGGATTGAAGGGGAATGAATCTTATTTGTGCAAATTTGGCATTTATGACACCTTCAAGCATAACTGATACAATCGTTTTCTAATGTAGACCAGTAATAGCCCATTCACATAATCTGTTT
Source organism: Durio zibethinus (assembly GCF_002303985.1). The sequence goes on along the minus strand of NW_019168481.1, from coordinate 9,715,083 downwards.
GGCCATCATATGCTCATTGGTGTGTATTTCATAAATTCCCTCATGTACTTCTTCAAGTATCTTTTATGTTTTAACAGCATTTACACTTTAACAATACCTGGTCTCGACTCTTTTATACAGGATTTCTCCATTAAGCATAAATCCTACTACTAATCTTTGAATAATCTTTTTGTCATTATCTAAGGCTTGCTCGAAATAATTTTGACATTTGATATACTATATAATGTCATAATAACATGGTCATTGTTCCACCTTCTCTTTCATATTCAAATAGTAGGCTGGTGAATCTCTATTGTACTTTGATAGGCTAAATTCCTGTATTGTTGTTTAACTTGAACATTGCTGATAAAGTAGCTAAGGCATCAACGATCTAATTTTCTTCTCGAAGAATATAATAAATTGGATCTCTTTGAATTGTTATCAAGTTAGTTATGTGCCTTTGGTATAACACCAATTTTGAGTCCTTAGTCTCTCATTCCCTCATTAATTGGTAAATTCCTAAGGTTGAATCCCCATATACTTCTAGCACCTCAATATTTCTTTCGATGGTCATTTGTAGACCCATGGTATGTGCTTCATACTCAATAATATTGTTTGTGCAATTGAAATCTAACTTTGCAGTGTAAGGATAATAATTTCCTTCAGGGATATTAGCACTACCCCAATGCCATGCCCTATTATATTGGATGCCCTATTGAAAAACATCTTCCATATATTTTTACAAGTTCATCATCTTTATCCTACAAGATAGCCATTAAATCTTCTTCTGAAAATTCAAATTTCATGGGTTCATAATCTTTTATAGTTTGATCGATGAGAAAATTAACTATCGCACCCTTTTTTATGGATTTTTGCATCACATACATAATATCATATTCCAAAAGAATAACTTGCCATCTTGCTATCTTGCTTCATAGAGATAGTTTCTTAAAAGTTTACTTAAAGGGATCTAACTTTGATATCAGCCAAGTCGTATGATAAAGCATGTATTGTCTGAGTCTACGACTAGTTTAAACCAGGGCAGAATATATTTTTTCTAGTTGGGAGTACTTAGCCTCATACTCTGTAAACTTTTTACTCAAATAGTAAATAGCACGCTTTTTCTTACCAGTTTCATCACTTTACCTTAGTACATATTCCATCGATTTCTTTTACATTATTACATATAAGATCAATTGCCTTTCTCTAACATGTGGCACTAATACTGATGGGTTTATCGAATACTCTTTAATCTTTTCAAAGGTATTTTGGTATTTTTTTTATCCCATTTACCCGGATTATTTTTATGAAGCATCTTAAAGATCAGATCACATTTCAAAGTAAGTCGAGATATGAAGCAAGAAATATAATTCAATCACCCCAAAAAACCTCTTACTTTTTTTTAAGTGCATGGTACTAACAACTCTTGAATGGCTCGAATTTTATTGAGGTCTACTTCTATACCTCTTTTGCTAACTATAAACCCTAGCAACTTTCCAAATTTAACATCGAACGTGCATTTGGCAAGGTTCAATTTAAGTTAGTATCTCCTTTCAAAGAGTTTTTCGAGATTAACTACATGATCTTTTTCTTCCTGAGACTTGGCTATCATATCTTCAACATACAACTCTATCTTTTTGTCTATCATATCATGAAAAAAGTGACCATCACCTTTTGATATGTGGTGCCAGCACTCTTTAATCTAAAAGGTATGACCTTTTAGCAAAATATTCCCTACATTATCATAAATGTGATTTTTCCTATATCTTCTCAAGCCATTTTGATCTGATTATAGCCAAAAAACCCATCATGAATTAAAAAATACAGTTTCCTAGCAGTGTTATCCATAAGGGTATTAATATGAGGCAATAAAAAATTATCTTTTAGACTAGCCCTATTTAAGTTCTTGTAATCTACACACATCTTAACTTTTTTATATTTTTTAGGAACTGAGACTATATTGGCTACCCATTCAAGACATTTGGCTACTTTTAAAAAATCTGCATCAAACTGCTTTTTCATTTTCTCTTTTATCTTTAGCAACATCTCTAGCTTTATGCACTTTAACTTTTACTGTATTAGTTGGCATTCTGGTTTTAAAGGCAATCTATGCTTAACAACATCTGTGCTAAGTCCAGGTATATCTTGATAGGACTATGCAAATATATCCATATATTCTTGTAACAAATCTACCAACTTCTGTTTCTTGATTGGTGATAGTGAAGTATCAATCTTAACTTCTTTCTTGTTCTTACCATCCCTTAAATTCAACAAGTCAATGGATTTTTTATGGGATTCTATAATTTTCTTTTCTTGTTTCATCCATTTTAACAGATCCTGAGGTAAATCATAGTCTTCTAAATCAACATCATTATCAAACTTGCCAATGTGACTCAAACTTTCAAAATCAAATCTAGCATTATTATCTTGGTCATCTATAATATTCATTATTTAAAGACCTAAAAATAGGTGCAATTTCAAATAGACATAGGCTGATTTTAGCGAAAGTAAGAAAAATATGAATAATAATAAAAAAATAAAGATGATGGTATATGTGAAATATATCGCATTCGTACTTTTATTAGGATAATGAAAGTAAGCCCATACATTAGACTTTTACATGCTCTTAGGTAGAAGCAATTGAAATTTTTACATTAGAAAGGTTCAAAGAAACAGTACATCATTTATAGGTATTCTAACCTTAAAAAAAAAGACATCTCTTTATCTTACATAATTTCATCATTTGTTCTAATCTAAACTTGAGAAAAGGCTTCTTCTAATCTCATCATTGATTTTTTTTTTTCAATCTCTGATGATCCAGGGTAGACATGCTCACCTAAGTGGAATGTTTCATCCAGATAAGGAAACACCATTTTTTTATCAACTGACTCTTGCCCTTTGAGGCATACCATTCTTTTTTTTTTTTCTCTAGCATCATATTTTTCCTATTAGTAACAGTAGGCTTGTAGCCTAAACCCTATTTTTCCTTGTTTTTACTTGTGCTTAACACCTTCTTGATTCCTTGTAAAACTTTTTATAAGCCTCTTTCGACTTGCCACCCCTTATTAATAGTCTATTTGATCATTATATCTATAGTTTTTTATAATCAAAAGATTGGTATCTTTGACCTTTCTCTAATATAAGTAGTGTCTGCTCTTTAAAAGCTCTAAATGAGCATTCAGTCACCTTTTTTGTAGCCTTGACATAAGTAGTCAAGGTTTTTGTCACTAATATATTATCCTCATCATCTACACAAACTTGCTTCATTTCAATAATGAATTTCACCTTTTGGTGCAAAGATGAAGATACAGTCTTAGTCATATAAATCTAAAGTCTTTTGAGTAAATAGCTATATACAGGAGTTATATTCATCACTTGAAAAGAGATATTAAAGGTACACGGATCAATCTATGACTGAATCTCTATATCACCAATCATTTCTCTTCATGCTACATCAAAAGTCTTTACAATCATATGATTATTTCTTATGTGAGAGAGGCTTAGTAAAAGTTTTAACAATGTCATTAAAGGCATAACATTAATAAATGACCTATTGTTAATCAATAATTTAGCTATGGTGTGGGTTTTGCACTCGATAGTAATGTGCAAGGCTTTAACACTACCTCACCCTTTCGGGGGTATTTTATCATCATTAAAAGTAATGAAGTTAGGAGCTACAATATTTTCAATCATGTGACCTACTTTTTCAATAAAAATATTTTGTTTCACATAAGCTTGGTTAAGCACTTTTAGCAAAGCATTCTTGTGTGGCTCTGAATTTAATAGTAATGACAATGAAGAAATACGAGTTAACAATTTATTCAGTTAGTCCACCATATTATACTCAATGTGTTTGATGATTTTTAAGAACTCATTGGATTTTTTCTCTAATATCAAATTTTTGATCTGGACCTTAAGGCTTACCATCAGCTAAAAACCTTGACTTTTTCCTATGACTTCTTTTCTCATCTTACCTTTTCCTTTTCTAGCATTCTCTAACATACCAAAAGTTAACATCGACCACTTCAAGTCATTCTTTCTATGCCTATTATGTTTGTAATATTCCCTATACCTGGATCATTTGTAATCATATCAGATCTTTAAATTACAACATCATAGTCATATTTCTATGGGATTGCTTTATCATTCTGGTAAGAAAATAGACTAGGGACATAAATAGTCATTGGCATCCTAGGAAAAGATATAACTTTCTCGACTGCAAGTTTAAATTTCTCATCATAGTATACCGTGAGAGGTTATAAGAGACTTGCCAGGATGCTTATCACCCATCATAGTCATACTAGTCTCATCATATTCATTGTAAAACTCTATGATGGCCATGTCCATCAAGCTTTACAATATTTGTCTAAAGGCTTCACATCTTTGAATTGAATGTCTGACTCTCCCTCTTTGGCACTTATAAACTTGGTCGTGGTCTTTATAACTTTCATTGTCATTTGAAGATATCGACTGAATCATGCATGTCTTAATCAAATAATTATATACCCATTCAAAAGGGGTCCTCACTTTATCCATACATCTTTTTCATTACCCACAACATTAATCTTCTTTTCGGTGTGATTTGGTAAAAGATTTCTACTGACATTTGGCTTGAACTTAGTATCAAAAGTTAAGAGCCCTTCATTTATTAAACCTGTACCTTATGTTTAAATGCTGTGTAATTTTTAAAAGATTGTCCCGCCACACCATAATGGTAATAGCACTTGACATTGGGGTTGTACCAACTTAGATAAGGTGGCTTTAATGGTACTATAAGAGTAGGGGTACTAAGGTGGCCTTGTAATAGCTAGAGGTACAAATTGATGTAAGACATGAGAATTAGGTCAAACTGAGGCTTTTCTCAATTGAAGTTGTTTTACGAGTTTTTTTGGTTATTGGTTCAATGGGTTGGTTGGGTAAATGGTTGAATGGGAGGTATGAGGGTATAATTAAGTGGTTGAGGGCTAAAGCTCAACCTGTATGATGACTGTTGGGGTACTTAGTAATAATATGACTGTTGAGAGATTTGGTTAGTAATGGGATAATAAGAAGGTATGGTGGGTTTGGGTTGTATGGAACAAAAGAATGGTGTAGGAAATTTTCATAAGTGACTACATATATCTCATGCTTTTTTTTTTCAAATTTGTCATCTTCTTTTCAAGTTCTATAATTTTGCCACTCTTGATGACATTTTTTTGTCATTTCTCATGAAATCACCATATCAGAGAAATTCTTTATTGCATTTCCAACTAACATGTTATAGTATGGTGCTTTTAATATGTTGACAAATAGCATCACGATCTTTTTTTCAGTTAATGGTGGCTGGACTTAGGCTGCCACATCTCTCAATCAATGTGTATATTCTTTAAAGGTTTCTATCATCTTTTTCTCCATGTTTTGTAACAACAACCTATCAAAGGCTGTATCAATGACATGTTTATACTAAACAATAAAGGTTTTGGCTAAGTCTTTCTATGAATGGATTAGGCTCTGATCTAACTGTACGTACCATCTTACCATTGATCCAATTAAACTGTATTAACAATATAACAAGAGCTTGTCATTTTGAGTATGGCCTATCATTTTCCAATAAAATGTGGTAAGATGAGTAGAATGACATTTTGTCTCATCATACTTTTCAAAATCTAGGGTTTTAAATTTAGTTGGGATAACTAAGTTAGGCACCAAACTAAGCTCACTAGTATCAATAACCCTATAGATATTGTTATCCTTTACTACTTCGAGCCTTTCTTCTAACTGGTCATACTTGTTTCGTATTTTTGAGTTCATAATCGACTCTAACATTTTTCATAACTTTTTTTATTCAACTTGGTCATCTAGATTTGGTACCAAAATAGGATCAATAGGGATTGATCCTAGGTTAGCATTCACATAGATTTATGGTTAACTAGCAGAGGGATTGATATAAGGGTAAGGTTATACATTTAGAGGCTACACATGTATACCACGAGGAGCTTGAACATTGGGTGAGGTGAACCCTAGAAGGTATAATAGTTCCTCCATACTAATCTCCTCCTTTGGTCATGATGTACCAGTAACTCCCTTACCTTTTAATAAACTAGATAGCAATTCATATTATGAGTTATAGGGATGAGCTACCGTAAGTCATATTATTTTTGAACCATAAGAGGTGCATAACTCACTGCCCTCCATATTCCTAACAAGGGTACTTATGATTCGTCTCCACAACTATACAAAATGGTCATAGGAAGCATCCATGGTGCCTTCTATATTACATCTTCACTAGTAAGCTCTAGAAAAAATGACATCTATTGACCTTTTATCCAATCCCTTTGCCACTTCTTAGTGATAAACTCCTTGATGGGAACAAAATGAATGGAGAATGGTCGAAACAATATCTTTTTATCCCCTAAAAGTGAGTTCTAAACCAAATAAAAAGTAACTAAGTAAATCTTATGAATCATCATTCACCATTCTTTTGATAAAAATTAAGCGATCTAATGGTCTCTACTAAATTAGTTCACGAAGGGTTTATACCTTTATCCAATTGCTTGAAAAGTCAACCACTTATGCTTCTATATGTCATAATACTTTGAAAAATATCCTCAACCCATACATGGCCAAAGCAAATACATTCAACCTTTGATCAATATCAATATGTTTCTTTATATGCTCAAACAAAAAAGCTAATGAAATAGTCTCAACCCCATTATTTTCCTTTTTATGCTTGTCTATCTCCTCGACCCCTATTTAAATAATCTTGGCTAACTTCTTTCTATATCTGGTAGTCTTCTGCTATTTTCAATAGATCTTATCTTGATTAGCAAACTTTATTTGGAGTAAAGATGAATATCTTTCAATTATAGGGGCTAAGTCCTCTTGGCTTAATATGAAACACTGATAAGATGGATCCCAAAATTGTATCGTAGCCTTAACTAGTGCCTCATCAATCTTTACTAACATAAACAATGCCACATCCCCATATTTGTTCAAAAAAGACTCTTTCTTTTCTACTCCTCATTGTTGCCATATAGATTCTAATTCGGCTACATCATTTTAACTCAAATCTATGTGTACCAACTGTGAAAGTGTAGACACATAACTGACCCCTAAGCAATCTCGTTCTTTTTCTTAGGTACTTTTAAATTGGCTTTTAACTTCCAAATAATTCTTACTGTTGATGGCTTCATAAGTACTTCTTTTATTGTTGATTAATCCAAACAAATACCCCTTTAAGAAGTATGATGCCTATATGATGCATGTAGCAAGATTAAGGGCAACAAAAGAAAAAAAAAAGTCAATAATGTTAATAAATAAATAAATAAATAATCAAGCATAACATAGAGCAGAATATACATAGTGTTCTAGCTTTAGGTAATTTTCTCGAGAAGGACAGCATGGCTCTGTCCTAGGCTAGATTCTTAGGGTTCACGATATGTAAGGTTTGGATTTATATGTCTAAAGATTCCCAGACTATTCCTCACATCATCGTCCATTATAGACTAGTAAGGCTCCACAATCCTCATCCATTATAGGCTACTAACGGAAAGAGTTCAATCTAAGTGAAAGTATTTTACTAGCAAATACGAAAGTTATCACCTCACGAAAGTGTAACTATTTTACTTCATCCTAAAAAGAACAGAACTCAGGTCTAGTGCTCATGCATACGAGTGAATATGCAGAGTGTGTGCAAAGTGATGTATTAATCAAAATAATATAAATAAATCATAAGCATAAAACCAAAATAAAGTAATAACTAACATGCAATTTATTTTATTTATTAACTTGTATATATTTTTTTTGAAAAATTAAAATAAACGAAATTAAATTAAATATCAAATAAAACCAATTAAATCTAATAATTATTAATAGCACATAATTAAAATTTTTGGCCTAACTCTTAAAATTACCTAGTGGAGTCACCATGCTGTCGTAACATATCAGTCTTGAGACTTAATCACTAGACGTAAAATATTTTAAAAATCATAAAAAAATATGAAGAGTCGTCACCAATCTTTTTTAGGGGGGTGATTGGCCACTCAAAAATTTTATCTTTTAATAAAACAATAAAATAGATTTAAAGCTTTATTAAAAGATAATTTTGGCTTATGAAAACAGAATCAAGTTCAAGAGTCGATTACGAGTGAGGAAAGATTAGCACCCCCACTGTGCCTATAGAATTGGTACCAATTAATCATACGCTATTTATAATTTTGGACAAAAATAGTTTTTATATGAAATTTAATTACAATTCCCTTCATTTTGTGAGAAATAAAATTAGTTTAAAAAATCTTTTTTTTAGGAATATTAAGAAAATCTTCAAATTAAAAAAATACCTTCAAAGTTTTTGACATTGAAACAGAATTCAAAAATAATCTTTCTATTTAAAGATTTATCATAACATTCCTTCTAAAAATAATAAAATATCATTTTTGTAAATGTTAATTATTGATGACTCTTCAACATTTAGGTAGAGTACCAATTAATTACATTTCGTAGAATGCTATTTTAATTTTATTTATTCAAAACTAAAATTTTTAAGAAACTTTTGATAAAAATAAAAATATATAATATAATATAATTAATATTAAACATCCACAACTATAACAAACATATATATATGCATTATAAATGAAGATATTAATTTAAAAACGAAATATATGCAAAATGATGATCACGTGTGAATTTAAGAATCAAGTTTTCAAATATAAAAAAACTACCAAGACTCTTCAACATCTAGGCAGAGTTTGTGTATGAATTTTTATATTTAAAAACTTGGTCCAATTTTTTTTTTATTATTTTACTTTTGTTAATTTAACAAATTTATTTTAAATTGCAAAAATGTAAGAAAATTCTTAATGAAATAAAATTTTCTCAATACCCAACAACTAAGCAGTATTAAGAAATAGATTATTTTATAAAAGATTTTCATACAAATTTTTAAAAATTTAAAACGGGCTTGAGGTTTTAGATAGGTTTGGATTTCAATTGTAAAAATTTACGAACCTCTCTAAAAGTCTCCAACATCTAAGTAAATTTTAGGAGTAAGTTTGTTTTTATAATTCTTTTAAAAAAGTTTTCTTTAAAATTATTGTTATAAATAAAATATATTAAATATAGATTTAGGTTTGAAAGATTAAATTAAAACAAGTATGACAATCCAAACAATAAAAAAATCAACAATGTATAAAATTAAGCTTTTAATTAAATTTAACAATCATAAACAAATTATATGAGTATGATTAAAATCAAACACACACAAAATAAACTTTATTGAAAATAAACTTTAAACTTTATATTTTTTATTAAATTTTATTTGTTACAATATTCCAACTAAAGAAGAAACATATGCATTATTCATGAAAAAAAAAAAAAAAAAAAAAAACCTCAATAGCTTTATCCATGGTCCCCACGTTTTGGGCTTTCAATGGATGTTTATATGCATACTATAAAGCACACCATCTTTTCACTGCCAGCTTATGCATTACAATTGAAAACAAAGCAAAGGTAAGTAAGGCCCCACATTTTGGCTTCTTCATGCATGTTCCTTCTAACCTTTTTTACTCATTCTTTTTTTACTAATTTTTTATTTTACACGGTCATGCTATAGCCAAAAGCTACAAACAGCTTAAGTTTTAAGTTTTTTCCTTCCTCTACAGACAACTCCCATGCGGCAGACCCAAGAACTTGTAAGGCTCAGCTCTTTAACGGACACATGAGACGATAGGCTCTAAGAACAAGGCAGCATTAGGCTCCTACATACAGAACCCATGCAGTAGAAAGAAACCAAGGATCATGAAAGAGTAAAGCTTCAAATCCTTCAACAAACATTTATCCTGGAAAGCAAAACCTTGTATTATTTTTTTAATTTATCAGCCCTCACACGTTTAATAGGGGAAGTTCTATATGGCACTGGCTTTACATGCAGCCAACGTGCCAGCATGCATAGAGCTTTTTACCAACTAAGCAACATACACAGCCAAAGACCAAGAACTTTCTACTAGAAGAAAGAAACCTAGAAAAGAAACTAGGAAGAAACCACAGTCATCCCAACATGCGTTCTAGTATTTTTGGTTTAATATACCCAGTCAACAACAATCAGTTATATCCATGCAAAGAGTACAAAAGAACAAAGGATTACCACTGGTTCCAGTCTCTTATATCTTTACCCGTTTCTGCTTTGCACGAACAGCCTTGACTCCTCTTCTTCCTCTCTCTTTTTTGCTTGCTACGCGTGTGCTTATTATATATTTTTTTGCTTGTTTTTCTGGTTCACGCCACCCTCAACCCAGCCACCTTTCTTCTTTTCTTTTCTTTTTTTTTTTGCCTCTTCCTCTTATCCTTCAACTCCAGAAAAAAGCCCCCCCTTTAAAGCTTCCTAGCCTTCCTCCTTAAGGCTCCAAGATTTGTTTCTTTTTCTTGCTCCACTAACCATGTCTCTTGACGTTTGTTGCAGGTGCTGTTCCTCCACTTTAGTCCATCAGCTTGCCCCTAGCTGGATGTTCCCCGACCTTGCCTCTTTGTTTCAGAAAAAAAAAAATGTTTTGTTTCATGATGAATATAGGCCCTTGGATCAAGTTACATACAAGGGCTAAAGTTTCTTTCTTTCTTTTTCTTTTTTTCAAGGAACAAGCTTTAACCATGGGATCAAAATTCAAAGGAGATCCAATGGTTCACACTATTCATTGCAAAGGTTGAATTTCATGCCCCTCCAAACCCATGAAAAGACCATTTTACCCCTAGTACAAAGTTTTTGGTATTTAAGCCATTTTCTTAGAAATTAATGTTTCTATGCTCATTTTTGGGATTTAAAAACACCAAAAATCATGAAATATTATGAAATTAAGATCTAAAAAGTTTCATAAAAATTCGAGCTCTAGAAGGCCAAATTACGAAAATCCCTCTATGATGATATTTTGATAATTTCACACTTCTCAGGGGACTCTGTGATTTCAAATGCATCAAAAATCATGAAATATTATGAAATTAAGATATGAAAAGCTTTATGAAATTTCGAGCTCGAGAAGGCTAACTTATGAAAATACCCTTATAAGGGTATTTTGGTAATTTTGCCATTCCAGGGTACAATGAAAATTTTAATGTTTCAAAAAATTTTAAATTTAATTTTAAACCACATTGATTTTAATTAGATTTTTGGATTTTCAAAATTAACTCAGGCTCTATTTATTTTGATCAAGTTTTGTGTAATTTTGACTTTGTTTGATCGGATTTGACCCGAGTTAACTTTGAATTTTTGAATAGGTAAATTTGTGAGCTCTTTTTGGGTCCTAAATGGTCTTAACCCTTGTTCGCAAATAAGCCCTAGGTTAATCATGTTAAAAAATGTTCCGAATAAATTTTAGTGTTTACAAATATCAGTATTTTGCCAATCAATCAGGAATGAAAGTTTAGTAATACAAAAAGTAATTCTTTCAATTCTTTTAACTTTTTCTTTAGATTGTTTATTTTTATTCAATTTGATTAATATATATTTTTTTTTACTTTATAAGTAGGTGGCAATTGATAGTGCTCGGTGTATGGAAGAATGGAGATGTTTAATTAACAGTGCATGGGAGAATGAAGATGTTAATATGTCAAAAGATTCAGTTGTTGCTATATATGAATGTTGACTTCTATAATATAGTTATGTAATAGTTCTATTATATAGTATTGTTGCTATAGTTCTATTTTATAGTTCTTATTGTTAATGTCTTGATGACATATTGATTATTGATATGTGGATTGGTTTGTGGTTACTGCTTACTATACTACTACCTATTGGTTATGGAGTATGGACCTTATAGTTATGAACTTATGGCTTACGACTTATGCCTTATGTGGGTGGATGTGAATATGATAGTGGTTATGGTTATGGATTTATGAGTTATGATTGTGGTGGTGGTTATTTATTATCAAGTTTATGGGAACTATTTTTGTTAGGATTATTATTATATGTTTCTTTTTGCATAGAAATCATATGATTAAAGTGTTAAATTGTGTTTAAGATTTTAGTACTTTTATTATATTATCTTTTTTATTTAATGTTGAATTGTTAGTTAAATATTTTTAATATTAATCATGTTTAATTGTGTTGATCGAGTCGTGTCGTGTCATATTACTCATTCTTAAAATGAATTAAAACGTATTAGTCATGTCGTATCATGTATAACACGTATAATAAACGTATCACGTTCGTGTTTAAATTATTCATACCATTTAAGTATTTATTCGTGTTTATGTCAAAGTTATTTGTGTCATTTTAAAATTATGTCTGACATGAAATACGACATGATGACACAAATTGTTAATTCTACTTGTGAGCCATATTCTATTTAACAACAAAACAAGGGCCATTTGTAGCTTCTTAGCCTTAGATCGAGTAACTAGAATAAAGTAGGTACAATAGGATCTTAATTTAGCCCATCATCACCATGGTTTATATCAGCTTCCACCAAGTCATCATAGGTCTCATTAGAAGGATTATTGGCCTTGAATTTAAACTTGAGGACCTCTTTCAGTCCCAACAAAGCTAGGCACAAAGTAAACTTCATCCAAATAGGGGTTAGTTTGGAGCATGTAGGGTCGAGTTCCTCAAATTTTTCTTAGTAATTTTCAATAGAAGATTTTGAATGAACTAATTAAACTCTTCAATAAAATCAAAACAGGTTGTGTCAGAAAACTCTTGACATAGATCTAGAGCAAATTCCTACCAAGATAACCTAGGCCTTTACATCATGTAACCTTCAAACTAGGTTTCAGTCTTGTTAAAATGGGTTATCTCATATCTAATAAATATCTAATTTTTTGTAGTCTTACATTGAAGTTGAGCCTCTCCACTTACTGTCAATTGGTCCTAAGTTGGATGCTTAATATGGTATTAGAGTCATCATATTTTTCGTTACCCTTTTCAAATGTCACATAGTAGGCTTCTTCCATTTTCACCTATACGTGATGGGGGCCTGTTAAAATAAATTATCCTACATCTAATAAATATTCAATTTCTTATAGTCTTATGTTAAGGTTGGGTCCCTCCATTTACTGTTAATTAATTTTAAGTTGGATGCTTAACAAGCCTTACTAGCCAAATACACGATTATTACCCCCAACTTATGTTGTCTTCTATAGTAACAATGTTAAAATATTTTTGACATTTTTATAACCAACCCCTGGAATTTTCCTCATCAAACACTAAGAACTTTATTTTAGGTTTTGAAATGAAGGCATTTAAACTTATTGAAGAACTAGACCTAAAAATCAAGTCATTGTTTTTAATAGGGATAGGTTGCTTTGAGGATTATAATGATTTTGGCCCTGCTGATAACTAGGTAATAAACTAGGATCCTCAGGTTTATAACTATGTTTCCCATTTTCATTAATTACAGTAACCTCAACTAGACTTTTACCTTTCCTTTTGGTTTGTAGTGCATGTGATAGTTTAGAGATTGTTGCGTTTGTAACTCCTCCAAAATTAGTCTGTGAAAAAATAAGCCTTTTTTTAAATAGTGTTTTCAAGTAGCTTGTTGATGAAAGTCTATCCTTTTATCATTTTAGCCTCAAGTATTTATTCTTTTTCCTCCAACGATCTTGGAATAGTATCCCACGATGCTTTCATACTTTCCAATTGATGTTGTAAAGCTGACATTTACTCCTATAAAGAGTTTAATATACCTTCAACCATTGTTAATTGTTTCTTAGTCTTTTCTAATTTTAATTGGTGGATTTTAGAGTCTTTGATACCAATTGTAATGTAATGGATGGGTTGCAATAGAATAAGAATAGAGTTATATTAGAGGAGAAGAAGAAAAAAAGATAAAACATAGAATTTGTTATTTCTCTCGTTTATATGTTATGTGCTTATAGACCTCATATTTAAGCATAAATGAGCTAACAATTCCAACATTACAAAAATAACAACATTATGTTAAGACAACTAGCTAACAATGATAAAAAAACTTACACAAGAATTACAAAAAATATCTAACATTAACAATTCTATGCACAACTAATGATTAGTAGCCATTTCCTAACATCTTAATTTCAGCTCATTACCTCGACTCTTGCTGATTAACTCCATTTTCCATTCTTAGCTTCAACTTTTGGCTTGGGTTTCCCTTCCTTCAACTTCTTATCTCCCTTTCCTAGCTCAATTCTCAACTACTTGCCATTACCTATTTTCCTTGTTGACATGCTAACAATTTGGCCTAATAATTTTAGGCTTTATTTGAACAAAATATATATGTTACAATTTGTTCATATATTAGACTTATGACATAATTGCCACGTAACCTTTAGTTAATTTAGAGTTTTTCGAATTGATTGTATGGTTTCTTTCTTTTTCTTTGCCATCATTATTAACTAGCACAAAATGTAATCAACCATTCAAAAATGATGCTTAAAATAAGAAAATAATCAAGAAAATGCATAATCAAGGATCCAAACATCACCAATAGTCATGTGGTATGTTGGTAGAGTGTTGGACTCTCATTTTCAATTATCAGGGTTCAAATCTTGACAACTCTAAATACTTAAAAAAGACACAAATATCAAATAAAGGCAATTTTTACAAAATCCAGAGATTGAACCTAGGAGTATAAAGTAAAAGTGTTCAAAAGGGTTAGTCTTTATGTAATACAATTATTATTTCTCATGCAAAATCCTACTTAAGCTACATTAGATATAACTTTTATAACTATTTGATGGACTTTTCCTATTTCCATCAACCAATGCCATTAGCAGCATATCTAAACATCATGAGAAAAATTGAAAGAATCCATTCAACCAACTAACTCTAACCTCAACCACATTGTACAAGTTATTGCTATTATGTTACAAATAGTCAAGTGGTAAAAAAAATCTCTAGGTTAATTAAAATCTTGACAACTCTAAATACTTAAAAAAGACACAAATATCAAATAAAGGTAATTTTTACAAAATCCAGAGATTGAACCTAGGAGTATAAAGTAAAAGTGTTCAAAAGGGTTAGTCTTTATGTAATACAATTATTATTTCTCATGCAAAATCCTACTTAAGCTACATTAGATATAACTTCTATAACTATTTGATGGACTTTTCCTACTTTCATCAACCAATGTCATTAGCAGCATATCTAAACATCATGAGAAAAATTGAAAGAATCCATTCAACCAACTAACTCTAACCTCAACCACAATGTACAAGTTATTGCTATTATGTTACAAATAGTCAAGTGGTAAAAAAAATCTCTAGGTTAATTAAAATCTTCTGCCTTCAAAGGAACATATATTTTACAATGGCTAGAACTTTAAGACTTCTTATTAGAGGTTTTAGGATCAAATTTTGGAAAGGAAATAACAAAGTTATGGAACGAAATAGAAGGGAATGACCTCTTTTTGCATGGCTTAAACCCATTAAATTTTCACATGCACTAACAAAAAAGTATCAAGGACATGTTTGTTGTATAGGATGATAGATAGGATAAGGTACGATGATAATTATCCTATATCATATTTGATTTGAATCTAAACAAAAAGTATATGATTGCAAAGAGGATTAATGATCTTCTTGGCATAAAATGATTCAATCATTCCAAAGTAGAGAGAATTATTTTTAATCTATGGGATTGAACTTATATGTCTATTGTACTCTTAAAAATTATATCAATAATTTAAATTATATAAAATTTGAAGAATGATAATTTTAGCTAATAAATAAAATTATCCTATTCTAATTCTTATATACTTCAAACTCAAGATAGAATGATATTGTTTAATTTAATCTTATTTATAATATCATTTTATCATATATTATTATAATATTGTGTACCAAACATATTTTAAATCTTTAATTTTATTTTACCTTGATGAGAATATAGGCTAATATATACAAATAGTTTTTGGTACCATTTCTTTTTATTAAATATTATCTCTTTTATTTCAAATTGAGTTTATATTTAATACACTGTCAATTTGTAGATTTTATATATTATCAGTAAATCAGATGATATCACCTCGTAAATGAGCAAATATTAATCCTTAAAATAAATATATAAAAATTAATATTTTTTAAAAAATTTACTCATTAATAAGATAACATCATCTAATTCACTTCATTAATAAGATAATATCATCATATTTACTGTCAATATATAAAATATATATATTAATAATATATCAAATATAAATTCTTCAAAATTTGAATTTGAGATTTCTCAATTAAAATCTCTGAATTCTAACCGTTGAGATGTCTGGTCGAGCTCAAAACCAATCGCATGCACCAACAATAAGTTATAAAATTTTAATTTCGTACTGCCTCGATTAGAATACGAGGCTAATAGTCTTCGTACCATTCCCGATGTGAATATAGGGCTAATCTTTGATACCATTTTTTTTATTAAATATCATATCTCTCGTTTCAAGACTTAAATTTAAAATTTTTAGGTTGAAATCGTTAATTTTAACTGTCGAGATGTCTCGTCGAATTGAAAACTCGAAACCAATCTTCACAACCTTGAATAGTGACACCACATTTTGTTACAGTTATAGCAAACTAGTTGTGTTGGGTATTGGGACAAGGGCTAAAAGAAAGTGAATAGTTGAGACAAAGATACAAAACATGATCCAGGACAAGATATGTGATGTAGGCAAGAGGAGTATGATACATGGTTACCCTTTCGCTCATCCAAGAAAACATTGTTGCCGAGTCAGTTTCAACTATAAAAATGAAAATTGCAAAAGGTCACGTCTCACATGCAAACTCCACCTTTTCTTCACTCTTTTTTGGCCCTTTCTGTTCTTCGTCTTTTTCCCTACCCCTTACTCTTTCTCCACCAAGTTCACTTGGATTAAAAATCGACAATTCTTAAGCCAAAGAGATTTGCTTCTTTATTACTCAATCTTCCTTTCATTTGCAAAATCTAAAGCTTTCTTTTAATCTATATCAGCATATAATGTTAATGATTGAACTGATGACGAGTTTAGAGACATATACTAACTTTATTTTTTTAATATTTTTTTCCAAAATTTTGAAAATATATATCTATGCATAAGCACTTAATATCAATAATTATTACTAATTAGTTTAGAAAATATAAATCTAAAATTCTTTTACATATACATGATATAAAACAAAAGGTTCTGTTGTCAAATTCAAAGAATAAATCTCTTTTTCTTTTCACTTATCATCAAGATATATTTCACATCAAAATTTCTGATGTTACAAGAAAAATAAAATTTATATAAAATATTAACCAATTGAAAATTGCAGAAATTCACGCATTGGTGAATTATACATTATAAAATTGGAGAGGGAAATGGCAGTCAAATCTTAAAACCCGCTAAAATAATCTTGTCCCTTAACATTAAGGTAAATTTGGATGGTAGTGAGATTGTTATTAATAAAATTAAAATTTACAGTGATAGATTAAATGTTATTAAATTAATAAGATTAAATATTACTAATAACATTAAGGTAAATTTAGATGCTAGTGAGATTGTTATTAGTACAATTGTTATTAATAATATTAAATTTTACAGTTATCAATTGAAATTAATAATAAAAATATATATTTAAGTATAAATATAACGATAATAATTAGATTAAATATAGCAATCAACTGTCTCAATAAAGATATTGATTGTCATAATTGAAAAATATTTTTCTTTTCATTTTTACACTAATACAATCAACTTTCTGAGGTCCCATGAGCCACTCAATCTTTCCACCTTCAATTAAAGATTGAAGAAGTACCGAAGCCAACTACATTGTAAAATGCTATCCAAATGCACCTCATGATGTACTTGGTCCAAAAAAGGAGCCTAGATTCCAAAGTAGCCCTTACACACCATGTTGGGTGAAAAATCAACTCTACAGCGAGGTCAGAGATGGTAGATCTTGATTCTTCCCTCTCTTAATTCTCTTTTTTATTATTATAAATATTTTTTTGTTTATAAAAAAGTATGATGGTATATATACTAAGAGTTGTAATGTCACTTTAAGTTTACATCATCAACACTAACCATGTAGAAGGTGACTCAGATACCCCACTACTATTTGTGTTCTCCACCTTTCCATCTTGCTTTTTTTCTTACGTATGACTTTTTTTTTTTAACCTAAATTTTGGGGTTTGATAATCATTTTAGATTTTGATTAATTCATAATCAAATAGAATCAAACTTTATAAAGTGAGCAAACTCTTTTAAATTTATTTTTTTTATTTATAAAACTTAAAATCAAAATCTTATTTTAAAAAAATAAAATTTTTTACCACTCAAGCTAATAAACATTAATTTTTTCTTATGTATGATTAAAAAGTAAAAACTTTACTTTTGAATATATATAGATATATGTATGTATGTATGTATATATTATTTCTATGGATAATCATAAAGAATAACTTTCCTTATGAACTCAACACGGTGTTATGTCACCGCATCAAATCCTTCCTGACCATGTCGAATATAGATTCATTAATAAATTAAATATAAAATATATCACTAAAAGTTAAATGATAATCATTTATTGATGGCACCCAATCAAACTAAATTTTTCAATAGTATGTATTTTTAAAAAAAAATATTTTTATATTCATCTTTTATCTTAAAATCTCATTTTATCAATTATATCTAACTCATCTTTTTCTCAAATCAACAATTTAAATTATTTGCATATTTTGATACATCAACATATACATGGTACTATTGACATATGCCTCAAATTTCACAACATTCAAATGTTAAATTTGGAAGAATTTAAAAGATTGCGAACCTTAAAGGTGAGATTTAGATGAATGATAAAAGTAAAACCCCCTTAAAAATTTGCATATAGCAAAAGAAATTTATCATGCTCTAGCAGTTAAGGTAAATGTTTAAATATAAAAAAGTATTTAAACTAAAATTAAACTATCATTTAAATTCTTATCCTTTAATTACAACTAATTAAATTTTTGGACATTTATTTTCGTCAAATTAAATACTTATTCAATAGACATTAGTCACTTGAGCTACTTGACTACAATGACTTATAATTGAGTGAAAATAAATATTTAAAATGTTAATTAATTACAAATAAAATAATGTACGTTTTGTAGTTCAAGGGCTTTATATAGATATATATATATATATATTTAAGCTTAAAGTAAACTTATATTTCTTAATAGTAAATATTAAGTTTTAATTTTTGAAAACTATATTTTTTCTATCCAATAATTACTAAAGTATAGGTAATGAAAAGTAGGTAATGAAACAAATAATTACTAAAGTATAGCCTTCTTTTTTTTTTTTTTTTTTGGGTAGGAACCTTGCTAAACTTGGCTGATAGAATAGTTTATTTTCCCTTCTATCTTTATTGTTTTAGCTGCAAATGAAGAAATTATGGATTTGATAGAATAACACTGTAAGGTAAAATTATATATATATTTATCATATTGTAGGAGTATAAACTTTGTAATATTTGCCTTTATCTAGATTTTCCAAATAAATTTCCTGTAGTGAAATAACGTATTTACACACCCTCACAGGCTTGAGAAATGGACAGTTCCCCCCAAACCATTATAAATACGAGTCCAATACCCACCTTCTTCTTTAGGGAGAAACACAAACACTTCTTCAGGTGTTCTCTCTCTCTCTCTCTCTCTTCTTTTCAAAACTGCAACTCTTCCCTTTTTTGCTGATATTTCCATCACAATATCTCCCAACAATTAAGAGAAAATGGAGAAGTTGAGACGCTGTGGCAACTTCCTTGAGAGCTCCAAACCTTATTTTGCAATGATTTCATTGCAATTCGGGTATGCAGGCATGAATATTATCACCAAAGTTTCACTTAACCGGGGCATGAGCCACTATGTCCTGGTTGTCTACCGCCATGCTTTTGCAACTGCGGTCATAGCTCCTTTTGCTTTAATTTTCGAAAGGTTTGAAGACCATTCAAATTCAATATATACATATAGCAACTGAGATCAATTCATACAAAAAAATTCAATAAATGCTGAGTTTTAGTATGTTTTCAACGTATATCAGGAGAGGGCAACCAAAGATAACATTCCCAGTTTTCATGCAAATATTTATCCTGGCTCTTCTGGGGTTAGTTTTTTCTTTTTCTTTTTCTTTTTTTTCGGGAACCTTTTCTTTTTCAGGCATAAAGTTTTCTATGGAATCTTAAATTTAAGCAAAGTTATTGTTTCCTGATTAAAAAAAAAAAAAAAAAACAGGCCTGTGATTGATCAGAACTTCTACTATGCTGGGCTGAAATATACATCTCCAACTTTCTCATGTGCTATGAGCAACATGCTTCCTGCAATGACTTTTGTCATGGCTGTCATGTGCCGGTATGCTCATCAATCATGATCAATTATTATGATTTTTTTAGAATAGATTTGGTTAAGGCCTGACTAGCTAATTAATGATTGAAATTGAATTTTTGTTTGGTTTGGGATGAAAATAGGATGGAGAAGATTAATGTAAAGAAAGTGAGATGTCAAGCAAAGATAGTGGGAACATTGTTGACTGTAGCTGGGGCAATGTTGATGACATTGTATAAAGGACCCATTGTTGAATTATTTTGGAGTAAGAATATCCATCCTAGGCAATCATATGCCACTGACAATATTGGAATTACTGACAAAGATTGGGTCAAGGGCTCCATCCTCCTTATCTTTGCCACCCTTGCTTGGGCATCTCTCTTTGTTTTGCAGGTAATTAAACAGCAAAAATTTTTTTAAAAATCCCAACAAATTGATTAACTTTCATGCAAGGTTTAATTTTGTTTTTGGTGATATTTATCATTTTCATTAGGCAAAAGCATTGAAGACATACAAGAATCATCAGCTTTCTCTAACATCATTAGTGTGTTTTGTGGGCACTCTACAAGCAATTGCTGTGACATTTGTGATGGAGCACAAGGCCTCAGTTTGGCGAATTGGTTGGGACATGAACCTTCTTGCTGCTGCCTATGCTGTAATAAATCTCTCCCCTCTTTTTATACAGACATGAAATTGAAAGACGAAAGTGACTTTTTTTAATTTTATACATATATATATATATATTAATTTTTTAACGTTTTCAGGGAATTGTGACATCAAGCATATCATACTATGTTCAAGGCCTGGTGATAAAGAAAAGGGGTCCAGTATTTGCCACTGCTTTCAGCCCCCTGATGATGATCATAGTTGCAATCATGGGTTCTTTCATCCTGTCTGAGAAGATTTTTCTTGGAGGGTAATTTTTAATTTCTACACTCACTGTACATTTTTCTGCATGCATGCATGTTTATTTCTTTTTTTTTTTTATATACTTTATTTTATTTGAAGAAAAAAAATTCGAACATATCAATCAAATCAAATAACGAATTTATGCTTATAGCACACAAATGCTTGTATAGCTATTTTTCACTTTACCTTCTGTCTTTAGATATAATTTTTTACTTTTATTTCATTCATTGACAACTGACATTTGAATATTTCATCAAGCATCAGCACTTTTTCCCCTCTTTTCTTGAATTTTTTTTAATATACAAAAATATCATTTCAGAATTGGATTAATTTGGTTTTAATCAATTATCGGAATTAATTAATTAAGTCCACTTTTGGATTGATTAATTTCAGGGTGATAGGTGCCTTCCTGATAGTAATAGGGCTTTATTCAGTCCTATGGGGAAAACACAAGGAAAACAAGGAGAAAGAAGTTGAAGACGAGATTCCAGAGCCAGTTAAAGGTATCCAAGCAAATGGCAGCACCATCTTAGTAATTGAAGATATTGAAGCCAATGAAGTTGAATTGGGAAAAGCAGAAGCTAATAACAAGCTCTCACCAGTTGCCATAGCCATGCCAATACCGGAATCCCTTATCAAAGCCAAGCAAGACCAAAATAATTCAAGTTTGATTTACAATTGGGAAATTAAAGGGATGGGGTTTTTTGTCTTTACATCCCCCATTTTGTTTCTACCATTTTAAAAAAATGTTAGAGATTTATGTCATATATGGGGCTTTTTTTTCTGTCTTTTTTTCTCTGTTTTCATTAGTATAAAGTAAGGTTGTAAGACAATGCAGTTAAGGACCATGTACTTAATGAAGTATGAGCACATCCCAGAATCTCTTTTAGTATTTTCTTATCAGAATTTGTTTGTGCCTCAAATGAAAAGAAACTTTTTTATTGGAACTTGCATCATCTGATTATACACATGGCAGAATGTCTGACGTCTGATTCAGATTCCACTATGGTGAGCTAGTGGTTGACCTTTTCACTGTGCCAGTTGAGCCCATGAAAAGGCAAAAAGTTGTTTAAACACAAGCTCCAATTGCATCTTTGTTCTTGAATCTGATACTTTCTAATCAATCAAAAATCATTCCTTGAGTAATTGCTGGACAAATACATTTGTGCTATCAAATAGCATACAGACAGATACAATTTGGGTTCAATTGCTTTCAATTCTCTTGTTGTTCTCTCCTCCAATTTATTGAAATGAATAAGCATATTCAGGTGGCTGCTGATAAGTACAATTACTTCCACTCATTCTATTCTTATAGAATAATGGGTTTTTATCATATGTTACCAATGTGAAGGATACTCATTTACATGAGAAAAATGATAGAGTCCGAATTATTTTGAAGACACGTGAAATTTCTACTTTGTCCTTGGAATTTAAATCATTTAGGACAATACTTCAGAAAATTGCTTGTTTAAAAAAAATAACAAAAAGAAAAAGAAATGATTGCTGCAATTCCCTCTAGTGGTGGCTTATTTGACTTGTCTCCCAGTTTGTAAAATTTATAGAGTTCAATCTTAAGTTCCTTAGGCACATTGATTACTTTACACAACTTAAAAAGTCCCCAATGCCCAGCTAGCTGCCACGCTGTCTTTAAAAGAACTAGAAGCAGCCGCCCCGCTATGCTGGGTAAACTATTTTTTTGCCAAAAATTTTTATTATAATTTACTAAATTTTTTTGTTATTTTAAATATATTTATAATTATTTTAATATAAACATAATCAATAATAAAATAAATAAAATTATTATAAAATATTAATTAATATATATAGCATTTCATATATTGCGATTATAGTTGTTTATTAATTTTTTATGCTATATTTTGAGTATTAATCATTTGATCAAATATATAATTTTTAATTTATTGTAGTTCATAAATTTTTTTGTAAAAATATTTAAAACAAAATAAAAAATAATTTAATTTTTTGTATGTCTTTATATATTTATATTTATCACATTATATTTTTAAATTTTATTCTATTATAGTAATTTAATATGTTGTTAAGTTTTATGTAATTAATTTAATATGTAATTTTGTAGGGGTATTGTAGTCATTTTCATAAGGAACCATATGTCAAATTTTTATGAAGCAATTGCAAGGATATTTTAGTAATTTAATAAATAGTTAGTTTTATATTATGTTAAAATTTAATATGTAATTTAAAAAAGGTATTATCTTAAATTTCAAACAAAATGCTACATGTCAAATTTCTATGAAGCAATAGTAAAGGTATTTTAGTAATTTAATATGTATATATTACATTAAAAATTCATATATAATTTAATAGGGGTATTATAATAATTTTAAATAAAATACCATATGTTAAACTTTTATAAAGTAATGGCAAATGTATTTTAATAATTTAATAAGTGGTTAATTTTATATTATGTTAGAATTTAATACATAATTTAACAACAGCATTATAATAATTTTGAAACAAATTATTACATTTCAACTTCTTATGAAGCACTCATAAAGGCATTTTCATAACTATAATATGAAAGGTATTACAATAATTTTTGGTCAATTATGATAGCACGAGTGTTTTCATAATTATGGTTGGAGGGGTATATTAGTAATTTTAATTAATTATGATAAAGAGACTATTTTTGTAATTATAATACGATGGTTTTATAATAATTGTAATCAATTATGTGAAAATAAAAGTATTTTCGTAATTACAGTAGAATGTCATTGTAATAAATTTAGACACATGTTAACATCATATCAAATAAATAAAGAGGAATTATATTGATTTCCAAGGAAATTGTTTTAATATATGTAATTGATATGGTAGAGAGAATATTTTCATAATTATGGTAAGAGTAATATTATAGTAATTTTGTTAATTATGGTAGGAAGAGAATTTTTTTAATTATATTAAGAAAGCATTATAATAATTGTGACAATTAAAAAAAAAAAGGTATTTCTGTAATTATCATAAAAGATATTATAATAAATTTGAACAACATCACATCAAATAAATATAGGGACATTATAGTAATTTCAAAAGAAATTGTTTTAATATATGCTATTGATTATTTTGAGCACCTATTCTTTATAGAATTGAGTATTTTACTTATAATTCACTTACAATTCGCTTTATTATAATCTTATAATTAATTAATTATAATAAAAAGTTATGTAAAAATTAACTACTTAAAAGTATGAATTTTATGAAAAATTTTTTTAATAAATCCTACACAACACTAAATTATTATTAATAAATTATACTACTCACGAATGATGTCCATGTTTTGTAATAGATATTGATGCCGGATACTATGGTTTGGTTTTAGGTTGTGGCAATGTGACTGGAGAATCAATAAAAATGTGTTCAATTTTCAATGGAAAATTTTGAATGTGTCCAACAAGAATTTGAGAGTGCTAGAGATAAAATTTCTCCTTAAATTTTATTAGTTTTTAATTTTTCGAAGTGTTTATGGACACCTTAACTAATTATTTGCATCCGCCATTAAATTATATTATAGTAATTATAGGTGATTTTTTAGCAAACAATTTCATAAAAAAATTTTATTATAAATTTCAAATATGTGATATATTGTAAAATTATAAATACATTTTGTAACACAGTAGCACCATTCCAACAAATGATCTCTTGTAGAAAAAAAAAATCTAACAGTATAAACATTCTTGTGTTGCAATATAAAATATATGGTTTGATTTTCGAGATATTAGCATGTTGATTTATTTAAGATGATCTATTATATATATATATATATATATATATTTAAAATGGCCAATATTTAGTTAAGTAATAAATATATATTTCATATTTAAAAATTGGGTTCGAAATATTTAAAAAAAAAAAAAAGCCTATTTATATGCAAGTCGTGCTCATCGGATATGAATATGATCCTTTTAAGATACTAGTACTAAAATGTTATATGGCTTGGTCGTACTGGTATACATGCTTGTAAGAAAATTTATATCACCTGTCAACTTGACAGTCGACATAACACCACCAGTACTGATGATGTCATATGTATTTATATATATATATATATATATATTCCAAGAACTGATCGGCCAAACTATTGACACCTATATATCTCATTAACATCTTCTTCATTCTTCAATATGCAGATTTTTCAAAGGTCATATATATATATATATATGCATATAGCTGCTTTAGCATCTTAATTATATTCTTCTTTCTCATCGAGCCCCATTTTGATTAACACCTGATATGTCATCTTAAAAGAGCTGTCAACACCTACATTTCTGATCAAAAGAATTTTTTCCCATTCTATATGCACCCAAGACAGTTCTGTTTTGTCTTTTTTAGAATAAAACTAATGACTCAAACCCTCCACTACATACCCCCTTTCTTTTCCTTTTTTTTTTTCTATTTATTAATCAAAGACTCAAACTTGCATATAGAGTGAAAGCAGAAGTTAGTGATTAAATGCTTAATTTTAAGATCTAACATTTACTAATTTTTTTATTTTAAAATGCAACATTTTATTTTGATAAATTTAGAATTTCAACATCTTGATTATGATTAATTGAGGAAGATTGATAATATTTAAAGGAAAATTTAATTATTCTATGATAAATTTTCTTAAATTGGTTAGGGTTAAGCAACTGAAACAGTAAATTGCTCAAAATAAAAGTCGCATCTTTAAATGATTTTTTTTTAAATTTTTGCAAACATTAAATTTAAAAATAAGTATTTAGCTAATGTCAATCCAATAAGATTTTAACAAAATTGTATAGGTAATATTTGATATGAGATAATCACTTTAAAAATCATAATAATCTACACACAGTTATTAATAAACATTTAGTGATCTTATATGACAATGATATTAAATCATCGAGATTAATCAAATTATTGTTTTAGAAGGTGATTTAATTCTCATTCAAAAGGGTGAAAAACATTTATCAATAAAATAAATAAATAAAATTAGTGATAGTAAATATTACTCATTTAATAAATAAATTAAAATTTGATTCTTTTTAAAATTATAATTATTTTATATTATAAATTTTTATATTTTCAAATTAATATTCATTATAATAAGTTCAAAAATAATTTATGTATTTTTTTACTTTTTCTAATGTTTTATATATAATATAATGTATTTGTTTTTTATTATGATTTCAATAGATTGGTTTTATTTTTTAATTCAAATTTTTTTTTACATAATTTATATTATAAAAATTAGTTGACTTAACACTATAAAAAAAAAAAGGTTTTACCAACAAAATTTTTCATCAGTAAAAGTTAAAAATCCGTTGGTAATACTTTTAATGATGATTTTATCGATGAAAAAATTATGTCAGTATTAACTATGTTGGTAGTGTTATTCCATCTGCAATTACCAACGAAAATTCCTTCAGTAAAATTCGTTGTTAATTATCAATAGATTTATTAACGATGATTTTACTTATAGATTTTTTCGTCGATAATGGATTTTTTTCAATCAGTAAATCCATTGATAATAAAATGAAAAAATTTATTGGTAAATCAATCTGTAATAATTAAAATTTTGTCGATAATACTAAATTTCATTGTAAAGTTGTCGATAATAACCATGAAAATGGTCACAAAATAATTTTTTCCATCGATAATAATAAAAAAAATTCGTTAGTAAATCCACTGGTAATAATAAAAATTTTGTCGGTAATAATAAAATTTTATCGATAAATTCCATCAGTAAAGATATAAATTCATAAATAATTTAAATAAAAAGATTTATAATTATTCAAAAAATTTATAATTATTTTCAAACCCTGTAAATTACAATTTAAACATGTGTAATTATTTAAATATGCTTTTATTATTAATTAAAATATCAAATGCAAGTAACATCCATCAAATACATCATCCAACATTCATCAAACATCCATAACATCATAAAATATCAATTCATAAAACATCCATAGCATCAATCCATCCAATACCTTGTATAAATCCAACAAAAAATGTCACTGTCCTACTGTTACACCTTTTGATCCAAAATCTTCATGCCATCATCAAGTCTAGAGTATTGTGATGGTGAAGTACTCTATTTAGACCCCATCAACTGTATCATTTGCTCCATAAATGACCTAAGTTTAACTCTCAACTCAATTTTTAACCTATCAATTCATTCTTCTATCTGAGATTGACGAGTCTGAAGAGGCACAAATGACATATCACAAATAGAGTTAGATGATCCTGTTGTAACAGTGGACTAAGTTGAGTGAATGAGATCCCTAAATCTATTTGTTAATCCAAAGCCATACATATGAGTGCGCGCAACTTCAACCCCTCCAATAGCTTCAGTCTACGCTTGTGAATTAAATTTTGGATGATTGGAACAATGTTCATCGTATTTTTAAGATAATGTAGTAGCATAGTTTTCCTATACAAAGTTTAAAACAATAATCATTATTATAGGATCTGTATAATTCACTAAAATATCACAACTTCAAGCATAATTTTCACATTTTACAAATTCATTGCATTTCAAAATATACAAAACTATATACTTTAATATAGGATTTCTTACAATGCCTTTGCTTTCAATTACTTCATTATCTACTTCATCACCAATCAAAATACACAAATAAAATCACAAACAGAAATATGCAATAATTTTTACCTTTTATAAATGCGATCTTATCTAGATAATATGCAGAAACCTTTCACAAATAAATAGTTATCGCAATATACTATTAACATATATACCTCATCAATAATCACAGCACATAATCATCATTACAATGCAAAAAATACAATACTTGATTAATAATCACAATAGACAACTATCATCACAATATACAACCAGAAGCATAAACTAAATTACATAACAATTCTCATGATTTCACAAAGTCTTTACATCACAAAACACACAAGATATCATTTATTTCAATAAAACAATGTATCAATTTCATCATTATTTAATCATTTGAAATCAATGACACTGAAAACTATGAACTTATTGTTAATGAAGTCACCGCATCCTCCTAAACGTCTGTGAGTGCAATTGAAAAGTTCTATAAAAGTCAGTTCCCATTGCAACTCAAGTGATTGCATTTGTTTAAACACATTCAATTAAACATGTAACAATACAATTTATATAATTTATTGACATTTGATGATAAAAATAACTTGTGAAATAAGATAGTACCATTCTTTCTATAAACAAAAAAATGAACCGAGTTGTCAGTGTACTTTGTAATACTTTCTTCTTTTTGTGTTCGACAATTTTGTTTAGTTTTGACGGAGATATTTTACCATTGGAGAGTGTTCTATACATTGCTAATAAGAGCATCCTAAATCGGAACTGTGATCTATACCTCTATATTTTATAATGTTATTAACTCAATGCTCTTTCATTGCTAAGTCTTTTTTACCAAACAATAAATGTTTCAATCGATTTTATTATTCCAAGCTCATTGAACAAGAACATCATCTAATTCATTCTAGACTTTTTTCCTAACATAATAAATAAGAACACAATAAATCGTTGACGATAAGTTCAACTTTTAATTCAAATGAAATAAAAATATATACAAAAAAAATCCATTTACTGCATTAAATTTATCAAATATCATATAATTAATTGACGCGGGTACTTTACCCTATGTCGGCCAAGGACCAGTATAATTCACTTGAATTATTCTTGAAATTGTCAAGCTAACCGACAATTGCTCAAAACAACTACTAACATCCATTTATTAGTAAGATTAGTTTAATTGAACAAATTCATTAACAAACAAATAACAATAAGAAAACAATTAATACATGCATCCAAGTGGAGTAATTCACACTCACTTATCTGGATCTAAAAAAGTCAATAACCTTTTGTTTGCCCCCTAATTCCCCACCTAGTTGTTTTCCCTTTTTTTTTCTACAATTGGTGGGTCATTAGCTAATTCTAGATTAACATACTGCTCCATTGATGGATCACCCATCATTGGTGCTGGAAGTGACTAATATGGTCGATCAAATTGTATGTAGGGTGAGCCTAACCGCGTAGTTCAACTAACTTATATGGTGGAACATGCTATATCAATTTTGATGATGACTTAATACGTATATCACCTCTACTGAATCTTGCCCTAGAACCACCTTAATGCACAATACTTTTTGCACGATGTCCCATCATCTTATCCATATAGAACACAAATATTCCATTAGTATTCCAATAACACTAAGAAAAAACAAATATATCTAATATTACTTTAGTAATACAAGATTAAATGAAATTAGCAAAATATATTTAATTTTAGATAAAACAAGCAATAAAGTATTATATTTACTTGAGATATATTAAGAGCATCGAATAAATATTATATATAGCATTAAAAGTTACACTGCATACATCAATCGCTATTAGAAAAAGTAAACTCATGTGTTTCATCATCATCATCAACCTCATCATCATCATCTTCTTCTTCTTTTTCAGCTCGAATCACTTTTGTTAAATCTATCCTTTCATATTCACTAGCCACAACAAGTGTAAGATTATCAAGTTCTTATAAAATAGTAACATTTTATGGAATAGAAATTTTAACTTCTTGAAACACGTCTTCATTTAAATCAATTGTCCGTTCATCATGGTTGTCAATATTACTTGCTCGATATGTACTATTAGCCTTTGTTTTGAAGATTGCCCACCAATCATTTCAATCTCTTCTTCTAGAAGGATAGTTTATATAAAAAACTTGATGTACTTGCGAAGTTAAGACAAATGGTTCATTATTAGCAAGTATTGAATTATATTTAATTTTAACAAGACCATGATAGGGATCAACCTTTACCCCTTTTTTCTGTGTCAAACTAATGACATTTAAAAAGTATAACCTTATTTCTTACTCTAAATTACTCTAATTCAATTATATATTTCAAGATATCATAAAAGTCACGTTGATAATCATTGTAACAAATTCCTTTCTCATATACCCCATATTTCATCATCATTTGAGTTTGGCCATAGTTAACCATATGAAAGTTAAAATCATTGACAAAGTAACTTTTGAAGCATCTAACCAAATGTGAAGGGCCATAAGTTATCTCAACTACATAACAATCAACATTGCCATTTTGCTCATCAACCTATCCAATCGTAAAATAAAATCATTATTATTAATACACAATAGCATTAAGTTTTATATCTAATTCCAATTAAGAATTTAGTGGGTCCTTTAGGAACAGTACCTCAAATTGCGAATTTTTATTCATCATTTTGCCCTTTAATAACTCATAATCAGACCTCGGTAGCGAAATATTTGCAGCTTGACAATTTAAAACAGACTTTTCAAGTACTTAAATATTATTTAATAGATGAAAATGGGAGAATTTATAATTTCGATCCATGCCGTAACATCGTTTTGAATGCATTCAATTTGAATTGGTATTTTCCCCATCATGATTATCATCATCATTATTGTGAAGAAACGTCCAACTAATATGCACAAACCTTTACAAATTGTCTAAACCATTATGAGAATCTAGCATCACATTCTTTCTCCAATTATGCATCATTTATATTCACAAAATCTCTTCTCATTGATTCATCAAATACCCTATCAATGTCAATTATGAATTAGAAATATTATGAACTTACTAGAAACATAAATTATAGACTTCACATATTACTTACTCAATGTAAGGATTTATTTCTTCACAATTCAACAAAACATATAAGTGTGTCATATTATGCTTATCCACTGATAGCTATCGAGAGTTATCTTGTGTACTAAATGCTTGACCAGGATGGCTAAAAATTGAAAAATATCCATTAGAATCCATGACTTTTTTATCATCAATACGTAGAACTCGATTCAATCTTATTAACATATTTGGATTAAAATGGAACGAGCAAAAAATGAAAATCTCTTCAATAACATTGCCTCACATATAAATGCTTCAACAAATACTTGATTGGTGCATTTTTTTCTTAAGATGATAAAAAAACCTACTCATCGTGATATCATAATGCATATGTTATTGAAGAAAAATTAAATTAATCAACATTAATGTCGACAATTTAAATATATTACCTTTCAAATAAATACATCCAACAATATTAAACAAGTCCACCATTTTTTGCCTCCTTAGGCAAGTGAATGGGCAAATACTCCATAAAATCAAAGAAACCTAGAGGAAAAATCTTTTCTAATTTATAAATTGTTTTCACAATCTTTATTTTTAACACTTTCATATGATCTACATGTATTTTTATGAAACATAAATCTCTGCAAAAATAAGATAGCTCTGCAATTGCATCCTAAATACAAGTAGGCTCCAAATTACAAAATGCAATTGGGAGTAAAAGTTGCATAAAGACATAACAATCATGATTTTTTATCTTATAAAACTTGCAATCAGTCATGTTTACACATTGAGCAATGTTAGATGCAAAAGCATCAGGAAGTTTTAATTCTTTAGTCTATGCAAAAATATCTCTTCTCTATTCTTTACTTAAAGTGTATGAAACTTTAAGCATGAAAACTTTTCCATTCACTTCAACTAATTCCAACTTCAGTTGCTTGCAATGTACTTTAAGATGTAGTCTTACATTTTATGTTGTTTTTGGTTTTACCTTTAACATCCATCATTTTGTTAAATATATTGTCAAAAATATTACGCTCAATATACATAACATCAAGTTTGTGCCAAATCAAATTAGTAGATCAATAAGGCAACTCTCAAAATATACTTTTTTTTACTCAATTATAGCTTTCTCCAAAATCATCTAACTTTTAATCACTACATTTTGTGCCAAATGTGATATCAAGAAAGCTATCTAACCAAGCTAAAATTTTTTCATAAGATATGGAACAATAGGGGAGTTATGCTCAATTCTTTTTTGAAATTTATCTGTTTGCCTTCAAAAAGGATGATCAAGAAGCAAGAACTGATGATAACAATCGAAAAAGAAAGGCTTTTTACCATAAGCAACTCCAAATGACTTTTCTTGTCTCATACAATAAGGACATAATAAGTTTCCATGAATGCTCTAACCAAACAACATATTATATGCGAAAAAATTGTTAATTGACCATAAAAGAGCTATTCTCAAATGAAAATTTTATTTTTTATAAGCAGCATATGCCACAACACCATTTGACCATAATATTTAAACTCATCTATTAAAGGTCTCAAGAAAACATCTATATTTTGACCCAAATTATTCTTTCCTAGAATTACTATAGTTAAGAAAATATATCTTTGCTTTATACATAACTATGGTGGCAAATTGTATACCACTATCATTATTGGCCAACGAGAGTATAGTTTCGTACTTGGATCAAACGGATAAAAACCATCAGTACATAATCTTAATCACACATTTCTCACTTCAAGTGCAAAGTGCAAATGATTCATGGCTGCGATTGAAATATTTCCAAGCCACACTATCATGACTTTGATTATAAGCATGCTATGTCATATATTTAGTAGTTTTAATTAACATATAAAGTCTTTGAAGTTTCGATATTAGTAGCATATAACTTAAGATTTTATAAGAAATTTTTTTTGTCTCACCACCAAACTTATTCCT
Source organism: Durio zibethinus (assembly GCF_002303985.1). Next base: position 9,682,363 of record NW_019168481.1, on the reverse strand, counting down.
TATATATCAAGGATAACCACAAATCGAACAATATGTCAATTTGGCTGCTTAAATATAAAACAACATGCAATTATTTTCACAAACGTGAAATTTTTTATAACCAAGTCCTAGTTTTGTCATCTTTTTTTTTTCATTTTGTAGAAGTTTTATGGTAATTTATTATCTACTGGCAACATGTATTTTACCATACTCAGCAAACGATCAAAACATGACTCACTAATGTTAAACTTTGATTTACAACTTAAAAGTTGAGATATAGTAAAAAGGATTGTATGTTTCGTACAGCTTGACTACAACAGTTCATTCACATCATTCAACAAAAATAAAAACTTGTTGCACTTACGCTTGGCTTTTCTTCATATGGTTCTCTTGCCTCATTGGCATCCATACTCAATTTTTTTGCCACATACACCCCAAAATCAAGATAAACACCATCCATAACCATTCTACTATAGGAATTTTCTATTCACATTTCCTTTGTCAGTTCAAATGTATCTTTATTTATTAAAAAAGCTTGTCTAACTTCTAACTCCCCATGTGAGACCCAATTCGTATAACTTATTATAAACCTCTTATAATAAAGGTGCTTACACATAACATCCATTTTTAAAAATATTTTATTCTCACATTCGGCATAAGGAAACCTCATTTTCCTATTAGTAATAAAGTTTTGTTGAGAATAAGCATATCCGATAAATTCTTTCACACTATTGCAGAATTTTTGAGTCATTTATCCATTAACATCCAAACGAGAGTATAACCAAGAACGATCCTTGCCTATTATTGGACCCTAATTGAATTGAAATACGAGTAATTAAAGTTATATAAAGTGTTAAACTTTTTTATTGATTGACCATATGAGTTATTATTACTATACTAAACGAAAGAAGAATAAATGATAATATAAGGTATTTATTGGTCTACTTTAACAAATAATTCATCAATGGTACAAAATGATCTTGCAAAAATTCATCATACATTCATGGAAAAATATTATTGGTTTTAATGATAGGATTTTACCTTTGATATTGGCCTTCTTAGTGCAATTTCATTGGTTTTGTGAAGAATTTCTCTGATCCAAAGGCTTTTAGGCATGAAACTTGTTCTACTTTAAAAATAGTTGAAATGGAAAAATTAAGCAAATTAATGATGAAAATGAATAAAAATCATATTCATTACAGATTATACATCCATCTAAATCCACTTTCACAACACATATTCACAGATAGATTATGAAAAATAAAAATAAAATAGAACAATTTAATTTATTTATATTAAGTCTGATCAATACAATCAAACCATAATATTTTAATAATCAGTAATATATAAATTTTGCTAAACTATTAAATAAATAAACTATTTCAAAACAAATATAAATCTTAATAACATAAAAATTACTTCAAAATAAGATAGCTATTAGTAATATATAAATTATAATCTTAAATCAATATAAATAATTTTAATTTTTATAATTACTATTAAAATCCAAAAAATATTAAATATAAAACATCCATACAAATATATAAATATTAATATACATCAAACCCAAATTAATAACCCTAAATGTTACATATTTAAAAGTTAATAAATATATAACAAAGCCAAACAAATATCAACAAAACTTTCACAAATAAAAAATAAATAACTCAACAAATAAAAAAAACCCTAAAACCAATACTAAAAATAAATCCAAAAAAAAATTAATAATACCCAACATTAATACTCATAAAAAAATCCAATAAAAATATATCACTAACAAATTTTAACAAATATATAACCAAAACCTAAATAAATTTCAATAAGCATAAAACCAACAAAAATTTCAATAAATATAAAGCCAAAACCCAAATAAATTTCATCAAATAATTAACTAACAAAAACTCAACACATTGGTAACCCAAATCCAAACAAATTTCAACAACTTTATAACAAAAAATTAAACCCTAAACTCAATGAATAAACTCAACAAAAAATGAACATAAAATAAACTCATTAAAAAATACTCATCAAAGTTAACTAGGGGATAAGGTCACAACACCGGTAATAAGATGGCAATGGAGAGATAAGAAGGGGGAGTGGCGGTGATGAGGAGTTAAGGAGGGGGAGAGGGGAAGAGTGGAAGAACAGGGAGAGTGGGAAGGGGAAGGGGATAATTAGGAATTTGAGAATTAGGGGGGAAAAGGGCTGACGGTGGGGGGTTTTAAAATTTGTAATTTTAACGATAGTTTTATCGACAAAAATTTTTTTTTGACAATAAATTTTTTTTGACTTTTATCAACAAATTTGCCAATGGAATTTTCATTGGTAATGTTCATTTTTCATTAGTAAAATCATCAATAATGTCAAAAAAAAAATTTTGAACTTTTTTTAGCAACGGATTTTTTTGTCGATAAATCCGTTTGTAAAATTGAAGGCAATTCGCATCTAACTTTTAGCGATGGATTACCTATGAATTTTATTCCGTCAATAAAATCTATCGGTGATTCATCGGTAAAAATGTTTTAAAAATTCTGTAGGTAATTAGTTTGTAAAATTGAAGGCAATTTGCATCTAACTTTTAGCGATGGATTACCTATGGATTTTATTCCGTCAATAAAATCTATCGGTGATTCATCGGTAAAAATGTTTTTGTCGATAAATCCGTTTGTAAAATTGAAGGCAATTCGCATCTAACTTTTAGCGATGGATTACTTATGGATTTTATTCCGTCAATAAAATCTATCGGTGATTCATCAGTAAAAATGTTTTAAAAATTCTGTAGGTAATTAGTGACGAAAAAATTTCATTGGTAAAAATCCGCCAGTAGCAACAGTTTTTTTTTTGTAGTGTAATAAATAAATAAGTAAATATATTTAATAATTTAATTTTATTGATTGTAAAATAAATAAAATATTAATTTATTTTATGAATTATTATCTTTAAACAACATTTAAATAATTAACTTATTTAATTATTACAATAAAAATGGTTATTTTTGTACTTTTAAATAAAATAATGTTTGATTTTTAATAACACCAAATATGATACAATCTTTAAATCATATGAATTAATGATTGTTAATAAAACAAAGTGATTTGAAATTAAAAGGGATAAGATCACCTTACTAATAAAATCACATCACTAATAAAATTACCTTGGTGATTATATTAACATGATAATTTAAAAATAATACCAAACCTTAGCTTATAGTTTTAGGACTAAATAATGAAATATACTAACATTCATATTCTATAAGCACGGTTGCAAATTGGTAAATTTATGTACTTTATGTCATAAATTCTAGCTTTTGAAAACATGGTTTTGTGCAGCATATTTCTTAGTGGCCAACTAGCAGCTCTATATCTAGTGCTTTTTTTTTTCGTTGGGTGAGTGTGGTTGCCAAAGAATAACATTACAACTCTTCTTTGAATCTCTTTGGCACTTCAATTCTTTCATGATTCCCATATTCTATCCACACAATTCTACATTAAGATACGCATGCCTCTAATCCTTTTTTTATTTCCTTTTTGATACATTATCAGTAATTTTTTTTTAATTTCACAAACTTAATTAAAAAATAGATACATATTTTATTTTTTTAATTAATTTTTTAATTTATTATTAAATTATTTAAGAGGTCTAATTTTTTTTCTTTAACTTCTATACTATCTATTCTTTTTCAAAATTTAATTTAACAATAATAATTTAATAGAACAAGAAAATAAAAACATATCAAATTAAGATAATACATGCAAAAATATATATGAATATTTGACATATTAATTTCATATTTCATATATATTCAAATTTAGTTTAAACTCTATGAAAGTAAAATAATATTGTTGATTATATGTAGTACCAAACAAATATTTATATATATATATATATATATTGTTGATTATAGATTGAAGATATGAAAATCTCTTCTAATTCTTCTAATTCTTAATATTATTCAAAACATGCTCTTTTTGATAAGGGAAGAAAAGTATTTAATCAATTAATTTATTTAGAGTTAAGTAAATAACAAAAACTTAAGTATTTAAAATGATAAAGGGACATTCTTTTAATTAGAATTATTAACAAAGTTCAATTTTTTTGGTCTCAAAATACAAAAAAGGACATCTAAAATTTGAGTAAGCATACATGTAATTCATCAAAAAGGACTAAACACATAATTGATTAATATTTATAGACCAATTTCAGATATTTATCAGCATCATTACTCTTGAAAACGAAAAATACTGCTTTAATTAGTGTGGAAAAATGTAGAAGAGAACTAAAAGGTTAGAATCCTTACCATTAATTAAACACCTTCGCAATTGCAGTTTGCAGGCAAAAATCATTCTCTTTTCTTTTATTCCTCCTTTACCGACTTTGCCTAACTAAAATTCAAAGTACTGAAACTACTCCTTTGTTCACCTAATATTCCTACATGCCCGTATTATATTCTTAGAACTGTACATATCAATGATTCTTGCTTGGCCGCATTTCAATGTTTTTATTCTACAAATCATTCTCACTCAGAAATGCCACCAAAGTTTTCATAGCCACCAGAATCAAACCTAATTACTTAAATTATCTCTGAAAAATCTTTTGATATAATATATTCTAGGTCCATTTTTTTTCTTATTTTCTTTTATATCTGAAGATTTAATTAAGTTAGACAATGAAATTATAGGGAAACTTCTCTCTCATCCCATAAATTGATCCATCCTTGAATTTGAACTTGCAATTTTCAAAATGAACTCTAAACTGCTTGGTCACCGATTGGGATTTTTTTTTGGGTTTCATAGTGCTTCGTAACAGTCATAAAAAAAAGAAATATGAAATCCAAAAAATGAAACCTATTGGAGATTTTATAAACATCATGTAATCCACTTGGAAGGATTAATATTAATATGCATAGAAATCACTAAGTATGATTAATACTTATGTGATAGTGATGGATATTTAATTAATTAATTTCCGCAAATAATATGTTTCTTACAGTATGTAAGAATCCATATTGTTCAATAAATGAAGACACTCAACTAACCCTAATCCATGTTTAAGAATATTGATTAATTTAATAATTCCCCATAAATTATTTTATTGCTAATGCATTTTTAACATCTAAGGATTACTATTCAGTTGTTTTATGTGTCTTTGTCGTTTCGATTTGCATTATTCTAGAAGTTTCCTTAAATGTGATACAAATATTTGTTTAAATACTTAATAAATAAATTTGTGCACCGAAATATTTGATTCATTGGTTAGTGTATAATTCCCCGTTTAAAAAAAAAAAGAAAAAAAAATCGAAACCTCTCCTTCCCTAAATGAAAAGATGAAATTTTTATTCTTTTCATAAGTATTTTTAATCACATAATAACATTTAACCCTTTCTCAACCTATAAATTACACCCTTTTAAATCACAGGATATTTACACTGTAAAATGGATATGGATATAGTCTCAAGTACTACCTTTATGTTGGAGTATTGAAATTGTGTTCCTAAATTCTTCCACTTAAATATTAATTTAATCTAAACCAACAATATTTGTGGAATTTGATTTGTTGCAAAAATATAAGATTTGGGGAAAGGAACCCACATCTTATAATGCTCCAAAAAACAACTTAGTGCAGTAGCATGAATCATGATGATAACCTTTTAAGAGAATTTATGCTTTAGTATGCCATTAGTTCTCTTTTAGATTTTCTTATCCAAAGTAAGATTCAAAAAATTCTTTTCTAAACATTTATTTATCCATTAAAATGTCTAACATAAAATATCAAGGGCAGGTTTCCACATAGACAGAATAGCATATCCATATTCTTTTTAATTAATTTGTATAAAAATATTTTGAATAAATTGATGATTATGGATAGTTGTTAACTATAGTTGGATTAGCAATATTAATTATATTTTACTACCTAATGCTTAGAATTTAGTTAATGTAAGTGGGCAGTGATTCCTTAAGATAATGGATCTGACCTAGCTAGCACATAACTCTAAGTTGTGTGGTTTCTTTTTGTTTTGTTTCTCTCCAAACAGCATAAGAAAAAGAAAAATAAAAACTCAAAAGAAATTATTTATATGAATAATATATTATATAGAGAATGATTTTATATGTCGTTAGTGAAATTTTTAGATTCCACTTGATAAGGTTAAAATGTTGCTACATATCTTTAAAAAAAAAAAAACTAATATAATAAAAAGTTTCATATGATAAAAAAAAAAAAAAAAACTAGTATAATAAAAGGGTAGATATGGTAATTTTTTAGATCCACTTGTGAAGGTTAAGAATTCCACCAACAATGTATAAAAAACACGATATTATATATAGAATGACAAGTTTGATTTGAAGGTCTTTTAATCTTCATTTTTAACATTATGAATATAATTTTTATAAAATCATTATCAAAATGGAATTTCCAACTTTTTAAACTAAATTTGGATTAAATTATGTAACACAAGATATTTGTGCAATATTTAATTTTTATCCCCAATCTTTAATTTAAACTCAAATTTTGGATTCACTATTTTTAAAAAATATTTTAAATTTATTCATTTTCGACCACATTCATTAAAATTTATGGGCAGTGCTTTTTTTTTTTAATAGTGTTTCATCGTGCCAGCAAGCAATCAGTGAAACCAGCCAAAGCTAGTGTTTCTCCTTTATTGTGGTAAATAGGACGTTGCGACGTCGTTGTCAACTATAATTGTCCCTGTGCACCAAAAAAAAAAAAAAAACTATATTTGTCCACCTCAATTATGAAATCGACTTTTGGTCAATTTTTTTTTTTTTAATTTGGTTAGTTGATTTTATATTTGTTAAATTTATAAATATAATGTCTACAGTATATATGCGTGTTCTTTATCTCAAGGATTCAAGTTTGAATCTTGATAAAATAAGAGCGATGAGATTTATCCAATGAAAGAGTACATCTTACTGTGTAACCCCATCACCTCTATTAAAAAATAATCATAATTGTATTAAAAAAATATGGCCAAGTAACTCACACTTTGAGATAAATCCAATATTAAAAAAAAAATGCAATTATATATAAAAGTTGCTATAAACCAGTTATCAGTTGAATATTTTTTGGACCTTGATGTAAAAATTAACCTAATAATTTGTAAGATTGTTAAAAAGTTAAAAAAAAAAAATTTTTAATCATGTTCTGAAAATATAGAAGCATAATGTAAGTCATTAAAATTTATTGCAGTATTTACAAACAATGTTATAGGATATCATCAAACTGTTTTTGAATCCTATGCTATTTCTAATGTCTATCAAAGTCATTAATGTGCAATTAAGCAGCATAAACTAATGTAAAATTTAAAAACATAATAATAATAAGAATTCCAAGCCACTTGTCGTATAGAAAAGGAATCCCTTTCTCCAACTCCCAAGCTTTTGCTTTCGCAGTCAAATTTTTCAACAACATTGAAGTAGCAGTCCTTTGTAAGAGGGTGTATGCAAATTCTTACTAATTCAGTGTCAAAGATTGATGCAGTGCTTAAATTAAAGGTTGGAGATAAACTTTATCATGTTAATGTTGTGGAGGATAGGGAAATGCATATTGTCATTGGGACTAGGGTGGGCATTTGATAAAGTGAAAATGCAGAGAATGGGATTTGAAGACCCAATGAACATGAAGCATGGGCAACACATGGTAATGGCAGAGTAAAGGGAATTTGCAGAGATTGGAGTTGGTGTTTTGGAAGAAAGAAACGTGGAAGGAAGTAAGAAGTGTGGGCTGGGTTCTTTTAATGGCCCAAGTGAAATTAAAAGTAGTGCTAACGAAGAGGAAATTGAGGGCCGGCCTAAGAACTTAGACGATTGGGATGGTTCTGCTCATGTTTCTCAAACAAAGCAAGTGAATGAGGAGTTACAAGCTTTAAAACGCAAAAAAAAACCAAAAAGGTGGAAATTTCATGAGGATGAGCTGGTGGGCAAAGGAAAAAAGAAAGGGAATATAATAGAAAAGGAAGTGAAGAATATAATAGCAGAGATGATTTGGTGATGAATGGATCGTTGGCTAATGGGGATTTTTGGAAGCGGAATCAAGTAATAGAAAAGGAAGGGAAAAATTGAAGCTTTTGGATTGAAAAAGCTTCGTATGAATTAATTGACTCTAAAGACAATGTAATTGAGAAGACGGTGTGGATTTGATGAGCGATGCAAGGGGAGTTATAAAGTTATTGTTTAAGAATATGATCTGCTTGTGATGAGGTAGTCCTTTTGTGAGTTGTGCTGGTGGCTTCTTTTATTGACAGGAGTTTGAAGGTTAGGATTGTTAGTTGGTTTTTTATTGGGACGAGTATTTTGATGCTTGAATAGCAGGGATATTATTGGCTATGAAGATTTGTTTGGCTAAGGCGAAGTGGAATAAAATATTATTGGATGGTTCCACTTGGTTTTCTGGATTTTCTCCATTGCTGTCATAGTTTTAGACGTTGGGAGCTCCTTTTTGGATAGTTAACTTAATATTTCTCTTTCATGGCCGCTGTTATTTTTACTATTTTCATGTCTTTGGGAGTTGGATGTCAGGTGATATGGGTTAATATTTTTATAGAGTTGTGTATTTGGAAATGAGCTTTTGCTAGTTTTATCCTAGCTTTTTAGCCTATTGGCTCCTTATTAATAAATTTCTTTTGGCTTAGAAAAAAAAATTCAACAACAGCTAAGCTAGCAAACAAAAAAAAGCTTAATTAGTATTATATGATGGCCATTCAACACTAAAAGTTTATAATCCATACATTAAGCACGGTAAACCTATCTTCTGGTAAAGCTTCATCATGTATTCAATGCGGTTCAAATCATAATAAACGTGTTATGTTTCTTTATATATACATATATATATTTATATATTTATATTTATAGAGATATACTTCACAGTTAATGTACAAACTACATTCACATTATTTTGATACAACGATCAAAATGATAAAGCGATTAGGGTTTCTTGCTGTATAATTGGTTTTCAATAAATTATTATAATTAAAATTGTTTATTATTATTATATTGTTAATATCAATTAAATTAATATTAATATCATAATTCTGAATATTATCTATGATTAATAGTTTAATCAATTAATCTCAATTTTTATTTTTTAAATATTAATTATATTTTATTTCAATGATAATATTAATTATTGCTTGACTAATTTAATTAATAGATTTATTACTGAAGGGACTTTTATAATTATTTACAATATATATTTTATTATAAATTAATTAATATTTTATCCAAAATAACATTACGAGAGACGAATTATGATCCATTTGAAAGATGAATTTTAATTTAATTAATTATAAAAATAAAAAATTACACATTGGGATATACTAATGTTTTTTAAAATTGATATAAAATTTTGAATTAAAGTAAAAATTGAGGTCATTTAAGAAAAATTAATTAAATTAAATAATAGTAATAAAATTATTATAAAATTATAATATTAAAACTATAATACTATATTGCAAACTAATATTATTAATTTAAAATTATATTTACTTATAATTAATCATATAAATTCTAAACATTAATCATTACTCATATTCATTATTAATTAATACCGGGTCTTTTGGCTTGTGATTAATCTTTTTATTTTCAAAAATACTTAAATAATATGTGTATATATATACACACACGCACAAATATATAACTTATCTAAATTCTAAAAATTTTCTTTAAAAAAATCTGTTCATATTATTTTATAGAAATAAAATTAAAATAAAAAACAAACTAAATTTTAAAAAATAAGTCAAAAAATTAAAATAATAATTATATTGAAGAAAAAACATTATTATGAAAGACAAATGAAATCATGAAACCTACAAAAGAAATAAAAATGAATATTGAATAAAATTTATATATCTTCTCTATTTTTTAAGATTTATTTTTAAACCATTAATTCATGAAATATGTATAAATTAAAATTAATTTAATAATGATTTGTGAACTTTTGTATCTCTACAATTAATTATATTTAAATGATTAGTAGAATATGAATACTTTTTCAAATAAGGAATAATTTATGTTTCTTTTTTTTTAATCAAAGATTTACATTCAAATCTTTAAATAATAAAATATGAAAATCTGATATAAAGAGTGATCTACTTAGATATGTATAAAACTAAATTAGTTTTACGTCACCTCACTTTTTATACCATTTATATTTGTCAATTCCATTGCATTTGATGCTCTATTCAAGTAAATCATAAATGTCAAATTTCAATTAAATTTAAAATATATAACTATTTGTGTGATAATAATAAAATTTTAATCATTAGTATATATTGAAAATAATATTATTATCGATTAAAATGATAAAAATATTGAATTAACATGAAATTTTATGTGAATGATAAATATGAGTAAATTATTAAATCTAATTATAAAATCATTTAACGATTAAGTGTTCAAATAAAAAAGTTATGACATGATAGAATACATTAAAAGTGCTAATATATTTACTTAATATTATTATATAAAATTTAAAATATATTTATTTGATAATATTACATATAAAATTTGTTTAAAAAAACAAAATCTCTAAAAGCTTCCAAAAGGGAGGTTTATTACCCTTCCAACCCTTACGTCAAATTTATTATAAAAATCGATTTATATATATTTTTTTACACAAAGACAATTAATATTAAGATAATAATAAGGCAATCAATAATAAAATTTTAAGCCTTTGTTTCTTGGAGGATTGTGGATTATAAGAAAATAAGATTATTTCAAAAGGATTTGCAAGAATTTATAAAATAAATTTTTTTGCATCCTCCGTATAAAACGCTTTTGACCTTAAATAATTTTATTTTATTCTTAATTTGATATAGATTATACTTTTTATATAGAATAGAACTATAGCTTATAGATTTCGTACGTCCATGGGTTTTTTCTTCGATAAAGTCATACATGCATAGGGAAAGAAATGTCGTATCCGTTCATTGTACCACTTCGTATATTTAATATAAAAAAAATTTGTATATGTATTGATTTATTGTATTCATTTATATATTTATGTAGTATAAATTAGTAATAATTTATTTATTTATATTATATTTTATATAAAAATTATGTATTACAATTTAAATTGATATAAAAATTAAAAAATTTTATCTTATTAACTTTATAGATAATTTGTATTAAAATTTTAAGTTTGTATTTTTTTATTATTTTGAAATCTTATCAAATGTAAGATATTTTACATCGTTATATCTAATAGCATGCCTCGGGAATTTGAACATGAGAGAGAGAGAGAGAGAGAGAGAGAGAGTATTAATAGACACTGGCATTGCATTTAAAAGAAAAGCCATCATTACAAAGTACGTCATCATTGGCATGCAAAGCAATGTGATTTTAAAACACTAATGGATGCATGGTGCTACTGAATATTTGGCTTTGGATTTTGGGTTAGCAAATATTTCCAGAAGAGAGCAATAAATGACAATTGACGTTTCCTCTGCAACATGCCTTCTCTCAGCTTAATTTCCCACCCACCTCTCTCCTTCCCACCCTTTTGTCCCCCTCTGTCTTATTCAGTTTGTCTCCAAAAACCTTTTTCTCACCAACCAACCATCTTCATATTCAAATTTGTTTCTATGTAGGATAACCCCAGCTCTGCTGCCATCGAATCATTGCTTCTCAATGCTCTTTACCAATTTTCATTATTTATTTATTATTAATTATTATTATTATCACACTTGTGAGCATTTAAAATATCCTTTATTGATTTGAACTTTCTATTAGAAGAGAAGTTAATCGTTATTTGAAACCTTTTAAGTTTAAAACCAAATTCGAGATTTATGAGACTGTAAATAATTAAATACGTCCGCAATGCATATAAGTACAAAAGAGAGGAGAAAAAATATATATATTATGAACTGTTTAAGGATAAAAGTTGAAAAGAGTGGAAACAAAACCAAACCCATGGCAGCCAATCCGCATGGCAAATTTTAAGAGGCGAAGCCCTACGAACTAATGGAGTTATTTAAGTCTGGAAGAATAGCGAGTGAGCACATTTTTGGCCCAAATATATAACATAATAACTCAATTGGAGTTAGATTTAAATATTTTGTTTATAAATCATGAATTCGAATTTTATTGTCATTAATATATTTTAGAAGCATTTGTAAATCAAATATAAATTTTATGAACCTTTCCAATGTAAATTTTTTTTTTTTGAAATCTATAATCTATTCTCACTCTAAATTAAAAAAAAATATTTTGTCGTAAATTTTTTTTAACTAAAAAAAATACAACATGATAAAACTCAATTAAAAGTAGTTGATACATAGAGAAGAGCAAAGGGACATTATGCCTCTAGATCTACCACATATCTCTAGGCAAAATTAAAAATTAAAAAAAAAAAGTAGTTGAGAAAAGAGACCCTATTTTATTTATTAAATTAATAATATTAATATAAAACGGCAGTATGCCTCTTTCTCTCAACGCTGAATCATTGGTTGAAATTAAGACCAAGACCTGTATTACAAGCAGAAGAGCTAAATATTAATTGAATGTTTTGGAAATTATTACACTAATAGTATGAGAAGATCAGACGGAAATTATTTTGAATCTTTTTCTTTTCTTATTTATTTATTTTCTTGTATTATATATATATATATATACACACACACACTTTCAATGGGATGATCACTACAACCCCCCTACGTCATTCTAGCAAGCAACCAATCAAAAATTTCAATTTGGCAAAACATTTACTACTTGCCAGCTATATTTATATTATGTTTGATAAGAAAAATGAAAAATGAAGGGAAGATAAAAAGGTAAGAAAAGACAAATAAAAAAATTACTTTTTTTTATTATATTTGATAAAAAGAATTAAAATAGAAGAAAAAATGGATTAAAAATAAAATTATTAATTTAAGGTGAATGAATACATTTTTTTTTTTCATATTTGAAAGAATAGGATTTGAAAGGAAGAAAATTGTGTAAATTATGCACTCATTTTCTTTTCCTCACTTATCTTCTTCCAACCAAACAAAAGAAAGAATGAAAACAAAGTAATTTTTCCTTCCATACAATCCTTCCTTCTTCTATTTTTCCTACCAAACATTATGTTAGTGGCGTTTTAGTTATCAAAAAAATTGAATTTCACAATAACCTGGTTAGGAATGTTTTTGGTTTCCTTAAAAAATGTTAAGGGGTATTATAGATTCTTATTAAGTTAATTAAATTGTTATTTCTCAACAAAATTTAATATTTTTAATACATTATTTTTCATCAAAATTAAAAAATGAATAATGCATTAATTACAAAATTATTTCTATAAATATCACCTTGGTTAATGTATCCCTCTAATATAGTAATATTTTTTAATAAATACTATTAAATATGAATATAAAACACACATATATGAGAATTTTTAGAAAACAAAAAAAAAATCATAGTCTTTTTTTTATTATTATTTTAAGAAAGACAAGCCCTACAACAAAAGAGATGGGAGAGCTGGGGTCGAACCCTAGCCTTATGTCTTCTCAAGGTTTTTTTGGCCATTAAGCCAAGAAGCTGAAAATAAAAAAAAATAAAAAAAAAACTCACTGCCAAGAAAACTAATTTGGTGACGGTGAAGAGCATATTATCAACAATCATTACATTACGATTTATTAATTACAATTTAAAATTATATAAAATTATTAAAATTTTATATGAAATTCACATTTAATAATAGTTTCTAACATGATTTTTTATTGTAATTGAATAATTACAAAATTATAGCAAAAAGAATTATAAGTGAATGTACTATGAAAATCAGTAAAATACAAATACAAAAGAAATAAATATGTTCTTCCTTTAAAAAAAATGTAATTAAAAGAAAAGTTTGCAGTCAATTGTTATATAAAAAAATTCCAATAGTTTATCCACCCAAAATTTTGAAAATTTTAACGTAATAAATGAATCATTTAATGAAAAGAGAAAGAAAAAAAATGAGTTGTAAATCAGAATGACTTTCTATGGCTTATGCTAGTATATAATTAAAACTCCTTCACTGTTTTAGTTATAAAGAGGATCTTTTATTCAAATAATCTGATTTCAAATTTCGAGAAATTTGGGCTTGGACCTTAATATTCAATGTTGTGGAAACTCAAAAAATTTTCTTGTCAAATTGACGAGGAAAAGGGAAAATAAGAAAGAAAATTATTGTCCAACTTATCTTTATTTGATTGAAACCTTAATTTTAACATTTTACTGCAAATTGCATATAAACCCTAGTTGTCATTCTGACAGTGTGTTAATAATCATGCTTCCAATTCCCTCTTCTCTCCGATTAAAAATAATATAAAATAAATATGTAGGATAAGAATAAAAGTAATATAATAATAATAATAATAATAATGGTGGCATGGAGAGGATGAAGTGTACCTGTGATGATTAGGAGAAATAATGAAACCCTAACCCTAAGAGGGGTCAATGGTACGGCGGTCATCTCCAGCAGCGGCTCTAGGTTGTTGGTACTGACTGAGTTGACCAATCCCTGAGGAGACGTTCATGCCAAGAAGGCTTGCATCATAGTTACTGCCAGCATCGAAGCTCCTTATCATCTGCTGATGATGATGATCACGTGGGAAGAACTGGTGGTGGTAATGATGTTCCCGGCCTGCGCCACCACCGCTCCCGATCAGATTTATCCCCAAGCTCTGATGTGTGGTGGCCGTGGCTGTGGCCGCAGCTGCGGCCGCCGCTATGAGGCCAGCATGGCCGGTGATGCCCAAGCTCTGGTACTTTGACAGTTCAGACTTGGCACAGCTCAGATCCATTTGCAGTTGGCGGAGCTGATGCTGAAGAAGAGATATGACTCCAACGCAACCGTACACAGGGTCACGAAGACGCATATCTGCCTCATATGCTAGTGAATTGACAGCGTCCTCTCGCTGCGATGGGTGCAACTCGTTAAGCAGTTTTGTGATGTTGCTTGCGCCAAATACCTTGTGGACGTTGACAAACTTTTGGGGCTGATCAGGTGGGAAGTAGGGAGCAAATACGCACTCTGGCTGGCATTTCCGCCTCAATAACTTACATCCCGCGCACGGGGAATTGGATGATGATGCCATATTCCACCCTTTGTCTCTGCAACATCAATATCATGCACCCAAACCAAGCATAAGTTTTACATTAATGAGACTAGAATAACAAACCAGGGAGAAATTTCTAGGCTTATTCAAATCTTTTCGGTACCACATATGGTGAACAGAGGTTTATATATTCAATAGAGACATATATATATATATTATATTGAAGAAAATTAAAAGGGAAAAACTATACTCCTACTAAATAACAACAGATGAATTAGTAGAACAAAACCAAACAAGTTCAATAAATTAAGAATGTGCGAAATGAATTCTCAAGTGGCGGTGCGGCTGCGACGGGCGCGATTGAGGTCTCTGGGAGGTTGAACTTTATTTATAGATATTGAAGCAAATTGAAGAAATGGAAAGTTGACGGCTTTATAAATTTACGTGTATAAAAAACACTTAAAACCGGTAAGATTATCCTTACAGTACCTGCCCTTTAGTTACTGAATTAGTCTTCCGATTCCTTCGCTGAATTGGGTTTCTAAGGAGTTGAAAGCAAATATTCTTCTTCTATTCTAGCTATATTGGTGGCTGCCTAATTAAACTAAACCTCTCTATGGAAGCAGCAAATTAAATCTTGAGCAGAATAACTTCTTGGCAATATCCAAGACCTGCCTCAAATATTCACTTGAATGGCCGCAAGAGAATCCATTTCTGGAGTATGGAGAAGAGAGAGAATCAAGTAGAATTGAAGCTTGTTGGGTTTTGGGAAGGAGAGCAGGTGAGGAGGGAACAAGCAAGGAAGACTGGTTTGATTTTACCCTGAGGTTAGTGGAATTGGATCTCGCGAAGACGACCTTTACTTCGCATCTTTCGATGGACAGCTTTTGGGGAGCAGATCTTGCTTCAATTTCATACAAAATACTATATTGTCACTAGCGGCTGCTTCATTTTCATGTAAAGAATGAAACTTTATTACATGGAAAGTGGGAAAAATATTAGAAATTAAAAAATATATCTTGGGATGAATTCGGGGGAGCATTTTATCTACAATTTTTTTATCATAATGATACAATTAACTAATAATAATAAAAATTTATAGAAAGATCCACTACTTAAATTACTCTTTTTAATAGATTTTACACAATATTAAATATTAATTGATTAATTGTATTAAAATAATTATATATTAATAGCCCCAACAAATACGTATATTCTTATAATAAATTTTTATCATATATGTTTTACCTCATTATAGTGTTACGTGGCACACCATATATTTATTTATTTTTATTTTCTTCTGATAAATTATGCTCATGCACAATATACACCGTATAATGATATGTGACACACCATCATTTTTTTTCTTTTCTCTATCTTTTTATTTACATTTTCTTTTTTAAAAAAAATATTTAATAAATATCTTTACAGTTTGTTTTTTTGGGTTCATTTAATATTATTAATTAAAAACATATATTATTTTTAAAAATTAAATATTTTTGAAAAAATTTAACAGAGGCATCATTATGGCATTCTATTTTATTTTTTTTGACACTTTATTTTTTTTTTTAGTTTTAGTTTTTTTTCTTATTTTAGTTTTATTTTTTTAAAATTTATGATACAAATTTTGCAAGAAAATCTCATCATCGCTAATGTCACATGTTAACTTCGCTTTTTTTTTTTTTTGGCCTTTCGTCTTTTAGTTTACCTTGTTTTTAGTTTATTTTCTTCCTTTCTCTTTTTTTTTTTAATTAATCAATTTGTTGAAAAAAACAAAACCAACATATGTGTACATGTGAGACCATATTTCATTTTTTCCTTTCACTTTTTTTTTTGTATTTTAATTAGATAAATTTTACAACAGAGGAACCAATAATAATTTTTTTTTAAACAAATGCAAATAGAAGTATGGTGACAAAACAATATATATTCAATGAGTTTCAATTTGTTCAAATCCAATAGGTATATTTTTTAAATTTGGGATTTAATCAAAATTTTTTTCAAAAATTGAGGTAAGATCAGATGCAATTTCAAGGTATTTTGCCCTGTCAGATATATAAATATATTTTTTATTATTTATTTAATTTTATATTTATATATATTATATTAATAAAGTTGTTATTTAATATTTTTATTTAATAAATTCACACGACATCTCTATTTGGTTTTCTTTTCTTTTCTTTTTTTAGTTCCTTTTTTTAAAATTTTTTAAACTTTTTTATTTAGATAAATTTTGTAAGAAAAAATCATTTTTTTCACCAATCCCTTCGGCCTTTTTTTTTTTTTATAGTTTTCTAACTTTATTAATTAGATAAATTTTGTAAAAAAAGTCACTAGATGTAAGGATATACTTATATATATATATATATATATATATATATATATATATATACAATCTGGTTAAGATTTTTCCTTATTTAAAATTGGGGTTGGGTCATAGACAATTAAAGGGTGCTTCGTCTTACTTTGAATATATATATATATATATAATTATACTTTTAATTATTTATTTAATTTTATATTTATATATATATTATATTAATAAAGTTATTATTTAATATTTTAATTTAATAAAAATATTATGTTTATACATAATTAAGATGTAATCCATCCCTTTTTAATTCAGATAATTTGTTAAATAAAAACCTAGTTAATGTATGTACATGGCACTCAAATTTAATTTTTTTTCTTTCATTTTTTTTAATTAAACAAGTTTTGCAACAAGAAAAGCTGATTGATAGGTATTATGAAATAATTTGTATCCTATAAATTTTGATTTGATCCAATAGGTACAATTTTTTAAAATCGAGATCGATTTGGGGCAAATTAAGTCTTTAAAGAGAAATGTAGTCGAGTTAGTGATAGTTTAATGGTGTTTTGCCATGACCCATCTCATGTTTTATATAAGAGTATATATTTTGTTATCTATAACATAAATTTTGAATATTTTGGCCCTTACGTGTTGCACCCTTTAACTCATTTTTCCTTTTTTTTTTTTTTTTTTTCGTTTTCTTCTCCTTTTTGTTTTTCCCCTCTTTTCCCTTTAATATTCTTTTTCCTTTTCTTTGCTCCATATTTAATAAATGATTTTTTTTTGAATTTATGATTTAACTCATTTAATATTATTGATTAAAAATATTGTTTTTGTTTTTTTAATTTTATACTTTTTGCTTTTGCTTTCCTCATTTCTTTTATTAGATAAATTTTATAAGAAAATAATGTTAATGGAGATGTATATAGAGCACCCCTATTTGGTTTTTTCCTTTTGTGTGTTTTTTGAATGAAGGTGTACAAGTAGCATCCCCATTTGCTTTTTTCCTTTCATATTTTTTATTAGATAAAATTTACAATAAAACGAATTAGTTGATAAAGATAACAAAACAATCAATATCTTATGGGTTTCGATCCTTTCCGATTAGAAATTAGCATTTTTGTAAAAATTGATATTGAGTCATTGGATCGATCTATTTTAGGAAAAAAGGGCATGGATCAAAAACAAATTTAGGATGTTTTGCCCCAAACTACCCCGTAGTATATATAAAAAGTATATATTTTATTATCTATATAATTTTTTTATATATGTATTATCTTAATAAAATTATTATTAAATACCTTAATTTAAGATATTAACATTTTAAACTCAATTTGGATGTATACATGACACCCCAATGATCTCTTGTTTCCTTTTTTGTTTATTTTTCCTTATTATTATTTTTTTCTTTTTATACTTTTTATTAATAAAGTTATTATTTGATATCTTAATTTAAAAGATTAGCATTTTAAACTCAATTAGCATGTTCATGTAATACCCTAATGAGTTCTTTTTTTGCTTATTTTATTTTATTTTTGTTTTTTTATTTTTTGTTTGTACATCTTTTTTAATTAAATTAATTTTGTGAAAAGGTCAATTAATGTTTTTGAATGGTATCCCAATTTACCTTTTTTTTTTAATCTTTTTTAAATATTTTTTAATTAGATAAATTTTATAACAAAATGTATCAATTGATAGAGATACTAAAACAATTGGTATCAGATGGTTTCATTCATCTCGATCCGATAAAAGATAATTTTTTAAAAATCTAAATCAAGTTAAAATGAGATAAATTAAAAAAAATCACATTGAAAACATGTTTAGAGTGATTTATTCCAATTCATTTTGGGTTATATATAAAATTATATATTTTATTATTAATTAATTAATTAATTTATATATATGTATTATATTAATAAAGTTATTATTTGATAACTCAATGTAAAAAATAATATGTGAAACTCATTAGAGGTGTTCATGTGGCAACCTATATGATTTTTTATTTTATTTTGCTTTTGTCTTTTTTTACTCTTTTGATTTTTGATTTTAGTTTTTGATTTTTTTATTTATATAAATTTTATGAGAATATAAGATCAATTAAAATATTCACATATCATCCTAATTTGAATTTTTTTATCATTTACTTTTTTCTTCTTTTTTAATTAAATAAATTTTATAAAAATTTGATAAATAAAAATATCAAAAAAAATTTTATCTAAAAAAACCCAAAGCTTCTTTTTATTAAAAAAATAAAATAAAAGAAAACGTATACTTATCTTTGAGTTTTGGTAGGAAAAAAATTAAATATGGGGACAACGAGAGGTGGGAAAAGATTTAAGAGAAAGGGCCTCTGACTCTGACTAGGGAAGATCTTGGGATGAAGAATTACCTCTTATTCTTATTCTTTTTGTCTTGGGAGTTTAAAAAATAAAATAATAACCAGAAGAAGACGATGTAGTAGTAGTAGTCGTACTAGACGTGCGTGGCCTCGATTTTTTTAGTCAACCTTCCATATAATATATTATATAGTTTTTAATTTGTTTACTGCCGTTGATGGGCTGAGAGAGA
The DNA here is from genome assembly GCF_002303985.1 of Durio zibethinus. Next base: position 9,662,474 of record NW_019168481.1, on the reverse strand, counting down.
ATAGCTGGAGGATGACTGTTGGTGAATCCTCTAAAAGGGTACTCCTCTATTGCAGTGTCTTTTCATTGCGTTCGGAATATCCAGAGAGTTCATGCAAATTTGTCTTCGTTTTCGGGCTATACACTCATCAGAAAGAATACGAGGAGTTTTGGATAATTTAAAATATAATATGATAATATTATAAATAATATAAAATAATATAATTTAAAATTTTAATAATAATTATATGAATTTAATAAAATAAAAAATATATTATATTTTAATATTTATTAATTATTTTTATATAAAATTATACAAATATAAAATTTTTAATATTTTAAATAATAAGAATAGATGAATAATAAAATAACAAGAAAAGTAATATAAAGATGATGATAGCAGCAGTTGCTGATGTATCTTTGTAAAGTAAACTATGAAGTTACAAGGCATGGGGATGAGAGAGAAAGAGATGGGTTTACACGGAGTGATGGGTGGGACTAATTGGGAGGTAAAATCGGCGAAGGAGAAGAGGGAAAGTCCCCCAGGCGCAGAGCCTTAGGGGACGCGGAGAAAGCAGAGAGACAGAGAGAGAGAAAGGAGTGAGGCAGGCAATAAGTGATTTGAAGGGCAGGCGACAGTTGGCTCTCTCACTCTATTTGTTAACAATAGCTAGGCTGTTTGTTTTTTCTAATTATATTAGTCAGACTTATCAGAGATTTGAGTTTTGTTGTGTTGCTGTGACATGACCCTTCCTCTTTTTCTCTGTACACTGCCTTTTCAACCATCCTTCCTTGCGCTTTTTTTTTTTTTTAAGGCTTTCAGGTTGTGTATCTGACATTCTGTGTTTACCACACCCACCTACTCTTCCAACTTCAGCACATCTCCCATAGCTATTAAGCTCCTCTTTCTCTTTGGAGTTTGAAAATGTATACATCAGATTCCCCCACACATTAAACACTACTTTCAACTTCAATTTGGCTTAGATCCAAATGACATGATTCAGCTTCAGTCCTGTTGATTCAACTTCTTCCCCGCTTAGTCCAAACCAAGTTCATGTTGTAACTATGATGCTATATAACAAGCAACATTATATCCAAACCAACTGCTCGGTTAGTGATGGCAAGTGTATGGGTTGAATTAATCCATTTCCATTCGAAGGAAAATCAAATTATTTTTAGATTAAGATTATTCTGGATTTGAATTATTTTAAATTCTAGATATTTTTACTCAAAATTATTTGATTTTAAGTCTTCACCACAGAAATCAGATCTTTGTCTTTTCATAAATAGCGGTGTTTAAAGTGCCGTTAAAAATGCTATCTATTCACGCATGGAACAATTTAGTGGCTTTTTAAAAAAAAATTGTCATATTTAGTGGTTTTTTATTTATTTTTTATTTTTTTACATGCGGCTGTATTTATAAACACCACTCATATTTTTATATTTTATACATGAGGTGGCTGAGTTGATGGATTGCTTACATTGTTTCGTGAAAACTGTTGCTCCATGTAATTCTAAGAGATTAAAAATCGTTCTTGCATTCGTTGGTATTGTGCATGTTCTATTGCTTTCTCTGATTGCATTTGGTTAACCATATATTGTATCGGCTTCAAATCCTCTCTCAATTTAAGTACCTCTTGTTGTGATAATTGAAAATATGTAAGCGCACAAATAATATAAATAATAAAAAAAAATCATTTTTACAAAGATTAAAAAAGAATGAACCAAATATTGTAATTGTCTCACCTTCATTTATATTTGCAGAAATTGCAATAGGATGTAATAACTAAGTAAACTAACTAAATTGATAAAATCAGAAGCTAATATAATGATAACAAACTCAAAGCATGCAATAACAACGAATTAAGATGAATTTAAGCCTAAATTAATGTAAATAGCAAATAACTAATTGAATTAAGATGCAATTAATTTAAATTAAGCTAGACGGAAACTTAAATTACGAAAAAACTTGGAATTAAACTCAAAGTGCAAGAGTACTTAAATCATATTAAATTAAATGCAAGTAACAATATATAATAAAATCCTAATCATGTAAAAGTAAACTAACCATATAATAATGCAAAACCACTCTAACAACAACCTATAGATAAATTCTATATGATTTAATTTGAATTAAAATTGAATTTAAATTAAGGAACCTAAAGTAGTAACTTAACAAATAGAGTTAATGTAATTTAAACTAAGTAAGCTTGCACTAATCATAAACTCAAGGAAATAGCCAGAAATTACAATCAAGCAAATTGAGTTAAACAAATTAAACCTTAATATCATGCATGGATTAACTCAAAACTTAATTAAATCAGCTTTAACAAAAATCAATTAATGCAATTCAAACTTATCTTAATTAAACCTAATTAAACTAAAGCAATCCTAAAATCATGCAATCTAATCAACTTAAGATGAATTAAAATTAATTTAGCTAAATTAAACTTAATTAAAACCCAATGAACCCTAAAAGCATGCAACTCATCAATTTAAGGTGAATTAAACTCTAAATAGCACTTAAAATCAAATCAGATTAATTTTAAAAACATGCAAACCAAATGCAACTTGATTAATTAAAACATGCTAACATCAAATTAAAGAGAAAATAGTAAGTAGACTGCATAAACAAAAACCAAAGTGAATTGTAAATTGTAAATGAAGAGAATAAGAACATGAATTGAAAATCTTTTAAATTGAAAGCAAACTAGACTTAAAACAACTTGAAAACTTGAATTAAATTTGCATAAACTAAAATAAAACTAGAGAAATGCTTAAAAACATAAAAACTTAAAAGAAAATAAGAAGAAAGCTAATAAACTAAACATTGGCCTATCACCCCTCTTAAGGTCTAATCTAGCTATTTATAGAACAAAGAAAAAAAAAACTAGACTAATGGTCGGCAGACTTGATCTTGAACTCTTAAAGTGACTAGGTTCGACCAAGCTTGAATTCTCACATGAAGAAGTTTTCTTTCTTTGAATCTTTGTTGTGTTGAAGTTGATCCTTTTCTTATAAATGTATATATATCGAAGCTTGACTAAATTAAAGTTATGTAAACATAAAATTAACACATCACCTCAAAGCTTGATCAAATTTCATAACTTTATTTTTCACATCTCTTTTCAGTAATGTAGTCACACTTAACCAAAGACCAATAGGTTTTTATATAACTTGTAATGTAAAGTTAGGGTTAAGGGATGATAAAGGAAAGTTAAGGCTCATAACCCCTACACATGCATTATTTAAGATTTTATTTTGATGAGTGCTTTCAAAAAGGTGTATTAATTTCTTTTCAACAATTTTTTTTCTTTCAAATAGTAAATTTTTAGATGATTTTACATATATTCATTGTCGTTTTCACCCTTTTTTTATTTTGAATTCTATTTTTAGTGTTTGAAAGTTATTTTTAGTTTTTCTTTCTTTGCAAACAGAATTTTAGGCCCCCTTATGATCTTTTTAACCCCTCACACCATGCATATAGCTTTCTTATTTAGCTTTTAAAGATCAAAATGCATATAGAATAAGGTAAAAAGATAAAGATAAAGAATTAATGGTTAGGCTTAAATCATTTAGGTTAAAAACAAAGAAATGATATATATATATATATATATAAGCTTAAATGATGGATAAATATTATAAAGGTTAGGTTGCAAGGGACTAAGAATAAATATTATAAAGGTTAGGTTGAAAGGCTTAAACGGTCTAAAGATGGTCAAATTATCTCTCTAGTTAAGTGAAGTCTATGATTTTGACTCAAGAAAAGATCTAGCAAATTCTAAAATAAGTACACAACTTTAAAGATCAATGCAATTTCACATTTACAAGCTCTCACTAAACATGTATGCATCTCATTTATCAAGACTAAATACTTAAAAGTTGGAAATATCATAATTAAAAATAAACAAACTTGAGAAATCATATTATGCTTTCATTACATTCATTTTTTTCTAATAAGCTATATTCAAAGTCAATCAAAGTTCTTATCATTGGATTATGAGAAAATAATCAAAGGAAGCAACATGGTGACTTAAAATAAATAATTTAAGCTCAAAACAAAAATTCTAAAAAATTTTGGCTCAAATTTTTCTCCCTCTAACTTGAATGACACATTATCCTCAATGTGTATGAAAATAAAACAACATAGCACTAAAAAAAGAGAAATACTCCCCTAAACTTCCAAGAACAATTTTGACTTTATAGAAACTATCCATGTGCTACACATCATCCTAGTTTCCTTGTTCTTATAAAAGCAAAAACAAATAAACCAAGCATTACCAATTCCTAATGAAAACTAAAATAATAAACTAATTTAAGTATGCAAAACTGAAAATTAAAACTTGAATTACCTTTTAAGCAGCACTAGTTATAGTTAAGCTTGACTACTACAAAGTAATCACTCATATGTAGGTTCGACCAAGTTACTTCTTCGATATGTGTTACTTGCTTGCCATTTCTTAGTCTTCTCTTTGAATAGCTTGGCATTCTCATAAGCTTGGCACCTAAACTCATCTAGCTCATTAAATTGAAGCATGACATTAAACTCATCTAGCTTATTCAATTGAAGCAATCTTTTTCTCACTAATAGCTTTTGAATCAAAGTTTAAGTACTTGATTGCCCAATATACCTTATGCTTTAGTTCTACAAAAAGATGATAGGCTTTCTTATAAACTAATTGATATGGAGACATATCTAAAAAGGTTTTATATGCAATGCAACGTGCCCATTAAAATTCAACAAGCCAAATTGATCAATCTATTCCTAGAAGGATTAACAATCTTTTTAAAAATTCTCTTTATCTCTCTATTAGATACTTCGGCTTGCATACTTATTTGAGGGTGATATGCAGTGGCAATCCTATGCATGAACCTATATTTGGCAAGTTGATCTTCAAAGATCTTATTACTAAAATGGGTTTCCTCGTTACTTATGATTACCTTTAGTGTACCAAACTTTGAGAAAATCATTTTTTTTAAGAATCTTAAAACCACCTTGGCATTATTAAAAGGAAAAATAGTTGCTTCTACCTATTTTGACACATGGTCTACTACCAATAAGATATATAAATTGCCATAAGAAAGACATAAATGGACCTATGAAGTCAATCCCCTATACATTAAAGATCTCCACTTCAAGAATATTGGTAATGATATCTCATGTCTTTTTGAAAGATTTTTAGCCCTTTGGCACCTACCACACCTAAAAACAAACTTATAAGCATCTTTAAAAAGACTTTGCTAATATAAATCAGATTGTAACATCTTGGTCATTGTCCTTGCACCTCCATAATATCCATCATATTTAGATGAGTAGCAAGCTTTAAAATGTTTTTTACTTCCTCTATGGGAACACACATTTTTAAAACTTAATCTTTACATAGCTTAAATAAGAAAGGCTCATCTGTTACATAATATTTAACATCATTAAAAAATTTTTTCTTTGTTGAAAAGTAAAATCAAGAAGAAGAATATTACTTATTATGTAATTAACAAAATCAACATACCAAGGTAAATTTTTAAATGTGAAGAGTTGCTCATATGGGATGGACTCATGAATCATCTTACTTTCTAGAGTTTTTTTCTCTAACCTTGAAAGATGATGGCCAATTGATTTTAAGTTCCTTTTTGTTTCAAATCTTTAAACCAAACTTTTGTAGAAGGAGATTCCATCTAATCATTTTAGCTTGACATCTTTCTTGATAATAATATACTTAATGGCTAAACGGTCAGTGTAAACCATGACATTGGTGCCAATCAAATATGATTGAAACTTTTCAAAATCAAAGACAATGGTAAATGACTCATTTTTAGTTATGGCATAATTTAGTTGCTTCATTCAAGGCTTTACTAGCACAGTAGATTAGAATGGAAAATCTTTTCATTCTTTTGCCCTAAAACAACCCCCACCATATCATCATTTTCATCATACATTAATTCAAAATGTAACCTCTAATTAGAGCATACAATGATTGGGGTTGTCACCATTTTTTTTCTTTAAGTCTAAAAGGCATTCAAGCATGCGTCATCAAATCTAAACTTTATATCTTTCTTTAACAAGTTGCATAATGACTTGGAGTTCTTAGACAAGTCTTTAATAAAATTTCTATAAAATCCAATACGTCCAAGAACACTCCTTATGCGCTTAACTGAATTTCGTAATGGCAATTTTTCAGTCATCACAATTTTGCTTTACCAACTTTAATCCTTTGGAAGAGACCTTATGACCTAATATTACACCTTTTTTCACCATGAAGTGACATGTTCCTAATTAGGGACTAGGTCTCTTCACATCTTTTCAACACTTTAACAAGATGGGTTAATCATAAATAAAAAGAATCACCATAAATAGAAAACCATCCATAAATGCCTAAAAAAAGTCTTTCAACATGTTAGAAATGATAACCTTTATGCATATTTGAAAAATGATAGATGTATTGCATAGGTCGAATGGCATCCTCTTAAAAGCAAAAGTCCTATAGAGGCATGTAAAAGTAGTATTGTCTTGATTTTCATGGTCAATGCTATTTGATTATAGATAGAATAACCATCCAACAAATAATAGAACTAATGTGTGGTTTTCGCAAATGTATGGGTCACTCAAGTAATATAAAAGGTAAGTTTGAGTTTCGTCTTCACATTGATTGGGCTATCTAACCTAAGAATATGTATTGTTTCTACACCTATGATATATTTAGTTAAATGAAAGTTTTGTTGTCTAATTTATCTTATATAAAATTAAAATTACCAAATATTTAAAACCTAAATTACTACAAATTATGAAAAATGAACTTTAACAAAAAGGATAATGCTTATATGAAATAGAATGTACTAAACATAGCAAGTTGTTAGAAATAGTAAGTTTTTAAAAATAAAATGTTTAAACAAATAAGCAAAAATTAACTAAGTAGGAAGGAAAACTTAAACTTAATTAACATTGGAATGTAAATAAAAAAATAGGATAATTAATGTTGAAAACTAAACTAAAAATAGAAAATAAATAAGCAATGATAGAAACATAAGTTCCTACAAGTTTTATTGACCTAATTGCTAACCTAACATTCATGAAATGTAAATGAAATATAAAATTGGTTTTACAAAATTAAAATAGACCTAAAATAGAACAAATGATCTATAGGAATCTACATGTACAAACCTCACCTAACAAGAACAAAAATGGCATGCAAAATCAAAATATAAAATGCAAGGTAAATGTGACTTATGACCTAAAACGCTATAAAATTATTAACTAACGTAAAGGAATTATAAAAATAGAAGGCATGATCCTAAATTATACTTAAAAGTGAACAAAAACATGTAGTAAAGCATTTTCTAAAAATAACCAGAATTGACAAAAAATAATAGATAAACTTGGTGATGAAATATAACCTAAACTAGTGACCTAAAGAACTAAGTGCAATCAAAATTGAAAGTACTTAAATGCTAAATGGAAACCAAAAGCACAACATCAAAATAAAAATGAACAAAAAAGGTATCATCAAGTAAGATAAAAAATTAAATATTAAGTAGAGAAAAATTTATTAGAAGATGCACAAAGAAAATGAAACGTAAATGCAAGAAATGAAACATCTATGACTAAAGCATTTAATCAAACATGTAAGGAACTTGTAAACATGAAATAGGAACAATAAGACAATTTATAAATAGTAAATAAATAGTAAGTATATTTAAATAACCAAAATAGAAAAAAAAAGTAGAAAATTAAATAAGCAATAAAAGTAAAAAAACAAGAAACTAGAACACATAATAATTAAGCTCTTAAAGCCTTATGATGTAACTATCATACTAGAATTTGAAGCCATCCTTTTTAAGCTCTAAAAAGCTCGTGAACATACAAGAATTGTTAGAAAATAAATGAGAAATATAAGCTAAAATTAAAAATAAAATCTGGCAACAAATGAAGTAAATTGAACTTAAAATTAATTGAAAAATTTACAATAGTTTTGTATTTGCAAGGGAAGGTAAATACATAATAATAAGGGAGACTTTAAGAACAAAGGAAAAATAAGGAATTAAACTAAAAAAAAAAAATTAAAGCTTATAGGAGGCTGATTGACCAATAATGGTGCTGTCGTCAGACCCTATAAAATGTCCTAGAAACTAAAAAGAATCAAGAAGAAAAAGAGAAAAGTCCAAGTCTAGCTCGTGGGGGTCATTTTATAAAGAGTGTATATTTCTTTTAGTGGTTGATCAAATATCTAAATGATGGAATCTCAAACTTTCAAAAATTTCAAGTTACCAAGGGTCTTTTTAGAATGGAAAATAGTAAAAAAATACTCTTTAGCTAGATTTTCAAGATGGTTTCTCCTATGTGTGGCTTATCCTAGCTAGTCAAATGGCATGACTTATTTGCTCTATGTGTTGGTTAACTTATGATGCTTCTATAAACACCAAGTTAGCTCCTTTGTTTGTACAAATGGACTAACGAAATCAAGGTAACAAATTACAACAATACATATTCATTTTTAGCTTATATAGGGAAAGTTGCTTCTCTAAGCTTGTAGGCACCCATGTGGCCGGTCTTACATGGACTAATAAGCTCCCAAAAAATACCAAGTCAGCTGCTAATTCAATTCACGCTTTATTCTTTAAAAAAAAACTTCAAACATATAATGAAAAAGGGACAGCTAACACTAACCAACTCATAGGGTAAGCTTTTTCTTTAGTGATATTTATGCTACATTTTTGGCCAATAGAAATGCATTTTAAATCCATTTCACTGTACATTTTTAGCCTAAAAAATATTTATAGAATCCAAGGAATATAGCAACAAAAATCTAGCAAAATTATCCTTTTCATTCAGCTATTATCTATTGTATATGATCTAATAAAATTGCTTATGTGATGCTGATCCACTATCTTCATCTTCATGACTTAATCAAGGACCAAATTTGACTTCAATCAATTCATGAATAACTCGTATAATCTTTCAAAGGTCCATGTTAACGCCATATCACCTTGGTTCCATGACGTATCACTTATCCTACACAAAAGATAAAATGAATAAGCTTAGGGGAATTTGTAAGATTTGCCATAAAATAAGCTAAAATTAAGTGAATGAGTATGAAATTTATGCAATAAGATTAATGATAATTCTATAAAAGATAGGATTATCAAGAACTTATAACCAACCAATTATCAAGCATTTAATTAATAAAGGAAAATAAAAAGTGATCATTCTTTGTTGCATTATAAAGCTTTCTGTAGTCATGAACACTCTCCAACAAATGATTGTTTCTATTAGGATGAGCTCATCATGACCATTGGTCACCATAGTTATTCTTCTTTCTTTGGCACATATTGAATGGGAGTAATCTAAAAGCTATTAGAAATTGGATAAATAATGCCCACATCTAACCATTTGATGATTTCTTTTGCACAACTTCCTTTATGGTTAGATTTAAGCACATTTTATACTCAATAGTAGCATTGTGATTATCATTAAGTAGGATCTTATGCATGCACACAGATGGGACTTATCCCCTTGACGTCAGTTATAGACTACCAAAATGCCTTTTATGCTTTTTTAGCACATTTAATTATTTACACTTTTACTCATCATCTAAGGTAGCTAAAACTATAATAGGTAGGGTAAAAGACTCTCTAAAAAGTGAATACTTAAAATGAAAAGGTAATGATTTGAGTTTTAATATATGTGGCTTCTTAATAGATAGCTTAAAACTATTAGATGATTTTGATACCTCTAAAACTCCATAGTGGTTTGTTCGCTCCCTATGTACATCCTTTTTAACCATCCTAACATCTACTATAATAAAACATGATTCAACTAGTCCTATTTCCTCTAAACAATTATTTTTTTTCCAAAATTTTCTTAGACTACCTTATTTAACTCATTAACTTTAAGTAATCATTAACATCATTAAGGTATTTGATTACCTTAAGCATATTGAAATTCACCTTTTGTTCTTTAACCTTGATGGTAAATTCTCTTTTTTTTTAACATCAATGAGTGCTTTATTAGTAGTTAGAAATGGCTTAGCCAAGATTATTGAAACTTCATTATCCTTCAACATGTCTAACACTACAAAATCGGCTAAAAAGATAAGTCTATCTACTTTCATAAACATATCCTCAATGACTCTTTTTAGATGTTTGAAAGACCCATTAGCAGGTTGAAAAGTGATTGAAATTGGTTTTGTTTCTTTAAGTCTAAGTCTCTTAAAAACAAATAGAGGAATTAAGTTAATGCTAGCACCAAGATCACACAAAACTTTATCAAAATAAACATTACAAATAGTGCAAAAAATAGTGAAACTTCTTAGATCTTTAAGTTTAAAAGGTAAACTTCTTTGTAGAAAGACTCTACACTCTGCAATAAGTTCTTGCAACTTCTAGTTAACATGTATGAATTTATCAAGAAACTATTTTTTCTAAAACCATAATCATGTTTTAGTCAAATGCTTTATAAGTTAACTAACGTCAAAGAAAGAAATGAGATATGTCCTTTATGTCACTTAGGATGATTGATCCTTTCTTGATCATTGATGAAATCAAAGTATGTTGATTTGTAAAGAAAATGACCTAATGTCTTAAGTCTAAAGACTAGTTACTACGATTGACATATGAGAACTTTTTCATAAACACTTGAATGAGATATCAAATGGAGTTCCCATCATAGGCCATTTTTATTGAAATTGTTCTTAACAAGCACTTAACATTATCTCCACACTTTAATTTATGAGATATGTTACTTACTTCACAAATAAGAAGATATAGTATATAGCTCTCCAAGTATTGCTGATGCCTTGTCTCAATAAAATATTGACCAAGAATAATTTAGGTACATGGCTTTAATACATAAAGATCTCATAAATAGTAACATTTTACAATTCTTTTAAAAAGCCATTACGTTTCATAGGTTTCATCCAATTAGTATGTTGATGACTCTTAATCCTTATGTAAATAATGAAGGAAAACATTTTAATTACTAGAATATAGAGATTGGTGTAAGATAGTTATTTGTCTATTGGCCTCGATTGACTTAGGCTATATACATTAACATACCGTTAGAGGTCAAACACTTAGGTTGATAAATCTATATTTTTATAAAATTATCATAGATTTTTATGGTCTTTTATGATGAATTCTTACTTGTTTTCGAAGAAAATATATAAAAATACTGTTAATTAGTGAAATATTTTTTGTGTAAGTATTTTTTAATTTTAGAGAAAAAGGAATGATTTTGTGAAGAATTGGATGCAATTTGGTGCAATTTAGAGGAAATCTACTTCATAAGATGATTATGAAGCTACAAGATTCCATTAATGAGAAGTTGCGTAATAGCTTATAATAGGAGGTAGCATAAGGAGCGGGTTTAAGGCATTGTATAAGTAAGAAATGAGCTAAAATTTGGAGTCATTTTCATTTGTTTAATTGGCATTTTAAAAACTCTTCATTGGTTATAAATTACTTCACTTAGATCATCAAGTTAAAGCTTTAAGAAGTAGCAAGTGTAAAAAGACTACAAGAGGCTAAACCTAGAAGGGAAGTGAAAACTTAGTGATGCAAGTGTGAACATAAAGAGGAAGGCTAAGATACATGCTGATTTGGGCAAATGAAACTCCTAGTTATGTAATTGGGAGATGCATTGGATCCTATAATAACATTTATTACATAACTTAAAGAAGAGAAGAAGAGAAAAATTGTAAAATTGGAGATTTTAGAAGATTATAGATGAGTTAGAAATATCCTCTTCAAATAGCATTCTATGTGGCATTTTAGTGGAAGCTCATTGGCTATTCCAGATTTAGGTTTAGTCTATAAATAGTGATGAAATGGCCGGCAACTCCAACTTTCATTTTTTACATTTTTAAATTTTTTCTCTTGCATTTACATGTTCTTTTTAGGTAGCTTTTTCCATTCTCTTTTAAGAAACTATTAAGAAAATATTTCTTTACTTTTCTTATAGGTCAAATTGTACAATAGATCCCTATACTTTAGTTAAATGGTAGGATTAGTCTCTTTACCTTAATATGTTCAAATTCAATCCCTATACTTCAATAAATTGTCAAATTGTTAGCAGTTCAAACTTTTTTTATTAAAATTGATGATGTGGTATTGACTTTTTTGACATGGCATATATGCTTATGTGATTGTTGACTTTTTTAATATGTCAAGTCCACATGGTAAAAAATGATGAAATGGCAAAGGTTTTTTGCTATGTCAACATTTTCCACATCAACTTTTTTCAAATTATATGACCTATCTCTATACTTTGATTAAATAGTAAAATTAGCCATTCTACCATGCATGTATTCAAATTTGTCCTTATACATCAATTAATTATCGAATTTAAGATTTGGCCTAGAAGTAAAATAAAACTAAAATAAAACACAAAAAACTTCTCAATGCAAATAGGTTGAGTCGTAAAGAGTTAATGGGTCAACACGCAAGTTGCACCAGACCCATTTTTTAAAATTTTGTCATTTTAACCTATTATAAAAACTAAAAATCATTTTTTTTAATTTCTCTATTTTCCTTTCTCTTTCTCTCTCTCATCCTTGTTTCATCGTGCTTCTCTCTAAAAGTCTCATTTAACAAACTCATATTTCAACAAAATTTCTGAAAACAATGATCGAAAGTTCAACAATTGTAGAAAAATTTATCCCAAAAACTAACATTACCTAGAAATTGACCACCAATGCCACCATTTTGTATCACTGTCTAAAGTAAAATTGAGTATAATGCCCTAAACATTTTAAACTTGGAACTCTAAAATGTAATTTTTCAAAAAAAAAAATTGCTTCCAATTGTTTTGTTGGTTGTCTTTGTTTATGTTGTTTTATTTTGTCGATTGCTATTGAATTCTCAAAATTTCCCCAAATTAATCTTTCCAAAAAAAAATTTCATACTTTCCTTTTTTTTCAATTTTGGATTTTCTTTTTTTGCTTTAACTTGTTAACTTTCACCAACTAAACAATAATAAATAAATAACAAATAATAAATAATAAATAAAACACTTTTGGACCTTTAAATTTGGGATTAAAATCCAATTTCACAATTAAAGCTCAGTTTATATAAAAATGACTTAAAATCCAATGTTGAGATAAAATTCGAAATCCATTTAATATCAAAAAAAATTTGAACAAAATAGGATGCCTACAATTATTTTTCTTGTTGATTATGTATCTAGGTTTGTTGGATTTGTTATGTATGGGTTTCTTAATCTTATTTCTATGTTTTTATCATTTTTTTAAATTTTTTATATTTATTATCTATTTTTATTTTTTATATTAAAAAATTTGAAAATAGAAATTAATAAAAAATCAAAAAATCAAAATCAAAATAAATAAATAAAAGAAAGATAAAGAAAATATATAATTCAGTTTATGTTGAGCTTATAATCTAATTTGAGATTAACTATATTTATCAAATTAAATCCACTTAATAATTGAAATATCCAAAAAAAATTATCTAAATATGAAAAAAGGTCATGATCGAATTAATAATTCATATTTTTATGTGTTATTTTAGGTCAGATCTTAAATTTGATAATTAATTAATGTATATGGATTAAATTTGAATACACATTAAGGTAAATAGACTAATTCCACAATTTAGCCAAAGAATAGGAATAAGCCATACAATTTGAGAAAAGTTGAAGTGGAAAAATGTTGATGTGTTAAAAATTTTGCCATATCATCATTTTTGACCACATAGATTTGAATGTCAGTGAAGTTAATGGCTACGTAAGCAAAAAATACCATGTCAAAAAGTAAAATGCCACATCATCAATTTTAATGGAAATATGTTTGAACTGTTAACAATTTGACTTAATTCAACTAGTAATTAAAGTATAGGGATTCAATTTGAACATATTAAGGTAGAAGGATTAATTTCACCATTTAACTAAAGTATAAGAATTTAGTGTACAATTTGACCTTTTCTGTACATTTTCTATTCAAGCACTTTATAATTTATGTAATTTAGAGTTCTTTTAATGCTTTTTACAAATTTACATGTAATTTAATTCAATTTCTTGCAATTTCAAGTTGTTATTCAATGCTATTTGGCTAATTTCTTACTTTGCCTACTTTCAGTTTTTGCATTTGATAACTATGATTTTATTGTGATCTTTCTCTAAAATTTTTCTTGCATATTCCTCACTTGTTGATCTACAAATCTAGAACATTTCATTTTAAAATTTGCACTGTATTTTACTTAATAAATCTTGGAAATCACAGCTAGTGATGTTGGTAGAAAGAAAGATTAATGGTTGAATGGCTGTTTGAGGCTTTTCTAGCAAGCTAGGCGGTAGTTCAGTCTCTTTTTTTCTTATTCCTTGTTAATTCTTAATTTTGGGTGCTGATTTACCTTTTTTTGCCTTTAAATTGATGCATTTACATGTTGATTTCTTAATTTGAATGTATTTTACTTTGTTTTCTTTGTTTTAAGTAATGAATCTTGATCTAGTTAATTGAGCTTGTTTTTAAGTGTTTTGAGTTGATTTCTTATATTGATTTTGAAGTTTATTATTGAAGTTTATATATTTTGTTCCTTTTAAGTTCATTCTTTAAATTGAAGTCTAGATCTAAGTTTTAATGTGCTGAAAATTCAAATTTTGTCGTACAATTCTATTTTTTATTTTTACATTCAACTTTGGTTTCCTCTTTTTTTTTTTTTTTGCATTGATCACACTTTAATGTTAGATCTAGGTTTAATTCATGTTCATTTACATGTGCTTTATCAATGCACTTAGATCTTAGGTCTTGTTCATTTACATTTGAAGTATTCTTTTATTTGGTTTTGATTTTTCCTTGCAAATGTATTCTTTTTTTTTAGTACGTAGATTAGGTTTTTTTGTAAATCGATCATACTAAATATAGCTTGAGATTAGACCATGTTAGCCTTAAATCAGTCCTTGAGGGAATGATACTTAACTTAATAGTCTTATTATTAGAATGGCCTATGCTTTAGTAATCAATCTGGCTTTATGTCTTGGGATTCCTTAGTGTTCAAACAAATCAGGGGTTGTTCTAACTTTTAATTATGATATCATTGAGTTATGGTATGTTCTTGATTATATGGATGACTATATAAAGAAATATATTAACCTTAAGTAATGTTACCAAGTGATCCATTGAGGTTTTAGTTTTGTTTGTTTGTTTATGTTGCTAATTTTACTTTTGCTATACATGAATTATGCTTGGGCATGATCCAAAACAAACAATTGGTATAAGCCTTCTTGGTATGTTTTTAAGTTATATCACATATATTAATTAGCAATAATCATTATGGATGATTTGTATATTGATATTGTTGGGAATTGAACATACAAGATCAAAGTAATATGCAACAAAACTTAATATTTTTCAATCCTTTAAGCCGTGAATCATGTTGACAAGAACATACATAAACATAGAATCATAAACGACAATGACATATTTACTTACTATTGCTTTATGATGGAGTCAAGAATACTTCAAGAACCTTAAGCTTGGTTGTAGCAAACCAACAATTATCCAAGTTTCTAGCCTCTAATAATAATCCACAAATACAAGTAGGAAAAAGCTTTCACAAGGTATAAGAAGAAGTCTAGCTGAATCCTATGCTAGTAAGATATTTCTTGCCCTTTTTGTGTTTTTTTTCTATTTGTTCTAACATATAAAATAGTAGTAAGACTACTCTAATGCTAATTAGATATTCAAAGAGGGTGGCTAAAGTTTTTTAAATAGAGGTATGGTGCATACAGCATAAACCTAGTTTATTTGGGGCTCTATTTCAAATATAATGGTCGCTTTGCCAAGTCATCCATAATAATCTTTATTTATTCTCTAATTTGGGCTTCAACTCAATAAATTAAGTCCGACTTAATTTATCCAAATTTTAATCCTTCACATTTATGTTCTATTATGTATAACTTATTATATTCCTTAACATATTGGAAATAAATATAAGAATTATGATTATTTGATTGAATTCAAATTAGGTGAATCAAAACCATATTCATCATTAATTTTTTAATTAATTATCTTATATTTATAGATCATGATCATCATCAAGTAATGAAGCGATGACTACCAAATGCTAAAGAATGACTACGTTGTTTGACATACCTATTAATTCTTGGTTTTTCAATATAATTTGGCTTCTCAATATAATTAATATCCTTTAATCACTTATTATCTCAGTTTAACATTGAGCATGGATTAATAACTACCCAATCTTGTTTAGCTATATTAAGTCTTATTTTTTAAATTAACTCTCGAATAAGCTTTAGAACTATTCTAAAACTTTATTTCACTTTGGCCAAAGATTTCTTAAGTTAATTCGTTCAAGACTAAAAGAGATTTTTTTTATCACACAAGGTAATGAATCTTATATTGATTACTTATGCATCTTTATATGCCTCATTTTATACCTAACAATACCTTATTAGAACATTTATGATTAGAACTACAAGTATATTAAAATCAAAGTATAATATTCATCATATAAGATCATTGATAATCTCTAGTCAAAGGATCACTTATGCAACCAAAGTATGAGAATATTGTTATAGACACTATGTGATTACCAAATAATATTCTCATATCAGGTCATATTAAGTAAATTTATTTTTATAACAAGCATCCACATGTTAGCTCAAGTTTATCTAAACTTCAACCTAGGAGATCGATTACTTGTTTCATAAGTGAGTTCATAGCCATGTGTTGATCTTAATAGTTCTTATCAATGTCCTTTCTTGATAAAGCATTAACTAGGAACATTTTAGGAATATAACTTTCATGTAATGATGATCTTATAATTACAATCTCATTTGTAAAGCTGTATTTATTTCAAGAACTTTATAATCTAAGTACTAGTAATAACATTGTATAGCTTGATGATAAATCCAAACCTTTCATTAGATAATTAAATTTCATATAACAATGTATTTGCACAAAATCAATTTGGCTATTAAGGCATATGCCAACAATTTTCCATTTACACTAAAGCCAATCACCCATGTATCTAATACCATGTATGGCTATATGTTTATTATGCTTTTATTGGGACAGTGACTTGGTGAGAGGATTAACTGGGTTATCTTCAGTGAGCACTCATTCAATATTTACATTTTCTCCGTATATGAAATCTCTAATGAAATGATAATGCCTTAATATATATTTAGATATTTGATGAGACTTTGTTCATTTGCTTGAGCAATTGCTCCATTGTTGTCACTATAAATAGTTATTGAACCAATAGTACTAGGAACAACATTTAGTTCAATTATGAACTTTTGATCTAAACTTTTTTTTTTGTAGCCTTAGACACAGAGATATATTTGACTTTGGTTGTAGAATTTGTAGTTGTAGTTTGTTTGAAACTTTCCACCTAATTGTTCTACCATTTAAAATAAGAACATAGGCATTTTAAGATTTGCTATCATTTTTATCAGATTGAAAGTTTGATTCACAATAACCTTAATATAGAGTTCAACTCCACCATAGATAAGAAACATATCCTTAGTTATTCTCAAGTGCTTCAGTATTATTTTTACAGCCTTTTTGTGATGATCACCTAGATTCATTTCATATCTACTTGTTATGCTTAACGTATAAAAGACATTTGGCCTTGTGCAAAGCATTGGATACATGATAAATCCTATTGTCAAAGCATATGATATATTATGCATGTGACGTTTTCTACTTGTGTCTTAGATCATAAGTCTTCTAAAAGATTTATGCCTTACGAGTTGTGACGAAGGTAAGAATCCCTTTTTAGATTCTTTTTTCATGTTAAATATTTTTAATATTTTGTTTATGTATATAGTTTATGAGATTTCAAGCAACCTTGTAGATCTATCTTTATAGACTCTCATTCCTAATGTATATATCACCTATCCTAAATCTTTCATGGAGAACTTATTTGATAACAAAATCTTAGTAGATTGAAACATTAGTATATCATTTCCTATAAGCAATATGTTATATACATATAGCACTATTAAAATGATTACAGTCCTACTAGTCTTCCTATATGCACAAGGTTCATCTACATTTTTGATAATTCCAATGTTTTAACTTCTTGAAGCTTGCTTGAGTTCGTAAATGAATCTTTGAAGCTTGCATACTTTGTTGGCTTCTTGTTTGGATGTATCTTTTGCTTGATTCTTGCTTGAATCTTTACATGAATTTTATCATGGCTATTGTATCTTTTTCTACTAGCCTAATTTTGTACATACAAATCCATGTCGATCATGTTCAATGTGCCTTATGTTCAATATGCATTGCACTTTAATTGTTTTACCAATCATATCTTGCAATTTTTAGACTGATAATGTGGTAATTGATGTAGAAGTTGAAGTATTCAACAAAGGGATTTTCGCTTTTAGGACATCTTTCAGTTTCTTAGAAGTGTCAACATTTGATTTTTTTGCTATAAGACTTGGAGAATGCAATTGATCATCTATTTACTTTTCGTCTTGCTGTATTTTTTTTTGGCTTTTGAGTTTTTTGATTTCCACATTTTTTTCCATCACTTTAATAAGATTAACCATCTTTCTTTCCATATCAACAAACTTTTCTTCCCATATAAGGAACTAGTAATCATGATCGACATGAGTTCAAAAATAAAATCCAATAACATTATTGGCACTTCCCAAGCAATTAGTCCTCTTAAAAAGCTTACCATCATATATAACTAGTAAAACGTCCTAGCTTCGCTCTAAAAACAAATAATATTTTTGCATGTATAACTAGGAATTACAGAATAAATTAATTTTATATAATCAAAACACATAAGATTACATATTTTCAAATATCATATAAGAAAACACATTCTTTTTAATTTTTATTTTTATATATGTTTTTTGAAATAATTTCATAAAATAAAATCATGCACATGGTTAAAAATTTAAATAAGAAAAAATAAAATAAACAAAAATATACCTCACAAACTATTAGGCTTTACACTTTGATCCAAAATCAGATGGGTTAGGATTACAATTGGATCAAGTTTGGAATGAGTAGCCCATCCCCCTTTTTTTTTTGTTTTTCTTATTGTCAAAACTATGTTGCTTTGGCCAAAAATAATTAAAAACTTAATTCTCAAGCTACTATAAAATCATTTTCTTTTTACCTTTTTTCTTGCATCTTTCCTTTTTTTTTCTCATCACCATTAGCGACCAATTACTCCATCTCTATTTATTCTCTCTTTGTTTTGATTGTTGACCATTTGTGCTACCACTAGCATTGTCTTAGTCGGCTGTTTCTATTTTTTTTCCTTCTCTTTTTCTTTATTTTATTTTCTCCGTCTTTCTTCTCATCGGCTCCCTACTCCCTGATCTAGTACTGCCACTCAAGTCAATGGGCAAACTTGTGGCTGGCAACATTTTCCCTACTATTTCTTTCTTTCTTCCCTTTTCGCTCATTTTATTCTTTCTTTAGCTTATCCTCACGGCTATCTCTTTTTTTTTTTTTAATTTAATTTTCAAATCTCACTTATCGTCTACTTTCTCGTTTTTGGTTTATTTTTTGTTTAATTTTATTTTGGATTTTGGTTAAGTTGATTTATGGATCATGTACTTTTGGTTTGTTTTTTGTTTTATGTGTGTTCTATTTTTTTTGTCTTATTTTTCATTACATTTGAGTTTGATTTATATTTTGAATTTTGAGTTATTTGATGTTGAATTTGAAAATATTGGAGAATTTTTATTGAAATTTGAAAATTTTTTATATTTCCTTATTTCCCCATTTGTTATCAGCTTTGCCATAAGAAAAGGAGTGCAGCTTTGGTTCCGTTAGTGGCGATGGTTCCTTTCATTCTCCACCTTTTATGTATTTCAATATGTTGTTGCAAAATACCGTTAATAACCTCAATAATTGAAATAATATCATGCTTGTCTAAAAATAAAGATGTTAAACTCAATTTCCACTTATTGTGAGTTTAATTCAATTTTATTTTGAATTTATTTAGTTATGGTTTGATTTATTAATTGATTTAGTAATTTTTTATATATGAATGTACTAGTTGGTTATGATTGTATTTTTTTTTGTACTTATAATTTCATAAAAAAATGTATATAGAGAATTTAAAATGCAAAATGATCATTTCATAATATCATATAATTGTTAACTATTAATCCATTTGACAATTCAAATCATTTCATATACAGGTATAGATATAGTATGTATGATCTGGTACATTAATTTTATGAAAAATCATTTCCATTTGATACAAATTATTTTTTTAAAGAATCTTTTAGACCATGAATTAATTTGCATCAAACGC
Source organism: Durio zibethinus (assembly GCF_002303985.1). Next base: position 9,642,237 of record NW_019168481.1, on the reverse strand, counting down.
TCACTTAAATTATAATTTTTTTCTTATAATTTGTGCTTATCATTATATGTCTAACAATCAACAGTCAAATTATAAATAACATAAATTATCTGATTTTTTGTTCTCTAAATTATTATCTTAGAAAGCTTGTTTAAACAAAATTATAGATTTTTATGATATGCTCTATACAAAATTTATATAAATTTTTTAAAAAAAATTTATATAATTGATCTTAAAATTATAAAATATAAAATATAATTTGTTTTTGTTATTGTCCCCCAAATTTACATTTGATAACCTTTTTTATGTTGTGTTAATTGTGTACCAAAATTTCTGGAAAAAGAAAGTATACAAATATTTGCTGATGTGATGTATAGAAGAAATGAAAAAACAAAACAAGACAAAAACCGGATAATGCTTTGATAGGTCCGGATTGCTGAGGCTCCCCTAAAAAAGGAAGGGAAAGGAAAAAACGTTGAGTAGCTTCGCGGTGAGTGGATGAGGATGGCTTTGCGGTGGGCGATGGCGGTGTCCTCTCCTTATTCTTCGCAATCGCATGCAGCAGATGCGGTTCTTCCAAAGTTTTTCTGCTCGAAAACCCTCTACCAATCTCACCGCTCTTTCACCTTTCCCCTTTATTCAACGAACTGGTTCTTGTTGCCCCGCAAGACCTTCAGCTCTACTGCTAGGGTTGCCCCCTTCCGCTGCTTCTCTTCTGGTACTTCGCTTCTCTCCTTTCTCAAATATACTTTCTTGGAATTTTATATTTACCATATTACAAATTCCCTTAAAATTCAGAAATAATCTCTTTAGAGGAAATCAAAAAAATTTTTTTGTTCAAATCCAATGGCCAATGGTCATATCATTTTTGTGGGTCTCCATTGGATTTTGAATTTGCCATTTTTATTTTACAAAATCGTGCTTACATCTGTATGAGGATTCAGTAGGACTACTATATTTGGAATATTATTGAAAAAACTAAGTTAAATGTCTTAGTTAGCAACTCCTCTTTCTTTGGTAGCCAAAAGTTTTTAACATGATTGGACTCTGAAAATATGACCAATGAACGATGGTCCTAAGAATATCTTAATAACAGTCAAGAAACCATAAGCCAAAAAAACTCCATTCTTGTTATTGACTTGACTTCCTTAGGGAGGATGAATCTTCTCCAACTAAATTATGGCAGATGCATTACGGTAACGGTAGCCCTTTTATTCTTTACACATTCATGTTTGGTTTTGCGTGCAGCCTTAACTCCTGAGCTAAAGAATACTGTGGATAAGGTGGTCAAATCAAATAAGGTGGTTCTTTTCATGAAAGGAACTAAGGACTTTCCACAGTGTGGGTTTTCAAATACTGTGGTGCAAATTTTGAATTCTTTGAATGTTCCTTTTGAAACAATAAACATACTAGAGAATGAAATGCTACGTATGGGTTTGAAGGAGTATTCCAACTGGCCTACCTTTCCTCAACTTTATATTGAAGGAGAGTTTTTTGGGGGTTGCGACATCACAGTTGGTAAGTTTTTGTTTATTGGTCATTTTTAATTTCACTTTGCTTTTCAATAAAACAAGATATCACTTTGAAATCAGCTGCTATCATTTCCCATTATTGCTTATAAATCAAATGTAAATACTCCAGTTTTAGGCAATTGCTTCCCTTGGGGTATTTATTTCCAGTTCCAATGTAAGTTTTTGGGTTAATTTCAAGATCTTTCTCATTGGTCTATTTTACTGCCTCATGTTTGGAGTACTTTCTTCATTTTTTCTGCTCTTGCTCTATCTTTATGACATGTGTACACGCTTATCATCATACACAAATGCAGATGAGTGAACATGAGCATGAAAATGTGCATGCACACATAAACATTCACATAAAGACAAATAATTACTTCAAGCTATTCCTCACTGTTTATTAGGGCCTGATGCAATATCTTTCCACTGTGAAAGGAGGGGAAGAAAACCAAAAAATCTTTTGTACTGGGCAGGGGAGGTGGGGTGGGGGAGGGATTGGGAATGATAAGCTTCCGTTCTGGCCCATGGTAGTGGGATACCTTCTCCTATTTAAGTTAGAGATAAATACTCATAGCAGCATTGAACCAATAAAGAGACTAGATTTACTACTATACATTTTACTGTGAAACTTCCATGCTTTTCAAAATGTCTGCTATCCATCATTGTAGAATGACATTGTTTGGTCTCTGAAGATTTTTCTGATCCATCTTTTAGGGATGGATTTCTCTATGTGAAGAAAATTTGAGTGAGCATTTTTGAAATGTTATTAAGTCAACCTATAATAAGAAATACATTTCATGAATATGTTGCAGATGTCTCACTCGTGTGTTTCAAAAAGTTTTTATATATTGGAATGGTTTGAAATAGTGAGAATTTTTTTATTAGCATTTTTGGTTAGTACAATACGCTAGAACTGGAGTCACGGGATTTCAATCATGTGGTTATGCCTCTTCCTTATCTGAAAAGTAAAATGTTTTTCAAGAACTATAATGGATATATAATGGCAGAAAATAATGATTTGCTTGCACTGCAATTCCAATGTATAATATAATATGGCAATTTGTTTAGAAAACTCAGAATGCTGAAATTGGCATGATCCAGTGGCTGGATTTCACCTTGTATTGTATGGCGTAACTTGCAATTTCTGTTGTTGGTAGTGTTAATCACTGAGACACATTAGCTAAAATAGACATGTTTCACATACAAAATACTTTTGCGGGCTGGAAATTCCAGACAGTGGGTGCAGGATCTTCATTATTTCAAGTAACAAATTTTCTAGATCATATCTAAATTATGAGATTCCTTGCCAGTAAAAGAGATGGAGCAATGTATTAACAATGCACTGTGGGATTGGAACCCTTCTGACCTTATTGTCGTTATTGACATTAAATAAGCCTTTGATATAGGAATTGAGAATTTGTGATACAGAAAATGATATAGATGTTTGTCATTTAGAGCATCCTTGATTGTTTCTCTGTTGATGTCCATTGTTCCTCTCATCCTCCTTTTGTTTATCTAAACACGAGGTTTTAATTGTTTTCGTAATATACTGTTTTGTATATCTATGATTTTTCTGTCTTCTGGTAGGACTTCATATAGTTTCTAACGTTGCATTTGGAAAGTATTTTTATGAATCGTTTTCTTTTTGTACCTACAGAGGCATATAAAAATGGGGAATTGCAGGAACTATTGGAGAAGGCAATGTGCACCTGATACTTACCTGCGTTGAAAAAGTGTGTTATAGTTGTACTTGCTCGGAATTGGATAATAACTTCTTGTCTTTGATTTCTTTGGTTGGAGTGGAAAAACTTGTAGAAGTCTACTGAGCTTGTGGTTGTTTGCGTTGATCTCACATTTGAATTATACAATATACTTGCAGCTTAACTCTGTCTCTGCTTGCTGTTTGGATAGCAAGATAAAAGGAATTAAGATAGAAAACGCGTGGGCTAGGGGCAGATCTTTGAAATTTGAATGGCATATCTACCTCTCCACTTTTGCTAGTGTTGCTACTAATTTGAATTTGAGTGGCTTTGATTCAAAGTATGAACATAGATTTATGAAGTTCTAGAGAGATATTTTCGTAATGGGTGTCTGGCGTCAAAAATCTTGCAAATACTGAATTGGCAAATGTATTCTTTCAATTAACGTATTATGCGGTTGGCAGGTAACGGTTTGGATATTTCAATCAATGGATATTATTATAAATTTTTAAAAATAGGTTGAAATCTGAATTTAATATTTTTGAAATCAATCCGAAGTCGAATAGAATTTTATTGGTTTATTAAATTTTAAAATTTATTTTAAAAATTTTATTATTTTAAATAGTTTTAGATAAAAATTAATTATAAAAAATTATAAAAATATTTAAAATATTTAAAATAAATAAAAATATATAATTTGATATTTTTTATTTTTTACTTTTATCCAAAAATTGAATCAAATTTAATAAAAACATGTAATATTTGAATTTAAATTAATTGAATAAAAATAATAAATAATCGATAAAATACATATTTTTCACTTTTTTTATTCATTTGAAATCTTAACTTAATTGGGGAATTTTGGAAAAGGTGCCTTTTAATATAAATTTCTATTAATTGATATAAAAAAAAACTATTTATTAGTAAGGAAATATGCCTTTTAATATAAATTTCTATTAATTGATACTAAAAAAAACTATTTATTAGTAAGGAAATGTGAAAAAAACTATTTATTAGTAAGGAAATGGTGAAATTTTAAATTTACTAAAAAGGTAGTTAATTTTACTCTTTTGACCTATGTTAAAGAAACGTAAATATTTTTCTTTCCTCTCCAGCAACATACAGAGAGCCGCCATTCCCATCATTTTTCCTCGACCTCTTCTATTTCAAAGCATGTTATCCCCTACTTTTTTTCTTGGAACAACAATTTTTTTTTTCTCACTTGGATCCTCCTGTTATTGAAACAACAACGATGCATTCGATAAATGCAGTGGTAGCGGTGAGAATGATGTCGGAATACGGCGACTTCCATCAATGAATCCGTCATGGAAGGGATTCTGTTCAGATCTCCGTGTTGGTTCATCTACGCTGGCATTTTTTGCTTTTTAGTACTCTTCATGGGGATCATATCGGGTCTCACTCCTGAACCCATGTCGCTTGGTCTCGTCGAAGTCGAAATTCTCTAGCGTAGCGGAATTTCCACTGAGAAGAAACAAACTAGTACAAAAAAATTTAGTTTTTAAATTTTAAATTTCTTTTGGTCTTGATTTGAAATTAATGTGAAAAAATAATAATTTTGATAAAATCATATAAAAGTAAAGAAGATAGATAAAAAATTATATTTTATAAATTGAATAGAGTAAGAAGATTCAAAATTATGAGTTAATATAATTTTTTTAAAACTTTTTACGCAATTGAGTTTTGAATTATAAGATGTAAGTTTGTCCCTTATTGTTGTGTTTTCGTTGCCATTGTTCAAAAGCAACGTCAATTTTTGGTGACTATGCTTCTTTGCAACAGTGCTGCTATGGAGATAAAAATTGATTTAACAACTTTTGCTTATCACGTCTTTATTTTTTACTTGATATTTGATGTGAAAAAATGATATAAGAATAGATGAAAAGCATTTGATTAATTAAGGTTGTGGCATTGATTGAAAACTTATAAGTGCTCAAATAATAAAAGTATTAAGTAAACCTAGTTCCCACGAAAATTGTAAATAAAGTTAATAGTAAATATCAAAATTATAATATTTTAATTATATTAAGATAAATTGAAATTAATATGTAAGAACAAAATTAAATTATTTAACTAATCATTGCAAAAAAAATTAACATATGTAAAAATCTAATAAAACAAACAAACAACCTAAAATCGAAATTTAAATATGTAAAAATAAAGAATTAAACTTAAATAGCAAATAGAGTTGAAATTTAAACAAGCAAAAAGAGAATTTTGATAAAATAGAATTTAAGTTGCAACCTAAAAGAATTAAATCTATTTTCTTTAAATTAAATAATGAGTCCAGTACAACAACTTAGAAAATCAAATTATAATGCAAAATATTGAATTAACTAAAATTAAAACTGAAATTAAACTTAACAAATTTAATTTAACTCATAAAATCATAAAAATAGCAAATTAAACTTGATTTAAATGATTGAAATCTAAATAATGTAAATAAATTTAAATTGCAGCTAACAGAATTGAACTTAAGCAAATTATATTTTAAATCATGCATAAACATTAAATCTAATATAATAACTTGAAACCCTAATTTATACAACTAAATTTAACTTGAGAAACTTTAAATCAAACTAGAGCAAAACTAAATTAAACTAGCAGAAATTTAAATTAACTTGAAAGAAACTAAATTGAATTAAAAACTTAAGAAAACAAAGTAAAAAAAATTAAAAAACAATGGTTGGTTGTTCTTAAACTAAAAAGAACAAGAAAAGAAAACCTTATAAAGCTATAAAATGAGCTGTCACCCAACCATGTTTTTTCCTCTTCCTAATACTAACTATTTATAAAACAAGAATACATAGAAACCCTAAACTAATGACCAGCAAACTTGATATTGAATTCCTGAAGTATTAAGTTCGACCAAACTTGGACTCTCTTTTGCATAAGTATTCTTGACTTGAATATTTATTGTACTAATTTGACTTGGCTCTCTATAATGTATGTAGACTGAATCTTAAGATGATTAGGTGCTGAATTGTATAATCTTACTGACTTAGCACTTACAAGATAAGAGTCTTGTACGACTAACTTTCTTTTGTTGAGAATAGTCTTGTTCTCTTTTAAACTCTCAAGCAGCTTTCAAAGTTTCAACTTTGAGCTATTTTCTTGAATGGTAAATCTCCTATTTTCTTGATTTTGAGTAGTTTTAAAAGTCTCAGCTACTTGTTTGCTTTTAACCCTTTCTTAATGAGTTCTTGAAGAGTTAAATCTCTAAAATTGAAGATGTAAGTTCGACTAAGTCTTCTTAAAAATCAGAAGTTAAAAGTGTTTTAGAAAGTGTTTTTCAAGTTAGAGTAGATCTTATTCCTTTTTAGAGACTTGGAATTTGCCTTCAAGCAAGACTTTTCTTTAAGAGAAAAAAATTAATTTTGAATTTAAATATCATGTGCATGCCGCCTTTTTTTTAGAAGTCTTTACATATCCATGCAAATCTTACCCTAAATAGGGATAAATGTAATTCAAGTAAAGATAGGATTTTCCAGTAAATGTAAGAAAATTAAGGGCTATTTGGACTTTTCCAATTTGATTAGAATTGCCAAGTCATCATGGTACACAAGCCTCTAAGTCATATCTCTTAGTCAATGAGAAAAGATTTGCTGCCATGTCGTCCATTAATAATTCCATGCAACCTATTTAAAACACCATGGACATGCACTTAACTTGAAATGACATTTTTGACCCTAATCATAGTCGAACATGCTTTTCTTTATTCTTGCATGAATTTTTTGAAATCTTCATCAAGATTAAATAATTCTAACTCCCATAGGTTCATCTAAGCAAATATTGTATAATTTCATCACTTTCACTCTAAGATTTCCAAGAACTCTAAGAATCAATAAGAACACATAAAATACAGTCCAAGATTCATCCTAATATATTAAGAATCATTTAAGATTAGATCAAGAACTTCTAAAATTCTTCAAGATCAAGAACTTCTAAAATTCCTCAAGATTTAATTTTTCTTTCAAGATTTCTTACAAAACAGCAAATTAAGTACATTAAGAGTAAAAATATCATTATTTCACCATGAACTAAGAAAAATTTATTCATTTAAATACTAAAGACAAGTTTAACTAACTCTACTTCATAAAGTTATCAATAATATGAAGAATTGAAATTAGATTTGCTAAAAATTGATGTTCTAATGTAAGTCTAAGATTACAAACTAAAGTTTTCAACTGATAAATGTGGTCCCAATATTAGCTTGATGATATCTAATATGGTTCCTTGCTTGCAAGTTTGTTGGAGCTTTGCATGTTGGATGTGCCAAGCCCACCACCATGTACTTTTTACTTAAATTTATTATAAGAATGTGATTTGGATTTTTTTACTAGGCTATGATTGCAAAAAAGTATTTACTTAAAGTTATTATTACAAGTAGATGATTTCTTTTTCTAAGCAATTAGTAGATCATATAATGTAATATTTAAGGTAGATTCCCATGATCAAGTAATTAGTTGTGGAATGTAAGATGTTGATATTTAATTGATGCATGGCTATGTTAGTAATTAGTTTGTTAAAAACTTTGAAATGTTGTCTTATTTAAGCATACTACAAGGGTTGAACCTATCTAATGAACATAATCAGCACAATGGTTTTCTTCTAATTAGTTTTGCTCTTTGAAGGTAACATGCGTTTGAATAATCAGCACAATGGTTTCCTTTAAGATGAACAACCTAAAGAGTGAGATTTTATGTTGATTTTTGTGCTTTCTATGTTTATTTTCATTTAATTAATGCATTTATGAATTGAGAACTTTTTTGAGATTTTTAGTTAATTATTACTTGAAATATGATTCAATGTGCAATCCCTAGAAATTTTAGTGAAACTCAAAATCTCTAAACTTTGTTATTCAATTTACTCTACCAATTTTTAATGGTTATTATGCATGTTCGTACGTTTATAATTGGTTCTAAGTTAGGAAAGTCTTTCGAGTGTTTATTTTGTTTTACATTGACCCAAGTTTTTCAAGTGTTCTTTTTATTTTACATTGACTCAATCTATAAGACCATAAACTAAGTGCAATATCTTGATGAGCCTCTACGTTTATGCTTACCATGAATGTATAGGAAATAAAGCTTTTGCCTTGATAATTGGAAAAGCAAAAGTGGTTCAGGACATAGGATTTATGTTTTTACATTGTGGTGTAGGTTGCAGGCTACATCCATTCAAGTACAAGGCAAACAAGTCAAGTATATATATGAAGAATGGTAAACTAATGGTACTCAAATGTGTTTGTATAGCATGGGCATGGAAAGTGTTGTGGATGAGAACAATGGCAAATCGTTTGGAATTCTTCATGATGCTTTGCATCATGCTTGTAAAATGGCAATTGTGTGGATGTAAAACCAACTAAGGGAAAATTAGATTCAAGACCGCATATTGAACTATGTTAATTTACACATTAGCTAATAGATATGTATATGACATTATATGTACATTCTTTTTTATTATATGTACATTTGTTAAATCTTGCTTATTAACTTCAAATTTAGAGGGTTATTATTTTGTTTTTTAAGTTTTAGTTAGTAAACATCAATTATCTCATCGTGCATATAGTTATAATAGATGTACATAAGTTGACCTTTATTGTACATTTCTAAAGGCAAGATAAAAATTCGAGGCGTAATAATTTGTTTAGTTTTGCTAGATGAGGGATTTTGGTTTTAGTTCTATAGTTCAAAAGAGGCAATCCCAAATCCAAAAAAGTTTAGCAAAACCAAATATGTACGTGTGAAACTATAATTATATGTAATTTACTAAAAACAAAAAAAGTTAAAAAAAAAGTAATCAATGTAAAAGGATTACCATCTATTTATAGCATCCATTAAAAGCAAAAGGAACCACAATAACAAGATCCATTTCAAAAGGAAATCATCATTTGACAATTATGTAGATAGTTAAGAAGAAACTATATATGTGAAAAAGGTCAATACAAGCTTATTTAATTGAGACAAATAATTATATCACACGAAGTACATTTTAGATTTTCATTAATAAGTTTTTTTATTCATAATTAGAGAGAAAATATATGTTTTCTTCCCAACTACCTAGAATGAAAAAAAATGGAGTAAGCAAATAGTTAATTTTATTAATACAAGTTACCTCAATACTTCAAACAAAAGGATAGAATTGAAAACATTCAAAATTACCAAAGAAAAGTCTAAGTTTATTATTGTTATATATGTAAAAAATATCTAAACAATTGACAAACTAAGGTAAACCAATGTTGGGAGCAAAGCTAAAGATCCAACTTATTGTTGAAAGACAAACTAAGAAAATCATGAAAAGAAAGAATTTAAACAAAAGCACAAAAAATAAATCGAAAATGATTGAGAAAATGGTACCAAAATATTTCACAACTTGGTTTTTGGTCTAATACTAATGTACATATAACCTAAGCTTAAGGTACATATTATTCGACTAATAGTACATATATTGACCTGTTGTGCACAAAAAAAATGATACTTAGATAAGGATATATTATATACCCATTTACATTGATATATTATATTTCAAATAACAATGTATATACCTTTAATAGACATGTACATAAACCTATAACTATATGTACATGAAACTATCATTATATGTACATGTTATTATAACTATATAAACTTTTGATGAAAGCATAAAAAAATTTAAAACATAAGTACATTAATTATATATCTATATGTTACTATAACATATAATTGTAATTTTATGTAAATATCTTTAAAGTACATTGTACATGAAACTGTAACTATATATACATGTTAATATATCTATATGTACATGTTAGTATAACTATATGTACATTTGTTGAAACTATAAAAATTTTAAAAAATAAGTACATTAATTATATAACTATATGTTACTATAATTATATGCAAAGTAATTATATGTTACTATCATCATATGTACATGATATGTACATGAAATTATAACTATAAGTACATGTTACTATAATTATATGTACATTTGTTGAAAGCATATAAATTTTGAAAAATATACATACAATAATTTTTCTAGTGATTTAGTGAGATCCTTTAACATTGGAGTTTGTGGTTAATAAGATACTCTAAAATAATCTAGTGTCTATCCTAAAAACACTTGTATAAGGTACATGAACTAGAGAATGAAAAACATAACTCAAAAGATACTTACGCTATACCTTTGATATTGCAGAACTTGCCTTACTAAGAGATTATTATTACTCTAGCTTAAGCATATGTGCAAAAGTGAAAGCATCATCTAAAGATTTAATGTTTGCTTGCTTTATTTTGTGAGCGACATGAGGAAATTAGCAACTCAACAATAAAAATTAATAACTTAAAAAAAAGTAAAAAGATGAAAAGTTATATTATGGAAACAAATTATCAAAAAAGAATATTTTTTATTAAATTTGAAAAATTATTTTATAGACTTTTTATTTTGAGATTATGTTAGAACACAAAATTTATCTGTGTCAAAATAAATCATAAAATGGAATTTGAAAGATATTGAGTGGGCTTAAATTGCTTCTTTTCTTTTAGGGTTGGGCTTAGATAATAAATGAGATTCAAATTATTAGACCATAATTAGCTTGGCAAATTAGAAGCCTATTTTGTCTTGTTTAGGCCTAGTTTGAATTCGATCTAGTTCAATCCATAGACATGTCTAGGTGGTTGGAAATTGGCAATAGTAGATTGTTTTTGGGTTGATGAAAAAGAAGTGGATTGTTGCTGAAAGATGAAGAAACTAAAAAAATAAAAAGATTTTAAAAAGAGAGAGAAAGAAGGAAAGGGTTACGTAGGAATTTGGGTTAAAAAAAAAAGGTTTATGTAGGATATTAAAACTGCACCATTAAAAAAGGGAGTGGTGCTATTTGCACCCTAATTTTCTCTCTTCATACCTCACTATATTAACACTCACAAAACACAAATTTACCAAAAACCCAAACACGTAATCTCCTCACAATCTATCTTTTCTCTTTTCCCAACTGAAAACTTAAAGTATTTCAAGCCCCAATCAAGCCAAATTCAAAGAAAATTTCACCTTTTAAAGTTAAAAAAGCATAAAATCAAAGGCATATCATCTGTTCTTTTTAATTTTTCATTTAATTCTGTGTTTAATTTCGTAAGATTTCATGTTAAAAATGTTTAGATACAATTTGAAACTTTTGAAAATGGATTTCTGAAAGTTTTTAAAGGTTTTCGAAAATGGATGTTTTGAAGTTTTTATGATTTTTCAAAAATCCAAGGTTTTTGGAAATGGATTTCTGGAATGAAGTGTGAAAGACAAAAAAGTAATTGACTAATGAGTATTTAAGTAATTTCATTAAAAGTTAAATTTTTAGATGTATTGAGGAAAAGTTGGGGTGCAAATAGTAGCACTGTAAAAAAGGTATTTTGGTAAGTGCAATTTGCAAGTACATAGAATTGAAACAAATAACAAAGAATGAGAAAATTTTGTTTTCATAAGTATTTAAAATATAAAAAAGAATTAAATACTGAAATTGTGCACCTTTAACTATATTCAAATAGAACAAATAAGATGCAATTTATTAATTAAACCAGAACTTAATTAACCATAATAGCATACAATCTAACCAAATTAAAATGAATTACCTTAAGAACAATCAATTAACTTAAAACCAAATCAATGTAAACTCAATAACATGTAAACAAAATTAAACTTTACCAACTTAAATGTAAAAAAAACAAAGTAAAGTGAAAGCAGCAAGTAAATAACATGAATCAAAGTAAGCTTAAGCAAATTGCAATTTAAGATTAAAGAAAAGCAAAACAGAAAATAAAGAAAGCTTTTGAACTTAACTAAAACCCAAATAAAACCTGAATTAAATTGAAAATTGAAATTAAACTTGAAAACAACTTAAACAAAGTAAAGAAAGCTTAAGAACTTGAAAACTTAAGAAAACAAATACAAAAAAGCTTAAGATACAATAGTTGTTTTGTCACCTTAACTATGCTTTATCATTAACCTAAAGCTAGCTATTTATAAGAAATTATTACAAAAAAACCCTAAACTATAGTCGACAGAATTGAACTCTCTTTTTTGAAGTTTTATGGTTCAACTTTAATGAACTTCTCAAGTATAGAAGTCTTTTTGAGTTGAATCTTTAATGTACTAAAGTGAATTTATCCTTAAATGCATGTTTTGGCTGAATCTTAAATAGATCATATGCTAACATGGCTTTTTTTTTTGCTGACTAGAAAGTATCTTAAAACCTTCTAGATATGTTTATTTCTTGAGGTGGATAAGGATGGTCCAAACTAACTTCTTGGATAGGAGAAGAATGATTCAGTTGGACCTTTTTGTTTATCCTTTTAAAATGCTAAACTTGAAGTGATCTTAAAGTTTAAAGTCTCTTATAAGTAATGAAAGATGGGTGGCTTAAGTAAAGAAAGAACAAAGTTATTTTTGGTAGTTTTCTTGAATGCAAACTTCAAGTTGGAGTAGGAATTCTTGAAGGATAAAAGTTCTTGAAGAACAAAAGTGATATGACTTTAATCTCTTGTTGTTGTGTTGCCTCTCTTTAAAATCCCCTTCATAATATCATGAAATTTTTACCCTAAATAGAAATTCCAAGTCTAAGTGGGAATTTTCAAATTGACTAAGAAAATCTTTAAAGGTTATTTAGACTCTTCCCACAATTAATAGATTGTTCACTACAAGAAATTTTTCATATACTAACATTTGGCTATATTGACAGTCAAATTACATAAGTAAAAATGATTTATACTAATATATTTTTATTATTGATAGTATAAACAATACCTATACCAATACTATATTCTTCCATCAGTACAAATTGATCATTTTATAACAATATATAAATAACCGATAATATAACCATGTATATACTAATGGAAAGAATTGTAATTGTTTGTATAAGTTCCTAAAACTAAAATTGCCTGCATTTTTTAGATAATGAGACTTTTTTTTCTTAATTATTTTTTATTTTTAAATTAAAACTAATAATAGAAAAGTGTCCTAAAGTAATGGTTATAAACATCGATGATCAAAACCTATCAAGTACTTATACCGTAAGATATATTGATGGTTATATCTAATCGTCAGTATACACTATAACAAAATTTATATGATACTATCTTATATTAATGGTCTTTTAGTATATGCCATCGATAAAAGTCGAGGTTAGCTATTTCTAATTCTAAGTGTGGTGGTTTTAGAAGTTTTGTTATTTGAACCCGTTTTGCTTACTCTTTATCTCATTCAAACCCTTTTTCTCAACTCAACTGCACAATCCTTTTCAAACCCTTTCCATCTCTATTGTTACCATCATTGTTTCTCTTTTTCTTTCTCTTTCTATTCCAAAAACTATTATCGATGATGTAAGGAAAGATAAAAAGCAAGAGTTACTCCAATTTATTATTCTTGAATTTTGACAAAAAGGTTAGTAATTCAGTTAATTTTTTTCCTTTTTATGAATTTTTTCAATTCCTTAAATTAATTAACTCACACTTGAATCCTAAACCCTCAGAGTCAGAAGAGGTGTTTGAAACCTATTCACCTCAGTGTTGGATTGCTATTAACAAATGTGTCAGATGGAATCAATAGTGAGATATAGTTGTCTTTCAGCTTTGTTAAAAAAAATTTTTCCTTTTACTTATTTCGATGGTTAGTCGAATGTGCAATTGTTATTTGAGTTTACTTGAAGAATGCTAGTTGATTGGATTTATGTTATTTCAAAAATCTTGTTTACCATATCGTATTAGACATGTCCAAATTAAGTATCTTCTCTTGGTTTGTCTAGTTTCTTTTGTTAGTTCCAAGGTCTACGATTTTCATTGCTGTCTTATGCTTCTAGATCCCACATTCTTACAAAACACAAATCATTGTTTTCAAAATAACAAATAGACTTACCTTAAATTTGGTTTTATGTCATTATATTTTTTTTCAAATGAACTCTACAATTAGATTAACATTAGTTTTCCTACACTATTTTTTTTTATTGGTCAGTTCTTAGAAATTAAATTATAATATTTCCTAGTCTACTAGGGGTAGTTGTGGAGAAATGAATAGCTTTATATTTGTTACAGTATCTATAAAATTAGACATCCCTTGCTAAGTCATCATGCCACCTAGACATCCAAGTCATCTTTCTTAGCCAATGAGAGAAAGCTTGTTGCCACATCTTTATTCCAAGATCCTATCTTGCATTAAATTTAAAAATTCCAAATTTGTCTCTAGGGTAGCTTGGTTTTTCATCCATTTCATTTCAAGATTCAAAACATCTTGAATACTAAGATTGGCGAAGTGAATCTTGAACAATTTTCACACTTTCATTTCCAAAAATTTCAAGATTCAGCAATAACCTACCATGAACCATCCAAGATTTATCCAATTATATCAAGAACCCATAAAGATTTATCAAGAATGTCAAGAATCTTCAAGAACTTGATCAAAATTTCATCATGATTTCAAGAAACCATTAAGCACACATCAAGATTTCAAAGATTTTGCCAAGAATGCACCAAGTTTTGGCCAGATTCATTCTTTCTCTTAAAATTTCTTGCAAATCAACAAATTAAGAACATTAGGAAAAAAAGAACTATATTTTGCTAAAAGCAAAGATTAATAATTTAAGCTTTAAAATTAAGTCTAAATAACTCTATTTATCTATTAATTCCAAAGCCACTATGAAAATGGTAAAGTGTACGGTGGAGATTACCATAGAGTTAGATGTCTATATGATCAACAATCCAAATCTTATTCAAACACCTACATTACTCAAACTTGAAAGGGTCATCCTAAGAACATATGGGATACTAGTTCAGGATATTCCATTAGTTCACCAACTAAGTACACTCTAACTTATCCTACCAACCATTTATTAACATAATACCCTCTACCATTCCAATATTCTCCTTCATCACTATAAGTCCTTAAAGTGCCATACTATCTTTCACCACAACAATAGTTTTCTCCATTATGGTGCCATTCGTCTTCACATCACTTTCTATACAACAAATATTCACCACCATCTTTTACACAAGAAAAAAAAACCATTTTTTAAGGAGATGTTAACTAAAAAGCTTCAAATTCAAGAAAAATTCCTTTAAGATCGAAGGGCACTCAATTGGAATCTTGAGTAAATTAGTCAAAATGAACATATCTTAAATATTTACCTTTAAGATCCTATATCTAGTACTATAGAGTCAAAACCTAGTTGGGTAAAAATGAGTGCACCTTAAGGGATCATTATAGGAAGGGAACTTTGATATGGTTTAATGATGATGATGAGCCTATTGTGTTGAAAACACTTCATTTTGTAAAAGTTATGAAAGAAGAAATAGTAAAGGTTAAGGATAAACATATGGCTAGAAAGTTGATGACAATGGATCATTTAGGGAAGATGACAAAGAGGATGGCATTCAAGAAAAAGTTGAAACTAATATTTCACTCAAGCCATTTCTTGAGTTCCTTGGAGATCATTATCAGATTATATGAAGATAAATGAGATGGATAGATATATTGATAAGAGAAGTTGATAACATTTAATAATATAGTGTTTTTACATACTAAAAATGGTACTAAATTTTAAAATTTGGATGATTTTGGTACTTTTTATATTATTTTCATGATTTTAGGGTTTCAAACTCATAGCCATCATTTTTATACAAGTCATGCATGCAAAGAGCATTTTTGGCCTAATCTTGGAAAGCTAATAACCAAACCACACTAGTTAAATTCATTCATCCATGTGGCCAAGATAGAGTTTCACTTACACAAAGACTCTTCCATGATCTAACATATTTGGCCAAAAGAGAAGTGATCCAAGAGTGACTCTTTTGCTTAGCCATGAAGGAATTTATCTTCCATAAGGACTTTATGCATTTGGCTAGCTCACTTCCAAGAAAAGATCAAGCACACATGTGATTCAAGCATATAAAGGACACTTTCATCTCTATCAATTCGACCATTTCAAATCCAAGAATAAGATGATCATCATTTAAAAAATTTCAAGCTCTCATGGACTCTACAGCATTTGGCCAATAAGACTTTGAAGTACACCATGAATTGTATGCTTAACCTTAAAGATTTTTTCTTAGAGGAGGACTTTATCTTTTATATTTTAAGAATCTAGATAAAAAGCAATTTATCTCCTTTTGAATTTCATTTTAAAGAAAAATATTTGATCAAAGTTGCTTTAAGACAAGATGAATGGCCAAAATTACTTCTTTAAGACCCTATTCAGCCAAACACTTTCAAAAAGCAAAAGTCCATCTTTTTCATGCAACTTTGAAGACCAAGATATTATCATGAAATATTTGAATTTGAAAACACATATTGTAGTCCCTACCCCTTGGCTGAATCTCATTCTATAAATAGGGAGGCCATTCATCCCATTCCATCATCTCATTCTTCACTTTTCTTATCTCTTTTTAATTTTTAGTTATTAGTTTCTAGTTCTTTTTTTCTTGAGTTTAGTTATTAACTTAGATGATAGATTTGCCAATAGCAAACCATTGTTCTTTAAAATTTTTTTTAATTTAAAGAAGTATTTTTTCAAAGATCTTTTATTATTCTAAGTTTCAATCCTTGTTTTTACAAATCTCTATTTCAGCAAAGTAATTTTTTTTTTTTTACTAGTTTGATTCGAGCTTTGTTTTACTCTTTACAAGTTTCAACCATAAATGATCTACAAGTTTACTTTTACGCAATTATTCTTTTCTACTCTATGCATTTAGCATTCTCAATCTTTCTTTATTTTTCAAGTTGTAATTACTTCTTTTAGATCTAATTTTTGGCTTTACTTTTTTACTTTCCAAGTGATAATTAATAAAGTCAAGATTCAAGCCTACACTACTTCTCAATCTTTTCTTTATTTATTTTGCAATCAACCCCTAATCTTCGATTTCTTTAGATATAAGAATCTAAGATCTTACCTTTAGTAATTATGAACTTCCAATATTATAATCTATAGTCTATTAAGAGATGATACTGGAATACTTTCATTATTATTACTTGATCTGTGCACTTTTAGACTAATGAAAAGCAACAATTAAGTTTTTGGCACTGTTGCCTGGGATTATAGCAGTGCTCTCAATATGATTTAATGATTTTCTAAACTCTTGTAATCTAAACACTTTTTATTTTTATTTACTCTAATGTGTTCTCTCTGTCTTTTCTATTATGTCAGATTTTTATGGTACTGAGGCCTAGGGCTTATGACGAGCCAACTTTTGATTATTCTCATATCCAACCTCCATTCAAAACTTCTTGACTGTGGAGTGTTTTTGAAAGGTATGACAAAAACCCACTTACAGCCATATCCTTACAACTTGTATTGTTAATTGAACTGGTAGATGCTTTCGAACGAAAGCATAATTTTAGACATGTTCAATCAATCTAGAGTACATATTATAATGGTCATAGTTATATGGTATAATACTATAATGATAGTCAAGATAATCAATCCAATTATTGTTTAAACACTTACACTCAAGATTGGAAGGATTATCATATTTATGCATGAAGAAGTAGTCAAGAGCCATCATTCATATGTACCCCAACCTACCCTATGAACCCTTCATCTCAATAATACTCTCCTCCATCATACAATCCACCTTAAGAAATGAAGTCAAACTTGAACATAGTAACCTAATTAATGTAATGCAATAATACAATAATCCAAAACAAAGCTACATACATTGAGAACTTACAAACCCAAATAGATCAACTAGCTCAAATCATAACCAATCACCTATTAGGTATCTTGCCTAGTAATAACGAGTTAAGCTTTAACAAACAAGACAAGGAAGCATTGAATAATATGTAATATTATGGGGAAAAAAGACTTATTTTTTTAATGATGAGGATGAAGATCTAATAATTGAGCTTTCTGGTGATGAATCTAACTAATTTGGTAAAAGTACTTGGGGAAAAAAAGATTAAGAGAAAGATCCGTAAAAGGATGATAATGAATATATGAATTCTGCAAGGAAAGATGAAGAACTCATCCTAGTTGCAAAAGCATTCATGGCAAGTATAGAATCGAGGTAGAAGACAATTGTGGGGAAATGAATGAAATTGAAGAAGATCTAGACCCCGAAGAAGAGGAAACAACCAAAGTAAAGGAAGAAGAAAAGTTATGTATTGTAATGCTAACATCTGTTAGAAGGGAAAATGAAAAAGTGAAAGAAGTGAAAGATCATCCTAATACAATAAAGGTAAAAATGACTCTAAGATTTGACATTCTGAATGAGTTTAGCAGTGGTGCCATTACAGTTGAGCTTGTACCTTACCAGTCTCCCAACCTTATGAATATCATGATTTGGAATTAAATAAGGTGGAGAAGCCAGTTGATGAAGGTTGTTTGGTTGATGAATTGCTCAACCTTTGAGAAATACCCTTTATTAAGCCTAAAGAAAAGGACGAGAACACATCACCTACTTTGATGAAACCAACCATTAATGAGCCTTTAGTCTTCAAAACTAATCCAATAGTTTCCATGGTTGTACCTCTTTTGCTAGTACTAAAGCTAGTGCCTACCTACTATAGTCCAACAGTAATGAAAACATTGCTAGACGTGAGAGATCTAGCCACAATAATTGAGCCACACTGTTAATTAGAGTCTGTTGATGAAGATGCGGTAAGAAGAAAGCCATTAATTGGATAAATGTTGGTGTTAAGTATGGGGTAGTTATGTAACCACGTTAAAAAAAATATGGTCAAACTTAACCAAAACTAACATTGTTTAAGAGGTAACCCAAATTTTATTTTCTTGGTTTATGTTTTCTTTATTTTTATTAGGACGGGTATGTTTTAATGTTTGTTTTATGTTTTGAGTTTCTTTTTAAGGATAAAGTGAAGCAAGAGGGAATGCCTCGTACAACTAAAAACTCAGCCTTGAAGTAAATTTGGGAACTATTTCTTTTTTCTTTATTTTTTTATTAATATATTATTCAATTTAAGTGGGGGAAAGGAATGCTTTGTGAACTTAAATGTTTTTGAAACTTGTAACCCCATCTATGCTTTCAAACCAAATTGACATACTAGTTCTCATTATTATGCATACTTAGTTGAATTTGCATTTATTTTCTAAGATTAACTAAAGTATGATATGAAGTTTAATTATGAATGCCATGAAACTTGAAAAGAATTCTAAAGCATGCTTTTCTTTAGATATAATTTTTATGTATATATTTTTATTCTCTTTTAAGGAAATACTATGAATTTTGTGAAAGTTTGTGAGATGTGGATTTGCATGAGATTTGAGGATATGAATAAGTGCTCTAGAATTCACCTACATAACCATTGAAGATCTTATACTAAATTTGACTTATGAGATGATCTAGGTAGCTTTTTGGACTCTTTGAGCCTTTTTCAAGCCACCCTATTATGATGCATCTTTAGTACATTAATTTTGAGCCTATTATATTTCCTTTTCTTTGTTTATTTAACCTCATAAAAAGCCAACAAGCCTTTTTCTTTGATTATTATTATCCGTTCTTTTGTTTTACCTAACCCAATTGTGCTTACTTGTATATTATGGGCATCTTTATTATGTTGAAAGGAAAAAAAGGTGTAAGAAATGAAAAAAAATAAAAGAAAAAGGGCAAAAACAAAGGTAAAACCTAACAAAAGTTGAAAATGGCTTTCTTTTTTCCAAAAAAAAATGATCTCATAAATAAAGAATAACGTGATGCCTCTTAAGTCAAAGTTCCAAAAAGAACTTTCAATTTTTCAAAGTCTAAGAAATTCAAAAAAAGTAAACTTTTGCTTTTTAGCCTAAATTTTTTTTTTATTTTGACCCAAGCCTTATATTACAAGCCTAAAAAAATTTTGATCTTGAGCCAAGTATGTAAGTTTAACATTAGTAAAGAGAGAAAGAGAAAGTGAACATATTAAGTCCATTTTATCTTTGAATTGAAAAATGATGAAGTATTTTACATTCTTTTTACTTGAGGTATATGCATGAATTAAAGTTGTGTAGATGCATATGAGTAATAAGCATAATAAGCTTATTTTTTGAGAAATTTCTTGTAACTCTATATTTATACTTAACTTTGTATTATGAAATAGTACATGATAGGAATTGTATGTAATTTTTGACCTTATGAGTATGTTTATTGAATTTTAGTTTTGTTGATTTAAGAATTTTACTTGAATACAAGCAAAGATTTAAATGTAGGGGTATGATAGTATCTAATAATATAGTATTTTTACATGTTAAAAATAGTGGTAAATTTTAAAGTTTGGATGATTTTTGGTACTTTGTATGTTGTTTTCATGATTTTAGGGTTTCAAGCTCATAACCTTCATTTTCATTCAAGCATACAAAAAATACTTTTAGCCTAATCTTAAAAGCTCATAACCAAACCATATTGGTCAAATTCATCCATCCATGCAGCCAAGATAGTGTTTCACTTGCACAAGGACTCTCCCATGTTCCAACATATTCAACTAAAAGAGATGTGAACTAAAAGCGACTCTTTTGCTTAGCCATGAAAGAATTTAACTTGCATAAGGCTCTATGCATTCGGTTAGCTCATTTCCAAAAGGAGATCAACCATACATGTGATTCAAGCATACAAGGACACTACCATCTCTATCCATTTAGCCATTTCAAATCCAAGAAGAAGATTATCATCATTTGAAAATTTTCATGCTCTCATGGACTCTACACAATTCAACCAAAAAGAGTTTGAAGTCTACCATGAGTCTTATGCTTAGTCTTGAAGATTTTTGCTTGGAAGAGAACTATATCTTTTCAAATTTTAATAATTTGGATAAAAAGCAATTTATCTCTTGAATTTCATCTTAACCAAACATAAGGAGGAGATTTGATCAAAATTGCTTCAAGACAAAATAAAGGGCCAATTTCACTTCTTTAAGACCCTGTTCAGCCAAACACTTTCAAGAAGCATGAGTCTATTTTTTTCATGCAACTTTGAAGATCAAGATAGAATCTTATCATGAAGTATTTGAACTTGAAAACAGATCTTGTAATCCTTTCCCCTTGGCCGAATCCCATTCTATAAATAGAAAGGCCATTCACCCCATTCTATAATCTTATTCCTCACTTTTTTTCTTTCTTTTTAGTTTTAGATTTTAGTTTTTAGTTTTTTTATTTCTTGAGTTTAGTTATTGGCTTAAATGATAGATTTGCCAATAACAAAGCATTGTTCTTTAAAATTTTTTTTCAATTCAAATAAGTATTTTTTTCAAAGATCTTTTATTATTCTAAGTTTCAAACCTTGTTTTTACATATCTCTATTTCGGCAAAGCAATCTTTTTATTTTGCAAGTTTGATTAAGAATTCTTTTACTCTTTACAAGTTTCGGCCATAGTTTTTTGATGATTTACAAGTTTACTTTTAAGCAATCATTCCTTCTACTCCAAGCATTCGGCATTCTCAACCTTCTTTTATTTTTCATGTTGCAATTATTTCTTTTTGATATAGTTTTTAGCTGTATTCTTTTACTTCTCAAGTGATAGTTGGTGAAGTCAAGATTCAAGCCTACATTACTGCTTAATCTTTTTTTTACTTTTTTTTGCAATCAACCCTTAATCTTTTATTTGTTTATATATAAGAATCCAAGATCTTGCCTTTGGTAATTGAGAATCACCCAACATTACAATTTATAATTCCTTGGAAAATGATACTGGAATACTTTCATTATTATTTCTTAACCTGTACATTTGTAGGGTATATGAAAAGCCACAATCACAAGCTTAGTAGAGAGATCACTTAAGCCTTTAGACAAATTCTTTCTTGAATATAGTATTGAGCTTAATGATGATAAGGAACTTATTAACAAAGAACTTACTCATCTAGTAGCTTCTCCATTTCATGATCTTATGCCCAAAGCTATAGACACCTCATTTTTTAAGCTTTTTCAAAATAATCCATCCATAAAGGAAAAAATGAATAACGTAATTTTAAAGAGGATGTTCAATTCCAAGCATCAAATTACAAGGTCTTAGTAATGGACTTGATCAACAAGAAAGTGAGCCTCATAGTATACCCATTCCATTTTTCTATTCTTTGAAAATCCATTATATAATTGCAAACCCATTACTCGACACCATTGATGAAGTTAGTGAAAAGAATGAGGATGAAATAGAGCAAAGTTGATAATGTAAAAGATTTGGATGATGATGATATAGGAGGATTCTCTACTTGTTTAGAAATTTCCCCAACATCTAATTCTCAACTTGATGCATTTGAGTTCTCATCCTTTATTCTCATTCAATTTATACCATTTATGGAAAAAATTTTCATTGTAGAGCTGAAACCTATATTCTCCATGGTGGTACCCATGCCATTGGTATTGAAGCCAACTAAACCTCTATTTGGTTAAATTGCAATAAGCTTAAATTATGTATAGAAGTGGTACACAAATCTACCATTAGGCATTGGGATCATTTAAAGCTTATCATTACATATTTGGTGCTAAGAAAAGATTTAAAATGGGTAGATGCAGTAACAAAATATGGTGTGATTCTCTAACACTAATGAAAGTCAAGCCATTGACTTTAAACAAGAGTTTCTTAGGAGGTAACCCAAGTTTTACATTTCATATTTTGTTCATTTTCTTCTTTTGTTGTGATGTTTTTTTTTTTTTTATCCACGTTGATGATTGTTCCTTTTTTAGATTTTTTTTTGTTTCGTAGGTGACAAGAGCTTGAATACAAAGAGCACATGGTTTGGCTATACTTGTACTTTACATTCGATCACTATGCTTCCAATAATGATAGGAGAGTTCCTTGATTCCTCTCATGTACTTTTTTTTTTTGCTTACATATTAAGGATAATGTGTTCTTCAAGTTTGGGGGTATGGGAAAATTACTCAAAATTTTTACAAAATGTTTTAAAATTTCTTTACTTTTGCCTTGAAATTGAGCTTGACTTATTGTAACTTAAATCATTAATATGCTTTCTTTGATTAGTTTTTTTATGAAGCCAATGGTAGGTAGAGATTGGAAGTGAACATAGCTTTAGGAAACGATTGAATATTGTGTGAAATATAAGATGGTGCTTAGGTTTATTCACTTCTTAATTATGAGTTTTCATTTGTGAGTTAATACTTTAATCATTGAATTGTATTTTTATATAGTGATTGATTATGTGAGCATGAGATTTTTTTTATTAGTATTTGAAGTTGTGTTTCATATTCTATAATTTGTTTTGATCATGCCTTAAGATGAAATCATAGAGGACATATGATTAGAGAAATGATATAAACCATCTTTGGATTAATTGAGCCTTTTAAGCTAACCTTGATTTAATTATTCCATAGTCACCCTATTTAAACCTAATGAAACTTTCTCTGTTATGAAATCACATTACAAACCCAAGCCTTTGTTCTTATATTTCCTATCTTTGGTCTCTTACCCTTTGTGCATTAGGACATTTAGACATTATTTCTGAGTTATGCATTATTAGGGAGAAAGGGTGGAGCTTCAAAAAAAATGAAAAAAAAAATAAAAATAAAAACCAAAAAGAAAGAAAAAAATGAAACAAGCTAGCTTCTAAAAGAAAAAAAAAAATTATGAAAAAGAAAAAAAAAGAGAAAAAAAAAACAAGAATAATAAAGTGGTGAAAAGCAAAGAAAAAAATAAAGGAAATAAAAGTATGCAAAAAACTAAGTTTGAGGGTGATTCTTTAGGACAAGCTTAAACTTATTTCCCTTGAGAGCTAAACATTGAGTGATCCTAGAATAAAGTAATGCATAGTTAAGGTACCTGAGTGTAAAATGACCCTAGCCTTACATTTCAAACTTTATAAAATCCTAAATGATATTTAGTCATGTGTTTATCTACATTAGTGGAGAGAGATGTGATAAGCAAACATATGAAACTTGATTACACTGTATTAATATTTACTTTAGAATTTTCATGTTTTATTTAACATTATTAGATTTCATGCAAGGATTTGAGAGATGTATTGCTTGCACTTGGAACTGTAGTTCGGAAGAAATTTCATTTAGGTTGATTCTTGCATATTAGCACATGTTCATGATTTTACTTTAATTTAATCCATTAATCAATCCATGACGCATTCATGTTGAATGAAGCATTGGAAGTAAGTAATAATTCTAGCTCAATCTTGTTTTACTTGAGGACAAGCAACAACTTAAGTTTGGGGGCTAAAATTTTAGCATTTTATTATATGTTTTTAATGCAATTTCTCTTAAGTATTAGCTTGTTCTTTGAAAAATTTAGCCAAAATACTCCTAAATGCATAAATGTTCAATGTATAGTTGAAAATATGAAAAATGAGGAATTTTAGAGCTTTTGGACTCATTTTGGAAGGGTTTTTTATGCAAAAAGTCATGAAAGGCCAAAATTAGTGTGCTTTGTGCTATATTGCCACTTATGGAAGTTTTTCTCACCCTATCTCTTTTATGATTTCATTAGTTTATTTATGCTTAATTAAACTTTATTTCAACCCTTTATCCTCTTATTTTTCATTTCAAAATGTTTTTCTTAGTTCATTTCATTGTTACCTTTGTAATATTTTTACAAGTGCTAAAAAGTTGATATATGCATTAGTGTAGTTTAAAGCCATATTTGGACTTGTGATTTTTCAGAATTTTTCAAAATTTTTTATGCACAAATTATCCATTAAATGGTCTGTATATCTTTTCAATGTCCAATCTTTTTTATTCTCTGCACAAAAACAATATTCCTATTTTGAACTTTTCTTTTCACTTTGCCAAATTCTATTATTCTTCTTCAAAAAATGTTTTCAACTTTCTTTTTTTTGTCTTTGCAAGCTCCACCCATCTTTTCAATGTACTTAGGTCTCAAGGTTAACTTTTGAAAATGATCTACATGCATAAAAAGTAAGGTAAAAAGATTGAAAAAATGAATTCAAAGAGTGGCTAAATCATATAGGTTAAAAGCAAAGAAATAAATATCAAAGACTTAATCAGGTGACTAAGGTAAACAATATATTATGGTTAGCTAGAGTTGCAAACCAAACACCAAGAAAAGTGAAGTCCCTTGATATATTGTCATTCAAAGTGCAACTTTGCCAACTGAGTTTAGCTAAAATTTTGAAGCTAGATATGAAAATTTGTAGATAGAATTTGAATGAGATTTTCTTTAGATTTAAAGATCTATGAATTACAAATCTATGAAAAACTTTTTGGCTCAAAACAAGTTAGATTTGATCAAGCTTCAATCCAAAAATTGCAAGTAGGTTAGAAATTGATAATGCCAAACAGCTTTAATGATGACTTGAATTCAATTGAAACTGAACATGAAAACTCCAAGATATGAAACTTTTATTGAAGAAATCATAAAATGCATCCCATACTAAATTTTAACTTGCAAAAGCTTAACTTAAATAGAAAAGTGAATTGAATTGCAAAGCAAAACATAAAGTAAAAAAGTTTCGAAATTAAATTTGCTTGAAAACCTAAATCAAATGCTGAATAAAAAAACTTTGAAGCATAAGAAATAAAAAAAAAAAACTTAGCAAATATAGGAAGGGTTATATTGAATTAAATTTGAATTTAAACTATTATGATCTGAACTGAATTAAGTAACCTTTAGAATTAAAATTGTACAAATCCTATGAAAAAAAACAACATAAAACGAATGTCAAAATTGGAGATCAGATTTGAAGTTGTAAAAACATAACTTAAATAACTTTGATGTGAAACGAGATAATAAGAAAATTTAAAAGAAAATTGGAAATGAAAGACTTCGAAAGCTTAATAGAACTTTTATTAAACTAAAATAACTTTAGAAAAACAAGCGCAAGCTTTAAAAACAATGGTTGGATTGTCACTCCAACAAGATTTACAAATAAAAAAAAAAACTAGGAGAAGACCACATCTATGCCTAACTAAGCTATCTTATTTATAGTAAAAGAGTCTTAGGTTGGATGCATTTGAAAACTGGTAGGATCGATCTCTTGTAGATTAGAGTCTTTCTTGCATAAAAGTCTTGTTTGAAGAAAAACTCTCTAAGCCTTTGAGGAGAGATGTGGCTGCAAACTTGAGTTTTCTTGGCAAACTTGGACATGATCTTGGACTCTTTTTGTATTGAGGCTTCTCATTAAAATCAACCTCTTAATTAATTCCTCAATCTTGAAATTAAAAGAGAGAGAATTCTAACTTGGACTTCTTTTTAGAATGGAACTCTCAATCAATTCTTGAATGTAGACTCATTCTTAGGTAAGGTTCATTGTAGCATTTCAATTCTAATTTTAAGTTTACTAGAGATGGTGAGATTCAAGTTCCTTGGTAAGATCAGACTCTTATAAATGTGGGACTCTTACTAGGACCAACTAACATAAGAGAACACATTTAAATTAAAATTTGCATTTTAATATTTCCATTTAGAATAAGAATATCTTATGCTTTAATTATTCTCCTTCGAACAGCCCTTTAATTGCCATGCTATGTCATTTTGCCAACTAGCAACTTGTTGCCTTATCATCCCATATTGATCATATGCATTGTGAACAACATATAAAAATATGGACTAACATCAAACTTGAAATTACAAAATTATCTTTTATAGCCTATAGATACCTCATTTTCTCCAAGCAGATTTACTAGTTTTGAATCTCTTAAAATTTGACCTGGTTCAAATATTATATTTCTTTGCATTTGACAAGCTCTCAAAATCGATTTAAGACTAATTTAATCAAAAATGCCCCAAAATTAAACTTAGTCAAACAAAATCAAACTTTAATCAAACCGAATTGACTCAGGCTAATCTTTTAAAATTCACAACCAAATGGGATTAATCAGCCTTGGAAATGATATTTGTGATTTTAAAGTACTAAAAACTTTAATTGCACTTCTAAAAGGGTAAAATTATTAAAATTCCTTTCAGGGGTATTTTTATAATTTGATATTCTCAAAGTTAGATTTTCGTGAAAACATTTAGATTATATTTAAATGTTATTTTATAATTTTTTATACATTAAAAACTGCGATCACACCTTTGGAGTTGTGTTATTAATAAAATATCCATAAGGGTATTTTTGTAAATTTCTTAAGGTTAGAATTTTGTAAAAAGCTCCAAATCAGGATATGACATTATTTGATGATTTTTTTAATATTAAAAACATTGATCATACCTCAAAAGGTGCAAAATTACTAAAATACTTTTATGAGTAATTTCGTAATTTGACCTTCTTGAGGTCAATTTTTCGTGAAATGTTACAGATCATGTTTTTAAGTAATTTGATGATTTTTTGTGCATTAAAAACCTTTGTTACATCTCGAAAAGTATGAAATACAAAAATACACTTTAGGAGGAATTTTATAATTTGACTTTTTCAAGATCAAATTTCCATGAAAATTTTCAAATCATGGTTTCATAATATTTCAAAATTTTTTGTGTTTTAAAATCGCAAAAATGAAAAATGGATCATTATTTTCTAAGAAAATGGCTTAGAAACTATAAACTTTCTAATGAGAGTAAAATGATATTTTCACTTGGTTCCAGTAGTATAAAAAATATAATATTTGGCTATAAGCATTCTTAACTATGAGATGATCTTAAAAGTTGGACTCAATGGTGAAAGTTGACTCATTGCAAAGACAATAAAGGAAAAATGTTGGCAATTAGAGGAAAAATAATCCAAAGGTTACATGAATTTTGCATAGCCTATAAATTCATCCTTAAGGTTAAGATAAAAATGGGGCTGAAGAAAGGGGAAGTAGCTAGAAAAACATCAAAAAATAGTGAAAATAAAATTTTGAAGAAAGCTAGGAAAATGTATAATTTCTAGTTTCCTTTGTTGCATTTCATCACTTTTTCATAACATTTTCATATTGGTTTCCATTTATTTTTTTTTCTATTTTCTTAAAAAAATTTATAGTTTTTAATCTCTTTTAATCTAATCTTGGTTCAAGAATTCATCCAACAAAAAATAGTTTAGGTTGAAATCAAAATGATCAGGTAACAAAGAACATGAAATCCACCATTTGACCTTTGAAGGTTTGGCTAATATTGTTTTTCCCATGGTCGAACCTCTTTTGGTCCATTTCCATTTTTTCTTGCTTCCAAATAATGTTTATGATGATTAGCATGTTAGTTTATTTGTTATTTACATAAGTTTTGGTTAGTTTGTGATGCATATTTGGTGTTTGGTTAATGTTTTTGTTTTTATGGCTTTCCCACTATTTTAGTTGGTTACATGTTTTATGAAATTCCTCTTAGGATTAAAATACCTTTACATGATGAATGCCTTAAAGTTTAATGCGTAGAATGAAAATATGATTATGGAATGCCGTGGGAGCATTCGGCCAAGCCTTCCATGCTTAAGCTGAATCTCCCTTTTGATTCATGGCAAAATGTTGGTTCATTCATTTGCTTGTGTTCTTGCATGACGCTTCAAGTCTTCAATATGTTTGATTAAATTTTATATGAATAAAAATGTTAATTTTGTAGGTTGTTTAATGATTTTTGTGTTTATTTGCTTAAATTTCAAAAGAAAAATGGTGGAACATGTCATGAAAGTTTAAAAAAAAATTATATGTTTGATCCATTTACATCATGTTTTTACATACACATTTAGTTTGTAATATAATTTTTAAACACCTAGATTCTAATTAGTTTGTTTCTTAGTCATGCATTTTTCATTTATCAATATTTACATTTTTACCAATGAAATTTTTTCTATTTGTTTTTATCACATGCATTTTCCAAGAAAGCCTAAATTCCCAACCGTAAATCACTCTCCGAACCCTAAACCACCCTCCAAAACCCTAAACCCTAAACCCTAAACCCTAAACCATAACCTTAAGTCAAACCCTAAACCCTAAACCCTAAACTCCTAGCCCAAACTCTAAACCAAAACCTAAACTCTAAACCAAACCCTAAACCCAAAATCAAACCCTAAACTTAAACCCCGAACCCTAACCTAAACCCAAAACTTATGCAAACAAGCATGATCCAACTCTTCATCCCATTCATGCATTTGCATTTCATTTACTTAATTACATGCATTTTTAAATTATCATACATTCATATTTTGTCATTCATGTTTTTCTCAAGCATTCATCATGTTATCATTATGTTCATACACATAATACATATGTTTTTGAAAATGAGTTTTCAAAGAAAAGTATTTCAAAATAAGATAATATCTTAAATAACTATAACCTTGGAGATCTGGCCAAAATATAAGGTGACTCTCAATGGCTATTATTTATGTGAGGTATTATCTAAGTTTTGTGGGATAAATTGAAAATTCTTAAGTTAGAAATATTTTTGAAACTCTACCTAAAAGAGTGGAAAAGATATGTTAATGCTTAGAAAATTTTCATTTTTAATTCAAAAATAAATTGTTTCGCTTTTCAAAAAAAATAAAAATGTTTTACCTTTTAAAAAGAAAAAAAAAGATTGGTTTTTTTAGAATAAAACAAAAAGAAAAAAGAATTAATCTTGAATACTAGAATAAGACCATGTTTACCAAAGTTTAAGAATAACATGCAATTAATTGATATCATTTTTAACGGGCGCCATGAAAATGTCAATTCTTTTCTACGCGTAATCAACTCACGGCCCTTAAATCTAATTTCACAAACCTTAAATTGTTCTTTTTATAAAACTTTTAAATATTTTATTAAAAAAGATAATTTTTTATGACCAATCATATCCTAAAAATATTAATGGTAACTCTTTATTTTATTTATATTGAAAAATAGTTTTTAGCCCCCTATTTCCCAAATTCCTTATCATCTGACATTTGGGTTCTTTTCGATCCCAAAATATCATGACAACTTAGTGACTCCACTATGGATATATTTATAGAGAGTCAAGTCAAAAATTGACTGCATGTTATCCTATATGTTGGTTTAATGGTCCTAACTAGTGTTTAATCTTAATTCCTTAATTTTAATTTTTTTGTTTTTTTAAAAAGTGAAAATGACCAAAAAATTAAAAAAATTGAAAAATTTTAAGAAACAACAAAATGTTTTGATTTTAATTCCCTTATTTTCAAAAAAGTATAAAATTAAAAAAATTTTATGTATTTTACATTTCATACATATTTTAATTATGTTATTTATTTTAAATTGTTGTTATTTATTTTGTTTTTAATAATGGTGGGGCATTTAGGATAGGGTTATTATAGGAAAAGGTGAAAGGTTTGTATATTCCTTCACATACACTCACATTGCATTACATACATAAGCTCTTTACTTTGGTTTTAACCCTTTTTAGGAGAAAATAAAGTAGTTACGCTCTCGTGAGGTGTAAACTTTCGTAATAACTAGTGAAGCATTCCCCTCAGATTGAACACTTTTCACTTATAACCTATAATGGGTGAAGATGGACGATGATGTGAGGAATAATTTGAAGACTTTTAGATACATCAATTCCCAATCCAACATATAGTGAAATATAAGAAGCTAGACTTAGGTAAAACCATTCCCATCATTTCCATAAAACCACGTCCTGAACCTTAAACCACCTTGCAAATTCTAAATCACCCTATAAATACTAAAACCTAAACAAAACCTAAACCCTAACCCCAAACCTCAATCCAAGCCCTAAACCCTAAATATTTCTACGTTACAAATATTTTTAAAACTTTACCTAATGAGGCTAGGTAAAGCTCAAACTGAAAATTTTTAAATTAAAAATATTTTAGAAATGCCCTAAACATCAAATTGAAAATTTCTAAATTAGAATTATTTTTGAAACTTTACTTGAATACATGATAATGGAAAATTTATGTTGACACTTAAGAAATTTTCATTTTGGATAAAAAAATAAATTGTTTTACTTTTCAAAAAAACTTTAAAATGTTTTGCCTTTAAAAAAAAATAAAAAAAAGAATTAATCTTCAATACTAGAATAGGACCAAGTTTAATAAAGTTTAAAGATAACATGCAACTAATTGGTACCCTCTTTAATAGGTGTTGTAGAAGTGTTAATCCTTTCTCATGCATAACTGACTTCTAGACCCTAAATTTGATTTTGCAAACCTTAAATTGTTCTTTTTATAAAACCTTAAAAAATTTTTAAATGTTTTATTAAAAAGGACAAAATATTTTTGGGTGAACAATCATATCTTAAAAAAATTGGTCACAACTCCTTATTTTATTTTTAATCAAAATGCATTTTAGCCTCTCGTTTTCCAAATTCCCTATCATCCAACATTCAAATTCATTCTAGTCCTGAAATGTTTCGACATAGCCAAATTTGCATGATCTTCATTCTTGCATGGGTTTTATCATTTTTGAACCCAAAATACAACATAATTCATTATTTCTCTTAAATTTCGTACAAATCAATAAATAAGCATATTAAGAGTAAAA
Organism: Durio zibethinus; assembly: GCF_002303985.1. The sequence goes on along the minus strand of NW_019168481.1, from coordinate 9,610,764 downwards.
AACCATATTTTACTAAAATCAAAGCAAAAACCAATCATTTAAGCTTTAAAATCAAGTGTAAATAACTCTATTTTATAAAGTTATCAAATTCATTGTTTTCTTCCATATTTTTAAAGTATTATTGCTATTTGGTTTAGTTTGCTTGTTAATTTACTTGTTGTAGTTTTACTTATTTAGCTTCCAATCTCTATTTTTTAGCAAATTTTTGTTCATGATCTCTCATTTTACTTTTTAGATTACATGCACTTTACTTTCATTTGGCTCAATCATTTGCTTTCATGTAACTGTTCATTGATTTTGTAGTTAATATGCATAATTCTATATTTTAGGTTTTTGCAAGCTAAGTTCAATTTTAATACTCTTCATTACTTTTTAACTCATTGTTGTTAATCTTAGTTACTTCTCATGTAATTGCGTTGCCGCATTTAGTTGATCAGGTCCTTTAAATACTTTTTGAAATGTGATGTTCTTTTAAGATCAATTTTGCTTTAATTTTCAGTTGTAAAATTTGGGTTTAGCATAATGGTGTCTAATTGTTATTCTTCTATTTCCTTATTAATATTGTAGACCTTAGTTTTTTATTGTCCATTTTATGCATTTTAGATATAGTTTTGTTAATAGTTGAACGCTTATATACTTAATACATGAGTTTAGCTTACTTTCCTTACACTTTAATTTCAATTTATTTAGGTTAGTTTTTATATCACTTCTCTAATTCAAAAAAAGCTAAATAAAGTTGAGATGTTCACTTTTGGTACTTAAATTAAACTCAATCATTGAGGAAATGACACTCACTCACACACTTTATTAATGTACGACTTATGCACTTACAAAAAAGCAACATCATATGATTACTACAAAAAGAATTTTATTGCACTTAAAATAATACACCAAAGAATATGAAATTCACATGTTTCTAATATGGTGAATTAATTTAAAAAGACTATGTGAAATAACCTTAAAGATTATAAATTCCAAGAATATGTAAATTAGTTAAGTTCTTAATTGAACATAAACTCTTAACAAACGATAATATCATTGGATAATTTTTTGGTTTATGATATCATATAAAAATATGATATATTTAAATATGTTCATAGTAAAGTTCAACAAGATATCAATATTTTGAAAATATGAAGATGACATGATAATTTGGTTTGGACTAATAGCATATTAAAGTACCAAAATGCTGAACATATGTTTCAAGAATAAAAAGATTATATAAATAATAAGTGAATTTTTCCAAATAAAGAAAATTTTAAAAGGAATACGTTATTGTGCAAAAACTACAACAATAGTACAAGAAAGATAATTACACATAAATTATACAAAAGTAAGAGAATTGTATGCAACAACATACATAAAATTAGACATTACTCATGTAATTGGGAAAAATGTAGTAGACGTATGACCTAAACTTAAAATTTTATTAAGATACAATGAAATATGACATTGAATATTGTAATCCTTAGATGATAGAATGATAAGCCAATGTAAGAATGGTTACCAACATGACATTATAATAATCCAAAAAAGGATTAATATGCATGATTGGTGAGGGTAATGTTTCTTTGAATTTTAAAAAACAAGAAAACACTAAATGTTCTACTATTTTGCTAAATGTAAAATATTGTAAATGAAAAAAAAGGAATGGGATAAATTTATAATTCTTTTAAGGCCTAAACCAATATACAATTTGATGTGATAATTAAGTTACATTATCAAAGGCTTAAAGCCAAGAAATTGAAGTCTAGACATGTTAAAAGCATATATTGCTAGGTATTAAAAGTTGGTAAGAGTGAACCATAAATTTTGTCAAAGCCAAGAAACAAATCCTTGAATAAAAGAGTTATATTGGAATGATGTTTAGATTTTCATGAGGGATGGGTAAAATGTTCAATTTTTAAGTCACATGATGGAAACTCAACGCTTAATTGCACATTAAGTTTTGAGTTTTAATAAGTCAAAATACACTATTTGAATATGACTATAAATACTTAAAATAAAATCATCCCAATGTAGACAAGTACATGAACCTTATTTATAAAGGAATGGTGAGTTTAACTCTTAATGGATCCATAACATGTAAATTTAATATTAGAATGCTTTTATAGTTGCATTCAATGGAATCCACCTATATGAGTGAAAGTGGTGTCATTTCCAAAAGTAATAAGTTTGGCTTCGAAAGCACTTATATAAGACATGTGAAAAAATTGATAAAATTGTGTCAAAGCATGGTCAAATGATATTTTGATGAGATACGAAAGCTTATGTGTGGTTTAGTGCAAGATTAATTTCATAAAATCATTGGATCAAAAATCTAAGATCCTTTATAAATTTTGATTAGCTCAACAACACTTTTTCACTAAAGTGAGGATTTTGAAATCATGTAATACGATATCGTCACATATGTATAAGATTTTCAAAATTATTGAAACTTGTCCTATTTTGAAAATAGGTGGGGGAATGTTAGAAATTTTTTTAAAATATAAAAATAGTTTGATTAAGTAAAAACTTAGTTATAAGATAAATCATATTCAAGCCATTTAATAGTATGAAGTAATGCTCCATGGTAAAAAAGGATTGATTCAAGACTTAACGAATTAATGAAAATTGACATATCAAAAAAATAATCGACTACTTTAGAAAGAGTAGTCGACCATCATGCTCTTACCTAGAAAAGAAGCAAACTATCATGTTTTTGCCTATAGAAAAGGACGACTGCCTATGATAAATAAGTTAATTACTATGCATTCTAGAAACGTACCAAAGTTATGGTAAAAAACTTAACAATGGAGCAGTCAATTGCCTACCTTAAGGAATCAACTGCTAAAGTTGGAATCGATTGCTATAAGTTTTGAATATTCTAAAATTGAAAGAAGTTGACTACTCTACTTCAAGGAGCGTTTTGAAAACAAAAAAAATACAAAAAGGTAAATGGCTACCTTTTGGAAACAGTTGACTGCTTTAATGAAATATTGTAATTTTTTGAAATGAGAATAATGATTTCTACTAAAATGAAAAGAGTGATTATACAAGTGAACCAATTTATCTATTATTATTTAGAAATAATGACTAAATCAATTCCTGTAATAAACTAAATCAATATCTAATATTCTTTAAATTAATATCAAATCAATATAGAATATTATTGAATATTTCTATAATAATATCATCAATCTAGAATATTACCATAATATTACTTAAATATCATTGGCACCCCTCCTAAATTTAAGATGGTAATGTAAAGGCCAACTTGAGTTTGAAAACTTAGACAAGAAATTGATCAAGTGGATGTAATTTGGTGAAGATATTTGCTTTTTTATCTGCATTGGTAACAAGAATAAGTCAAAAGTTTGAGTAAACAAATGGTGACAAATGAAGTGATAGTCAATTTTAATATGTTTAGTACGATCATGAAAAACATCATTGTCAGCTATCTAAATGGCACTTTGATTATCACAAAATATCGAGGTATTAGAGTGATAAGAAATACACATATTTTGAAATAGCCATCATAACCATAGAAGTTTTGATGTGGCATCTGCAACAGCTCGATACTTAGCCTCAATGCTAGAGCGAGACACCACATTTGTTTTTTACTTCGTCAAAAATAAGAAAAAAATCAAGAAAAAAATAGTAGCCTAAGGTAGATCGACGATTAGTAGGATCTCCTACCCAATCAACATCATAATAACAATGCAAGTCCAAAGAGAAACTAGAGGAAAAATGCAAACCATGAAACATAGTACTCTTGACATATCATAGGATTCGAAAGACCGTAGCAAAATGAGTAGATTAAAAAGCAGACAAAAATTGACTAACCAGATGAATAACATAAGCAATGTCAGGATGAATAACTGTCAAGTATATAAGACTATCCACCAAATTTCGATACAAAGAAGGGTCTGAAAATGGTGTACCATTAGAAAGAGAATGTTTCAAATTCTATTCAAGTGGTGATGATGTAATCTTGCTATCAGTTAAACCTACTCAAGCAATAAGATCAAAAGCATACTTTGTTTGAGATAAATGTAAACCATTAAAATTACTGGTGACTTGAAAGCCTTAAAAATAACTCAAAGGACCAAAATCTTTCATCTCAAACTTAAAATAAAAAAAAAGTCTTTAGATCTTGAATATCATTTACATCATTACCTGTAATGATTATGTCATCCACATAAAGTAAGAGAAGAGTTATACCATTTTCAATAGTTCAAGTAAAAAAGATAAAATCATGATTACTAGATGTAAAACCAAGTTGTGTAATAGTGGTACTAAACTTTAAAAACTAAGCTTTAGGGCTTACTTAAAACTTTATAAAGCACTTCGAAAATGATAGGCCATGTTGAAAGGTACAGATGAACCAAGAAGTGGCTTCATATAGACTTTTTTAGCAAGATCACTATTCAAAAAGATATTTTTAACATCCATTTGAAAGGTTGGCCATTTTCTAGTTACAACAATAGTATATAGTGAATGAACAAATGTGAGACGTGCAATTGGGGTAAAAGTCTATTTATAGTCAATACTATATTCTTGTGTAAATCTTCAAGCAACAAGATAAGCTTTGTAATGTTTCATCAACCCTATCAGATCTAGTCTTGATCTTGTAGACCCACTTATAATAAATCACTAACTTATCAAAAATTCATTCAATAATATCTCAAATATGAGTTTTCTCAATAACCTAAGGCTCTTTTGCCATTATTTGCAGCCATATAGGATTAGAGATAGCTTTCGAAAAATTGTAAGGTTCATGTAATTTGGCTAAAGCATAATAACAGTGAAAATCACAAAGTTAAGTATTGAGTTCCCTTACTCGGGTGGAACGATGAAGTGAAGACGATATGTATTAGGAAAGGGACAACTATATCAATATCAATAGAAGCCTTAGTCAAATCAAACATATAGGAGTGAAAGAAGACAGATCATTTTTTGAGTCAAAAGTGCTTATAATAGTCTCTTTCTTTGAAAAAAAATCAAAAGATAAATATGTAAAAATACATGGAGAAAAACATGGTGAATGTAATAAAGACATACTAGTGAACTTTTTATATTCTAAAAAAATTACATGTCTTGAGATGCGAAGACATTTAGACATTAGATCATAACACCTATACCCTTTGTATTCTAAATCATAACCTAAAAAATAACACAATCTAGCTTTAGGTTCAAGTTTAATCCTTTTATGAGTAGAAAGTAAAACAAAACAAATACATCCAAAAACTTTGAGAGAATGATAATTAAGTACCTTATTATATAGACATTCTTATGGAGATTATGTGCCTAATACTAGTGTGGAAACATGATTAATAATGTAAAAGTAATGAGCAGTTTCACCCCAAAAATGTTTAAGAAAGAAAGATGAAATAAAAAAGGCACGAACTGTGTCAAGAATATGATGATATTTTCTTTCTACTCGACCATTTTGTTATGAAGTACATGGGCAAAACCTATAAGGAAGAGTCTCATCATCTTTTAACAAGTTATAAAACTTAATTTTGTATATTCAACAGCATTGTCAAACGTAAAAAATTTTTTTAAAAAAATTGAGTTTGTATCGTGTTATTGAATTCACGAAAATGAATAAAAGTTTAATCCTTTGTTTGAATAAATATATCCAAGTATAACATGAGAAATCATCAATTAATATGGTAAAATAACATGAACCTCTTAAGGTTAGTGTGGGAGCTAGACCCCAAATATCAGAATGGACTAAATCAAAATGAGTAGAAGAGATAGAATCACTTTTATTAAAACGTAACGCACTTTGCTTTCTAAGTTGACAAGATAAATAATAAAAAATATTATGAAAAATATTACCTAAGATACCAATGGAAGCAAGTTTATTCGAGAAATAGATGCATGTTATAGGCTAGAATGCCATAAATCTAAAGATATTGAAAAGTTGGTTATAGCAGTAGTAAGCAAATGTTGTGGAATTTTCAAAGTTTCAAGCTCAAACAATGTTCTAACCTTACACCTTGTCCCAACTTTTTGACTTATTTGAGGATCCTACATAATACAGTCATATCGTTGTGAAAAATGCAAATTAAGACCAAAATCACAATATTGGCCAACAGAAAGCAAATTTAAAGAAGATTAGGAACAAGGTAAATGTTAGATATACATAGTTTTACGATTTCGATATTACTAATGTGACTAGCTTTTAAAATAGATCCATTTGCTATTTTAATAATTAGACCATTAGGTATAGGTATCTTGCTTTTAAACAAAGAAGGGTTTATAGTCATATCATTTTCACAAACAATATCAAACAACCAAATATTAACTAATGTGGTAGAAGACATGATAGAAACGTGAGATCAAGATAATACTTAATTAAACAAAGTTTGAAGATTAGTAGTGAAATTTGTAATAACTTTAGAAGAAGACTCAGAAGCATTTGGTTTAGTGGTTGTTACCACAACAGTCTTGTTAGTATGAGGATTATGAATTAGACTATCATTATAATGATATTTAGCTCTAATTTCTAAACGAGATGATTAGTCCTCCCACATTGTGAACAAGACTTATAAAAAGTAAAGCTAGTACTTTTTTAGGAGCAGCAACAACAATAGTATCAACACTATGAGTTTGACTCATACCCAATCGAATTTCCTCAGATATTAATTCCATAAAAGCATTATCCATAGTTGGTAAGGGATGTCGGTACAAAAGTAAAGACTTGTTATTCTCAAATTCATCTCAAAGTACCATTAGAAATTAAATAAGATGAATTTGATTTCGATAAGTAATAAAATTACTAACATCACTTTTATCTTTGAATTTTGGCTCAGAATTTTCAAGCATGTCTCATAAATATTGCATTTTAAAATGAAAATCATTAATTGATTAAATTGGTTCTTAACGAAAGTGAGATAAAGTAGTCAAAATATTATATTGATGAATAAAGGTAATAAAGCTGTACCATGTGGCAAAAAATCCCAAGCATCTTTAGTAAGTTCAAATCGCCCAAAATGTACATTGATAGAAGAAATAGTGATGTTGGTGAACTATGTCAAAATTCGATGATTCTTATTTTCTCATTCCTCTAGTCAATCTGTAAATTTATCACTGGATTCTTCTTTTTTTCTTTCTGGTGCTTTGCGTTCTCTAGTAATAACAAGCTATAATTTTATTTCTTTTAGATAACTATACATAGCCGTAGCCTACCTATTGTAGTTATTTCCATCAAGGATAAAGAAAATTGGTTGTACATTTTTTCGTTGAATACCTGCCATCAAACTCTTAAAAAAATATAGATTTGAGAAGTTATGAGCATTGATATAAAATATAAATCTTAAAGATGGAAAGAGAAACCAAAAAATCGAAGTGCATAAGCAAAAAATAAAATTTAGAAAGGAGAATAAATCAATGATGAAAATAAGTAAATATTGATTATTCCAAAATGATTACCTTCGGAATGAATTATGAAATCACTCTTATACCATACAAAATGAGAAAATGATGAAAACTTTATTGTAATGACTTGTGTATTGGAATGAGGCTTAACGCTTATTTATACAGATGAAATATTATAAAATAAAAAATACAATCAATAGAAATAATGACTAAATCAATTCCTATAATAAACTAAATCAATATCTAATATTTTTTAAATTAATATCAAATCAATCTAGAACATTATTGAAATATTACTAAAATAATATCATCAATCTAAAATATTATCAGAATATTACTAGAATATAATTAACAGTAGTAAACAAAAAAAAAAATGGTTGCAATGATCATCCATGGTGGAATCCAACCTTAGGATCACTGAAAACAACCTTCATTTGGGCCTCCAAAAGGTTGGATGTAGTGAATCATAATTTAAAAAAAAAAAAAAAGACAAATCAATTAAAAAATAAAAAATAAACCAAAAAACACTTAAACTAACCAAAAAACAATTAATGCACCAATCATCCGTGGCAGAATCTAGCTTTAAGATCATCGAAAACAACTTCGATCTAGGTGATCCAAGCAAAAATCCTTTCTTTCTACCTGTCTCAATTTCTTCATTCTTCCTTCTCTTTTCTTTCTTTTCTCTTTTCACCCAATACTTACCCGTTTCTTATTTTATTTTTTAAAATAAAAGAAACAAAATGGTAGGTTTTTGACTTTCTTAACCCCTTTCTTTATTTTTCAATGTAAAGAACCAAAATTATGAGTTTTGCAAAACCATTTTTTAAGGGATAAAGAGAAAAATAAAAAAAAAATTATTATGGATAGATCCTAAAAACGAAAAACAATAGAAAGATAACAGAGATGATAGAAAAAGAAACGAAAAGAAAAACTAACAAATTGTTGATTTAATTGGTTAAGGCTCGTCCTTTTCGACGAATAGGTCTTGGCTTTGAATCCTGTCGATAGTCACTTGTTGGAGTTATCTCGAATGTACGACCTACAACCACCTATCTTAAGCTATTAGATACGGTACATTTTGCTCTGACCTAGGAAACTGACCAGCCTATTTATCCTTTTATATTTCTTACCAAAAAAAAATGAAAAGAAAAAGTTACAGCTTTTCTTCCTACCTATCTCGTCTGCATCGTCCCTCTAAATTTTTTTTCATCAATAGAGAAATTAAAATCATTTTATACAAAATTGAAAAAAAAAAAAAAGCTGTCTTCGTCACAAGCATATAATGATGTAAATTTCAAAAAAAAAAATGAATGTACATCAATAAAAATTAATAAATTATATTTATTAATAAATATAAAAAATGTATAATTGCAAAATTTTTGTTTTTATAATATTTTAGACAATAAATTTTGTAATGAATAATAATGCATATATTTCAAAATTAAAAAAATAAATTTTGTTGATATCAACATAATTTAATATCATTGTACATATATGTTTTTTACAATATAAATATATTTTATTTGTACGTATATATGATAATTATTGTAGTCGTCATGAGACATCATTGAACATTAGGATCATAAATATGAATTCTATTTCTTCTTTACTACTTTAACAAGTTGTCTTTTTTTATTTTATTAATTATTTTTTTACTTTGACACAAAATAACAACAATTTTTATTAAACTATTATTTTTTTAAAGTTTTCCACAAATAAAGTTTTACAAAAACAAAGAAGAATTACAAAATTGTTGTATGGATGGACAGATATTATATGGTAAATTTATAAATTTTATTAATTATATATAATATATTTTTTCTATACATATCATAATTTTATAACTAATTAAATATTAAAATAAAAAAGCAATTACATTTTCTTTTCTCAATTTTAAAATTAATATTTTCTATAATTGTTAAATAATTTCATTATAATATCCTAATTCGTAATTTTTTGAAGAAAAGAGATTAACATGACACATGGGGCCACTACCAATTAAATTAAAAAAGAAAATAAAAGAAGTGTTACGTTAGCAATTTTTTTTTAGAAATCTAAAATTTTAAATGTATTAATTTTATTTTAAAAAAAACCTAAATAAAGGTAAAATGCAAAAAAAAAAAAAAAGGAAGATACAATGGGATAAATTAAGGGGGCGTATGGGAGAAAACTAATAATGTTTTATTTTGTATTGACATGATAGCTAAAGAAAGAAAAAAAAAAAAAAAAGAAGCAAGATGAAATAAAAAAAAAAAAGGAAAATATAAGCATTTTTAAGAGAACGCATCACATGTTCATGGGAAAGTCAAAATGAGTAAGATAAATATTATGGGTGGATTTGTTGTAGATGCAGCAGAGTTCATCCGATGAACAAGGAAACAAAAATATATATATGAGAAAATATTTTATTAGTGTAATTTTATATTTTATTTTATTTTATTTTTGGATCAAAATTAAATTCATAATTCATTTAAATCAAAATAATATCTTTAAATTTAATAATTTTGATCCAAGACTTCAAAAAAAAAAGGCAAAAATTATATTCATATAAGTGGATGACTTCTATATCTATATATATATATATATAAATGACAAAGCTTATGGCCTCCAAGGAGCAGGGGGGGGCGGACTTGTAGGATAGAGAGGTGGAACCGCGGAAAAGATGGAATTCTTGTCAATGCCCTGGCCACCACTGCTCGTCAGAGAAGCAAGTGCAGCTATCAATCCGGCGTTACCAGCCATTGTTGGCTCAGTGTAGTTATAATTGGTTCGAACATCTCTGAAATTGTCAAAGCGATCAGGGCCGCCGACCATGGCTCCTGTAATGTTGTTAGGATTGGCATTTCGGATATCACGCCACTTCCATCCGCCTGTGCATGAGTACTTGATGTTGTTGTGGGGTATTGATGTGCCACGGTGATGAACATGTGTAGGGAACTTTTGACCGTATCCCACCACATAGCTCATTTTCATGGGGTTTTTACCCAAAATGTAGTCTACCTAAAGAAATAAAAGGACAATGTTCTGTTAAAGAATTAAAAGAAAATTAAGGACAATGTTCCCTCTTCAGCTTGTAGGGTAGATGCATGGTCAACTTGGTTAGCAGTTTCTTTCCCAGATCAATCAATCCTTACCATTATTTGTTTTATCTTATCATCGTTCAATCAAACGGTGCCCAGCTAATCTATATGTATATGTATATGTATATATATATATTCACATTAAGACAAGATGATATTATTTATTCCTTGTCTCATAGTTATGGCTTTGTTTTGTTTGCATACTTTTAATTCTTCTACAGTAATATTTTATTTTAAAAGTTCAAAGATTTTGCTTTTTACTTTTTTTTTATTATCTTTAACTATTAAAATTGTCCTTTTTTTGACAAATTAAAGATAATTCAAAAAAGAAAATCTATAACATATCAATAAAACTATTGTCAAATTAAAATCAAACACAATATATAAAATGAATGAAATAATAATAATAATAATAATAATAATAATAATAATAATAATAATAATGAACTTTAAGCATATGTGAAAGTTAACCCCAAGTTAAGAATCATTTCAATTCATCCAAATTCAAATTTGGTCCAATTTTATTTGATTAAAAAATATCAACAATTAAATTTTGAAATGATTCAAAATTGAATTAATTTGAATATAAATGATTTGCATCAAAATGATCCAAAATAATAATTCAAAAGGATTATAAATTAAATTTATTTGCCTCTTAAATTTAACAACTTAGACATAAAATATATCTAAATTTATAATCCGAACTCAAATAATCCAAATATCGAATTAAGAAAACGCTAACTTGAAATGATGTAACATTAAATTATTCATTTTGAAACCGGACTGAACTCATGACAAGTTTAACAATTTTCCACTTATTCACATTTAAAAAAGCACAAGGGCAGAGCAAGTAGTTACCTGGGAGGTTGCAAAATCCCGAAGAGACTCTGATCGGAAAAACTGAGAACCACAATTCCACCCCGGCACACCGGTCGCATTTAAATAATCAGCAAAGAGATTTGCTAAGAAAGCAGCATTAGCCACATACTGAAGAGGCTGGGGCTTTCCAGAGTTCAGTTGGATCATTCCTCCTGCAAGGTGCATGGCACATGAGAAACTTTAAGAATGCATAGCTGAAAGAATTATTTGTTGATGGTTTTTGAGGGACACAAGTTGACATATACCTCGAGTCCAGTTAAAGTAATGGAATTCTTTAAGATAAGAACACATGTTGAGAGCCGTGACGTTGTGATACATTTGCAACATGTCCTCGTAAGGGTAGCCTGGATTCAAAAATATCCTGTACCTTGTTAACAACAACATGGCTGCTGGTAATTTGTTATCCCAGCTGAGTACCCTGTTTGATGGAATATCGTAAAGTGCCTTGGAGTTCTTAGACAAGCCCGGGTTCGTTGCCAATGAAATATAGCTAACATTTCCGGTGGCATAGTACAACCAGGCAGAACCCCACATGTACTCATCGTAGTAGCCAGTGGAATTATAATAGGGTTCGATGTAAGGATTCCCTCGAGAGTAAGGTCTTCGTTTGCCTCCATCCCTGGCAAAGGCAAACACAGTTTGAGCACCTTTAATGAGCTTCCTGGAGTAATCATCATTGTCACGGAATACTATTGACGCTGCTGCTAAAGCTGCTGCCATTTCTCCGGCTAGGTCCGGCGCCGAAAATGCAATTTGGACAGGCCGTTTATAGTCCATGTCTTCTGGTCTCATCCAGCAGTAATGGTCATCTGGTGTTGTTGAACCATTCAGAGCTCCGCCAACCTAGAACCGCAGGAATTATATATGGATCATCGATCAGTTAATTAAACAAAAATTTGTCAACCTACTAGCTACTATGTGGACGTGTGAGCAGCAAGAGACCGTGGTAGAAAAAGAAAATCTGTACCTGGCAGTATATTTTATCGATTTTGGTGGCTGAGGAATTGAAGGTTAAGAGCAAATAATCTGTACCCCACTTGATGAGGTCTCGAATGTGATCGTATTCACCAATGGACTGGTATTTCTGGCTATATTCAATAAGACTCCAGCTAAGCATTGTCATGGAAAATGCCATGGGAAAATGGAACTTTATGTTGTCTCCAGCATCGTAATACCCTCCAACCAGTCCGCCCTTGAGGTCCGTCACTTCTTTGCCATCATCTAGCCCTGAATTTCCTCTCCAGTAAATGCCATTGTTCTTAGGCAATTTACCAGCTGCATGCATCAAACTAATGATTACAAATTACAATAATATTATCTTCTTTCAGATTTTAGAGCACAAAAGCTCAACTAATTAAAATGCATAATTATTCGGATGAAAAAAGTGTACAGTGTAAAACAAATTAAAGAAAAAGCATTTTAATTTTTTTTTTGTTTTTGTAAATGAAAATTCTGTCTCCTATATAACTATAAATAAATAAAAAAACTTAAATGAAGTTTTTTAAATGAAGTTTCTAAAACTTTTTTCAAAAATGATTCAATAAAAATTTTAATCTAAAATTTAAACTGAGAAGCTCTTATAAAATTTCAATTAGAAGATCAATAATATATGAAAAATATATTTGAAATATATTTTAAAATTCAAAATTGATTTGTAATTATTTAATGGTAAAAATTTATGAAAATTTTTAATAAAAATATCTATGAAAAAATATGTAAAAATTTTTTACATATTTGATTTATGTAATAAAATCTTTCAATTTATTATTTTAGATTTTAGATTTTAAGTTTTAATTTTTTATTTAATTATTTTAATAAAAAATTTTAAAATTAAATAATTTCACCTAACTTTTTTCTTAATAGAACAATCTCTAGGAGATTGTTTGCTTGGTATTTGTCCATCCTTCAATAAATGACAATTGGTTTTCTGTGATTGATTATGCTGATATAGTGAGATGGTGAATGGGTTATGTATTTGTTCAAGGATGCTTCTTGAGCCATCGAATGGGCTATGTTGGGCGGGTAAAGCCCATTAAAAAATTAACTCGGGCTAATGAGTTATGTCAGTCTAAAATTATTTTTTTATTTTTTAAATTATTTTTCAAATTAATATATAAAATTAATAGGTAAAACACATAATTCATAATTTATATTATTCGATAAATATTTATGTTTATAAGTAAATATTAAAAAAATTTATCAAAATAATATATGAAAATTAACAAATACTAAAATTACATCTTTAAATTAAAAAAAAAAAACAAATATAGATGTCACATTATTAGTTTATTTCTTATTTTCACCATATGGTGATTCATTTACATCATAATAATCACATTATCAAATTATAATCACATAATTAACCAGAAAAAATATAACTAAAACAAAAATAAAATGAAAAAAAAATCCTAAATAAAAATAAATTGAAAAATAAAATAAAAATTTAAGAAATTTGTGAATATGGACTTTTAAATATTTTTCAAAAAAATTGTATCCCAAAAAATAAGAAAAATTAAATTAAAAATATTGAAAAATTTATATTTGCTTGTTTTGTAATTAGACAAATTTTCAACCACCACAAACCAACATAAGTCACCATATAAAAAACCTTAAATTTAAGATTTTGAAAACTCTTTTCTTTCCTTTAAATATTAAAAATCTCAAAAACCTAAGAATTCTAGAACAAATGAGAAGAAATTAGCAAGATTTTTTAATTTTATTGGGCTTTTTTCGTGGCTTGATTTTTTAAAAAAAAATGAAAGAATGATTTGAAAAAAAAGAAAATTGGAAAGAGCTTTAAGGAATGAGAAAGCAAGAAAAGGATAGGCACGGGAACGGTGACAAAAGAGAAATTGAAGAGAGGAGGCAAGGGTTTTTTTTTTTTTTGGAGAGAACAAGGAGCAACAGTGGAGAGAGAAAATGAAGGGGCAAACATTAAAAAAAAAAAAAAAAAAAGAGGCGGGCTAGACTTGGATCTTGAAATTGGGTTAAAACTTAAAACCAATTGTACTTGAAATACTTAACCCACTATTTTTTTTTTTTACTTATTTAATTTTGTTCATGAATTAAATTTATAAAATTATTTTAGAAAATAAAGAACAGTCAAAATTATTAAATAATAATTTTTTTAAAATGTCAATAATAATAAAAATTATGGAAATAAAATTTTAATTCAATATCTGTTAAGTCCTGTAAAAATAAATATTTAAAAATAATATAAATATCAAATTATCAATTACTCTATCCAATACATTTAGGTTATGTAGCTGATGAATAATTACTTTCAATGTATTTGATTTTTTAATGAAAAATATATAACTATATTAATATTAGAATATATTAAGGCATACAAAAAATAAATTTATTCAATAATAAATCTATTTAAATAAAAAAATTCACTCTCACAACTACATGCGAATTAAAAAAGATTATTTAATTTTTACCCAAGACTTTTTATAACTGCAAATTTTGAGATTTTATTTCGTTGTGTGATCTAATTAGTTTTAAAATTATCTTAATTATAATTAAATTATATTTTAGTTAAGTTATATTATAATTCAATTACTTATTAAATGTTTTAAACCTATCTTTAATTCAATTATGTATTAAATTTAAAATGAATGTATTAAACTATCTTTAGTTAAAATAAATTAATTACCATTATTTAAAAAAAAGAAAAGTTTAGTGATAAAGAAATTGGTTAATTAAAAAAATGTAAAAGAAAGGAGAAAATAAGATATTTTTAGTATTTGAAGTAAAACTTTAACAAATATTAACTTGATTAATGAAATCTTAAAACTAGTTCAGTTTTCAAGAAAGATAAAGGAGTGTTTTCAAAATAATAGTGGTAATTCTTTTCAAGACAATTAATTTCCATAATTAATATACACAATTTAATACATAATTAAACTATAGTTTAACCTAATTAAAATTTCATTGGATAGTAATTAAATATGATATTAAAACTAATTCAATCTTTTAACCATATTTATAACTAATTAAATCTCACATCTTTGAACTTAAAAATAAGAAAACATTAAACGAAAGAAAATAGAAAAGAGACAATAAAAAGAAAGAGAAAAATAATAAAATATAGAAGAGTTAATATAATAAATGACTCTTGAATTATAGTAAAATATTAAATGTGATATCTAAATTTAAAAATTTTTTATGTGATAGTTGAGTTATAAATTTTTTAATTAATATAGTATTTAAATTATGAATCTGTTAATTAATGTGATATTTAGAGAGTTTTTGTCTATCGCATATTATATTTGGAACTAAACACGTTAGAGGTTAGTATTGTATTAATTAATTAATAGTTTAATAGTTTAAATGTCATATTAGAGATTTATAAAATTCATATATCACATTAAATATTTTAATATAGCTTAAAGGTCATATATGATATTAACCGAACATGGAAAGAACAAATAAATGATGAAGGAGTATTCTTGTATTTTGGTTTAAATATTTAATTTTTATTTAAATTATATTTTAACTAATTAAAATTTAATTTGATAGAAATTAAAAATAATTTTAAAACTAATTAAATCTTACAAATAAATAAAGTTAAAAATTTTTTAGTTAAAAATTGTTTAGAAAAGAGAAAAAAACAAAAATAAATAATTAACGAAATATATATTTTTGCCTTTTCATTTAAAATTAATAATTAATAATATTTATGTTTTGTTTTTTTTCATTTAAAATTAATAATTAATGAAAAAAATTCTAAATGCATGCATGTAACTATATGAAAAAAATTATTTAAATAAATGATTAAAAAATTAGTTTAATCATAATAATTTAAAAATGTAGGCCAAAAAATATAATTCATAAATGCATAAAGAAACAGTTATTATCAGATAAATGATGATATTCAAATTAATAAAAAAATTAGTAAAAAATATTAATAAATAATGTTCAATTAAAGTAATTAGAAACGTCTATTATAAATAAATGAAAATTAATAATGTATGAAGAAAATTAAACTAATTAATTTTTTGAATTCTTTTTGGAGCGAAAAGAATCAAACCTGTTTTTTTTTCTTTTAATTTTGATTGTTTATAAAAATTTCAACCATTTAGTTTATTGTCTTTTATAGTTCTATTTTTACCATATTCAATATTAAATTCTATTTATTAAAAACCAAACAAAAACCCAACGCGGAACATCCAACACATTAGGATGATCAAAACATTATTTTGAACCTTCTTTGTTAAATGGTGTGAGATTTGTAGGGATATTGACTGTGATCAAATGGCACAATCACCCATAGGAATAAGAGAGGGGCATAAAACAGGATTATATTCCAGCCGGCGAATTCAGTTATACATATTTCTTTTATTTGTTTTTGTTGATTAGCAAAACTGATGGACCCACACGGAGTTTTACTACCTAACTAATACAGAATCATATACGTGTGAACCGAACTCCATCAACAATGCCAAATCATAGACGACAACATCCAAGTTACATTATTATTAAAATTTAGCCAATATCTACATTAGTGAGATATTTAGAATTTTGGTTCATATTTGAAAGAGAAGTGGCGTGTAATTGGATTTGGAAGGGATAATTGGGTGTTATTCATTTTTTTAGTGGGCCAGCTTAGACTTTGTGTTGGAAAAAGTGGGGCATTATATCATGATTTCGGGAAATTTTGGGTCTTAAACTGATTAAATGGTATTAAGGGTTGGCCGAAAAGGAAAAAAGGTATTAAGGGAGAATTGTGGCCTAGAATATGTATAATTTATTATCTAGTTAACATAAGAAAATGATAATGGGTGAAAGTAACTGACAACAACAAACGATACAAATAAACTAAATATATATATGTGTGTGTGTGTGTGAAATTGAGGAAAAAATTTGCAGCAATAATTTAGGCTGGATTGTTGTTTGACATTCTACGTTGTTATACATCTTGGGAAATTAATGGGATAGTTCTAGGAAATTGGGTGTAGGAAGAAGAGAAAGACTTACATTTCTGGGCGTTGAAGAAAAGAAGTGCCTTGTGAAGAGCAAGGGTGTAATTATCGGGAAGGGGAGGGCGAGGCTTGTGCTTGGGCAATGACTTGGCGATGATGATGGGAACTCCGATCACAAGAAACGCCAAGAAAATTGAGATGAGGGTCCACTTGACGGCCTTGCGGCTACAAACGATGCAACCAAAGTCCACGTACTGGTTCTTCTTCTTGGTTTGCTGAGGCTCCAACAGCCAGCTCTGCTGGGTCTCATCCAGACACCGGTATTGCTGCTGAGAGTGGAGGGCTGCCCTGTCCCAGTCCGTGTTCTCTGTTGTTGATGCTTCTTCATTATTGTTTATCTCAAATGAACCACCCCAGTGATTCCTGGCTTGCATACTTGTCTCTTTGCTCTTTTCTCTACAAATATGTACAAGATTGATTGGTTTAGATATGTGTATATAGCTGGATCAATCAGTTTATGGGAAAAGAAACGTAGATCAATCAATTTGCAGGTTAGAAGTCATGGCACAAGAGAAAGAGAGAGAGAGAGAGAGATGAAGGGAATAGAATTCAGAGACAATGGAACAGGACTTTCTGAGGGAGAAATTCAATAAATAAACTTCCATTCATTACCTTTTTATTTTGTTAGAGAGAGAGAGAGAGAGAGGGAGAGTTGACTTAGTAGAAATTGATTTTTTTTTTCCGGATAGCAACCTTTTTGCTAACTCGTTTCTTTCTTTATTTTAGATTCATCACCAAATTCGATGTGTTTACATTATAATTTATTATAAACAAAGTTGAAATCTAGTGAGCTCTTGATGGTGCCCATTTATTTTTCTTCTCTTCCATTGGAATTTAAAAGAGAAAACATGTGGTGATGACATTAATCGGTGAAAACATTAATTGGTGGAGATAAATTGATAAGTGGGGCAAGTCTTAACCTAATGGCCTGAAATGATTTGCTTTGACGGTTGATTCTTTATCTAACACGGATTCTAGATGCTCTTTTTGTAAATTGTTTTAAATATTTAAAAATTTGTGAAAATTTTTAATGTAAAAATCTTAAATTTGGAATTTATAGTAAAAGGAGTTATATTTGGTATGTCTTGCTAATTAACTATTAAATAAATTTTTAGATTTTTATTAAGAGATGTATGAATTTATGAGAGTTAAAAAAGTCAAATTATGTAGAGGTTTTTATATTTTGTGAAAATTTAATATTTAGTCCAGTAATATAATTTATATAAATTTAATTTTCGTATTATTTTGATTTAATAATTTTAGTCCAATCATAAATTTTATCAAATTTTTGTCATTAAAATACTTATATGATCGTTGACTTGATGATATAACTATTAACTTATTGATATGGCAATTAAAATAAATGAAAATTATACAAATTATCTTTATATTCGCACAAAATTTTAAGTTTAAATTTAAAATTTAATCTCTCTAAAATAAAAAATATTTTGCATTTTTATAAATATTTTAGTTTTTTAAAATATTAAATTTATTTTCTTCAATATTTTAATTTTTTTAATTTCTATTTTTGAAAGTTTTTTTTTTTCAAAATTTAATATTTTTATTTAACCAAAATATTTAATTTTATTTTTTTAACTTTTTTGGATTTTTATAAAATTTTCTATACTTTTTAACTATTGTATTTTTTTAGAAAATATTTATAATGTTTTATAAAAAGATTTATAAATTCTAAAAAAAAAATTATATGTTTTTTTTTTTTATCTTTTCAAGTGAAGAATAAATCAAAATAAGAAAGTCTTCATATTTAGCTATTTCTTTAATTTGCCCAGATTCTTATGCTCTTTCATCTTAAATATATCAAAGAAAATAAATTTTAAAAACTCGTGTCTTTTTTATAGTTTGTTTATTTATTAATTATTTTCATTTAGATATTAAAAAAATATAAAAAATCGAAATAACATAAAAATATTTTTTAAAAATTGAAAATTTTATAAAACTTCTAAAAAGTTAAAAACAAAAAATTAAATATTTTGATTAAATAAAATGTTAAAATTTGAAAAATTAAAAAAAAATTTATTTAAAAAATAAAATATTGAAAAAAAGTACATTTAATATTTTGAAAAAAATTAGAAATTTTCTAAAAAAATTAAAAAATTGAAAGTTTCTAGAAAATTTCTCTATATTAAAAAATTTTAAAAATACAAAAACTTTGAAAAATAAAATTAAAATATTAAAAATAACAAAAAAGTAAAATTAATATTTTTAAAACACTAAAAATTTTCTAAAAAATTCAAAATACTTTTTATATTAAAGAGACTAAATTTCAAATTTCTTACAAATATAAAAATTAAATTTCAAATTTCATATAAATATAATAACAATTTACATAATTTAACAATTAATTTTATTTATCCAAGTTATTACGTCAGTAAATCAATGCTACATATCAATTCAATAGTCACATCATTGTTTTTAATAACAAAAAATTGACGAAATCAATGATTAGATTAACATTATCAAATTAAAATATTATAATGATTAAATTTGTATAAATTACAATATAAGATTAAATTTCAAATTTTCACAAAATAAGAAATCTCTAGCATAATTTAACTAACTAAAAATGATATGAAAGAAAATGTCAAATTAAAAGACGAAAGACATATATATAGGGGTAAGTCCACAGATAAAATACAAAAAAAAAAAATTGTCCACTAATAAATTATTAATATTAAATTTTAAATAATATTGATTGAAGCTCGAACCTTAAGGCTTTACTTGATAAGAAAAATATAAATGGATTAGAATAAAAAATTTGTTAATTTAATCATTAAAGTTCATAATAATTTTTTTACTTTATAACTTAATCATTAAATTAAAAAATTTTCATCATCACCCATTTTTCATCTTTTTTACCAAACAAAGTCTAAAGCAATGGTATCTATTTCTGTTTTTTTTTTTTTTTTTGCAAGCCTAGGGTTCAACCCAATGGGTGCATCCTACCTACCACCTTAAAAAGTTTGTCATTATAAAAACGCAATTTGAACAAGAATCCATGTGAATTATTATTTGAATTTAAGAATGTTCAAATGATTTTACAGTTGGTTTGTTGGAATGTTTTGTTTTTTCCAAAAAATGTTGTAAAGTGGTTTGAACAACTATATGTAAGCTGTCATGCTAATTTTTGTTGATTTTATTTTGATTAAAGTAATCAATGAGCATTTGATGTTAGCTGTCCGTTGAAAACACCAGATCAAACCTAGAGAAGGAAGGAAGCCAGGGCCACGCTAAAGTCAGCTGTTCTCCAATAATTTCTAATAAACGTAGCTTTTTTTTTTTTTAAGATATTTCATTTGTTGCGGTTGATTATTCACTTTCACCATTTTTTTTTTTTTTGACGTAACGTCTTCACGAATTTTTACTACCGTAAAAGTTCGGGAAGAGTTTACTATCATTAATCATCCATTTTGACGGAGGATAGCTTTAGTTGTAGCCAATGTAATCTCCACCCTTCATCTTGAATTTGCTAATTCACCAAAGTGGCTTATGAATTTAAAATCTCACAAGTACAGTTTTATTATTATTATTTTTATGGTAAAACAGTAAATCTTCATTACTCAGAAATAGCATCAACATTAAGTGTAGAGCCTGGTGGGTGTTCCCACACCAAAACCTGACCCACTGAATAACCTAGTCTAGCAATATTGTGAGCTAAATTGTTAGCAGCTCTTTTGGTACAAGTAAAAGAACAAAGTCTAAATTGTGCAGCTACTCTCGAGACCTCCAGAGTTTTGCATTAGCCATCCCAATTTGACTCCTTTCCCTTAAAAATCCCCTGGATCGCTAGCACCGCATCTGTTTCTGCCTCTACTCCTTCAAACCCTTTATCCCTAATTATACCAACTTCGAACAGGACTGTATGCATCATCATCATTTTAATATAAAATTTAAGCAATTCGTGATCTATGACGTCCCTGATAAAAGGAGACCACAAATAATTTCACAATGTAAATCACAAGTAACTTTAATAATATCATAGCGCAGCTACATTTGTCTCTACAAATACATGAAAATGCTAACGGGATTATATCCTTCAGTTAAAATTACGAGATTAATCTTTGTATTCATTCAAAAATAATAATTTAATGAATCAAAGCTTAATTTAATTAATTCATATAATTATTTTAAAAATATATAATAAATTTTAATTTTAATTTTAATTTTAAAATTTACAGTCACTTCCCTAGTCTTAAACCCGCTGTAAAAAAAAAAAAATTAATCTTTATATTTTTTAAGATATAAAATATCAGTCCAAAAACTACCAGATTTACAACATCACAGTTAAGTTGTTGACGTAATCATTTTTTCGCCTGTGGGCTGCTGACATTGCTTTCTCTGATTATATAAATTATTAGTTTTCTCTGATTATATAAATTATTAGATTTCTTTTGTTATACAAATTGAATTTTAACTTTGCATAGTTTTAATGTTTAAGGACTTAGAATAAGATAATTTTCATAATTTTTTAATTAGAAAAAAAATATGCCTTGATTCATAATAAATTCTATATAAATGTTTTATGAAATTTTATTTCTTTCTGTCGACTTCTTTTATCTTTGCACACATTTTTTATGAATAAAATATGATCAATTTATAGACAAAATGAATGAAGCAACTTTTTTATCCTTTTTAATGGTATTCAATTCATACATTCATCATCGTATGAATTATAAACAAAATTTTCTTTTGTTTTAATTATATTCATTAATTATTTCATAAAAAAAAAAAAAAAACTCACATTGTCTTTATTGATCAAAAGGATCTTTAACATATAATAATTATTAAATAATTAATATCTTTTAAACAAATAAAAGATATTTACTTAAATTAGAAAACAGTCATGTAGGTCACATAATATTTAACATTTTATCACTTGTCCTATGTGGAATTATTCAACTTTAAGGTTTAATAATAAACATAATGTGTAAATTATAGGCTAGGTTTTTTTAAAAAAATTAATTAAATCATAAATTATTATTAAGCAAAAACTAATAAAAATTATAGCAATTGTATGTCATTAGCTCAACATGGTCCCTTTCATGTATGATAATATTAGTTATATAATTAACATGATCTATAATGAGAAATATCATAATTTTCAACAATAATGTCTTTGTTAAAAACAAATTCTATTCATATTCATATAATTCAATCATGTATTTATTCTAACTTAATATAACATGATATATTATTATGTCAGAAACATTACTTAAAAGAGCTTAGAGTATCAAAGTCTAAATGAATAAAAATTTACCATAATGTCAATAATTGTTTTCAATAATACCCATTCTTTTGACATATTCATTAAATGTATTTGGTGACAAACTTTTTGTTAACGAATCCATAACCATAAGATTAGTGCTAATGTGTTCAATTGAGACTCTTTGTTTCTGAGCTTTTTCTTTAAAGGCAAAGTATTTAAATTTCATATGTTTAGCACTTTTCAAATACTTTTCATTTTTAGAAAAAAAAAATGCTATGGTATTATCATAATAAATTTTCAGCGGCTTGGCAATACTGTCGACAATTCCAAGTCCTGAAATAAAGTTTTGTAGCCATAAAACTATGAACGATGTCATTAAAGCATGCCACAAACTCAACTTTCATAGTAGATGCAATAATGACAAACTGGTTTGCACTTTTCCATGAGAATGCTCCACTAGCTAAAAGAAATAAATAGCCAAATATGAATTTTTTAGTATTCATGCACCCAACAAAATCTAAATCAAATATCCTATTACTTCAATATGATCAGACCTCTTATAAGTAAGCAAGTGACTTTTGTATCTTGCAAGTATCTCAATACTTTTTTTGCAACCCTCCAATAATTCAATCTTAGATTATTTTTTATACTTGCATTCTAATACTAAAACTAATGTCTAGTCTAATATAAGTTTAGACATACTGATTAGTGATTTTTGCAAGTATACAGGTTGTACCAAGTAATAAAGTGACAAAGTCAAGTTATCATCCCATAAAGATTGGTTTTGAATCACCTAGTCTAAGTACCTATTATCAACACACTTTTACTATAGTTAATTCTATTGAAAGTTGAAGAATTTTCTAAGCTAAGCATAAAAGTGAAAGCATGAGCAAAAAATTAAATGCATAAACCAAAAACTAACTAAAACATGAGCAAGAAAACATAACATGCAAGAACAAGTAAAACAGTAGCACAAAAGCATGTATTGAATTCAAACAATAGATGAATTGAAATATAAACTTAAGAACATATAATGTAAAGCATGAATACAAGAAAAATAGAGAATAAAATGCATGAACATAAAAGAACAAGTAACACTATAAGAAAATTGAAGATTAGTGGTAGTTTTGTAACGGTGTTTCACTTACAAACGCCACTAGCTTCCGTATTTTTATAAAACTTAAGGCGTTTATTATCAAAACGCCACTAAATATTCAAATAGATGCGTTTTTACTTATAAACACCACCCAAGACAAAAATTAGCGACGTTTATCAACTAAAACACCTTGAATAATCCTCTCTAAAAAATTGGAGTGAAAAAATTCCTTGAATAATCTCGTTAAAAAAATGAATAGAAGATTATTGAGGGTGTTTTCTGTAAGAAACGCCTTTAATGATTTCATTAAAAAATTATAGAGGATTATTAAAGGTGTTTTTAGTAAAAAAAAAAAACATTCAATAAATATTTTATTAAAATTTAAGGATCATATAGTTATTAACCATAAGGTCATAGGTTCGATCCCTCCTTTTAGCTTTTTTGGGGTTTTTGAAGGGATTATTTATAAGAGATTATTCTAAGCGTTTTCTAGGCAAAAATGCCTTCACTAATCCATTTAAAAAATTTGAAAAGAGAATATTGAAGGCATTTTCGATAGAAAAACGCCTTCAATAATCCATAGAAAAAATTTGAAATAGATTCTTGAAAGCATTTTTAGTCGAAAGCACCTTCAATATTCCAATTAATAAATTTTTATGAGGGATTATTTAAGGCAATTTTGAATTAAAAAAATACATTCAATAATCCATACAAAAAAGTTAAAACGGATTCTTGAAGGCGATTTTTACCTAAAACGCCTTTAATAATCCATATAATAAATTTTTATGAGAGATTATTGAATGCGATTTTGGTCAAAAATACCTTTAATAAAATTTTGTTATGGATTATTCAAGGCATTTTTTTTTGCTAAAAATGCATTCAGTAATCCTATAAAAAAAACTTTGGTTTAATTATATATGTAAAGTCAGTTGTAGGTTAATACCCAGAAAATACTTGAAGTCAGTTGTAGATTTATGCTCAGAAAATATTTGGTTTATATATGTGATACTACGAATTACATTTTGAAATTTACATTATAAACATTATTGTATTTCAATAAATTGATCACACATCTGAATTTAAAATTGATAATATTGTCATATTAATATACTTTTCTCAAATAATTGTACTCAATATATGTGTATTTGTATAAAATAAATATATACCAATAATATTAAACCAATACCCCAATCTACAAACTTAAATTATCCATTCAACATGGTATGTTAAAAACATTATAACAAATGATCCTCATATATTTACATTCACCCAACAATATCCAACCTTAAGGTTTATCGATAAATGATAATACATACCCACACCACTCTTTACGAAATTCATCAAGTTCCTCTACCGTGAAGTTTTCTTTACTCTCTCACTAAAAAAAAATCAGAAGTAAATGTTAATAAACAAAAACATAATTTAACTTTTTTTTTAAGATATAACGACTTTATGAAATTTATACTAACCTTGAATGGTGTGGTCATCAAATCATATAAAACTATCTTCTGTATAAAACAAAAGATATAATATCCACATTCAGTATATCATGGCTAACGACTTACCTGAAAATTAAATTTAGTGGGTTTAGGAAATATTTATCTACACAAACTCAGCATAAAAGAATAAATTTCACATTTATCAGTAATGACACCCGTTTTTTCTTTATCTTCTTATCAAATGCGATATTACCTTAAACTGAAAAGAAAAAAATTATATAAAACTATCGTCTGCATAAAATGAAGTACATAATATCCACATTCAGTATATCTGGGCTAACGAGATACTTGAAAATTAAATTTAGTAGGTTTAAAAAATATTTATCTATACAAACTCAGCATAAAAGAATAAATTTCACATTTATCAGCAATGACACCCATTTTTTCTTTGCCTTCTTATCAAATGAAGATATTACCTTAAATTGAAAAGAAAAAAAGTTACTTAATACATAAATAAAATTACTTATGAAGAAATATAAGATATATAATATAATAACATGTAATACCTTTTTATAAAAATTTTAATTTCAGGGATAGACATCGCCGTTGGTTGAGCTGAATTAAATAAGTATGACGTTAAAGAATTGGTATCAATCACAATAAGCTACCAATGATGACTGTAAAATAATAAGAATAATATACTCAGATTAGGCATCATATCAAATTCAGGTAAGGTTGAAATAATTATTTATATGAATATAACTTACTGTGCATTATACGGGAACAAATAATAATCAATCAATTTTTTCATGAATTCAATCACATGATTAGCAGAAAAAATGATTGTGTCACTTTGTTCACTAATAAAGTTGGGGTCAATGAATCTAAATCTGTGGATAGTTTGTCTCACATTGACCTCTCTATATAGAAAGCTACATAATAACAACCAACAATATTAGTTAGTAATACACCATAATATAGATTAATACATATTAAGTTTACATATTTGTATTTATAAGCTAACCACATATAAGCAACAATATCAACAGCTGATATTTCATCTAGTTCACAAAATTCTTTAACCTCATCCACACCGATATAAGAAAATGATGGCTTATCAAATAACCCTTCCTCAGACTCAATGGTTATGCAGTTTCTTCTGGATAAATGATTGAGTGAATAATTAGATAACTCATCCATGGTAGCCTGAGCAAGGGTCATACTCTGAGTCCCAACATTCTACTATAACATATAATGAAATATAAGAACTAAATCAATAAATATAATAAACAAGTTAGTATTAAACTTATAAATAAAATTATACTTCATGGCTCGTAACGAAGGTTAGGTTCCCTGCTTGACTTGCAATGGAAACTTATCCTAGGTGGATGATGCTATTCAACTAACTTATAGGCATGCTATGCTACATTACTGCCAACATAACCTCCAAAGCAGCGAGTTTTTATTGTTGCTCATTGAGGCATTGCTCCTAGTCATCAATTCATTGCTGTTGTTACTTAATGATTGCTTTATATTATGTATCTGTCATTCGAGGGGTTTTGGGTTATTTACTAAAAAACTTTGATGGCAACATAAATTTACCAACTCTACAAACTTGACTAAACCTTTCTTTATCTTCTAATGCTAAAGACAATGGATCTTTACCATACTAGGTTGCCAGTTCATTAGATTTAACTTTAGCAGCATAATCATCCTAAAAAATAATAATAAGATGGGCTATAACAATAAATCTATATAAGCTAGTATAGAGTCATGCATACAACTACAATGCCAATCATACATGATATTAAACAAGCAGTTATACGTATAATCTTTTTAGTCAATTTTTTGATTGCTTCATCTGTAAAAAATCTATCTTTCTGCAGATGTCTTTGTTTCCAAACATCCTATCTAGAAACTTCAGTGCCATAGCGCACTGATTCCTAATAAATTACCACAATATAAGAATCAGAATAAATGAAATGAATGTTCATAAATATTCATTTATGAGTATAAAACAAGTGGGTAAATACTTACAAGCTGATACTTTACATTTGTATATCCCTTTCTCGTTGTCCAATGGTGATATATTTGTTTGGCCAAAATGTTCCTTTGGTTTTCTTTGATTTTTTTTTATTTTCTACAAAAAAAAGAAATTACATCAATCACATATGAAAATATCAAAAATATTGTATAAAATCTTATAAATAATTTTTTTAGTAATGGGTTTACGTACTGAGAAATCTTTTAATAGTTGATTTTAAACAAAATTTTTTTAATCTTTAACACTTATAACATCTGCATATGATGTAGGTGGAATAGCCAATACATCATCTTGATCAGCGAGCGATAAAATATATTGGGTTATCAATCTGTTTTTAAAGTCTCTAAATGCTTTCTCAGTATATTGCAACACAAGCTTTTTACAATCAATTGGGACGTCAAACTGTTCCTAAATAATTTAACACAATTAGTATGTACACATTGAATTTCAATGAAATGATCATTTAACAAATTTTATGAAATAGTTGAATAAGCATACCACAACTGACTACCATATACCATCATTTAAATCATCAGGAACTCATTGCCAATTGGAGTACGTAATTGAAATGCTACTACGAATGACGACACCAATATGAGTAGCCAACTTGGCAGCTTCATCAAACATAGGCTGCCTACTTTGATTGAAGTCTACATGAATTTTTGTGTCAATCACTTTAATTTGTTTATTTTGTCTCCTTTCTTTTCTTTTTTAGCCTACAGATGTGTTTTGTGCATATTTAGTAGAAGGAGAATTATGTTATTCGGAGTCCATAATACATGGGATTTTGATCATAATTATACGAAATACACCAAATGACTGTTTAAATTTAACATTGTACGTAATAAAATATAATTAATATCCTACTATGTATAAAATCACCATTCAGCAAAACAATCAGCAATGTGTTCAGAAACACCATTCAGTAAACCATTTAGCAAATCATTCAGCAAACCAATATCAAATAATACCATTTAGTATAACAATATCATATAATACCATTCAGCAAACTATAATATTTAAACAAAACTACACATAAACACCATACATGCAATGAAAAGTGCTTGGACGACTAAGGTTACAGTGAAATTAATAAAAATATTTATGCATATGTAAATAGTAAGAAATCGAAAAAAATACCTTTATCGAATAATTTAAATAATACAATAAACAAAAAATAAGGATATACTGGTAAACAGAAAGGTGCGTGACGTTGAGTTGTTAAAGGTCAGTGGTGATGATAAAAATAAAGAAATGCCTAGTCAAACTAAAAATGTTTATGGGATTTGGTTTAGTTGATTAATACAGCTTTTAATTGTTCTCTGTACTAGCAGTTTGTGATTCTAAAGTTTAAGACAGGAGAATGAATATAAAAATTATAAGTAAAGGTATTTTTTTAGCAAAAATGGCTTTAATAAACCCCTTAAAATTTGACTACGAGCTTATTGAAGATATTTTTCGAAAAGACGCCTTTAATAAACCTAAAAATTTTTAAAAAGAAATTATTAAAGGTATTTTTTTTTTAGAAAACACCTTCAATAATTCTGCATAAAAATTATTGAAGGCGTATGATGTAAAAAATACCTTCACTAAATTCTTTTAAAAAAATTGAAATGAATTATTAAAAGCATTTTTAGTAGAAAATTACTTTCAATGATATTCCTTTAATAAAAATAGAAAAATTATTGAAGGCGTATTATGCAAAAAAATGCCTTCAATAAATTTCTTCAAACAATTTGAGAGAATTAGTAAAGGTATTTATAGCCAAAAATGCCTTCAATAATCCCATTAAAATTTTACTATGAGATAATTGAAAGCATTTTTTGTACTAAAAGACGCATTTAATAATCTCAAAAAAATTTTAAAAAAAATTTATTAAAGTTATTTTTTTAAGAAAATGCCTTCAATAATCCAACCCATTTTTTCAATACCTTATTTATTAGAGGCATTTTATGCCAAAAATACATTTAATAATCCTGCAAAAAACATTACGAGGATTATTAAGGGTGTTTTATAAAAAATGCCTCCGATAATTTCCTTTAAAAATTTTGAAGATGAGATTATTGAAGGCATTTTTAGTTAAAAATGCCTTAAAAATTCTCCTCATTAAAATTTAAATGGATTATTGAATGTGTATTATGCAAAAAAATACCTTTAATAAATTCCTTTAAAAAATTAAAGTGAATTATTAAAGACATTTTTGGTAGAAAATTACTTTCACTGATATTTCTCAGATAAAAATGAAGGAGATTATTGAAGATATATTATAACAAAAATGCCTTCAATAATATCTTTAAAATTTTACTACGAGATTATTAAAGACATTTTTTACTAAAAGATGCCTTTAATAATCTCAAATAATTTTTAAAAGGCATTTATTGAAAGTGTTTTTTTTTTTAGAAAATGTCTTCAATAATTCAATCTATTTTTTCAATACTTTGTTTATTAGAGACATTTTATGCCCAAAATATCTTCAATAATTCTGTCCACAAACATTATAAGGATTATTAAAGGCGTATTATAAAAAATACCTCCAATAATTTCAAAAATAAGATTATTGAAGGTATTTTTAGTTAGAAATACCTTAAAAAAATCATCTCATTAAAATTTAAAGGAATAATTGAAGGTGTATTATGCAAAAAATGCATTCAATAAATAAGCTATTAAAAATTTAAGGTAATTAATGAAGGTGTTTATAGTAAAAAATGCCTATAATAATCTCATGGTCAAAATTTATGATGAGTGTTAAAGGCATTTTTGATAGAAAATATCCTTTAGTGATAAAAAATAAGTGATGGTATTTTTCAACCAAAACACCTTCAATAATAGATTATTAAAGGCATTTTTAATAAAAGACACTTTTAATAATCCCAAAAAAATTTTAATAAAGAATTATTAAAGGTATTTTTCTTAGAAATGCCTTCAATAATTCGATCTAAAAATATTACGAGGATTATTGAAGGCGTTTGTTTGTTGAAAACGCCTCTATTTATCATATGTATGCACGTGTGCCTTACAAACTCCAATAAAATTATCCTTAAACTTAGTGTATCCAATTACCAACTTCAAGCTTTATTTTCATTAATCTACTATTTCTCTTTCTAGACCAACTACAATTTACTTTTCCTTTTCTTCAACTTTTAGTATTTGAGCTTTGTTTTTTAGAACTCTCTTTCGACTATTCCTTAGTTATTTACTTTAGCTTTTACTTCATTCTACTATTCTTTCAGCTTTTGCAATTTGCGATATTCTTTTTCATTTAAAAATTTTCTCCAGAACCCACCTTCCTCAAATACCCATTTGAAACCCATCATCCACTTCCCTTTCCCTTTCATTTTCTTTTTTTTCTGGGTTTCCTCTGAACCAATTTTATCTTATTTCAACCATAGCTGTAAATACTCTAGGGTAATGTTTAGGTTTGTAGCAGAGTTTTAAATGCTTTATATCAGGTAGCTGAGAAATTACATCACAATAAGGAGTTTTGGTTTTCTGTAAATACTGGTATTATTATTATTTTTTGTTTAAAACGTGTAAACTTAAGTATTTTACACGTTTGTTTTCATATAAATTATTTATATAAATTTGGTCTGATAATGTAGCAAGTACTAAATAGATAAGAGTTAGATGCAAAAGTCAAGAGTACAGAGATTGAGTGAAAAATTCTTTTAATTTTGCATTTGAGAATACAATTAAAGATAATATGATATCATGCCCATATGTGAAGTGTACTAATATCAATTGACAAATGTGTAAAGTTATTTTTGAATATTTACTTTGTATTGAATTTATCTCCGGATATGTTAACTGATATTTTCATAAAAAGTCTGTACTGTCAAAGTCTTCTACTAGAGTCTTTCAACTTCAAAGGCTCTCCAACACCAACATGATCCTTTTATAGCAGATGACATTGACGGCATATTACGAGATGCTTTTAATATTTATAACCAATATTTTCATAATTTGTCTCCTTAAAATAATGGATTTAATTAGTCCAATGTTGAAATGAATGAATTTGGTGAATATTGGATAGGTGTAGATTACCAACAACCTAGAAGAGAAATATCAAAGTTTTACAGATTGCTTAAAGATATAAATAAAGAACTTTATGAGGGATTGAAGCATTCAAGGTTATCTTTCTATGTTTATCTTTTTTACTTAAAATGCTTATGTAGATGGACAAAAAACTCTCTGACTTTATTATTAGAGTTTATGAAAGAAATATTTTTTTTTGCAAAAATCTTTGAATCTTGTAAGGAATCAAAGAAGATGATCAAGGATTTGGATCTTGGATAGAAGAAAATTCATAGTTGTCCCAATGATTGCATGTTGTATTAGAGTAATAAAAAAAATCAAGAATCTTGTCATTTGTGTGATTTTTCTCGTTGGATGGTTAAAAACCTCAATGAAAGGTTGAATGAGGATGGTGATATGAGGTCTATGTCAAAAAGAAGCTTGTTAAGGTTTTACGTTATTTTTCATTAATATAAGATTTCAACGACTCTTCATGTCTTCCAAAATTACAGATTTAATGAGGTGGCATCATGAGAAGCAGATGAATGATGGATCATTAAGGCATTCTATAGATTTTTTGGCATAAAAATCATTTTATTTTAGGTTTTCAAACTTTGTATCTAATTTTTAAAATGTTATGCTTGGACTAGCATCTAATGGATTTAACCCATTTAAAATGATGAGTTCTTTTTATAGTACTTGACTAGTTATATTGATTTCGTATAATTTATCATCATGGATTGCCATGAAACAACAGTCATGTATCTTGTCTATGATAATTCTCGAGAAAAAAAGTTTGAAAAATGATATAGATATCTAATTATAACCTCTTATTAAAGAGTTAAAGCAATTATGAGAAAGAGTTGAAACCTATGATGCATCAAAAAAAGAGAACTTCAATATATGTGTTGCTTTATTATAGACTATCAATGATTTTCTTGCTTATACGAATTTATCTGGTTAAAGTATAAAAGATTGTTATGCATGTTCATGTTGTGCTATGCAGACATGTTCGAAGTAGTTACCTAATAGTAAGAAGTTCTATTATATGGCACATCGTCAATGGTTAGATGATAATTATCAATTTAGATTCTTAAAATATCTCTTTGATGGAACTAAAGAGTTAAAAAAATTACTTTTACTAATTAGTGGGTCTAATATCTTGTCAAAGTTAAAAGATATCAATTTCACTTATGAAAAAATGACTCTATCAAGAAAAAGAGTGAGGGACATCTTTGAAGGTGTCTGGTCTCATATTACTGATACTGATACTCAAGTTAGTGATACCGATACTCAAGTTAGTGATCTTGATGTTCAAAGTGATAAGGAAGACGATGAAGAAAATGACCCCAATGAGTCTAAGTTATGAAAAAAAAGTATTTTTTTTCTTAGTTGTCTTATTGAAAATATAATTTATTATGTCATAACCTTGATTTGATGCACATAGAGAAGAATGTTTATGAAAATTTTATTAGGATAATTTTCAATGTGAATAAAAGATCAAACGATAACTTAAAGAGTCAGCTTGACCTAGTTGATATGGGGATTCACCATAACCTTCATCCGAAATTGCTTCCTAATGGCAAATATCGATTGTCTCTTGCTTGTTTTAGGATTTTTCAAGTTGAAAAAGATGTGTTTTGCAAGGTTTTGAAAAATGTCAAAGTTTCATATGATTGTGCATCAAATATATCAAGATGTGTGAATCTAAAGGAATAAAAACTTTCTTCATTGAAGTCACATGATTATCATATTTTGATATAAGACTTACTTTTCATTGCTTTACGTTAATCAATGTTAAAGCAAGTCACTTTTATGGTAATTGAATTGAGTAACATATTTAAAGCTCTATGTAAAAATATCTAAATGTAGAGGAGGTTGATAAACTTGAAGATCGAGTCGCGATTACTTTATGCCATTTAGAGAAGATTTTTCCTTCAAACTTCTTCACTATTATAATGTATTTGGTTATCCACCTTTCATATAAAGTAAAAGTCGATGGGTCGATTTATTATCGTTGGATGTATCCTATCAAAATTTATTATTTGTTAATAGCTTAATTAGGTTGTTATTGTTGATCATACCATTCTAGTTAAAAAGATATATGACTAATATTTTATGTGATAGGTTTTTAGAGAAGTTAAAGTCTTATTGTCGTAACAAATGCTATTTGAAAGGTTTTATTGCTAAAGATATTTAGCAGAAGAGTGTATGACATTTGGTTCTCATTATTTAGAAGATGTTAAAATGAGATTTAATAAACCATCGAGAAATGTTGGTATGCAGCATACTAACTTTGCCTATAGTTATCTTTTTGAAAGTTTTAGACAACCAATAGGTAAAGCTAAAATGGTAGAGTTAGTTGATAAATCTTAGGTACAAGCATATCGATATGTTCTTTTTCATCATGACTCAATTGAATTGTTTCGTATGTAAGTTTTTTTGCAAGAAAATAATTCATTCCATTAAGCATAATTTGTTGTATTTTTTGTTATTGTTAATACTTTATCATGATGCTTTGTAGTAAATATAGAAATAATTTGAGAGCTCATGTACATTATCGATGATCAAATCCTCAAGAGCTTGATAAGTTGTTCACCGAAGAATTTTTTGAATGGTTAGGAGCAACTATAAGTAATGCATACTTTTCATTATGAGAAACTACATAAAATGCTTACAGCATAACTAACATTAATAACATATATATTTATTTATTTCACCTTTATTGGTTTAGAGTGGAAGGCTTGTTAGTGAATAGGTGAAGTGTCTTTCACAAGGTCTGAACAAGATTGTAAAATGATACAAAGGTTTTATCATCAATGGATTTAGATTTCACACTAAATCCCATGAGAGATTTAGAAGTACATAAAATTTAGGAGTTGTTATTACTTTATCAACTACTGGCTATGCTAGTTCTAGGGATACAAATCCTTTAGAAGAAAATGTTGACTATTATAGCATGATTAATGACATCATTGAGTTGGATTATTATAGCAAGTGGAAAGTTGTCTTATCTTGGTGTGATTGGATTGATATGAATAGTATGGAGGATATTAAAAAAGATCAATTTAGATTTACATTTGTGAATTTTTCTCGATTAATTCACACTGGATAATAGCTCATCGATAAACCTTATATTTTTTCATCTCAAGTTAAATAAGTTTTTTATTTTGAAGACCCCAAAGAATTGGGTTGGTTTGTTGTTCTTTGAAACACACCTAGGGACTTATTTAATATGGAGTTAGATACCAAAGATGATGTTGAACATGAAACTGAATGTTATCCTTTTGCTGAACAAAACTTGTATGAAAATATCTCCAGTACCTCTGCTCAATGGGTCTATAAATATGTTAGTGAAGACATTTACGAACCATGATAGATCATCTATATTTTGTAATTTGAGTGTTTAAGACATAATGTACTAAATGCTTGTATGTAATTAATGTCACATTCACTATTGTATATTTATTGTATTATAAATCATACATTATCTTTTGATTTAATTAAATTGATATGTTCTTTATATATCATAGGCTATTATTTCTTAACTTCTCAATGTCCTTATATATGTTCTAAACTAATATCTTTTATATATTCACTTTAATAATGTAGGTAAGCTACAATACGGAGAAGTAGATTGAAAGGAATACATAGCAGAAATATTAGTTCAAAATCGTTTGTGACACCTGTTGATATTGGCTATGAACTGAATCCTTTGGAGGGGAATAAACATACTGTCGGTTCTAACCCAGTCACTTCTAACCCTTTAACTATTATTAGATCTAGCAATACGGGAGGTTTAGGTTTATATAGTATCCCGTCAATTGATTCTGCTTTAAATTTGAATGTATACCCCATATTTAGAATTCGATTATAATGATTAAACTATTAGCATTTTACAAATTAATTTTTTATTTTTTACTGTTGATAACAATGGTCAATGAAGAACCAGAGGCCAGACAACTTTGAAGAAATTATTTGCACTACCTTTGAACGAGTGTATTGTAGTGTCTGCAAACTCATATAGGCAACTAATTGGTGAAGAGGCTCAACTGTTGACTGGATTTCTAGGCATGCTTGCCCGTAATGGAATAAAATTACCTATTCATTATGAAACATGGCATAAAATTTCAGCAAAAGTTAAGGCCAATGCTTTAAACCTTAGTGAGGTATTAGTATAATTAATTACATATAAAAATATAATTATTTTACATTTCATTTACTTATTCAAACTTTTCTTATTGTATTATTACGATAAATATTTATACTTGAAATACCAACTTCATTTATGCTTAAGTCATTAGGAAAGAAATGGAAAGACTATAAGCATAATTTTAAGAATAAGTATTTCGAACGAAATACTACTGTAGAGGCCACAATGAAAAATCTACCCCATAATGTAATTAGGTGGTAATATGAACAATTAGTTAAATTTTAGTTCTCAAGAAAATGAGAGGTACTAATTTATAACTTTTATATTAGAATGAAATAATAAACGTGTTTTATGCTTTAAGTTAGTAATATTTGTATTTCTACCATATACGTAATTATTTTTATAATAAAAAAGAGAATAGATTGGGATTGGTAGCAAAAAGCAATAGAAATATGACTACACAAGTGGATCAAAAATTTTTGCAAGAAAGCAAAAAGAAATAGTAAGTTTATGATTTTAAACTTATTATAATTGAATGAACTTTTTATGCTGTTAAAAGATAAAAATGCAAATTAACAGTTATTATTCTGTTTTAATAGTTTTGATAGTTTCAATACATGATATTAAACTTATCTAAAGTATTGAACTTAGTTGCCATAGTTGATATGTATAAAAAAGTTATTGTTTACGTCTATTTAGGACTTTTTATGTTGTTAATAGGTAAAAATACAAAATTGTTGTTATTGTTCTATTTTAACAATTTGGATAGCTTCAATATATGATATTAAACTTATTCGAATGATTGAACTTGATTTCTACGGTTGATATGTCTGAAAAAGTTTTCGTTTACATCTATTTGGGATTATTTTTGCCTTTTAAAGGTAAAAATACAAATTAAACTTTTAGATGGCTTTTAACAGTTTGGATGGCTTCAATCCATGATATTAAATTTGTCCAAATAATTGAATTTGGTTTCCATGATCTATATGTGTGAAAGGCCAAAATGCTTTAATTATTTACGTCTATTTAAGACTATTGTGTTATTAAAGGGCCAAAATATAATTTTACGGTTATATTTCTATTTTAACAATTTAGATAGATTAAATACATGATATTAAACTTATTCAAAATTTTGAACTTGATTGACAGGCTTGATATACATGAATAAGTTGTAGTTGATATGTATTTAACAATAACATATATTTTTGTATAGGAGATTGAGATGGGTGGTAAAATTAGATGTGTAAAACTTTTTTGCTTAGCACACATAAAAAAAAATGGATCATACCTGAATGTCGAAACACAACAAATTATGGTAATTTGTACCATCTATTTTAATAGAAAGTAAATATTTACTCTTTTTAACATATTATGAATTAATTATTAAACTTAATAGTTTATATGATTAATTTACAGGAGAAAGCGAAAGAGAAAATGACTGCTGAGATTAAAGTAGCATTTGATAGTTCTATCAACATACAAGAATTGAAATTTTGGATTTTCATAGAAAATTATTGGAAAAAAAAGGCATAGACGAGTCTGAAGCCTTGGATTGGGTCCAACATCATCTACCTATTATAGATGTAGCTCTAAAAAATTTACATTCTTAGCAAGTCAGTCTTTGAGAGATATTTTTATATTGAGAGAGGAGTAACAAACTATGCAATAATGTTTCCAACAAATGGAAGCAAAAAGAGAACAAGAGCATGCCAAAATTGAAGAAGAACATGTTAGAATGAAGCAAAAGTGTGTAAAATTTTAACAGTTGCATGATCAATTCGATCATCTTATGAATTTTATGCAACAATAATTTTCAGGAACTAATCTCGGTGGTCCACCAACTCAGGTATTATATTTAGCAAATATTTATATTTTTTAATATAAAAAAGCTTATTATTAAGTGTTAAAACTTATATGATATTATTCAGTAGGTTTTTGAGCACGCCAATGATTAAGGTGAAAAAATTTCTTCGTTAAATGATAGTCTTTCAAATCTATGCAGTTATTAATTTCATATATTTTAAATTTTTTGGTTAATGTATTAAAAAAATATGAATGTTATTATACTAATTATTAAACTTTGTGTTAATTACATTCCTATTTAAACATGAATTAAGTATTTATTAATTTCAGTTTTTGAATTTTAGTTCGTTTTTATTTTTTTTAACATTTCTTGTTAATGAAAATAATAAATATTAAAAAGAATTTTTTTTTAAAAAAAGTAAATTTCTTAATTTAACAACGTTTGATTCAAGAATGTCGCTACATTTTAAATTTAGTGGCGTTTGTACCATAAAATGTCACTGAAAGTAGTGGCATTCTTATAAAAAAAATGCCACTTAATTAGCGATGTTTTTTTATACAAATTAGTGGCATTTGTCCTGACAAATGTCGCTAATTTAGCGGCCTCTTATCATGTAAATGTCCATTATATTAGATGCATTTTTTATACAAACATCACTAAATTAGCAGCGTTTTTCATATATAAATACCGCTAAAATAGCGACGTTTTATAAAAAAAATATCACTATTTTCCCTAACTCGTGTATCGTCGATACTCTTAATGGTATTTTTTGCTAATACCACAAGTCTTTTAGTGGCGTTTATAAATGCCGTTAAACGTTGAAAAAAAATGTCACTAAAAACTTAAGCACCTGTAGTGTAAGAACCAAAATTAGCAACTAATGCACCAAAATGTAAATATAATTTGAAAAGTAAATGGATCTAATCTAATGCAAGTGTTTAAATGCAAATGAACTTTTAAAATGGTAGATTAGCATGAATTTAAATACAAGAAATTGAAAATGCTTGAAAGTAAACGCAAGAAAATGTAAAGTGCATGAAACCATAACTAGATCTATGCGTTGAAATTTAAATTTTCTTGAACTTAAAACATAGTCTACATTTCTTAAAATTAAATGAACTTGAACTAAGCAAAGGAAACTTAAATCAACATGAACTGTAAATACAAGTAAAGAAATCAACTAAATCAATGCATTAACAAGCTCAATAATCTTTAATAAAAAAAAGTGCTGCAAATGGCAATCGAAAGTAAATTAAGCCAAACCACAAGTAAAAACATCAATTTAAGTTCAAGGAATTGAAAGTAAACAAATAAACAAGTAAATGAACAAGATCAAATCAATGAGAGAATGGACTAATCACCTAGTTTAGAGAAAAGACTCCACAAGTGTTGTCACCACTTGTTGCTACCTTTGCTACCAGCTTCCCAGCTAAAACTTCCAAGATTTAAAAAAAAAATACATATTGAATTTAAAATTAAAAATTTTTAGAATTAAAGTGCAATGAATTGAGACTTTGCAAAACCGTTGAATTTAGTATTTAATTTAATAGATATAGATATTGATTCTTATATCAAAAGGTCTTTACCTATTTTATTTCTTGTTTGTTTATCTTCTTTCGTCCCTATTGGAAGCCTATATTTATTTGATCCAATCAAAAAATATTTTATTGTTTTTGTATTTGCAATTAAATATAGATGTTTCATAACATATATATGCCTCCTTATTCTTAATTTTCTTAGACAATTTACTCGAATGGTCGATTTTCTTTTTTTGTCTTGGCTTCCGCCTTTATGAATGAAAACAAAAGAAATAACTCTTTCATTATGATCTAGATTTCTTTTATATGGGTGTATCTTTTCTTTTTTCTTTAATTTCATTTTTGTTCTTATCCTTTTATTAGACTATCCTATATAACCATAATAAGATGACTAATGAAATAAAAATGAAAATTAAATTTATTCATTATTAATTATTTATTTTCTAGTATAATAGCATAATAGCTAGAATTAATTAATCCATTCATTTGTATTTCAACTTTGAAGATACTTCAAATTAATTAGTCTAAAAAACAAAGTTTCATTTTAATTATTTAGACTTATAACGTATCATTTATACAATGATAATATATAAATATATATAATGCATAAAAAGATTTTCACTCTAATTATCTAAGTATTAGATTCTATTTAGAATTCTAAACTAAATATAAATAAATTAAATTTATATTAAATCTATCTATCTATATTAAAATTAAATATATCTATTAAATTATATCTATATAAAAATAAAAAATTATAAATATATAATTTAAATGTAAAATATACTAAAAATATATTAAAAATTCTAAAAATATTAAAAATATATAGTAATATTATACTTGGTATACTAATATTATACTAACATATATATATATATATATATACATATATACATATAGCTAATACTAAATAGAATAGACTAATAGAATCAAGATAACATATAATAGAATAAATAGAAATTAAAATAAAATATATAATATAGAGATAAATAATAAATAACTATAAATATTTTTATAATTTATTTTTATAATTATAATAATATTATTATAATTTAATATTATTAAATTGTAATATGATTAAATTAAAATATCATTTTTAATATGATTAAAATATAATTAAATATAATTAAATAATTAAAATAAAATAATTTCTTTTTTTTAATAGATAACATAGAATTATATTATTCTATTCTTAATTTTTATATTCTATCAATATTAGATTGAATCTAGAATTATTATATTAAATATGTTATATTAAATATGGCATTTAAAATTAGAAATTCTAGTTTTTTTTCTAAATTCTATTCTATAATTCATATTAATAATTCATAGTAATTATGAATAACTAATAGATAGTTAATCGATAACATCGTAGTAGTTTGCTGAATTCTTATGGATACAAAATTTCTATTATTTAAGCCTGTTTAGCTCAGAGGTTAAAGCATTGCATTCGTAATACGATGCTCTAACCTTTGATTCCGATAGTTGGCTTTCTCTATTTGTTTGCTTTTTTACTTTTTTACATGATTCATAATTTTTTTTTTGAAATTAAAGAACATTGGAAATAGCTTTTTCCTTTTTTCTTTCCAAAGGTAAACAATTGTTTATTATGTTGTAGAAAATCATAGAGATTTGAGTTGAAAATCGAAAGCAGTGTAGGAATTGAAATAACCAAACAACTAAGAAAGTAAAGAAAAAACATGTAAATGTGCAAGGAAACTTAAAGAAAATTAAATTTCATTGCAAGAAAGTTAAGTGCAAGAAATTTTAATATAAAAAAAGTAAATTGTGCAAGAAAATTTAAAGGATTTTCTCCCAAATAACCCACTAAAAGAATAAGAAGGAAATTGCTAAAGAGAAAATGAATAAGAAATGTAAATTTCAAGAAATGTTAAAAAAAAAAAAAACCCCTCTCCTTAGCCGGTTACTAGACCTATTTATGGCCAAGGTTGATGTGTTTTAACCAATCAAATTATAGGAAAAAGCTAGCTAGGATGCTGCATAAGCTAGATATTTTCATGTCATCAAAGCTTGCTTCATAAGCTTTCTAATTTGCCTTTTTTCACTTCACTTCTCTTCAAGTTTTCCTTCTTTGATCTCATAATTTTCAAAAGTTAAAATTATGACCAATAAAGAGCCTCCAAAATGCCAACTAAGCAGCTGTCTATTGGCCTTCCTCTTTGATTCAAATTAGATGCCAAATCCCCCTTTGATCATGCTACTTGCATCTAACTGCTAGGAGTGTTCCTTGTCTTCAAATTTAGACACCAATTGTAGCTTAATTTCTTCTTCAAATTCCAACCAAAGAGATGCCTTTTAATTGCGAATTCATCCACGTAAAAATCTAGAAACTTTCAGCTCAAATTATTGCTTTGAAAATTGATCCAATTGCTTTTCCTTATAATTAGCTCATGCAATTTCACTACAAAGGTGACAAACATTTAAATGAGATAAAAAAGATATTTAAAAAAGAAAAATATAAAAATAAAGCTTGAATTAAAATTCACTTATGTTTAATATATACAAAGGAAATAATGAAAAAAAAAAAAATTCTCCCAAAAGTGGCAATTGAACAAAGTTTACACTAGGTTCGACCAAATAGTGATTTTAGCACAAAAATACATCCCAATTGACTTCAAATTGGCCTCTATAGCATCATTACATTCTATTTTATTTTTCTTAAGTTTAGCTAGCTTATTCAACCCTTGTTATTTAGTTGGCTTCACTCTTGTCATTGGCATACCCATTTGGCCTACCCTTTATTCCCAAATGATCTTAGATAGATTTTAGTTTTGTTTCAACCACTTTCCACCCAACTTTTGAATTGTTTGACTATAAGGCCAACTTGATTTCTAAATGTGCATTACATAATTCTCAAGAGAACGACACTTATTCATCACTGTATTACTTGATAGTGATCCGTGCACTTGTAGGCTTAAAAGGTAGCGATCAAATTTTTGGTGTTATTACTGAGGATTATTTCAGTGTAAGACAACCAATATCAATACCAACTCCTTTTCTTTGTAATTTAGATTTTATTTTCTGTTATTATCAATTTTGATATTTTATTTGCATGCACATGTCTAAAAATGTTGATTTAGCTCCATTTGATTAAGAGATTGAAAGAACA
Organism: Durio zibethinus; assembly: GCF_002303985.1. The sequence goes on along the minus strand of NW_019168481.1, from coordinate 9,569,008 downwards.
CTAAGAAAACTAAAAAGAGAATAATCAAAAAATTTAATCTTAATGGCAAACCTTGGAGAAGATTGAAGAATATTAAGGGACTATATTGTTCCAAATCCTGAAGGATTCCAACCATCCATAAAGAGGTCGGCAATCCAAACTAACAACTTTAAGATAAAAACATCAATAATCCAAAAGGTTCAAACATCAATGTAGTTTGGTGGTTTACTAAATGATTACCTAACCTTCATCTTTCCAATTTTTTTTAAATTTGTGGCACTTTTAAATATAATGGTGTTTTTTATGATACAATAAGACTAAGACTTTTTCTTTTTTCTCTCAAGGACAAAGTAAAAAGTTAGCTATTTTCACTTCCATTTGGCTTAATTACAACTTAGGATGATTTAATGCAAAAGTTCTTACCAAGTTTTTCCCACCAGCCAAGATAGCAAGGCTGAGGAATAAGATTACCATATTCTAATAGTTTGAGGAATGTAACACTTTATAACTTATATAAGAGATATAAGGAGTTGTTAAAAAAGTGTCCACATCATGGCTTACCAAAATGGCTATAAGTGCAAATCTTCTTCAATGGTTTAATGCCACTAATTATAATAGCATAGACTCAACTGTTAGAGGTGCCTTGATGAATAGGTTTATTAAGGATGTTTACAATCTAATAGAGGAGATGGCATCTAATAATTACTAGTGGGACGTTGAAAGGAATATCAACAAAAATGCAATTGGGTATATAAGCTAAAACCATAACTTCCATTACCTCTCAACTAGTTGCCTTAACCAAAAAGGTTAAAGCATTGTTAAAGCATTAGGCACCCAATCTGCCATAGTCCCAGTCCAAGCCATCGAATGTTTTCTCTAACCTATGATATTTGTGAAAGATCCCAGTCAACTAATTGATACCAATCTAGAACCAAAACCATTCAGTAAGCAACCATACAATCCCTATAGCAACACCTGTAACACTGGTTAGAAAAGTAACTTAAACTTCTTTTGGAACAACCACCAAAACAATGCCTTAAACACCAACCAACCATAAACCTCAAATTTTCGCCAACAACAATAGTCACAATACTAAACTCCATCACAAGAAAAAAAGCCAAACTTGGAAGAAATATTTTCCTAACTACTCCAAAACCAAACCACCACATTCTAAAACGAGGCTACATCTATAAAAAAACATAAATGTCTAAATGGGCTAGCTAGCTAATGCCTTAGTTAATTGCCCAATAGGATTTTTACCTAGTAACATTGAATCCAACCTCAGGCAGTAAGGTAAAAAAGTGTGCAATGTCACCCTTTCATATAGGGAGGAAAAATCTACATTTTAGATAATAATGGCATAACGGATATGCTTATGGTGGTTAACTGGCCAAGTTTCGTGAAAACTCTAAAGAAATACATTAAAGTATAAAATGAAAGACAAGAATATCCTAAAGAAGACCCTAAAAAAAAGCCTAAAAAAGAAAAAAGGAAAGAAAGAAAAAGTTAAGGTTAAAGATGAGATTTACTTTAAGTAGGAAGAGAATTTCTAAAAAGTTTTGTTCCAAGTATAAATAGCCAAGAAGAAGGAAAAAAAGTGAAGAGAATGAAACTCACTCCTAAGGTGTCCATTTTGAAGAGAACATTTGAAGTAACTCAAGCTTCACCAAAGCCCAAATTGAGGAAGTTATTTAAGGAGTTGAAAATAATTGTACTTACTGACAAGTTTAGCCCAACATTTTAAGGAATTTTGCCTAATAAGTTAGATGGTCTAGAAAGTTTTGTATTCTTTTTTCAATTGGCCCATTATTTCTTGAAGAACCATTGTGTGATTTAAGATCTGGCATCAATTTAATGCTTATAAATGTTTTTATATAGCTTGGATCTAGTGAACTAAAGCCCCAAACCTTTAGCATTCAATTTGCAGATAAATCCACCAAACAACCACATGGAATCATAGAAAATATTTTGGTAAAAGTGGGTAAATATGTTTTTCCTATAGATTTTGTAGTGTTAGATATGGTAGATAAAGAAACCTTATTTTTTTTAGGAAGATCTTTCCTCACAACCTCTAAAGTTTTAATTAATGTTTATGATTATTAAGTCACCTTAAAGTTTAAAGATAAAAGAATCAACTTTAAAATTGAATGACAAGGAATTTTTAGGGAAAATGATGATATTCAAGTAAGGTCTCACCTAAAGAAGAAAAGAAGGAAAAACCAATCTATAGGGATCCATACTAAGATCAAATAGGAAAAGATAAGCCCAAAAGTCCAATCCTAAAAACACATGTAGCCTATATTATACTAGCTAAAATGAAACAGAAAAGGAAAACATTGTTGAAAAAGAAATGTTAGTTTTTAGACTTTAGGTATGGTCAAACTTGACCAAAACTAACGTTGCTTAAGAGGTAACCCAAGTTTTACAGTTTTTTTCTTCTTCTATATTTTAAGACATGTATGTTTTAAGTTTATTATTTTTGTTTTAGTAGGAATAAAAAGGACTCAAATGAGCTAGAAGAGCCTAATAGTTTGGCCTCAAAGATAAAAAATAAAGAAGTATCCATTTTTCCCTTAATACTTACTTTAATGTGTAATTCAAGTGTAGATGAGGGATCTTTCTAGTGTAAAAATCTTTCAAAAAGTTTTCAAAATTTTTATCCTCGAAAACCTATTTTCAAATCAAATTGATGTGCCTACAATCATTATAATGCTTTCTTAGTCAACTTTTCATAAGATGATCATGATTGACTTAAGTATGATTATTAGACAAGTATGAATGAAGTGAAAGCAAAAAATGATATCTTGAATATGCTTTTCTTTTGCTTGTTATTTTCCACATTGTGTGCACTTTAGTCTAAAACTTTGACATGTATTATTCTTTATGAGTATAAAGTTGATAAAAATTTAAGGCATGAATGTTACTTTAGAATTTGCCTATTCATCTCTCGAGGCAAAATCCAAGATTGTACTTGATTTAAAAAATGATTTAGACCATCTTTGGATAGTTTCAGCTTTTCAAGGTGATCCATACATGAATTATCTTTAGTCACCTTGTTTTGAGAATTCATCATCCTTTTTATTGTTTAATTAACCACATTAATTAAACCTAAGCCTTTATTGATTTTTTTTAATCTTTTTCTCACCTAACTCTACATGCTTATGGATACTAAAGACAAAAGTAAGAGAATTATATATATATATATATATATATTTGGGAGGTAAGGAGTTGCAAAAACAAAAACCATAAATGGCTTTGAAAAAAAAAAACTCCAAATAAAAAAGGTGCCTTAAGCCTTGAATAGTCTCAAAAAGTTGTCTAGCCCATGAAAAATCCAAAAGTAAAGCATAAGTAAATTTCAAACCTAAATGTTTTCCATCATACCCTTAACCCAAGCTTGACATCATAATCAAATAAAAACCTATTGATTTTGAGTTAAGTATGTAAGTCTATATTAGTGGAGAGGAAATTAGAAAAATAAACTTATAAAGTATGCTCTAACTTTTAATTGATATGTAATGGCATATTTTGTATTTTTTTTTTTTTGCTTAGATTGTATACATAGATTAGAGATAGATTAAAAACACGCATATAAAAGTTACAAAAAATTGGGATTTTACTCTTGAATAAATTTTTTGGTCTATCTATGTTCATAAATATCCACTAATTATACCATAGTGCATGATTGAGAACTAATGAAACTTTGACTTGGAATCCATATATTTTGGTTGTCAACATGATTAATTTGAGATTGTTTGCTTGAGAACAAGCAAAAAGCTTAGAGTAGGGGTGTGATGATTATAAAAATTAGGGCTTTCCATAGGTCAACTTTACCTTAAATTGTGAAAATTTTGTGATGTTTGATGAATTTTTATCATTTTTTCCTTAATGTGCTTAATTTTTTGTTTTTTAGGTATACATGAAAATTTTGGGCATTCTAGCTGAAATTGGACTAAAAAGGCTTAAAAGTTTGCATGTTCTGCATGGTTCACATGAAATTCAAAAGTCCATACAAAGGTGGTAGACTAGCATTCGACTGAAGCCTAAGGAATTTCATATATCCACCTGACTATCCATACTCCCAAAAACCTAGGCACATTCAACCATACATGCAAAAGAAGCAAATCCAAAATTGTGCAAAGGTGACAAGCCTTGAAGTGATCCAAATCTACATGTGATGTTGACCCAATAAACCTTAAGCTATGCATGATATTTGGCCAAGTCAAATATGAGTGATATATAAGGAATTTTTCAATTTTCAAAAGAGTTTGAGCTCAAATGAAAAAGATTAAGCAAGATCATAAAAAAAAAACTCAAAGTAGTCGAATATACCTCTATTCAAAAGTCAAACAGGATTGAAATGGCATAGGCACCTAAGCAAGGATGGTACAAGTTGACCAATCCAAGCTTGCCTTTCGGCCACATAAACTCCACCTCAACAATCCTTTTTCTTAATCAACATTTTAATCTTAGCTAAACAATAACACTTTTTGAATTCAAATGAGTTTTAAGTAGAATTAAATTGCCAAGGTTCATTCCCTACCCATGACCTTGTACCATAAATAAACCTTTTTCGCTCACTAGTAAACCATCATGTTTTCTATATTCTTTTCTTCTCTTCTAGTTTTGGTTTAAACAAATTTCTTTTGTATTTTCTTTGTCAAGTTTGGCTAGGGTGCCAGACTAGCCAAATCCCTTTGTTTTCAAGTTTTCTCATTTTTAATACAAGTTATTTTCAAGTTATTTTAAAGCACTTTCCTTTTACCTTCATGCAATTGCTCAAGTTCATTTTCAAGTTCTTTTAAAGCTTTCAATTTTCTTGCTTACCATTTCATCTACATTTGTTATAAACTTGCTTTTCAATTTTTTTTTTTTTTATATTCAGCCACACCAAGTGCTAGCAAGTAATCATATTGTGCAATATTTCAATCAATCTCTATAACATCATTACATTCGATTTTATGTTTCTTAAGGTCAACTCATTTATTTGGCTTTTGGTATTTAATTGGCTTCACTCTTGTCATTTGCTTACCCATTTGGCCTACACTTTTTCTCATACAATCTTATATAGCTTTTAATTTTATTTCAACCACTCTATTCAACTTTTGAATTATCTAAATATAAGGCCAAAAAACTTAATTTTGATATTTGATTTCTAAGTGCTCATTACATAATTTTTGAGAAAATTATACTCATTTATTACTATATTACTTGATAGCCATATGTGGTTTAAAAAGTAGCACTCATGTACTATTTGTGTGCTGCATGTAATCCATATCATCAATTTGAAATTATGCTTTTTTGATGCATTAGCTTTGCAATGCTATTTGTCATATTTTGATTGATTGTCATTCATGTCAGAAAAATTTATTAACACAATGGTTGAAATAGATTATTGCATTGAATTAAAATACAATTATTACATTATATATTGATTTAGATATTATATTAAAAGTTTTCTCTAAGCTCATGAATGGATTAACTCAAAGGTAATAATTTATATAAATAAGATGTTTGATTGAGTTGGCATCACCAGTTAATTATATATCAATTTAGTTAAAAAAATTCAAAAGTCACATAATAAAATAAAAAATATATATTAAGGACATTTTAATGTTTAAATTTTTCTTAAAAATAGATGATGGATTTAAATAGTTTTAAACTTATTGTTGGTCAAATATAATAATTCATTTTTTATTTCATATTTATTTAAATAATTGTTATTTTGAATTTTTTTAAACTATTCTAATAATAAATTATTTATTATTTCACCCTGTGTGTAGAATGACGTGCAATGCATAAGACTAGTAATACAGGGAAGGAAAGTAAAGTGACGAAGCATGTATATTGTTGCGAAGACAAACATTTGCCAGGTGGCTTGAGTTGCGCTGGAGCCGTCGGATCAAAATCCTAAAAATCCAAGGGTGGGGATAAAAACCCTAACATCATAAACACCGTAGCTTGCTCTCTGGGTTCTAAAAAACCCTCATTTTTATCGTTTCCTTGCAATAGCGGCATCCATTCTCATACAGATAAAGGTTGAATACTTAATTCGCAGTTTCTTTTACATTCCACAAAAGAAGTTATTCCTCTCTTCTGTTTCTGTCAGTTTTATTTGCATCGATGATTCTTTTGTCTTTAGATCTTATTCATATTTTTTTGGAAATTTTTAAGTGAAAACATGCTTATGGTCTGGTTGATGTTTCTTTCAAGGCTTAACTCAGCCCTTGATTATGCTTTTCATGCATTCTGTGCAAGCTTAGCTTATGCTTTTTGCTTGCCACATAATACGATTGAGTAAATTAGGGCAATTAACATTTTAGTGTTTTTGTATTTTATTCTCAAGTTTTTTTTTATCACTTGTGATTGTGCATTCTCTGTTTTTATTTTTCACCATTGCTTGCTCTTTCATTTTCCCTTGGTTTCTCTTTTTGCTTATCATATAATTACAGGCTTGAAAAAGGATAAGGTAGTGACTGGAGAGTCTTTTCCCCTTTTAGAATTTTGGTTTCAATCTTTTTTTTTTTAATTTTTATTAGGGTTGAGAACGGTGGTTTGATAAGGTGTGCTTTAGAAGTTCATTTGCTTCTCATAATTTGTTTTTCTTATTTTAATCGAATTGCTGCAATTTTAGTGGCTACACAAATTTATGGTTAAATGATATATTTTCTGAGATTTCCATGACTATTGTATATTCTGACTGCACGAGTGTTTCTTATGCTTCATTTGTAGTTTGTTTTATTTTATTTTTGCCTTATCGTTTATGATAAGCCTCTTACCTCAAGTCTTTCGATGTTTTGATTGTGTTTGAATATCGTAGGTCTCACTTGATGTAATATTCTTGTTTACCGACTTGCTCTTTACTTCTTTGGACAGATGAATGTTGAGAGGCTCATGAAGATGGCTGGTGCAGTCCGCACTGGCGGAAAGGGTAGCATGAGAAGGTATGTTCATGGTTTGGAATTTCCTTAGATATGCTAGCTATATGAAGTTTATTGGTGGATTATCTCCAAAAGTGTGGAGGTAAGTGTTGTTCAGTTATTTAGGAGAGGCTCTTGAATCAAGTTTTTGCATGCTGCGCAATGTTTGATTAGCTAACATTTCAAGTGGAATGTTTTATATTTCCTCATAGTCATCCATACCTTCAATTTATCTGAAGTGTAGGCCATTTGGATAAGTGCTTGAATCTTGATGTCTCTGTATAGTTTTCATATTAATCATTTTCTTGTTATTTTAACCTATGTTAACAGAAAGAAGAAGGCTGTCCACAAGACAACTACCACTGATGACAAAAGGCTACAGAGCACCCTCAAGAGACTAGGAGTGAATGCTATTCCTGCAATCGAGGAAGTCAACATTTTCAAGGATGATGTTGTTATCCAGTTTAATAATCCAAAAGGTAGATATTGCTTACTTGAAGTGGACCACGTAATATATTCAAATGTTTGTTTTGCATGATAAACTAATGTGTGATGGTCTATATGTCAGTTCAAGCTTCTATTGCTGCCAACACCTGGGTTGTTAGCGGTTCCCCTCAGACAAAGAGTAAACCTCTCTTAACTTTAAAGCCTCTGAAGTTGATTAAATCTTATTGCTATTTACCCTTTGAAAAATTGCTATTATTAACTCCAAAGGCATAAAAAATTAGGGGTTTTTCTCTGCCACTGCACTTTTCCTTAGCTTTTTAGCATTGTTATTCTGACATGTTTTTTTCCCCTATTCCAGAATTGCAGGATATTCTTCCCGGAATCATCAACCAATTGGGTATGTAATCTTGGCTCTGTTTAGTTCCCTTTTTTGTTTTTTTTTTTTCTGGATTGCAAATGGAAATAAACTTTTGACCCTTACTCTAAAATTTTTAGGGCCAGATAACTTGGACAACTTGAGGAAATTGGCAGAGCAATTCCAGAGGCAGACACCGACTATGGGCGTCGATGCAACTGCCACTCAGGAAGAGGATGATGATGATGTACCAGAACTTGTGGCTGGTGAGACTTTTGAAGCTGCAGCAGAAGGCCAAGCTGATAAATAGTGTTTTCAGAGAGATTTTTGTTTTGTGTTATTTTATATGTTTTTGATGAATTACTTATTTTTTTTTTTTGCTTTTTCCTATTACTGTTTTGTTCTTGTTGATGCTTGTAATCTTTAACCTTTCAGTTCAGAGCTGAGTCTTTTATTTCTAGAATTCCTTGTATTGCTGACTTGGTACCAATAGAGTGGCGATTCGTTGGCCAGCAGATGCTTCCTCCCCAAAGACCGATAGATGGTCATGAAACACCCAATCTATGCAGTAAATCTTTCCTTCTGGTATAAAAACTAGACATGTGAGCTTCTGGCGGTAGGGGGTCATTCTTATTCTATGCTAATGATCATCCTCAATGTTCAAAGGGCAGGGCACGGCACTGACTTTGATGACTTGGTTTGCTGTAGTGGGTTATATAAGTGGATTTGGCTTTTTCTTTCGCCATAAAATGGATTAGGTTATCATATAACTCACTAGAAATCTTCTATTTTTTTCTGGGGTAAGTATCGATTTTTGTTATCCCAATATAGCAGAAACACTGCTACTGTTAAAACATCATTAGCCACAAGTTTCTAACCCAGCATGAAACATATACGCCACAAGCCCAATGTTCTTCAACCCAACTAAATCTCAATCGGACAGCAACCTTTATATGATCTAGCACCTGCATGGTTGACTCCTTAAAAAGGTTTTAATATCTGTTGTTATCGCCCTGCTATCTGATACAGGAAAGCACTCCAAGCAACACGCAAAAGAATTGAGACCAAAGCCTTCCCTGTATGTCTACTGCTTGCCAGCAACTCCTAAGTCCAGCTAGCCACTCCTCTATACAAATTAAAAGGCTGGAGGATTTCACCCCATATACTCCTGCAATAGATACAACCAAAGAAAATATGGTCCCTGGTCTCTTGTTTGCTTTGGCAAAGAACATGTTTACCATTGACAGTAATCCCCCAAGAAAGAAGTATGTCTTAGGTAGGAGAGCCTATTAAAAATAGTCATCCAAGAAATAATATCATATTCTTGGAATGCAATACTGGAAGCACAAGAGTTTAGGCCAATCCACTTTCACCTGTTTGTGTTTGATTTCATTCCAGACAGCCGCCACTAAATACTTGTCCCCAGGAAAATGTCAAATTTCCACTCCATCCTACATTATAAGCCGACGAGCCATTTGTCTAAGCATCTATAATTTCCTCCAGTCCCAACTATCGTCTTGCACTTCTGAGACCAACCATATGCCTGTTCCTTTGAGTACATATGCCTAGATCCACGCAATCCACAATGAGCTTGTTTTAAGAATATATGCCTAGATTATGCATGATACAAGTTTTTCCAAGTTAGAAATTCAGAATATCCTTGAGGCCAAGACCATCCTCTGCTTTAGGATGACAGAAATTGCCATCTAACCATTTCACCGGGTGAACTTTCCTTACCTTTCTACAAGAAATTGGAGCACAATTGATTAATCTTCCTAAGGAAATGCTTAGGAATGATAAAATGCCTGCACCAGTAATTTTGTATATTGAATGAAATTGATTGAATTAATTAAATTTTGCCTGATACAAAAGGAACTTAGCTGTCCAACTGTTAATCTAGTCGTGATCTTTTCAATCAATGGAACACAATCCTTGTCAGTAAAAGCCTTCTTGTTACAAGAGGGACTCCTAAATATTTGACACACAGAATACTAGCTATGAATCCAAAACTTCTATTGAATAGCAAGTAGATCATCCTTGCTAATAATTGAAATGTAGATTTCACTTCTGGCACAATCCAACTGAAGACCGAAGTAAGAACAAAAGAGCTTCAACACCTCTTGCATTCCCATAACATATTGGTTTAGGATCATGCTCAAAGAGAAATCATATACAGGGGAAGCAAATTTTAAAAGCATAAAACAAACAAAATCAAAACCTTCAAAAATCACTTAGTAACACTATTTGAAACTAAAATTAGTTTGTGTAATCATCCATATGATTAAGATCATACCTTAACTCAATGATATATTAATCTTAAGTTAGGACAATCCTTGATTTTGCTTGAACACTTAAGGTAAGGAATCTCGAGACTTAAAAGCCACTAAAGTGTTTGACTTCTAATGGTGATCCACACAATCACAAGTCCGAACCTTTCTCCAAGATATGGGGAACCCTCGTGCTAGTAAGGTGGCTCTAATGCCTAAATCAAAAGTTTTATCCCTTCCGTGGCAGAACCTCAAAATAGGAACTCTTTCGTCATGTTCTCTACATGTACAGCTGGGAAGTGAAGGGAAAACATGATAACAACCCATTAGTCACGTATCTCTATACACCTTTTTGGGGTTTTAAACAAACTCACAAGGTTTTATATATTTAAGTCTTGTCTTACTACAACCCTAATTTAGAATTAAAATAATTCTAACTTGGCCCATTAATCTTAATTGAACAATTCAATTAAGTCTTTCACATAGTAAGTTTTTGTACAATTAAATCCTACTTAATTGAATCCCAATTTTAATCTAGCCTTGAAATTTAATGTGTGTAACAAATTTGGCTACCAACATGTTGGCAATGCAAGTAAACCCAAATAATCAAATAAGGATAATATATTCATAGATTATGAGCGACATCTAGCAATATATTATGACCATCAAAATGTTAGAGAGTTAAGATAGTCTCTACATAATCTTTCAATGTTCAGTCCATCAATACAATTAGGTCATTTCATCACATATCTTAAAGGCCATAAGCATGGTGCAATGTCTACCATGAAATCCTTTCATGTTAGTTCTTGCAGTTTCTAGTCAACATGTATAAATTTAGTAGGAAACTATTTCTTCTAAATTTATCTTGTTTCGATTGAAGACTTTACGAGCTAACTAAAACCAAGAATAGATGAGATATATCCCCTTATATTACTTGAGGTGTTGATCATCCTCTCTTGACTACTTGTTTACCTTCGCATCATTCAAACAATACCCAAAAGCATCGTTTTAGGCATCAGAAGCCTTGATTGGTAAAGGTTAAATCAAAATATGATGATACACATAAAAGATCATTTGGTGTTTCAAGTCCAAAATCTACTTACATGATTGACACATGAAAACATTTTCATAGGCACTTAAGTGAAATACCAAATAGAGTTCTCATAGTGGGTCATGTTCAGTGGATTTTTTCTTCTAAGAAGCACTTACATGTTATCCTTAAGTATCTCTATATTTTAACTTATAAGATTGATAACTTATTTCACAAGTAAAGAGATTTAATATATGCTAGTTTTTTAAAATTGCTAACACTTTGTTTTAACATTAATACAATGACCAGGAACAATTTTAAAAACATGGTTTGATGCATAACGATTTCTTAGTTGTCACCTTTTGCAATTCCCTTGCAAGGCTTGATTGCACTTAAAATTTAACCCTTTCATGATAATTTTTAGTGCAATTTGATTCATATTTTGACTTATTCCTTTGGATTTTTGGCAAAATTAATCCTAAATGCACATTTATCTCATGTTAGGTACAAATAATAAAATTGAAGAATTTTGGATATTTTTGATATAAATTTGGAGGAATTTCTTGGTGCAATTTATGCAAGTAGCCTAAACTAGTATCAATATGCAAAATTGACTTTGAATGAGATTTTCTAACTTTTCTTGCAATATTTTTTATTGTTATTTTCACACTTTTTTTTAGTAAAATGTAGGCTAAATATATTCATAAAATGTTTGAAATTTTTGCAATATATATATATATATATATAAGGTGCAAAAATACGTGCTACTTAGATGTGCATGTGTGAATGGAGTGAGCACCAAAATTGCAAGATGTCACTAGGATTGGAGTGCACCAAAGAGCTGAGCTAAGTTGGCATTTTGGGAGGCTTTGATTAGTCTTTATATCGACTTTATGCATCATCAAACACACATGAAAGATGAAGTTGCAAAGTTTGTTGAATAAGAACCAAACCCGTGTGCACCAAGTGTGACTCAACACTACAACACCAACAGAAAGAGGAAGGCTCTAGAATTGTCTAGCAACTAAAGATCTTTCTTGATTTTTTTAGACTTGAGGCTCCCCCCTTTGCCTATAAATAAGGGGCAAGGGTTGGCCATTTGAAGACAGTTAGTTTAGGATTTAAAATTTTCTTTCTTTCTTTTCCTGCATTTTCATTTCTGTTTTTACATTTTCTTGTTGCAATTTTACTATTTCTTAAATGTTTTTCAATGCTCTTAAAGAATCTTTTAATAAAACTTTCATTGACAATTATTTTTTAGCTCATTTTACTTGATTTCTAGCTGATACTTGAAACTGTTTTGAATATATCTTTTTTGAGATAGCTGTAATTTTTGGATCATATCTCTATCAAATTTTCATTATTTTTACTTAAGTTTTTTTTCATAGTTTTCTAATCCATAGAGCTACAACATAGTTGAAATTTAGTTTCAAATTTGTATCAAAACAATCCAAATCAAGGTTGGAAGTCACACATGGATATAGGTTACAAGTGCAGGCTAGACATGAAAACTGAACTTGGCATGGATCTTCTCTCATCTTTGGGGATATGTTTGGCTTCTTTTCTTCTTTAAATCTTTAGTTCTATTAGTTACCTCACTTATTGTCATTTTATACAATTTATTTCATACATTTAGTTACTGTTTGGTTAATTTTTATTGAATACATTTTGTTTTTCTAGATTTTGCACTTAATTGGAATTTGAGTTCATTAAGCTTATTTTATTGTTCATTCATGCAATTTTTTTATTGATTTAGGTAATTAACTCATAGATCTAGATTGTTCTAGCTTAGATTAAGTTCTTTTCTAGCATATGATCACTTTTTGAATTTTTTTTCTGTTGAATTTTCTTGTGTTTCTAGTATAGGTCAAAGTCGGATTTAGTTTCTATGCACTATTTGAATATTTTCTTACATGCTTCCTTTGGCCATTTAATTCTTCATTGAGTACTTCAACTAGTTCTTCATTTAGCTTAAATAAAGAGTTTTTTGTTCATCATTATGAGCTAATACAAAAAATTAGTTTACAGTTTAAGTTTGTTTTTTCATTATTTCTAGTTTGTTGTATATAGTTGGTTGATTCCTATTTTATATTCGGTTCTTTTTTTTTTCTAAGATCATATTTTCATATAGCTTGCTTAATGTTCATTTAAAATCTAATTCAATTTTAGGAAGTTTTGGATGCTTAGTTTTGATTACATGTGCCATTTATAGTTTTATATTGGTTATATTCATCTTGGGCTTCAATTCTAGCTTCAAGTATTATTTTTAGTTTCTCTATTTTCACATCACTTTTATACTTGCATTCTATGTTTGACTTTCAACCATGCATTTTCTTTTAGTTATCAATTGTCCTTGCATTTTAGGATTAGTTATACTTTTTCATTTGTATTTTTTCACTATTCTTCATGTCTTGATTTTCTTATTTGGTTTTAGTTGATTACTTATATTTTTTTTAGTAGAATTTTAATTTTTCATATTAGTTTTGTTTGCTACTTGTTAATTTTGAATTAGTTAAATTTTCATAGATATTCGTTGATTGAGCTAACTTTAGTGAAAGTAGGATAATAACCGATATTTAGCTTAAGAATTTCTACCTAATCTCTGTGGGATCGACATTTCGATCAAAATGTTATTTTTGCTACTTGTCTGCCTATATACTTGTAGATTTTTCATGTGATACCCTAATCCCACATGGGGTTATTATGTGGATCTGTTATGATATATAAGTTGAAACTTAAACCTAAACTTGTGAGACACCTTTTGTGTGATAAAAGCATAAATTTTTTAAGTCAAAACGGATAATACTTTACAAGTTAGATATGAATCTCCATAAAAAATATTAAAACGGTCACCAATCAGACGGAAGCTAAGTGTTACACTATGAGAGCTACTTTTAGAATCCAAAGGTCTAGTGTGATTTTGTGATCTATACGTGCTTTGTGTTGGGCTTGCCCAACATTTGGTATGATTCGGTAGATCTATGTGCTTAGTGTTAGGCTTGACAGGGATATCAACCTTTAATGGGAAGAGTTTATAATGCTTCAATCTCACATCAAGATGTTTTAAGGATATGTTATAATATATATAGAAAGGCTTAAACCCAAATCTGATAGGTACCTTTTGTGAAATAAATGGTGAGACCTTCGGGTCAAAACAGATAATATCTCACAAGTTGGATGTGAGTTTCCATAAATAGTATTAGAACGATCACCAATCGAATAAAAACTAAGTGCTACTTCGTGAGAGCCACTTATAGAATCTTGCGGAGCTAAGTACTACACTGTTGGAGCTACCTCTAGAACATTAACATCTGATATGATCTTATGATTTATATGTACTTTGTGTTAAGCTTGCTTAACGTTTGATGTGATTCGATGAATTTGTGTGCTTTGTGCTGGGCTTGATAGGGATGTTAAACTTTAACGAAAGAGTTTGTAATGCCCTAATCCCACATCGAGATGCTTTGAGGATCTGTTATGATATATATGTAGAAGTTTAAATCCAAATCTGAGAGACACTTTTTATAGAATAAAATCATGAGACTTTTGAGTCAAAATAAATAATACCTCGTAAGTTGGATGCGAGTTTTCATAAATAGTATCAGAACAATCACTAATTAAACGAGAATTAAATATTACATTATGAGAGCCACCTATAAAATCTTATGAAAGCTAAGTACTATATGGTGAGAGCTACCTCTAGAATCTCAACATTTTGTGTGATTCTATAATCTGTGCGTGTTTTGTGTTGGGCTTGCCTAACATTTGTATGATTTGATAGATCTGTGTATTTTGTGTTGAAGTTTTAACGAGAGGAGTTTACAACACTCTAATCTCACATCGAGATATTCTATGGATCTATTATGATATATAAATTGAGACTTAAACCTAAACTTGTGAGGCATGATTTGTGAGATAACCATGAGATCTTCGAGTTAAAGTGAATAATACCGTATAGGTTAAATATAGGTCTCCACATCTTGTATCAAGGCTTTTGTATTCTATAGTCTTCATCCAATTAACACCTTGATAACTCTTTATCCTTATGTTAATGATGAAAAAAAACCTTTTATCACATGAATAAGAAGTGATAGGAATGCACTAATAATAATATATCCCTACCCAATCCGATTAGCTCTAGGGCATATTGTAACAATTTCTTATTTGCACTTGAGTAAATCCCTAACGTATCTAATACCAAATTCCTTTGCTTAGCAATTGTGTTTTTAGCTCAAAGGCATCTTATGAGAATGTGTTTAGTTATATGCTTGATAATCTCTATTATCATAGTCAAAATACTCATTATGATCATAATGAGACCTAGATTCCATTCTACATGGCTCGTGTTGTTACTTTAACAACTATAAGAATAATTGATTAACTTAGTGAATTAATGTTCCAAATATCTCTCCTTTTATAGCCTTAAATAAAAGGGATTGTATTTGACTTAGGATATAAATCTACATTTTTCACTAGTTTGGAACACTTTCAAATGATTGTTTTACATCATGGCTTTATGTCACTTGTTGTTTTGGATTCCATGTTAAACTCTTTTAACATTTACTTCAACATTTGTTTCTAAATCCAATAGGTTTTAGCATTAAATTCGATTCATGATAATATCATTAATGTATCTTATATACATTATTTAAACTGATATTATTTCTACTAATTTTCAAGTTTACACAAATGATATTTTTTTTCTTTTGATAAATCTAACTCATTTGACTATTATTATCAAAATTGGATATCATATTCTAATGTCTAACATTTTTCATTTAGTAGACACATCTCATATGAGTAATTTATCACAATGCATCCTACTAAATCATTGAATCATTGTGCATTTATGCATCTAATACATCAATGTTGGATTTCAAAACTTATTTATGACCTTTTAGCATTTAAAATAATTATATTCATACTATTTCTAACATGCATAAAAAGCTTTTTAAAAGTAAACTTATTCACTTTTTTTAGAAGGTGCATTGAAAATAAATTTTGAATATACATGCTTCTCTAAGTTATTTTTTAATCTGAAAACTAGCCATCTCATATCTCATGTAGATTCTTGTTTTACTCTTTACCCTTTTGAAATTCATTTCAATTGTTTTGTGTTTTAGTGCTATTCGACCATTAAAGCATATTAGATGCTTTATACCTATTGGGTCAACAAGACATAACTCATCGAGGGCTAACCCTAGCACAACACGATACACAAGCACTAATGTGTCATAATATGCCAACCCATAACTACTATAAATGAGTTTATTGGTTGGTTTTTTTAGTTATATTCCATATTACTTTTATTATATAATAATGTTCTTTTGCTTTCATAGTACTTTATGTTAGCAGTTCATAAAAATTAAATTATATCTTCAAATAAACTTATAAAATATTTAAACTATTAATAAATAAAATTATAATTTTTTCATGTTGATTTATCACTTTCTAAAGAAATGAGACTATGAAATGTATATTAATTAAATATTAGCTTTGAAAAAGTTTGATATAAGCCAAAATATATGATATAAGTGAATAATCATATATGGTGAAAATGAGAAATTAAATGATAACATGTTATTCATGTATTATTTTTTAATTTAGAGATGGAATATTAATCTTTTTGAATTTTAAAATATTAATTTAATGGAAACTTTTTTCTCATAAACATAGGTATTTCATTGAATGATACAAATTATATGTCCTTTGTATTAATTTCATATATTAATTTTTAAAAATAATTGAAAAATAAAAAAATAACTTTTCTAAAAAATGATAAAAATTTTAAAAAATTATTAATGGCTCATGTTAAGGATGAAAAAGCACGAAGAATAATATCATACTAGGCATGCCACACCCCACAAAAAGCTATGGGCTATGTATTATGTTGAACCATACTCTCAGTCTTTATAAACCATAAGAGATTTAGTTCCATAATATTATGAAATTTAAAATTTAGTCCTTATAGTATAATTTTTTAAAATTTGATCCTATACTATTTGAATTTGAAAATGTTAGTTCAATTGATAATACTATTACATAATCTTCATTAATTTTGATGATGTAGCCATTGGCCATGATGACTTTTCAAATTGGACAATTGAGATCACTGCTAGCTATTATAACATAGATTTTTTCGTCACATGGATTTATATTGTCCAACTGGATTTAAAAATTTTTAAAAATATAATATAACGTTATTAATCAAAAATAAAAATTTTTAATGAAACCTTAAATTGAAGTTAAATAATCTTTTAGGCTAAACCATTCCATTCCTATCTTTGATTCCTAAACCCTAAACAAGTTCACCTTCAATCCTGATATGTATTTCTTGACATCGTGGAAGAAAAAGCTCAATTGATGATTAATCCCATCCTAGATGTGAATTTCTCAACAGTGAAGAAAAAAACTTGACTTTTGATTAACTTGTTTCTCCACCTAGCTTGTTTATTTAAAACTTATTTTCGATTGTCAACAATAAACTAATCAAGTTAGTTATTTTAATGGTTTTAAGGTTTAAAGACATTAGATAAAATTTTAGGGATTTTTGTCACTTTTTTTTTTTTTTTACTTTTGTTACTATCACCATCAAGTAATCAAACTAACTCCTTTCACTAATTATGTTACTTTTTTGTTTGCTTGTGATTTAAAATCTTGAATGGTCATAAAAATGCTCAGTAGTAATGAATGGCCCCTTATGTGTCCTATGGTGTTTATTGTGCTTTTTGTTGTCTGTTCATTTGGGTCATTTGTACCTTTATATTTAATGCCATTTGTATTGTCTACAATGTCAAGAATGTGTTTACTTTTTTCATAATTATTGCAAAATAGTTATTTTTACTTAAACATTGGACTATGCAATTTATACAAATAAATGTTGTCTACCAGATGCTTTGTTTATCGAATGTTTTATATAAAATATATATTTATTTGTACCATGAACATCTATTTATGTAATTATTTTATTTGTTTTCATTTATTTCTTATTCTTATGAGTTGGAAAATATGTAAAGTAAGGTACCACCATGAGGCAGATTAAAAAAAAAACTCGTACAATAATAAAATATGTGAATGGCTTTATAAACAAGTTTAATAAAGAACCAGATCGAATTTGTTATTGGATAATACTATGAATGGTGAAGTTTTTACGCTATGATTTGACAAATAGGGTTAAAATTTGCTATATTGAGATAAGTAAAACATTAAATATAGGGTTGAAGTTTTTAACAGAAGCAGATGAAAGTATAACAAAGTTTGGTGATCAGTTAAGTATAAGTAAACCCATGATATATATGTAGAACATTTAGATGATCAAAATGACAATGACATTTCTAATGCCCTACTTGAATCGATTGAAGTTAATGAAGGTGTAATTGACTTAAATGATAAGGTTATTGTGATTGGGAGTAATGAATCTACTAGATAATGTATAGTTACCTTAAGTGATTTTTATAATGATTTTGAGGTAAATAATGAAGGGAATCAAAATGAAATGGATATGACTAAAGACCATATCAAGGGTAAGGAGGATAAGCATATGGATAATGGGAAAGCCAAAGAAATTGATGATGATTTGAATGTAAATGAAATTAATAACATTACTGGCTATGTTAATGATAAGAAAACTAATTCAAGTGATGTTACTCTTTGATGGATGCAAAATAAATGACTAATGATGATTCAGATGATGATGATGATAAATTGAAGGCTGTTTTATGTTTAGAAGAAAAAATAATTTTATGTAGGTGACTTAGATTTTAATGATGATGGTAATAATGATGGTTAGTTAATGTTAGTGGAGAGGTAATAATGGTGGTGAAGCCAATGATGGTGTGCATGATGTAAGAGCTAAGATTGACAAAATTGATGGTTACATCAATGAGGACTTTAAATCTTTAGACTTGACAATTATAAGGATACTAGTGATGGGTCAGATGTAGACGATACCTATAGAAGTTAGTTTAGTAGAACTTATTATAATATTGGAGTTCTGTAAATCGAATTTGAGCTTAGACTTAACTTTTTAAATCTAAAGGTGTTTAAAGATTTTCAACAAGAAAAAGATTTGAATTTACGTTCAAGAAAAATGATAAATTAAGAGTTAAGGCAATATGTAATGCCAAAAGCAACAAGTGGGCTATTCTTTGCTCATTATGCAGTAGTAATAAGACATTTATTATTAAAACATGTGTGTAGGTATTGATACTTGATCACATTAAAAAATAAAAGGGTTACAGCTTTTGTGATTGAATAAAAGTATGGTAAATGAATAACTATTATACCCTTCATTAAGCCTAGGCATTTGAGGACACTCGTGAGTAAGAAGTTAAGGATTACTATGTCATATGATATGTATAAGACAACGAATGAGATTGTGATAAAAAAAATATAAGGGAAATACAAGGATGAATTCTCAACTTTGAATGATTATGTGAAGGAGTTGAATGCAATAAATCATAGCAGCATAATTTGTCACATCTAAAGGGATAATCCTTGATTCAGTACCTACATTTGAAAAGATATCTATGTGTTTAGAGCTTTAAAGTAAGAATTTTTTTAGGGGTGTAAACATATTATTAGATTGTTGGATGTTTTCTTAAAAGGTTGATTAAGGGGTAGTTTTTTATTGTAGGTAGGGATAAGAATAAGCAATTGTGGATAAAGAGACCACCATAATCTGGACATGATTTTTTGATCGATTTTATGGTGATTTGAAAATTGAATATGGATTTGGGTGGTTAATTATAAGTGACATGCAAAAGGTATTTGCATTTAAACTTTATTGTTAATTAACTTTTGATATAAATAGTTATTTAACCTAGTAATGCTAACAACTTTAATTATTTTTTCTTAATAGGGTTTAATAAAATCTGTTAGAGACATTTTACCTTTTGTTGAGTAAAGAATTTATGTTTAGCATATCTATGCTAAGTGAGGGAAGAAGCATAGAGGGAAAGACCTACAGTTGCAATTCTAAAAATATGCTAAGTCTTTTAACCAACCATGTTGCAGGAACAGTTACAAGTTATAGAAGGACTTTAAGGAAGTTTAATTGTAAATGAAGATTTACTCGAGAAATGATCAATCTAAGATTGGTGCCAAGCTTTTTTGATAACATTATTAAATACGATGTAATAGATAAACATGTATGAAACTTTTAATACTATAATTTTAGAAGCTAGGTGTAAGCCAATCATTAGCATGCTAAAGGAGAATATATTATTGTGACGAATAGATTGATTGAAAAAGTAGAGTATGTGAGTTAATGAAAGATTGATTATAGCCCGAAGAATATAGAAAAGCTTAAAAAGTAAAAAAAGCTTTTCATTAAATGGAAGGTTGAATGGAATGAGGGTGTCAGCCATAAAGTTTATTGGAAAAATATACTTTATACAGATAGAGTTACACTATTTTGTTAAGCAAGTATTCATTTTCATGTAAGAAGTTGAACACAAGTGGGATTCCTTGTGAGCATACTATGAGTGTTATATCATATGAAGGAGTTGATCCTATCAATTATTTAAGTTCATGATTCAATAGGAAAATATATTTATGTGTACATAAATGCACGTTAAATCCTATTAAAGGAAGAATGTTTTGGCATAAAGGTATTAATGGACTAGTTGTTCCTCATTTGGTCAAAAGCATACTAGGTAGATTTATTAAAAAAATAAATGAACCATTTGAATAAAGATTGGGGCCAAGATGTTAAGGGTAAGAATGATGATGATATGTGGTTATTGTCATGAAAATGGTCATAACAAGTTAGGTTATCTTAAAATAACAGAATTTATAAGTTCATTACTTTATATATTTTATGATATGTGATTTATTATATATTTTATTATTAGTTTTATTATTTTATTAATATTTTTATTTGCAACAACCCACTGCTGAGAGTTTAAGGTATCTAAAAAAAAGAACAAAGCCTAGTAATGCTATTAATGCTAATAAAGGAAATTCTAACTAGGTAAAATTATTTAGGATATTCCATTACTATTATTTAGACTATTAATAATTAGTTATTGTTATTGTATTAATTGATTTAAGTGGGCTATAGGCCACTATTGATAGTTCAAAGTCTAGGAAGAAGAGAACTTTGTACTCAAAAGTTGAGAATGTTGATAAAAATAATCATACGAAGGTATAATTATTTTGGATATTTCATTATTGCTAATTAATGTTCTTTATTATGTTGTTTAAGATGTATTGTCTATTTAACTATAGCCCGATTGTTATTTTGTATAATTTATAAATTTTATTCCATCAATTAGTTAGATTAAGGTTGATCGTTCAAAAAGAGGTAAAAAGAAAAGAAACTCATGGCCATGTCAAGAATGGATTGGGTTATACCAAGATCTTGACATTGGAATTTCAACATTCAATGCAAATAGTTTATTTGTCACTTTTTTGATTAATTGTCACTGGTTTTAGCGCTTACATCTCATTGCATTTCATTATAATAGCTTGGTAGACCTACTAAGCTGATTATTAGAAAGAGGGGCATGATTTTTGGGTTATTCATCACCAAAAATCAATTGTTAGTAATCTTCAAACCATACTTTGTTTACTATAAAGTATAAACTTTTAATTTGATATTTACATTAATTTATTTGTTCATAGGAACAAAAGAACAAAGATTCCAAAAATTAAGGTAAAAAATGCAATGGTCTCAGCATTAATCTCAAAACAACATCAAACATTTGAATCAACATCCACCAAAGGAAAAGAGCATTCTTAAACATTGGATGATGATTGAATACTAATTTTTTTACATTTTGTTTATTGAGATAAATTATACTAGGTCTAAGATTCAATCAAGTTTAGGTTTACGTTGAACTAGATTGAAGTTTGTTTTGATTTAGGTGTACCAAATTAGACTAGATGTCTTAAGTTGATTTTTGTTGTAATTTGGTTTAGGGTGATTGATTTTTGTTATGACTTTGGTTACACCAAATTGAATTTGATGCTTTAGGTTGCTTTTGGTTTAATTTGGTTGAACAAAATTGAATTTACTTTGTGATCTAGTTTAGAAAACTTGTTGCTTTTTAACATTATATAGATTAAAATCCAAACAGATTTTGTGAAACATTATTTTTAAAATGCAATCAATATTTCATTGTTGATTCAATCTAAAATGAAACCAAGTTAATTTATGATGTTATATTTAATTTGTATTCATTCCAATACAACAAAGCATTTACAAAGCAATAAAAATCAGAACCTTTTTCATAAATAAAAATTTTATTGATAATAAATCCTTACATACCATTACTAGTTTACTGTTAAAATAAGTCATACATAATTGGTCATAGTAAAGCTAACAAGTTATCTTTCAGCAAACCATCACCATCCACTCCAAATACAAAATACAATAAAATTAACATAGTAAACATGAAAGCTAATTTGTACAACCTTTTTGCCTTTTTTTTTATTCTTGTATCTCTCTTGACGTTCTTTAATCTTT
Source organism: Durio zibethinus (assembly GCF_002303985.1). The sequence goes on along the minus strand of NW_019168481.1, from coordinate 9,546,540 downwards.
CATGCATCACCTCATTCTTAATTTTTATTATAGCTATTTCATCAAATAAGTCATCAGACTTTATTCTACAATCATTCATTTTTTACAATCATTTTCACTTTTCAACTAAACATTGATTATTCTCAATGCTTTGTTCTCCTTCATCAATATTAAATTCTCTATTGTCAAACTATTATTGGCATCTGTAAACTTAAATATCACTTCTTTTACAAGTTCATCCTTAATTGGTCTATCATGGCAAACAAAAAATTAACATCGATTAACTTGCAAATTTCAACAATAGCACCAACCACTAACCAATTTCATACTTAAGTTCAAATAACAAAAATTTCATAGTCGAGATCATATTTAAGTTCAACATAATAAATTTAGAACAATATTTGATAATCAAGTTAAATATAAAAATCATTAATACTTGATAGTTGCTACATCCAAATAATCTTCTTTCAAGATTGTCATCATTTGTTGAGAAAACTAAACGAGCTTTCTTTTCGCAATAACAATACACTGGATCACTTTTATTATCATAAGTGTACATTACTTATCCTTAATATATAAATCACTTTAAATTACTTGATAATAGCATAAAAAAGTCAAAATTCTAGTTTCATGTTATAAGATACAACAAATAGTAAGAATTTATAGGATACAATATATTTATAAGATACAAAAATAGTGGGATGAGCTTCATAATAGTCTAAATTTGTTTTATATTACCCTAAACCCTTAATTTGTAGTAACCATTTTAGTTTTCTCCACTTCATAACATGGTTCAAACCCTAATCACATTTGAGATATCCTAAACATTAAATTTAAGAACTGGAATTACTTAAAAACTTACCAAAATAATTCACCTCCTTCGAATATCTCCACGCCATGCCTTTCTCTCCGTTTCTAGCTTCTGGCAATGTAACTCCTTCAACACTTAAACCCATAAACCCATAAACCCATAAACAATCCAAAATTATTTCATGATCATGATCTTGAACTTCATTATCAAATTTGGCTTTATGTGGATTTGGATTTCGATATGCATTATCAATCAACTTTTGATTTGGGAAAATTAAGATTTAGAATTGTATGATTTTTGGTTTTTTAGATGATTTAAGGATAATGTTGTTTTGTTTGGTGATTGGATGATTTTTTATTAATAACATTACATTGTTTTTTTAAATCCAGTTGGACAATATAGATACATATGGCAAAAAAAATCCACGTCATAATAGCCAGTAAATGATCTCAACTGTTCAATTTGAAAAGTCATTTCGATCAACACCACTTTAGCATGATCAATGGTCATGTTATTAAAATTAACGGAGATTATATAAAAGTGTTATCAATTAGACTAATATTATCATATTCAAATAGTATAGGAATCAATTTTCAAAAAATTATAATATATGAACTAAATTTTAAATTTCATAATAGTATAAGAACTAAATTCATAATTTGACTTAAAAAATAATGCAATACATGAGCTAATTTTTTAAGTATGAAGTTATTTAAAAAAGAATTTTATTATTTATCATGTAATGAATTACCTTTATAGAATATTTGTATTTTTTAAATATATTTATTGGTTTGACAAACAACTCAATTGATCTCGATTGTTCTAACAATTGAACTAGTGACCCAATGACCCGTTATCCTGAATGACTCGTTATTAAATCTAGTTATGATAACTAGGGCCACAATAGTTTATTTGAGTCTATAGGATTTAGAATTTTTTTTTTTTAAATGTTCACTTATAATATATATATATAAATTATCAATAAATTTATCAATTTTATAACAAGAAGGATGGTTATTACAATTTTCTTTCAATTTTTTTTTTCAATTTTTAAGAATATCCAGAAAAAAAAAATTGGAGATTTTCATAACATAAAAGGTGAATCCATCGCAGGTTTCAGGTTTTCAAGAATACCATAAGTGTTAATTGTGACAGAATCCATAGGATGTGCACGGCCTACACCTCAAATCAGCAACTTAACGTTAAGCAATCTTATCGCTCTTCATGACAATCCAAAACTCCATAGCTTTAATTTTGATCAAGTTGTAGTAGCAAAACTGAAGTACCCAGTTTGAGGAGGAGTTAGTAAAAAAAGATAGGGTTGGCATCTCCACTGACAAGGACGGAACCTTGAAGCTTGCTTATCACCAACGAATCCGGTTAAGGCTACCCACTTTTCATTTGGATCTCTTATGCATTGTTGATAATATTCTATATCAGCGAATAATGGAATATAAGTAAATGACAAGCACTACTCCAAATTATCAAGCTATTTTTTATTATTTTTTAATTCTATAAAGAAAGCATCTAATATATTTATAGTAAAATTTTTATGAATAAAAGAATAAGAGTGAAACGACATCTCTCAACCAACAAGGTGAAACCATGATTAGATGTTGACAAAGGTGGTTGATAAAAACAAATTGATGATTGATTCATAAATAGATGCACCAAAGCAGAGGAGACAAATTAGAGAGGGGGCCGGATTCTTGTTCTTTTTCTTTAATGCGGCACAAACATCCTCACCAACCCCCGCCCGTGATTACCACCTAAAGTCTTTTTTTTTTTTTCAATTATAAAAAAAATTTGATATAGATGTTATTATTTTAATTTTATTTGTAAAATTAAAATTTTTATTGTTAATATATCAAATAATGATTTATAAATAAAACAAATAATTTATATTCGATATTTTGTCGATGTACAATATTATATATTATTTGTACACCATAATTTGTTATGTAATTATAAAAAATTTTAAAATCTTTAAAATTAAATAATTTTTAAAATTTAAATATTTAATTATATTAAAACAAAATAGTAATGTGGATCATACCGATAATATTATATATATATATACTATCAAATATGAATTCATAAAATAAAAAATATATTTTAATATAGTTACACTAACACAAATCAGATTCAAATCCATGAAAATATATATATATATATATATATTTTTAATACTATAATAAAAATAATCCAATCATTTGGAAGATAATGCAATTCCCAGCAGATAGGTAATAAATAAATAGAAAGGGCAAACATCGATCGCATAATTCCATTTGCTGCCGACCTTCAAAAAGTAGATTCTTTAGCTCTGCTAATAAATTGCAAATTGTAACGCACATAAAAGCAGCAAATAAAGATTTTAGTTTGTCAATAGAAGAAAATGGCAAGTGAAGCGTTATTGGTTGCTATGGTGGTGGCGCTAGCGTTGAGCAATGCGCTACTAGTGACTAGCGAGAGTGAGTATAATAAGGTGAAGATATGGCCAATGCCGGCGTCGGTGAGTTACGGCCACAGCCACCTTTACTTGAGCAACGATTTCGAGCACTCCACTAACTATGACTCTGGACTACTCAAAGACGCATTCAACAGGATGCTTGCTGTCATCAGACTGGATCATATTATTGAAGCCAATTTCTCTGCCCTCCACCTTTCACCTCTGCTCCGGGGTCTTCATATAGTTATTTCCTCTTCAAACCACCAGGTTCTCTTTTGCTCTCTTTATTTGTTTATTTGATTTTTTTCTATTATTATTTTCACTTTTTTCCCAGAGAAAAAAAAAAAAAAAAGACAATGATGATGACTTCACTTCACCCATTTTTCAGTTTTTTTTTTTTTCGCTTTTCGCTAATAAAAGAAAAGGAAAGTAAAGCTGTGAAATGACGCAAGTTCAAAAAGAAATTAAAGTTATTTTTAATGCCAGATCCAGAAATTTTTTCAGAATATTCACTTATAATATATAAAATATTGCCAATGCATTTATCAATTTTATTAGGAAAAAGGTGTCAACAAAAATTTTGGGAGGCTTAGAAGAAAATTTTTTAATAAATTTTCTTATTTTCCAGTTTTCTAAAAGGAAAATTTTGGAGTTTTTAAGATAATTTTTTTTTATTTTCTTTTTTTTTAATTCTTAGGTGTCCATGACACCTCTCACATCATTCCAATCGGCCCCGGTTGTTTCCTTGTCTGAGATTGTGGAGTGTGAAAATATTTTCTTGATAACGAAGTTATTAAAATGTAGTGGGAGTATATGATTTGGTGAAGGCAATTGATGGTTATGTAATTTGAAGAAATTTGTTTGTGGTTTTGGTTCCAGCTACAATACGGCATTGATGAGTCGTACAAATTAACGGTCCCATCACCAGAAAACCCAGGTTACGCCCATCTTGAGGTTAGTTCGAATTTTATAGGATTGCTAGTCCGTCCTACCATATAAAAGTACCTACCGTAGCCTTATACTGTATGGGTGTGTTTTCAGAAGAAATATGCCTCTTGAGTTCTTTTATTCTTGAAGGAGGCAAATTTCAAAATACACCTGAAGGTTTATGATTGTGATAAGGGATTGATTGTCTGTTGGAAAAAATTGCAAAATATTGGTACTTTATTTTATACTAGTTTATTTTGAATTTACCTAATCTTATTATCAACTCCAAACTGTTTTGAACAATGCAGGCACAGACAGTTTATGGTGCTTTACATGGGCTTCAGGTTAGTGCCAGCATAATTCTTGTTGCTAAGTTGACATTATTGTGAATTCAAAAATTTTTAGAATATACGGTTTGTCATATAACGTTGCAGACATTCAGCCAATTATGTCATTTTAACTTTACAAGTCGGGTCCTTGAAGTTCACATGTCCCCGTGGACTATTATTGATCAGCCAAGATTTTCTTATCGAGGCCTCTTAATTGGTGAGATACTTCCCTTCTACTACATGCTTAAGTGATTAATGGCGTTGATTTCCTTGGAAAATCAATGTGTAGAGAGTAATCTTTGATTTATATTGAAATAATTAGGGACTTCATTTTGGTATTGCTTTAGCTGTTAGCTAATATTAAAATATATACAAATATACGATACTGCCCATTTTGGCCATTATACATCTTCAGCAACCAACTTAATGAAGGGTGGAATAGCAGTTAAACTGCCGCATCTTCATGGGTTCGAGAAAATTATATAAAGATAGAATAATCTTTCTTAACTAATCTTTCTTAACTCTGTTTTCTGTCTTCTTTTTCAAAATAATGATTTGACCTTTTGAGGTAATTGGTGTAGATACGTCTCGTCACTATTTGCCATTGCCGATTGTTAAGAAAGTTATTGATTCCATGTCCTATGCAAAGTTGGTATGTAATGCTTTAATGACATATTTCAATTGGAATATTTCTTTCCGCCTGATTGTTTTGACTAAGTGGATTGATTTGTATAGTGAAACACCACAAGAATTAGCCTTTAAGCAGTAACTCTTTCTTGTTTTCACACAGAATGTATTGCATTGGCACATTGTAGATTCACAATCTTTCCCTTTGGAGATACCATCATATCCTAAACTGTGGGATGGTGCTTATTCACCTTCAGAACGATATACAGTGGCTGATGCTGCTGAAGTTGTGAGGCATGTGATTCTCCTCTTTCTCACATGATCCAAATAATAATTACTATCTGACTACTTCAATTCTTTTTTATTTGTGTATTTTTAATCTTTGCAGTTATGCTCAACAAAGAGGAATAAATGTATTGGCTGAAATTGATGTTCCAGGACATGCTCGCTCATGGTAGTATATGCTTTCTCCATTCTTAAAGTACATTTTTGTTCTTCTTAGTAATATGCTTTCTTTTGCGAATAAGCAATACTTTATAATAGATGAAGATGCTAATTTTTTGCCTGTCATAAAGGTTCTTTGGGAATTACAGTTAGTAATCTTTAAATTATGTAAGTATCTGACTGTATTTGCTTATTTAGTGAATGCAAGTTACAAATAAAAGTTAAGCTTTCTGATAATTGACCACGCTTTAGGCTGGTACTTTTAACTATGGTTACATCAACATACGTACTCTAGAGCAGAGAACATGGAAACAAAATTCTGGGCAATAGCTACTTACCAAAAAAAAATTTCTGGGCAATAGCTAAACTACATAATTTCATTTCTTCTAGAAGAAATAAGAATAGTTTCAAATGCTCTTTATTAAAAGGTTATGATGCAACTTAAACATGGAAGGAAATTCTAAGACCATGACAAGCAGTACGAGAGAAAGTTGGGTGCAATAATATATGGTTTTTCTGCCTAGTTCCTGCAAGAGAATTGGAATTAAACAGGAGTTGCTCATGGAACCACTATCAACTTTTGTCAAATGTTTCATTAAATTGTGAGGCCACCATTGACAAAGATCAGTACTAAAAATATCTTGCATAGCCAACTATCTATGTGGTTTGCATGACCCAAATTATCATAACTAGCCAGTCTTGCATTTTTAATCTATACTAAAATACTTGTGTTCAAATACACACAACAAACACGTATAAATATTGCAAAATTGAAGTCAGGATGTCTGTCAACAAATTTACATGCTTTCTATTGGCCTTGTCCTGTAATATTTTGAGTAACTGCAATTTTAATTCTCTAGGGTACGAGTTATCCTTCTTTATGGCCATCGAAGAACTGTCAACACCCTCTTGATGTCAGCAACTATCTTTGTGGTTTGCATGACCCAAATTATCATAAATAGCCGGTCTTGCATACTTAATTTATACTAAAATACTTGTGATCAAAATCAAACACACAACAAACTCTGATAGATATTGCAAAACTGAAGTCAGGATGTATGTCCAAAAAATCATGTTCTTTCTTTTGGCCTTGTCCTATAATTTTTTGAGTTACTGCGGTTTTAATTCTTTAGGGGGACTGGTTATCCTTCTTTATGGCCATCGAAGGACTGTCAACAGCCTCTTGATGTCAGCAAAGAATTTACATTTAAAGTAATAGATGGAATTCTTTCAGGTGATCTCCTTACTTTACCCTCAATGTCATTATTTCTATCAAGAAATGACTCTGCAATTTTTCTTTCCTTGTATAACAGAATGAAAATGAAATTCAACTAATGATATTGGAATTCTTGTTTCAGATTTCAGCAAAATCTTTAACTTTAAATTTGTTCACTTGGGAGGTGATGAAGTTAATACAAGTAAGTTAAATCATACTATCTTATAATTCCTACTTGTATATTATTATAGGATGCTAATTATAATTTTTTATTTGAGGCTTCTTTTGGGATAAAACTATTATCTTCCCAAAAATTTGTGTGGTAGATGGGGGCAGCCTTTTCATAGGAGTACTTACATTTCCTTGGATAATCATGATATGTTCTGTCACATACTCCAAACTGTTGTCTTTTAAGCATTTCTTGAATTTGTTACTTTCTATTGTTACAAATCAACTCATTTCAATTCCTTTTAATGTTCAACCAGAACGGAGAAGCTATTTTGGTCAAGCTTATATTAAAATTCTAAATCAACATTCTTTGACCTTCAGCTGCTGATGATCCATATACCCAAAATTCTCTTATAATCTATATGACATCTGGAATAGTTTTTTTTTCATACCTCTTACTTTTGTGTCCAAAGCTATAATAATGCCCCCCATAGGAGATAAAGTGAAGAAGCTGACGAATAAATAAAAATGGTGGAATGAAGAGGTTTTATTCCAGACATTGTTGGTTTTCATGCTCAGGGATATTTTCTCTAAGTGAAAACTTTCTAAAGAACCCAACATTTTATTTGTGTAGGTTGATAGATGTCGACTTCCTACACCTCTGCTGGGTAACATGACAATTAAATGAAATTCTAAACTTTCTCTAAATTGATCTCTAAGATTATCTCCTAACAGGTAAACTAGTTTCCAGGGCTCTCTTGTCTTTGTAGAATGATCTCTAATTCATTCTATCAATATCAAACAAGTTGTCTCTAGAACATAGCTTATGAAAGAGGGCAAGAGCCACATATCCTGTGGACCTATTCATCATTTTCTAAACATTACTCTTCCCGATATATTTGTATACTTTGAAGCGTACATTTATATCTTATATAATTTGAGGTTAATAGTTTATTGATCCAACCACTTTCATTTATAATTTCAGGTTGTTGGACCATAACTCCTCATATAAGCAAATGGTAAGAAGTTTAGGATCTTATGTGTTGATTTGCTGCACCTCTGAATGAAAATGAATATTTACTCTGGTTATCAGTTTATTCCTTTTTACAAACTCTATGGAAATGTTACAATTGTTCTTTTGCAAAGATTTGTCCTGCTTTTGTGCTATGAGTAATATACAGGTTTTATTCTCTGTCCCCCCATGTTTTAGTAGTTTTGATGTGACATATCTTAGTTCACCTCAGCTAGTGGGGAGAGTCTTAGTTTGTTGTTGATATAAAATTATCTATTTCATCATTCCTTTGCATTCCTTTGATGCATTCAACACAACCTAAAGCTGCCACTGCTGAAAATTTCTTTATAATTGTTCTGTTATTGCTGTAAATAGTGCATGAATGTCATACTGCTAAACTTCTTTTTTTTTTTTTAATTCCATATGATTCATCATGGTATGATATTAACATGTTCCCAATATCTATTCCATTTACAGGACTCTTACTTTCTTGCTGCTTGGTTTGTAGGTTACGAGAGCATGGTATGAATGAATCTCAAGCGTATCAGTACTTTATCTTGAGAGCACAAAATGTAGCTTTGTCCCATGGATATGAAATTGTTAACTGGTATTCATCTTCTAGAAGAGCTATTTAATCAAACAACAACACTGTACATCCTATTCACATATTGAATATAACAGGGAGGAGACCTTCAATGACTTTGGCAATAAATTGAGCAGGAAGACTGTGGTTCACAATTGGTATGTCCTACTCTTTATCTCTCAAACCTAGAGAATTTATGCATTATATTCTTTCTATAGATGTGATGCTGCATTTTTTTTGCAAAGAGAGCTTTTAAAAAACTTAAAGGAAATGCTGTCTTTTTTTTTCTCTGTTGCTGACAAGTAATCTAAATTCTACACTGTATATGAAAGTAGTTTAAGGGGTGTGAAGTTTTTGAAGACAAAATATCCTCTCAAAATGCAAATCTATTCTAATTAAATTTATCACTTCATAATTTATAATTTAGAATAACAAGGATCTATTAAAGGAAGTGAAAAAGTTAATTATAATTACTACCTTTTGGTCATTAAAGGACCACTTAGATAGTTGATTAATATGAAGTTCTTACAAAATGTTTCAAGGAGTTTCCATAGCTTTTTAGAAAATGATATTTGATAGAAAATTAATGAAGTAACAAACAAATTAATATTCGTAGCCCTATTCTTTTTCTTTTTGTACATGGAGTTATTTTTATATACATATATATGAGTAGAGATCCATTTACACCAGTATAAAAGTCATACTTTTTTTACCTTTGGATCAAAATTAAATCCATAACATTTACACAACGTTTTAGATCCAAAGGTAAAAAAAGTGTATAACTCTTATACTAGTGTAAGTGAATTTTTAATCATATATCTAATAATCCACTTACACTTGTGTAACTCTTACTTTTTTTTGGACACTTATATTAAAATTTTAAATTAAAATTATATTTTTAAATTTAATAATTTTGGTCCAAGGGTTCAAAAAAGTGTAAGACATACACTAGTCTAAGTGAATCCCTCCTTTCACTCTCTCTCTCTCTCAATATATATATATATATATATATAGGAGGGATTAACTTACATAAATGGAAAACTAAAAAAGTTTTAGACTTTTTTTAATCATTTATTTGAATAGATCATTTATTTAATCATTTAATCATTTTTAATCATTTAATCACTCTCTCTCTCTCTCAATATATATATATATATATATAGGAGGGATTAACTTACATAAGTGGAAAACTAAAAAAGTTTTAGACTTTTTTTAATCATTTATTTGAATAGATCTAAAGGACAAAAGATATAATTGAAAATGAAAAAAAATGATTTAATCTCATAAAACTTTTTGTGTAAGTTGATTCTGACTCCATATATATATAAATATTTGTAGTTCATCTTACATCTTTCCATCTAATTTAACATATATATGATATTTGTGTTTCTTTTGTACATTGATGAATTCTTAAATTTCACTCAAAATCATTTTTTTTCTTGCAACTTTGGGCCTTTATTTTAAATAATTTAAGAAAAATAATAATTAACAAAAAAATCTTGCAATTGTAATAACAAATTTTAATGAATTACAATAAAACTCTATAAAAAAGTTAAAATTATACAAATGAATGTTATATTTTATCTATATAATATTAAAAATTAAAAAAATTGATAAATCTCGATACCTACTTGAAGAGAGTATTACAAAGATTGAACTTCTTGTTTGCACAAATCAAACTCAAGTATTCATCAAGTCAAGCTAGAATAACTCACAAGTCACTTGATTCATTTATACCTTAATGTTATGGTTTTAAAATTTCATTTTTAAATTAATAAAATTGAAATTTTGTTATATTGTAACCCAAATACAAAAAATTTTTGGAAATTCATGGTTTCTTTGACTGTTATACTATTCCCAAGCAATTCCATTTAGGAAAAATCTAATAAACTGAGCAAAGCATCAGTATGTTTTTGAGCCATGCCTTGTTTAAGTAAACTTGTTCTTAGTAATACATGTTGAAGAAAATTTTCTTTTTTTTGAAAAAAAGAAAAGCCTTGGTGCATGGTTAAAGACCGGCCAAAATTTGTATAAACCAGCCAAATTAGTGGATTAGTTTCAACTTTTCAAAATCAAATTTCATCTACTTTTTTACTTTTAAATTTCTTTTGGCAGTTGGGAGGTTTGAACTATGATCCTCTTAATTGTTATAGAACAATTAAATTGTGAGCTAAACAAATTATTATTTTTATCTTTTAAGATATTAATACCTATGTTGCCTTTTTTGCTAGGACAGGGTACTACTGGAAAACTTAATCTTTAGTTGTGCCCCCATTCCTTCATCCATTGATAATAAAATGATTCAAGCATATGGTGGAGCCTTTGTGCATTTATTCTTGTACAGCAGCTGTTTAAAAGAAAATGGATTGGACTGGCTGGTTCTATTACAGATTTGGTCAAAATCTGTCAAAGGTTGTGCAAAGCTTGAGCAGTTTGATTTACTAAAATCAAACTTAAACTATTTTACTTTTTAAACGATTTTTTCAAGTTGCTAGATTTGAATTGTCAATCACTCAAATTTTAAACGACAATCAAACATTGAGCTAAAAACCATTACTGTCAACTTTCTTGTTAAACCGATTGGATCTAGAAATGTTCTCACAAATGGTTATTTGTCCGGTCTGGTTTTTAAAATGTTGATGATAAATTTTATGTTCCTTATTTATACTGCTCTAAAATTCACTTGGAGTGATGCAATACCAATGCTGTAATGTATATTGCTTGATTCAAGAGTTCATGTGGGTTGAATTTTTGCTTAAGATTCTTTGGCAGGCTTGGTGGTGGTGTTGCTCGACAAGTGGTTGCATCTGGGTTAAGATGCATTGTAAGCAACCAGGACAAATGGTACTTGGACCACTTGGACACTACATGGCAGGAATTCTATGCAAATGAGCCGCTCACAAATATTACAAACTTGAAGCAACAGAAATTAGTTATTGGAGGGGAGGTGTGCATGTGGGGTGAAACCATTGATGGTTCAGATATTGAACAAACCATATGGCCACGTGCTGCAGCAGCTGCAGGTACTTAATATAATATATTAACATTAGATTATTTGCATATTATGATGTTCTTGCCATATAAGTAATACTAATACCCTAGATTCTACAAGTCTGAAGTTGGAATTATTAGGTCAGCCCCTGGAGCTCCCATATATAATATAGTGTTATGAGTTTCTTGGTTAGAAAAAATTTTATGGAAAAGATTCCACATACTTTCTTTGTTGGTCCAGAAACAGGGGATGAAGTTTATTAGATTGGAGAAATACTTGGTATTTATACTATAACATTAAGGTTTACATGGACAGCTAACTGCACTTGGCATTATTAGCTTTCCATTCGGAAGTAATTGTTAATTGATTAATAGTAACTCTTATCCTAGGCTCTGGGTTGAATCATCAGAGCAGCAAAATCTTTGATATGCATTTTGATATGGCTTTAAGTTAAATGCTGTATTTAAAACTATATATGGACAGAAGCATAAGCACGAGAATAAGATGACTTGCTCAGGTAAACAAGTATAAGCATGCACCTATCTTGATCCAAATGCATGGGTGACCCTAATTAATTTTAGTTTTAATTTTATATTGAAAATTCAGAAACCTAAATCAGAACTTAAGTATTGTCTTGATATTGAGTTTATCTCGCATTAACCAAATTCTTTCTTCTTCTTGTCCCCTATCTAAACTGCAGAGAGGTTATGGACACCCTATGATAAGCTGGCTAAGAATCCAAGAGAAGTAACTGGACGGTTGGCACACTCAGGTGTTTACTGAATCAAAGAGGAGTTGCAGCTGCTCCATTAGCTGGACAAGGCGCTCTGCCCCTGAAGGTCCAGGTTCTTGCTATGAGCAATAATTTGCTGATTCACTTGTATCAATTATTCCCCATCGTTAAAAAGAAAAAGGCATTGGTCCAGAATAACTCCCATTTTTATCTCTTACATGGTGGATGTTTCTATAAAAGGTTAGATAATTTCATCAATGGAAGGAAATGTTATTTTCTTATATGCCAGGAGGGAAGTAGTACATGGGGAAATGATGTCTAATAAATCTGAACTTACTGTTTTTTAAAACTCTCAATTTTCAATTTACCAAATTGGGGTGAAAGAAGTGGAAAGGAAATGATTAAATTTTTTAAAAGGTCAAAATAACTACTGTAGCCCTCTTTTCTTATTCAATTTTCAAACAAAAACCCCTCCTGGCATCCAAAAATTTGAGTGAATTTAACAAGTCATGGCATGTAGTGACAATGTCTCCAATATGCCAAATCCTTCATTTAAAGATACAATAAGCACAAGTGTTCATTTTCATATTTCACGATTGAATTTTGGATTAAGTGTTGGTATTACTCATAAGATTATCAATAAACTCCAAAAGAATAATTGAAGTGTTTTTGGAGTCCACTTAAGTGCCATGAGTATCACTGACATAATTGTTTTGGCAACTTGATATGATTATCTTATAAAATTCAACGAACGAGTATGATTCGCAATTTTGCACATGCCAACGGTTCAATCGATAAGGATCTGTTAACTCAATGTAAAAATTTTAGTTTGAGTTTAATTTGTGATTTTTTGTTGAAATTATCTCGAATGTATGATTTTTAATCATTATTTTTAAATTATTAAATATAATATATTTTGTTTTGATTTAAAAAATTAAGTAATTTATTTATTCTTTAATTTAATGATAAAAAACTTATACATGTATATGCAAAACTTCTCGAATAATTTTTTATCTTTTAGATGTCATGAATAAATTTTTTTTTTTGTATTATTATTTTTTTTATAAAATTACAAGTTCAAAAAAAATTATAATCATAATCAAATATTACATTCATATATAAAAAATTATTGAATAATTCATTAACAAAAATAAAATATAACTAGATAAATTTAATATAAAATTAAAATCAAACTCATATACTATGGTACTTGAACTTAAGACTTCACAATTTTAAAATTTATTTCTTACCACTAAAGTTTTTTTGTATTATTTTATTTAATTCATCGAACAGAGGACGAAAATGATAAGATTCGAACTCCTATCTTATATATCTTCCAAAACCTTCTTAGTCATTAAATAAAAAATCTAAAGATAATAAATGTAGCTCGAACGTTGTTCAAAATCTTACTTATCATAAAATCAATTCATATGTTATTTGTATATTGAAAGATCATTTAGTTATACTCGCGTGAAATAATCCTCAGGATTTAATGAGCATTTTTCATACACTTAATCAATATCATTATAAGCAATACCTTTAAAGATGGTGAACATACTTCACCAAAAGTAAATATAAATATATAAATAAAGTGAACAATTAAGATTACATCATTTTGAATTACTTAAGACATTAAAACTTAGCATAGAAAGATAAAATTAGTACATGAAAATTAAAAAAGAAAATTACATGCAGTAAAAAAAATTTATAGAATCACAAGCAACAAATATTATAAAAGAATTCAAAAACAAAAAATTAACCTTACAATACCCTTTAAACTTCCGATGATACCACGAAAAATAAAAGAAATTACATTGTTCCTAAATAACATGAGTAGCCAACAGCTAAAATGAAAACTCAATATATTATAATAAGTTTAAATATTTCTTTGTTTTCTTTTTTAATCTTGATATTATTATAATATATTTAATGTCTTTCATACAAATTTATTTTATTACTTTTATGTGAAAATAATTATTAAATATAAAATAAATAAATAAATAAATGATGACATAAAAATGTATTTATTCCTTTTAAAAAAAAAAAATTGTGACTCTAGACATAAATGGATAATCCAATAATAAGGTATTAGTATATAAACTTAAGGTATTAGTTAAATTTGATATTAAATTTAAATAAATATTTTAATGAATTCAAATATTATAAATATTAAACTAACTTGAATAATAATATCTTAGAAATAACGGAACGGATATATGCTCCCTTGCCATTCTTATGTGTATTTTTGAAAATTCAATTAGTTTATATACTAATACCTTATTATTGGATTATCCATTTATGTCTAGAGTCACAATTTTTTTTATTAAAAAAAAGGAATAAATACATTTTTATGTCATCATTTATTTATTTATTTTATATTTAATAATTATTTTCACATAATATTAAAATAAATTATATGAAAGATATTAAATATATTACAATAATATCAAGATTACAAAAAAGAAAAAAAGAAAAATTTAAACTTATTATAATATATTGAGTTTGCATTTTAATTGTTTGCTATTCGTGTTATTTAGGGACAATGTAATATTTAAACTTTAAGTTTTGGGGTACGATATAGAATACAATTTATTCTAAAAATTATCAAAGATTCCTAAAATTGGATATTTAAAAATATTTTCAATGTATTAAAAATTCATTTTCGAAATTTTTAAAAAAAATTTTGACATGTATTTTCAAAAATTTCAAAAAATTTTTGAAAATTCTCAATAGTTTTCAAATATTCATTTTTGAAATCCTTAAATAACTTCCGAAAATGAATTTTTTATATAGATAATAACTTGGCACTGTAAAGAATATTAGCCTTATTATGTCATTAGTAGATTAGTAAATCTGTTAATAAAGATTTTTAATCTTTTGGTCACTTGACACTATCTGTTTAATAATATTTATAATATTTTTGTAGTTTTGACAAATATACATTTGAAAAAAATTGCTAAGTATGAAGAGGCACTCGTGCAAGTTAGCTATTGCACCATGTGCGATGGAGCTTGATTGCCTCATCGCACATGGTGCAGTAATCACTTGCATGAGTGTATCTTCACAATTAATGATTTTTTGTTTCAAATGCATATTTGTTATAATTAAAAAAAAAATGTTATAAAACATTATTGAATGGATAGTATGGTTGAAAGATTAGAAGTTTTTACTGTTAGATTTAAAAAACCTATATGTCAGAGAAATTATTAGAGACCCGTTTGGAAATTGCAAAGGGACATTCAATTTTTTCGTACCAAATATTGATAAAAAGATTGTAACAAAGAAACTAAAATAAAAAATTACTTTTCAGAGTACATTTTTTGATAATTACAATGTTTTTTAAAAATACATTTTCGGATAATTGTAATATTTTTCGAAAATACATTTTCCTATATAATGAAGAAGTTTCCATAAATAAATTTCTTATAACTTATTAATGAATACGAAGGACAAAAAGATAATTAACTAATGAATATTTAAGTAATTTTTTTTTAAAATTAATTCTTTAGAGTGTATTGAAAGTTTTTTGGAATAAAATTAGCACCGCCCTTATAATATTTGTTGCTTGTGATTCTATAAATTTTTTTTACTGCATACAATTTTAACAAAAATTTTCGTGTACTAATGTTATCTTTCTCTACTAAGTTTAAATGTCTCAAGTAATTCAAAGGATGCAATCTTAATTGTTCACTTTATTTATGTATTTATATTTATTTTTGGTAAAATATGTTCACTATCTTTAAAGGTACTGCTTATGATGATATTGATTAAATGTATGAAAAATGCTAATTAAAATCTGATTAGGATCATTTTACATGAGTATTGCTAATGATCTTACAATATGCAAATAATATATGAATTGATTTTGTGATAATATTTATTGTCTTAATTTTTTTGTTTAGTAGTTAAGAATGTTTTGGAAAATATGCAAATTAAAAGTTCGAATCTTATCATTTCCATCCTCTATCCTATGAACTAAAAAAAATAATACAAAAAAGTCAATAAGGCATTAATTTAGTGGTAAGAAAGAGACCTTAAAGCCGATAAGTTTAAAGTTTAAATTTCATAAATTGTGAGTTTGATTCTAATTTAATGTTGCATTTATCTAATTATATTTTATTTTTAATTTATCTAGTTATATTTTACTTTTGTTAATGGATTATTCAATAATTTTTTATATATGAATATACTATTTGATTATAATTATAATTTCTCTTATACTTATAATTTTATAAAAAAAATACAAAAAAATCAATTCATGACACTCAAAGACTAGAAATTATTCGAAGAATTTTATCTACAACTATGTATAATATTTGTTTTATCATTAAATTTAAAGGTAAATAAATTATTTAATATCTCATATCAAGATAAAATTTATTGTACTCAACAATTTAAAAATAATGATTGAAGATCATGTATTTAAAATGACCTAAACAAAAAAATCGCCAACTGAATTTGAATCCTAAACTTTTACATCGAGGTGAACTATCCATCTCAATTGATCCATGTTGTTGTTACGTGTGTACAAGTTACAAATCATAATCATTGTTGAATGCTATGGGATAGATGCCTATGGCACTTATCTGGACCCCAAAAATACTTCAATTGTTCTTTTGGAGTTTATTGATAATCTTATGAGTAATACCAATATTTATATCCACAATTTAATGGGGAAATGTGGAATTGAATACTTGTGCTTATTGTATCTTTAATTGAAGGATTTGGCATATTGGAGATATTGTCACTACATGCCATGACTTGTTAAATTCAGTCAAATTTGTGGATGCCAGGAGGATGATTTAAGATTGTAAAACTTGTCTGGTTTTTGTTTGAAAATTGAAGAAGAAAACAGGGCAACCATAGTTATTTTGAGCTTTCAAAAAATTTAATCATTTCTTTTCCACTTCTTTTACCCCAATTTGGGGAATTGAAAATTGAGAGTTTTAAAAAACAGTAAGTTCAGATTTATTAGAGATCATTTCTCCATGTACTACTTCCCTCCTGGCATATAAGAAAATAGCATTTCCTTCCATTGATGAAATTATCTAACCTTTTATAGAAACATCCACCATGTAAGAGATAAAAATGGGAGTTATTCTGGACCAATGCCTTTTTTTTTTTTTAAAACAATGGGGAATCATTGATACAAGTGATTCAGCAAATTATTGCTCATAGCAAGAACCTGGACGTTCGGGGGCAGAGCGGCCTCGTCCAGCTAATGGAGCAGCTGCAACTCCTCTTTGATTCAGTAAACACCTGAAGTGTGCCAACCTTCCAGTTACTTCTCTTGGATTCTTAGCCAGCTTGTCATAGGGCGTCCATAACCGCTCTGCAGTTTAGATAGGGACAAAAAGGAGAAAGGTAGAATTTGGTTAAAAGGAAGTAAACTCAATATCAAGACAATACTTCAGTTTTGATTTAGGTTTCTGAATTTTCAATATAAAATTAAAATTAAAAGTAATTAGGGTTACCCGAGCATTTAGGTCAAGGTAGGTGCATGCTTATACTTGTTTACCTGAGCAAGCCATCTTATTCTCGTGCTTATGCTTCTGTCTATATATAGTTTTAATATCAGCATTTAAGTTAAAGCCATATAAAGTGCAAATCAAAGATTTTGCTGCTCTAATGATTCAACCCAGAGCCTAGGATGAGAGTTACTTTTAATCAATTAACAATTACTTCCGAATGGAAAGCTAATAATGCCAAGCGCAGTTAGCTGTCCATGTAAACCTTATGTTATAGTATAAATACCAAGTATTTCTCTAATCTAATAAACTTCATCCCCTGTTTCTGGGCCAACAAAGAAAGTATGTTGAATGTTCTCCATATCTAACCAAGAAACTCATGACACTCTATATTATATATGGGAGCTCCAGGGGCTGACCTAATAATTCCAACTTCAGACTTGTAGAATCTAGGGTATTAGTATTACTTATATAGCAAGAACATCATAATATGCAAGTAATCAAATGTTAATATATTATATCAAGTACCTGCAGCTGCTGCAGCACGTGGCCATATGGTTTGTTCAATATCTGAACCATCAATGGTTTCACCCCACATGCACACCTCCCTTCCAATAACTAATTTCTGTTGCTTCAAGTTTGTAATATTTGTGAGCGGCTCATTTGCATAGAATTCCTGCCATGTAGTGTCCAAGTGGTCCAAGTACCATTTGTCCTGGTTGCTTACAATGCACCTTAACCCAGATGCAACCACTTGTTGAGCAACACCACCACCAAGCCTTCCGAAGAATCTCAAGCAAAAGTACAACCCACATGAACTCTTGAATCAAGCAATATATATTACAGCATTGGTATTGCATCACTCCAAGTGAGTTTTAGAGCAGTATAAATAAGGAACATAATCATCAACATTTTAAAAACCAGACCAGACAAATAGCCATTTGAGACAACATTTCTAGATCCAATCGGTTTAACAAGAAAGTTGACAGTTTAGTTCAGTGTTTGATTGTCCTTTAAAATTTGAGTGAGTGAGAATTCAAATCTAGCAACTTAAAAAAAAAAAGTTTAAAATGTTAAATAGTTTAAGTTTGATTTCATTAAATCAAACTGATCAAGCCTTGCACAACCTTTGACAAATTTTTTACCAAATCTGTAATAGAACCAGCCGATCCAATCCTTTTTTTTTTTTTTGAACAGCAGCTGCATAAGAATGCATGCACAAAGGCTCCACCATATACTTAATCATTTTATTGTCAATGGACGGGGGATTGGGGGCACAACTAAATATTAAGTTTTCTAGTAGTACCCTTTCCTAGCAAACAAGGCAACATAGGTGTTAGTATGTTAAAAGATAAAAATAATATTATGTGTTTAGCTCACAATTTAATTATTCTATAACAACTAAGAGGATCATAGTTCAAACCTCCCAACTGCCAAAAGAAATTTAAAAGTAAAAAAGTAGCTCAAATTTGATTTTGATAAATTGAAACCAGTCCACTAATTTGATTGGTTTATACAAATTTTGGCCGGTCTTTGATTATGCACCAAGGCTTTTCCTTTTTCAAAAGAAAAAGAAAAAAGAAAATTTTCTTAAACAAGCATGACTAAGAATATGTTTACTTAAACAAGGCATGGATAAAAAACATGCTGATGCTTTGCTCAGTTTATTAGAACTTTTCTAAACGGAATTGCATGGGAATCATATAACACTAAAAAAAACCACTCATTTCCAATAATTTTTTGTATTTGGATTATAGTATAACAAATTTTCAACTTTATTATTAAAAATGAAAATTTAAAATCATAACATTAAAGGTATAAATGAAACAAATTACTTATGAGTTATTCGAGTTTAACTCGATGAACACTCGAGTTTAACTTGTGCAAACAAGAAGTTCAATCTTTGTAATACTCGATTCGAATAGCTAGCAAGATTTAACAAATTTTTGAATTTTTGATATTATATAGATAAAATATAATATTCATTTGTATAATTTTAACTTTTTTTTTTCTAGAGTTTTATTGTAATTCATACAAATTTGTTATTGTAGTTGCACAAGACTTTTTTTTTTTGTTAATATTAATTTTCCTACATAATATTATTTATTCTTAAAATATTTAAAATAAAGGCCAAAAGATTAAATATGAGTAAGGATCCATTTACACTAATGTAAATTTTACACTTTTTTAACACTTGGATCTAAAAGATTATGTAAATGTTATGGATTTAATTTTGATCGAAAGGTAAAAAAAAGTATGTAACTTTTATTCTAGTGTATGTGGATCCCTACTTGTGTGTGTATATATATCAAAATAAAGTTGAAAAAAAACCTTCATGTATTAAAAAAAAAAAAAGGCTGCCAATATTAATTTTTTTGTTACTTAATTTTCTATCAAATATCATTTTCTAAATAGCTATGGAAACTCCATGAAGTAGTTCGTAAAAACTTCATATTAATCAACTATCTAAATGATCCTTTAATGACCAAAAAAGTAGTAGTTATAATTTAACTTTTTCACTTCCTTTAATAGATCCTTGTTATTCTAAATTATAAATCATGAAGTGATAAATTTAATTAGAATAGATTTGAATTTTTAAAAGGTATTTTGTCTTTAAAAATGTCTCACCCTTTAAACTACTTTTATATACAGTATAGAATTCTAGATTACTTCTCTGCAACAGAGAAGTAAAACAGATAGCATTTGCTTTGATTTTTTTTTTAAAGCTCTTTTTGCAAAAAGAAGCAGCATCTCATCTATAAAACTAATATAATGCATAAATTCTCTAGGTTTGAGTGATAAAAGTAGGGCATACCAATTGTGAACCACAGTCTTCCTACTCAATTTATTGCCAAGGTTATTGAAGGTCTCCTCCCTGTTATATTCAATATGTGAATATGATGTACAGTGTTGTTGTTTGACTAAATAGCTCTTTTAGAATATGAATACCAGTTAACAATTTCATATCCATGGGACAAAGCTATATTTTGTGCTCACAAGACAAAGTACTGATACGTTTGAGATTCAGTCATACCATGCTCTTGTAACCTACAAGCCAAGCAGTAAGAAAGTAAAAGGTCCTATAGATGGAATTGTGGGAAAACATTTATTTATAACTGATTATAATCTTATAATCTATATATTTATATTTGTATCTCTAGAATTTAGTATTTATATCCCTAAAATTAAATATTTGTATATCTAGAATTAAGAACAAAAATTTAGAGCAGAAAATCCCTCATTATAGGATTAATTTTAGGAAGAATTAGTTTCCTAGTTTACCCATTAGTTAGTTGTATATATAAACCTAAGATGCTTGTATAATTCTTAAGAACAATTTTTCAATATAAATTTAGCTTTACTCTAAGTTTTTCATACAGTTTTATTTTTTAGTTTTTTCACATGGTATCAGAGCTTTAGGTTCTTATTGGGAAGCAAAATTTTTAGCATTCATTGCTTACTTCTATTTTAGGCCTTCATTGTCATTTTATTTTGTCCCTTCTTTAGCCTTCATTGCTAAAATTTATTTCTGGTTATATCTTACAACTTGTTTTAGTTTAAAAAAAGATAACAATGGTTAAAGATAATATAATCTGCTATCACTACCACCTAATTTAAGAAAATATCAACTGATAAAACTACCGGAGTACTATAGATGTTTTGGGAACAAAGAAAATTGGATAGATAAGAGATTGAGAAGCTTATTGAAAACCCTTGAAAAGCTTACTGGAGTATGTTCCTTGAGTAAGGTCTCAAGTTTAGATAAAGTCTCTAATTCTCATGGATTAAATATCTCGGTTAAATCTATTATGAGTTCTTAGGTCATTGACTCAGAAGTCACAAATCACATGACACATTCCTTACAGAAATTTAGTACATATATCCCGTGTCTTAGTAATAAGAAAATTATTGTTATAGATGGTTCACTTACTACAGTAGTAGGATTAAGAGATATTTAAATTAATCCCTCATTTGCTCTTAAAAATGTTCTTCATGTTCCTCGATTGTCTACTAATATGATATCTATACAAAAACTTAATAGAGACATGAACTACAAAGTGACTTTTGATCCCTTCTATTGTGAATTTCAAGGACAAAGTTCAGGAAAAAAGATTGGATTTACTAAGAAAAAATATGGACTATATTATCTTGAGACATCAAATAATATAAGTGATATCAAGAATAATTTTTTTCATTTCTTTTTGAAAAATCTCCCAATAAAAACAAAATTTGACTTTATTATTTTTATCTTGGACATTCTTCATTTGAAACTTTGAAAAACATGTTTCCATTTTTGTTCAAATAATTAAATATTGAAAATTTTCATTGTGATATTTGTGAACTTGTAAAGCATAAACGCGTGTCTTTTTCAATTAGTAACAAAAGAAGTTCTACTTCTTTTTACCTGATTCATAGTGACATATGGGTTCCCTCTACAATTTTTAGTATTTCTAGTGCAAGGTAGTTTGTTTTTTTCATAGATGATTGTACTAAGGTCTCTTGAATATTTTTACTTAAATCCAAATCATATGCGAATAGTATATTTTTAAGCTTCTAAAACATGATCCAAAATTAATTTGGAGTGAAAGTCAAGAGATTTAGGTCTAATAATGCAAAAGACTATTTCAATTAAAGTTTATTTACATATTTTCAAAAAGAAGGGATTATCCATGAGTCATATTGTGTTAATACTCCATGATAAAATAGAGTGGCAGAAAAGAAAAATAGCAATTTACTAGCCACAACTTAAGTTTTACTTTTTCAAGCAAACATACCCAAATCCTACTAGGGGTAAGCTATTCTCACTGTCATACACATTATAAATAAGTTACATTCAAAGGTTATGGGAATTAAAACTCTTATAGAACTACTCTCACAATTCTATCACAACTTTAATACCACAAATAATCTTACACCTACGATATTTGGTTGTAGATCATTTGTTTATGTTGACAGTCATAATAGGAAGAAGTTGGATCTTAAAGCAATTAAGTGCATTTTTTGGGATATTTATAAACTCAAAAAGGGTATAAGTGTTATCATTCTCTTACCAAAAAATTTTGTCTATAGATGTCACATTTGAAGAAAGTGAACCATTTTTTAAAAGGACACTTCATTCATGGAAGATAAGGATAAAGACTTTTTTTTGCTTAACTTGTCATCCTTTTCAACATCTTCACCCATTAATTCTTTTGAGTCTAAACCTACTATTTGCTCCTAAACATTTCACCCATTAATTTTTTTGAGTCTAAACCTATTTCTTTTAAGTCCAAGTCAAACATTGAATTTGAATCTAAACACATTCCAAATATAAAAGATATTATAAAGGATAATATTATTCTTCATTTTATAAAGGAATTACAAGTGTACTTAAGAAGAAAAGTTCTAGCTCTTGAATCGATGCAAAGTCCAAGACCTGATCCTAACTCTAGATATCAGTTAACTACAATATTTGACTCTATTTCTCAAAATAAGCATGAATCTTCTAAAAATATAACTAGTGATTATAATCTATCTATTGTCATTAGAAAAGGAACCAGAGAATATACTAAGTAGTCACTATACCTAGTCTTTAATTTTGTGTCATTTGAAAAATTCTCACCATTCCATAAAAAAATTTTTTTAGCCTAAATGCTATTTCTATTCTAACTACATTATCCGAGATATTATCTAGTGAGAAATGGAGGCAAGCCATGAATATAAAAATGAAGGCCTTAGAAAAAAATAAGACATGAGAATTGGTAGAGTTACCTAAAGGAAAAAATCCAGTTGGGTGTAAATGGATTTTCACTGTAAAATACAAAACGGATGGTACTATTGAAAGGTATAAGGTTAGGTTGGTGGCTAAAGGCTACACTCAAACTTATAGAGTGGATTATTAGAAAACTTTTGCTCTAATTGCTAAAATGAATATAGTTAGGATTTTGTTATCCTTGGTTACAAATTACAATTGGTAGCTTTAACAATTTGATGTAAAGAATGCTTTTCTACATGATGATTTGGAAGAAAAAATATATATGAAGGTTCCACCGGGATTTGGAGGTCATCTAGAAGCAAACAAAGTATACAAGTTGAAAAAAACTTTGTATGGCCTTAAATAGTCTCCTAGGGCTTGGTTTGGGAGATTTGCCAAAGTGATACTAGCAATGGGATATAAGCAGAGTTAAAGAGATCACATACTATTTATCAAGCACTTAGATTCAGGGAGAGTCACAGTTTTATTAGTATATGTTGATGGTATAATTATAACCAGAGATGATGAAAAAAAGATACAATATCTAAAACAATTCTTAGCTCGAGAATTTGAAATAAAAGAGTTACGAAGATTGAAGTGCTTCATTGGAATTAAAGTAACTCCTTCATGGCATGATATTTTCATCTCACAACAGAAATATGTGATGGATCTTTTGAAGGAAACTAGAAAACTCGTATGTAAATCTGTAAATACACCTATAGATATTAATCATAAACTTGGATAAGCTAATGAAGATGTTGCTGTAGATAAATGGATGTACCAGAGATTAGCTGGAAGACTTATTTATTTCTTACATACTAGGCCTAATATAGCATATGCTGTGAGTGTGATAAGTCAATTTATGCATAGTCCTAAAAAAGTGTACCTACAGGCTATTTACCATGTATTACACTATTTGAAGGTCAATATTATGAGAGATATCTTGTTCAAAAGAAATTCGAAGCTGGTTCTAAAAGCATATATAGATGCGAATTATGCAGGTTTGGTAACTGATAGATGATCTATCTCAGGCTGTTATACTTTTCTAAGTGGTAATCTTATGACTTGGAGGAGTAAAAAATCAAATATGGTGACAAGATCAAGTGCTAAAGTAGAGTTCAGAGTAATGGCTCAAGAAATTTATGAACTGCTATGGTTAAACATTTTCTAAGAAGACTTGAAGATTAAGTGAGATGGACTAATGAGACTTTACAATGATAGTAAATCTGTAATAAGGATTGCACATAATCTTGTGCAACATGACATAACAAAATACGTTGAAGTAAAGCAACACTTCATAAAGGAGAAACTAAACAGTTGGTTGATTTATGCACCGTATATATCAACCAAGAGTCAACTTGTAGATGTATTAACTAAAGATTTCAAAGGTTTAACATTTCAAGAAATTATTTTGAAGTTGGGAACCAAAAATACCTATTCACCGGCTTAAAAGAGAGTGTGAAAAAATACTTATTTACAGTTGGTTGTAATTTTATAATCTGTATATTTGTATTTATATCTCTAGAATTAAGTATTTGTATCCTTAGAATCCTTATAATTAAGTATTTGTATCTTTAAAATTAAGAACAAAAAATTAGGATAGAAAATCCTTTTAATTATAGAATCAGTTTTAGGAAGATTTAATTTCTTAGTTTACCCACTAGTTAGTTATATATAAACCAAATGTGTTTATATGATTTTTAAAAGCAATTTTTTAATATATATTAAGTTTTATTTTTAGTTTTCCATACAGTTTTATTTTTTAGTTTTTCCATAAGAATAGATTTTGGGAACATATTAATATTATACCACGATGAATCATATGAAAATAAAAAAAAGTTTAGCATTATGATGTTCATGTACTATTTACATCAATAAAAGAACAATTATAAATGAGTTTTCAGCAGTGGCAGCATTAGGTGGTGTTGAATGCATAAAAGGAATGTAAAAAAATGATGAAATAGATAATTTTATATCAACAACAAACTAAAACTCTCCCTACTAGCTAAGGTGAACTAAGATATGTCACATCAAAACTACTAAAACATAAGGGGATAGAGAATAGAACTTGTATGTTATTCATAACAACAATAAGCACGACAAATCTTTGCAAAAGAACAATTGTAACATTTTCATAAAGTTTGTAACAATGAATAAACTGACAACCAAAATAAATATTCATTTTCATTCAATGGTGAAGCAAATCAACACGCAAAATCCTAAACTTCTTACTATTTGCTTGTTTGAGGGTTTGTGGTCCAACAACCTGAAATTATTAATGAAAGTGGTTGGATCAATAAACTATTAACCTCAAATTATTAAGATATAAATGTATGCTTCAAAGCATACAAAAATATCGGGAACAATAATTTTTAAAAAATGATGAATAAGTCCATAGGTGTGGCTTTTGCCATTTTTCATAAGCTATGTTATAAAGACAACTTGTTTGTTATTGACAGGATGAATCAAAAATCATTCTACAAAGACAAGAGAGCTCTGGAAACTATTTTACCACTTAGGAGATAACTTTAGAGATCAATCTAGAGAAAGTTTAAAATTTCATTTAATTGTCACGTTACCCACCAGAGGTCTAGAAAGTTAACATCTATCAACCTACATAAATAAAATGTTGGGTTCTTTAGAAAGTTTTCACTTTAAGAAAATATCCGAGTATTAAAACCCATAATGTCTAGAATAAACCCTTTTCATTCCACCATTTTTATTTATTCAGCAACTTCTTCACTTTATCTCTTTTGGGGGCATTATCATAGCTTTGGACACAAAAGTGAGAGTGTGAAAAAATACTTATTTACAGTTGGTTATAATCTTGTAATCTATATATTTATATTTGTATCTCTAGAATTAAATATTTGTATCATATAATTAAGGACAAAAAATTAGGATAGACAATCCCTCAATTATATGATCAATTTTAGGAAGATTTAATTTTTTAGTTTACCCATTAGTTAGTTATATATAAACCTAAGGTGCTTATATAATTCTTAAGAGCAATTTTTAATATATATTTAGTTTTACTATTAGTTTTTCACACAATTTTATTTTTTAGTTTTTCAATATAGTATCAGAGCTTTAGGCTTTTATTGGGAAGTAACATTTTTAGCCTTCATTATTGATTTCTATTTTATGCCATCATTGCCAAACCTTGTTAAGGCCTTCATAGCCATTTTATTTTTTTTCTTTTTCAGCTTTTATTGGTAAGAGTCATTTCTAGTTATATCTTAAGACTTGTTTCAGTTCAAAAAAAAGATAACAATATTAAAGATAACAGAATCCTCTATCACTACCACCCAATTTGAGAAAGTGTAAAGTGGTAAAATCATTAGAATACTACAGATGTCTCGAAAATAAAGAAAGTTAAACCGAAAAGAGATTGAGAAGCTGAAAAGCCTATTAAAAAACTTTAAAAAGCTTACTGGGATATGTTCCTTGGGTAAGGTCTTCAATTTAGGTAAAGTGTCTGATTTTCATGGATTAAAGTCTCGGTTAAGCCTATTATGAGTTTTTGGGTCATTGACTCGAAAATCACAAACCACATGATATATTTCTTACAAAAGTTTAGTACATATATCATGTGTCCTAGTAATAAAAAAATTGTTATTACAAATGGTTCACTTACTACAATGGCAAGATTAGGAGATATTCAAATTAATCCCTCATTTGTTCTTAAAATGTTCTTCATGTTCCTCATTTGTCTATTAATCTGATATCTATGTAAAAACTTACTAGAGACATGAACTTCAAAGTGGCTTTTTATCCTTCCTATCATGAATTTCAAGGATAAAGTTTAGGAAAAAAATTGCATTTACTAAGGAAAAGATGGACTATACTATCTTAAGACATCAAATAATACAAGTAATATCAAGAATAATTTACCTTTGTCATTTCTTTTTGAAAAATCTTTCAATAAAGATAGAATCTAACTTTATCATTTTCATCTTGGACATTCTTCTTTTGAAACTTTGAAAAACATGTGTCCTTCTTTGTTTAAAGGATTAAATGTTAAAAATTTTCATTGTGATATTTGTAAACTTGCAATGCATAGATGTGTGTCTTTTTCAATTAGCAACAAAAGAAATTCTACTATTTTTTACTTGATTTATAGTGACATATGGAGTCATTTTATAATTTTTAGTATTTCTAGTGCAAAGTGGTTTATTTTTTTCATACATGATTTTACTAGGGTCTCTTGGATATTTTTATTTAAATCTAAATTAGATGTGAATAGTATGTTTTTAAGCTTCCAAAACATGATCCAAATTAATTTGGAGTGAAAATCAAGAGATTTAAGTTTGATAATACAAAAGACTATTTCAACCAAAGTCTATCTATCTATTTCCATAAAGATAGGATTATCCATTAATCATCTTATGTTAACACTCCATGGCAAAATGGTGTAGCCATTTACTAACCATAACCCAAGCTTTACTTTTTCAAGCAAATGTACCCAAATCTTACTAAGGGAAAGCTGTTGTCACTACCACACACATCATAAATAGATTACTTTCAAGGATTTTGGGATTTAAAGCTCCTATTGAACTATTCTCACAATTCTATCCCAACTTTAATAACATAAACAACCTCACACCTAGGATATTTGGTTATACATCATTTGTTCATGTTCATAATCATAATAGGGGAAAGTTGGATCCTAGAGTAGTTAAGTGTATTTTTGTGGGGTATTCATCAACTCAGAAAGGGTAAAAGAACTATCTTCTTACCAAAAAATTTTTTGTGTCTATTGATGTTACTTTTTAAGAAAGTAAACTATTTTTTTACTTAACCTTATCTTCAGGGGGAGACTTCATTCCTGAAAGATAAGGATAAAGATTTTTTTTTGCTTGACTTGTCCTCCTCTTTATCATTTTCACCCATTAATTTTTTTAAGTTTATACCTACTGCTTCCTCCTCAACATTTTCATCTATTAATTCTTCTAAGTCTAAATCTATTTTTTTTTAGTCTAAGTCAAACAATGAATTTGAATATGAACTCATTCCAAACATAAAAGATGTGACAAAGAATAATATTGTTCTTGATTTTATGAAGGAATTATAAATGTACTCAATAAGGAATGTTTCAGATCTTAAACTGGTGCAAGTCTAAGAACCTGATCCTAACTCTAGAAACGACATAACTATAGTCTCTAATTCTGTTTTTCAAAATGAGCATGAATCTCCTAAAACTATAAATAGTAATTATGACTTCCTTGTCATTTAAAAAGAACCAAGGAATGTTCTAAACATCCACTATTCTCAATATCTAATTTTGTGTCATTTGAAAAATTCTCACCATCCCACAAAAAATTTTTTGAGTCTAAATACTTTTTATATTTCAACTACATTATCCAATGAACTATCCAATAAGAAATGGAGGCAAGCCATAAAAATAGAAATGAAGGCCTTAGAGAAAAATAAGACATGGGAACTGGTAGAGTTGTTTAAAGAAAAAAATTCAGTTGGGTGTAAATGGGTTTTCACCATAAAATACAAGGTGGATAGTACTATTGAAAGGTGTAAGGTCAGGTTGCTGGCTAAGGGCTACACTCAAACTTATGGAGTAGATTATTAGAAAACTTTTCTCCAGTTATCAAGATGAACACAGTTAGGATTTTGTTATCCTTGGCTGTAAATTACAATTGGTAGCTTCAACAATTTGATGTAAACAATACTTTTCTGCATGGTGATTTAAAAGAAGAAATATATATAAAGGTTCCATCGAGATTTAGAGGTAATCTAGAAGCAAATAAAGTATGCAAGCTGAAAAAGACTTTATATGGCCTTAAAAAGTCTTTTAGGACTTGGTTTAGGAGATTTACCAAAGTGATGCTAGCAATGGGATATAAGCAAAGTAAAAGAGATCATTGTTTATCAAACACTCAGATTCAAGGAGAGTCATAGTTTTATTTATGTATGTTGATGATATAAATATAACCAGAGACAATGAAAAAGAGAAAGGATATCTAAAACAGTGTTTGGCTCAAGAATTTGAGATAAAAGAGCTAGGGAGATTGAAGTACTTCCTAAGAATTGAAGTAGCACTCAGACATAGTATTTTCATCTTACAATAAAAATATGTGATGAATATTTTTAAGAAAACTGGAAAGCTCATATGTAAACCCGTAAATACCCCTATAAATTCTAATCATAAATTTGGAGAACCTAATGAAGATGCTGCTATATATAGATAAATGTACCGGATATTCATTTATGTCTCATATACTAGACTTGATATAGTATATGCTGTGAATGTGATAAATCAATATATGCATAGTCCTAAAGACGTGCACCTACAAGCTATTTACCGTACATTACATTATTTGAAGGCCAATCTTGGGGAGACATCTTGTTCAAAAGAAATTTAGGGCTAGTTCTAGAGGCATATACAGATGCAGATTATGCAAGTTTGGTAACTGATAAAAGATCTGTCTCAAGTTACTGTATTTTCTTAAATGGTAATCTTATGACTTGGAGGAGTAAAAAATAGAATGTGGTGGCAAGGTCAAGTGTTGAAATAGAGTTTAGAGCAATGGCTCAATGAATTAGTGAACTACTATGGTTAAAGATTATCTTAGAAGACTTAGAGATCAAGTGAATAGACCAATGAAACTCTACTATGATAACAAGTTTGCAATAACCATTGTACACAACCTTGTGCAACATGACAAAACAAAACACATTGAAGTAAACCAACACTTCATAAAGGAAAAACTAGACAATGGGTTAATTTGTACACCATATGTATCAACCAAGGGTCAACTTGTAAATGTGTTGACTAAAGGTCTCAATAGTGTAACATTTTAGGAATTTATTTCCAAGCTGGGAATGGAAAACACCTATTCACCAGCTTGAGGGAGAGTGTGGGAAAACACTTATTTACAGCTAGTTGTAATCTTGTAATCTATATATGTATATTTGTATATCTAGAATTAAGTATTTGTATCCTTAAAATTAAGAAGAGAAAATTATGATAGACAATCCCTCTATTATAGGAATAATTTTAGAAAGATTTAGTTTTCTAATTTACCTATTAGTTAATTGTATATAAATCTAAGGTACTTGTATAATTCTTAAGAACAGTTATTTTAATATACATTTAGTTTTACTTTTAATTTTTCACATAGTTTTAGTTTTTAATTTTTCCACATAGAGGTATAAAAAAATAGTTATTCTAGATATCATATATATTATAAGAGAACTTTGGGTATATGGATCATCAGCAGCTGAAGGTCAAAGAATGTTGATTTAGAATTTTAATATAAGCTTGACCAAAATAGCTTCTCCGTTCTGGTTGAATATTAAAAGGAATTGAAATGACTTGATTGGTAATAATAGAAAGTAACAACTTCAAGAAATGCTTAAAAGACAAAACATTTTGGAATATGCGACAAAACATATCATGATTATCGAAGGAAATATAAGTACTCCTATGCAAATGCTGCCTTCATCTACCACACAAAATTTTGGGAACATAATAGTTTTATCCTAAAAGAAGCCTCAAACCAAAAATTATAATTAGCATGATAGACAATATTTATAATAATATACAAGTAGGAATTATAAGATAGTATGATTTAACTCACTTGTATCAACTTCATCACCTCCCAAGTGAACAAATTTAAATTTAAAGATCTTGCTGACATCTGAAACAAGAATTCCAATGTCATTAGTTGAATTTCATTTTGATTCTGTTATATAAAAGGGAGAAAATTTGCAGAGTCATTTCTGGATAGAAATAATGACATTGAGGGCAAAGAAAGGAGATCACCTGAAAGAATTCCATCTATTACTTTAAATGTAAATTCTTTGCTGACATCAAGAGGCTCTTGATAGTCCTTCGATGGCCATAAAGAAGGATAACCAGTCCCCCTAAAGAATTAAAACCGCAGTTACTCAAAACATTAAAGAACAATAGAAATAACAAAATTTGTAGGACATACATCCTGACTTCTGTTTTGCAATATTTATCGGTGTTTGTTGTGTGTATTTGATCACAAGTATTTTAGCATATGTTAAATATGCAAGACCAGCTATTTATGATAATTTGGGTCATGCAAACCTCATAGAGAGTTGCTAAAATCAAGAGGATGTTGACAATCCTTCGATGGCCATAAAGAAGAATAACTAGTACTCGTAGAGAATTAAAATTGCAGTTACTCAAAAAATTATAGGACAAGGCGAATAAAAAGCATGTAAACTCATTGACACACATCCTGACTTCAATTTTGCAATATTATCCGTGTTTGTTGTGTGTATTCGAACACCAGTATTTTAGTATAGATTAAATATGCAAGACTGATCATTTATGATAATTTGGGTCACGCAAAGCACATAGATAGTTTCTTTGTCAATGGTGGCCTTGCAATTTAATGGAACATTTGACAAAAGCTGATAGTGGCTCCATGAGCAACTCCTGTTTAATTCCAATTCTCTTGCAGGAACTAGGCAGAAAAACCATACATTATTGCATGCAACTTTCTGCCATACTGTTTGTCCTGGTCTTGGAATTTCCTTCCAACTTTAAGTTGCGTCACAACCTTTTAATAAAGAGAATTTGAAACTATTCTTATTTCTTCTAGAAGAGATGAAATTATGCGGTTTAGCTATTGCACAAAATGTTGTTTCAATGTTCTCCACTCTACCTGTGTTAATGTAATCGTAGCTAAAAGTACCAGTCTAAAGCATGGTCAATTATCAGAAGCTTAACTTTTATTTGTAGCTTTCATTCACTGAATAAGAAAATACAGTCAGATACTTCCATAGTCACTTTAAAAATTACTAACTGCAATTCCCAAAGAACCTTTATGACAGGCAAAAAATAAGCATCTTCATCTACTATGAAGTATTGCTCATTTGCGAAAAAAAGCATATTACTAACAAGAACAAAAATGTATTTTAAGAATGGCGAAAGCATATACTACCATGAGCTAGCATGTCCTGGAACATCAATTTCAGCCAATACATTTACTCCTCTTTGTTGCGCATAACTGCAAAGATTAAAAATAAACAAAAAAAAAAAAATTAAAGTACTCAGAATAGTAATTATTATTTGGATCATGTGAGAAAGAGGAAAATCACATGCCGCACAACTTCAGCGGCATCGGCCAGTGTATATCGTTCTGAAGGTGAATAAGCACCGTCCCACAGTTTAGGATATGATGGTATCTCCAAAGGGAAAGATTGTGAATCCACAATGTGCCAGTGCAATACATTTTGTGTGCAAACAAGAAAGAGATACTGCTTATAGGCTAATCCTTGTGGTGTTGCACTATACAAATCAATCCACTTAGTCAAAACAATCAGGTGGAAAGAAATATTCCAGTTGAAATATGTCATTAAAGCACTACATGCCAACTTTGCATAGGACATGGAATCAATAACTTTCTTAACAACCAGCAATGACAAATAGTGACGAGACGTATCTGCACCAATTACCTCAAAAAGTC
This sequence comes from Durio zibethinus, assembly GCF_002303985.1. The sequence continues at coordinate 9,513,607 of NW_019168481.1, read as the reverse complement.
AATCATTAATTTGAAACAGAAGACAGAAAACAGAGTTAAGAAAGATTATTCTATCTTTATATAATTTTCTCCAACCCATGAAGATCCGGCAGTTTAACTGCTATTCCACCATTGAGTTGGGTTGCTGAAGATGTATAATGGCCATAATGGGCAGTAAAACTATATATATATACATATATTTTAATAATAGCTAAAAGCAACACCCAAATGAAGTCCCTAATTATTTCGATAAAAGTCAACGATTACTCTCTAGACATAGCATTTTCAAAGCAAATAAACGCTATTAATCACTTAAGCATGTGGTAGAAGGGAAGTATCTCACCAATTAAGAGGCCTCGATAAGAAAATCTTGGCTGATCAATAATAGTCCACGGGGACATGTGAACTTCAAGGACCCTGCTCGTAAAGTTAAAATTGGTAAACTCAAAATAAACTAGTACAACATAAAGTACCAATATTTTGCAATTTTGTCCAACAGACAATCAATCCCTCGTCACAAGCATAAACCTTCAGGTGTATTTTGAAATTTGCCTCAAACAAAGAACTCAAAAGGCATATTTCTTCTGAAAATACACCCATACGGTATAAGGCTACGGTAGGTACTTTTATATGGTAGGACGGACTAGCAATCCCAATAAATTCGGACTAACCTCAAGATGGGCGTAACCCGGATTTTCTGGTGATGGGACCGTTAATGTGTATGACTCATCAATGCCGCATTGAAGCTGGAACCAAAACCACAACCATATTTCTTCAAATCACATAACCATCAATTGCCTTCACCAAATCATACACTCCTAAAGAAGGTAAAAATACACGAAATCAATGGATTTTGACCCGATTCAATTTATTAGAGTCGATTTTTTTTTTTAAGTTGGGTATCGAGTCGGGTGACAAAAAATTTTCATACCGGATTCTTGTTCTTTTTCTTTAATGCGGTACAAACATCCTCACCAACCCCTGCACATAATTACGACCTAAAGTCCTTTTTTTTTTCAATTAAAAAGCAAAAGTTTGGTAAAATTATTCTCTATATTGAAATTTTAAAAGTTACCGGTAAATTTATAAAGTCATCACAAATTTTTAATTAAAATTAAATAATCAATAGAATTATCATAATATATATTTAAGGTATGTTCGATATACATAATATAATCGATATGATAAGGCTTCCACCGCGCTGCCAAATTTGACCTCTATAAATGTCAGTACAAATTGTGAGGCTCTAATTCAACCTCTGTTTTGATCCGTCATCAAAGGTCTAGTTTAATCCCTCCTTGGTTGGCTTTAAGAGAAAAAGAAAAAAATTAAAAGAAAAGAATTAATAATCTGATATTCCCTAATAATTTGATAGTGTTAAAAATAATACAACATATAAGAAATAAAATTATAATATAGATTGTTCATTTTTTATATTAATACAAAGGCAGACAATTCATCACCCAAATGGAAACAGTAGAGAAGTTTAAACAAACAAATATGGTCCTTTATTTTATTAGCATTATCATAAGGAAAATGTTTGCTGGTAACCTAATGGCACCGCTAATAAGAATGAGAAAAGCATACCGGTATCTTTTATTTAATACTTAGTTTGGATTAGGGGTATATATAGACAAAATTTTTGATGAATTGATCGTAAATATATTTGATTTTTATTTGTTTATTAAGTTTAATAAATAATTTTAAATAATATTATTTATTTATTTATTAAATAAATTGAATACAAATAAAAATTTATTTAATTTATTTATATTTGTAAATAAAATTATTTAAAATTCATTTAAAATTTGTTCGATTATTATTCGTTTATTATTTGTTTATAATAATAATAATAATTTTTTTTTTATTTTTTATCTTAATTTTATTTTAAAATTTATTTATATTTATTTGAATTTATTTATATTCGTTTAAAATTTATTCATTTAAATTTATTTGATTATAATTTATTTATTATTCATGACATATTTGTTTGTATATATTCATGAATATATTTATTAAATATTTAATTATGAGTTCGTTTAATTTAATTAAATTGAATATGAATCAAATATAAATATCTTAATATCTAAATGAATCGAATGAATAAATAAACAAATCGAATATGAACTAAACTCAAACACTTTTAAGAAAAAAAAACAAACTATAAACATATTTTTCATTTATATTATATTCATTTATACTCTTAGTTTGTATTAAGACTTCGTCTAGCATTGTTGTTGACAACAGTTTTTTCGTTTAAAAGCTGCTTTTGACTCTAACTCAATGCTAAATGGTAAATTTTTTTTTTTACTTTTCAATTTAAAAGCTTGATTTTCCAATCAAATAAAAAAAAATTCTTCAAAAGGTGTTTTTGCAGTGAAAAAGTTGCATTTGAGATAATGATTTTATTATCTCTATATTTTTAATATTTTAATATTTTATATATTTTTTTAAACATTTCAATTATTCACGGAAATATCAAACAATTAAAATTTTTAACAATATTTTTTAAATACACTTTTCTAACCTAAAATTTTTTCAATTTCAACATAAAACTAAACTAGCCCTAAATATTTATCCCAACAAATAAATGTATATAATAAACAGAAATAAATGAAGAGTAATTATCAAATATATTAATAATAGAATTTTTAATTTTACAAGTAAAATTAAGATAATGACATTTGTCTATTGGTATACATTTAAGAAAATAAAAAATTAATTTTAAAAAAATGTGATACAGATGTATTATTTTAATTTTACTTGTAAAATTAAAAAATTTTACTGTTAATATATCAAATAATTTTTCATAAATAAAATAAATAATTTATATTTGATATTTTATCGATGTATAATATTATATATTATTTGTACACCATAATTTGCTATGTAATTATAAAAAAATTTAAAATTTTAAAATCTTTAAAATTAAATAATTTTTAAAATTTAAATATTTAATTATATTAAAACAAAATAGTAATGTGGATCATACCCATAATATAATATATATATATATATATATACTATCAAATATGAATCCATAAAATAAAAATATATTTTAATATAGGTACACTAACACAATATCAGATTCAAATCCATGAAAATATATATATATTATAATAAAAATAATCCAATCATTGGGAAGATAATGCAATTCCCAGCAGATAGATAATAAATAAATAAAAAGGAAAACATCGACCGCATAATTCCATTGGCTGCCGACCTTCAAAAAGTAGATTTCGTAGCTCTGCTAATAAATTGCAAATTGTGACGCACATAAAAGCAGCAAATAAAGATTTTAGTTTGTCAATAGAAGAAAATGGCAAGTGAAGCGTCATTGGTTGCTATGGTGGTGGCGCTAGCGTTGAGCAATGCGCTGCTAGTGACTAGCGAGAGTGAGTATAATAAGGTGAAGATATGGCCAATGCCGGCGTCGGTGAGTTACGGCCACAGCCACCTTTACTTGAGCAACGATTTCGAGCTCTCCACTAACTATGACTCTGGACTACTCAAAGACGCATTCAACAGGATGCTTGCTGTCATCAGACTGGGTCATATTATTGAAGCCAATTTCTCTGCCCTCCACCTTTCACCTCTGCTCCGGGGTCTTCATATAGTTATTTCCTCTTCAAACCACCAGGTTCTCTTTTGCTCTCTTTAGTTGTTTATTTGATTTTTTTTCTATTATTATCTTCACTTTTTTCCCCGAGAAAAAAAAAAAAGACAATGATGATGACTTCACTTCACCCATTTTCAGTTTTTTTTTTTTTTTCGCTTTTCGCTAATAAAAGAAAAGGAAAGTAAAGCTGTGAAATTGACGCAAGTTCAAAAAGAAATTAAAGTTATTTTTAATACCAGATCCAGAAATATTTTCAGAATATTCACTTATAATATATAAAATATTGCCAATGCATTTATCAATTTTATTAGGAAAAAGGTGTCAACAAAAATTTTGGGAGGCCTTAGAAGAAAATTTTTTAATAAATTTTCTTATTTTCCAGTTTTCTAAAACGAAAATTTTCGAGTGTTTAAGATAATTTTTTTTTTATTTTCTTGTTTTTTAATTCTTAGGTGTCCATGACACCTCTCACATCATTCCAATCGGCTCTGGTTGTTTCGTTGTCTGAGATTGTGGAGTGTGAAAATATTTTCTTGATAACGAAGTTATTAAAATGTAGTGGGAGTATATGATTTGGTGAAGGCAATTGATGGTTATGTGATTTGAAGAAATTTGTTTGTGGTTTTGGTTCCAGCTACAATACACCATTGATGAGTCGTACAAGTTAACGGTCCCATCACCAGAAAACCCGGGTTACGCCCATCTTGAGGTTAGTTCGAATTTTATGGGATTGCTAGTCCGTCCTACCATATAAAAGTACCTACCGTAGCCTTATACTGTATGGGTGTGTTTTCAGAAGAAATATGCCTCTTGAGTTCTTTTATTCTTGAAGGAGGCAAATTTCAAAATACAGCTGAAGGTTTATGATTATGATAAGGGATTGATTGTCTGTTGGACAAAATTGCAAAATATTGGTACTTTATTTTATACTAGTTTATTTTGAATTTACCTAATCTTATTATCAACTCCAAACTGTTTTGAACAATGCAGGCACAGACAGTTTATGGTGCTTTACATGGGCTTCAGGTTAGTGCCAGCATAATTCTTGTTGCTAAGTCGACATTATTGTGAATTCAAAAATTTTTAGAATATACGGTTTTTCATATAACGTTGCAGACATTCAGCCAATTATGTCATTTTAACTTTACAAGTCGGGTCCTTGAAGTTCACATGTCCCCGTGGACTATTATTGATCAGCCAAGATTTTCTTATCGAGGCCTCTTAATTGGTGAGATACTTCCCTTCTACTACATGCTTAAGTGATTAATGGCGTTGATTTCCTTGGAAAATCAATTTGTAGAGAATAATCTTTGATTTATATTGAAATAATTAGGGACTTCATTTTGGTATTGCTTTAGCTGTTAGCTATTATTAAAATATATACAAATATACGATACTACCCATTTTGGCCATTATACATCTTCAGCAACCAACTTAATGAAGGGTGGAATAGCAGTTAAACTGCCGCATCTGCATGGGTTCGAGAAAATTATATAAAGATAGAATAATCTTTCTTAACTCTGTTTTCTGTCTTCTTTTTCAAAATAATGATTTGACCTTTCGAGGTAATCAGTGCAGATACGTCTCGTCACTATTTGCCATTGCCGGTTGTTAAGAAAGTTATTGATTCCATGTCCTATGCAAAGTTGGTATGTAATGCTTTAATGACATATTTCAACTGGAATATTTCTTTCCGCCTGATTGTATTGACTAAGTGGATTGATTGGTATAGTGAAACACCACAAGAATTAGCCTTTAAGCAGTAACTCTTTCTTGTTTTCACACAGAATGTATTGCATTGGCACATTGTAGATTCACAATCTTTCCCTTTGGAGATACCATCATATCCTAAACTCTGGGATGGTGCTTATTCACCTTCAGAACGATATACAGTGGCTGATGCTGCTGAAGTTGTGAGGCATGTGATTCTCCTCTTTCTCACATGATCCAAATAATAATTACTATCTGACTACTTCAATTCTTTTTTATTTGTGTATTTTTAATCTTTGCAGTTATGCTCAACAAAGAGGAATAAATGTATTGGCTGAAATTGATGTTCCAGGACATGCTCGCTCATGGTACTATATGCTTTCTCCATTCTTAATGTACATTTTTGTTCTTCTTACTAATATGCTTTCTTTTGCAAATAAGCAATACTTTATAATAGATGAAGATGCTAATTTTTTGCCTGTCATAAAGGTTCTTTGGGAATTACAGTTAGTAATCTTTAAATTATGGAAGTATCTGACTGTATTTGCTTATTTAGTGAATGCAAGTTACAAATAAAAGTTAAGCTTTCTGATAATTGACCACGCTTTAAGCTGGTACTTTTAACTATGGTTACATCAACATAGGTACTCTAGAGCAGAGAACATGGAAACAAAATTCTTAGCAATAGCTACTTACCAAAAAAAAAAAATTCTGGGCAATGGCTAAACTACATAATTTCATTTCTTCTAGAAGAAATAAGAATAGTTTCAAATGCTCTTTATTAAAAGGTTATGATGCAACTTCAACATGGAAGGAAATTCTAAGACCATGACAAGCAGTACGAGAGAAAGTTGGGTGCAATAATATATGGTTTTTCTGCCTAGTTCCTGCAAGAGAATTGGAATTAAACAGGAGTTGCTCATGGAACCACTATCAACTTTTGTCAAATGTTTCATTAAATTGTGAGGCCACCATTGACAAAGATCAGTACTAAAAATATCTTGCATAGCCAACTATCTATGTGGTTTGCATGACCCAAATTATCATAAATAGCCAGTCTTGCATTTTTAATCTATACTAAAATACTTGTGTTCAAATACACACAACAAACACGTATAAATATTGCAAAATTGAAGTCAGGATGTGTGTCAACGAATTTACATGCTTTCTATTGGCCTTGTCCTGTAATATTTTGAGTAACTGCAATTTTAATTCTCTAGGGTAGTAGTTATCCTTCTTTATGGCTATCGAAGAACTGTCAACACCCTCTTGATGTCAGCAACTATCTTTGTGGTTTGCATGACCCAAATTATCATAAATAGCCGGTCTTGCATACTTAATTTATACTAAAATACTTGTGATCAAAATCAAACACACAACAAACTCTGATAGATATTGCAAAACTGAAGTCAGGATGTATGTCCAAAAAATCATGTTCTTTCTTTTGGCCTTGTCCTATAATTTTTTGAGTTACTGCGGTTTTAGTTCTTTAGGGGGACTGGTTATCCTTCTTTATGGCCATCGAAGGACTGTCAACAGCCTCTTGATGTCAGCAAAGAATTTACATTTAAAGTAATAGATGGAATTCTTTCAGGTGATCTCCTTACTTTACCCTCAATGTCATTATTTCTATCAAGAAATGACTCTGCAATTTTTCTTTCCTTGTATAACAAAATGAAAATGAAATTCAACTAATGATATTGGAATTCTTGTTTCAGATTTCAGCAAAATCTTTAAATTTAAATTTGTTCACTTGGGAGGTGATGAAGTTAATACAAGTAAGTTAAATCATACTATCTTATAATTCCTACTTGTATATTATTATAGGATGCTAATTATAATTTTTTATTTGAGGCTTCTTTTGGGATAAAACTATTATCTTCCCAAAAATTTGTGTGGTAGATTGGGGCAGCCTTTTCATAGGAGTACTTACATTTCCTTGGATAATCATGATATGTTCTGTCACATACTCCAAACTGTTGTCTTTTAAGCATTTCTTGAATTTGTTACTTTCTATTGTTACAAATAAACTCATTTCAATTCCTTTTAATGTCCAACCAGAATGGAGAAGCTATTTTGGTCAAGCTTATATTAAAATTCTAAATCAACATTCTTTGACCTTCAGCTGCTGATGATCCATATACCCAAAATTCTCTTATAATCTATATGACATCTGGAATAGTTTGTTTTCATACCTCTTACTTTGGTGTCCAAAGCTATAATAATGCCCCCCATAGGAGATAAAGTGAAGAAGCTGACGAATAAATAAAAATGGTGGAATGAAGAGGTTTTATTCCAGACATTGTTGGTTTTCATGCTCAGGGATATTTTCTCTAAGCGAAAACTTTCTAAAGAACCCAACATTTTATTTGTGTAGGTTGATAGATGTCGACTTCCTAGACCTCTGCTGGGTAACATAACAATTAAATGAAATTCTAAACTTTCTCTAGATTGATCTCTAAGGTTATCTCCTAAGAGGTAAACTAGTTTCCAGGGCTCTCTTGTCTTTGTAGAATGATCTCTAATTCAGTCTATCAATATCAAACAAGTTGTCTCTAGGACATAGCTTATGAAAGAGGGCAAGAGCCACATATCCTGTGGACCTATTCATCATTTTCTAAACATTACTCTTCCCGATATATTTGTATACTTTGAAGCGTACATTTATATCTTAATAATTTGAGGTTAATAGTTTATTGATCCAACCACTTTCATTTATAATTTCAGGTTGTTGGACCATAACTCCTCATATAAGCAAATGGTAAGAAGTTTAGGATCTTATGTGTTGATTTGCTGCACCTCTGAATGAAAATGAATATTTACTCTGGTTATCAGTTTATTCCTTTTTACAAACTCTATGGAAATGTTACAATTGTTCTTTTGCAAAGATTTGTCCTGCTTTTGTTGCTATGAGTAATATACAGGTTCTATTCTCTGTGCCCCCATGTTTTAGTAGTTTTGATGTGACATATCTTAGTTCACCTCAGCTAGTGGGGAGAGTCTTAGTTTGTTGTTGATAAAAAATTATCTATTTCATCATTCCTTTGCATTCCTTTGATGCATTCAACACAACCTAATGCTGCCACTGCTGAAAATTTCTTTATAATTGTTCTGTTATTGCTGTAAATAGTGCATGAATGTCATACTGCTAAACTTCTTTTTTTTTTTTTAATTCCATATGATTCATCATGGTATGCTATGAATATGTTCCCAATAACTATTCCATTTACAGGACCTCTTACTTTCTTGCTGCTTAGTTTGTAGGTTACGAGAGCATGGTATGAATGAATCTCAAGCGTATCAGTACTTTGTCTTGCGAGCACAAAATGTAGCTTTGTCCCATGGATATGAAATTGTTAACTGGTATTCATCTTCTAGAAGAGCTATTTAGTCAAACAACAACACTGTATATCCTATTCACATATTGAATATAACAGGGAGGAGACGTTCAATGACTTTGGCAATAAATTGAGCAGGAAGACTGTGGTTCACAATTGGTATGTCTTACTCTTTATCACTCAAACCTAGAGAATTTATGCATTATATTCTTTCTATAGATGTGATGCTGCATTTTTTTGCAAAGAGAGCTTTTAAAAAAATTAAAGGAAATGCTGTCTTTTTTTTTCTCTGTTGCTGACAAGTAATTAAATTCTGTACTGTATATAAAAGTAGTTTAAGGGGTGAGAAGTTTTTGAAGACAAAATATCCTCTCAAAATTCAAATCTATTCTAATTAAATTTATCACTTCATAATTTATAATTTAGAATAACAAGGATCTGTTAAAGGAAGTGAAAAAGTTAATTATAATTACTACCTTTTGGTCATTAAAGGACCACTTGGATAGTTGATTAATATGAAGTTCTTACAAAATGTTTCAAGGAGTTTCCATAGCTTTTTAGAAAATGATATTTGATAGAAAATTAATGAAGTAACAAACAAATTAATATTCGCAGCCCTATTCTTTTTCTTTTTGTACAAGGAGTTATTTTGATATACATATATATGAGTAGGGATCCACTTACACTAGTATAAAAGTCACACTTTTTTTACCTTTGGATCAAAATTAATCCATAACATTTACACAGCCTTTTAGATCCAAAGGTAAAAAAAGTGTATAACTCTTATACTAGTGTAAGTGAATTTTTAATCATATATCTAACAATCCATTTACACTTGTGTAACTCTTACTTTTTTTTGGACACTTATATTAAAATTTTAAATTAAAATTATATTTTTAAATTTAATAATTTTGGTCCAAGGGTTCAAAAAAGTGTAAGACATACACTAGTGTAAGTGAATCCCTCCTTTCACTCTCTCTTTCTCTCTCTCTCTCTCTCTCTCTATATATATATATATATATATATAGGAGGGATTAACTTACATAAGTGGAAAACTAAAAAAGTTTTACACTTTTTTTAATAATTTATTTGAATAGATCTAAAGGATAAAAGATATAATTGAAAATGAGAAAAAATGATTTAATCTCATAAAACTTTGTGTAAGTTGATTTTGACTCCATATATATATATATATATATAAAATATATATATAAATATTTGTAGTTCAGCTTACATCTTTCCATCTAATTTAACAGATATATGATATTTGTGTTTCTTTTGTACATTGATGAATTCTTAAATTTCACTCAAAATCATTATTTTTTCTTGTAACTTTTGGCCTTTATTTTAAATAATTTAAGAAAAATAATAATTAACAAAAAATTCTTGCAACTGTAATAACAAATTTTAATGAATTACAATAAAACTTTATAAAAAAGTTAAAATTATACAAATGAATGTTATATTTTATCTATATAATATTAAAAATTAAAAAAATTGATAAATCTCGATACCTACTTGAAGAGAGTATTACAAAGATTGAACTTTTTGTTTGCACAAATCAAACTCAAGTATTCATCGAGTCAAGCTAGAATAACTCACAAGTCACTTGATTCATTTATACCTTAATGTTATGGTTTTAAATTTTCATTTTTAAATTAATAAAATTGAAAATTTGTTATATTGTAACCCAAATACAAAAATTTTTTGGAAATTCGTGGTTTCTTTGAGTGTTATACAATTCCAAAGCAATTACATTTAGGAAAAATCTAATAAACTGAGCAAAGCATCAGTATGTTTTTGAGCCATGCCTTGTTTAAGTAAACTTGTTCTTAGTAATACATGTTGAAGAAATTTTTCATTTTTTTGAAAAAAAGAAAAGCCTTGGTGCATGGTTAAAGACCGGCCAAAATTTGTATAAATCAGCCAAATTAGTGGACTAGTTTCAACTTTTCAAAATCAAATTTGATCTACTTTTTTACTTTTAATTTGAACTATGATCCTTTTAATTGTTATAGAACAATTAAATGGTGAGCTAAACAAATTATTATTTTTATCTTTTAAGATATTAATACCTATGTTGCCTTTTTTGCTAGGACAGGGTACTACTGGAAAACTTAATCTTTAGTTGTGCCCCCATTCCCTCATCCATTGATAATAAAATGACTCAAGCATATGGTGGAGCCTTTGTGCATTTATTCTTGTACAGCAGCTGTTTAAAAGAAAATGGATTGGACTGGCTGGTTCTATTACAGATTTGGTCAAACTCTGTCCAAGGTTGTGCAAAGCTTGAGCAGTTTGATTTACTAAAATCAAACTTAAACTATTTTACTTTTTAAATGATTTTTTCAAGTTGCTAGATTTGAATTCTCAATCACTCAAATTTTAAAGGACTATCGAACATTGAGCTCAAAACCATTACTGTCAACTTTCTTGTTAAACCGATTGGATCTAGAAATGTTCTCACAAATGGTTATTTGTCCGGTCTGGTTTTTAAAATGTTGATGATAAATTTTATGTTCCTTATTTATACTGCTCTAAAATTCACTTGGAGTGATGCAATACCAATGCTGTAATATATATTCCTTGATTCAAGAGTTCATGTGGGTTGAACTTTTGCTTAAGATTCTTTGGCAGGCTTGGTGGTGGTGTTGCTCGACAAGTGGTTGCATCTGGGTTAAGATGCATTGTAAGCAACCAGGACAAATGGTACTTGCACTACTTGGACACTACATTGCAGGAATTCTATGCAAATGAGCCGCTCACAAATATTACAAACTTGAAGCAACAGAAATTAGTTATTGGAGGGGAGGTGTGCATGTGGGGTGAATTCGTTGATGGTTCAGATATTGAACAAACGATATGGCCACGTGCTGCAGCAGCTGCAGGTACTTAATATAATATATTAACATTAGATTATTTGCATATTATGATGTTCTTGCCATATAAGTAATACTAATACCCTAGATTCTACAAGTCTGAAGTTGGAATTATTAGGTCAGCCCCTGGAGCTCCCATATATAATATAGTGTTATGAGTTTCTTGGTTGGAAAAAATTTTATGGAAAACATTCCACATACTTTCTTTGTTGGTCCAGAAACAGGGGATGAAGTTTATTAGATTAGAGAAATACTTGGTATTTATACTATAACATTAAGGTTTACATGGACAGCTAACTGCAATTGGCGTTATTAGCTTTCCATTCGGAAGTAATTGTTAATTGATTAATAGTAACTCTTATCCTAGGCTCTGGGTTGAATCATCAGAGCCGCAAAATCTTTGATATGCATTTTGATATGGCTTTAAGTTAAATGCTGTATTTAAAACTATATATGGACAGAAGCATAAGCACGACAATAAGATGACTTGCTCAGGTAAACAAGTATAAGCATGCACCTATCTTGATCCAAATGCTTGGGTGACCCTAATTAGTTTTAGTTTTAATTTTATTTTGAAAATTCAGAAACCTAAATCAGAACTTAAGTATTGTCTTGATATTGAGTTTACCTCGCATTAACCAAATTCTTTCTTCTTCTTGTCTCCTATCTAAACTGCAGAGAGGTTATGGACACCCTATGATAAGCTGGCTAAGAATCCAAGAGAAGTAACTGGACGGTTGGCACACTTCAGGTGTTTACTGAATCAAAGAGGAGTTGCAGCTGCTCCATTAGCTGGACAAGGCCGCTCTGCCCCTGAAGGTCCAGGTTCTTGCTATGAGCAATAATTTGCTGATTCACTTGTATCAATTATTCCCCATCGTTAAAAAGAAAAAGGAATTGGTCCAGAATAACTCCCATTTTTATCTCTTACATGGTGGATGTTTCTATAAAAGGTTAGATAATTTCATCAATGGAAGGAAATGTTATTTTCTTATATGCCAGGAGGGAAGTAGTACATGGAGAAATGATCTCTAATAAATCTGAACTTACTGTTTTTTAAAACTCTCAATTTTCAATTTACCAAATTGGGGTAAAAGAAGTGGAAAGGAAATGATTAAATTTTTTAAAAGCTCAAAATAACTACTGTAGCCCTCTTTTCTTATTCAATTTTCAAACAAAAACCCCTCGTGGCATCCAAAAATTTGAGTGAATTTAACAAGTCATGGCATGTAGTGACAATGTCTCCACCATGCCGAATCCTTCATTTAAAGATACAATAAGCACAAGTGTTCAATTCCATATTTCGCGATTGAATTTTGGATTAAGTGTTGGTATTACTCATAAGATTATCAATAAACTCCAAAAGAATAATTGAAGTGTTTTTGGAGTCCAGTTAAGTGCCATAAGTATTACTGACATCATTGTTTTGGCAACTTGATATGATTATCCTATAGCATTGAACGAACAAGTATGATTCGCAACTTTTACACGTGCCAACAACTCAATAGATAAGGAGGATCTTTTAACTCAATGTAAATATTTTAGATTTGAGTTTAGCTTGTGATTTTTGTTGAAATCATCTTGAATGTATGATTTTTAATTATTATTTTAAATTATTAAATATAATATATTTTATTTTGATTTGAAAAATTAAAAAATTTATTTATTTTTTAATTTAATGATAAAAAACTTATACACGTATACACAAAACTCATTGGATAATTTTTTATTTTTTAGATGTTCATGAATTGATTTTTTTTTTGTATTATTATTTTTTTTAGTTAAAAAAATTATAATCATAATCAAATATTACATTTTTATATAAACAATTATTGAATAATTCATTAACAAAAATAAAATATAACTAGATAAATTTAATATAAAATTAAAATCAAACTCATATACTTAGGAACTTGAACTTAAGACTTCATGATTTTAAAATTTATTTCTTACCACTAAAGTTTTTTTGTATTATTTTATTTAATTCATAGAATAGAGGACGAAAATGATAAGATTCGAACTCCTACCTTATATATCTTTCAAAACCTTCTTAGCCATTAAATAAAAAATTTGAAGATAATAAATATAGCTCGAACATTGTTCAAAGTCTTACTTATCATAAAATCAATTCATATATTATTTGCATATTGAAAAATCATTTAGCTATACTCACGTTAAATGATCCTCATCAGGATTTAATGAGCATTTTTCATACACTTAATCAATATCATCATAAGCAATACCTTTAAAGATGTTGAACATACTTCACCAAAAATAAATATAAATATATAAATAAAGTGAACAATTAAGATTACATCCTTTTGAATTACTTAAGACATTAAAACTTAGCATAGAAAGATAAAATTAGTACACGAAAATTAAAAAAAAAATTTACATGCAGTAAAAAAAAATTTATAGAATCGCAAGCAACAAATATTATAAAAGAATTTAAAAACAAAAAATTAACCTAACAATACCCTTTAAACTTCCGATGATACCACGAAAAATAAAAGAAATTACATTGTTCCTAAATAACACGAGTAGCCAAAAGCTAAAATGAAAACTCAATATATTACAATAAGTTTAAATATTTCTTTGTTTTCTTTTTTAATCTTGATATTATTATAATATATTTAATGTCTTTCATACAAATTTATTTTATTACTTTTACGTGAAAATAATTATTAAATATAATATAAATAAATAAATGATGACATAAAAATGTATTTATTCCTTTTTTTTAAATAAAAAAAATTGTGACTCTAGACATAAATGGATAATCCAATAATAAGGTATTAATATATAAACTAATTGAATTTTCAAAAATACATATAAGAATGGCAAGGGAGCATATATCTGTTCCGTTATTTCTAAGATATTATTATTCAAATTAGTTTAATATTTATAATATTTGAATTCATTAAAATATTCATTTAAATTTAATATCATTATCCAAATCCAAATAAATTTAAATAAGCATTATCGTTTAAATATCTAACTCTGTTAAAATATTCATTTATTTAATTTTTTTTGTCAAAATATAAAATAAACAAAAATTTAATTTAAAATTTAAATTAACTCTTAATTTATAATAAGTAAAAGTTAACAATGATCCATAATCATCAATTCATTCAAAATTTTTTATAGAAATTAATTAAAAAGAATATGGATATGCAATTCTATCTATGTGGAAACCTGCCCCTATATTTTATGTTAGACATTTTAATGGATAAATAAATGTTTAGAAAAAAAATTTTGAATCTTACTTTAGATAATAAAATCTAAAAGGAGAACTAATGGCATACTAAAGCATAAATTATCTTAAAAGGTTGACATCATGATTCATGCTATTGCACTAAATTGTTTTGTGGAGCATTATAAGATATGGGTTCCTTTCCCCAAATCTTATATTTTTGCAACAAATCAGATTCAACAAATATTGTTGGTTTAAATTAAATTAATATTTAAGTGGAAGAATTTAGGAACAAAATTTCAATACTCCAACATAAAGGCAGTGCTTGAGACTATATCATATCCACTTTAAATTGTAAATATCCTGTGATTTAAAAGGGTGTAATTTATAAGTTGAGAAAAGTTAATTCTGACTATGTAATTAGAAATACTTATGAAAAGAATAAAATTTGTTATCTTTTTTATCTTTTTTTTAACAAAGAATTATAGGCTAACCAATGAACCAAATATTTCAGTGCACAAATTTATTTATTAAGTACTTAAACAAATATTTGTATCACATTTAAGGAAACTTTTAAAATAATGCAAATCGAAAGGGCAAACCGGAAAGGCACATAAACAACTAAATAGTAATCCTATATGTTAAGAATGCATTAGCAATAACATAATTTATGAGGGATTGTAGACAACCCAACCTATTTTGGGGGTCTACTTTGAATTTTGTTAATAAAAAATAAAAGTAATAAAAGAAATAAAAAAAAAAAAAGATAGTTGAATTTGAGTGAAATTGTTAGAATTGGGTTGTAGGGTTTGAGATGGGTTTAAAAGTTAGAGTTTAAAAGAAATTAAAATTTTTGGCCGGATGAGAATTCCGTTGATTTAAACCTTATAAATACAGACTTTAAGCAACCTTATAGAATACACATACAGAAAATGCAGATAAGTAAATATAAAGGTGATCACGCAAAGGAAAGTCAGAAGGTAGTTAAAAAATTTTGGATAAAAAATTGATTTTTTTTTGAAATTTTCTAAAAAATTTTCATTTTTTCAGTGAATTTTTCAATGCCGGTTGAATTTTTTGGTGAATTTTCCTGTGCTGATTGAATTTTTTGGAAAGATTCTGGCTAAATTCTCAGATCTGGCAAGTTTCCAGTTTTCGGCAATTGATTTTTAGAAACCGGTCAACCTCCAATAAACTTTCAACGAACTTACCCAGATTTTGACAAAAATTTTTAGAATCCGATGAATGTTCAATCGGTGTTCTTGGGTTTGTAGAGAAAGAAAGAGAGAAAAGAAAAGTAGAAAGAAATGGAGAAAATGAAGTCTGATGAAAAAGCCAAAACTTGAAGCTTTTATACCTTCAGGAAACGACATTATTCTGGAGTTTAACAAATCTCAGGATCCGCATGTTTTCTAAAGGGTGACCCGACCAGCGCATCAACCATTTTCTTCGATTCGTATACCATCTGAGCCTTTCAGCCAAGTCGAGCCACACACTAAGCCTCCAAGCCGTCTTTTGAACCTGAAGCCAAGTCACGCTGAAGTCGTTGAAGCCAAACCAATCCTATTTTGGTTTTTTCTATTTTTATTTATTTATTTACTTTTAAAGGTTTTTTTGCATGATTAAATTTTGAAAAATAAAATATTAAAAAAAATAAAATATTTTTTTGAGAATAAATATTAATTATCTAATTATGAAATTTATAGAAACTTCAAATGGTAAATTTTTATAAAATTCTTAGATAAGAAATTTTCTCTAAATTTGTCCCAAATTGTGAAATAATTTAGAGACAGTTTAATAAAAATAATTAGTATTTATTTTCAAACAAAAAAATAAAAAAATAAAAATTTTGGAATTAAATAAAATTTACTAAAGGATGAGATTCTTAGAAATTTCAAATGGTAAATTTCATAAAAAATCTCTAGGTAAGAAAGTTTTCTAAATTTGTCCCAAATAGTGGAATAATTTAGGAAAAATTTCAATAAAAATAATTATATTCTTTTCCAAATAAAAAATTTTGGTTAAAAATATTTGACAATTACTTAAGGATAAAATTCTTAGAAATTTCAAATGGTAAATTTCTTAAGAAATCTCTATGTGAGAAAATTTTTTTAATTTGTCCCAAATGGTGGAAGAAATTAAATAAAATTTCAAGAAAAATAATTATCATATTATTTTCTTTTCAAAAAAATAAAATAAAATAAAAGAGAAATAAAAAAGAATTTCTAAATAGACCAAAATAGTGGAGAATTTAAAATTTTTGAAAGAGAAAATATTTTTAATTTGACCTAAATGGTAAAATAATTAAATATATTTTCGACAAACAAAAAATCAAAGTAAAAAAAATTAAACATTTTTCCTACAACGGAGCCTCTTCAAGAAAACAAATAGGATTCTTGAATACTCTTAAGGTGAAGGAATATTTTTAAGAGTTCTACCAGATTGATGAAAAAATTTTAAAAGTTATTTCCAATATTTAAACAATAAATTTTAAAACAATTAGAATCAAGACGTTATGATAAATTTAAAGTAAAATGGTACCATCTTTTGGATGAGCATGTATAAATGCTATAACCTTTCCTATATGTAACCAAACTCCCTAATCCTGTTTTGATTAGTAAACTAGAATCTATTCTTTTAGGGATCCTTAATCAAGTTTAGAAGCTTCTTAAAAGGATAGATTCATTAGGTGACCAATCACACCTAGTTAAAAAAATTTGGTGACAACTCAATTTGTTAAGTCTAGCTATAGATTTACGGATCTATATGTTATAACAAAGATTATTAAACTAATTAATATTCTTAAACATGGATTAGGGTTAGTTAAGTGTCTCCATTTATTGAACAATATGGATTCTTACATACTATAGAAAACATATTGTTTGCAAAAATTAATTAATTAAATATCCATCAATATCATATAAGTATTAATCATATTTAGTGATTTCTATGCATATCAATATTAATCATTCCAAGTGGATTATATGATGTTTATAAAATCTCCAATAGGTTTCACTTTTTGGATTTCATATTTCTTTTTACAAAGCACTATGAAACCCAAAAAAAAATCCCAATCGGTGATCTAATAGTTTAGAGTTTGTTTTCAAAATTACAAGTTCAAATTCAAGGATGGATCAATTCATGGGATGAGAGAGAAGTTTCCCTATAATTTCATTGTCTAACTTAATTAAATCTTCATATATAAAAGAAAATAAGAAAGAAGTGGACCTAGAATATATAATATCAAAAGATTTTTTAGAGATAATTTAAGCAATTAGGTCAGATTCTCGTGGCTTTGAAAACTTTGGTGGCATTTCTGAGTCAGAATGATTTGTAGAATAAAAACATTGAAAATTTGTAAGTTGACTTTGTTAAATACTGCCATATAAGAATCATTGATATGTATAATTCTAAGAATATAATATGGGCATGCAAGAATATTAAGTAAACAAAAGAGTAGTTTCAGTACTTTGAATTTTAGTTAGGCAAAGTCAAAAAAAAGGAAAAAAAAAAAGAAAATGATTTTTGCTTGCAAACTATGGTTGAAATTTTTTAAGTAAAAATGAATTTCACAATATGATTAATACAAAAATCAAATATAAGAAATAATATTTAATGTGATTTTCTCTAATTGTTTATGTCTATGGATAAAATCGAAAATACACTATAAACGTGGAGATTATAAAGAGTACGAAACACCATAAATAAATAATAATCTCGAGCCCATAAAATAATCTTACTTTTCATGCTCCCTATTGTATAACCTATGAAATATCCTTTATCTCAAGCAATCAATGTTTTCTTGAACAAACTTTTTTTTACATTCCTACAAACCTACTCCCATATAAAGATCATATAAGGATTATCTCTTTTTCATTAATTCTAAAAATTAATACTCATTACATATTTATGAAACTTCATTACTTGATCACCAATAATTCCAATTTACTAAGAACTTTTACCATTAAGAATATTTATCCTTAAAAAAAACTTAATTACCAAGTAATTCTTTAACTAATAAAATTTATTAGAATTCAAAAAATTTTGTTCGGATAATTTATAATGAATCTTAAATTTCATTTGCAATTTTGATGTGTCCAATTTGAACTCATTCGAACATTTTTCTCATGTTTATTGTATATTAGGTTTAGTTATTATATATATTTATTAATTAATCATTTAAAAAAAAGTCAAAAAAAAAGAAGGAAAAAAGTCAAAAACAACCTCCCCACTTTTGCTTCTCCTCATATATTCTAATTTTACACCATGATTCTTGGAACTAGTTTTTTCTTCATTTCTTTTTTACCTAACTTCCTACATGAATAAAGAAAAACCAATTTTTCACAGAAAGGGGGGCAATTTTGAACGAGAGGAAAGACTTTGTTAAAAACACACTAAAAACTCTACCACCATTATCTAGCCTTTGACCATACTGAGACCTTCATCACCAAGCTCCATTTTTCCAAAAGACCTTACTGCCAATGGTCACTACCTGAAAGTGACCCTAAATCTGCCCTGACTTTTTACAATGTATTGTCGCCTTTGCCTATTACCTATTGCCTATTGCCTTATATAAAGCCTTAATTAATCTCACTTCGTCCCTTATCTCCACAATCGAACCATCATCAACAACTAACACCCCAATAGAAAAACACCTAAACTTAACCTTAAAAAATCACACACCCATTCAACCTCCCTAAGAACCATCCACTATCAACAATAACAAAAAAAAAAAAAAAAACTAGAAAATAAAAACAAAAAATCATAGTCTTTTCAATGAGAAACCCAATCAAGCATAACACAAAAACATAAATAAAAAACATAAAAATCAAACAAAAATGGTTGAGTTTCGAGTATAGGGGCATTTTTAAGTTTAAATTTGTTTAAAGGGTGGCTGTTGGAGTTTGATTTCATTTGAAGTTGATTTCGGAGAAAGAAAGGGGATGATGAAAAAATGAAGGCCAAAGCCATCGATAATGGTAGCATTGATGGTGGCTTATGGCAACAAGAAGCTTTAAGGAATCTAAGACTATGGGAAGAAAAAGTTAAAGGAAGAGACCAACATAATGAAATTTTAGCCAATTCCAACATCAACAAATGGGCTTTTTAATGGGTTAAAGTTTTGATTTTTGAAGTTAAATTTAGAAGTTTTGAAACATTTTTAAGGAAAACTAAGTTAAAAATTGAAAGAGGAGGAGGAGAGCTTTGTTCGAGTGAAATCTAAGGCTAAATCAACACTGTCGATAGCGGTTAGTTGCGATCACGTGGCTGCCAATCGTTGGAATCTAGGCTTTATGAAGAAGAGTCAGTTTTTTTTTTTTTTTTGAAAAAAAAGTTTTTTTTTTTTTTAAAGGAAGTGAAAAATGAAATGAAAAAAAAAAGTTGCATTATATAGTAAGGGAAAAAAAAAAGAAGATGGGTTAAGTCAGAACCAACCTGACCGGTCAACTTAAACCCATAACTCACAACCTCTTCCAATAGCTCAGTCCATTTGAATCCTTTTTTGGTAGTTGGATTTTGTTTGTTTATGCCTAGTGAACACGACTTTGGGCTTCAACATAATGCTTTGTTTGGTATAACTTTTATACGTTTTTAAACCTTTTTACTTGTATGTTCCTACATTATTTATGCCAATAAAACTCATTCATTTGTTATTCATTTATTGTTAATTTATTATTCATTTTATAATAATAATAATAATAATAATACTAAAATTATATTTTTATCATTTACTCTAATCATATTTTAATATTTGTTTATGTTCTTTTTAGTTTATTTATATTCGTTTAGGATTTGTTTATTTAAATTTGTTTAGCTATGATTTGTTTATTATTTATAAACATATTTATTTATATATGTTCATGAACATATTCGTTTAATGTTCATAAATGAATTCATTTAATATTCATAAACGAATTCGTTTAACTTAATTAAATCGAATATGATCACAAATATAAATTGATCGTGAATATCTTACTATTTAAATGAATCGAGCTTGAATGAATAATATAATTTTTTTACCAAATACAAATAAAACCTAAAATATCTTTAAAAATAAATGAACAAATTACATAAATACATTTATTAATATTCGATTCAATTACACCCCTAATTTATATTAAGGCCTTGTTTAAGATTGCCGTTGAAAATAGGTTTTACGTTCAAAAGCTGCTTTTGACTTAAACGCAAGGATAAACAACAAAAAAAATTGACTTTTTGGTTTGAAAGCTTGATTTTCCAATTAAATCGAAAAAATCTTTAAGATATGTTTTTACCAATGAAAAAATATATTTGGAATTAAAAATCACATTATTATCTCTATATATTTATATTTTATTATTTTATACATATACTTTTAGACATTTCAATTATTTATAATAATACTAGATATTTAAAATTTCAAACCCCACTTTTTTAAATGCACTTTTTTCAATCCAAAATTTTTTCAACTACGACAGTAAGCTAAACTAGCCTAAAGTATCTATCCTAACAAATAAATACAGATAACAAAATAAATAAATAATAAATAAATAAATAATATCAAATATATTAATAATAGAGTTTTTTAATTTCATGAACAGTATTAAGAGTGTATTCATTGGTGAATATTTAAAAAAATAAAAAAATTAATTTAAGAAAAAGTGATACATGTGTTACTGTTTAAATTTCATTTGTAAAATTAAAAATTTTCATTATTAATATATCAAATAATTTTTATAAATAAAATAAAAAATTTGTATTTAATATATTGTCAATGTACACTCTTATATTAGTTTGTGCACTATAGGTTACTATGTAATTATTAAAATTTTTAAAATTTTAAAATCTTTAAAATTAAATATTTTTAAAATTTAAATATTTAATTATGTTAATGGAGGAGTTGGTGACCGAACTAATAGAACGACCAGGTAACAGCTGGAACGAAGAGATGCTGCTCGAACGGTTCTCGGCAGAGACTGCCAGGGACATCATGACAATTCCTGTTGGCCATAGGGACTTACCGGACGTGCAGGTTTTGATTTACACAACAAATGGGCAATATAGTGGATACCTCTTATTGATGTCCACAGGAGGTTTAGTTGGGGGCTTATCAGGTAAGAGCGCTAATACTAACTGGAAAAGACACTGGCAGCTTTCAATTCCTAGGAAAATCAAAATTTTTGCTTGGAGATTAGGTCATGAAGCTTGCCTACGTACGAAAGGTTGAAGCAAAGAAGAATATTAGACGATGCGACAAGTCCAAGATGCCAAGAGAAGGAATTTGTTATTCATGCAGTAAAAGACTGTCACAAGGTCAAGGAGACATGGGAGTTGGCTGGTTATGGAAGACAGTGGCAGGAGACCCAAGAACAAAACATTAATGAGTGGTTTACAGCTGTGGTAAACAACATAAAATTAGACAAACCGTGTCGTGTTTTTGTAATGTACTGGGCAGCATGGTTCAATAGGAACCAAAGCGTCAAGTGTGGGAAACACAGGGATAGTCAACAATCAGTAAACTTTATTGATAGATATCTCCATGAATTTGCAACCGCACAAGCTGACCACCCAGTAACAGAAACAAGAACTACAGAAAGATGGTAAGCTCCAGGAGAAGATGAGGTTAAAATCAACTTCGATAGAGCACTCAATACATGGGGCGAAGGCAGGAGGAATTGGGGCCAAAGCTAGGGACCACCAAGGGAAAGTCTTGGGAACAGTATCTATATATATATACCAGCAATTGCAGACGCACAAATAATAGAGGGGATTGCAGCTACAAAAGCAATCAAGCTGGCCCAGGAAAGGAGATACCAGAACATTATAGTAGAGGGAGATGCAAAAGGTATCATCAATCATATCACAAATTTATGTGGGGCTAATCTGTCTGGGGTGGGAAATCAGATAATGGAAGTCCAAGGAAAACTATCCAGGTTTGTGCAACGGAAGACCAACTATGTCCGTGAGGCGAATGAGACAGCACATGGGTTAGCTAGAATGAGTGAATGACAGCTAAGAATATGGAAACTAAACAATGGTATGACGTATGCCCGTTTGAACTGGAACATATTGTGCTGAGAGACTGTTCACAGTAAATTAATAGAAATGCTGTTAATTTAAAAAATAAAATAAAATAGTAATGTGACGACTTATGATGCACTAATTTATATATATACGAACATTAAATATGAATTTATGAAATAAAACATATTTTTTAATATATGTACACTAACACAACATCTAATACTAATCCGAGAAATAAAACGTATTTTTTAATGTTGATAATAATGATCCAATCATTTGGAAGATAATGCAATTCCCAACAGATAGATTACAAATAAATAAATAAAAAGGTAAAACATGGATCGCATAATTACAATGGCTGCCTCCCTCCAAAAAGTAGATTCGGTAGCTGCGCTTATAAATTGCAAATTGCAATTAACATAAAAGCAGCAAATAAATATTTTAGTTTGTCAATAGAAGCAAATGGCAAGTGAAGCGGTTTTTCTTGCTGTGGTGGTGGCGCTAGCGTTGAGCAATGCGTTACTAGGGAGTAGCGAGAGTGAGAATAGTAAGGTGAAGATATGGCCAATGCCGGCGTCGGTGAGTTACGGCCACAGCCACCTTTACTTGAGCAACGATTTCGCGCTCTCCACTAACTATGACTCTGAACTACTCAAAGACGCATTCAACAGGATGCTTGCTGTCATCAAACTGGATCATATTATTGAAGCCAATTTCTCTGCCCTCCACCTTTCACCTCTGCTCCAGGGTCTTCGTATAGTTATTTCCTCTTCAAACCACTAGGTTCCTCTTTTACTCTCTCTATATGTTTTTTTTTCTTTTATTATTTTCACTTCTTTCCCAGATTAAAAAAAAAAAAGAATAATGATGCTTCGCTTCACCCATTTTCAGTTATTTGTTGGAGCTTTTCGCTAATAAAAGAAAAGGAAAGTAAAGCTATGAAATTGACGCAAGTTCAAAAAGAAATTAAAGTTATTTTTAATACCGGATCCAGAAAATTTTTCAGAATATTCACTTATAATATATAAAATATTGCCAATGTATTTATCAATTTTATTAAGAAAAAGGTGTCAGCAAAAATTTTGGGCGCCTTAAAGGAGAAGTTTTTAATAAATTTTCTTATTTTCCAATTTTCTGAGGGGAAAATTTTGGAGTGTTTAAGATAATTTTTTTTTTAATTCTTAGGTGTCCATGACACCTCTCACATCATTCCAATCGGCCCCGGTTGTTTCGTTGTCTGAGATTATGGAGTGTGAAAATATTTTCTTGATAACGAAGTTATTAAAATGTAGTGGGAGTATATGATTTGGTGAAGGCAATTGATGGTTATGTGATTTGAAGAAATATGGTTGTGGTTTTGGTTCCAGCTTTAATACGGCATTGATGAGTCATACATATTAACGGTCCCATCACCAGAAAATCCGGGTTACGCCCATCTTGAGGTTAGTCCGAATTTATTGGGATTGCTAGTCCGTCCTACCATATAAAAGTACCTACCGTAGCCTTATACCGTATGGGTGTATTTTCAGAAGAAATATGCCTTTTGAGTTCTTTGTTTGAGGCAAATTTCAAAATACACCTGAAGGTTTATGCTTGTGACGAGGGATTGATTGTCTGTTGGACAAAATTGCAAAATATTGGTACTTTACGTTGTACTAGTTTATTTTGAATTTACCGAATCTTATAATCAACTCCCAACTATTTTAAACAATGCAGGCACATACAGTTTATGGTGCTTTACATGGGCTTCAGGTTAGTGCCAGTATAATTCTTGTTGCTAAGTTGACGTTATTGTGAATTCCAAAATTCTTAGAATATACGGTTTGTCATATAGCGTTGCAGACATTCAGCCAATTATGCCATTTTAACTTTACGAGCAGGGTCCTTGAAGTTCACATGTCCCCGTGGACTATTATTGATCAGCCAAGATTTTCTTATCGAGGCCTCTTAATTGGTGAGATACTTCCCTTCTACTACATGCTTAAGTGATTAATAGCGTTTATTTGCTTTGAAAATGCTATGTCTAGAGAGTAATCGTTGACTTATTTTGAAATAATTAGGGACTTCATTTGGGTGTTGCTTTTAGCTATTATTAAAATATATGTACATATATATAGTTTTACTGCCCATTATGGCCATTATACATCTTCAGCAACCCAACTCAATGGTGGAATAGCAGTTAAACTGCCGGATCTTCATGGGTTGGAGAAAATTATATAAAGATAGAATAATCTTTCTTAACTCAGTTTTCTGTCTTCTGTTTCAAATTAATGCTTGACTTTTTGAGGTAATTGGTGCAGATACGTCTCGTCACTATTTGCCATTGCCGGTTGTTAAGAAAGTTATTGATTCCATGTCCTATGCAAAGTTGGTATGTAATGCTTTAATGACATATTTCAACTGGAATATTTCTTTCCACCTGATTGTTTTGACTAAGTGGATCGATTTGTATAGTGCAACACCACAAGGATTAGCCTATAAGCAGTATCTCTTTCTTGTTTGCACACAGAATGTATTGCACTGGCACATTGTAGATTCACAATCTTTCCCTTTGGAGATACCATCATGTCCTAAACTGTGGGACGGTGCTTATTCAGAACGATATACACTGGCTGATGCTGCTGAAGTTGTGAGGCATGTGATTTTCCTCTTTCTCACATGATCCAAATAATAATTGCTATTCTGAGTACTTTAATTCTTTTTTTTTTTTTTTTTTTTAATCTTTGCAGTTATGCGCAACAAAGAGGAGTAAATGTATTGGCTGAAATTGATGTTCCAGGACATGCTAGCTCATGGTAGTATATGCTTTCGCCATTCTTAAAATACATTTTTGTTCTTGTTAGTAATATGCTCTTTTTCGCAAATGAGCAATACTTCATAGTAGATGAAGATGCTTATTTTTTGCCTGTCATAAAGGTTCTTGGGAATTGCAGTTAGTAATTTTTAAAGTGACTATGGAAGTATCTGACCGTATTTTCTTATTCAGTGAATGAAAGCTACAAATAAAAGTTAAGCTCCTGATAATTGACCATGCTTTAGACTGGTACTTTTAGCTATGATTACATTAACACAGGTAGAGTGGAGAACATTGAAACAACATTTTGTGCAATAGCTAAAACACATAATTTCATCTCTTCTAGAAGAAATAAGAATAGTTTCAAATTCTCTTTATTAAAAGGTTGTGACGCAACTTAAAGATGGAAGGAAATTCCAAGTCCAGGACAAGCAGTATGGCAGAAAGTTGCATTCAATAATATATGGTTTTTCTGCCTAGTTCCTGCAAGGGAATTGGAATTAAACAGGAGTTGCTCATGGAGCCACTATCAGCTTTTGTCAAATGTTCCATTAAATTGCAAGGCCACCATTGACAAAGAAACTATCTATGTGCTTTGCGTGACCCAAATTATCATAAATGGTCAGTCTTGCATATTTAATCTATACTAAAATACTGGTGTTCGAATACACACAACAAACACGGATAATATTGCAAAATTGAAGTCAGGATGTGTGTCAATGAGTTTACATGCTTTTTATTGGCCTTGTCCTATAATTTTTTGAGTAACTGCAATTTTAATTCTCTAGGAGTACTAATTATCCTTCTTTATGGCCATCGAAGGATTGTCAACATCCTCTTGATTTTAGCAACTATCTATGTGGTTTGCATGACCCAAATTATCATAAATAGCTGGTCTTGCATATTTAACATATGCTAAAATACTTGTGATCAAATACACACAACAAACACCGATAAATATTGCAAAACAGAAGTCAGGATGTATGTCCTACAAATTTTATTATTTCTATTGTTCTATAATGTTTTGAGTAACTGCGGTTTTAATTCTTTAGGGGGACTGGTTATCCTTCTTTATGGCCATCGAAGGACTGTCAAGAGCCTCTTGATGTCAGCAAAGAATTTACATTTAAAGTAATAGATGGAATTCTTTCAGGTGATCTCCTTTCTTTACCGTCATTGTCATTATTTCTATCAAGAAATGACTCTGCAAATTTTCTCTCTTTTATATAACAGAATGAAAATGAAATTCAACTAATGACATTGGAATTCTTGTTTCAGATGTCAGCAAGATCTTTAAATTTAAATTTGTTCACTTGGGAGGTGATGAAGTTGATACAAGTGAGTTAAATCATACTATCTTATAATTCCTACTTGTATATTATTATAAATATTGTCCATCATGCTAATTATAATTTTTGGTTTGAGGCTTCTTTTAGGATAAAACTATTATGTTCCCAAAATTTTGTGTGGTAGATGAAGGCAGCATTTGCATAGGAGTACTTATATTTCCTTGGATAATCATGATATGTTCTGTCGCATATTCCAAAATGTTTTGTCTTTTAAGCATTTCTTGAAGTTGTTACTTTCTATTATTACCAATCAAGTCATTTCAATTCCTTTTAATATTCAACGAGAACGGAGAAGCTATTTTGGTCAAGCTTATATTAAAATTCTAAATCAACATTCTTTGACCTTCAGCTGCTGATGATCCATATACCCAAAGTTCTCTTATAATATATATGACATCTAGAATAACAATTTTTTATACCTATGTGAAAAAATTAAAAACTAAAACTGTGTGAAAAACTAAGAGTAAAACTAAATGTATATTAAAATAACTGCTCTTAAGAATTATATAAGTACCTTAGATTTATATACAACTAACTAACAGGTAAATTAGGAAACTAAATCTTCCTAAAACTATTCCTATAATAGAGGGATTGTCTATCATAATTTTTTCTTCTTAATTCTAGGGATACAAATACTTAATTCTAGATATACAAATATAAATATATAGATTACAAGATTACAACTAGTCGTAAATAAGTATTTTCCCACACTCCCCCTCAAGCTGGTGAATAAGTGTTTTCTATTCCTAGCTTAGGAATAAATTCCTAAAATGTTGCACTATCGAGACCTTTAGTCAACGCATCTGCAAGTTGACCATTGGTTATACATATGATGTACAAATTAACCCATTGTCTAGTTTCTCCTTTATGAAGTGTTGGTTTACTTCAAGGTGTTTTGTTTTGTCATGTTGCACAAGGTCGTGTACAATGGTTATTGCAAACTTGTTATCATAGTAGAGTCTCATTGGTTTATTTCACTTGATCTCCAAGTCTTCTAAGATAATCTTGAACCATAGTAGTTCACAAATTTATTGAGCCATTGCTTTAAACTCTATTTCAGCACTTGACCTTGCCACCACATTCTATTTTTTACTCCTCCAAGTCATAAGATTATACTTAAGAAAGTGTAGTAACTTAAGGTGAATCTTCTATCAGTTACCAAACTTGCATAATCTGCATTTGTATATGCCTCTAGAACTAGCCCCAAATTTCTTTTGAACAAGATGCCTCCCCAAGATTGGCCTTCAAATAGTGTAATGTACGGTAAACAGCTTATAGGTGCACTTTTTTAGGACTATGCATAAATTGACTTATCACATTCACAACATATGCTATATCAAGTCTAGTATATGAGACATAAATGAATATCTAGTACATCTATCTATATATAGTAGCATCTTCATTAGCTTCTCCAAATTTATAATTAGAATTTATAAGGGTATTTACGGGTTTACATATGAGCTTTCCAGTTTCCTTAAAAAGATTCATCACATATTTTTGTTGTGAAATAAAAATACTATGTCGTGAGTGCTACTTCAATTCTTAGGAAGTACTTCAATCTCCCTAGCTCTTTTATCTCAAATTCTCGAGCCAAATACTGTTTTAGATATCCTCTCTTTCTTTTTCATCGTCTCCGGTTATATTTATATCATCAACATACATAAATAAAATTGTAACTCTCCTTGAATCTGAGTGTTTGATAAACAATGATCTCTTTTACTTTGCTTATATCCCATTGCTAGCATCACTTTGACAAATCTCCTAAACCAAGTCCTAAAAGACTTTTTAAGGCCATATAAAGCCTTTTTCAGCTTGCATACTTTGTTTGCTTCTAAATGACCTCTAAATCTCGATGAAACCTTCATATATATTTCTTCTTCCAAATCACCATGCAGAAAAGCATTGTTTACATCAAATTATTGAAGCTACCAATTGTAATTTATAGTTAAGGATAACAAAATTCTAACTGTGTTCATCTTGACAACTGAAGTAAAAGTTTTCTAATAATCTACTCCATAAGTTTGAGTGTAGCCTTTAGTCACCAATCTGACCTTACACATTTCAATAGTACCATCCACCTTGTATTTTATAGTGAAAACCCATTTACACCCAACTGAATTTTTTTCTTTAGGCAACTCTACCAGTTTTCATGTCTTATTTTTTTTTTAAGGCCTTCATTTCTATTTTTATGGCTTGCCTCCATTTCTTACTGGATAGTTCCTCGGATAATGTAGTTGGAATATAAATAGTTTTTAGACTCAAAAGGAAATTTTTGTGGGATGGTGAAAATTTTTCGAATGACACAAAATTAGAGATTGGGAATAGTGGATGCTTAGAACATTCCTTGGTTCATTTTAAATGGCAGGCAAGTCATAATCACTAGTTATAGTTTTAGGAGATTAATGCTCATTTTGAAAAACAGAATTAGAGACTATAATTACCTCATTTTTAGAGTTAGGATCAGGTTTTTGGACTTGCACCAATTCAAGATTTGAAACATTCCTTCTTAAGTACATCTATAATTCTTTCATAAAATCAAGAACAATATTATTCTTTGTTACATCTTTTATGTTTGGAATGAGTTCATATTCAAATTCAGTGTTTGACTTAGACTCAGAAAAAATAGACTTAGACTTAGAAGAATTAATAGATGAAAATATTGAGGAGGAAACAGTAGGTATAGACTTAAAAAAATTAATGGGTGAAAATGATAAAGAAGAAGACAAGTCAAGCAAAAAAAGTCTTTATCCTTATCTTCTATGAATGAAGTCTCCCCCTAAAGATAAGGTTAAGTAAAAAAATAGTTTACTTTCTTAAAAGTAACATCAGTAAACACACAAAACTTTTTGGTAAGAAGATGATAGCTCTTATACTCTTTTTGAGTTAATGAATACCCCACCAAAATGCACTTAACTACTCTAGGATCCAACTTCCCCCTATTATGATTATGAACATGAACAAATGATGTATAACCAAATATCCTAGGTGTGAGGTTGTTTGTGTTATTAAAGTTAGGATAGAATTGTGAAAATAGTTCAATAGGAGCTTTAAATCCCAAAACCCTTGAAAGTAATCTATTTATGATGTGTGTGGCAGTAACAACAACTTTCCCCTAGTAAGATTTGGGTACATTTGCTTGAAAAAGTAAAGCTTAGGTTGTGGTTAGTAAATGGTTATTTTTTTTCTCTACTACACCATTTTGCCATGGAGTGTTAACACAATATGACTCATAGATAATCTCCTCTTTTTAGAAATAGATAAATAGACTTTGGTTGAAATAGTCTTTTGCATTATCAAACCTAAATCTCTTGATTTTCACTCCAAATTAATTTTGGATCATATTTTGAAAGCTTAAAAATATACTATTCACATCTGATTTAGATTTAAGTAAAAATATCTAAGAGACCCTAGTACAATCATCTATGAAAAAAATAAATCACTTTGCACTAAAAATACTAGAAATTGAAAAGGTACCTCATATGTCACTATAAATCAAGTAAAAAAAAAGTAGAACTTCTTTTGTTACTAATTGAAAAAGACACACATCTATGCATTGCAAGTTTACAAACATCACAATGAAAATTTTCAACATTGAATCCTTTAAACAAAGAAGGAAACATGTTTTTCAAAGTTTCAAAAGAAGAATGTCCAAAATGAAAATGATAAAGCCAGATTTTATCTTTATTGAGAGATTTTTTACAAAAAAATAAAAAAGGTAAATTATTCTTGATATTACTTGTATTATTTGATGTCTTAAGATAGTATAGTCCATCTTTTTCCTTAGTAAATACAATTTTTTTCCTGAATTTTATCCTTGAAATTCATAAAATAAGGGATAAAAAACCATTTTGCAGTTCATGTCTCTAGTAAATTTTTACATAGATATCAGATTAATAGATAAATGAGGAACATAAAGAACATTTTAAGAACAAATGAAGGATTAATTTGAATATCTCCTAATTTTGCCATTGTAGTAAGTGAACCATTTGTAATAACAATTTTCTTATTACTACGAAAAATGATATATGTACTAAACTTTTGTGAGGAATATATCATGTGGTCTGTGATTTTTGAGTCAATGACCCAAGAATTCATAATAGGCTTAACCGAGACTTTAATCCATGAGAATCAGACACCTTACCTAAACTGAAGACCTTACCCAAAGAACATACCCCGGTAAGCTTTTTAAGGGTTTTTAATAGGCTTTTCAACTTCTCAATCTCTTTTCGATCTAATTTTTCGTGTTTCGGAGACATCTGTAATATTCTAATGATTTTACCAGTTTACACTTTCTCGAATTGGGTGGTAGTGATAGAGGATTCTGTTATTTTTGACATTGTTATCTTTTTAACTAAAACAAGTTTTAAGATATAACTAGAAATGACTCTTAGCAATAAAGGCTAAAAAAGGAAAAAAATAAAATGGCTATGAAGGCTTTAACAAGGTTTGGCAATAAAGGCCTAAAATAGAAATCAACAATGAAGGCTAAAAATTTTACTTCCCAATAAGAGCCTAAAGCTCCGATACTATATTGAAAAACTAAAAAGTAAATTTGTGTGAAAAACTAAGAGTAAAACTAAATATTTATTAAAAAAACTGCTCTTAAAAATTATATAAGCACTTTAGGTTTATATATAACTAACTAGTGGGTAAACTAGATAACTAAATCTTCCTAAAATTGATCCTATAATTGAGGGATTATCTATCCTAATTTTTTGTCCTTAATTATAGGATACAAATATAAATATATAGATTACAAGATTATAACCAATTGTAAATAAGTATTTTTTCACACTCTCACTTTTGTATCCAAAGCTATGATAATGCCCCCAAAAGAGATAAAGTGAAGAAGTTGCTGAATAAATAAAAATGGTGGAATGAAAAGGGTTTATTCCAGACATTGTGGGTTTTAATACTCAGATATTTTCTTAAAGTGAAAACTTTCTAAAGAACCCAACATTTTATTTATGTAGGTTGATAAATGTTGACTTTCTATACCTCTAGTGGGTAACATGACAATTAAATGAAATTCTAAACTTTCTTTAGATTGATCTCTAAAGTTATCTCCTAAGTGGTAAAATAGTTTCCAGGGCTCTCTTGTCTTTGTAGAATGATTTCTGATTCATCCTGTCAATAACAAACAAGTTGTCTCTAGAACATAGCTTATGAAAAAACACAAAAGCCACACCTATGGACCTATTCATCATTTTTTAAAAATTATTGTTCCCGATATTTTTGTATGCTTTGAAGCATACATTTATATCTTAATAATTTGAGGTTAATAGTTTATTGATCCAACCACTTTCATTAATAATTTCAGGTTGTTGGACCACAAATCCTCAAGTAAGCAAATGGTAAGAAGTTTAGGATTTTGCGTGCTGATTTGCTTCACCACTGAATGAAAATGAATATTTGTTTTAGTTATTAGTTTATTCATTGTTACAGACTTTATGAAAATGTTACAATTGTTCTTTTACAAAGATTTGTTGTGCTTATTGTTGTTATGAATAACATACAGGTTTTATTCTCTATCCCCCTATGTTTTAGTAGTTTTGATGTGACATATCTTAGTTCACCTTAGCTAGTAGGGAGAGTTTTAGTTTGTTGTTGATATAAAATTATCTATTTCATCATTCTTTTGCATTCCTTTTATGCATTCAACACCACCTAATGCTGCCACTATTGAAACCTTCTTTATAATTGTTCTTTTATTGATGTAAATAGTACATGAACATCATAATGCTAAACTTTTTTTTTATTTTCATATGATTCATCGTGGTATAATATTAATATGTTCCCAAACTCTATTCCTATGAAAAAACTAAAAAATAAAACTGTGTGAAAAACTAAAAATAAAACTTAATGTATATTGAAAAATTGCTTTTAAAAATTATATAAACACATTTGGTTTGTATATAAATAACTAGTGGGTAAACTAGGAAACTAAAATCTTCCTAAAACTGATCCTATAATTGAAAGATTTTCTATCCTAATTTTTTGTCCTTAATTTTAAGGATACAAATACTTAATTATAGGGATTCTAAGGATACAAATACTTAATTCTAGATATGTAAATATAAATATACATATTATAAGATTACAACCAACTGTAAATAAGAATTTTCTCACACCCTCCTCAAGCTGGTGAATAGATGTTTTTCGTTCCCAGTTTCAAAATAATTTCTTGAAATGTTACACTACTGAAATCTTTAGTTAACACATCTGCAAGTTGACCCTTGGTTGATATAAACGGTGCACAAATCAATCCACTATTTAGTTTCTCCTTTATGAAGTGTTGCTTTACTTCAATGTGTTTTATTCTATCATATTACACAAGATTATGTGCAATCCTTATTATAGATTTACTATCATTGTAAAGTCTCATTAGTCCATCTCACTTGATCTTTAAGTCTTCTCGGATAATCTTTAACCATAACAGTTCATAAAGTTCTTGAGCCATTACTCTGAACTCTACTTTAGCACTTGATCTTGCCACCACATTTGGTTTTTTACTCTTCCAAGTCATAAGATTATCACTTAGGAAAGTACAATAGCCTGAGGTGGATCATATATCAGTTACCAAACTTGCATAATTCGCATATGTATATGCTTTTAGAACCAGCTTCGAATTTTTTTTGAACTAGATACCTCTTCTAATATTGACCTTCAAATAGTGTAATACATGGCAAATAGCCTATAGGTGCACTTTTGTAGGACTATGCATAAATTGACTTATCACACTCACAACATATGTTATGTTAGGCCTAGTATGTAAGAAATAAATAAGTCTTCCAGCTAATCTCTGGTACATCTATTTATCTATAGCAACATTTTCGTTAGCTTATCCAAGTTTATGATTAATATCTATAGGTGTATTTACAGATTTACATGCGAGTTTTTTAGTTTCCTTCAAAAAATCCATCACATATTTCTATTGTGAGATGAAAATACCATGCCATAAAAGAGCTACTTTAATTCCAAGGAAACACTTCAATCTCCCTAACCTTTTATTTCAAATTCTTGAGCTAAACATTGTTTTAGATATTCTCTCTCTTTTTCATCATCTCTGATTATAATTATATCATCAACATATACTAATAGAACTATGACTCTCCCTGAATCTAAGTGCTTGATAAATAGTATGTGATCTCTTTAACTCTGCTTATATCCCATTGCTATTATCACTTTGGTAAATCTCTTAAACCAAGCCCTAGGAGACTGTTTAAGGCCATGCAAAGTCTTTTCCAACTTGTATACTTTGTTTGCTTCTAGATGACCTCTAAATCCTGATGGAACCTTCATATATATTTCTTCTTTCAAATCAGCATGTAGAAAAGCATTCTTTACATCAAATTGTTAAAGCTACCAATTGTAATTTGTAACCAAGGATAACAAAATCCTAACTATATTCATTTTAGCAGTTAGAGCAAAAGTTTTCTAATAATCCACTCCATAAGTTTGAGTGTAGCCTTTAGCCACCAACCTGGCCTTATACCTTTCAATAATACCATTCATTTTGTATTTTACAATGAAAACTCATTTACACACAACTGAATTTTTTCCTTTAAGTAACTCTACCAATTCTCATGTCTTATTTTTCTCTAAGGCCTTCATTTCTATATTCATTTCTATATTCATGGCTTGCCTCCATTTCTCACTAGATAATACATCGGATAATGTAGTTAGAATAAAAATAGTATTTAGGCTCAAAATAAAATTTTTATGGAGTGGTGAGAATTTTTTAAATGACACAAAATTAGAGACTAGGTATAGTGAATGCTTAGTATATTCTCTTGTTCATTTTCTAATGGCAATAGATAGATTATAATCACTAGTTATATTTTTAGAAGATTCATGCTTATTTTGAGAAATAGAGTCAAAGATTATAGTTAACTCATTTCTAGAGTTAGGATCAGGTATTTGACTTTGCATCGGTTCAAGAGCTAGAACTTTTCTTCTTAAGTACACCTGTAATTCCTTTATAGAATGAAGAATAATATTATCCTTTATAACATCTTTTATATTTGGAATAAGTTTAGATTCAAATTCAATGTTTGACTTGGACTTAAAAGAAATATGTTTAGACTCAGAAGAATTAATGGGTGAAATGTTGAAGAGAAAATAATAGGTTTAGACTCAAAAGAATTAATGGGTGAAAATGTTGAAAAGGATGACAAGTTAAGCAAAAAAAAGTCTTTATCCTTATCTTCCATGAATGAAGTCTCCCTCTAAAAAATGGTTTACTTTCTTCAAAAGTGACATCTATAGGCATAATTTTTTAGTAAGAGAATGATAACACTTATACCCTTTTTGAGTTTATAAATACCCAAAAAAATGCATTTAATTGCTCTAAGATCCAACTTCTTCCTATTATGACTGTCAACATACACAAATGATCTACAACCAAATATCTTAGGTGTAAGATTGTTTGTGATATTAAAGTTGTGATAGAATTATGATAGTAGTTCTACAAGAGTTTTAATTTCCACAACCTTTGAATGTAACATATTTATAATGCGTATGACAGTAAGAACAGCTTTCCCCAAGTAGGATTTGGGTATGTTTGCTTGAAAAAGTAAAACTTAAGTTGTGGCTAGTAAATGGCTGTTTTTCTTTTCTGTCACTTTTTTTTTACCGTGGAGTATTAACACAAGATGACTCATGGATAATCCCCTCTTTTTGGAAATAGGTAGATAAACTTTAGTTGAAATAGTCTTTTGCATTATTAGACCAAATCTCTTGATTTTCACTCCAAATTAATTTTGGATAATGTTTTAGAAGCTTAAAAATATACTATTCACATCTGATTTGGATTTAAGTAAAAATATTCAAGAGATCCTAGTACAATCATCTATGAAAGAAACAAACTACCTTGCAGTAAAAATACTAAGAATTGTAAAGGGACCCCATATGTCACTATGAATCAGGTAAAAAGAAGTATAACTTTTTTTGTTACTAATTGAAAAAGACACGCGTTTATGCTTTGTAAGTTCACAAATATCACAATGAAAATTTTCAATATTTAATTCTTTGAACAAAGAAGGAAATATGTTTTTTAATGTTCCAAATGAAGAATGTCCAAGATAAAAATGATAAAGCAAGATTTTGTCTTTATTGGGAGATTTTTCAAAAAGCAATGACAAAGATAAATTATTCTTGATATCACTTGTATTATTTGATGTCTCAAGATAATATAGTCCATCTTTTTCCTTAGTAAATCCAATCTTTTTTCTTGATCTTTGTCCTTGAAATTCACAATAAAGGGATCAAAAGTCACTTTGTAGTTCATGTCTCTATTAAGTTTTTGTATAGATATCAATTTAATAGACAATCGAGGAATATGAAAAATATTTTTAAGAGCAAATAAGGGATTAATTTAAATCTCCTAATTCTACCACTGTAATAAGTGAACCATCTGTAATAACAATTTTTTTATTACTAAGACACAGATATATGTACTAAATTTTTGTAAGAAATGTGTCATGTGATCTGTGGCTTCTGAATCAATGACCTAAGAACTCATAATGGGCTTAACCGAAATATTTAATCTATGAGAATTAGAGACTTTATCTAAACTTGAGACCTTACTCAAGGAACATACCCCAGTAAGTTTTTCAAGGGTTTTCAATAAGCTTTTTAACTTCTCAATCTCTTATCTATCGAACTTTCTTTGTTCCCGAGACATCTATAGTACTCCGATGATTTTAACAGTTGATATTTCCTTAAATTAGGTGGTAGTAATAGCAGATTCTATTATCTTTGACATTGTTATCTTTTTTAAAACTAAAATAAGTTTTAAGATATAACCAGAAATAACTTTTAACAATGAAGGCTAAAGAATGGACAAAATAAAATGGCAATGAAGGCCTTAAAATAGAAGTCAGCAATGAATGTTGAAAATTTTGCTTCCCAATAAAAACCTAAAGCTCTAATACCATGTGAAAAAACTAAAAAATAAATTTGTATGAAAAACTTAGAGTAAAGCTAAATTTATATTGAAAAATTGTTCTTAAGAATTATACAAGCCTCTTATGTTTATATATACAACTAACTAATGGGTAAACTAGAAAACTAATTCTTCCTAAAACTAATCCTATAATGAGGGATTTTCTATCTTAATTTTTTGTCTTTAATTCTAGATATACAAATATAAATATACAGATTACAAGACTATATTCGGTTATAAATAAATGCTTTTTCACAATTCCATCTACAGGACCTTTTACTTTCTTGCTACTTGGTTTGTAGGTTACAAGAGCATGGTATGACTGAATCTCAAGCGTATCAGTACTTTGTCTTGCGAGCACAAAATGTAGCTTTGTCCCATGGATATGAAATTGTTAACTGGTATTCATCTTCTAGAAGAGCTATTTAGTCAAACAACAATACTGTACATCCTATTCACATATTGAATATAACAAGGAGGAGACCTTCAATAACTTTGGCAATAAATTGAACAGGAAGATTGTGGTTCACAATTGGTATGCCTTACTTTTTATCACTCAAACCTAGAGAATTTATACATTATATTAGTTTTATAGATGAGATGCTGCTTCTTTTTGCAAAAAGAGCTTTAAAAAAAAATCAAAGCAAATGCTGTCTATTTTTTTCTCTGTTGCAGAGAAGTAATCTAGAATTCTATACTGTATATAAATGTAGTTTAAGGGGTGAGACGTTTTTGAAGACAAAATACCTTCTAAAAATTCAAATCTATTCTAATTAAATTTATCACTTCATAATTCATAATTTAGAATAACAAGGATCTATTAAAGGAAGTGAAAAAGTTAAATTATAAGTATGATCATTTAGATAGTTGATTAATATGAAGTTCTTACGAACTATTTCATGGAGTTTCCATAGCTATTTAGAAAATGATATTTGATAGAAAATTAAGTAACAAAAAAATTAATATTGGCAGCCTTTTTTTTTTTTTTTGCACATGAAGGTTTTTTTTTTACTTTATTTTGATATACATATATATAAGTAGGGATCCACATACACTAGAATAAATGTTACATACTTTTTTTACCTTTGGATCAAAATTAAATCGATAATATTTACATAGTCTTTTAGATCCAAGTGTTAAATGGTGTAAAATTCACATTAGTGTAAGTGGATCCTTACTCATAAATAATCTTTTGGCCTTTATTTTAAATATTTTAAGAATAAATAATATTATGTAGGAAAATTAATATTAAGAAAAAAAAAAGTCTTGTGCAAGTACAATAACAAATTTGTATGAATTACAATAAAACTCTAGAAAAAAAAATTAAAATTATACAAATGAATATTATATTTTATCTATATAATATCAAAAATTCAAAATTTTGATAAATCTTGCTACCTACTCGAATAGAGTATTACAAAGATTGAACTTCTTGTTTGCACAAGTTAAATTCGAGCATTCATCGAGTCAAACTCGAATAACTCACAAATAATTTGTTTCATTTATACCTTTAATGTTATGGTTTTAAAATTTTCATTTTTAATAATAAAGTTGAAAATTTGTTATACTATAATCCAAATACAAAAAATTATTGGAAATGAGTGGTTTTTTTTAGTGTTATATGATTCCCATGCAATTCCGTTTAGAAAAGTTCTAATAAACTGAGCAAAGCATCAGCATGTTTTTGATTCATGCCTTGTTTAAGTAAACATATTCTCAGTCATGCTTGTTTAAGAAAATTTTCTTTTTTTTTTCTTTTGAAAAAGGAAAAGCCTTGGTGCATAATCAAAGACCGGCCAAATTTTGTATAAACCAATCAAATTAGTGGACTGGTTTCAATTTATCAAAATCAAATTTGAGCTACTTTTTTACTTTTAAATTTCTTTTGGCAGTTGGGAGGTTTGAACTACGATCCTCTTAGTTGTTATAGAACAATTAAATTGTGAGCTAAACACATAATATTATTTTTATCTTTTAACATATTAATACCTATGTTGCCTTTTTTGCTAGGAAAGGGTACTACTAGAAAACTTAATATTTAGTTGTGCCCCCAATCCCCCGTCCATTGACAATAAAATGATTAAGTATATGGTGGAGCCTTTGTGCATGCATTCTTATGCAGCTGCTGTTCAAAAAACAAAAAAAGGATTGGATCGACTGGTTCTATTACAGATTTGGTAAAAAATCTGTCAAAGGTTGTGCAAGGCTTGATCAGTTTGATTTAATGAAATCAAACTTAAAACTATTTAACATTTTAAACTTTTTTTTTTTTAAGTTGCTAGATTTGAATTCTCACTCACTCAATTTTTAAAGGACAATCAAACACTGAACTAAACTGTCAACTTTCTTGTTAAACCGATTGGATCTAGAAATGTTGTCTCAAATGGCTATTTGTCTGGTCTGGTTTTTAAAATGTTGATGATTATGTTCCTTATTTGTACTACTCTAAAATTCACTTGGAGTGATGCAATACCAATGCTGTAATATATATTGCTTGATTTAAGAGTTCATGTGGGTTGATTTAAAAGTTATTGGGAGATTTTTCAAAAAGCAATGACAAAGATAAATCATTCTTGATATCACTTGTATTATTTGATGTCTCAAGATAATATAGTCCATTTTTTCCTTAGTAAATCCAATCTTTTTTCCTGATCTTTGTCCTTGAAATTCACAATAAAAAGGATCAAAAGTCACTTTGTAGTTCATGTCTCTATTAAGTTTTTGTATAGATATCAATTTAATAGACAATCGAGGAATATGAAAAATATTTTTAAGAGCAAATAAGGGATTAATTTAAATCTCCTAATCCTACCACTGTAGTAAGTGAACCATCTGTAATAACAAATTTCTTATTACTAAGACACAGATATATGTACTAAATTTCTATAAGGAATGTGTCATGTGATCTGTGGCTTCTGAGTCAATGACCTAAGAACTCATAATGGGCTTAACCGAGATATTTAATCTATGAGAATTAAAAACTTAATCTAAACTTGAGACCTTACTCAAGGAACATACCCCAGTAAGTTTTTCAAGGGTTTTCAATAAGCTTCTTAGCTTCTCAATCTCTTATCTATCGAATTTTCTTTGTTCCCGACACATTTATAGTACTCCGGTGATTTTACCAGTTGATATTTCCTTAAATTAGGTGGTAGTAATAGCAGATTCTATTATCTTTGACATTGTTATCTTTTTTTAAACTAAAATAAGTTTTAAGATATAACCAGAAATAACTTTTAGCAATGAAGGCTAAAGAAGGGACAAAATAAAATGGCAATGAAGGCCTTAAAATAGAAGTCAACAATGAATGCTGAAAATTTTGCTTCCTAATAAGAACCTAAAGCTTTAATACCATGTGAAAAAACTAAAAAATAAAATTGTATGAAAAACTTAGAGTAAAGCTAAATTTATATTGAAAAATTGTTCTTAAGAATTATACAAGCCTCTTATGTTTATATATACAACTAACTAATAGGTAAACTAGGAAACTAATTCTTTCTAAACTAATCCTATAATGAGGGATTTTCTGTCTTAATTTTTTGTCTTTAATTTTAGATATACAAATATTTAATTTTAGGGATACAAATACTAAATTCTAGAGATACAAATATAAATATACAGATTATAATATTATATTCAGTTATAAATAAATGTTTTTCCACAATTCCATCTACAGGACCTTTTACTTTCTTGCTGCTTGGTTTGTAGGTTACAAGAGCATGGTATGACTCATAAATAATCTTTTGGCCTTTATTTTAAATATTTTAAGAATAAATAATATTATGTAGGAAAATTAATATTAACAAAAAAAAAGTCTTGTGCAAGTACAATAACAAATTTGTATGAATTACAATAAAACTCTAGAAAAAAAAAAGTTATAATTATACAAATGAATATTATGTTTTATCTATATAATATCAAAAATTCAAAAATTTGATAAATCTTGCTAGCTACTCGAATAGAGTATTACAAAGATTGAACTTCTTGTTTGCACAAGTTAAACTCGAGCATTCATCGAGTCAAATTCGAATAACTCACAAGTAATTTGTTTCATTTATACATTTAATGTTATGGTTTTAAATTTTCATTTTTAATAATAAAGTTGAAAATTTGTTATACTATAATCCAAATACAAAAAATTATTGGAAATGAGTGGTTTTTTTTAGTGTTATATGATTCCCATGCAATTCCGTTTAGAAAAGTTCTAATAAATTGAGCAAAGCATCAGCATGTTTTTGATCCATGCCTTGTTTAAGTAAACATATTCTCAGTCATGCTTGTTTAAGAAAATTTTCTTTTTTTTTTTTCTTTTGAAAAAGGAAAAGCCTTGGTGCATAATCAAAGACCGGCCAAATTTTGTATAAACCAATCAAATTAGTGGACTGGTTTCAATTTATCAAAATCAAATTTGAGCTACTTTTTTACTTTTAAATTTCTTTTGGCAGTTGGGAGGTTTGAACTATGATCCTCTTAGTTGTTATAGAACAATTATATTGTGGGCTAAACACATAATATTATTTTTATCTTTTAACATATTAACACCTATGTTGCCTTTTTTGCTAGGAAAGGGTACTACTAGAAAACTTAATATTTAGTTGTGCCCCCAATCCCCCGTCCATTGACAATAAAATGATTAAGTATATGGTGGAGCCTTTGTGCATGCATTCTTATGCAGCTGCTGTTAGAAAAAAAAAAAAAAAGGATTGGATCGGCTGGTTCTATCACAGATTTGGTAAAAAATCTGTCAAAGGTTGTGCAAGGCTTGATCAGTTTGATTTAATGAAATCAAACTTAAACTATTTAACATTTTAAACTTTTTTTTTTTAAGTTGCTAGATTTGAATTCTCACTCACTCAATTTTTAAAGGACAATCAAACACTGAACTAAACTGTCAACTTTCTTGTTAAACCGATTGGATCTAGAAATGTTGTCTCAAATGGCTATTTGTCTGGTCTGGTTTTTAAAATGTTGATGATTATGTTCCTTATTTGTACTGCTCTAAAATTCACTTGGAGTGATCCAATACCAATGCTGTAATATATATTGCTTGATTTAAGAGTTCATGCGGGTTGTACTTTTGCTTGATATTCTTCGCAAGGCTTAGTGGTGGTGTTCCTCAACAAGTGGTTGCATCTGGGTTAAGGTGCATTGTAAGCAACTAGGACAAATGGTACTTGGACCGCTTGGACACTACATGGCAGGAATTCTATGCAAATGAGCCGCTCACAAATATTACAAACTTGAAGCAACAGAAATTAGTTATTGGAGGGGAGGTGTGCATGTGGGGTAAAACCATTGATGGTTCAGATATTGAACAAACCATATGGCCACGTGCTGCAGCAGTTGCAGGTACTTGATATAATATATTAACATTTGATTACTTGCATATTATGATGTTCTTGCTATATAAGTAATACTAATACCCTAGATTCTACAAGTCTGAAGTTGGAATTATTAGGTCAGCCCCTGGAGCTCCCATATATAATATAGAGTGTCATGAGTTTCTTGGTTAGATATGGAGAACATTCAACATACTTTCTTTGTTGGTCCAGAAACAGGGGATGAAGTTTATTAGATTAGAGAAATACTTGGTATTTATACTATAACATAAGGTTTACATGGACAGCTAACTACGCTTGGCATTATTAGCTTTCCATTCGGAAGTAATTGTTAATTGATTAAAAGTAACTCTCATCCTAGGCTCTGGGTTGAATCATTAGAGTGGCAAAATCTTTGATTTGCACTTTGAAATGGCTTTAACTTAAATGCTGATATTAAAACTATATATAGACAGAAGCATAAGCACGAGAATAAGTTGGCTTGCTCAGGTAAACAAGTATAAGCATACACCTACCTTGACCTAAATGCTCGGGTAACCCTAATTACTTTTAATTTTAATTTTATATTGAAAATTCAGAAACCTAAATCAAAACTGAAGTATTGTCTTGATATTGAGTTTACTTCCTTTTAACCAAATTCTACCTTTCTCCTTTTTGTCCCTATCTAAACTGCAGAACGGTTATGGACGCCCTATGACAAGCTGGCTAAGAATCTAAGAGAAGTAACTGGAAGGTTGGCACACTTCAGGTGTTTGCTGAATCAAAGAGGAGTTGCAGCTGCTCCATTAGCTGGACGAGGCCGCTCTGCCCCCGAACGTCCAGGTTCTTGCGATGAGCAATAATTTGCTGAATCACTTGTATCAATGAGGCATTGGTCCAGAATAACTCCCATTTTTATCTGTTACATGGTGGATGTTTCTATAAAAGGTTAGATAATTTCATCAATGGAAGGAAATGCTATTTTCTTATATGCCAGAAGGGAAGTAGTATATGGAGAGATGACCTCTAATAAATCTGAACTTACTGTTTTTTAAAACTCTCAATTTTCAATTCCCCAAATTGGGGTAAAAGAAGTTGAAAGGAAATGATTAAATTTTTTGAAAGCTCAAAATAACTATGGTAGCCC
Source organism: Durio zibethinus (assembly GCF_002303985.1). The sequence goes on along the minus strand of NW_019168481.1, from coordinate 9,470,331 downwards.
TGTTTTCTTCTTCAATTTTCAAACAAAAACCAGACAAGTTTTACAATCTTAAATCATTCTTCTGGCATCCACAAATTTGACTGAATTTAACAAGTCATGGCATGTAGTGACAATATCTCCAATATGCCAAATCCTTCATTTAAAGATACAATAAGCACAAGTGTTCAATTCCACATTTCGCCATTAAATTGTGGATATAAATATTGGTATTACTCATAAGATTATCAATAAACTCCAAAAGAACAATTGAAGTATTTTTGGGGTCCAGATAAGTGCCATAGGCATCTATCCCATAGCATTCAACAACGATTATGATTTATAACTTGTACACACGTAACAACAACCTGAATCAATTGAGATGGATAGTTCACCTCGATGTAAAAGTTTAGAATTCAAATTCAGTTGACGATTTTTTTGTTTAGGTCATTTTAAATACATGATCTTCAGTTATTATTTTTAAATTGTTGAGTACAATAAATTTTATCTCAATCTGAGATATTAAATAATTTATTTACCTTTAAATTTAATGATAAAACAAATATTATACATAATTGTAGATAAAATTCTTCGAATAATTTCTTGTCCTTTGAGTGTCATGAATTGATTTTTTTTTGTATTTTTTTTATAAAATTATAAGTATAAGAGAAATTATAATTATAATCAAATAGTATATTCATATATAAAAAATTATTGAATAATCCGTTAACAAAAGTAAAATATAACTAGATAAATTAAAAATAAAATATAATTAGATAAATGCAACATTAAATTAGAATCAAACTTACAATTTATGAAATTTCAACTTTAAACTTAAAGGCTTTAAGGTCTCTTTCTTACCACTAAGTTAATGCCTTATTGACTTTTTTGTATTATTTTTTTTAGTTCATAGGATAGAGGATGGAAATGATAAGATTCGAACTTTTAATTTGCATATTTTCCAAAACATTCTTAACTACTAGACAAAAAAATTAAGACAATAAATATTATCACAAAATAAATTCATATATTATTTGCATGTTGTAAGATCATTAGCAATACTCATGTGAAATGATTCTAATCAGATTTTAATTAGCATTTTTCATACATTTAATCAATATCATTATAAGCAGTACATTTAAAGATAGTGAACATACTTTACCAAAAATAAATATAAATACATAAATAAAGTGAACAATTAAGATTGCATCCTTTTGAATTACTTGAGACATTTAAACTTATCAGAGAAAGATAACATTAGTACACGAAAATTTTTGTTAAAATTGTATGCAGTAAAAAAATTTTATAGAATCACAAGCAACAAATATTATAAGGGCGGTGCTATTTGCATCCCAAAAAACTTTCAATACACTCTAAAGAATTAATTTTTTAAAAAATTACTTAAATATTCATTAGTTAATTATCTTTTTGTCCTTCGGATTCATTAATAAGTTATAAGAAATTTATTTATGGAAACTTCTTCATTATATAGGAAAATATATTTTCGAAAAATATTATAATTATCCAAAAATGTATTTTCAAAAAGCATTGTAATTATCAAAAAATGTACTCTGAAAAGTAATTTTTTATTTTAGTTTCTTTGTTATAATCTTTTTATCAATATTTGGTACGAAAATATTGAATGTCTCTTTGCAATTTTCAAACGGGTTTCTAATAATTTCTTTGACATATAGGTTTTTTAAATTTAGCAGTAAAAACTTTTAATCTTTCAACCATACTATCCATTCAATAATGTTTATAATATTTTTTTAATTATAACAAATATGCATTTGAAACAAAAAATCACTAATTGTGAAGATACACTCATGCAAGTGACTACTACACCATGTGCGATGTGGCAATCAAGCTCCATCGCACATGGTGCAATAGCTAACTTGCACGAGTGCCTCTTTACACTTAGCAATTTCTTTTATATACATATTTGTCAAAACTACAAAAATGTTACAAATATTATTAAACGAATAGTGTCAAGTGACCGAAAGATTAAAGGTTTTTATTGACGGATTTGCTAATCTGTTAATGACATAATAAGACTAATATTCTTTACAGTGCCAAGTTATTATCTATATAAAAAATTCATTTCCAGAAGTTATTTAAGGATTTTTAAAATGAATATTTGAAAACTATTGAAAATTTTCAAAAATTTTTGAAATTTTTGAAAATAAATGTCAAAAAAATTTTTAAAAATTTCGAAAATGAATTTTCAATATATTGAAAAAAATTTTAAACATCCAGTTTTAGGAATCTTTGATAATTTTTAGAATAAATTACATTCTATATCACACTCCAAAACTTAAAGTATTAAATCTTTTAAAACTAAATACAAAATTAAATGAAAAAATAAAAAAAAATATTTATCCCTAATTCTAAATTATCTAACATCAAATGGGGCTTGATTTGAGATTTAATTTTTAGAGAGTTTAAGGTTTCGGTTGAAAAAAAAGGTGTGAGAGGAGAAGGAGTTGTTTGGATTTTTTAATAAATTTATATTTTGATTTGGATGCGAAGAGACGAAATAATAGCCGTCAATAGTAGTGGGATATGAAAGAGATTAACCACCACTCATATTATAAAAGAATTCAAAAACAGAAAATTAACCTCATAAAACCCTTTAAACTTCCGATTATACCACGAAAAATAAAATAAATTACATTGTTCCTAAATAACACGAATAGCTAACAACTAAAATGCAAACTCAATATATTATAATAAGTTTAAATTTTTCTTTTTTTCTTTTTTTTAATCTTGATATTATTATAATATATTTAATATCTTTCATATAATTTATTTTAATATTATGTGAAAATAATTATTAAATATAAAATAAATAAATAAATAAACGATGACATAAAAAAGTATTTATATTTTTTTAAAAATAAAAAAAATTGTGACTCTAGACATAAATGAATAGTCAAATAATAAGGTATTAGTATATAAACTTATTGAATTTTCAAAAATACACATTTATGAAGCACTTAATAAAATAAAAAATAGATGCCGTCATAACAATATCAAAAATATTTTTAAGTACTAATTGTCTATTCCAGTGCCTCCTAACGAGAGTACCTTAAACCAAACTCAACTGCTTGTTAAGAACATAACTGGGAGCAAAATTAACTTCATCTCATCTTTTGGCAGCTTTCTTTTTCGTCAACAATATATAAGAAAAGTATTAATTTTGATTAATTTTTTATTGACAAAAAAAAAAATCTATGTTTATCATAATTTAAATTTATCATTATAAATATTTTATTATCAATAATAATAATAGTTATTCAATTATAAATAAAAATTCTAATTTCATTTAAAAGCTTTCGTTAAATAAATTTATTTGATTAAATAAAATAAAATAAACTTCTTTGTTTTTAAAATTTTAATTTCATATTAACATTCCAAATAATAAATTTTATGTTAATTTCGTAAAAGCGCATGAGAAGAAGTAACATGTTAATTCCAAATTGCCGATTTAAGTTAATATACACTTTACTTTGCATAGTATGCAACTCTATATTTAATATATAATTATTCTTTTAAAATAATAAAAAATGTTCACATGTAACAAGCAATAAGAGCTAAATCCAAAACTATCCGAATTCGAAATAACTCAAATAGATACAAATTCTTTTCAACCAAAAATTACCCAACTCAAATCCAACCCTACCCTACCGTCCATTACCACCTCTAAACAAATAAAAAGTAGGCTCCGCCAAATTTCTGGTTTGGTCCAGGTTACTACAATTAACTCACCCCCTACCTCTTAAGCCTTTCCCAAAGATTGCAAGCTTACTCTCAAATGGCATCCAATAGTGAGTTATCCATTAAAACCAAGAACTTAAATGGCAGAAAGCTTTTGCAGCATCTCATCATATAATAGTAATATTCCTTAAAATGGAAAGGAAATGAGTAAAAGGATAAAAAACCGAAATGATTCTCTCATGCTCACTGTATTCATTCAAACTGTACACTTAATATAAATGAAATTCCTACAAAAATAACAAGTAGGACTACTGATGGCATTATAAATATTGGCACCAACTCAACTGATTAAATTTTCTATGCACACTAAATAGGAAAATCGCTAAGAAAGAACAGACTGGACGTTTTATTCAGTGCTCTATCAACCACACAGCCATGACATGGAGTTTGTGGATATCTTACCTCCAGTACTTTATGGACTATGCAAATTCCGAAGATGATCAACCACATCATAGGATGCGCTAAGCCTTTGATAATCAGCACGGTGAAGGAGATTTCCTTGAACTTGTACGGAATCACTAGGCTTCGGGTCAATCCTTTTCATTTTGCCTGAACAGCAGTGACGAACACGGATACGATGATTCCTAGTCTCCATTGTATACCTGCCATGAACTTTAACCACCAAGATAGCTTCCTTATCTCTGTCGTCTTCACACCACCAATTTTGCGGAAAACCATCAACAAACTCTTCCTGGGTGTGGAAAGCCTCAAGATGGACTGATACCTCTGCTACATTATCTGGTTTAATTATGCCAGCAGCTGGAGTAACCTGGGCCAAACATTACCAACATGCAATCAGATTTAGCCCCAAATGACCAACAAGCAGAATACTCAAGATCATGAACTTTTAGCTCATATATTTGCAGAAAATTACTAAATTGTTAAGCCCTATAAAGCTTGTAACCATATATCAAGATGAACAGGATTTAGAGTTTATAAATCAAATTTATCCCTAGAAATGAAATATTTCTTATTTTCAAAGGAAAAGCCTCTTCAAACAAATATATATCAGGCTGCCAAAGCCAACTATGAATTTGATGTCCCCAAACCAATTTTAAATCTGCTCCGTAAATCCACATCAATTACCACAGTCAACTTTTTAGCCAAATATAATCAAGACTGAATCTAAAGCTTGCTGTCTGGTAAGTAACACCAATAGACTCATGCACATTGAGGGTCAAAAGGCAGACTGTTAAAGACTGAAGTGTATGCATGCCTGACTTAAAAATTAATAGAAAGAGAAAACTACTAAACTATATATTATGATCACACAACAATAAGAAGCTTAGTTCGCCTATCTGAGGTTTCCTACAAGGATCAAATTACACCATTATGCTCTGTATGAGACTATACCTACAAATATATTTTAATTTTAATATTACTAAGTATTTTCCTTTTCTCATATCTGGAAAAAAAATGCTTGATGTCATAACTACAATTTGTCCAGTGATGTCTTTGAGCTAAAATGGTTCAAAATTACGTGACGAAAAAACTAGACTTATAGAATTATGTCAAAATTAGGGATCTTCAACCATTTCAAAATAAACTTGAAACATAAAAATAAAGAAAAAATAATAAACAAATAAATGAATGTGAACACAAATTTGAAGCTAATTAAAGCATAATAAATATCAAGCATCTTAAATCAACAGAATGTAGTGGTTAAACCTCAAAACAGAGACCGAAGTTTTTGCTAAAGCCATTTTATATAAGTTATTTGAAGTTTTAATTAAAAAGAAAAAAACTATTCGAAGATGCATGCCAAACAATATTGGACTATAGAACCCTGGTTCAACAGCTCAAAAAATGCAAAGCATTTATTTATCCAAAACTCTATATTAGTGGATCTTGAGGTGATACAGAGCAATTAGCTCAAAGGTTAGACTTGTATTTAGCTCCAAAGACAATCATTACATATTCCAATTTCCAAATCCAAAGTTCCCTCAACTGATTCCTTCTTTCAATACAGAGGCTTTCAAAAACCAACCAGCATGAATCAGTTCAGCTCCAGCAACATGGAACCGGCACCAATTCTTACTCAGGTAAGAGTAGAGTAGTTTTTCTTCAATCAGTCCAACCTTTAGCACCCGCTAAAAACAATAATCCCTTAAAACAAGAAAACCTACCTGAAGCCACTGTGGAAAGCCAAAGGAACCTCTTGGATGATGATCTGATGCCTGTCCATCATCCTTGATTGTAGATTCACCTTGACAAACTATTTCGAACCAAGCATAGCTTTCCATGCATTTATTTGTGATGCGTAAAATTGCTGTGTCCTGGTCTTGGAGTATTATATTGTTAGTGCTGACGATGGTTTCTGGAATCTTGCATAATTCTTCAAGCTTGCCTCTAACTTCCTCATTTGATCTCATTATATCTCCAAATTCTTGTCTCCTCACTGACTCATCAATGCGAGCAATTTCAACAGAAAATATGCAAATGACAGGCTTGTGATCACTGTCTGTCACATCCATGCAAGACTCATACCTATTTGAGAGGATCTATCAGGATCTATTCAAGATAATTACAAATATATAAAGATAGATGATAGAAGGAAAAAAATTTGCAGTCAGACCTGAAAAAACAAAAGCTGCGTGTTCAAATGGGTAATATTTAAACACCCCCCCCACCCCTTTTGGTCCCATAAACAAAAACAAAAACACAACAAAAAAGAAACGAGTAAAACAGAACATGCACAAACAAACACAAAATAGAGTCTGCATTTCATGGAACTATAAAAGATTTACATTTAATGAAATTGTCATGTTGGTATTACGAACAAATTGCAACACTAGTCCATCCATGACCTTTTCACAATGTTTCATTTCATCCACAACTTTAAAAACTCGATTTTTACATCTGTGACTTTTTGAATTTGTTCTAAATCATCTGTCCACCAACATATTAGCATATGGATAAATTTTTTATGCAGCACTTAGGTGGACATACATGTAGAAAATTTTGTTCATATTCTAACAGTGTTAACAGAATAGATGGATTTCAAACAAATTCAAAAAGTCTTAAATAAAAAAAATCATGTTTTTTAGATCTTGGATGAAAACAAAACATTGCAAAGTGGCCATCGCTAGTAGTGCAATTTACTCTTGGTATTAGACATCTGGGTTAAAAAATAATCAATGTAGAAAATCATTTGGACAAGGTTGATATGCACAGAAGAATGCTATAGTGCCCTCACCAGAAAGGATCACAACAGATCATGAGGTGAATTAGAGCATGCAAATATTTTGAAGACATTAACTGATCCCTAAACATTTCTAAAACAAAAACCAATAGGAAAAGTTACTTTGATACTGAAGAGACAACAGGACACTCTAAACTGCATTCAGATTCCAAAGCTCGTCGGCTATCACGATATAAAATTCTGTCACACCAGGCAGGAACGCGCTTCTTTTCACCAGAATCATAACCTGTAAAACACAGCATTGTAAAGGTATTTTTAGCCAATCAAATACACTGAAATTCCTAGAAAGATACTAATACGTGTCACTACAAAGAAACTTTTTCCTCAGTCCCCTGTAAAAAAAGTCTTAATAGACTACTTAAAACTTCAACAAAAGCAATTGCAGAACCACATTAAGACTCAGAAATTGCACGGTAAAAGTAGGACAGTTAAAACAAACACTAATTGATTCAACTAAAATTCATTTTAGAAGCAAAACAAAGAATTCATAATTAACATATAAGGCACCTGATAAACCAGCTACATGTTTGTCAAATTTGTACGTGGGAGAAAAAGTAATAACTGCTTCCCGCATTCCCTGGAAAACATTTCCAGCTTCCATCTCTGCTCGAAGTTGATCCCTTTCTCTAAGCCAATCAAAGCTTCTTTGAGAAATAAAGTCTCTCGCTTCATCATATGAAACACCATCAAGCCGATAATTAAAATCACCAAGAAATATGACCATGTCTGCCTCAGATAATTCAGGCATTCCGTCAAGAGCGTGGGCACCCATAGCCTGCATAAGAATCAACTGTTTCACACACTAACCGGAAGGAATGAATAGTTTAAAAGGCAAATGAAACAAAATGGAGGTTACTATAGCAATCCAAGTGTATACATACGTCAGCTCCACGAAGCATTGGAACAGCAGTTGAAGCACCAGCTGCAACAGAAAGGACCAATGGCAAGCTAGATCTATAAACAAGCCAAAATAAATATATTGAGCAGGCAAGCGTGCAACACAATAACAGGTACAGCACCATACCAGCACCAGCATTCAAGAGATTAGATGGTCGACTGAACATCATTGTACGATATACATGGTCAAAATCAGCATTGCGACGACCGACGGCTTCCAAATGAGCAGCAAAGTGACAATTAACAAAGCAAAAAATCCTATCATATACTCTTAGTCTTAAACCAACAGCTCCCTGGGTGAACAACCAAATGTGTATCAAGGTTAACCAGAAACCTATAAAGCATTAAAGTTATTATTTATAAAGCAAACTTTAGTTCACAAGCTAAAAACAATACTTTTCCTTATAATTTTCTAGAGAGCCAATCACAATCCTTTGTGCAAACCAAATATCCTAAGAGACAAAAATATAACATTTTTAATGATTCTCATCCATCAAGCTTATGAATATAGAAAGTACAGAAAGTAGCAAAAAGACATAGCCAAAAACTTCTCATACGCAATTATAATCTATTGTCCAGACCTTAGTTTAAGAATTACTAGAATAACAAGACACCATATATCCTTTTCCTAGATTACTCTAAATTTCTGGGTATAATCTTGTGGCTAGAATTTTTTCAGTAAAATTTTTTTGTCGACATGTATGATATTCATTTCTAATATAAAAAAATATATACTTGTGCATGAAGGATCAATTATGCTTTATATAATAATTATAATAATATTTATTAATATCTACATGGTATGGAACCAAATTGTTTACATATAATGCCTATTTAAGGATGAACAATACCTTGTTACCAATCGCACGCCCAAAGCCGCATGGCACTGCAGCAGCATCGATATCCCCAACATGTGGTTTAAGATTATCCTTAACCCTAAAAGGCAAATTCAACAATTAGATATCCAAAAACCAGAAAACAAGCACCAATAAAAACGTGAATGCATAAATGAGTAAACATCAATAATACAACTAAATTCAGAAGGTTATGACAGAAGGTTTCTTATGGGATTCAAATCATTCAATCACCAAGATTGTATTACTTTTGTATTTATTTGTAAGTATTGGAAATTCTTTATTAAATAATTTATTTCCTGCTATGGTTTATTGAAAAGTGTGGAAATCTAATCTTCATTATCATTTGATTAGTTGACTTCATCTTTTTTAGTTAAATCTCTTATTTTTAGAATAAGGAGTGATTTAGGTAATTACACCAAATCCATTAGATATTTTTCTATTATGTGTAGATAGTAAATTACTCCTTTGATTAGCTGTTTTAATCCATGAAAATCTTGGGTTTTAAGGCTGAGAATATTCAGTCTTTACCCTATATATTTTCATGCAATTCTAGCATTGTAATAAGAAAAATATAGAAGATAGTTTTATTCTAGAGATTTCTTCATGGTATTAGAGCACAATCCGAACCTTTGAAAAATTTCACTCGGAGTCCAACATGGCAGCGAAAAGGAGAGCTCAACATTGGAGGTTACCTCCAACCCCAAAGTTAGCGTTTCGCAATCACTGCAGAACCTTACCACTCCTATTTAAACAAGTTCTTTAGCACAAAACAGTAATTTTCTAAGTGCCTTGAGTGTAAAACTAGAGAAATCAAATTTATGGATTATGGACTCAAGAATTTCAAACCATATGACTGGGGAAGCATCTGTATTTAGTAAATACAACCCATGTCATGCAAACTTCACAGTTCGAATTGCTGATGGGTCACTTTCAAAAGTAACCGATACAAGTTCTGTTATTATTTTCAAAAAAATAACAGTTGATTCTGTTCTGTTTGTCCCAAATCTAAGTTGCAATCTACCATCTATAAGCAAACTTACAAAAGGCCTTAAGTGTGTTACTAAATTTCTCCAAATATATGTGAATTTTAGGATTTGGACTCAGAGAAGATGATTGGCAATGCTAAGATGTGTGCATGACTCTATATCCTAAAAGCTAATGATTCTAAAAGACAATATCAAAAGACCTCTTGTGTGGCTTCATCCTCTAGTAATAATAAAGATAATACCATCATGTTGTGGCACTATCGGTTAGGTCATCCAAATTTTTTGCACCTCAAAAAGTTGTTTCCCTCATTTTTCAATCAAAATCTTAACAACTTTCAATGTGAAGTTTGCCAACTATCCAAACATACTCGTACCACATATCCTAATCAACCTTACAAATCATCCCATTCTTTTTCAATGATACACAGTGATATTTGAGGTTCCTCTAGAATAAATAGCATTACTGGCTCAAAATAGTTTGTCACATTTATTGATGATCACACCAGGGTTACTTGGGTATTCCTTATGAAGGAAAAATCAGAAGCAAGCCAATTGTTCCAAAACTTCAACAATATGATCCAAACTCAAATCAAAATCAAAATCAAAATCAAAATCAAAATCCAAGTGTTGAAAACTGACAATGGGAGAGAATGCTACAATTCAATTCTTGGATCATATTTAATGAAGTATGGTATAATTCATCAAAGCTCATGTGTCAACACTCCTCAACAAAATGGCGTTGCTAAAAGAAAGAATCGACATTTGTTGGAAGTTACAAGATCCCTCGTGATAGCTACCCATGTACCTAAGCATTTTTTGGGTGAGGCTATTCTTACCGCTATATATCATATAAACAGAATGCCTTCTCAAGTGCTAAAATTTCAAAGCCCTTGCCAATCCCTTCTCCGTTCCTATCCTCACCTTCGAATCATCTTGTCTATTCCTATTAAAGTATTTGGATGCACTGCATTTGTTCTTACCAGCGAACAAAACCAAAGAAAATTAGATCCCAAATCCGTCAAATGCATATTTCTCGAATACTCTCCAAATAAAAAAGGATACAAGTGTTACTCACAAGTAACAACAAAATTCTACCATTCCATGAATGTTACCTTTTTTGAAAATCAATCTTACTTTCCCAAAACTACCATTCAGGGGGAGAATTCAATCACACAGGAATATCAGCTTTGTGAAGATCCTATTACTGAACTACTAAACACTTCTCAAACTCCCTTTCACGTCCAAAACATCCAACCAGATCCTCCCTCCAACTCCCTTTCAAGTCCAAAACATCCAACCAAATCCTCCAAGCCCGAAGTCCAGACAAGGGAAAACAAACAAAGAATTGATTGTCTATTCAAGAAGACATAAAACTCATAAGGATCTAGGAGAATGTACACCTTCAAAGCAAAACCCAGAATTTGAACTGATTCCAAAGTGTGGGAAAACACTTATTTACAGCTGGTTGTAATCTTGTAATCTGTATATTTATATTTGTATCTCTAGAATTAAGTATTTGTATCCCTAGAATTAAGGAAGATTTAGTTTCCTAGTTTAACCCCTAGTTAGTTGTATATAAACCTAAGATTCTTGTATAATTCATATAAGCAGTTTTTCAATATACATTCAGTTTCCACATGGTATCAGAGCTTTAGGCTCTTCTTGGGAAGCAAAATTTTCAGCCTTCATTGCTGACTTTTTTAGGCCTTCATTGCCGAATCCTGTTTAGGCTTTCATTGCCGAACCCTTTCAAAGAAAGATATCACTACCACTCAATTTGAGAAAATGTTAACTGGAAAAATCACTAGAGTACTACAGATGTCTCAAAAACAAGGAGAGTTCAACAGGGAAGAGATTGAAAAGCTAAGAAACTTATTGAAAATCCTTGAAAAGCCTACTATGGTATGTTCTTTGGGTAAAGTTTCTAGTTCAAGTAAAGCTTCTGGTTCTCATGGATTAAATGTCTCGGCTAAGCCTATTACGAGTTCTTGGGTCATTGACTCAGGAGCCACAGACCACATGACACATTCTTCACAAAAGTTTAGTACATATAACCTATGTCCTAGTAATAAGAAAATTGTTGTTGCTGATGGTTCACTTACCACAGTGGCAGGATTAGGAGATGTTCAAGTTAATCCCTCGTTTGTTCTAAAAAATGTTCTTCATGTTCCTGGATTATCTATTAATCTGATATCTATACAAAAACTTACCAGAGATATGAATTGCAAAGTAACTTTTTATCCCTCTTATTGTGAATTTCAGGACCAGAGTTCGGGGAAGATGATTGGACTTGCTAAGGAGAAGGATGGACTATACTATCTTGAGACATCAAATAGCACAAGTAGTATCAAAAATAGTTTACCTTTGTCATTTCTTTCTGAAAAATCTTCCAATAAAGACAAAATTTGGCTTTATCATTTTCGTCTTGGACATCCTTCTTTTGGAACCTTGAAAAACATGTTTCCTTCTTTGTTCAGAGGATTAAATGTTGAAGATTTTCATTGTGATATTTGTGAATTTGCAAAACATAGACGTGTGTCTTTTCCAATCAGTAACAAAAGAAGTTCTACTCCCTTTTACTTGATTCATAGTGACATTTGGGGTCCCTCTACAATTCCTAATATTTCTGGTGCGAGATGGTTTGTTTCATTCATAGATGATTGTACTAGGGTCTCTTGGGTTTTTTTACTTAAATCCAAATCAGATGTGAATAGTGTGTTTTTAAGCTTCCAAAACATGATCCAAAATCAATTTGGAGTGAGAATCAAGAGATTTAGGTCTGATAATGCAAGAGACTACTTCAACCATAGTCTATCCACCTATTTTCAAAAAGAGGGGATTATCCATGAGTCATCTTGTGTTAATACTCCACAGCAGAATGGAGTGGCAGAGAGAAAAAACAGTCATTTACTAGCCACAACCCGAGCCTTTCTTTTTCAAGCAAATGTACCTAAATCTTATTGGGGGAAGCTGTTCTCACTGCCACATACATTATAAATAGGTTACCTTCAAGAGTTTTGGGATTTAAAACTCCTATGGAACTACTCTCACAATTTTATCCCAACCTCAATACCATAAACAATCTCACACCTAGGATATTTGGTTGTACATCATTTGTTCATGTTCACAGTCATAACAGGGGAAAGTTGGATCCAAGAGCGATTAAGTGTATTTTTGTGGGGTATTCTTCAACTCAAAAAGGATATAAGTGCTATCATCCTCCTACCAAAAAATTCTATGTGTCTGCAGATGTCACTTTTGAAGAAAATAAACCATTTTTTACTCAACCTTATCTTCAGGGGGAGACTTCATTCATGGAAGATAAGGATAAAGACTTCTTTTTGCTTGATTTGCCCCCTTCTTCAACATTTACACCAATTAATTCTTCTGAGTTGAAACTTATTTCTGCTGAGCCCAAGTCAAACACTGAATTTGAGTCTGAACCCATTCCAAATACAGAAGATGTGACAAAGGATACTATTGTTCTTGATTCTATGAAGGAATTACAGGTGTACTCAAGAAGGAAAGTTCTAGATCCTGAACCAGTGCCAGTCCAAGAACCTGATCCTAACTCTGAAAATGAGGTAACTACAGTTTTTGACTCTGTTTCTCAAAATGAACATGAATCTCCTAAAACTATAACTAGTGATTATGATTTGCCTATTGCCATTAGGAAAGGAACCAGAGAATGTACCAAGCATCCACTATACCCAATATCTAATTTTGTGTCATTTGAAAAATTCTCACCATCCCACAAAAATTTTCTTGTGAGCCTAAACACTATTTCTGTTCCAACTACATTATCCGAGGCATTATCCAATGAGAAATGGAGGCAAGCCATGAAAATAGAAATGGAGGCCTTAGAGAAAAATCAGACATGGGAACTGGTAGAGTTGCCTAAAGGAAAAAATTCAGTGGGGGGTAAATGGGTTTTCACCGTAAAATACAAGGCAGATGGTACTGTTGAAAGGTATAAAGCCAGGTTAGTGGCTAAGGGCTACACTCAAACCTATGGAGTGGATTACCAGGAAACCTTTGCTCCAGTTGCCAAGATGAATACAGTTAGAATTTTGTTATCATTGGCTGCAAATTACAATTGGCAGCTTCAACAATTTGATGTAAAGAATGCTTTTCTACATGGTGATTTGGAAGAAGAAATATATATGAAGGTTCCACCGGGATTTGGAGGTCATCTAGAAGTAAACAAAGTATGCAGGCTAAAAAAGGCTTTATATGGCCTTAAACAGTCTCCTAGAGCTTGGTTCGGGAGATTTGCCAAAGTGATGCTAGCAATGGGATATAAACAGAGTCAAGGAGATCACACATTGTTTATCAAGCACTCTGATTCAGGGAGAGTCACAGTTTTATTAGTGTATGTTGATGATATAATTGTAACTAGAGATGATGAAAAAGAGAGAGAATCTCTAAAACAGTGTTTGGCTAGAGAATTTGAGATAAAAGAGCTAGGGAGATTGAAGTACTTCCTAGGAATTGAAGTAGCTCACTCACGGCATGGTATTTTTATCTCACAACAGAAATATGTGATGGATCTTTTGAAGGAAACTGGGAAGCTTGCATGTAAACCTGCAAATACCCCTATGGATCTTAATCATAAAATTGGAGAAGCTAATGAAGATGCTGCTGTAAATAGAGAGATGTACCAAAGATTAGTTGGAAGACTCATTTATCTCTCACATACTAGACCTGATATAGCATATGCTGTGAGTGTGGTAAGTCAATTTATGCATAGTCCTAAAGAAGTGCACCTACAGGCTGTCTACCGTATATTGCACTATTTGAAGGCCAATCCTGGGAGAGGTATCTTATTCAAAAGAAATTCAGGGTTAGTTCTAGAAGCATATACAGATGCTGATTATGCAGGTTCAGTAACTGATAGAAGATCCACCTCAGGCTACTGTACTTTCTTAGGTGGTAATCTTGTGACTTGGAGGAGTAAAAAACAGAATGTGGTGGCAAGATCAAGTGCTGAAGCAGAGTTCAGAGCAATGGCTCAAGGGATTTGTGAACTACTATGGTTAAAGATTATCTTAGAAGACTTGAAGATCAAGTGGGATGGACCAATGAGACTCTACTGTGATAACAAGTCTGCAATAAGTATTGCACACAATCCTATACAACATGACAGAACAAAACACATTGAAGTAGACCGGCATTTCATAAAGGAGAAACTAGACAGTGGGTTGATTTGTACACCTTATGTATCAACCAAGGGTCAACTTGCAGATGTGTTGACTAAAAGTCTCAGCAGTGCAACATTTCAAGGAATTATTTCCAAGCTGGGAATGGAAAACACCTATTCACCAGCTTGAGGGGGAGTGTGGGAAAACACTTATTTACAGCTGGTTGTAATCTTGTAATCTGTATATTTATATTTGTATCTCTAGAATTAAGTATTTGTATCCCTAGAATTAAGGAAGATTTAGTTTCCTAGTTTAACCCCTAGTTAGTTGTATATAAACCTAAGATTCTTGTATAATTCATATAAGCAGTTTTTCAATATACATTCAGTTTCCACACAAAGATACTTGAAACCAATATAGGTAACACTCTTACTAAATCTGATTCAATTGAATCTTTTGATGATCTTGATCAACCGATTGCTCAAAGGAAAGGTGTGAGATCATGTACTCAACACCCAATCTATAATGTGGTTTCCTATGAAGGTTTATCACTCAATTGTCTAGCTTTTGTTACCACACTAAACAATATGCAGATTCCCAATAATATTCATGAAGCACTCATGCAACCAAAATGGAAGATGGCTGTTTTGGAAGAAATCAAGGCCCTAGAAAAAGAACAAAACATGGGAGATTTCACAACTACCAAAAAGGGAAAAATCTAGTTCAGTGCAAATGGATTTTTACTGTCAAGCACGATGCAAATGGAAGTATTAACAAATTCAAAGCTTGTCTTATTGCTAAAGGATTTACTCAATCTTATGGTATTGACTATGAGGAGACATTTGCTCCAGTTGCTAAATTTAATTCAATCCGGGTGTTATTATCATTCACAACAAATCTCGATTGGCCACTCCACCAATTAGACATCAAAAATGCATTTCTTAATGGCGACCTAGAAGAAGAAGTTTACATGAAAATCCCTCCAGGATTAAAAAACCAGGACAATTCTAGCAAGGTATGTAAGCGTCAAAGTCTTTATATGGTCTCAAACAATCCCCATGTGCATGGTTTGACAGACTAACAAAAGTGGTAAAGAAGCATGGTTTTTCACAATGCTAGATCGATCACACCATGTTTGTCAAACATTCACCTGAAGGAAAAATAACCATTCTTATTGTCTATGTGGATGACATTATTCTTGTTGGAGACTGTGGAAGAAATTAGTAACCTAAAGAACCTCCTAGCCAAAGAATTTGAAATCAAAGATTTGGGACACCTCTAATAATTTCTTGGCATGGAAGTAGCTCGCTCAAGTAATGGCATTTCTATTTCACAATGTTAGTATGTCCTAGACTTACTAAAGGAAACCGGAATGCTTGGATGCAAGCCTGCTAACACCCCTGTGGACACAATGAATAAGGTAGGAATGGAAGAAAGAAGTCCACCAACAGATAAGGGCAAATATCCAAGACTTGTTGGGAAACTCATCTACCTCTCTCATATAAGAGCAGATATCGGTTTTTCAGTTAGCATGGTAAGCAGATTCCTAAACAACCAAACCAAGAAACACTTGAGGGTTGTGTATCGAATCTTACAGTACCTAGAAAAAAGTCCTAGTAAAGGGTTATATTTTAAGAAGACACCACACCGTTATGTTGAAATTTACACTAATGCTGATTGGGCTAGATCCGTTACTGACCAAAGATCAACTACTGGTTATTGTACCTATGTGGGGGGAAATTTGGTTACTTGGCGAAGTAAGAAACAATCTATGGTGGCTAGAAGTAGCGCGGAAGCTGAGTTTAGAGCTATGTCTCATGGCATATGTGAGGGAATTTGGTTGAAAAGATTGCTAGGGGAGTTATAGGTCTCTACAGAAGAATCTATGAAGATATTCTACGACAACAAAGCTGCCATAAGTATAGCAAAGAATCCTTTTCATCACGATAGGACTAAACAAGTGGAGATTGATCATCACTTTATCAAAGAGAAGATAAAAGGAAGGAATTGTTAGATTAGTTTATACTCCCACATGCCTCCAAACTGCAGACATACTCACTAAGGCTCTATCTCAAAACAACTTTGAAAATCTAAAATCCAAGCTAGGTATGATTAACATTTACCACCCAGCTTGAGGAGGAGTGTAGAAATCTAATCTTCATTATTATTGGATTAGTTGACTTTGTCTATTTTAGTTACATCTCTTATTTTTAGAATAAGGAGTGAATAAGGTAATTACACCAAATCCATTAGATATTTTCCTATTATGTGTAGAGAGTAAATTACTCCTTTGATTAGTTGTTTTAATGCATGAAAATCTTGGGCTTTAAGGTTGAGAATATTCAGTCTTTAGCCTATATATTTTCATGCAATTCTAGCTTTGTATTAAGAAAAATATAGAAAAATAAAATAGTTTCATTCTAGAGATTTCTTCAAAAAGTAAGCCTACTTGGCAAGTACATAGATTAGGAATCATCTAAGTGGCCCTTAGAAGCCTAATCTGCAAATAGTTCAAAACAATTCCTCCAAAGAACAACATGCATGCACTTCAACAACAAGGGGTTGATTTCTTATCCATCCATTAAACTTGTATAATCACTTTCCCTTTCATCATTGGTTTGAGACGGAAAATCAAATAACAGACAGCAAGCATGAAAGACTATTCACATAAACAGAATTACCTCATTTAGCGTAAAGGATAACATTCTTGTTGTGATGTAATCAGCAATAATTAATTCAATACTTAAATTTTAGAAAAGAATGTGTACGAATCAAATTGATCTTATCTTAGAATTTTCTTAAGGAAGATTCTCAAAACAACCCTTTTAGAATTTTCTCAAGGAAAAGTCCCAAAAACAGCCTTTTCTAACAGCAGAAGAGAACAAGAGTATAAAAGTGAGATTTCTTGTATTACAGTTTTATTTTATAGGTTATATGCAAATAATTCAGTTTTAGAATATAACTTATTTCTTATGGAGTTACTGATTTTTCCCACAATAAAAATTAAGAAATTAGAAGAAACAAATGTTAGCAATCCTGAAATGCTTTTTAGCCTTGCAAGAAACCAGTGAAAAGAACAAGTAGTTCTATCTAACATAACTATTAAAAATAAGCAATATAATTCAAAACAAAAAAGAAGTTTAATCATTGACAGGAGAAAAAGAAAAAGATAACAGAAAATCATCTAAGATCTTGTCATGATAGACACTCACCAAACAGCAATAAGCATGCCTGCCAACTGCCTAGATCCAACACGTTCAAATGTTCTCCGTTCATGCAATTTCTTTCCCACCATATGCTGTGATTTTCTTTCCATCATATCACACAATGCTTCATCTATCAGGTCTAACCACCACTGTCCAACAGCACTCCCATCACGCCCTACCTAAGGTGAATAGGAGAGGCAAGAAAATAGAGTGTTAAAAAAATGTGGAAATCATATCAGCAACTCATTAAATACAGCAAAACAATTTTGCCTTAATATTCAGCATGCAGCTTTAATAATAGTTTTTTTTATTAAAATAATAGGCATCTCTGGGGAAGGTTCCAATCCTTCTTTTCCTCTTCACTCTTTTTTCATTTCCCCTTTCTTCTTCTTGAACTTAATTCCTTTTAGGAAGGGTCAATTGCAAACACCAAGATTGACCTAACTATAAATATCAATTAGTTAGATACAGAAAACTGTTGCAGGCCTTGCAGGAAGGCAAAAATTAAATCCTGTTCATTCTAGGTGCCATTTAATTAACAAGAGTTAAAGGTCCTCTGTCAACAGTGTTATTTTCCACCCCATTTCCAAAGATAGCCATGGGACTTTCAGCATAAAAATTATCACTAAACCATTGCCATCTTTCCAGGTGGCAAAGCACTAAAGAAGAGAGCATTCCAAGAAAAAAACCCTGCTGGTCAAGTCTCTGATCAGTAAACTTTATCACGTATGCAAGCTACTTATGATATTGTTGTCTATCTATACCTCGTTTTTTCTGCCACTTAAGTGGTAAATCAAAGGGAAAGGTGTTTAAAGTTTAAAGGTTGTAATCTTTGTTTTAAGAAGTAATAAATCTACTCCAGGCACAATCTGTAAACTAGAAGCTTTATGTAAGAAGCACAAGCTGCTTAGATATCTATTTCTTTCTTTTTCTCATATTTCTTGATCCTCTTCCTTGGAATCTCTACTTTCTTAATTCAATTGATTGGATGCTTTGATTGTTTAAGATAAAGACAATGGTCAAACATGAAACTTGTCCCTAAACACCTCCCTCCCCCCCCCCCCTTTCTTTTCATACTCACAAGTCTATGAAATCAATTGTTAATTGCTCATGAAGCTATCCATTTCAATCCTTACAACTTATGTTATAAAACAGAGATATATCCACTTCAACACTAATAATATAAAACAGACATGCATTCCACCTAACACAAGCTATACAGTGCACTTAGTTGGGGAAACTTTCTGTCAGACTGAAACTCAGACACTCTAAACCTTGCATGGTTCTGTTATGAAACAGCATTATGTAACAAGTTTCTCTGACCCAAACAGATCACAGGCAACAGAATATAGATTCTATTAGAATTCAATTCAGCAATTGAGGCCTGTTCTTTGTTTCTGAAACATCAAACTGTAAAATCATAATGTTAACCCTCACATTACATTAAGAAGCATTGCAAGAAGTATGGCGAAGAAGATATCTTACAGTTTCTCTCACTGCAGACATTGCAAGAAAACCTGCACCCATTTCAACTTCCTGCAACCCAATAACAATAATTCCAACATCTGAAACAGCAGAATGTAGCCAAGATTCAAGTGAGCCCTTAGATGCTCGCTCTTGCCCAACATTCCATGTACTAGTTAATATTGTTAAATTTTCTATCCTTGTATATAGAAACCCTTTTGCAGTCAATTCTGAACACAATATGCTATCAAGAGTTCCAGGAGATGTGATATTCCATCCACGTATACCACCATGCTTAGCCAGGGTAAAAACATAATCAGCTCCAATGGCCATTTTCAGTACAGGACTGCTGTGAGCAACCCATCCTCCATGCCTATTACCCTCAAGGTCTAGAACATGGACGACACCGCTTGCATAACCTGCCCATATTTGTGATCCAAAGCTGCATAAGCATAGAACAGCAGAAGGAAGATGCTGAAAATCTTGTATACGATTTCCATTTCCGTCCCACTGGATAAGGAAGCCATTTGCACACCCAACCCAGATCATCCCATCAATAGTTATAGTAAGTGCTTCGATTCTCCGACTATCATCTACAAAGCCACCTTTTGCAGCAACTCGACGAACAGCATCAGCTGCTCCCATGATAGCATTACGTGACTGCTGAAAAAAACCAAAGGAACTCTGTGTTTTCTCTTTCTTGGAACTGGTAACAATCTTCATCTTGATTTCATCTTCCATAGCAAAATCTGGAACTAATGACAAATCTGCTCTATTTTCAATTTGTCCATCAATGTTGAAAACTTTGAGCAACTCCCTCGTACGAGCATCCCTGTGATTTTATAATTCTAAGAATAACCAACAAAAGAAAGAGAAAAAGAAAGAGACAAAAATAAAATTTTTTTGCAATAGCAATGCAAGATCACACAGTTTAAAAACAAATTAGGGCCAAAATAATGTAATTAAAGTAACCGGGAGTTAATTAAGATCCACATTCTTGTTTTCCAAAACCCCAAACATCTCAAAAATGTAGTAAGAATATCTAGATTCTTCTAACCTAGAAATAAGAGCAGTAATACAGCCCACATCTAGGGTAAAACTGGACATATATTTCTTATAATTTCAAAAGTCATGTCATATTTGGACCGAAACCTCTGACAAGTTTTTAACAATTTTACATGCAATAGTAAAGCTTTCAGTGCAAGGTCTATATGGCTTATTATTTATCAAAAGAAGAACCAAATATAAAGCAACATTCCGCCAATAGATAAACGGAACTTTGTTACTTTTCAAAGTGCAGTTTTCATGGTCTAGACATACCACAATGCAAATGATAGATAACCGGAACTCCATACTTTAGCTCTAATATTATCAGACAGAAGGAACTTAATATCTGAATTTAATATAGAACTGAAGCCATTTACAGCGACTTGGCTCCTAAGTTCAACAAATGATTTCTCCATCAACAAAGAAGCCATGTGCCTTTCTTCCATGGTTAGAGAGAGAGCATTGTGTATAGCTTCCCAGGGCCAAATCCTGATATTACCACCTTCTGAACCAGACCACACATCCCCTGCATCAAAGAGAAACAAAAGAAAAATTACAAAAATATCTTCTGCTTGTACATATTGTTTTTTTACCAGATATCAAGACTAACTTTAAATATAATATTCTAAAAAATAAAAAAATGTAAGTGCAAAGAAGAGCATTTGCCTTAGCTTTTCTTAATTAAAATTATAATAGGCAAGATAGTAAAGTAACATATAGAAGCCATATTAAGACTTATTATTATTATTATTGTATTTCCCCCTTGTTCTTGTAGTAAATGTTATGGCAGTAGATCCACATTAATAGGAACAAAAACAGAAACCATAACAAAAGAATAATAGCAGTAGAGAAAAGCAAAAGGGTAACAAACCGTAACAAGAGAAAATAATGGAAAGCACAGGCCCACGATGAGCCTGCCAAGACCACCCTTCCTTAAACCAACCACTCTCACAATCCATCTTCCACCCTCTGATCCTTCCATCCCTATGCCCACTCCAAACCACTCCGTTCCCCTCATCACCAACCATACACATCACCGCCGCATTCCCGCTCCCATTCGATAATATCGCGGTTGACTCCCGAAACGGCGCCGCCTCCTCTCCTTCCTCGTACAAATCTTTGAATTCCCAAACCCTAACCGCCCCGCTCTCGCTGCCCGCCCACAGCTGGCCCTCGGTGCTGGCAATCGTTTTCAAAAAGCGGCCGAATTGGGTCTCTCTGAGGGGGCGGGGTCGAACTTCCAGGTGGGGAGGGCAATTAGGGTGGAGGGCTCTACGATCAGGCAGCGTGAAAATGCCTTGGCCACCTCCTTTGGCGAGAAACTCGGGCAGGAAGGCGTTGGGCCGAGAGGTGTGTTGCGGTAGAAGGTGGCGGTCAAGGAATTGGATCATGTAATCGAGGCGTCGGTTGGTGGAGTGGAGGGAAGGGTAGGACGGCTGCGAATCGTCGTCCGAGGAGGAGGCGTAACGGTCAAAGAATCTGGGACTGGGAGAGGGAACTTCGTCGTTGGCGTCCATGTCCGAATTCATGCTAATTCTAGAATCTAGTGTTCTTGGTTAGAGAAAGAGAAATAAGAAAAGTTGACCTTACAACATTCAGTTATTTACTCATTCACGCTTTCACTAAGACACGGAGACCAGTAGACGCTGGTAGTCTAGAAATTCCAAAGTAGGATTACAGTTTCTTTTTTTTTTCCCTTTAAGAAGTATAATTACAGTTTCAAATTGTATTGCCTCGACTTAATTACCTTTTTGCATTATATTGATTGTACTTTTAAATTTTTAAATAATATATTATTTTAATTTTAATTTTAATATTATTGATTTAATTCTCTTATATGCATTTAAGTAATATAATTTTATTATATACATATTATTTATTAAATAAAATTGTTAAAAATTTTATAAAAATTTTCGTGTGGATGTTATAAAACAAAAGATAATTGGCGATTCAAAATTTAGGTTATCAAATGTCATTTATATAAGTTAATAATATGATTAAAGTGATTGAATTTTGAATTAATTTAATACATAATTTAAAATTTTATGGTGTAAATTTTATATTATTTTAATGTTCATGGTGAAAATTGTATATTTTATTTTTTAATTCTAATTTATTTTTTTCAAAATTTAAATACCAAAATTGTAAGTAACTCTTCTAGTTTAACTTTTTTGGATTTGGATTTGAGTTATTTAGGTTTCACATTCAAATTTCCCTATAGTTTAAATTTAAATTATTGGCATTTTAAAGACAAATTAAATTGAATTTTGAATGATTTGTTCACATAAACTCAAATTTTATTAATTGTAATTCAACTTTGTTACTTTTTAAATTGATTATTATTTTGAAATAATGACAAATTTTTTAAAAATTGACAAACTAAATTGTTTTACATTTTCAAAATTTTTAAATCCAATTTTTACTTTAAAAATTATTTATTTGAGTTTAAATACAAGGTAATTTACTATTTCAAAAAAATTGGATTTAATAAAATTGTGATATTATGGCTTTGAAAAAAAAAGCAATTTTTATGAGCTTAATTAAAAAATATAAGTCTAGTTGAAGTTCAAAGCAAATTTATTTGTCTTGGACTTAATATGATTTACATTATTGATTTTGGATCTATTTGAATGGATAGTGAAATTAATTTTTATGAAATTGAAAAACAAAATAGCAATGAAATTAATTATTGTAATAATAACGTTGAATATTGTTGTGAAGAGAATAAAATTATTAGTAAAATATGTATTTAAATACAAATACAGTAGTGACAAAAAAATAAAATGTAGCAAAAAATAATAAAATAACTGTTAAGAACATTAGGTTAAATTTCGTATATAATAGAATTTAGGCATATTTGAAAAATTGATAAATAATTAAAAATTACCAAAATTATTTATATGTATCAGATAATATTTTTATAAATACATATTTGAAAAATATTTATATGTACATTTTAATGTTATTGAACATTTAAAATCTTAAAAGTTTTATTTGATAAATAGTGAAACATTATTTTATATTAAAATAATATATTCTTTTCACTTTGTGTGTTACTTTCTAAAAAAATAGTCAAATGCCTAATAAAAGATAGTATATTACCTTAGGCTTATTTGAACGTTGTGTGTCATTTTCCATAAGAGTAATTGATTGTTTAGTGGACACTCAAATGTTTTAGAGGATGTTTGATTCGTGAAATTTTAAATATCAGGGGCAAACGTGATATTGGGAAAAGTGTGATTTTGGAGAAAGTATGATTTTTCATGACATTTTACTTTTAGATTCTTGTATTTAATTGAGGAGAATTTGAAATTACTTAATCATATATTTTTATTATAATATCATTCACTACATAAAACAAACATAATAATTTGTCAAATAAAAACAATTAACAAACAATGCATTTCAAATCGTAGAAACATAGTATTCAACTGGCCAATTATTAAAAAAAAAGATTACTCATCAATTATGCGTTAATATCATGTAATAATTGATTATATAGGTGTTTTTAAAAAATTACAATTAGTAATTATTGTATTTAGCTTCAAAGAAACACAATAATTTATTAATTTAAAAAAGGTATAATGTACAATTACTATGTTTATCTTTAAAAAAATTGTATTTAATTGTTTACAATAAATTATAATGATCAATTATTGCATTTATCTTAAAAAAAAACACAATAATTGAGATTTTTAAAATTCCATTTATATTGGTTAGAAGAATATTGATTTGTTATATTGGTCAAATCTCAATAAGTTAATGAAATGCAATATTGAGTGAAAAATTAAAAATATATATATATATATATAATTCTCAAATGAAACTAATGCAACACATGCACTTTGCATTAGTTATCTTATTTCAATTTGTTATAATTTTAAAAGAATAAGAGAAAGAATCATTCTATTTGACTTTGATTGTATCAAGGGCAATAAAGCATCATTCTATTTGTATTTCAATATCATAAAAACTAATTCATTTAAAAGCATAAAAGGAAGCACCATACTATTTCATTTTCTATCATTTAAAAGTCAACATATGGTTAAGAAACATTTACACCAATCAATTTAGGTATAAATCATGTACAACAATGTTAGCCTTGAAATTAATACTTATTTTAAAATTAAAAAAAATAAAGCTAAAACTTGGATAAATTGCTTTGGACTTAAAAAGAAAATTTTGCCAGTAATTTTTTAATGGAAAATGACTTGAGAATAAAACAAACTTCTTTTTTTTATTAAAAACTTGTTTTATACAAAATTAGGAAAGAAATATCGATCTCCCATAGACAGGATTGATCTTCCCTACACAAAAAATGAAGATTTTATTTAAAACCCAAAAGCAATCAATCCATTCAAAATGGATTGATTGGTTTTTTATACAATAAGGTTTAAAGTTTGAATATTACAAAAATATATCAATCCATTATAAAATAGATCGATTGGTTTTCTATATAGAATGAATCTCAAAATTGAAATTGGCAAAATAGATTGATCTTTTCCAAAAAGAGATTAATTAGTTTTTCTTACAAAAACTTCGCTCATTCAAAATTTGCTAAAATGGATTGATCCCCTTCAAAAAGGATCGATTGATTCTTATTCTATAGAAATATATTTTGGCTTGAAAGGCAAAACCAATCAATCCCCTTCAAAAATGGATCAATCAATCTGGCTTTAATAGTCTCGAATAGTCTTTTTTTTTTTTTTTTGCAGAGCATTTAAGCATTAAATGAAAGCAACAACTATTTTCTTTTTTTTTCATATATAAAGAGGTCTCTCACCAAATTATAAGCTAGTAAGAGCCAAGAGAATTTGTTATTATCCATCTTTTATCTTTTTCGAGCATCAAAGAGTAAATTAAAGTGTGAAAAAGTATAACTTCTCGTCTTGTACTCAAATTCTCTTATTACTATTTATATATTTTATTTGTACTTCAAATTAATAAACACCTAACTTTTAGAGATTTTTAAGTTTGCAAAACATTTGTTTCTAATCTTGAGATTATAAACTTGAGGGGAGTGTAACCTTTGAAAGTTGTATGTATTAATTGTATTAAGTTTTAGAAGGGTTGGCTGTAACATTCAATATTTATATAGTGAATTGAACTCTTTGACAAATGAGGCTAAAGGAGAAGATGTAGGTGTATTATAGAAGGTCGAACCTCTACAATTTTTAGTGTTTGATTCTCCATCTTTACTTTTTTACTTTTCAAGTTATTTCGCTGTGCATATAAATTGTCTATATTTGCTTAGAAATACATATTTGTGATAATTGTTTAATTTGGCAATCAAATTGTTAAAATTTCTAATCAACCAATTTACACCCCCTTAGTTTATTCAATACTTTGAGCTAACAATTGGCATCAGAGCTAGTACTATTTTTATTGGTCTAACAAATTAGGAATGATCCAAATGACTCAAAGTGATGTTGTGATAAGTAAAGAGAAATCATTAACAAGTTTTAATCAAAATGAAGATCAACAATTGAAATAGTTACCACATCCATTGGTAATGAAGCTCATTCTATTGTGAGACCTTCTATTTTTTTTTTTTTGCTGATAACTATTTATATTGAAAGACTAAAATAAAACTATTCATTCAAGCCAATTACTATGAAGTATGAAGGGTAATTGTAAATGATTCTCCCATATAAAATAAAAGGTGAAAGATAGAGAAATCATAAAAAAAAAGTGAATGGGATACAAATGATTTCAAAATGATTCAACTCAATGCTAAGGTAATGCATACATTTTTTTAAACATTGGGTCCCAGTGAATACAATATAGTTTTCTTATGTGACAATACAAAGGAAATTTGAGATAAATTAGCCTTCATTTATGAAGGTACAAATCAAGTGAAGAAAACTAAGATTGACATGCTTACTCGTGACTATAAACTCTTCAAGATGAAATCGAAAGAGACCATTAGTGAGATATCAAATCACTTCACTAATATCATCAATGTATTAAAGGCTCTTAGAAAGATATTCCAATGTGAAACTGATAAAAAAATTCTTGAATAGTCTAACAAAGAGTTGGAAAACAAAGGTGATAACCATTAAAGAGTCAAAAGATCCTCATACATTTTAAAGAAAAATGATCAAATCATTTGCTATGAGGGCAAGAAATCAGATCATATTAAATTTGATTACCCTTTGTGGAAAAGGTAAAATACAATGAAAAGTAAAAAAGAAAATAATGACTGCTACATGGAATGATAGTGACCTTTCTGATGATAAATTCAATGAGGAAAATGTGACTAACTTATGTCTTATGGCCCTTGATAAGCCCAAAGTAATTTTAAATTTCAATTATTTAATTCAAATATATTTGATGAATTAAAAGATATTTTTAATAACTTAGCCATGAAATTTGAATCAATAAACATGAAGTATAGAAAAATGATTTCCAAATTGAAAGTAGAAACTGAGTTTTTGACTAAGGCAAAAAATGAATTGGAAAAGAAAATTGAGGTTTTAAAATTCAATGTTGATTATTTGACTAACAAAATATAAATTTACATCTTTTTCTAGATTTTATATGGGACATTAAAAGCTAAATAACGTATTTGAAACTCAAAGAGTATTCTTTGACAAAGATGGATTAGGATATAATAGTAGTGACAAAAAAACTCACTTAAAAAACTTTCTTATTAAATTAAATGATTCTATTGAAACATCTAGTACATGTGCATATTATCATAAATTGGATCATTCTTAGCAATAATGTTCTTCGAAGAAAATCACTATTAGAGGTAAATTCATTAAGAGTGTTTGGATTATAAGATGAATTTACACATCTCAAGATGAGATTACTAAGATAAAGTGGATTTTAAAAAGCACAAAATTTGTAACTACTAACACTCAACGATCCAAGAAAATTTGGGTATCTAATACAAAAGTTTGATTGTGTATTTATATATGGATGAACATTGCTACAAGGTAAATTCAAGTAAAAACAACCAATGATATCTTGATAATAGATACTCAAAATATATGATAGGGGATAAGAGTCAATTTAAGGACTTAAAGCCTAAAAATAAAAAAAATGTTACATTTGGGAACAACTTCAAAAGTTAAATTAAAGGTATTGGTTCCATTAGTAACAATTCTTCTACTAATATTAAAAATTTCTTACTTGTTAAAAGACTTAAACATAACTTGCTTAGAATTTGTCAATTGTGTGATAAAGGTCTTAAAGTTATTTTTGAATCCATGTGTTGTCAAGTGATAATGTCAAAATTAACAAACTTATTTTTATTAGACATTACTAAGAAAATGTTTATGTGGTTCACTTGGATGACTTATCCTCTGAGGAATGTTTGTTTCATGGCTAAAAAAAAAAAAATAAAGTTAGCTATGACATAGAAAATTTAGATATGCAAGCATGCATGTGATTTCAAAACTTTCTTAAAATGATTTGGTAGTTATCTTATCAAAATTGAAGTTTAAAAATGATAAGGTTTGCGATACATGTGCTCAGAAAAAACAAAGAAAAGTTTTTTTAAACCTAAGAATTGTGTTTCAACTACTAAACTATTTCAATTACTTTATATTGAACTTTTTGGTCTAACTAGGACAATGAGCCTTAGTAGTAAATAACATGAGTTTGTCATTATTGATAATTTCACTAGATATGTGTGGGTTCATTTCTTGTATTTTAAGAATGAATCTTTGAAAAAATTCATCACTTTTAGCAAACAAATACAAATGAAAAGGGATATTCAATTTTTAGTATTAAAAGTGATCATGAAAAAGAATTTGAAAATCTTAGTTTTAATGAGTTTTGTAGTGAAAATTGGTGTTAGCCATAAATTTTCAACTTTTAGAACTTTTCAACAAAATAGGGCAAGACAAAGGAAAAAACTAAACTTTGGAAGAAATGGCTATAATCATGCTTTATAAAAATAATTTACTTAAATATTTTTAGCCGAAGGCCATAAATACTTCTTGTTATATTATAAATAGAGTTATGATTATACTAATTTTGAAGAAAAATCCCATATAAACTTTTTAAAGGCAAAAAGCCTAATATAAGCTATTTTTACCCTTTTGGTTGTAAATGCTTTGTTTTGAACAAAGAAAAAGATAATATTGACAAATTGATGCAAAAAATAATGAAGGTATTTTGTTACGGTATTTTTTAAATTCAAAAACCTTTAAAGTCTTTAATAAAAAAACTTTAATTGTTGAGGAATCTGTACATGTCATATTTAATGAATCTAACCCTCATTTGAGAAGATTTTTTTTTATGACGATGATGTAGGTATACTATAAAAAAATATTGATGATTTATCTCATAAAATTGAATAAAACAATCAAAAGAAAGATGATAAGTTCTTAGAGCAACAACAAATTGAACAAGAACTAATCTCTTTAAAAAAAAGAGATATGTCAAAGATAGTAAGATTATTAGTGATCCACCTCAATGGGTAAGAACTAGATTTTCTTATAATATATATAATTATGTAGCTTTCTCTCATAAATTGAATTTAAGCATATAGATGAAGTCTTAGGAGATGATTATTAAATATTGGCTATACAAGAGAAATTAAACCAATTTGAAAGAAGACAAGTATGAAACCGAGTACCTAAACCTAGTGATCATCCCACTATAAGCACCAAATAGATTTTTAAAAACAAAATGGATGAAACTAGCAATGTTGTTAGAAATAAGGTTAGATTAGTAACTTAAGGATATAGCCAACAAGAAGGAATAGATTATGATGAAACCTATACCTTAAGTGCTCGATTAAAAGCCATTAAGATGTTATTAGTATTTGCATGCTTCAAAAATATTAAGCTTTTTCAAATGAATGTCAATAGTGCCTTTCTAAATGATTTTATAAATGAAGAGGTATATGTAAAACAACTTTTTCAGTTTTGAAAATTCACATTTTCCAAATCATGTGTTTAATTTGACAAAAATTTTATATGATTTAAAATAAGCCCCTAGAAATTGGTATGAATGATTGTCAAAGTTTTTTATTGAAAATGGCTTTAATAGGGGGAATGTTGATATTATTCTTCTTATGAAAATGAAAGGTAAAGATATTCTTATAATACAAGTATATGTTAATGATATTATTTTTGGGTGTAATAATAAATTTTTTTATTAAGAATTTGCTAAAATCATGCAAGATAAATTTGATATGAGTGTGATTAGAGAACTCACATTTTTTTTAAGGTTATAAGTGAAGCAAACAAAAAATAATACCTTTATCAATCAAGCCAAATATGTCAAAAACTTGCCCAAAAGGTTTGGAATGAAAAACTTAAAGCCATATTCAACTCTTATAAGCACTTCAATAAAACTTGACAAGGATAATGGAGGTAAATGTGTTGCTTCCAAGTTATATAGGTTTATGTTGGTTCATTACTTTATCTTACTACAAATAGACATATATAATGTTTAATATGTACTTATGTGTTAGATTTCAATTATCTCTTAGAGAATCATACTTATTTGTCGTTAAGCACATATTTATATACCTTAAAAACATCCATAATTTAGATATATGGTATCTAAAAAGATCATCTTTTTACTTTGGATACTTATTTTTATGCAGATTTTGATGATTGTAAAATAGATAAAAAAAAGGTACTTTCGATATATGTCAATTATTTGAGAATATACTCATATTATGGTTTTTCAAAAAAACATAATAGTGTTGCTCAATTCATAACTAAAGCCAAACATGTAGCCACCAGCAGTTATTATGATCAAGTATTATAGATTAAACAATAATTAAAGGATTTTGAAATGATCATGGATCACATTTTCATTAAATGTGACAATACTAGTGCCATAAATCTAATTAAAAATTTAATTCAACAGTTTAAAACCAAACATATTGAAGTAAGGTATCACTTCATTAAAGATTATGTTAAAAAAAGTGACATTGTGCTTGATTATGTTGATACCTTAAATCAATTAGCTGAAATTTTTATCAAAAACATTTTGATAAAGATAGATTTTACTCAATTAGAGGTGAATTAGACTTAATGAATGCTCTCTACAATGCATATATCATAATTTCCTTGATCGTTGATGGTATGCCTATAACTTTAACAAATTTGTTTATATACTTATTAGCTTGTTCAAATAATGACAGAATGAAATCAATTCATAAGTATTTGATGAAGTTATGCATTGTGATCCTGTTTGTGTGGTCATTTAAAACTTATTGGAAGCGATCATACTATATATATTTATTAAAAAAACTGTGTTCAAAAATTGTTTCTCTTTATATATATATATATGTTTTTATTTGATATATATATATATATATGTTTCTATTCGTTTTAGAAAAAATTTATGATTTCAGTGAAAAATAGCCAAATCGATCGATTTACCATTTTACGTAATCGATTGATTTTACAACCAAAAGCAAAAATAACATATGAAAACCCAAAACTAATAAATTGGTTTTTGCTAGGTAGTAGGTCACGAGATTTTTTAAATGTGAAAAACCTATTCCTCTTCTTTAACCTTAACTGTCATTTTTCTTTTTTTTTTCATCTTCTTATCTCAAACTTTAAAAATTCAACCCTCCAATCTTTCTAAAATTAGTCTTCTTCAACTTAAATTTCTTGTAAATTTCTTTTTACCAATTTGATTTCTTGTAGTTCCATCTTTAAATTTCTTCAAAACACCATAAAATCTATCCCTCTCTCTTTTTATTTTACAAATTGATCCCTTTTGTGCTATCACTCAAATATCCTCTTTCACTCATTATTTTTGACTTTTTTTAACATATATTCTCTTTATTACTCATATTTATCATTTTTTTTTATCAATTTCACAAAATCCCACCTTTATCTCCTCATACATATTATTTAAGGTTCTTTTATGGGCCCAAAACTAGACCACCCATTACTTCATTAGCTAGATGTAAAAATCCTTCTAAAAAAGCTTTTAGCATGCCTTTAAAACCCTTTTTCAACTAAAATTCAAAAATCTTGCAGTTAAAAATTATTATGAGATGAATTTTGCTCACCAAGAGATCAAGACAGAAAAGGCAATCAATTTTGACTTTTTTTGTTCAATTGAATTTTCATATGTTAGTGCTTTTGAGGAATTTGATTGTATTGATTATTTGAGTATGGAAGGAAGTGTATTTGAGAACCTAGTTAGGTTATTCTATAGCAATGTTGCTTGTCTTGACATTGATGATCAAGAAAACAGATTTTATGTTAATAGATTTGAAACTTTTGTGATGAAAAAAAATTATTATAAATAAACAACTTTTGGCTAAATTTTCATGTTAGAAAATAATAAAGACAAGAAAACTATATACAATGTAGTTGGCCTAGCATAAAATATCCTTGAAGATGATTTCATGATAGTGGCCCCCATTAAAGCCTCTAGGTTGTCAATACAAAATAGTTTGTTACACTTTATTATCATCCATGTGTTAGCACTCTTTAAAACTCAATACTCTATTATTAGAGAACAAGATTATTAGTGAATATATAAAATCAAACATAAAAAATTACCCAACTTTGTGCACTCAATATTCAATGATATGATAAAAGTGGTTCAAAATAGGAAATAAACATTGGTTTATAGGGAAATAAACATTGGTTTATAGGATAATAATTAGCAACCTACTTAAAAAATTAGATATCAGTACTAGAAATGATTATAAAATTATCTCCGATGATCCTTGTAGTGTTCCAAGGATACATACACTTTATAATATGAGAAAAATACAAATAGTATATGGATTAGTAAACATAAAATTACACCTAAGCAAGAAGAAAGGCATGAAGATAATGTTAAACATCAAGAAGGTCCCTCTAGTCCACTTTTAATGCTCAAAGAGCTTTACAAGTTCTTATGGCACAAATGAATAATTTATATTCAATGGTTGAGAACATGAACACTAGGTATAAGAATATGAAACTTACTCAAAAAAAAAAAAAGATTATCAATCAATTTCAACATATAAGGGCTATTTAAAACAACATAAAACAACACTTTCAATATTTTTCACATTTGTTTCATCTATCATGATCAATTCTTACTGCCTAGCTAACTTGGATTTTTTACATATCAATTTTTTTAAAACATTTAATTTTTCTTTTGGACATTTTGTTTTATAACTTCTACTTTTATGCCTTTCATACTTTAAAATCAATGGCATGACTTTCTCTATTTTTGTAGCTTTATTTATGGTTGATTATATGATATTGTCATGAATTACTACTTTACATATCTTATATGTTGTTACTATTGTCCTGATTTTGAGATTGTATGCCTTGAATTGATCTTTTTCACTATGATAAAAAAAAAATTTGTTGAAAATTTGCTATTGATATGTATACTTTTAATATGTGGATGCTCTTTATATTGTGATAGATTTGCGAAAAAGGATAAAACTTACCTATTAAATGATTATTATGTTAAGAACGTGATGAAATTGGTAAGTATATTTGTGCTGAAAATATTGTAAAAATTGTGAAAAATGACTTTAGTGAAATTTCAATTGTGCTTATATTTAGGGGGGGATTATATTTTCAAAGGAAGAAATTCAAAGAGATTTTTTTTCAAAGCAAATTTATCTTAAGTTTTGTTCTAAAAAAAAAAAAGAGAAATTGTTAGTCTTGGATTAATACTTTTTTTAAAATGACAAAAGGTTAAAATTAAAACTTTGGATAAATTATTTTGAACTAAAAAAAAATTGCAAGTAATTTTTTCAATGGAAAATGACTTGAAACCAAAACAAACTCCCTTTTTTTATTAAAAACATGTTTTATACAAAATCAAGAAAGAGTGATCGATCTCTTTATGGACAAGATTAATCTTTTTTGCACAGAAAATAAAGATTTTATTTAAAACCTAGAAATAATCAATCCATTCAAAAATGAATCGATTGGTTTTTTATACAGTATGGTCTCGAGTTTGAATATTACAAAAATGGATCGATCATTTTTTTTATATAGAATAAGCCTTGAAAATGAAATTGGCAAAATGGATTGATCACTTCCAATAAGAGATTGAGTGATTTTCCTTACAAAAACTTCACTCATTTAAAATTTGCTAAAATAGATCGATCTCCTCCAAAAAGGGATTGATTGGTTCTTGTCTTGTAAAAATATGTTTTGGCTTGAAAGAACAAAATCAATCGATCCCTTCTAAAAATGGATTAATCAGTTCGATCTTTAAAGCCTCAAATGGTCCTATTTTTCTATTTTTGTAGAGCATTTAAGGCATTAAATGAAGGTAACGACTCTGTTATCTTTTTTACATATATAAAGAGATCTCCCATCAGATTATAAGCTATTAAGAGTTAAGAGAATTTATTGCTATCCATCTTTCATTTTTTTCAAGCATTAAAGAGCAAATTGAAGTGTGAAAAAGCATAACTTCCCATCTTGTACTCAAATCCTATTGTTATTATTCATATTTTTTATTTGTAAGTTAAATTAATAAACATTCAACCTTTGAGAGGTTCTTAAGTTTGTAAAACACTTATTTCTAGTCTAGAGATTGTAAGCTTAAAGGGAGTGTAACCCTTGAGAGTTATATGTGTTGATTGTATCAAGCTTTAGAAGGGTTAGTTATAACATTCAATATTTATATAATGAATTAAGCTCCTTGATAAATGAGGCAAAAAGAAATGACATAGGTGCCTTGTGAAATGATCAAGCCTTTATAATTTTTTATATTTGATTCTCAATCTCTACTTTTTTATTTTTCAAGTTATTTTATTGTACATATATATTGTATTTATTTGCCTAAAAATCCATATTTATGATCATTGTTTAATTTGGTAATCAAATTGTCAAAATTTTTAGTAATCAATTTACATTCTCTCTTGGTTTATTTAATGCTTTGAGCTAACAAACAATTTATAGTTTTGTACCACAACTTGAAGATCTATAAATTCTATAAAACAATTTAACACTATCCCTAACTGATTTTTATTGCAATCTATAGACAACTTAGGTTTGAAAATAATAATGATTTGAAAGTTATTGTGAGAAAAATCTTACTACCTTATAATTTTGTCTCCAATATTTCTCTTGTGTGATATCTATCCATTAAGGGACTTGAAAGTATTTTTGTTATTTATTTAAGTTATTTAACTGATGAGAAAGAGAAAGAAAAAGTCTAGAAAGACAAAGGGATAAAGTTGAAAAAAATGAAGGGTCTGAAAAAACAAAAGGATAAGGTTAAAAAAATTGTAAAAGGAGAAAGAAATAGAGGATCAAGAAAATTAAGGAAAAAGAAATTTTTTTTCTTACTCTCTTTACTGGCATTCTTTGCTTCACCTTTTTATTTCTTTATATCTCTTTCATTTTCCATTTTGTTCTTTTTTTTTTCACTTTTAACGTAATCTTTTTTTACCTAATCTTTCCCTGAAGCTCATTTTTTCATCTTTGACATATGGGGTTAGGTCAATCATGGATTGTAAATAAATATACACTTTGGGTGGAGGAGAAACACTAGGTTCAATTATTGAGATAGTGGTGCTATTGGTGGTTAGAAGTATAAAGTAATGAGGTGTTAGGTGGAAAAGTGAAGGGAATTGTGGTGGAGGCAAGAGTCCAAATTTGAACCTAAATCCAACTCAAAACCAAAGTTAATTTTTATAGTGACTTATATAATGCTAAAACATCAAATGAAGGTTGTTGCTAAATCTAAGGCCAATAGTAAAGTTTTTATATAAAATATTTTTTCTTTTTAGAATCAAAGTGAGAAATTTGTTTGGGTTTCAAGATTATAAACAAACAGCTAGAATACAAGTTTTCTTTGAAAATGTTTAGGGAAATAGAGCCTATTTTAAAACTTAAAAGGTTGGTTAAATAGGCTATTATTGATGCAAGGTTTGAGGTACTTTAGCAAGATTTTTAATGGGTAGTTTTTTTTCTTGCCTTTAATTAATTTAGTTTAAATATGTAACTTTGGGTAAGAAATTTAATTTTTTTCATTTTCCTTGCTTTTAATTGATTTAGTTTGAATATATAGCTTTAGGTAAGAAATATAGGTACTTATGAATCATGAAATGTGGCTTTTTTTAGTTCAAATGCTATTTAAATTACTATTGGAAAAGCTTACAATGTAAGATGGAATCATAATCCAATAGCAATGTATTATAGACAGAACTTGGTATTTTGGATTTCACTATTGGTGGTACCATTGATTGGTTTGTTATTGTTTTTATTACATTATTAATTATATTTCTATTTGAAATTTGTTTTCAGTTGTTTGTTTTTGTTTACTTATATCTTTGGGAATTTTTTTTTTGTGACGAAAATAGAAAATTGTGAAATAAATTGGATTTTAATTTATAATTTAATAAAAAATCCACAACTTGGAGATTTAAGGTTACGTAATAAAAGTAAGTTTTATGTTGGGTAACTTAGGTTATTATTGATTATGTTCTTTGTTTATTATTGTTTATTGATTAAGATGTGTGAAATATGCAATTAATTGTATACAAAGTTGGGAGCTATTACTTCACTAAAAAAGAAAAGATTAACGGTTCTAAATAGGTCTAATTCTTTTTTTTTCTTTAAAATTTACATTTTTGTGGATATGAGTATTTGTTAATGATCTTGTTTTGCATTGTTTATATGGGTTTTACGCTCCAGGCAATATTTTTTAGAATATAAAGGTCGTTTGTCCTAAAGTTTTTGCTTTTAGATAATTGAACATCTTTGTTAGGAAAGAGAAAATTGACATTTAGAGAATATGTGATTTATAAATGTAGGATTAAAATAACGTATAATCATTTTAATGAAATATCCAAATCAAAGGCTTTTTTTGATCGCTAATGATGTTTGTGAGATCATCATAAAGGTAATATGATCATTTTTATTTTTTTTCTTTACTACATTTAAATTTTGGTTACTGCTGTTTATATTTGTTAAATTTTTTATTTTGAAATATGGTAATCATTATCGCTAACCTATTGTTTAATTTCCTTTTGTTAATTAATGTCAAAATTGTGTAGGTATTTTTCAAATTTCTAGCATGGTTATAGAACTAAAATTTTGGAAATGGAATTGATCCAATTGTAATGTCACTATCGTGTGTTGTCTCGCTTATGACATTTGATATCTGGCTATGCAAATTGTAAATATCATGGCTTTACAAAATCCATACTATCCCCTAATCTTTAAATATAGCTATGTAGCAATTTGTTTTTTGGTTGTTTGATTTGTTTTGTTATTTTTTTCACTTTTAATGCCTTTTTTTAGTTATTAGTAGTTGTAATCTTTCTTTGCACATGTTTTAAAATTCCTTTTGCCTTTAATAAGTTTTATATGTATTAATTCATTTTATGTAATTGTTTTGGTTTCATAATGTTGTTATGTTGGATAGTGAGATCATATATGATTCAGACTTTGACTATGATTACTTTGGCTTCAAAACTCTTAAGAGATCCTACTTTTGGAAAGTTTAAAGGAATGTTATAAAAAAGCCTAACGACATGTTAATGACAGTTGTTGCTGAAATTTGTAAGGATGACTATGATTCATTATAAAAACTTATGATGTCTCAAAGATAGTTCACTCATGCTTTTCCCACACTTTTCAATGCTAGAACTCTAAGGCCTCAAAAATGTTCTATGTACAAACATAAGATTAAGTTCCTAAACTCTAATGCCATTGTTTATTAAATTCTTTTGCTTACATGTATAATGCTTTGGAAGTATTCTGGCAGCTGACCAATTACATCTTGGTGTGCATGAAATATGATAGTATTAAAGGAATATAAGCATAATTATTAAAATTGGACCGGACCGTCGGTCCGACTAGTAGAACTGGTGAACCAGTTTTGAAATTGATCTAATACTATATTAGATCAATTTTACAATTAAATTATTTTAAACCGTTATGAACCTGC
The DNA here is from genome assembly GCF_002303985.1 of Durio zibethinus. The sequence continues at coordinate 9,432,918 of NW_019168481.1, read as the reverse complement.
AGTTTATATAATAAACTAGTAAATCAAGCAATTTTTTTAACCAAACTAGTTCAATACCAACTAATAAGTTTAGGTAAAATATGAAAAAAAAATTCTTCAAGCATTCAAAAATAATCTAAGTAAGTCATTATATTATTATTTCATCTAAATAAGCCATCTCAACTCTTATTCCCTATCATCAAAGTCCTTGTATGCTTATATCAATGATATGTTGGCATATTTTAAGACATGTGGATAATAATATTGTAAAAAAATTTACATATGTATAAAAATAAGTAATTTAAAAAAAATCTAACAAAAAATTTTATTAATTAATACCATAATTAAAAATAATAGTAAAAATAATAACATATAAAATTAATAAAAAAAAACATTAATAAAAATGATTAATTATTTGACCATGATCGAAAAAATTAATAAAATAAAATGAATATATATGTAAAATTAATAAAAAATCTACATTAATATAAAACATATAAAAATGATTTAATTTCTTTTTTATTAATTTTCATATAAATATAAATATTTCTTTTTTATTACATAAAGATTATTTATTATATATTAATAAATAATATTTATATTTTAATAAATATAAATAATAATAATGATTTATTAGTTATTATTTATCATATTTCTTTTTTATTAATTTTATATATAGATATTTCTTTTTTATTACATAAAGATTAATTATTATATATTAATAAATAATATTTATATTTTAATAAATATAAATAATTATTATTATTAATAATTATTTATTAGTTATTATTTCTTATATTTATTAAAATATAAATATTATTTTTAACTATTAAAATATAAAATATGATTTTAATAAAATTTTAAGTAATTTTATTTCTAACTAGCAATTAATTGTTTTGTGAATTTTATATTTTAAAATTTGTAGTTTATGATATAACTTAAAATTTATAATTTTATGGTTAAATCATTAAATTATAACTTGAGTTAAAAGTTTGATTTTTTAATTTTTAAAATATTTATATTTCAAAACTTTTTTATTAAATCGATAATTGACTCAGTAGTTGAACCATTAACCCGATGATTTGAAACCCTGAACGGTTTAATGTTTGATTCGATTCTGATAACTATAAATATATGATTATTTGAATGAGTGTGTTGTTATCAACAAATCGATTAGAAAGGGATAGGTGTCTCAGTTCACAATATTTGGGTCATAGGCAATTATATTCGTTGAATAAATTATACCTCTAATGGCATTATCCCAATGATGCGGAGTGTTAATGATACTCCTAGATATGTTGATCTCAAAGGGGAAAAAAGAAGGGTATGTTCAAATTGTTGTATTTTTTTATATTATGTTTTTGTGAAAATGTATATCCTTTTATTAAAAAAAATGTCTATGATGCATTTAGGTGCTTTTGCTATATATTTGAAGCCGTGATATGCTGACATTTTAAGTTTCTGAACCTTAGGAAAAACCATGAAAATGTATTTTTATATAGTTTGAATTTGCTTACGTAAGCTATAATGTTTGGTTGTTAAGTTCTATCTTTCTTTGTCTAATTTGTTGCAATGTTGTATACTATTATATTATATCTAATAATGTGTAAGTTTTGTTAATGTTGAAAAAAAATTTCTTTTATCCTACTTAGATGCTTTTTTTCACAAATAAATAATTCTTCTCACTCTTTATTCTTATAATTTTCTTTTACTATTACTATCATATTCCACCAATAATTAGACTTCACATATAGACATTCTGACATAGATAATATATAGTATAAGGGCTTAGTGTACCATGCACCAAATAGGAGCCATAAGGGCAACCTCAAACATGTAAATGAATTATCAAGTGATTATCATGACCCAAATGATAGGATCAATAAAAAGTCATAACAAAGGGACATAGTATAACTAACAGCGACTGCATGTGATTTCTGTATTAGGGATGATTCTTGATTATGATTATGTAGTCAAATGATCAAACATAAAAAAGCCCACTAACCTATTATGTATTGCCATTGTTTTAACTATTTCTTTTATCTATACACACACACACAAATATGAATTGGTTTAATCAACTTTGAAATAGCAAAGTTAATATTCCCACATCCTTTTGACAAATCAAACCTTTTTTATTTTATTTGGACTGTTCAAGCAAATAATTTCTTTTAAATATAATAGGTAGATAAATAATGAATTTACAACCATATAATTAAATAATTAAAGTTAGAAACCTTGTAAAACTTACCTTGAAATCCCCATTAAGTTTAATGTTATTAACTCAAATTATCATCATTTTATTAACTGAGACATGGTCTTTTCTAGCTGTATTAGTATTCAATAAAACAATAATTCTTTAAAGTAATGCTCACAGTTATTGAATTTTTAAATTTATAATGCCCAAAGTTTAATGTGATGTACAAAAACTTAAAAAGGGAAGTTAGGCAGAGAGCTTATTTCTCAATGAAACATAACTTGTGGTACATTGTTTCTATAACAATGGATATATATATATATATGCATGCTCATTATAAATGTTCAAATTGTATAATCTTGATAATCTTTATTTTTTGTATAGGTTCTAGCAATAACTTGAAAAAAGACCTCATCCTTACATAAAAGGAAAGAATTGATCCCAAACATAACCAGCAAGTTTCTAATAAAAATAAACTATAATAATTGTTCAAGATCAAGCCAATTTTAATGTGACTTTATAATAATGAAACCAATCAATATACCCTATATAAAAAGGATCCCTTAATGGATCTTTGCTTGCCATGTGTCATTTTTTTTTGTTTTATAATATTTTACCGTTTTGGTAAGGCTAAGTGGGATCTTTTATTCGCACCAAAAAGCAAAAGGTTCTTCCCTATTTATAGGTGTCTTCTTATATTATTTTATTTTGAAAAGTGTGTTTTCACTTCAACAAATATGTTTATGTTTAAATTTTGAAGTTTTTATTTTTGCATTTTCATTGTTGTTTTAGAACTACTTCAAAGAATGTAACTTACAAGTGAAATAGAGCCTTTTCTAGTTTGTGACTATTGGGTTTTTTTTTTTCTTTCCTTATTTTTTTGCTTTATTTTTTTTATTGTTTAATTAAATGTGTCTTTTTTTTTGTTTTCTTAAGATGATTTTGATGTTACACATTTTTATGTTAAATGGGGTTTAGGTTATGTGGTTCTCAAGGTTGCATGTTGTTGTCAATGTATTTTTTATTTTATAATTTATCTTTGCATGCTTTGATGTTGGATGAAAATCGAATTGTTCTTTACAGAAACATAGTTTTCTAGTGCATGATTTATATCTTTTTTATGAGTATTTTATTTTGCATGTTACTTGAATGAAATTGTTTGATTTTGTTTTTTGACATAGGATTTTTTCAAGCTATTTGGATATTATATTTTCAGGTTAGTATGAACTATAACATGTGTTTTTTTTTTAATTTTATATTTTGATTTGTTTAGTTCTATGTGTTGTTTGTTTTTTGACATTGTATATTCAATTTTTGCTTATAATTGATTCAACTGAAGTTGAGGTTTTTTTTATTATTATTGAGTTTTATATTGTGTTATCTTTCACTGATAGAGAAAATTAAATTATGTGATAGGAAAGGATATTGAATAGAAGTAGTTTTAAGGCAAAAAGAAGTATGAAAAGAAACAATTAAGTGATTGAACTAATTAGTGTGAAAGGGGATTTATGATTCTAAGAAATTTCTGAATTTTGAATATTTTCTTTTTCAAATTTTCAAAAGGAGATATACATTTAAGAATATAAGAACTTTGATGTCCATTGTCTAGAGGGTAAGTTTCAAGGATTATGTACTGACTTTTAAATATATGACTGTGAGCTCTTTAGTTAATTCAAAGTTAAAACCAACTGTAGAACCTCAGTTTGTATCTAAAGACAATCTAGAAACCATAAAATCATTTCCATTTAAAGAAAAACCTTGAGAGTAGCAAAATGTTACAGCTTTCAATTGAAATAAAAAATTCATCTTTGTAAGCAAACAACTTAAATGTGAATGAGTCATCTGAAACACCCTTTATGTCAACACCAGTTCATCCATTAACAAATAAGCAAAGTACAATTGATTATAAAGAGATAAATAATAGTAAACTACTTTTTAAATCTCTAATTCCTAATAATTCCTTCTCTATTGGTATACCTACTATATTTGTAGTTTTTACAGTTCTACAGGTTCATCTAGGGAAAGTTTTAATTCTTGTAGTTGTTGATCAAGTTCAGATGCAGGCATCCATAGCCCTTCAAGTTTTTAAGGTATTCTCACTAATATGGTGGAACATTTACACTTGCAGATTATGAGAACTTTTAGCCTATTGCTCAAATTCTGAATCTTTTCCAGGTTATTGAGGCTGATGCTTAACCTAGCAATTTATGTACATGTCATGGGTTTGTTCGGTGGTTAGTGTCTGCAAACAGTGTTCTTTGGAGGGATAGAAGCCTTACTTATTAGTCTAATGTTTGGCAGTATGTGGGCATTAGGAAATAAGCATCTAATTAGCAATATAAAATGAGAAAATTTATACTTGAATGCCTTTTTGTTGCTTGCAAGAATACAGTGTCAAAAGTTTATCTTGAGAATATTATTGAACTTGCATTTGATGACATCACACCAAAAGGCTCTAATTTTCTATCAATTCAAGGTGAGAATATGATTTCATATTCTTGGCCATAATGTTGGTAGAGTAACTTTTTTTTTGTTCTAATCATTGTTGCTAAAGGAGTTAGGTATTTCAAGCTTGGCAAAAGCTGGATTTATCTAAAGCAAACTTTCAAATCAAGATCTGCTTAATAACAATTTAGGCCTATTTTTCTTTTCTCCAAAAAATTTAACATTTTCTATTTAGTTTTATATTAACCAACATTTTGTTGTCAATTATTTTAATAGACCTTTCTACAATTAACAATATTAAGTTTATATTAAATTATTTTAGATAAATAAAATATTATAAAATAATTTAACACATTAAGCGAAGCTGAGCTCTCACACTAGTTATTTTTAAAATGATAATGAAATATTCATATTTGACAATTTTTGCATGGAAAAATGTAACAATTTTATAAAAGGTATATGATTTAATTATAAATGAAGTGATTATTAACTTATCATATGATTTATATCAAATTTTATTTACCATATAAAGTTATTGAAAATAAATTTTAAATTATTTATAACATTATATAATTAATACCTTATTTATCTTCGTATTCAAATTTGATTACCATAATATCATAAAAAATATATTGTATAATCATTTTTGTTTGAATCAAAAAAGTGAATTATTCAGTTGGTATAAGTGAAATTATCATTTTAAAATTGGATTATATTTTAGAATTCATAAAAATTAAAAAATATTGTAGATATTTAGTTTTGTTTGAATTATTTGAAAGAGACCTCAATTTCAATCGAATTCTAAGTCCAAAATTTATGTAAGATGAGTCTAAAGCCCAAATTTATCTTTGGCCCAAAGTTACAGGCTAAGTCCAGGTAAAGGCCTAGGCTTAATTAAAAGAAGCAAAATAAAAATAAAAAAAATCAATTAATTAATTAAAAAAAGAGGGAGTCTGTGACTATGGGTACTGTGCACGGCACTAGTAACCCACGAGCCCGTCCTTGGCAGCCACCCTACCCTTTACCCGCAATATCCCCTTTCTAGTTACACCCTACCACTCCTCTTTCTAAATACACCTTACCATATTTGGCTATGTTTGCCATCACCATCCATGGTAGAAATATGGATTTAGTCTAAAATAAGGTGAAAATGCTTGGAAACTAGACAAAAATTTCAACCTCAAACACGGTAGCCACCTTGACAGCATAAAGGCTATCAGTGACTTTTTGAAAATGCCTCAAAATTTGATAAATCTCTCTTCCTAGCTCTATAAATTTAGACTTAAATATAAAAAAAAAAATGGAAGAAGTAAAACAAGTAGAACCTTTGCAAAAAGAAATAGCCCAAAAAAATTGTTCTTAATCCTTAAAAAAAAAAAAAAAAACAAAATCAAAACCCATATCCCCTAGAACAGGGAACTAGCACCAAGATCAAACAAAAAATAAAACAAACTAGAAAAAAAAAAAAAAAAAAGCTTTTGGCTGAAACTTTGAAAGCTAGGTTAGGTTGGGCTTTTGGAAAGAGTTTTTCATGAAATGGGGCTCAAGACAGTGTAAAGGATATTGAAAATAATTTTTTAGTTTTTTTTCTTGAGTTTTTCGGCAATTGATGGAAGTGAATGGCATCAACGATGGCAACCAACAAAACGCAACATTTATTAGCTAGAATTTGGGTCTTGAGATTTTTTTGATGAGCTTTCAAAGAGCTTAAGTTTTTTTTTTAATAGAAAAGGGGAAATGATTTGAAAAAAAAAAAGCCTAGTTTTATAGCTAAAAAAAAAGACAAATAAAATGACACTGTTTTGAGAAGGGAATGATCCACATTAAGCTGATACCCAACCCGACTTGAAAATGTTGTAGTTGATCAGACTTTGATCGATTTGATTAAATTGATATTGGACCGGATCTGAACCAGCTTGAACCACAGAAAATCACTCGAGACCATTGAATTGCTCACGAGCCTTTATAGACTATTGATTGGTTCGATTTTTTTTTTGTATTTTTTTATCTTATTATTATATTATTATTATTATTTTTAATGTTCCAAAATATTTTTTATATATAAAAATAAAGTTTAAATTTTTTATAATTTTAAGTTACATTGAAAAATTAAAATAAAATTTTTCTTTAAAAATAAAATGAAAAATGAAAAAAAAATAAATAATAATAAAAATTTTCCTTATTTTTCTATAAAATAAAAAAAGTTTAACTAAAATTAATAATAATAAAATAGGTAAAGGAAATTTTATCCAATGATGAGATTCTAAGAAAATCTATATAGTGATTCATACAAAATCTTTACGTGAAAAAATATTTTTTAAATACTATCAACATCAGAGTATTTATAAAAAATTTTCAATAAAATAAAAGTCCTTTTTCTCCTATAAAAAATGCAAAAAATAATAAATAATAAAAATTTGAAAAGTTAATAAACAAAATTTTATGTATATACATATATATATATATATATATATATATTAGTTCTGAAAAAGGATTACTAGCAAATAGAAAAGGAAATAAAAATTTATCCGATGATAAGATTTTAAGGTAATTTGAATAGTGATGCCTAAGAAATCTCTAGATGAGAAGATTTTTTTAAATACTAGCAGTGTATTAGAGTATTTATAAAAATTTTCAATATAATAAAAAATTTCTTTTTTTTTCTAAACAAAATCAATAAATATTTTTTAAAAAGGATAAATAAAACAAACACATTAATATTAATCATTTACATCGCGTTGCATATTATTTGATTTTTGAAAAATAGATGCAAGTATCTGAGAACGAGATTTTAATAAATTTCAAATAGGGATTTTTAAAAAAATGAGCAGTTTAATACTGTAAGATATATTAATTAGTTATTGATTTACTCTTAATTGTGTATTTAATTTAGCTTTTTAATTTATTATGAGAATAATTTGGCTTATTTTGTTGTTAAAACTTGAAAAATCATAAAATATGTATAAACTATGATGTTATATAATATACTTATAAAAAAAATTCTTTTTGTAAGAAGTGTCAATTATATAATCAAATATAATATCATAATAAAAATATGGATATAATAGTTTTTTTGTAAATTTTTTTTTTAACTTTCCTTTCTTTAACTTTTTTTCCAAATTAGAGTATTAAAAAAATGAGAACAATAAGAGAAACCAAAGGTTATTAAGTTTTCACTTCTTTTTTTTCCTTTAAATTAAAAGTTATCCAAACAAAAGAAATGTGTTTCTATTTCTATTACTTACTTTTATTGTCCTTTCTTTTCTTTTCCTTCCCCTCCCATCAATCCAAATATAGTGCAAGTGAGAAAATTTCTTTTTAATGTTATCAACGTACTAAAATATTTTAAGAGTTTTTTTTTATAACAAAGATCTTATTTATTTTTCTTAAATAAAATGAATTAATTTTTTTTAAAAAATAATAATTAAAAAATGATAAAATAATAAAAGTGGAAATGAAAATGAATTGATAAAGGAAGTTAAGGGAATTATTTTTAAATGCCCAAAATTAAGATTTTTTTTTATCAAAATTAAAGAATAGCATATAATTAATTAGTACTATTTTTAACAAATATTATGGAAGTGATAATTTTTTTCATGCATAATCGATTCTTGAATCTAAACAATTTTTACAAATCCAAAATTATATTTTTAATAAATTTTAATTAATTTTAAAATTTTATTAAAAAATAAATTTTAATAAGTGATCAATTACATTTAAATAAAAAATATTAATGATAGATCTATTTGTTTTTAAATTTATCTACTAATCCAAAAATTTTTACTACAAATATGATTTATATAAATAAATTTATAGTAATTAAATTTATCATTTTGTATAAAATACATGATAAATTATTTGACAAAAAATTACTACATTTGCATCACATTCATTCAAGCAACAAAATTTTTTTATATTATATATTTTAAAAAATGAAGCTAAAAACATAGATTAAAATGAAAAAAAAAAATTGAGGGCCCGCGTCCTTTCGATTGCGTTCAGAGTTGAGACAAAACATCCGGCAAAGGCGTGGAAACACCCAAGCCTCGCTCTTGGACTCCCCGAAGGAATTAAAAAAAAAAAAACAAATGAAGTGATAAAACACCACGAGACACGGAGAAACTGCACCCAAAGCCTGAAAGTGGTTAAAAAAATAGGAGAAGATTTTTGTTAGTCTTCATCGTTCGTCCCCTTTCAAACCCTAAAAGGGTACAACTTTCTTTCTTTGCCTGCTCCTGAAGTCTCTGGAACTTTTTGTGATCTACCGACTTTACCCTTCCACCCTCTTCACTACCTCTCCAATTCCCTTCAATTCCAACCTTTTTCTCGTTCTTCATTTCACTGGTCAATTTCTCCTCCCTTCGTGTTCTTTTTTTTTTATGTTTTAAATTTTTACGTGGTTTAGATTTTGTTTGAATTTGTTATCTTTTTCGTAGGTTTTTTTTGCTGGTAGTGAAGCGTGAGGACTGAGTTGAATAGAAGAACAGCTTGAATTTGCTTTGCTTTCTCGTGATTTGAAAAAGTACCACAGCGAACTTGCGGTTCCGTGTTTGAGGTATTTTGATTTCTTTTTATGTTTGGTCGAATCTTTTTAATGATAAATCATGAAGGTTTTTTCCTCCTAATTTTTTTTTGTTGATAGAATTAGTAATTGTTTCGGTAGTGTTCTTTTTGTTTATTTTCAACTTTCTTGGAAATTTATATAACTGTGAAGATTCTGAGGAGAAATTTAGTGGAGATGAGAAATTGAGAAGAAATTATAAACAAATTAATTTAAGTTTTAGGTGTGGAATATGAGATGGTCATCTGAAAATGAAGAATCCTTAGGGGGTTCATTTCTGTTAGTTTTTAAAGTGAATTTTATTAGCAAAGTTAGAGGTGACTAACTAAACCTTTTATAACTTAATGTAAGCTGAAAACAATGTGTAGATAAAGTATTCCATATGCGACTAATTTCAATTTCTTAGTGCAATGAAAAAGCCATTGCTTGAAAACTTTTGTAACTTATGAGTTATGACCATTAACAAGGAATTCAAAATTTGTTTTTAAAGTGAAATATGCTATTAATTAGCTCAATTGGAAAATTAATACTATGGTATTCTTGTAAAATTTAACTTGGGAAATATAGTTTTTGAAGTTGGTGGGTCAATTACCTCCAACTACATCTGCCCATGAATGATCAATCCTCTTGAGGGCGGATCAATAGCCCTATGGCTACTATTGCCAAATAAAAAGCTCCAATTTCAAATGGGGATGGATCCAACATTGGCATGTCTATGGAAAAATCTTGCACCTTCTTGACTTTGATCATGAAAATTTTGTTTATTTCTTTTATGAATTGAATTTGCATTTGTTTTATGATATTTTGAGGATAAAAGGTATGGCCATTATGAATATTTATTTGATTATTATTTTAAATGTTATCTTGGTGTTAACGTATTTTTAAATTCTTTCTTTAAAAAATGGGACATTTACTTTGAAATACTTGGATCAATCTTTCTCCAAACTTGAGATTTTTTAAAATTCTTTTTTAGGTGATTATATGCTTATATAAATAGAATCATTCTTGGTGAAAGATCACATTATTGGTCTTGAAAATAATCTTAAAATATGCTTTATCTTTATGCTTAAATATTGATTCAAGATTGAATTTTCAGTTTAGGCACTTATTATGAAATTTTAAGCTTAATGAAAAATATTTATATGATTCATCTAACGTCTAGGTCAAGTTCTATGCTTATATGATTATTATTTTAATTTGGTTTTTATGTTTGAAAGTTTTATACTTAAAGCTCATATGTTTAAAGCTTGACTTAATGAATTTCCTATGGTGTTTTTTTTTTTAAAGCAAAACATGATTATAGCCTATAATTTATGTTAATATATTTATTCTTTTGTATTAAAATTTATACGTATATATACTTGATGTCTTCCTTAAGCTTTTTAAAGTTACATGGCTTAAAAGTTTGATGTGCATTCATCCTTAGCTTTATGGTTCCATCTTTGAATTACTTGAAGTAAAATATAATATATGATCTATAGCTTAAATTAACATTGAAGGCCTAATTTGTATTGATTAAATACTTCTTTTGACTAAAATGGTTTGTTCTTGAAAAATGAAAATTATGATTTCACAATCTTGGTGCTATTAATATTTTTTTTTTCAAGAATTTTTTAGGTTTATACGAAGAGAATTTGAGATGAGTATAAGCCATAAATTTTGCAACTAAGCAACATAGATTTTCAAAAGTGTTTTTTGGGGCACATCAGAATTGATGTGATATTTATATATTAAAGTTGATTTTGAAATCATTTGAGAAAATTTTATTTTAATATTTGGCGTTGTCTGATTTTTAACCTTATGAATTTTCTAATACTTAAATTTATTGGACAAATTTACACTGTTGAAAAGAGTATTAAATTCTCTTTCTTTTGATATAACCTGGATTCGAAAACAACGCAATCCAAATTGCGCCAAACCCCCTTCGTTTGCAACCTCTAGGCGCACCCAGCCACAGTTAGCCACTCCTTATCACCTTCATTTCCTGCCTTCATCAATTCCTCACGACTCCCTTTTGCACTCTCTTTTCACCCATCACAGCTATCTTCCACTTTTCATCGCTGCTTCATCACAACTGTCTCTCTTTTCTCTAACGTGCTTCACATTTGGTCAGATTTTTCTCTCTCTTACGAGTATCCTTGTTTGCTTTCATGAAATCGCTGCTATCGTAAGAAAAACCACTGTAATCACCATTTTTTGTTTAATTTTTATTTGATTAACTTTCATAGCTGTTTTGATATTTTCATGAAAATATGTGAAAAAGAAAGGAAAATTAGGGTTTACTACACTGTGTTCGATCTGAGTTATTTGTCCAATCTTTTCAGCTAAAGTCATCTACTCATTAAGTCTTTGATTCTAACACCCACCAGTGGTTTTGGGTTTTTATATTTTACATAGGTTGATTCTGTAACAGCTGCTAAGCAGCTTAACAGTAGAACTCCCAGCTTGGGTATTTTTGAGTACCCAGATAGTTAAAAGAATTATAATGGTAAGTAAGCTAACATTTTTGGTAGTGTAAAACTGTGAATGTTTCGCAAGAGAAATAGAAGATATGTTTTTTAATTGGATAAATCGGTAAATGGAATGAAACAGTGAAGATTAAGATCTTAAAAATGACAGAAAATTAAAAGAAAGAATGAAACAGAGCAAATGGAAAGCAATCTGTGTGCAAGCTAAAAGCCAAATGCATTGAAACATTTTCATTGCTAATAGATAAGTTAAAAAATTACTGACAAAAAAGAGAAAAATCCAACAAGAAAGATTCTAAAAAAAAAGAAAAATAGAATGAACTGAAGCATTACAGTGAAAACCAGTTGCAGGATAATGAAGAAGAATGAAAATGTTATATTTTAGAAGATGTAACACAGAAAGGGTTTTGAACTTTGAACTTACTGGGCTGAAAATTGAAACTTTTAGTTGAGAAACTATACAGATTACATCATGTTGTTAATCAGGTAGTGTCTTGTGTTAGTGGTGCCTGTCTTTACTTAGGGACCTAATTTTCATGTATTAAACAATAGTCGAAAGCTATTTTATCTTTCTCCCCACCCAATAATTAACATTCAGAAAAACAATATTCATTTCTAAAACTGCGCTCTATTAACTCATAGTTGAATGGATTACTTAGATTGTTAGCCAGGCACCATCTTGTCTTATGGTCCTAGCCATTTCCTAATGGCTAAATGCTCAGTTTAATACTAAACGATTGATCTATTGCTCACAATAGGATCAAACCTATTATTTGTTCCAAATTAGGATTTTAATTTATTCTTAACTTACATATCAGGATTTTTTTTGAATGAAAATGGAGTTATGAACAACACTCGCCTTTATCTTTAATAATGCCAACAGAACTTGTGACCATGGATGCCAGTGCCCAAAGTGTTATCTTACGTGGAAAATACTTTGACTTTTTAATAAAAAATAAATTAAAAATTAAGAAATTTAATCAAAAACAAAATACAAGCAAAAAGTATTTGTTAAACTGTTTCTTCTAGTTTTCAAGGTTTGCTCTAAATTCCTCTGAAATTTGGTCATCTTGTTCTTCATATTTTAGCCACTTCATTTTTTTTAATTTTTTTTCAAAATTTTTTAAAAAATATCATTTTCCTTACCAAAGCAAAATCCCCAAACCTTTGTCAAAAACTTAAATCTCCAAGACCAAAAATCTTCGAATCTTTGAACTGCCATTGCTTTTTCTGCAAAAGTTTTAAATAAAATATGTATTGAGGGATGAGCAACCAAACTTACTTCTTAAACACATGCATGAGGACCACTTTCAAGCCCTAACCTCTAACTTTTCCAAGGGTTCCATTATTCTGCTCCCACCCACCTCCAAGCTCTCCCCTCAAAATCCCTAACTTTCAAATCCTCCCTTCTTCCATCCTTATTGCCTTGGCTGAAATTTTAAATATCTTTCTTTCTTAAATCCATGGTTTGTTTATTTTTTGGTTATGCTCTCCTCCAATAATAAGGAGAGGTTTTTGTGAAATTTACTTGTTGTTTACCTAGAAAGACATAGGAGGATTTGGATTTTTGCTTGAGCTTAATCAAGCTTGGATCTCTCTTATTTCCACTTCCATCAAATTGAAAATTATAGTCCAAGTCAAGTGATTGATTGCTCACGCCTTGCCCGGTTTTCATTTTTTTAAAACCATTGTCCAATTAGAAAATGAAAAATAATTATTATATTTAAAAAATTAATTTTGCCACATGTGATTGCTCGTGACTAAAAATTACTTGTCATCCTATTATTTCAACTTTTTCACACATTTTAATAGGATTTGTCATTCATTGCTAATTTCTATCCAAAAAATTCCTTATTTGTCAAATTCTGAAAAATTAGAATCTTGATTTGAAGCGAAAAATAAGTTTGCTCTTGATGTGAGCAACAAACTAAATATTTTGTCCTAAATTGAACATTTAGCCTTTCCTAATGGATCTGCTCTTTTTTAGTCACAACACTTTAAAATAATAGTAGTCTCCCTTGTGGCACCTTTTATCTAATGTTAAGGAAATGCAAACTTGAATTTTTGAGCACCTCATATCCTAATGGTTTTATTTTAAACATCTTATTATTTTCATTGTGTTCCAATATGTAAATTTTGCATGATTATTATATTTCTTGATGTTTTAGGATGCTCTATTATTTTCAAGTTTCATCTTAATTATATTTGTTGTAACGCTTTTACGTCCGCCCGACGAATTTGGAAACGAAATAAAAAACTAACGAAGTCGCCACCAATCTTTTTTGGCTAGGTGCGATTGGCCACCTATTAAAACATATCTTTTTAATGAAATCTTAAAATTAATTAAAATTTATTAAAAAGATAATTTTACAATCTGCGAAACAGTCTGGGTTCGGGAGTCGGTTACGCGTGGGGAAGGATTAGCACCCCCACAATGCCCGTTAAAACGATACCAATTAATAACGTGTTATCCTTTGATTTTGATACAAACAGTCTTATTTTCAATATTCGAAAAATAATTTCTTTGATTTTTTATTTATTAAAAAAAATTATCTCGAGAAAAATAAATCAAAACTTTTTTATTGAAATAATTCTTAAAATGTTCCTCCTTGGTCTAAACGACGTCGTTTTGGGCCTTTAATGAAACGACGTCGTTTTGGTTCTGACGGTTTATATAAAAGGTTCAAAAAAATTTTTTCACTTATTCTTTCCTTCCTCCAAAAAAAAAAAAAAAACCCTTCTTCCTTTCTTTTTTTTTCAAACACAGAGGGCCGGCCGGCCAATCCTCCGTCGTCGCCAGTGCCGTCGTCGGTGGTCAAGAAAATCCTTAAAACACCAAAATGTTCTTTTTGACCTCCTGAGTTCAGATCTGAGGTCCTTTTCACCAAAAAGAATCTCGAAATCCCCAGATCTGCTAGGGAAGTTTCGGTGAAACTATAACTTTTAGTGTTCTGACTCTTTTTTTTTTTAAACTAACTCTTTTTTTTCTTCTTCGTCCAGGAAGCTCGGCGCTGGGTTCCTCCCTACGGGGATGACTGTGTATAATTTTTTTATGTTTTTTTTTCTTTTTTTTTTGGCAGCGTCTCTTTTTTCCCCTTTCCTCCTTTTTTTTCGCTTCGCCAGGAGCTCTATTTATAGAGCTCCGGTCATGTGCGTTTGGGGGGAAGGGCATGGGGCTCGATCACGGGATGTAAACAGAGCCCCATGCCTCTTTTATTAGTTTTTGGCCATATTTGATGTTTGTCAATGAAAAAATTAATTAGAGGGGTGGAGGGTAGGGTCTGGTGATCACGGGTGGTCGTAGTGTAGGTCTGGCAGGTCTGATGGCACAGACGGTGGCAGTGGTGCCGGGGATGGCACCACTGCCATCCTTGATTTTTTTTGTTTTGTTTTATTTTTTTCGGTGTATTTTGTCATATTTTTTTTGTATTTTGTATTTTGTATCTTTTTATTATACTTCGTATTTTATATGTATACTACGTATTTATTACTTCTGGACAAATTGATGTCTACAGTTGCCCCTCTTTGCACATTACTGGTAATCAGTAATAGGGCAAAGATAAAGACAACAATTTTGTCCGAAATCCAAATGATTTTTTTTATCGAAAATGCTCCTCTCACTTGAGGCTCGACAACTTTCGAAAACTTAAAATCTGAAAAAGCTCCTCTCAGCAGAGGCTCAACAACTTTAAAAATCTTGAAAAAGGCTCCTCTCAACATAGGCTCAACAACTTTAAAATTTTTCTTGAAAAGCTCCTCTCAACAGAGGCTCCACAACTTTAAAATTCTCATCTGAAAAAGCTCCTCTCAGCAGAGGCTCAACAACTTTAAAATCTCTTGAAAAAGCTCATCTTAGCAGAGGCTCAACAACTTTAAAATTTCTTCTTGAAAAGCTCCTCTCAACAGAGGCTCCACAACTTTAAAATTCTCATCTAAAAAAGATCCTCTCAGCAGAGGCTCAATAACTTTAAAATTTCTTGAAAAAGCTCCTCTCAGCAGAGGCTCAACAACTTTAAAATCTCTTGAAAAAGCTCCTCTCAGCAGAGGCTCAACAACTTTAAAATTTCTTCTTGAAAAAGCTCCTCTTAGCAGAGGCTCAACAACTTTAAAATCTCTTGAAAAGCTCCTCTCAGCAGAGGCTCAACAACTTTAAAATTTTTTCTTGAAAAGCTCCTCTCAACAGAGGCTCCACAACTTTAAAATTCTCATATGAAAAAGCTCCTCTCAGCAGAGGCTCAACAACTTTAAAATTTCTTGAAAAAGCTCCTCTCAGCAGAGGTTCAACAACTTTAAAATCTCTTGAAAAAACTCTTCTCAGCAGAGGCTCAACAACTTTAAAATTTCTTCTTGAAAAAGCTCCTCTCAACAGAGGCTCAACAACTTTAAAATTTCTTGAAAAAGCTCCTCTCAGCAGAGGCTCAACAACTTTAAAATTTCTTCTTGAAAAAGCTCCTCTCAACAGAGGCTCAACAACTTTAAAATCTCACATGAAAAAGCTCCTCTCAGCAGAGGCTCAACAACTTTAAAATTTCTTCCTGAAAAAGCTCCTCTTAATAGAGGCTCAACAACTTTAAAATCTCTCTTCTTTTTTGAATTTGAGTTCTCATTTTTGAACAAGTAAATTTCCTCTTTTGAATTCTTTTGTTTGATCATTGTCTTTACCAAAATCTTGTTTTTCATTAAGAAATGGAAAATTTCTATCTTTGTTACAACTTATCATGGATGCATGTACTGAGTGCTCATAATGCAATGCATGTAATGCAATCAAAATCATTCATTATAGTAAAAAGGTTCTCAAAATCTCTCACTTTTGGCTTATTTTATCAGAATTCTCATATGACCGATCTGTTCTCAACATCTGACCATAATATTTATTTTCTTCAAAAGTCTATAACATCAATGTCCTTTCATACTTTTCTCATCCTTTTTCATTTGCCCTTGTCAACTTTTTTTTTTTAAAAGTAATGCCAAGATCTTTCATGTTTATTTTTCTTTTCATCATTTTAAGTTCAAGACAAATAAAATGCAACCACACATTTCTCTTATTCACTTGTACGATGAAAAAACTTCAGATAAGGATAAAGGAAAGGATAGGTATTATTTTCAAAAGAAAGATATAGCTGATAACAAGTGCATGTCAAAGTGTTTGAGTTGAAACAAAGGTATCCAAATAATGATCACAAGATAATCATGGACTAAATATTCTCAGATTCTTTCTCTAAAACTAAATCAAATGACTTCTTTGATCATTCAGAGTTCGTCAAACTACACTTGCCCCTACATTATTGGATCTTCTTCGATGATGCTTTGCTTTACATCCAAACCGCCTTTTCAGGTTTTCAGCTTAGATAAATCATCATTTTTTTTCTTTTTTTTTACTTTTTTTCTTTTTTTTCTTTTTTTAAGCAAAATATTTCTTCACAACATCTGAATTTACTGGGGTAGGTAAATCACCTCCGTCCATTTCTGCCAAAATAAATGCCCCACCAGAAAAGGTCTTTTTTACCACATATGGGCATTCCTAATTTGGTGTCCATTTTTTTCGATTATCATGTTAATTTGGAAGGATTCTTTTTAGCACCAAGTCTCCTTCTCTAAAGCAACGGGGATGAATTTTCTTGTCATGTGCTCTCATCATCCTCTTTTGATATAATTGACCATGACAAAGTGCTGACAATCTTTTCTCTTCAATGAAGTTTAACTGTTCGTAGCGATTTCGAACCCATTCTGCTTTCTCTAACTTTGCCTCCATCAGGACTCTAAGTGAGAGAATTTCCACTTAAACAGGTAGCACAGCTTCCATTCCATATACTAAAGAGAACGATGTGGCCCCAGTAGATGTTCGGACTGACATTCTATAAGCATGCAAGGTAAAAGGCAACTTCTCATGCCAATCTTTATAATTTTCAGTCATTTTCTTTAGGATTTTTTTGATATTCTTATTCGCAGCCTCCACTGCCCCATTCATTTTTGGACGATATTGTATCGAATTACGATGACGGATTTTAAACTGAGTGCATACTTCATTCATCATTTTGTTGTTTAAGTTTTTGGCATTATCAAAAATAACTATCTCTGAAAGCCTATATCTGCATATTACCTCTCTTTTTATGAACTTACATACCACAGATTGGGTCATGCTAGCATATGATGCAGCTTCTACCCATTTGGTGAAGTAATCAATCATTACAAAAATAAATCTATGCCCATTCGAAGCTTTTAGAGTGATGGGACCAATGACATCCATGCCCCACATAGAGAATGGCCAGGAAGGAGCTAGAACATGTAATGTTGATGGCGGAGCATGAATCTTGCCAGCATAAATTTGACATTTATGACATTTTTTTGCATAACCAATACAGTCACTCTTCATTTTCAACCAATAGTATCCAGCCCTCATAATTTTTCTCGCCATCATATAACCATTTACATGTGACCCACAAACTCCATCATGTATTTCTTCAATAATCTTCTTTGCTTCAGCTGCATTCACATATCTTAAGAGTACTTGATCTCGACCCCTTTTATAAAGAACTTCTCCGTTAAGAAAGAAACTCATAGCCAACCTTCTGATGGTTCTCTTATCATTTTTTGTTACATGTTCTGGGTATTGCTGGCTTTTAATGTATTGCATGATGTCATGATACCGTAGTTTTCCATCAACTTTTTCTTTAACACCTGAACAATGCGCTGGTTCATCTTTCACATCCAGCTTGATAGGTTGAATTTCAGTATTTGTATCTATTTTGATCATTACAGCTAGAGTAGCCAGTGCATCAGTAATTTGGTTTTTCTCTCTAGGTAGATGCTCAAACTGAACTTCTTTAAATTGCTTGACCAACTCAGAGATGTAGTTATGGTACCGAATCAACTTAGAGTCTCTTATCTCCCATTCACCTCGTAACTGATAGATGACTAGAGCTGAATCTCCAAACACATCTAACACTTTGATATTCTTTTCAATTGCTCCTTATAGACCCATAACACAGGCCTCATATTCAGTCACATTGTTCGTGCAATTAAAATTTAACCTGGCTGTGATGGGATAATAATTCCATCAGGAGATATCAAAATTGCCCCAATACTATGACCCAAGGCATTAGCAGCTCCATCAAAATACATCCTCCATGATTTTTCAACAGGTTCATTTTCTTCAATGGCCATAACATCCTCATCAAGAAAATCTAATTTCATTGGCTCATAATCTTCGACTGCACAATCAGTAAGGAATTCAGCTATTGTACTCCCTTTAATAGCTTTTTGAGTCACATAAATGATATCATATTCTGAAAACATAACTTGCCACCATGCTATTCTTCCTGTTAATGAGGGCTTTTCGAAGATATACTTAATAGGATCTAGCTTTGCTATGAGCCAAGTAGTGTGATAAAGCATGTATTGTCTAAGCCTTCGAGCTATCCAGGTTAATGCACAACACATCTTCTCTAATGGTGAATACTTTGACTCATAATCAGTGAACTTCTTGTTCAAGTACTAAATTGCTCGTTCTTTCTTATCAATTTCATCTCTTTGCCCCAGCACACATCCCATTGAATTTTCATGCACTGTCAAGTACAAAATCAAAGGTTTTTCTGGCATTGGTGGCACCAACACAGGTGGATTTGATAAGTATTCTTTGATCTTATCAAAAGCTTCTTGGCATTCATCATTTCATTCTTCAGGATCATATTTTTTTAGAAGCTTGAAAATAGGATCACATTTATAAGTGAGTTGAGAGATGAAACGAGCAATATAGTTCAGTCTCCCCAAGAAACCTCGCATTTCTTTTGAGGTACGAAGAGGAGATAAGTTTTGGATGGCTTGTATCTTATCCGGGTCCACTTCGATTCCTCTTTCACTGACCATAAAGCCCAATAGTTTTTCTGATTTGGCTTCAAATGTACATTTGGCAGGATTCAACTTCAATTGAAATCTTCTCAACCTATTGAACAGCTTTTTGAGATTGACTCTATGATCCTCTCTTTCACGAGATTTTACAATCATATCATCCATATACACTTCTATCTCTTTATGCATCATATCATGAAAGAGAGTCACCATTGCTCTTTGATAAGTGGCACCAGCATTTTTCAACCCAAAAGGCATGACTTTATAACAGAATATTCCCTACATGGTCACAAATATAGTTTTCTCCATATCATCTTGGGTCATCTTGATCTGATTATAGCCTGAAAAACCATCCATAAAGGAAAATATGAAGTGCCTAGCAGTATTATCCACTAGAGTATCGATGTGAGGTAAAGGAAAGTTATCTTTAGGGCTAACCCTATTCAAATCTCGATAATCGACACACATTCTCACTTTTCCATCTTTCTTAGGAACTGGCACTATGTTGGCTACCCATTCAGGATATTTTGCCACTTCTAAAAATCCAGCATCGAATTGTTTCTTCACTTCCTCTTTAATTTTCAACAGCATCTCTGGTTTCATGCGTCTTAGCTTTTGTTGCATTGGCTTACATCCTAGTTTTAAAGGTAACTTGTGCTCTACAATATCAGTGCTGAGTCCTGGCATATCCTGGTAAGTCTACGCGAACACATCTATATATTCTCGTAGCAGCTCTTTCAGCTTCTGTCTTTCAGCTAGTAAAAGAGATATACCAACTTTGACCTCTCTTTTGTTCTTACCATATCCCAAATTCACTGATTCAGTAATTTCTTGGTGGGGTTCAATTGGCTTATCTTCATGTTCTATTAATTTTAACAAATCAAGAGGCAATGTGTAGTTATCTGAATCTTTCTCATTATCAAGTTCATCAACATGAATTAAGTTTTCAAAATCAAATTCGAGATTATTGTCATGATTATCTTCATGTTCATTGTTTGAGACCCTGCAAAAGGGTAAGATGAAGAGAATATTGGCACACAAAAATGCAATGGCAAAAAAAAATGATGAAAGAAAAAGAATGAAGATAAAAATAATAGAAGAAATACGGATGTGTCTTCTAAGTCTTTTATTAAAACGATAAACATAAACACACCATAAAATATCTCCTAATACTCGTAGAAAGTAATTAGGGATTTAAAGTTCATAGTACATTACTTTTCTAAAGTTTTAAAAACAATAGGCAGCTTTGTAACTTTCCAATTATCCAGCTCAAAATTTGAAGGACAATGGTACACGAATAGCTCTTCACTTCGACTCTTCTTTTCTCTATCATCCACCATTTGAATGGCCAGCTCTGAAAATTTTTTCATGAATCCTACATTTGGGGCTCCGATAAATCTGAATAAATGTATCCTCCCGAGTGAAAAGAATCATAGAGGTATGGAATGACTATGGGCTTTGACTCCGATTCATATCCCTTAAGATTAGCTATCCTCTTATCTCTTTTCTCATTCACCATTCTTGTTCTGTCCCCTTTCGTTGGCTTATATCCCAAGCCAAATCTGTCTCTCTTTTTATATATGACCGATGGCTCTGTGATTCCTTGTAAGTTCTTTTCAAGTCCGACTTTAGGTCACCATCCCATCTTGGTAAACTGTTTGACTACCATTTTAGTCATCGTAGACAAGTGTGGCGAATACAATTTAGATCCTTCAGCTATATATGTTGCATTGGCAATCTCGAAGAACCGATAAGAGCATTCTAAAGCTTCATCTACTGATTCCACATAAGGAGTGTTTATTGATTGAGTTACCAATAAATCTTCTTCTCCTGCCACACATGTTAGCTTCCCTTCAACAATGAATTTAACTTTTTGATGTAATGAAGATGGAATAGCACCTGCCATATGGATTCATAGCCTACCTAATAAATAACTGTATGAAGGAGAGATGTCCATAACTTGAAATTTTACATTGAAAATGTATGGGCCAATTTGCAATAGCACTTTTATATCTCCTAACACCTCTCTTTTGGTTTCATCAAAGGCTCTCACTATCATATGACTAGGTTTCATATAAGATCCATCCACAGGAAGTTTTGCCAAAGTAGTCACAGGCATAGCATTGATGGATAAGCCATTATCAATTAAAATCTTAGCCATTATATGACTTTTACATTTCACAGTAATGTAAAGAGCCTTGGTACTTCCTCTAACTTCAGGAGAAATCTCTTCATCACTGAAAGAGATATAGTTTAAAATCGTCAGATTGCCAACAAGTTGTTTCACATATTCAACAGAAGCATTGTGAAACACATAGGCTTGATTTAACACCTTCGGCAAAGCATTATGGTGTGACTCTGAACTGAGCAATAATGACAATAGCAAAATTCTAGTTGGCATCTTGTTAAGCTGTTCTACTACGTTATACTCACTATGTTTTATTAACTTTAAAAATTTACCTACTTCACTCTCAAATACTGGCTTCTGATATTCTTTTTTTGGGGTTACGTCAAGATCACTCTGACTTTCATTTTTTTCTCTTATCTTGGCTTTCTCTTTTCTAGCTTTTCTAAAGCCTCTGGGGTATAGCACCTATCACTTCGAGTTATGCCTCCTACACCCGTTATGTTGACAGTATCTGGGTTGACTACGACATCATAATCATACTTTCAAGATACTGCTTTATCATTTTGATATGGAAAAGGGCTAGAAACTTTAATTGTCACCACTGGTCGAGAGACAGGCTTTTCTATCTTCAATGTTGGCTTTTCATCATAATAGATAGTTATCGATCTACGTATAAACTTATTCTTTGAATCAATGGTAGACACTTCAGCTTTCACCAACTCTTCTGTTTCTTGGTAAAACTCTATTCGACCCTCATTCATCAATTTTTGCACCTCTTAACGAAATTGGTGATAATTTTCAATAGAATACCCCAGAACACCTCTGTGATAATTGTAGCTTTCAGTTGAGTTTATTATTTCAGAGTAATTTTGAGGTTCTATTGGCTTCAACATGTCAGTTTTGACCAATACTTCGAACACCTTAGCCATAGAAGTTTTGACCTCCTCTATTCTTCTTTTCACATAGCTTGTTTGCCCATCAACCAAAGCATTTATTGATGGTTTGGTATGATTTGGTAGAGGGTTCCCATTGACATTTGGAGTCCCTTGTTGGTTGGTATCAAAATTTAATACTCTTTCATTGATTAACCCTTGTACTTTACGCTTTAAAACAGTACAGTTCTCAGTGGAATGACCTGGATTCCTATAGTGATAATCACAATGTGCATTGGGATCATACCATTTGGAAAATGGAGGTTTCATAGGTTCAATGATAATAGGAGCAAGCAAATGTTTCTCAACAAGTCGAGGATATAAATCTGTATATGTTATGGGAATGGGATCGAAAGTGAGTTTTTCTTGGGTATTTCTTGGGGCTCTTAGACCACTATTAGGTTTCCAGTCTGGTCTTGTAGGTATAACAGGATGACTATAGGAATAAGTGGGTGTTCGAAAGAATGGTTGAAAACGGGGTGAATAAGCTAGTTATAGTAATGACTGGTATGGTTGATATGAATGGGAGGTGGATGTAACATGGTTTACAGAAGGGTAATGGGTTTGGTAGACTGGTACAGAGTGGGGTGTGAAACCTCTGAACTGTTGCCCTATATAGTTCACTGCTTGAGCTTCATTCTCTTTCTTTCTAGGAACTCCACTTTTTTTTGCTCCACTTGTCTCTCCCACATCGAGCTTACTATTTTTTATGACATTTTCAATGATCTCACCGGATATCACCATATCTGTAAAGTTCTTAGTTGCATTGCCTATCAATCTCTTATAGTAAGGTACTTTCAAGGTGTTCATAAATAAAATAGTTGTTTCTTTCTCAGTGAGAGGAGGTTGAACTTGTGCAGCTACATCTCTCCATCTTTGTGCATACTCCTTGAAGTTTTTAGTTACTTTCTTTTTCATACTTTGAAGAGATAGACGATCTGGAACCATATCCGTGACATGTTGATAT